>CM059429.1:37260571-39660571 GCA_030390025.1 Squalus acanthias | reverse complement strand
TCCGAGGTAGATTCTTTACTCAGAGAGTGGTTGGGGTGTGGAATGGACTGCCTGCTGTGATAGTGGAGTCGGACACTTTAGGAACTTTCAAGCGGTTATTGGATAAGCACATGGAGCACACCAGAGTGATAGGGAGTGTGATAGCTTGATCTTGGTCTTGGACAATGCTCGGCACAACATCGAGGGCCGAAGGGCCTGTACTGTGCTGTACTGTTCTATGTTCTATGTTCTATGTTCTATGTTCCTCCCTATAGGTGTTGCAGAGTGTAGTCAACTGGTCCTTGAGCTCAACAGTCCTCTGCTCAAGTGATATAACTGGTACTTTGCCTATATATTCCACCTGGATACATTGCAGATCCAAGATATCTCACAACGTACCTGCTCTGCATATCAGTAGCCTAGCGCCTGATCTTGCCATTACTGAACTGCTGACTTCTATCTTAAACTAGACTTAATTATAACTGCTTCTCGCTTATTTGCTTGGCCTCCATCTCAGTGCTGAACTCCTGTTCATTTCTTTACTTTCTCTGAACAAAAACTCAGTCAATATCTCCCAGCTGAAGAAGCTACTTGGTTGCACAACTTTATTTTATACCTACAAGAATCATTCCTGATCACTCACTCAGGAAGTTACTCAATTCTCTTTATCACTCCCTCAATTCAAACAGCACAAACAGCATAATCCAGTTAGCCTAATTAACTTTGGCATTTTATTGATTAACTGGAATCAGCATGACAGCCTTCACACCAGCAGATTTATAACACAGCCACCACCAACTCTGTTCAGGTCAAACTCACTTCCTTGCCTTCTCAGTAAAAACCTCATTGGCCTTGGTTTTCTGACTGTAATGTCAGTTAAATGAATGGGCTACCATCAGCATTATGATTGGACACTCCTCAGCTAAGCATCTCACTCATTCAGCCTCTTGCAGCTCAAAGGTAAGATATGGATAATCAATCAACATCAGGTTTTGTATTTAAACTTTAGTAATCATACAGAACTGGGAAATCTCTTTAACAGTCTAATCTTTACACTTCCATTATTGTGATATCAGGATGACAAATCTCATTGGGTGGTGTCCATATGTCTTGCTCTTCGTTGTATTTACATTTTCGGAATGTGACGCATGCGTCTGCAGATTGTAAATTATTAAAGGTTCTAGCGGCCCTCATATTGCTCTTAGTTGGCAGCTTCTTTGATTGCCCTTGCAGATTTTGTAGAAGGTAAAGCAATCATTAACCATTTGGACCTTTAGCATACAATTCATAACAGAAATAAGTAGCACATGGGAATAACATGTTGCTGATTCACAAAAAAAGTCCCCAAATTTGCAGTAAAACCAACCTTTTTCCCACATGGCTTATAAATATTATAACTAAAGATAAATCTCAGCCACTAAAGCTCAGCAAAAGACACTTGTAACAAATTTAGAATTCAAAAATGCTTTTAGAGGCATCCTTTTTTAAACAAGTGCGCTCATAATTTGTGAAACATAATTTTAAAACAATTTTCATGAGTCCATTTTTTCCTCTCGCTAGCAATGAATTTTGTAGATGGAATGCAATGTAGCAAAGTTCACGTTTTTTAGAACTTCAAAGGTAATGACAGGATATGGCAAAAATGAAACAGCTGCAGGATATAAAAGATACTGACTCTGCATTCTGAATACAAGTCAAACTCTCTCAGTAGTTCCACAATGTCTGCTTTCATCTGACTGAGTTAAAACCTGAAAAGGCTGAGCTATTTTCAACCCAACCCTACAGGCAGGACATGATTACTCAGACTTTGGTAGCTGGGTATCAAAAGCTCTGAAAATATCTAACATTGGGTTTCTTTGTTGCTGATGATGTAGGTGTTAATGGACCTAGGGTCTCACAAAGCTGCTTTATTTAAAATGTTGAAGAAGCACCTTCCAAGAGGTTGACAAGTTACAGTGCTTAAATATTCAATGAATAATTAACATTTAGTAATCGGCATAGGTAGTGCATCAGCTATTTCTCCATTAAAGTATATGGGGTAAACCCTCTGTCATTTGCTAAGTTTACTGACAAAGCAGATGAGCGTATAAAGCCCATTTTCCACTCTATATTTCTGTCTACTTTTTGTTGAAATAAATGAATGAATGCTCAAAAATATACTTCATTACAACTGTAACATTCAAAATTTCAATCTTAAAAAATGTTTGTCACCCCTCCTTGCCCCCACCACCACTCCCCCCCAACCCTCCCCCACCAACACTAAGCAGCAGAAGGTTGCGTTCATGAAAGAGCTCCCCTTACCTTGTCATGATTCAATTCACTTTCATGTTTTGAGATTAATTAATTAATTTGAGGATCACCTTCACCAGTGTTAACCAGGATGTACCTGACCTAATGTCTTACAGTCTTTCCACTGACTATTCCCCACCAACTATCCTCCTCTGGCCAGGTGAAGTTCCTGAGGTCCAGTGTACATGTGCGGCTCACGGACACCCATCACACAGCTGCAATTTCTAGTTGAGTGCAGACATGGTTTGTTTCTTGGGCTATTTGTCATTCAGGATTACATTTAGAAATATGATTACAGATTGTTCAGACTTTAAAACACGATTTCTGATATGAGGAGTAATTTAAAAGTGTGTAAACCTGAATTACTTGAATCAAAGCTTTTCTAAGTTATAACTAAATGAAACAATCATTTGGAGTAGCTCATATATTAATGACTTTTCTGTTCTATAGTGATTATTCTGTGATATTCAAAATTAATAAAAAACTTTTTAGAAATTTCTGTTACTTGTACCAGTTCTTGTTGAATGATTAATGACCATGACTCTGAAAGATTGGTCGGGCTTACAGACGTGTCTTTGAGATGGGCTGAGGTCCTACCATGCTGTATATACACCCCACAAAAACAGAAGATCTAGGCCAATATGTTGTCCCACAAAATAGTAGGATTTTGGTTCACACCCATAATTCCAACATGGTGAATTCTCAATTGTCACAATATCATTGGAGAAAGCAAAATACCTCCTAAAATTAATGTGGGAAATCAGTGGACAACTCACTCTGTTCTGCTCTCTTTCATCTCTTCCTGGTCAATTACAGAACAATATTGTTGAATGCCTAGTCATCTGCTCTTTCTATTACTAGGGTTATACTTTGTTATTTTAAATCAACCACACTTTGCTCTTATTCCTTAAATGGCCTATTATCATTTAGTTTGGAAATTTTATATTTTGGAGCCAACTGCCTAGCATATGTCCTAAATTGTGCAGTTAACATTGACAGTTGATATGAATCATAAATTATATATTGTGAATACGCCATTAGTTGTAATTTGACATGTGTATGAATGCTGAAGAAGGAAAAGTGCATAATTTTTATTGCAACTATCTTTGTTAGTGTGTGACTTGCTACTGGTAAATAGGGCACAAAATAGAAGCATTTGCTTATAATCAAATATTAATCTTACCATTAGAAAATATAATAAGGTTGTCAAGCACATGTTCACATTTGTTTTAACTCACCAGCTTGTAAAGACAAAGGACATTACGGGGTCTCATTGGAGATGCAGATTGTGAACATCTTGAGGGCTGTAAAGGTCTAAAATAACAGAATGTAAAAATTTTATGGTGCTCCTTGACATTTAGCAAATCAACATGCAAAAGATTTATTGCATCACAGTTTCCTCATAGATGGCAAGACTTGTGATTTTAACGGTGAGCTTTGTCATCTAAAATATTTGTACAAAAATGTATCTGTCTTTTGAAGAGAAAGCAAAGTACTAAAGGCAGAGAAATTATTACTGCAATAAAGTTCAATGCTCTTTAGAAGGAAATATTTATGAAAAGCCAAGAGTTCAAACAAATTCAACTTTGGTGGGGCATAAAATGGGCAGTAGTGACAGCAGGAACATAGATTGGATCAAGGAGAAGTGGGGGAATCCAGAGAACCAGGAATGGAACCCTAACTGGAGCCAATGGAACAGTGAGGCCCAGACCAGGAGACCAGACACAAACCAAGGCAGCCAACTGATTGGGAGTCAGCAAAGCAACAAACTTTAGCCAGAAGCCAATGCAGTGGCTTTCTAATTTCCCTCCATTTGTGTCTTCCCTCCCACTCTTCTAGCCTTCTTTAGAGTCCCCTTTGTGCTTTTCTCCTATGCTATACTTTTCCTTCCCGTGCTCCTCCCTATATACTGCCCCTCACTCTCTTTCTGTCTGTCGCATGTTTTTTTTAAATTCAGATTTTTTACCCCCCCTTTCTCTTCTTGTAGCGATCATATCGCCCTGTTGGGAGAGTGGAGCAGGAATCAACCTGTCGCATGATAGAGCTGCAGACGGGAGACTGCAGGCTTCCAGGTTAATCAGAGCATCAACAATTTTATTAATAAATAATAAATAAAATAAACTTTGAGTCAGCAGGGTGCTTGAACCATTTGGACAATGGGAGCTGCAGCTTGTTGCTATGGGAGTGTCACAAGCCAGAGGTCTGTAGGTAACCTGGGGGCAGGGCACCAAACAACAAAATGCCAAATCTTCACCCAGCTGTAGATGAAAAACAGGGTGGTCTAGTGAGGCCAGAGATAACAGAAACTGTTTAAAACAAAGGAAAGTCTCAGGATGCTAAGATGGAAGTGGAAAAAAACCCAACTGGGGAGCTCCTCAGGAACATGGCCAATGACATCAATCATTCCAGTGCTTGTTATACCTCTTGGCACAAGTTGCTGATACTGTGCATTTTGAAACTTCTTTCATCTCTACTTTTGATTAATGTTCAACTCATTAGTTATTCAAAGCAAGCTGATTTCACACATATTACTTTTTAACCACATATGGGTAATAAATCATGGTATAGCTTCTAAATATAGAATTGGAATAATCAATAACATAATTGTTATTAATTATGTCATTATTGGGATTGTGGAATGTATGAAGTTGTCTTATCCTGATTTCCCAAGGGAATTGTCAGTACTGAATACATAGTTATTTTACATCTTGGATAGTGTCTGTTGCGCTAAAATAGTATTTGTTGACACTTTGAATGGTAGAAATTTTATAAAATGAATGTAAAAACTTTTACCCAAATAACTTTTCATTAATTCTTGGAGTACCTGCTGCTCCCCATCCCTCCCCGCCCCCCCCCCCCCCCCCACCCCACACAACACCATTTTTGCTCTTTCCTCTCTCATTGCCTCCGCATGTTCATGCTATCCACCCCAGTTGGAAGAGCAAGAGGGTTCAGACTGTAAACCCCAATGTTGATGAAGGAGTATACTTAACTTGGGGAGATGTGATTGTATTTCTAGGCCGTGATATTTGACAGTTACCCACAGACTATGATTAATGAGTTGGGGGATGCATAGGGAGCAATTCTAGGATTTGCAGCAGAAGGGAGAGGGTATATAATGTATACAAGGATTTTTTTCACAATTTTTCAACAGAAAGGATCTGTGAAAGAGTTATTTTTAAGTGTTATGTTTTAAAATTAAGTGAGTTCACACAGGTTTAAAAATCCTCCTTACAGTCACTCAGGCAAAAAAGGATTTGATGTGTGAATGAGCCAACTATCCTTGTGGTTTTCCATAATGACTGGGGCAATAAATAATTTGTTATAGCACTTCAGACTACCAGTCAGCTGTCCACTTGTGATCATTTTCTTGGGTACCTAGCAGGAGGTTGTCTGCTGAGAATATATTCTTAGAAAGGAGATAGCTGGTTTGGTTGACAGGCCTACTGATAAAACCCTGAACTGGAAAGAAATCAGGGGCACAGCCCTCCCACTTCTTGAGAACACAGGGAGAAAAATGACAAAGGATTACGTGTAAATTCAATCAGTCCAGTTAGGTCTGGAAAGGGAACCTGGCCAAGAAAGGGGAAAGCATGCTCATCTTAAATTCAGGGCCAGTCAAAACCAGAAGGCTGGCCAGGGGACAAAAAAGGAAGGGTTTGAAGTTAGGTGAAGTAAGTTATTTTTAGTATAACTGTTACTCTATGTTCATTTGTTGCCTGTAAAATAAAGCAGCTTAATGATTTGTATCTGGTCACGTCTCACTAAAGTGTTTTCACTCTGCCTACTAAAGGATTGGAGCAACTCATGAGAGGACACGTGTGAAAGACACAACATCTAGTTCAGTTCACAAGGGACAGCTATTGTTATGTCCCTGGGTTACGCTATCGTATGATTAGAGATTGGGCAGTACATGCACACTCCTGAACGTAAGATGCAGAAACCACTTACAGAAGTGGCCAGCACCACTGAACCCAAGAAAATATCTAAGGCAGACCCAGAAACAAAGCAGAACTACAAACATCTTTGCCATTTAAGTGTTAGATATGGAATTTATTTAATGATTTACAGGGATCAAATTATTCAGAAACTCAAAAGGAGAGAAGTGAATGGTATAGATTCCTCAGTGGGATAAAATTTATATTCAGCACATGGATATTAAATATTCTGTTTATACAAAGGCAAAGTATTAAAATATTATTTGAGAATAAATGTAGTTTTTTTGTAAATTTTTAATAAGAATATAGTAGTTTGCTTTTAATGATGTTAAATTGCTTTAATTTTGTCAGGATAGATTTATATCTTGAAAATCCAATGCACATAGATTGAATTTAGAATATAGGAGTATGCACAGTCCCCACAAGACCACATCTTACTTTTTCATGGGCTTAGCTTAGATTTCTGAATGTGCAGTAATAGAACAGTATACTACAGCATATATATACTTATATGCAATAATTATAGCACAGTGTTTAAGCATAAAGAAGCTTTGTGAAAAATTGTTAAAGTATAATGTTGTTGTGATCACAAGGATTGCTTCAATGGAAAGTAATTCCAGAGTCCATGCCTTGATCTGAATTTCACACCTTGCATCCCGTAACTAAAGCATCCAAATAAAGAAGTTGAAGTACCAATTTATCTTGCGCCTTATATATTAGGTTTAAATAATACAGTTGGTTGTTTTCTTGTTGATCACCGCTCCATAACTAAATAATACTTTTAAAATGTCAACATTTCAATGTAGTTGCCTGTTATATCCATGAATCGGGAGAAGTGTATAATGGGCAGCCGAACCAATATTGCCAAAAGTTATAATTACCACCAGAGAGTAAGTGAGCAACAGCACAAACATCTGTTTGGAGGTTATCACAGGATGGTAATTTTTAAATTAATAAACATAAATATATTTTAATACTACAGCATATATATACTTATATCCCATTGCTGTTTCTCGCATATAAAATTGACATGAAAATATCACTTTCTTAAATGAATAACTTTCCAATTGCTTTAAAATAACCTCTAAATGAAATATTATACTGACTAAATTAAATAAATACAAATTACATCTATTTGCAGTGCATCATCAGGAGGCTCACAACATTCTTGTCTGAAAGAGAAGCAAACATTAGATCCTAATTATGATTTGTGAAGTTAAGTCCAAAGTAACAAAATATAAAATGAGGAGGCGAGGAACTCCAATGGTTTTGGCTCCACTGCACTCAGACAGTTCAGAGCTCTGAGAATTTCACTAAATCTGGTGAGCGTGTGATGAACCGTGGGCTGCAAAAGCAGTATAGTGGTTAGCTTACAGCTGACAAACCCTGATCCCATTGTGAGGAGGTGTTGTTTGGAGGGATTGAGTTCAGGATAATATTGGGATACTATACTACACATGTGGAAGTGATTTTAGGAAAAGAGCAGTGCAATGCCATTCCCAAACATGCAAAATAATGGCAGTATATTCTATCCTTCTCTGTGCTTGCAGATTTGAAAGATGCAAAACACTCTAACTCCTATCAGATTGAATTTTTACTCTGCTGACAATACTTTGGGCTCTGGTGCCAATAAACTGGAATAGTTATGGTCCCATTTAAATTATGTCAGACACAGAATAAATGTTCCATGCCAGATATTGTGTTCAAAAATTCCAGACTGGAGTTCAAACACTTGTTGCACAATAACTGAATGACACCATTTGTGTCTTTTGCAATGTATTCTGGGGCACATAACCCATAACCCAAAGCAGCTTGAAGTTATACAGTGTCCAGACTGAAAGCAGAACATTTTGCTTATCTTGTTTTGTTCTGGTAAAGGGTAGTTTGAGAACAAACCGGGATATATTACATGTTCAGAACTGGATTTCAAAGTAGTTGCAGTTTTAGAGGAGTAATATAACTGGGATGTTGGGGTAAAGGTAAATCTCCCAGGTACTCATAGAATATTATTTTAACCATGTTTCTACTACAACAGGTTTGTTTGTAGCTGAATTACCATTGAAAGCTTTGTAGTATCTTTACTGGCAATTGCCAAGTTGATTGTGTGGCATGAAATTGGCTGTATAAACAAGGTATCAGCACTACCAGTTCATAGTATGATATAGAATTGGATTCAGAATATTATGCTGATCAACATTTCTTCCAATATCCAGGATAGTTTGTTGAATTTAATTCAATGGTGGAAGCTCTAAAATGTATTGTTGTCCAATAATCGATCCATTATTTTTCTCAGCCATGATCACTGCACCCTGAGGTTATTTATCAGGTGACCAGGGGTCAAGAGGACAGAGAGGAAGGGTAGAAGGAAGCCTTCATTGTAAGAGATAAGATGACAAACAATGGAATCTGCTCAAGCCCACAGAAATGTGACAGGCTTGAGGCTGAAAAGAATCTCCATTGTTCTAAACTTCCCTTACTCAATCTTGTCATTGTTTACAAGCAAAATAAATTTTTATGTGTCTTTTTCCCATTACTCTGCTAAATAAAGGTGAATTGCACATATTCTGACATAGAGTACAAAGGTGATATATGAAAAAGGAAACCCAATTTTAAAATACAGAATTGTGTTTTGTCATTTCCAAGGAGGACTGGTTTTGACAACAGACCTGCCTCTAAACCCGCATTCTGAGCGCCGGTAAAATTCCGGCCTAAGAGTGGGCTCGAGTGCTGGCAGATGATGAGGATTTTAAAGGACAGGCAAAAGGAATGGAACAGAGTGATATGCTCGAAGCATCAGAAGGTGCCAAAGGAGTAATGGGCCAAGAGAGAGGTCAAGCTGTGATTAGTGATAACGACCACGTTGCCACTACAGTGGTTTGGGCAGGGCAGCTAGTGGAAGATATAGCCAAGTGGGGAGGCTTTGGTAAGGGACATGGTGTCGTAACTGCTAGCCAAGTTTCAGTCAAAGCCAGGATGTCAATATGATCATCTAAAGTAAAGTCATGGATGGCAAAAGCCTTGTTTCAGAGTAAGTGGAGATTTTGGAGGGATTTGCAGAGAAAGATGGTGTTTGATGATCCACCAGCAGAGTCCAAGGTCTGGTGATGGATGGGGTGAGCAGGCACTTGTGGAGATTGTCCAGTGGATTTAGAGGCAGATCATTTTAAAATAATTTATGTGTAAATTGTTACCAAATCTAATGGAATAACTGTACCTGTAATATGCAAATGTATTCATAATTTTTGTGTGCATCTTGGACCTAATGCACATAATAGGATTTGCCTGCCCTATGGTGTTTTAATTCTGAGTGTTTTTCATCATGAACGCAAATTAAATTTAATTCATTTTTTCCCCTGTGTAGGATTTGCTTCTTACTGCAAATGGAGAAGTGCCATTTATACCTTGACATTAGCCTCCTGGTAATATTTGCCCTCTTGACCTAAGACTGAGGTGTAATTTGCTGCGTCATTGATTACAATTAATGATTCAGCAATTACAGATCTTTCCATTTGGCTGTAAGGCATAATTAGCAGAGATAAAACCATTTCCATTTTTATTAATTGATTTGTTGTCACCAAAATTGAAATGCTGCCCAACTAATGAGAAGATTATAATTTACCTTAATCTGCTTATCGTTTAGTGTCTCCGTTTTAAACGGCTATTTGTTAGGAGGTGTGAAATATCTGCGACATACAAAATAAAAGTGCAAAACCTACAAAACTGCTTCAGAGGAAAGAGACTGCAGCCTAGAAATTTGTGAGGAACCACAGGTTTCTTAGTTCAGTTAGAAGTTGATGCTGTATAGCCAACAGCTCTCTTCTGTAGGCTGGGTCCGTGAGCATTTCACCTCCGCCCTCTGCATCAGGGCTAGGATGCACTTCATCCCATCCACCTGCCCTTGCTCCTGCGCACTTGTACCCGGTGAATTTCTCAGTGCAAACTACATGGGGTGCCAGTCTCTGAGCTGGTGTATGCTTGGGTAAGGTTGAGTGACGCTGGAGCTTCTGGAAGGATGCCCTCCTCTTGGTCTGGTCCCACTGTACCCTCAGTTTCAGGATCTGCAAGGGAAGAGAGTGTCAAAGGTTAGCAGATGGTGGCAAGGATAAGCAGAGACAGATGAGTGACTGCAGAAAGCAACAGCCCTTCTGTCATGAATAGTGTGTGTGAGGGTGAGATTTCAGTGTGGAGGGAAAGAGGGTGCAATGGTTAAAACCCTGCTGGACTTCTCCTCCAGTCTCTCCAGAAGCAATGGTCCTGACTCAACCCCTGCCCACAAAGTCTGTGACGGTCTCTTCCAGAGGGGACAGGATGTTTATGGAAGCCAGGCCTCAACAACAACAACAATTTGTATTTATATAGCGCCTTTAACGTAGTGAAACGTCCCAAGGCGCTTCACAGGAGTATTATAAGACAAAAAAAAATTGACACTGAGCCACATAAGGAGAAATTGGGGCAGGTGACCAAAAGTTTGGTCAAAGAGGTAGGTTTCAAGGAGCGTCTTACAGGAGGAAAGAGAGGTAGCGAGGAGGAGAGGTTTAGGCAGGGAATTCCAGAGCTTAGGGCCTAGGCAACAGAAGGCCCGGCCACCAATGGTTGAGCGATTATAATCAGAGATGCTCAAGAGGGCAGAAAATTTGAAGCACAGATATCACGGGGATGGGGGAGGGAGAGGGGGGTGAGGGTGAGGGGGGAGGCTGGATGGACGGGGGGAAGGGGGGAGGGGGAGGCGGGACGGAGGGGGTGGGGGAGGGGTGGACTGGGGGAGGGGGGAGGGACGGGGCTGGGGGTGGGGGAGTAGGGAGGGGGGAGTGATAATGAGGAGAGTAGCAGGTGCCGAGTGCTGCAGTAGCAGCAAAAGGAGATGCAGTGAAGAATGTTGCAGTGATTGGAGGAGAGTGGTGGGAAGCGGGGGAGAGAAGTGTTGTGAGTGCTGGGGCTACAGGTAGTTCAGGGCTAAGCAGAGAGTAGTGAGAGATATGAGTTAGGAGTCTTGCCTTAAGAGCCCTTGTCACGTCTTTTAAACCTTTTCTGCATTGCAGCCAGGTCCTTGGAGCAATGCTTCTGGTGCTGACCGGCTCCATCACTTCTGCCTTCTGATACCGGGACACCTTCTTGCCACTGGGTGGAAAGATGAAGACCCTCCTTCTGCTGACCCCCTCCACCAAAACCTCCAAAGCTGCATCGGAAAAGCGGGGAGTCCTTCCAGTATCTTTTCTGCCTTTCATTTTAGTGGTGTTGAGAATGAAACTGAATGCAGCAACAGTGCACTTCTCCTTTATGAGGTGCTGGCTGCCTTTAACTGACACCAGCGACATCCGATTTCGTACCCCCCTCCCCCCGTTAGGAAAGCTGCCAATGAAGAGCGTGAGTAGCGGACAATAAGCCGATACAGATGAGGTGCCTTCCACTGAACCCACTCAGCAGAGGAGGGCATTGATGGCTGTGATCCCTGCATAATTGCCGGAAAAGTAGCTCATGCATGTTTTTGTGGCCATTGTGTGTGAGAAATGGACAAATTTGCACACTAGAGTGAATTAGATACATTGGAGCTGCATATATGTGCGATTGCTGTAATCTTTTCGAAACTGAAGTCTGATTTTGAAATATTGATCTGGCAAAAGAATGGAACTATTACAAGTCCAAATATCTCCTTGCAGATTCTTCACTGTACAATTCCAAGCTGCTTTTTTTCTGTATCGGCTGCAATTAACCCTGTAAATAGAAAAAGAGTTATTGACCTGTACAGAAAGAGTCACACCTGTGCTTAGAACAATAAGCCCTGTTTGTCCTCTTCAAACCCATCCTAAAAAAAACAATTTAGGTTTTCCAACCTGTCAGAATCAATTGCGTGGACTGAAGCCAGGCTGCCAACATGTAAACAAGAAAAGAAAGGCTGACAGGAGTGTTTGGAGTAATGCAGGTGTGAAGGTTTATAGGGGCCTGGGGCACAACTTTTGACCTCGGAGGTAATAAGGAATTGAAGTCTAAAGTCTTGTGACATGAGGGATTGAAAGTAGAGATAACTAAAACAATGATGTGCATAGAAATTTGAGAGTTAGAATTGTACAAATTTAGATGAAAAAAGAAAGACCTAGTTGGACAAAATCATTGAGTGGCACAAAACCATCTCCCTTGTTTTCAGGGTTCAATAAGGTTCCTGTAAACCAGACTTTGCTGGATAGCAGAGCTGGTCTTGGTGTTTTTGATGTAACTAGCAGTATGAGTAGCAGAGACTTCACTATGTCCTGCACAAAAGAATCAAACGACACCTGCAATGGCAAAGATCACACAACAAGGTTAGTCTGGGACCAACGCCTTGAAATTACTCTAGGATACTAGCTTAAGCATTCATGTGAAATTCCTCCCTCTGCTTTTCCAGCTGCACTGTTAACCCATTTATTTTAAGTGGAAATAACGGTACTGCTACAATAAAGCAGAGAGGAGTTTAAGATGTACAGGTTACACTGGTATCCCTAGAAAAGGATCACACAGCACCTGTTCTTCGGGTGACAAATGGACACTGAAGAGTCCACTATGGCATGCGATGTGCACGTGCTTGGTCTGTTTCAGGCCCTTTTTTGCCAAACTGACGGTCCTTAAATGGACTGCTGGAGGCTACCACCAAAAAGGTAAGTTTAAAAAAAAAAAATACTTACCTGAACGTGGAGGCAAGAAGAGCAGAAGAGCTTCTTTTAGCTCCACATTGAAAATACGGGCCATGGCCGATCACTGTTCACCACCCCACCCCCTGCCCCCCCTTCCGAATTTACCATACACCCAGTGCCAGCGTCCCTACCAGAAGACTTTTCTCCTCTTCGGCACCAGCACACAGCCTCTTGGGACGCGACTAGTGCCCCCAGCATGCCGGACGCATCCTGATGACACGTGGATCATTGTGCGCGGTCCTCTTGCGCATCAGTTACCACACGGTCATTGCCACAGCTGAGTTCACGCCCGAATTTGGGCTCCAATTTCTAGGCCAAGATCTTCCCCTGCCTGAAACTGTTACTACATTACGAAGAGGTTCTTTTTCTATACATTCACTGTATGCTCTATTAATTCCTATCATTACACGTGTAACATTGGAAATGTTTTTGATTTCATGCCAACCACATTGCGCAGCAGGTAGAACAGCACAACAGAGGCTGTCACATTTAGTTTTAAACTTCATGATAAAATCTAATAACAGAAAATGTGATCCTGTCATGCGATTAGTTATATGGCTGCCGGTCACTTAAACATTTGTAAATATATTTCATAATTTTAGTGTCATATAGAATTATAATTTGATAAAAATGAATTCCAATTATATTGTTTTTGTCAGTGGAAGGCTGTTTCCAGTGGGGTTCCGCAGGGCTCAGAACTAGGTCCCTTGCTTTTTGTTGTATATATCAATGATCTAGACATGAATATAGGGGGTATGATTAAGAAGTTTGCTGATGATACTAAAATCGGCTGTGTGGTTGATACTGAAGAAGGAAGCTGTAGACTGCAGGAAGATATCAATAAATTGATCAGGTGGGCAGAACAGTGGCAAATGGAATTCAATCCGGAGAAGTGTGAGGTAATGCATTTGGGGTTTGGGAGGGCTAACAAGGAAAGGGAATACACATTAAACGGTAGGACACTGAGTAGTGTAGAGGAACAAAGGGACCTTGGAGTGCATGTCCACAGATCCCTGAAGGTAGCAGGCCAAATAGATAAGGTGGTTTAGAAGGCATACGGAATGCTTGCCTTTATTAGCCGTGGCATAGAATACAAGAGCAGGGGGGTTATGCTTCAACTGTATAAAACACTAGTTAGGCCTCAGCTAGAGTACTGCACGCAGCTCTGGTCACCACATTACAGGAAAGATGTGATTGCACTAGAGAGGGTACAGAGGAGATTTACAAGGATGTTGCCGGGAGTAGAGAATCTTAGCTATGAGGAAAGACTGGATAGGTCTGGTCTGTTTTCCTTGGAACAGAGGAGGCTGAGGGGAGACCTTATTGAGGTGTATAAAATTATGAGGGGCATAGATGAAGTGGATAGAAAGGACCTATTTCCCTTAGCAGAGGGGTCAAAAACCAGGGGGCACAGATTTAAAGTAATTGGGGGAAGGTTTAGAGGGGATTTGAGGGGAAATTTCTTCACCCAGAGGGTTGTGGGAGTCTGGAACTCACTGCCTGAAAGGGTGGTAGAGGCAGGAACCCTAACCATTTTAAAAAGTACTTGGATGTGCACTTGGGATGCTCTAACCTGCAGGGCTACGGACCAAGAGCTGGGAAGTGGGATTAGGCTGGATAGCTCTTTGTTGGCCGGCGCGGACACGATGGGCCGAAATGGCCTCCTTTTTGTGCTGTAACTTTCTATGATTCTATATCAAAGATAAGTCACCATTTGACTAACAGATTTTGATGTGTGTCAAAACTCTACTATTTGTAAAGTATGTAATTCTTCTGATTTTATCAAAATATTTTCTGAGTGTTTCAGTATATGTAACAAAACAACCTGTCTTTTCCAAAGAAAAGACTCTCCTGCTGTCAAATCATTGCAGTGCTGATTATTTGTAACGAGCGAATCATGACAATCTTTCATTTAAGGGACAAATCCTTGCTGGTAAGACTGGGATGCATATTCTTCTCCTTTTGAAGTTTCTTTTGGTAACTAAATGTATGATTTTCTTATGACTTCTCATGAAACCAAAGCTTGCTTTTTCCTGCTCACATCTTGGAGAGTATCATACCCCTTCAGGATATCCGTGCCTAATTACTGGCACATTCTCAGTGCACTATATACAGCCTCATAGCCTCTCTGGATCAATGATGACACAAAAGCAGCGTGTGACCTCAGCCCAGATATCTTCTCCAAACAGATTAATGGTCTTGAATTAAATACCTGTTCATCCCACGTGAACAACGATTAATTCCCACTCAATAGCAATGAAAATATGTGGTATTTGTTAAATAACCAGCTTTCAAGTGTTTTCTCTCTCTCTGGCTAATAGAAGGAATTGGTTCATTTATTTTACTCAGAAATTTTATTCATAAAAGGTCAATCGAAGAAATGATAGTGGAATTATTATTTGCATATTAGGTAGCCGAACAGAATGCAACTGTAATGAGGTTAGGTGTTTGATAACATGACCTGGTGATTTCTTAGAGCAAAGAAGCTTTGAAATGTTGTGCTAAAGTGCCAAAAGAAAGAACTTGTATTTATAAATAAAGCATCTTATCATATCCTCAGGACATGCCAAAGCGTTCACTTACAATTAAATGCTTTTAAGTGTGGTCACTTTGTTTAGTAGGCAAACACAGTACCAATTTGCACACAGCAAATTCCCATAAACAGCAATGAACTGAATGACCAGTTCATCTGTTTTTGGTAGTGTTGGTTGAGGCAGACAGAACCTTGGCTTAATGTCTCAAACCAAATGATGGCACCTCTGACAATTTAAAACTCCATCAGTATTTCACTGGATTGTCAGCCTAGATTATGCGCTCAAGTCCTGGAAGGGGTTTTAAAACCACAACCTTCTGACTCAGCATTGAGGGTGTTACCAATTGAACCCAGAATTTTCCTTTAACTCAATGCATGCTTCAGTGCCATGATTCAGTTGGTAATGATTAATCCTCCGTTTCAACAAACATACAAGTGATGTAGTAATGTGGGAAGAAAATTGCAACGGCAAGAGAAGGGATGATTAAAGCTTTGCCACCAGCATTTTGTTGACGAAAAGTAGTTAAGTGCTTGCACGCAAAAAGCGCTGGTGATCTTAAAGTAAACTTATAGCCTGTGGCAGCATCTGCACAGTGTTGTAAAAGATGGACTCCAGTATGGAGTAGGCAAGCCTTATCTGGTTCACTGATCGTTTCACTGTTGCCTGCCAAGCAGAGCTTTAATATTACATTAACGAGCACATTCATGACTTATGGAACACTAATATTGACAATTATATGATTAGGCTATATTGAGAATTCACACTCTTTCACCTGCTTTTCCCATCATCTGTTCTACTTTCAGATAAAAAGGTAACCACTTAATTGAGTTTGAAGTCCTCCGTAATAGACACACTGCCACTCTTTATGGTGTCAATGACATTATTCATGAAGTTGAGGAGCAGAATAAGATGCCTTTTGGTTTGATGACCAAAACTGAGCACAGTGCTCCAGGTGTGGTCTGATCAAGGAACTATACAGTTTTAGCATGAAACCCATTTATACTCAATTGATTTAGCAATATAATTTAGGATTCTATTCACTTCCGTCCATTTTCTATTCACTCTGTCCTTTGCTACTCCACAGTGATTTCACACATTAAATGCCAAAACTACAATCACATCCAGATCCCTTTTCACTTCACCCGTGGCTGTTTCTATACTACCTATAAGTATACATATGCCACCCATCTTTCCTCCCGGTGTGTAGTACTTTGCACTTATCTGTTTTGAATCTTATCTACCACTAATCTCTCATTTGCAGAATTTATTTAACTGCTTCTATAGGTCTTCGGCTGCTTACTCCAAGTTAACTGTCCACCCTACTTTAGTGTCATGTGCAAATTTGTAGATTAGGCACAATAGGAGCCCCAGTGAAGTCAAAGGAAATCAAAATCGGGAGAGATATAAAATGGGCTGCCCACTTTATACTATCGCACCAAGTCCAGCTCTACCCCGATGAATCCAAAAGGAGCTTAAAGCAAATTAATATTTATGCGCAACTGCTTGATTTTTATAAAAAGGGTACAGATAATGGCACGTAATTTCCGATGCCTACAGGTGTGTACGAGCTGTGTACACACCTGTAGGGACCTCGCAAGTGCCGGTTTCAGGCATGTGAAGCGCATGCGCTGAAAACCGGCTCTTCCGATCTGTCAAGAATCCTCTTGACAGATCCTCTGCCTGCCCTGGAGAAGGGCCTCTGCGGGTGGAGAGTTCCGCTTTCTGCAGAACCTCCGCCCGCTGAAAACCTTTAAAAATCTAATATCTGGTAAAAGTCTGCTTTTACCAGCATAAGAGTTTAAAAAAGTAAAAAAATATTTTTTTTTCACTCACTTATAATTTAAAAATACTTAAAAAAAATGTAAGTTTATTTTTAGCCCGTAAAACACTTTAATTTTTTAAATAAAAGTTAGATTTTTGTTTAAAATATTTAATTTAATGTAATTTTAACTAATTTTAAAAACGTGATTTAAAAAAAATGTATTTAATGTTTTGATGTGTTTTTTGAGTGATCCCCATTCATACTTTTGATGTGTGTAAGCTGAGAGACCTGTCAAAAGTATCATGATGCGGAGATGCCGGTGTTGACTGGGGTGGACAAAAATGAGAAGTCGCACAACACCAGGTTATAGTCCAACAGTTTTATTTAAAATTACGAGCTTTCGGAGCTCCGCTCCTTCTTCAGGTACAGGTACCTGTACCTGAAGAAGGAGCAGAGCTCCGAAAGCTCGTAATTTTAAATAAAACTGTTGGACTATAACCTGGTGTTGTGCGACTTCTCATTTTTGTCAAAAGTATGAAGGGGGATTCCCTTCTTCCATTGGTTCCCCATGGACCACGTGATCCCAGGGACGCTTGCGAACTGCCTGCGCCCCTGGGATACGCAGGCCCTGCACATTTTGTAGAGCAGAGGCCCAGGAGCGGAAATGTCTGGACCTCCGGAGCCCTCAGGTAAGGGTGTAGATTTTTTCCAGATCAGAGGCTTCCGCACCCAGGAAGCCTCCGATCAGAAAATACGGGCCAATGAAACAACTGCTGTAGTGCTTTACAGCAGAACCAGAACAGTCTGCACAGAGATTAAAAGTTTTAAAGTATTAGTATTTTATTTCTGAGAAAAGACAAATATTGAAGACACATTCCAAACGAGGCCCATGACTTACAAACTACAATTGAACTGTGGAATTTAAGAAGACATGTCATTGATAGCAATTCAGTGTGACTGTTCACTAGAGACAGAAGCTTAGATCTCTGTCTAAAATAGTATATCTTGGTATGTTATTTAAAAAAAAAGTACTTAGAATTTTTAAAGGTTCTATGGATTTCATTTCTCTCCATTACATATTTCTTTTAAAATCTCATATATACAAGAAATTACACTGTAGATTAGATATAAAAAAAAGGCTGAAAGCTCTTCATAGTACTCAAAAGTTTCAAGCTGATTTTGATAGACTCCTGGAGGTAAAGGACCATAACCAAAGCAATGGAGAAGTTCAAGTCACGGTATGTTTTATGTAATGTGTTCTTTTACTGCTACACATGAAATATATGTACCAGCACATATTTGTTGGACTTAATATTAATCTATAGGACTGTTCGATTTATGATAATTTTGGGAAGTTACGCAAAATCAAAAGTTTTATTAGATATTAATTAGGATAGGCAGGGAATGGTTGCGTAGTGGTTATGTTACTCGACTAGTAATCCAGAGACCTGGACTAATGATCCAGAGACCTGGACTAATGATCCAGAGATATAAGTTCAAATTCCACCACAGCAGTTGGGGAATTTAAATTCAGTTAATTAAATAAATCTGGGGGGGAAAAAAGCTAGTATCAGGAATGGTGATCCTGTAACTACCGATTGTCATAAAAACCCATCTGGTTCACTAAGGTCCTTTAGGGAAGAAAATCTGCCGTCCTTACCCGGTCTGGCCTAGATGTGACTCCAGACCCACAGCAATGTGATTGACTCTTAACTGCCCTTAAATGGCCTAGCAAGCCACTCAGTTGTACCAAACCGCTACAACACACCACACGGACTGCAGTGGTTTAAGAAGGCGGCTCACCACCACCGTCTTGAGGTCAATTAGAGATGGGCAATAAATGCTTGCCTTGCAAGCGTTGCCCACATCCTGTGAATTAATAAAAAAAGGATTAAATCCAATTAATTTAGGCACAACAGGCTTTTATCCCCAAAAATGAGTTTTACATTTTAGTGGCATCTGAGCTTTTCAGTGGAATGCTTTCTACCTGAATTTAATTCATGTTTGAAGTCATTCACTGTATCTAATTGGTAAATTGATATTTATTGTTTTGTATGAATAATTTAAGTGACTCATTTTCTATGAATATAACAATTTTATATTCAGCCTGTCATCTGTAGATTTCTGATGTACTGTTTTACTGGAAATGCAGTCATTCACATAGTTATAACATTGTGATCTATAATCTGCATTTAATATTTCATTTACATCATGCCTGAAATGCTAATATTTCTCAGTTGCTGGTGTGATTCATGAAATGTAGCACTGTTAAAGGACCTATTCAACCTGGGGCAAGGCAATATGCTCAATATTATAATAAGTTTTATCCCTATTAGTACCAATCACTGAGTGTAATGATATACAGTGCAATCTGGCAAGATAATGATTTGAGAAGAACATCGATCACGTTTTATGGGGTCCAGATACAAAACAGCTAAATTCCTTGTTTTTAAAAAAGGTTTACATTAAAAGCAAAAGCGTGAAGGGGATCTTTAAATGACATTACTGCCTTTGAGCTTTGATGAGTTTATTTTGGAGAGTCTATGGCCTAGAAATTTGTTGGCGCCCCCGCCTGTTTTACAGGCATGAAATGGCCATCTAAGCATCCAATTTGGTGGTATCCATATTCCACACTGGATGTGTGCCATCCACCATATTGGTGAAGGCTCCTGTGTAGGCCTCCAGCTCTGTGTCTGAAACAGGCATCAGACACTCTGAATATGCAAAAGGCGGGCCTAACAACTGTTTCAGGCCCCTTTTACAAAATTCATTAGCAACTAATCACAGCATGCGCCGCGCATGCCTCCGTCAGTATTCTCAGTCACTTGACAGCCTCCAGACTTGGCTCAGTGGGTAGCATTCTCGCCTCTGAGTCAGAAGGTTGTGGGTTCAAGTCCCACTCCAGAGACTTGTGCATAAGATTCTAGGCTGACACTCCAGTGCAGTACTGAGGGAGCGCTGCACTGATGGAGGTGCCGTCTTTCAGATGAGATGTTAAACCGAGGCCCGTCTGATCTCTCAGGTGGACGTAAAACATCCCATGGCACTATTTTGGAGAAGAGCAGGGGAGTTATCCCCGGTGTTCTGGCCAATATTTATCCCTCAATCAACATCACTAAAACAGATTAGCTGGTTATTATCACATTGCTGTTTGTGGGAGCTTGCTGTGCGCAAATTGGTTGCCGTGTTTCCTACATTACAACAGTGACTACACTACAAAAGTACGTCATTGGTTGTAAAGCGCCTTGGAATGTCCTGAGGTCATGAAAGCTGTTATATAAATCCAAGTCTTTTTTTCTTTTCCAGCAGTCCTTAAAGAGACCATTGGAAGCTGCCTCCCAAAAAGTACTTTTTTTTCTTCTTGCCTTTTTGTCTCCACATTAAATTCACGGACCGCTGCCGGCCAACACTTGCCCCCACCCTCCTATCCCACCACGCCCCCCAGGCTCTGCTTATCATCTCGACTGATGTCCAAGCCGAACGATTTTTGTTCTTACGAACGTTTTCATTGGATGTAATATTTACATCCTTGGCCCCTGCCCCCACAGCTGAGATGAAATGGTCGCACCAACAAAGTTAAAAATGCTGCTGGGAAGTGTGGTTGCAGCAATTTCTGAAGTCGAACATTAAAGCATAGTCAGAAAACAAAGTGCGAGCAGGTCACCGAAGCAAGCTCGGCAGTGGTGTACGCTGCATCCCCCTGACAGCTGCTACTCCTGGGAACCTTTGTGGCCTGACCTTCAGCCCAGAAAGCTCATACAACTTTTAAATAACGGGGTTTTAAGGATATCCAAATGCTGGTTCACCTAGATTTAACATTCACTTCAACCATCCGTAGCGCTAACTTTCCTTTCCTCGCTTTCCGCAGCTAGCCTAATGTCCTTTGGTTTTACTTTTGGTAGTTAGCTGACTGTTCAGCCATTTGAGAAGTGTGAAACCGACATAATCATAGACCAATTGAGATTGGTAAATTTCCAGCATTATTTTTATTCCGAAAGGGCAAATAGTTCTCCCAGTGGGAAAACATGGGATATTTCACTTGAAAGCATTTCAGGGATAATTATCCCCAAAATGGGATTAGTAACAGTTTAAAAAAAACTAAAAGTGGAAAAAATACACTCATTATGCTTCAACAACTCTTTTTCTCAAGGGTCATGTCCAGGTCTATTATGAATTAAGAACATACTTCCCTTGTTTTAACTTTTGTAATTATCTCATTAATAGCTATTTTTAAAAGTTATCTACACTGCACAGGTCACATGTAATCATTTTCTAATGGCCATATTTTTTGCATTGGATTCTGACTGGATTTAGTACATTGGTCTGCCTCAATGTGTGTGTGTGTGGGTGTGTAATGAATAATATCTGCATTAAGAATTTAGCTCAAAAGGCATCTCCATGTAGTTAGTACAAAATATGGGAACTGGGTGGTCGAGTAGTAGATCACAACAATGTGATTTCATCTGTAGGGCTAGTCCCAAACTGATGGGATGAATGTCTCCTTTCTCTGTAATGAAATAAATTGGGACAGACTGAACACAGTTTCCATTCAATGTGAGCTGACAGAACAAGGCTATCCATTCACCAAGCCCACCATAGTTCACAAGATCACAAGATAATTGAAAATGAAGAAGGCCATTCAGCCCATCTTAATTCATCCATCCACAGAGATCCTTACTTCCTCCTATTTTAGCATCCAATTGTTTCTTAAATGATTCCAGGGCTTTTGTCCCACTACTCTATCTAAATTGTAACTTGGAGCGGCAATTCGGGGTGCGGGGCCAAAGTGGGCAGCAAACCGTCCAGCCCCAGAGGGTAAGGCCCGGGAGACTTTAAACTCCTTGGCTTCATTTACATGCACAGACTGACATAATGAAATAATCGCCGGCCGGCGGGCGGGAGTCAAAATTGGTGGTTTGGTGGGTGTCGGGCCGCTGCCAGGAACCACGGAAATGGTCCTCTGGCAAAGTAAATAACGATTTGGGTGGGTTCAGGCAAGTAAAAATGGTGAGAACGGGTTGTGAATGCAGCACAAATCCCCTTCACCCGCCCCCGCCATTTCAGGCGGGTGGGAGCGCAAGGTCGGACGGCAGGAGGCCCCACAAGAAAGGTCAAAAATTTAGAAGACTTACCTATTTGGGCCTCTTCTGGCCCCGACTCCACTTCTCATTATGAAGCCATCCCTGCTCAGGCTTCTGATTAAAATAGCAGTTGGACCCCAATGTCATCATGAGAGCCCGATCTGCATATTGAAAGAAAGACGCCTTTGGTTTCCGGTGTGTGCCTTTGTTGCCTGTTCACAGGAGCAGGTTAAAATCAGAGCCTGTATAATCAGTGTGGGACATCGAAGCCTGCATAATCAGTGTGGGATGTTGGCAGGTACAATAAAATATTAAGGAAACGTTAGAACTATTTAATTTCTAGAGAATTCCATTCATTCATTTATTCAGGCACTAGATCTCTCTCCTGCCAGCTGTTGGAATTCAAGCTGTTGAAAATTATAGTATTTCGGGGCTGATAAATCGAACACTTTGATCATCATCCAATTCAAAAGTCCAAAGAATTAGAATTAGCAAGCCTGCAAAAAAAAGTGATGATGAATTACCACACGAAAGGGGAGAAATTGGGTATTGCCCCGCTAACTTTTGCGGGAGCGCAAACGTATCGCCAGGTGCTACCCAATTCTAACGGATGCAAACTTCCTGTTTAGCGCTCCAGGAGGGAAGTGGAGCGCTAAACAATGCCTCCCGCAGCTGCCGGTGTTGACGCCCGGCGATACTACAAGGGCGGAAGCCAAGTTCGCATCTGGGGCGGTACCGGGGCGCTGCGCACCGGATGACGTCACGATCTCCGGGGCGCAGGAGATCGTGGCATTAGGGTTTACTGCCGCCGCTAACCTGCAGGGGAAGTTCGCGGGCGTCGGTACTCTCGCCGCGCCCGTTCGCAAAGCTGGTAGCGCCCCATTATCGCCCCCCGGAGGCGGCAACGGGAGGCGTAAACCAGGGCAATTTCTCGCCCAAAGTATTCTACTAATCCCTGGAAGATAAGCACAACAAGCTAATCAGTAAACAATGGAATTGTTGTCTCCGCTTAAAGGAGTGGCTCGGGGACATTTGCAGGATACAGCAACTGCAGAGTTTTCAATCAGTTTATTTGTAATCTGTTAATCACTCCATTAAAATAAAGTTCATGTATATTAATCAAATACCCATATTTTCTGATAGGAGCACCAGCTTATAACAAAAGATTGAGAGATAGTACAAAGGCCAGAAATATGTGCTTTGAAATAATGTGAAACATAAAGAGATAATTGATAAATTACAAAGACTCTGTGGAATCTTTAACCTACTTGCCTGCTAATTGACATTTGCACAAGTTTGTATTAAAACAGAAAGGTCGGTTAGTCTCTTTTTACTTGGGATTCAGAAATTCTTATCTATTATTTTTATGTTCAAGTGTGAAGAGGAAGGAGTTTACTCCTTTTGTATGTTAATAATGTCAGAATATTCATGTTCCCTATTCTTGTAACTGATGGGATTTCACCACTTCAGTGAATTTGTTTGTGTCCTGTGTGTTTCTGAATTCAAAATGAGTATGAGGCTGTTATTATGCACAAACAAAATTTCTTAATAATTACAGAGGAAATCAAATAAGTCAGCACAGGCACTTGAAAACACACAGTTCTCCAATTACTTAGCCAATGCCAGGGCTTCTCCAGCTTGAACTAATTACATAAAAATACAATTAGTTGTATAAGACCATAACTTTCTGTATTGCCAGTTATATAAATGAAAACTGAATTCAGATAAAACAGGAAGTGAACCCTATTAAGAAGATGTTTTGTTGATTTCACTTTTCATCAATCTATGTTAAACTGAAATGCAACATATTGAAGTTTAACATTAACATTACTTCTGAATGAATTTGGACCAGAGAGATCTATGGTGAATAGGCTGGGAATAATTGATTGGGCTTGGAGTTTATTTCAAGGTGGAAAGACAAAGGATTTTTTTCCACAGAAAATCTTATTAGAGGAAGATCGTCCTATTAAATATAATTCAGATAGTCAAGGTCGCCCAAAGGAACATCGGAATTGTGTGCTATTGCTCTGAATTCGATAAACTTTTGGAAAACTAAACGAGCCAAACTCAGCTAATGTACCAGAACTCAGTTGTCCATGACAGAAGAGTGTACAGTCACATTATGGCTGTCAAGCTTTTTTGTGCTGGTATACATTACATGACAGGAAGAGAGGCTGCTTTATAATATTCTAACACTCCATCAAGGTTATAAGGGCAGGAAGTGGCTTTTGCTGAGAAATAATAGTCAGTTTTACAGAGCTATAGCAATCTTTTATATGGGATATAACAATGCAATGTGTATTAGTGCAATAACACTCCTGTAAATAGAATATATGGTTAACAATGACTGACAAAAACCTCTCAAAATAGTTTCCAAGCATCATTTTGGAGGCTCTATATTTTTGCTTTCTTTTTTTAATGGCTTCAGTATTAACCTCAATTTCTGAAAGGCACCCCTTACTATATCAGTATGCATTTTAATACTGCCATACTCACCATCCTTATGATATCTTGAATTATATTGCCAATGTTGTGCTAATTACTAGAAAATTATGCATAATGTTATGCTGTGGGCTCATGCCCATGGAGAGAAATGGGTTGAGGCTTCTCAAATTTATTTTGCCAGTACTCTGCTAGCCAGTTATGAGTCTGAGCCAGATTCAAGCTCAGGCCCTGGAGGTAAAAGTTTTCTTAAGCTAGCAGACCTTCCATAGTGTCGTCCATGGTAAGTCAGATGATGTACTATTTTATACCATTGTGAATTACATAATGTAACACATTATTCTGCCGCTAAAATGAATCTGTGTTTAAGCTGCTCTGTCACTTTAAGGCTATAGTGTAATTCATATAAATAATCAGAGTTTAATTGCTGTTTGATGAGGGACATTGCCACATTGGAAGCTGTTTGTAAATTTCTAGCTAAACATCCAAAAAGAAAGAGAAATGACTCCTTTTTCTTTCTCATTTTTATATACTTTTGACACTTTGAAGTGTGATAGCTGGAGTGTGACAGTGTCTCAAGACTTCTATACAGATAGATTCTTTACCTAGCATGATTTTTGCAATGAAATTGCTCAATGCCATTAAATATTTTTGTGCAGAAAACATACTGATTCTAACGTATGGTCATTTTTACAATTGTGCATAATTTATGGACAAAGATCAGATTATCCGAAAAGCTCCAAAATGGTGGCGTTCGAACTTGGTTTAGGTTTGAGTCGTACGAAAACTTTGTATTGGTTCTGAATATGTGGAAAATTCTGCTTATTTTACCATTATGTCTGTATTGACATTTCTATGATTCTATAATGTACACCAATCACATTATCTGTTAATAGGTAAAAAAGTAAAATCAGGATATGATTCATTTTGAAATATATGCCAACCTAGAATCATAAACCTAGAATCATAGAATGGTTACAGCACAGAAGGAGGCCATTTAGCCCGTCGAGCCTGTGCCGGCTCTCTGAAAGAGCACTTCAGCTAGTCCCATTCCCCCGTCCTTTCCCCGTAGCCCTGCAAAATGTTTCCCTTCAGGGACTTATCCAATTCCATTTTGAAAGCCACGATTGAGTCTTTTTTTAAATTTGTTTATGGGATGTGGGTGTTGCTGGCAAGGCCAGCATTTATTGCCCATTCCTAATTGCCCTTGAACCGCTGCATTCCGTGTGGTGAAGGTACTCCCACAGTGCTGTTAGGTAGGGAGTTCCAGGATTTTGACCCAGCGACGATGAAGGATCGGCGATATACTTCTAAGTCAGGATGGTGTGCGACTTGGGGGGGAAATTGGAGGTGATGGTGTTCCCATGCGCCTGCTGCCCTTGTCCTTCTAGGTGGAAGAGGTCGCGGGTTTGGGAGGTACTAACGAATAAGGATTGGCGAGTTGCTGCAGTGCATCTTGTAGATGGTACACACTGCAGCCACGGTACGCCAGTGGTGGAGGGAGTAAATGTTTAAGGTGGTGGATGGGTGCCAATCAAGCAGGCTGCTTTGTCCTGGATGGTGTCGAGCTTCTTGAGTGTTGTTGGAGCTGCACTCATCCAGGCAAGTGGAGAATATTCCATCACACTCCTTACTTGTGCCTTGTAGATGGTGAAAGGGCTTTGGGGAGTCAGGAGGTAAGACACTCGCCACAGAATACTTAGCCTCTGACCTGCTCTTGTTGCCACAGTATTTATGTGGCTGGTCCAATTAAGTTTCTGGTCAATGGTGACCCCCAGGATGTTGATGGTGGGGGATTTGGCGATGGTAATGCCATTGAATGTCAAGGGGCAGTGGTTAGACTCTCACTTGTTGGAGATAGTCATTGCCTGGCACTTCTGCGGTGCGAATGCTACTTGCCATTTAGCAGCCCAAGCCTAATCGTAGTCCAGGTCTTGCTGCATGCCGGCATGGACTGCTTCATTATCTGAGGAGTTGTGAATAGCACTGAACACTGTGCAGTCATCAGCGAACATCTCCATTTCTGACCTTATGTTGGAGGGAAGATCATTGATGAAGCAGCTGAAGATGGTTGGGCCTAGGACCCTGCCCTGAGGAACTCCTGCAGTGATGTCCTGGGACTGTGATGATTGACCTTCAACCACCACAACCATCTTCCTTTGTGCTAGGTATGACTTCAGCCAGTGGAGAGTTTTCCCCCCGATTCCCATTGATTTCAGTTTTACTAGGGCTCCTTGATGCCACACTCCGTCAAATGCTGCCTTGATGGCAAGGGCAGTCACTCTCACCTCACCTCTGGAATTCAGCTCCTTTGTCCATGTTTGGACCAAGGCTGTAATGAGGTCGGGAGCCGAGTGGTCTTGGCGGAACCCAAACTGGGCATCAGTGAGCAGGTTATTGGTGAGTAAGTGCCGCTTGATAGCACTGTCGATGACACCTACCATCACTTTGCTGATGATTGAGAGTAGATTGATGAGGCGGTAATTGGCCGGATTGGATTTGTCCTGCTTTTTGTGGACAGGACATACCTGGGCAGTTTTCCACATTGTCAGGTAGGTGCCAGTGTTGTAGCTGTACTGAAACAGCTTGGCTAGAGGCGCAGCTAGTTCTGGAGCACAAATCTTCAGCACGATAGCCGGAATGTTGTCTGGGCCTATAGCCTTCGCTGTATCCAGTGCGCTCAGCCGTTTCTTGATATCACATGGAGTGAATCAAATTGGCTGAAGACTGGCTTCTCTTTGGTGGGGACCTCAGGAGTAGGCTGATATGGATCATCCACTCAGCACTTCTGGCTGAAGATGGTTGCAAACGCTTCAGCCTTGTCTTTTGCACTCATGTGCTGTGCTCCACCATCATTGAGGATGGGGATATTCATGGAGCCTCCTCCTCCCGTTAGTTGTTTAATTGTCCAGCACCTTTCATGACTGGATGTGGCAGGAATGCAGGGCTTTGTTCTGATCCATTGATTATGGGATCGCTTAGCCCTGTCTATAGCATGCTGCTTCCGCTTTTTAGCATGCATGTAGTCCTGTGTTACAGCTTCCCCAGGTTGGCACCTCATTTTTAGGTACGCCTGGTGCTGCTCCTGGCATGCACTTCTACACTCCTTATTGAACCAAGGTTGGTCCCCTGGCTTGATGGTAATGGTAGAGTGAGGGATATGCCGGGCAATGAGATTACAGATTGTGGTGGAATGCAATTCTGCTGCTGCTGGCCCACAGTGCCTCATGGATGCCCAGTTTTGAGCTGCTAGATCTGTTCTGAATCTATCCTATTTAGCACGGTTGTAGTGCCACACAACACGATGGAGGGTGTCCTCAGTCTGAAGATGGGACTTTGTCACAACAATGACTGTGCGGTGGTTACTGCTACCAATACTGTCATGGACAGATGCATCTGCGACAGGTAGATTGGTGAGGACGGGGTCAAGTAGGTTTTTCCCTCGTGTTGGTTCTCTTCCCACCTGTCGCAGGCCCAGACTGGCAGCTATGTCCTTCAGGACTAGGCCAACTCGGTCAGTAGTGGTGCTACCGAGCCACTCTTGGTGATGGACTTTGAATTCCCCCACCCAGAGTACATTCTGTGTCCTTGCTACTCTCATTGCTTCTTCCAAGTGATGTTCAACATGGAGGAGTACTGATTCATCAGCTGAGGGAGGGCAGTAGGTGGTAATCGGCAGGAGGTCCTTGCCCATGCTTGACCTGAAGCCATGAGACTTCATGGGGTCCGGAGTCAATGTTGAGGACTCCCAGGCCCGACTGTATACCACTGTGCCGCTACCCCGATGGGTCTGTCCTACCGGTGGGACAGGACATACCCATAGATGGTGATGGAGGAGTTTGGGACATTGGCTGAAAGTCTGCCTCCACCAGCCTTTTAAGCAGTGCATTCCAGATCCTAACCACTCACTGCGTAAAAAAAGTTTTTCCTCATGTCGTCTTTGGTTCTTTTGCCAATCATCTTAAATGTGTGTCCTCTGGTTCTCGATCCTTCCACCAATGGGAACAGTTTCTCTCTATCTACTCTGTCTAGACCCCTCATGATATTGAACACCTCTATCTAATGTCCTCTCATCCTTCTCTGCTCTAAGGAGAACAACTCCAACTTCTCCAGTCTATCCACGTAACTGAAGTCCCTCATCCCTGGAATCATTCTTGTAAATCTTTTCTACATTCTCTCTAAGGACTTCACATCCTTCCTAAAGTGCGGTGCCCAGAATTGGACACAATACTCCAGTTGAGGCCAAACCAGTGTTTTATAAAGGTTCATCATAACTTCCTTGCTTTTGTACTCTATGCCTCTATTTATGAAGTCATGATGTGGAGATGCCGGCGTTGGACTGGGGTGGACAAAAATGAGAAGTCGCACAACACCAGGTTATAGTCCAACAGATTTATTTAATTTTACAAGCTTTCGAAGCAGTTCGCTCCTTCGTCAGGTAAGTTAGCAATGAGAGAATCTCCCAGAATTCACAATTTAAACCCAGACAAAATCTATTCACATTATTCCCTACAACAAAGAGCACAGCCAAGACAATGAGATGTGTCCCAGGGGGTCCAACGTGTCAAACCACCTGCTGGCTGCATATCCTGTCAATTTGTGTTCTTGTGTTAGTCTTTTTAAAAAAAAAAACACCTGGGAAGACCGGCCATGATGTCAAGTCACGTTCTGTATCGTGACATGAACCCGATATCGCGATTGAGGCCATCCTCATGAGTGCGGAACTTGGCTATCAGTTTCTGCTCTATGATTTTGCGCTGTCGTGTATCTCGAAGGCCGCCTTGGAGAACGCTTACCCGCAGATCCGAGGCTGAATGCCCCTGGCTGCTGAAGTGTTCCCCGACTGGGAGGCAACCCTCCTGCCTGGCGATTGTTGCGCGGTGTCCGTTCATACGTTGTCTCAGTGTCTGCATGGTCTCGCCGATGTACCATGCTCTGGAGCATCCTTTACTGCAACGTATCAGGTAGACAACGTTGGCCGAGTCACATGAGTATGTACCGTGTACCTGGTGGGTAGTGTCCTCACGTGTAATGATGGTATCTGTGTCCATGATTTGGCATGTCTTGCAGAGGTTGCCGTGGCAGGGTTGTGTGGTGTCTTGGTTGCTGTTCTCCTGAAAGATGGGTAATCTGCTGCGAACGATGGTACCAAATCATGGACACAGATACCATCATTACACGTGAGGACACTACCCACCAGGTACACGGTACATACTCATGTGACTCGGCCAACGTTGTCTACCTGATACGTTGCAGTAAAGGATGCTCCAGAGCATGGTACATCGGCGAGACCATGCAGACACTGAGACAACGTATGAACGGACACCGCGCAACAATCGCCAGGCAGGAGGGTTACCTCCCAGTCGGGGAACACTTCAGCAGCCAGGGGCATTCAGCCTCGGATCTGCGGGTAAGCGTTCTCCAAGGCGGCCTTCGAGATACACGACAGCGCAAAATCATAGAGCAGAAACTGATAGCCAAGTTCCACACTCATGAGGATGGCCTCAATCGCGATATCAGGTTCATGTCACGATACAGAACGTGACTTGACATCATGGCCGGTCTTCCCAGGTGTTTTTTTTTTTAAAAAGACTAACACAAGAACACAAATTGACAGGATATGCAGCCAGCAGGTGGTTTGACACGTTGGACCCCCTGGGACACATCTCATTGTCTTGGCTGTGCTCTTTGTTGTAGGGAATAATGTGAATAGATTTTGTCTGGGTTTAAATTGTGAATTCTGGGAGATTCTCTCATTGCTAACTTACCTGACGAAGGAGCGAACTGCTTCGAAAGCTTGTAAAATTAAATAAATCTGTTGGACTATAACCTGGTGTTGTGCGACTTCTCATTTTTGTCCACCCCAGTCCAACGCCGGCATCTCCACATCATGACCTCTATTGACACCGCAAACTGCCGGCTCAAAGTGGAGAGAATCGCCAAGAAGATCGCGCATATTGACACAGACATCAAGTACCTGCAGAGATGCAAGAAAGCAGACAAGATTCCGAAAGGACTACAGATCACGAACCCACTCAAGTCGACATACAACACAGACTACGCTGAGAGACTTTGCCGTCGTACCTCTCGCACACTCCTCAACCATCTCGTACACCAGCTCTACAGCAGACGTCGCAACCTCGAAACCAAGATAGAGTCCATGCTCTCAGCCTGTGCTCAGGACACAGCAGACCAGCTACGAGACACCGCCAAACAGACGAGGCAACGGAACTACGCTGCCTACATGCGCATCAAGAACAGGAAGCTTGAGAAACTCGGCGTAACCACCAGCTACAACCAAGCCTCCCCCGGTACCACGGTTGCAACCACAGGGAAGTCCATCGTCAACCTGTCGGACCACACCCTTCAACCAGACGAAATCGAAGTTCTCGCCCTAGGGCTCAAGTTCTGCCCCACCACCAAAATGGACCCCATCGGTCTCGCGGCGGACACAGAGGAATTCATCAGGAGAATGAGGATCCGGGAATACTACCACAAATCCCAAGATGTCAGCAACATTCCTAATGGGACAATCAATGATCCGGAACAGCAGACAGAGGGAACTGCAGTGCTACAACCGAGGAAGAAAGAGTCAAATTGGACCCCTCCGGAGGGTCGCAACCCTAAGCTTGACATGTATGCTCAAGCTGTCAGGAAATGCATCAACGCCAGATTCATCAGCCATACTCACAAGACAGTCCAGAATGTCACCCGAGCACAACGCAACGCCATCCACGCACTCAAGACCAACCGCAACATCGTCATCAAACCAGCGGACAAAGGAGGAGCCATCGTCATACAGAACAGAACGGACTATTGCAAAGAAGCATACCGACAACTGGACAACCAGGAACACTACAGACAGCTACCCGCAGATCCGACCAAAGAACACACCCGCCAACTCAATAGACTGATCAAGACCTTCGATCCAGACCTTCAAAACATCCTACGCGCTCTCATCCCACGTACTCCCCGCGTAGGAGACTTTTACTGCCTCCCAAAGATACACAAAGCCAACACACCCGGACGTCCTATCGTATCAGGCAACGGAACCCTGTGTGAGAACCTCTCTGGGTACGTCGAGGGCATCCTGAAACCCATCGTACAGGGAACCCCCAGCTTCTGTCGCGACACTACAGACTTCTTGCAGAAACTCAGCACCCATGGACCAGTTGAACCAGGAACACTCCTCGTCACAATGGACGTATCGGCACTCTACACCAATATCCCCCACAATGACGGCATCGCTGCGACAGCCTCAGTGCTCAACACCAACAACAGCCAATCTCCGGACGCCATCCTGCAACTCATCCGCTTCATCCTTGACAACAATGTCTTCACCTTCGACAACCATTTTTTCACCCAAACACACGGAACAGCCATGGGGACCAAATTCGCACCCCAATACGCCAACATCTTCATGCACAAGTTCGAGCAAGACTTCTTCGCTGCACAGGACCTCCAACCAACGCTGTACACCAGATACATCGACGACACCTTCTTCCTTTGGACCCACGGCGAAGGATCACTGAAAGGACTACACGATAGCATCAACAGGTTCCATCCCACCATCAAACTCACCATGGACTACTCCTCAGAATCGGTTTCATTCTTGGACACACGAATCTCCATCAAAGACGGACGCCTCAGCACTTCACTCTACCGCAAGCCCACGGACAACCTCACGATGCTCCACTTCTCCAGCTTCCATCCTAACCACGTTAAAGAAGCCATCCCCTATGGACAAGCCCTGCGAATACACAGGATCTGCTCAGACGAGGAGGAACGCGATGGACACCTACGGACACTGAAAGACGCCCTCGTAAGAACGGGATATGACGCTCGACTCGTCGATCGACAGTTCCGACGGGCCACAGCGAAAAACCGCATAGACCTCCTCAGAAGACGAACACGGGACACAACCAACAGAGTACCCTACGTCGTCCAGTACTTCCCCGGAGCGGAAAAACTACGCCATGTTCTTCGCAGCCTTCAACATGTCATCGATGACGACGAACACCTTGCTAAGGCCATCCCCACGCCTCCACTACTCGCCTTCAAGCAGCCGCCTAACCTCAAAAGTACCATCGTTCGCAGCAGATTACCCATCTTTCAGGAGAACAGCAACCAAGACACCACACAACCCTGCCACGGCAACCTCTGCAAGACATGCCAAATCATGGACACAGATACCATCATTACACGTGAGGACACTACCCACCAGGTACACGGTACATACTCATGTGACTCGGCCAACGTTGTCTACCTGATACGTTGCAGTAAAGGATGCTCCAGAGCATGGTACATTGGCGAGACCATGCAGACACTGAGACAACGTATGAACGGACACTGCGCAACAATCGCCAGGCAGGAGGGTTGCCTCCCAGTCGGGGAACACTTCAGCAGCCAGGGGCATTCAGCCTCGGATCTGCGGGTAAGCGTTCTCCAAGGCGGCCTTCGAGATACACGACAGCGCAAAATCATAGAGCAGAAACTGATAGCCAAGTTCCGCACTCATGAGGATGGCCTCAATCGCGATATCGGGTTCATGTCACGATACAGAACGTGACTTGACATCATGGCCGGTCTTCCCAGGTGTTTTTTTTTTAAAAAGACTAACACAAGAACACAAATTGACAGGATATGCAGCCAGCAGGTGGTTTGACACGTTGGACCCCCTGGGACACATCTCATTGTCTTGGCTGTGCTCTTTGTTGTAGGGAATAATGTGAATAGATTTTGTCTGGGTTTAAATTGTGAATTCTGGGAGATTCTCTCATTGCTAACTTACCTGACGAAGGAGCGAACTGCTTCGAAAGCTTGTAAAATTAAATAAATCTGTTGGACTATAACCTGGTGTTGTGCGACTTCTCATTTCTATTTATGAAGCCCAGTATCCCGTATGCTTTTTTAACTGCTTTCTCAACCTGCCCTGCCACCTTCAACGAATTGTGCACATATACCCCCAGATCTCTCTGTTCACGCACTCCCTTTAGGTTTGTACCCTTTAGTTTATATTGCCTCTCTTTGTTCTTCTCCCAAAATGTATCACTTCACACTTTTCTGCGTTAAATTTAATCTGCCACGTGTCCGCCCCTTTCATCAGCCTGTTTATGTCTTCTTGAAGTCTATCACTATCCTCCTCACTGTTCACTATATGTCCAAGTTTTGTGTCATCTGTAAATTTTTAAATTGTGCCATGTACTCCCAAGTCCAAGTCATTAATATATATCAAGAAAAGCAGTGGTCCTAGTACCGACCCCTGGGGAACACCACTGTATACCTTCCTCCAGTCCGAAAAACAACCGTTCACCACTACTCTCTGTTTCCTGTCACTTAGCCAATTTCGGATCCATGCTGCTACTGTCCCTTTTATTCCATGGGCTTCAACTTTGCTGGCAAGCCTATTATATGGCACTTTATCAAACGCCTTTTGGAAGTCTATATACACCACATCAACCGCATTACCCTCATCAACCCTCTCTGTTACCTCATCAAAAAACTCAATCAAGTTAGTTAAACATGATTTGCCTTTAACAAATCTGTACTGGCTTTCCTTAATTAATCCACACTTGTCCAAGTGACTGTTAACTTTGTCCCTGATTATTGTTTCTAAAAGCTTCCCCACTACCGAGGTTAAACTGACTGGCCCATAGTTGCTGGGTTTATCCTTACATCCTTTTTTGAACAAGGGTGCAACATTTGCAATTCTCCAGTCCTCTGGCACCACCCCCGTATCTAAGGAGGATTGAAAGATTATGGCCAGTACCTTCGCGATTTCCTCCTTAACCTCCCTCAGCATCCTAGGATGCAACCCATTCGGTCCTGGTGAATTCTCAACTTTAATTACAGACAGCCTTTCTAGTACCTCCTCTTTATCAATTTTTATCTCATCCAGTATCTCCACTACCTCCTCTTTCACTATGACCTTGGCAGCATCTTCTTCCTTGGTAAAGACAGATGCAAAGTACTCATTTAATACCTCTGCCACCATGCGTAGGTCTCCTTTTTAGTTCCTAATCGGCCCCACCCCTCCTCTTACTACCCTTTTATTATTTATATGCCTATAGAAGATTTTTGAATTCTCTTTTATGTTAGCTGCCAATCTATCCTCATATTCTCTCTTTGCCCCTCTTATTTCCTTTTTCACTTCCCCTCTGAACTTTCTATATTCGGCCTGATTCTCACTTGTATTCTCAACCTGACAACTGTCATACATGCTGTTTTTCTGCTTCATCTTACTCTATCTCTTTCATCATCCAGGGAGCTCTGGCTTTAGTTGCCCCTACCTTTTCCTCCTCGTGGGAATGTACCTCGACTGTATCTGAACCATCTCCTCTTTAAAGGCAGCCCATTGATCGATTACAGTTTTGCTGGCCAATCTTTGATTCCAATTTACCCGGGCCAGATCTGTTCTCAACCCACTGAAATTTGCCTTCCTCCAATTAAGTATTTTTACTCTAGATTGCTCCCTGTCCTTTTCCATAGCTAATCTAAACCTTATGATACTATGATCATTATTTCCTAAATGTTCACATGCTGACATTTGCTCCACTTGACCTACCTCATTCCCCAGAACCAGATCCAGCAATGCCTCCTTCCTCATTGGGCCGGAAACCTACTGATCAAGAAAGTTCTCCTGAACACACTTCAGAAATTCTTCCCCCTCTCTGCACTTTACACTATTACTATCCCAGTCTATATTAGGATAATTGAAGTCCCCCATTATTACTACTCTATAGTTCTTGCACCTCTCTGTAATTTCTTTGCAAATTTGCTCCTCTATATCTTTCCCACTAGTTGGTGGCCTATAGAATACACTTAGTAGTTTAATGGCACCTCTATTATTTCTTAATTCTAACCAAATAGATTCCGTCCTTGACCCCTCCAGGACATCCTCGCTCTCCAGCACTATAATATTCTCCTTAACTAATACTGCCACACCACCTCCTATCTTTCCTTCTCTATCTTTCCTGAACACCTAATATCCAGGAATATTTCAAACCCAATCCTGCCCTTTTTTGAGCCAGGTCTCCATTATCACCACAACATCATATTCTCATGTGACTATTTTGCATCTGCAGCTCACCGACCTTATTTACCACGCTCCATGCGTTTACACACATGCACTGTAAATCTGTCTTAGACCTTCTTGTATTCTCTCTTAGTCTGATCCCACGTAATACCTTGCTATTTCTTACTCTAGTGCTATCTGTCTCGCCCCATCCTTTGTGCACTTTGTTTCTCCTTTCTAATGCTACATCCGGTGACCATCCCCTGCAAAATTAGTTTAAACCCTTCGCAACAGCACTAGAAACCCCCCCTGCTAGGCCATTGGTTCCGGCCCTGTTGAGGTGCAACCCATCCGGCCTGTACAGGTCTCACTTCCCACAGAACCGGTCCCAATGTCCCAGGAATCTGAAGCACTCCCTCCTGCACCATCTCTCCAACCATGCATTCATCTGCTCTATCCTCCTATTTCTATACTCACTAGCTTGTGGCACAGGGAGTAATCCAGTGATTACTACCTTTGAGGTCCTGCTTTTTAATCTCTTTCCTAGCTCCCTAAAATCTGCCTGCAGGACCTCATCCCTTTTTCTACGTATGTTGTTTGTACCAATAGGTCCATGACCTCTGGCTGTTCACCCTCCCCCCTCAGAATGTTCTGCAGCCGTTCAGTGACATCCTTGACCCTGGCACCAGGGAGGCAATATACCATCCTGGAATCACATCTGCGGTCGCAGAAACGCCCGTCTGTTCCCCTAACTATTGAATCCCCTCCACTATTGCTTTCCCGATTCCCCCCCCCACCCCTGTACAGCTGAGCCACCTGTGGTGCCATGGACTTAGCTCTGGCTGTACTCCTCAGAGGAACCATTGCCCTCACCAGTATTCAGTATGGAGAGCGAGATGGACGGGACTCCTGCACTACCTGCCTGGTCCTCTTTGTCTGTCTGACGGTCACCTATTCCCTCTCTGCCTGCACACTCTTACTCTGTGGGGTGACGCCAGCTGCTGCTCGAGCTTCTCCAGCCGAGGACATTTCCTGCACACGTGGTTGTCCAGAACGCGGGAGCCATGCCGCGATCTGACAGCCCGGCACTCCTCTTGTGTGCCGGGCTGCTGGCTCGGCACCCCACTCCCCGGTGGTCCAGGTAGGGTCCCTCAGAGTTGTGGGCTTGGGCCCTCCCCTTTAATGCGGGGAGGAGCCTTTCCATGCAGCAGAGCTACGTGGCCCAGTGCGTAGCGCTGCAGAACGCACCGCCATGATATTCGGGGTTAACGCTCTAAGAAGGAAGTGGAGCGCTTGAATTAGCACTCCACCTCCCTCTTGGGGCGCTAAAACTGAAGTTACCGATCACCGGCGCTATTTTTTGCCGGGCGCTAAGCCCAGGTGATGTTAGTGACCCAAAATGGTCGCTAATGAATTTTTCCCCCTAAGAGACTTAAAAATCAGGCCTACCTTTATCTCCAGCCGCTTCTCTTGCTCTCTTAGTTAAAGTCTTTATTCACATGATTATTTATAGTTATATAAATTAGGTTATCTATTTAAGTTAGAGAGAATAAAGCGCTAATACTCACCCACCAATCACCTACCTGCTGTCAGAATCACAGAATCCCCACAGTGCAGATAGAGGCCATTTCGGCCCATCGAGCCTGCACCGACACATACCCCACCCTATCCCCGTAACCCCACGTATTTAATCCCCCTAACACTAAGGGTCAATTTATCATCGCCAAATCAACCTAACCCGCACATCTTTGGACTGTGGGAGGAAACCGGAGCACCCGGAGGAAACCCACGCAGACACGGGCAGAATGTGCAAACTCCACACAGACAGTCACCCGAGGCCGGATTCGAACCCGGGTCCCTGGCGCTGTGAGGCAACAGTGCTAACCACTATGCCACCGTGTTGCCACCGTGTTGTCCTGTGACATCACTCCTTGATTTTGCTATTCTTTTGGAATTCTCCGGATTTGTATCTGTTGCCTCAGATGTCGCCTCCTTCCAGATCCAGAAAACTAGCAAAAGCTGACCGGCAACTTTAAAAAATCTCAAACAGCAACTCCAGAATTGACCTAGATGTAAAAACAAAAGTTTTGCAATCTAAACAATAGGTACACTCAACATACTTGCAATTGTATTCTATCACCATCACCAAAGCAAATTATCTGGTCATTTACCTCATTGCTGTTTCTGGGACCCTGCTGTGTGAAAATTGGCAGCCAAGGTGCTTACTTCACAACAGTGACTGCACTTCAGAAATACTTCATTGGCTGTGTAACACCTTGGAGTGTCACACCTTGGAGTGTCATGAGGATGTGAAAGACAATATATAAATTCGAGTTTTTCTCTCTTGATAAATACATAGGGGATGATCTTGGTCTCTCTGCTGCCCTGTTTTTCAGCCGGAATGGAACCAAAACTGTAACGGAAAATATCCCGCTGTCTTTGCGCCCGCTCCTATTTTGGTCTGGACTTCGAAATAGACAGCCAAGGCTCCTACCAGAAAGAGCCAGGAGCCTCACAACAATATGTAAATTGGTGTCCTGTGATGTACATTGGAGAGCAAAGCAATTTTTCTGGGTAAACACATACTGCACGAGGCCTGCCCACTACAACATAACAGAATGTGGCCGAGCCATTATCTCTTAAAGTGATAGCTGGAAGCTGCTGAGCAAACACATGCTGCATGATCGTTGAGGCTTTTTTGGGGGCCAGGATTAGCATAATAGCAGAACCAAAACATACTCCTGTCTGCTTACTCACCTTTTCCTTATCGGCTTGGCGCTCTCCTTTAAGGGCTGTTGGGCTTGCTTTATTTTCCATCTCCAGCCTCGATCAGCAAGCTGCCTATCAATGCTCGAAACGTATTAGAATTTCCCCCAGAGTGAACAGAAACCTCATCATCAATGTCATTTGATCTGTAATCTGGATTTCTAACGCTGACATTTGGAATTCTGCTGGACAAAACATTTATCCTTTCCATTGTTGGTTTGACAGGCTTCCTTTTTAATATATTCATGTTACGGAAACAGTCTTGTTTAATTTGCATGCAATGACATTAGTTTTAATAGCTGACAATTTCATTTATTTTATTAAAATGCCCTGCAGATTTTTTTTTTTGGTAGTAGTTCATACACAGTGGATGTGTATAATGGTCATGTCTGCATTAGAATGACATCTGATGCATAAGGCTTCTGTTATACTTTTTCAGAGCAAAAGAACATCGGATAAGAAATAGTTTCTCCCTAAAGCCACCTTTTCATGTAATTTTACACCTAATAAATACTTAACCTGACTATCATCTATTCATGTACTATCTTTCTATCTGTAATCTAATAAAGTCTGATGTATTGCATGTCTTCTCTACACAGCAGAAAAGAGCAAACTTTGCCGTGGGCCCGGCTGTACACCACAAACAGGTGGTCCAGTAGCCGAACTGGAGATTCAAAGGAAACTGTAATACTTTAGCTTGCAGCTACCACCATGAAGATACTATGGGGCATTATGATTTGTGACTAGATTAATATGCTGGAATGCTAACTGAAACAAGTTGAACTAGTGCCAGGGGATCACAGTGGGACTGTTGCTGAGCTGACGATGTAATAATTGTAATGTTTTGCTTTGATTGTACTGTGGCTCTTGGGATTCCTCCCGAGGGGCAGGTGTAATGTGATCTGGGGCTGTGTTAGGACCGTGCAACCCATACAGTTGGACAGGGCCTGGAGCCAGTCGGGCACAGAGAGAATCCCGCGATAAGTTTAATGATCTTGAATTTATTGTCATAGGGTTCCCAACTGAACCTTTGCATGACAAGGCAAATACCGCTGCTCAATGTGAGTTCCTTATTAGTGTGGTAGTTATAAACAATCTGACATAAATATATGAATGGCTTCTAATTAGTTTTCTTGCAGTATTGGCGCTCAGTATTAATAAAATGCATACACAAAACAGTGATCCTCAGCAGGTAAAAAGAGTCTATTCTCCAATTGATTATTCCAGTAAATCTTTTTTTACATCATAACTTCAGTTGGACTCATGTCTCCCAACTGATACATTTTCAAAATATTCAGCAGGATCCTCAGTCACCCTGCCTAGACATGAATTCCCCCAGAACTACACTATGCATGCACAACGGCCATTGTCTAAGATCAAATTGCAGGTGCTTCCATAAGCATTCTGATGCATTGGGGAAAACTAACCCAGGTTTCTGACCAAATATAGTGATTCATCAGACAGCCTTACAAAAAGGGTCACCAGATTCAATCCCCACATGTAAAGTTAATCTCCATTATATGGCCACTCAAAAGCACATGCATGTGGTCAATCACATACAAATAGATTAAGGCATGTAACTAGCTGCTTGTTTCTGAACATATGAAGGACAGGAAAAGACAAGGTGATCCATCAAGTCTGTTTCATTCCAGTATGGTGCAATCTACAGGCAGCATTGTTTCACCCCACCCGACAGCTGCACAGTCTCCTAGGAGAAGGAAAAAAACTAAGGCCAACTTATGAAAAAACTCTGGGAAATTCCTTCCCAATCCCCGAAGGCAATCAAGTAAACTCCATGCGATCACAGTTACTGCTTTTACAAGTCCGAGTTAACCCACCTACTTTTTATAACTGAAGATATCTTCCACTTGCAGAACCTCATCCAGACCTGTTTGGAAGGCCTGCAGTGAATCCACACTCCCCACCCGTCTGGCAAACTATTCCAGAGCTCAACAACTCTCAGTGAAAATAAGTGCTTCCTGGCACCTAATTTAACTCTATGTTTTCACAAATTGAACTGCTGCCCTATAGTCCTTCACTGCCTGCCTAGCTCAAATAACCTGTCCACTTGGATAAAATCTAATCCCTTCAATATTTGAAAGACCATAATTATATCTCCACAAAGTCTCCACATGTTCAGAGTATAGCCCTAGTTCTCTAAGCTAATCCTAATAACTAAGGGCCTTTATAGTTGGTACCAATCAAGTGCCCTCTTCTAAACCGCTGGGCCTTGATATCCCCTGACTAAAACTGGACACAGGCCTTGTACAAAGTAAGAATTGTACTTCTTGTTTTCCATGTTTAATTGTCCTTGCTATACATCCTAACACCCAATTCACTTTTGCAACAGCCTTGAAACACTGGTCACAGGCCTTCATTGTTTCATGGACTGAACCTCAAGGTCCTTCTCTCACTCAACAGCCTTGAGCGCATAACCTTGCATGGTGTATACATACTTGGAATTATCCCTGCCCATCTGCATCATGCTGCTTTTATCTATATGGAAACACATTGGCTGCACACATCCTATTCCCTCAATGTGTGTATATCTGCCTGCAGATTTTTTATTTTGTCTAAGGTGTTATCCTCCGCACATCAGGTCATCAGCAAATCTGTGTACTTTTCCTCTTGATGCCTTCATCCAGATCATTAACGAAGATGGTAAAAAGCAGTGAACCTAACACAGATCCCTGCAGGACTCCACTAATGAATGGCCCCCACACAGATCTGCTACCATTTATAACTACCATCTGTCTACATGAATGCAATCAGAAAGCAATCAATTTGATGTCCAATGTAAGATCTGCCTGCCAGTTCCACAAGACACAACCTTACTTTGAAATCTTTTGTGCAGCACTTTATCAAAGGCTTTTTGAAAATCAAGCTGCATAATATCTACTAGCATCCACCAACTTCTATTTCCAGAAGCCATGCTGCGATTCCCTAATAAATTCTTCTCACTAGATGATCATAGGATGCATCTCTAATAATACCTTCTAACAACATGCCTGGAACTGAAGCTAAACTAATGAGCCTATAGTTTTCTGGTTCTGGTTCCTGCCCTTTTTAAAGATAACAGCCTAGAAATTAATTGACCTAAGCATCCAATATGGCAAGTGGTGTGTGCACACATATTTCATGCCTGAAGTACGCCACTCGCCATATTGGTAATGGCGGAAATATAGAAGCCCAGGGCTCATGCCTGAAATGAGTGTTAGGCCCTTTGCATATGCAAAAAGAGAGCCTAACGCTTTTCCATAGCCCCTTCCCGAAATTGTGCTGCCATGAACGGTGTCATGCCTGCTGGGCTTAAGATCACCAAGTCTACATGCGGCCTAACCAGCGGCCCTTAAAGAAACTGCTGAAGACCACCACCAAAAAAGTAAGTTTAAAAAAAAAAATTCTTACCTTAATGTGGAGCTGGGAGGAGCAGGAGTGCTCCACATCAGTCTCAAAGATCGTTGCCGAACCCCCCGATCGGGCCCTTCCCACTGTCCCGATCGGCCCCCTCCACTCCCAATCACCTATTCCCCTCCTGATCACCTCCTCCCAATCGAACCCATCCCCCTTGTTTCACCGCCGAACTGCTTGGGGACATGCAGCAGGCGTCTACAACTCGGCGGTCTAATTTAAATGAGGCCCAAGGCCCAATATTGAGTGAGACTCAGGCCCACCTGTTCCGGCATAGGGATTGCTCCCTGTGCTCAGTTCATGCTGGCAGGCCGTCGCTATCCAATTTCGCCCCAAGCTCTCTCCAGTTCATGGGAACAATCCTAGATCTCTGTGAGCTGTTAAGTATATAAGCCACTGGTTTGCATAACCATTTCTTTCAAGCTCCTTGGGTGAATACCATTAGGGTCAACAACCTAATCTGCTTTATCAGCCTTAATTCTAGCCAGGACTATTTCTGCAGCCAATTCTGCACATTCAGTTTTAAGATCACCTCTATGTAACCACACTGGTAACAGCATTATCTTCAGCAGTGAAAACTGATGCAAGTTATCTATTTAAAACTTCAGTCATAGCTCAGGGCTACACCCAAATCTGCCCTGCAGATTCTCTCAATGGCCCGATACCGTGTTTGATGGGATTTTGACTCTTAACATAGCTGAAAAAGACCTTGGTACCACTACCACACAGACCTACATCTTCCCCATTGCTCTTTTGGCTGATCTGTTAACAAATGTTATTGCCCTCAACCGAATCCAATACCTATCCCTGTTCTCTTGAGAGTTTAGACAGACTTAGGTAATTAGAGATGGATTTAGACATAACTGTTGATTTCAAATTTAAATATACTGCTTAAATCAAGTGGATCAGCCAAATACCACAAACAATCTAATTTTGAACAAGAAACATTAGTTCCACTGTGAAACAAACTAATGCAAATACTCAATTTGACTGGAGATGGTGCACACTTCCCAATACATCTGGTGCACATCCACAGGGATTGTAAATCGCAAAGTCTACAGCGCTGGAAGATAAGGGGGCCAAACTATCTGCTATTGTCAGGAAACCTGGGACTTATTCCCACTGGCTTGCCGGCTGTGTATCAATTATGAAGTTTGTGCTGTAAATCCAGTTGGAGCCTGAGCTTTAGTTATTCAGGATTTAGCCTACAGCAGCAGGTTACTGGCACTAATTTCAGAGATATGGGAATTACAGAAAATCTCTCACTCGCTGAGCTTAACCATCTTCCATGCATCAAAAATATCTGGAGTGTGAGGACAAGTAAATCAGCCAGCTGTGAGCTTAAAGGGAAAACAGTCAAATTCAGTTCTGTGCAAAATAATTATATATTGGAAGATATAAAATAAGCATGAATAATATATACATGTCGAGATTGTAATATATTGGCCCAAAAATTAGTGCCGCTACGCGAGAGTACGCACTGTGTACTCTCGCGTATTCTGTCTTCAATTGCCGGTTTTCTGCATGCACTACGCATGCGCTGAAAACCGGCACTTGGTGAATTCAAAAGGGGGCGGTTCCTAGGTGAACCGCGTACGCGCTAGAGGCTGCGCGCACGCAGTGCACTTAGTGCTTTGGACGCGCAGGTAAGCATGGAAGATTTTAGACATAAAGAAAGGAGGTGTAAGACCCTCTTTTAACAAGGTAAGTACTTAATTAAGTATTATTTTGATTTTTTTTTAACAGGTATATCTTTTTTAGAGACTTTAAAAACAGGTAACTTTATTTTTATAACTTTTTAAAAGATTTTAAATTTTTTCAAAAATTTTATTTTATTAATGTGATGGTTTTTAAAAAAAATTTAATTGAGGTTTAGCTGTTCTTTTGGGGGGGTATAGTATTCATAGCTTTCACAGCCGTGCTGTGAAAGCTATGAATGAAAGATGGTGTGCTGCCATTGGCTCTAACTGAGTCACGTGATCCCACAGCTCGCACGAATTAACTACGCCTGTGGGATACGAAAGCCCTGCACAGCTGCTGTCCAGAACATCAAGTTCGTGCGAGCTCGGACTGAAAAAGCCAGCGCGCAGTGAGAGATCGCGGGAAGGCCTTACCCTCGCACGAAGGCTCACTCACTAATTTTTGGGCCATTATGTATTATGATGTAGTATATTACAATATATTATATGACATGTAATATGTAGTGGTGCATTTTCTCATTAGCACAGAGCTTCATGGCCTGGGAGTGCATATCAAGAATTCAGGTACGCACTCAATTTGTACCACCCAAAAATTTCCCTTCATTGGCTGTGTGGGACTTGGTGCGGAATAGGACACAGGCAGCAGGGTTTTGGAGGAGCTGTAGTTTACAGAGACTTGAGTAAGGATGTCTTACTGCAATTATATAGGGTCCTGGTGAGACCACACCTGGAGTATTGTGTACAGTTTTGGTCTCCTTACCTAAGGAAGGTGTAAGGGGTTTCACCGTGGCTCTGTGCTTAGCCTGGGTGCTAGTGCGGGGTTAGGCCTTGTTGCCTATTCTGGTCTCCAGCCAGCCTGGTGACACTAGACACCTGTGAGTGGTTCGACCCACTCGCCCTTACGGTTCTGACACTGGACTTAGGTGCGAGAGCAATAATGCAGAGAAAACTCAGGTAGACCCGGTTGAATAGTGCAAAATGGAAAATCTTTATTGCATATTATTCAAGATTATGAAATACATGTCATAAGCACAGATTAATGACAGTTCAAACTTACATACATTTATGCAACTAGGTTTAGGGAAACGAGGAGCGCACGACACATCGTAAAAGGGGACACACATTATAATTATCCTTAAAACATAAACCCTCCCCTATCAATACCTGTCCTAATCTAGATTTGTAGGATCGAGACTCATGCTCACCACTCGTGATAACTCGGAGAATTCCAAAACGCTGCTCGGCAACACCTGACTATTCACGTGTTGATCAGGGGTCCCTGTACCCCTCTCGTTTACTCGCTTTGCTCCAGCTAGCAGGCTGGACCGTCTGCTGTCATGAAGATCTGTGTTGACCTCGGAGTTCTGATACTACTCAAAGAAGAGTCTTCCTGTGCTCGACACCAGTTAGCCGGTAAAATTCAAAGAAGAGTCTTTCTGGACCGACACCAGTTGTGGAGTAGCCGATAGAATTCGAAGAAGTGGTTAATCGATTTTCGGGCGCGGTCGGGGTTTACTGACCGCGGCGGCACGTGTAGTCGTCTTCTTCTCTTCTCATCTCATCTCATCTCATCTCATCTCCTCTCGGGCCTTCGGTTCCAACACCGTTTACCGACTTCTCGGGATGGTGCGCCCGATTACTGGCCTTCGCAGACCAGTTCTCCACAGAGTTTCGCGGCAAGCCACGAGGTTGACTCCCGGAAAATCAGCGGATCAGAGAAAGAGAGTCCAGAGCTCCAGTCGGTGGTAAAGAATAAGAGAAAGATGGACGTTTGGACACTACAGTTTATAGTACTGTAATTCCTTATCTCCCGCCCAATCTAAATGTTCATCTTTTGTCATGTTTTGGCGCTCAAACTTCTTGTATGGGGTGGTACTTGTCGTTAATGGGTCTCGGTGATACTTGTAACTGTCTGAGTACCCGTTAATATTTCTCCCATTGTGGAATTGGCTAGTAGTCTCCCTGGAGGGGTTTTGGGGGCTTCCAAATGCTTGCTGTGAGTACCCGCGAACGGCTCTCTTATCGTAGAGCCGTGGGGAATTTGCATATCAATGTCTTTGGATGGGTCCTTGATCGCCCAGTACAATAGACCTGGAAAACCGATTCCAGTATTTATGTTTAAAATGCAAACCCATCGAGTCTTGTCATTATCTCCAATGTGCTGAGTTCTGTCCGATCTTGCTGAAATGTTTATTGAAACGCCATCTTGTCTGCCTACTGAAAGTCTAGAACCTTCTGCCACGAGGCGTGGCGGCCATTTTACAGGCTGCTTGTGTCCCTTTTGAAACATGACAGCATTTTGCTGAAATAAAGCTGTTTATACGAAACTTTATGTCTCCTTCTCATTATTATAAAATCGCGATAATTTTGCGAATTCTACAAAGGATTTACTTGCCATAGGTTCACCAGACTGATTCCTGTGATGGGGGGATTGTCCTATGAACATAGAACATAGAACAGTACAGCACAGTACAGGCCCTTCGGCCCTCGATGTTGTGCCGAGCATTGTCCGAAACCAAGATCAAGCTATCCCACTCCCTATCATTCTGGTGTGCTCCATGTGCTTATCCAATAACCGCTTGAAAGTTCCTAAAGTGTCCGACTCCACTATCACAGCAAGCAGTCCATTCCACACCCCAACCACTCTCTGAGTAAAGAATCTACCTCGGACATCCCTTCTACAGACTGATTGAGTAGACTAGACCTATATTCTCTGGAGTTTAGAAGAATGAGAGGTGATCTCATTGAAACATACAAAATTCTTACAGGATTTGACAGGGTAGATGCAGGGAGGATGTTTCCCCTGGCTGGGGAGTCTAGAACCAGGGGTCACAGTCTCAGAACAAGGGGTCTGAGATGAGGAGAAATTTCTTCACTCAGAGGGTGGTGAATCTTTGGAATTCTCTACCCCAGAGGGCTGTGGAGGCTCAGTTGTTGAGTATATTCAAGACAGAGATCGATAGATTTTTTGATATTAAGGGAATCAAGGGATATGGTGATAGTTCAGGAAAGTGGAGATGAGGTAGAAGATCAGCCATGATCTTATTGAATGGCGGAGCAGGCTCGAAGAGCCAAATGGCCTACTCCTGCTCCTATTTCTTATGTTCTTATTATGTTCTTATGTTATGATGCGAGGCCAGCCAGTTGAGTCTGGCAGTGACAAAGACATGGAATGAAGGTTTCAGCTGCAGATTGTTTATGGTGAGGACGGAGTGGGGTGATGTTATGGATGTGGAAGTAGGTACTGACTGGTTTAGCCAAATTAAACGCTACTGGGCCTCAGATTCCAAAATCACCCACTACCCCAGGGTCATCCTGGAGAGCAAAGATAAACCCTGGCAATAGCCCCAAGTGCTGGAATAGCAAAATCTGCCCCATGGTTTATAGGCACTTGTATAATCAACTCTGATTTTGGGCTATGGACCTCCCAGCACTATTCCTTTTTTTCTCATCAGGTACTGCATTCCATAAAATTCTAATTGGGAATACAAAAATGTTGATAGGAAATACATTTTCTGCGAATGCATACAGTTTAATGATGTCATTCCAGGTCTCTCTTTTAATCTGAACATTTTCATTGGACAACTTTGATGCTAATGACACCATAACATTATTGATGTCATGATGTTAGAGGTAATAAGCTAATGAATCTGTTGGCAGACGACTTCTAACCATGAAAAAGAGAATATTTGCAGCTGCCAGAACAAGGAAGATTGGCTTTTTTATTGTTACAAGTGCTGGAGATAGAAAACCATGTGTTTCTCATGTAGTGTAATAATGTTCTGTAATGTTTTTGATGACGTTCAGTTGAATTATTCTTTGTCGTTCACTTTTTTAAAATTTGTTCATGGGATGTGGGCGTCGCTGGCAAAGCCAGCATTTATTACCCATCCCTAATTGCCCTTGAGAAGGTGGTGGTGAGCTGCCTTCTTGAACCGCTGAAGTCCTTGTGGTGAAGGTACTCCCACAGTGCTGTTAGGTAGGGGGTCAGGATGGTGTGCGACTTGGATACGAACTTGGAGGTGGTGGTGTTCCCATGCGCCGGCTGCCCTTGTCCTTCTTGGCGGTAGAGGTCGTGGGTTTGGGAGGTGCTGTCGAAGAAGCCATTGCGAGTTGCTGCAGTGCATCTTGTAGATGGTACACACTGCAACCACGGTGTGCCGGTGGTGCAGGGAGTGAATGTTTAAGGTGGTGGATGGGGTCCTGATCAAGCAGGCTGCTTTGTCCTGGATGGTGTCGAGCTTCTTGAGTGTTGTTGGAGCTGCAGTCATCCAGGTAAGTGGAGAGTATTCCATCACACTCCTGACTTGTGCCTTGTAGATGGTGGAAAGGCTTTGGGGAGTCAGGAGCTGAGACACTCGCCGCAGAATACCCAGCCTCTGACCTGCTCTTGTAGTATTTATGTGGCTGGTCCAATTAAGTTTCTGGTCAATGGTGACCCTCAGGATGTTGATGGTGGGGGATTCGGTGATGGTAATGCTGTTGACTGTCAAGGGGTGGTGGTTAGACTCTCTCTTGTTGGAGATAGTCATTGCCTGGCACTTGTGTGGCGCGAATGTTACTTGCCACTTATCAGCCCAAGCCTGAATGTTGTCCAGGTCTTGCTGCATGCGGGGATGAAATGCTTCATTATCTGAGGAGTTGCGAATGGAACTGAACACTGTGCAATCATCAGCAAACATCCCCACTTCTGACCTTATGATGGAGGGAAGTTCATTGATGAAGCAGCTGAAGATGGTTGGGCCTAGGACACTGCCCTGAGGAACTCCTGCAGCGATGTCCTGGGGCTGAGATGATTGACCTTCAACCACCACAAGCATCTTCCTTTGTGCTAGGTATGACTTCAACCAGTGGAGAGTTGTCCTCCTGATTTCCATTGACTTCAATTTTACTAGGGCTCCTTGATGCCACACTCGGTCAAATGCTGCCTTGATGTCAAGGGCAGTCACTCTCACCTCACCTCTGGAATTCAGCTCCTTTGTCCATGTTTGGATCAAGGCTGTAATGAGGTCTGGAGCCGAGTGGTCCTGGCAGACCCCAAACTGGGCTTCAGTGAGCAGATTATTGGTGAGCACTATTGACGACACTTTCTATCGCTTTGCTGATAATTGAGAGTAGACTGATGGGGTGGTAATTGGCCAGATTGGATTTGTCCTACTTTTTGTGGACAAGACTTACCTGGGAAGTTTTCCACATTGTCGGGTAGATGCCAGTGTTGTAGCTGTACTGGAACAGCTTGGCTAGATGCGCGGCTAGTTCTGGAGTGCAAGTCTTCAGCACGACAGCTGGGATGTTGTCGGGGCCCATAGTCTTTATTGTATCCATTGCGTTCAGCCGTTCCTTGATAACATGTGGAGTGAATCGAATTGGCTGAAGACTGGTTTCTGTGATGGTGGGGATGTCGATATGGATCATCCACTCGGCACTTTTGGCTGAAGATGGTTGCAAACACTTCAGCCTTGTCTTTTGCACTCACCTGCTGGGCTCCGCCAACATTGAGGATGGGGATATTCATGGAGCCTCCTCCTCCCGTTAGTTGTTTAATTGTCCACCACCATTCACAACTGGATGTGACAGGACTGCAGAACATTGATCTGATCCGTTCATTGTGGGATCACTTAGCTCCATTTGTAGCATGTTGCTTTCACTGTTTAGCATGCATGTAGTCCTGTGTTGCAGCTTCCCCAGGTTGGCACCTCATTTTTAGGTTTGCTTGGTGCTGCTCCTGGCATGCTCTTCTGCACTCCTCATTGAACCAGAATTGGTCCCCTGGCTTGATGGTAATGGTAGAGTGAGGGATATGCCAGGCCATGAGGTTACAGATTGTGGTGGAGTACAATTCTGCTGCTGCTGATGGCCCATGGATGCGCAGTTTTGAGCTGCTAAATCTGTTCCGAATCTATCCCATTTAGCACGGTGGTAGTGCCACACAACACGATGGAGGGTGTCCTCAGTGTGAAGACAGGACTTCGTCTCCACAAAGACTGTGCGGTGGTCACTGCTACCAATGCTGTCATTGACAAATGCATCTTTGACAAGTAGATTGATGAGGCCAAAGTCAAGTAGGTTTTTCCCTTGTGTTGGTTCTCGTACCACCTGCTGCAGGCCCAGTCATGTCCTTCAGGACTCTACCAGCTCGCTCAGTAGTGGTGCTACTGAGCCACTCTTCATGATGGACATTGAAGTCCCCCATCCAGAATACATTCTGTGCCCTTGCTACCCACAGTGCTTTTTCCAAGTGGCGTTCAACATGGAGGAGTACTGAATCATCAGCTGAGGGAGGGCGGTAGGTGGTAATCAGCAGGACGTTTCCTTGCCCATGCTTGACCTGAGGCCATGAGACTTCATGGGGTCCAGAGTCAATGTTGAGGACTCCCAGCGCCACTCCCTTCCAACTGTATAGCACTGTGCCACCGCCTCTGGTGGGTCAGTACATACCCAGGGATGGTGATAGAAGAGTCTGGGACATTGGCTGAAAGGCATGATTCTGTGAGTATGACTATGTCAGGCTGTTGCTTGACTAGTCTGTGGGACAGCTCTCCCAATTTGACACAAGTCCCCAAATGTTAGCGAGGAGGACTTTGCAGGATCGACTGGGCTGGGTGTGCCGTTGTCATGTCCGAAGCCTGTGTAGAGGTCGATGCCAGGTGGTTTGTCCGGTTTTATTCTTATTATTGTTTTCTGTAGCGGTTTGTTGCAACTGAGTGACTTGCTGGGCCATTTCCGAGGGCAGTTAAGAGTTAACCACGTTGCTGTGGGTCTGGAGTCACACATAGGCCAGACCAGGTAAGGACGGCAGATTTCCTTCCCTAAAGGGACATTAGTGAACCAGATGGGTTTTTACAACAATCCGGTAGTTTCATGGTCACCATTACTGATACTAGCTTTTTATTTTATTTATTTAATTAACTGAATTTAAATTCCACAGCTGCCGTGGTGGGATTTGAACTCACGTCTCCGGATTATTAGTCCAGGCCTCTGGATTATTAGTCCAGTAACACAAGCACTATGCTACCATTCCCTGTTGCCTCTCTATTATCACCTTTCATTTGACTTAGATGTTATTATAAGCAAATCCTCACTGCATTCAATTTGATTGAATTTATGAATGTGATCATCATTTGTCTCACCAGTGACTGTTGGTTATCAGAAATTGTTTTGTCAAACCTGCTACACATAACAGGATTCCACTGTAATATAAAAGAGTGAAGTCAATCTCCATTACACACAAATGTTTAATGGGTGCAGTGCTGATCCCCATTTCCTTTGCTGAGCATCAAAGGTGACCAAGGATAGATACTGAAATAGATACCATGACAGGTTTGCAAGCACTATACACACTTTCCACCTTTGGCCCCACATTCTAAGATACAGTGCTCATTCACCTCTGAAGGGTAAAATATTGAATTAATTTGAAGGGCTATGGGGAAAGAAGGGAGTGGGATGAATTGGATAGCTCTTTCAAAGAGCTGGCACAGGCACGATGGGCCGAATAGCCTCCTTCTTTGCTGTATGATTCTTTGTCCAGATTTGTACCCAGGATCCTCTGCCCTGATTTCAGTACTCAGTTGACTGAACAACTCAATACTCAATATAATTTCAGGAATCCATTTGTATCAAATTTTGAATGCTGTTTGATTTGATAAATCTTAACAAAAGCTGAAAACAAAAATAGTCTGTTGTCTGCATCTGAAGACAGAGTCTGAATTATGAAATAAGTCCACTACATAAAATGGAGGTCAGTCTGCATTCCAGACATATGTATTGACCTGCTTGCAGGCTCAAAATGTTGGTCATTGGCAGCCACGCAGCAAGGAGTGTCAAAAATTAATGTCATCCAGTGGCTGCTGTTGCATGGCAATGTGTGACCTAATTCAAAGATGGACTCCCATGTGATTACACCTCAGATTCTTTTATAACCAGTATCAAATGCAAAATCACTTATGAGAGAAACTGCTTCTGCAAGTGGAATCTATTATTGTGTCCTGAATCAGAAGTTCGGCCTTCACTACCACACAGGCTTTCTTACTTGACAATTGAACAAAATCTAGATTTGTTCTGAAGTAAATGTAAACAGCTTTAGATATGAGTTTGAGGGCACTAACTTTAAGGACTACGGATCATTCAATACTATTAACACTGATAAGATGTTAACTCTTAACTGCTCATTTTACTTGGTTGTGATTATATATCTGAGATGTGCATCTTATCACATGGGAAAGTGCTGGCATGCTTTTGCAAACACACATTATCATTAATGAGATTCACTTGAATCAGATCAATACCCTAATCTTTAAGATTATAGATCAACTGGTTTAAAGCAAACCATTTTTTGCAGTAGTTATGAGATAATACAGGAGAGTCACTTGATATTAGTTCACCGGAATGCTGCATGATAAAATCTATCCATGTCTACCTTGGATACCCAAGGGAGAGAGATCTGAGCTGGTATGTCCTTTGAGAAATAGGATACAGGAACAGATTTATACCAATCTTTTAACCTTTAACCTGCTGAATATACAAGTACAGCATAGTTAGTCCGACAATTGGTCTAATTAAAACATTCAATGTTAAATGATCTGTTGGACTGTCATGAGTTTAGAACTCAAAAGTGCATTATCCTGTAGCTTACGATCTACTCATTCATTTCATGTCATTTTCAGAAAGTCAAACATCAACCAAGCATTCAGTAATTCTGGCACTATAGCCAAACACATTAAGAAGAGAGCACCAGCAAATAGTAACAGCAAATGTAAACTACTTAGAGGAACAATAACACATTCAAGCAAGAAGCAATATATTCTTATTTTGTTAATTTTTTTATGGACCTATTTAAATCCCAGGAGAAGAGTTGGTATGATATTGAAACCACTTCAATATTATTTATGAAGCGGTAGGCAAACAAGGACTTTTATTGAGGTGGGAGAGTTCAACAACTACTTGCATTTAATGTAGAAAAATGTCCCAAGGTACTTCACAGAGGCATAATAAAAAAAACGATCCCAAGACATAGAAGGAGATATTAGGACGGTGACCAAAAGCTTGTTCAAAGGGGAGGGTTCTAAGGAAGGTCTTAAGGGAGGTCAGAGAGGTGACGAGGAAAGGCATGGTTAATGGAGGGAACAGGCTCAAGGGGCAGAATGGCCCACTCCTGTTCCTATGTTCCTACCAGTGCACGTGGATAGGTGCATTACATGGTATAACCCAAATGTCATTATAAAACAGTGCACTATCCAACTTATCACGAGCAATATCAAGGGATCCACTTTATTTATTAAAATTGGGAGCGGATTGTGATGCACTGCATATTTTTTGAGAGATTTATTCATATTCATATTTAATATCCTTTTTAATAACTTCTTTCAATGCAAATTCTCCTCTACCTTCCAGAATTAAAAAAATTATGATGAAACAAAACAGTGAGAGATGCAGACATGAAAGGCCAAAATAATTTGGGAGATATTGGGGTGAAAAAAAAGGGGAAGAAGAGAGAGAACAAGAAAGATTGAGAGTAAGCTCAAAATGGAATGAATATGATAAAGAAGTACAATACAAGTGTGTAAGCAAGACTGAGGGAAACCGACGGGGGGGGGCGGGGCGGGGGCGCGGGGAGGAGAGAAAGATCAGTGAGGTGAAAGAGATAAAGATGGATTGATGCCAACAAGCAAGAGAAAAGACAGAAAGTGAAAGGTACCATGTATGTACGAGAGGTAACATCGCCCGTCTCCGCCCTTGCCTCAGCTCATCTGCTGCTGAAACACTCATCCATGCCTTTGTTACTTCTAGACTTGACTATTCCAACGCACTCCTGGCTGCCCTCCCACATTCCACCCTACGTAAACTTGAGGTCATCCAAAACTCGGCTGCTCGTGTCTTAACTCGCACCAAGTCCCGTTCACCCATCCCCCCTGTGCTCGCTGACCTACATTGGCTCCCGGTTAAGCAACGCCTCAATTTCAAAATTCTCATCCTTGTTTTCAAATCCCTCCATGGCCGCGCCCCTCCCTATCTCTGTAATCTCCTTCAGCCCCACAACCCCCCGAGATATCTGCGCTCCTCTAATTCTGCCCTCTTGAGCGTCCCTGATTATAATCGCTCAACCGTTGGTGGCAGTGCCTTCTGTTGCCTAGGCCCTAAACTCTGGAATTCCCTGCCTAAACCTCTCCACCTCGCTACCTCTCTTTCCTCCTTTAAGATGCTCCTTAAAACCTTCCTCTTTGACCAAGTTTGTGGTCACCTGTCCTAATTTCTCCTTATCTGGTTCGGTGTCAAATTTTTTGTCTTTGAATACTCCTGTGAAGCGTCTTGGGACGTTTTACTAAGTTAAAGGCGCTATATAAATACAAGTTGTTGTTGTTGTTGTTGTATGTAACACACATTTGCCACACATACCAGCATTGTTAAATTGTATGAATAGAAATTGAAGAGCATCTATTCAGCAGTTGAAATTAGCAAAAGAACTTGGGCATAAAGAGGTAGCCTCCTGATTGTCTATCAGGGGAGATCTTTCTCATCATCCTACTAGAGATGCATAAAGTTGATGGTGAAGACACATCATAATCAAAACGGAGAGGAAGTTTCATTGACACTTTGCTTCAGATGCTGAATGTTAACCAGTTAATCAGATCATTACAGCATTGAGACATATCTATAATTAAGCTTGATGCGACCATGTTAAAAAACCTCACAAAAAACAGATTGGACATGACCTACAGGTGCTGTGGTGCCACGTATGATAAAGGGAGGGGCTGGTCTAGCTTCGATTTGGGTGCTGATTTACTTTGCTGCTATACTTGTGTAAAACCATTACTTGAACCCTTGACCTCAGCACCTAGCATTTCTACATGAGACTGTTTATGTTGGAGACTTTGACAATGGTTCTGGTTCTACTGCAGTGCAATTTTTCCAGCCAGTGCCCCATTATTTCTGTAATCCATTTACAGGTTGTTACTTTCACAATCTTCCTTGCCTGCAGCCACCTTTGACAGCATTGTTTTACACAATATCAGGCTTTCACGCAGCGGCACAGGCAGGCAATAAAACTGCCTGCACCACAGACAGCAGCTTCTCGTAACTAGAGCATAGTGCTTGATCATCGATATCCACAGGCAAGTTCATCCTTAAATAGAAATACAGAAACAATTAAAGAGAGGGCACTGGCTGAAGAGTAATTTGAGTAGAGAGTAGTTGTCAATGAGACTGTCAAATTATCGACATGAAGCTTCCTTCCTGTGTAAAACTCAAGTGCCAAACAACTTGTCTCCAGTGGGAAGATAGTTCCTTCTTGCCCACTGAAAGCCTAAAAACATAAAGCATTCTTAAAGAAAATGAAAAATCAGTAGTTCTTTCATTACGGTGATCAGTGCTGCAGTACAGCTGCTCTTTTTTTGTGAACAGCTTTCACCTTTATGATTACAGTTTAACAACTGATCTTTTTCTATAGGTACAGAATAATCCTTACTTAGAGTTTCAGTGATTATCAATAAACCAAAGGTGTCAATAGAATCACATCTGTGCTGCAGAATTAGACAAGGGTAACTGATTTAGCAAAGCCTGCAACTAGCCTGAATACTTGGCTCTGGATCTGGATCTGGATCAGAAGAATCCAATTTAAAAAGAAACAATGGAAAAGACAGAATTTGGGTGTTGCAGTATATGCTGATTTTGAAGCATGTAACATGTTATATGCATATGCAATGGGTTTAGGCAGTAGATTTCAAGTATATTTCAAGTCAGCTGTGGCTTTGTTAGTATCCACAACAACAACTTGCATTTATATAGAGCACTCTCACCTCTGAGTCAGAAGGTTGTGGTTTCAAGTCCTGTACTGAGGCAGTGCTGCACTGTCAGAGGTGCACCCTGAGGTGAGCGCAAGAAATCCCATGGCACTATTTCAAAGAAGAGCACAGGAGTTTTCCTCTGTGTCCTGGCCAATATTTATCCCTCAGCCGACATCACTAAAACATTATCTGGCCATTAACACATTGCTGTTTGTGGGACCTTGCTGTGCACAAATTGGCTGCCGTGTTTCCTACATTACAACAGTGACTACACTTCCAAATACTTCACTGGCTGTAAACCGCTCTGGGATATCCCGAGGCCTTGAAAGACACATTGGCCCAAAAATTCGGCCCTTCCCGCGTGAGTACACAGTGTGTACTCACCCGTATTCATTCCCAAAGTGCCGGTTTTCCTGCATGCACTACGCATGCACAGGAAACCGGAACTTCCGGTATGGTGAAGGGGGCGGTTCCTAGGTGAACCGCGTGCGCGCTAGAGGCTGCGCGCACGCAGCACACTTAGATTTTTTTTCAGGTTTCTACGCGAGGGTAAGTATTGAAGATTCTACGCTAATAAAAAGGAGGCGTAAGACCCCTTTTGAACAAGGTAAGTGGTTAATTAAGTATAATTTTAAATTTTTTTCAACAGGTTTATCTTTTTTAGATACTTTAAAGAAAGGTAAGTTTATTTTTATAACTCTTAAAAAGTATTTTAATTTTTTCAAAAATTAAAATTTTTGTTTAAAGTGGTTAATTTATTTAACTATAGTTATTTTATAAATGAGATGTTTTTTTTAAATTTATTTTAAGTTTAGCTGTTCTTTTGGGGCCGATTTCAAGTCACAGATTTGACAGGTCTCCTGTCAAATCTATGAATAAAAGATGGTCTGCTGCCATTGGCTCTCCATGAGCCACGTGATCCCAGGGGTCGCATCGCACTAACTGCGCCCCGAAACACGCAAGCACTGCGCGCCGGCTCTTGGGAGAGGCCCAGGACCCGAAGTTCCTGTGGGCCCAAAACACAACGGCAGGCACGGTGGGTAAGAGCGCGCGCGATCCTTACCCCCGCGGCAAGCTGGCCACGCGAATTTCTAGGCCATTATAAATGTAAGTCTTTCTTTCTATCTTTATTCCTATGTCAGGTCCTTGCAGTGACTGAGCTTACTTGATCTGGTCAACATGGAGCCAAAACTTTATTTGGGCTGCAGACACTGCTGTAAATACACTAATGCTTTGTGGCTATAGTATCTTAAGTACTTTTGATGCTTGGGGTGGTCCTGTTCTGTCAATTGACTTTAAAGCAGTTTGAACCAGATAACTGAACAGTTTAGAGACTTTTGAAGTACAATTACAGCATCTTTCAGGTATCAGCATATTCATTAAGATTAGGTTCCCTGGAGTCAGGAATTTCTGCATTAAGTCCAAAAACAATCCTGCTTGGTATTAGTTATGCAAGAGTACTGCCGATAACTAATAGTAATAGGTAGTTACCAAAGTAAATTTGAAGATAGTTGTGGTGAGTTCAGTGCTGCAGGATGTTAACAGGACTAAATTCAGCAAACATCTCCATGGAGATACTTGGAAGTTCATTTACTACATCGAATACCACATAAAGTAATACCTGCCATTGAATAATAATTAAAAAATAATGACATAGTGTGCATTTTAAATATTTGTCTTTATTGTGCTGTAGCACAGTGTTGCACCCACAACACAAACACAAACTGCCATTACTTTAATCAATAGGTTTTCAAACTGGCACTCCGAGATTGTAGTGGGTCCATTAAGTCAAAAGATTCCTGCCCATCTGTCATCGGGTTTCTTTTTCTCTGTCTGTATTTTTCTATATTTGTTAACTTATTAGCATGTGATTGCTGGTGCTGTGTACTGACAAAAATGTTCTCAGCAATGATAGCATTGTTTCCCTTTGGGTGTCTGGCACTGTCTTTCAGAAGTTAGCACAGGGAGTTCCTGGGAGTGTGCCAATATTTGCAAGGGGTCGCAAGGAGTGTGTCTATATTTGCAAGGAGTTCTCTACAAAGGGAAGTTTGATAAGCACTACATTAGCCTACCGACGTAATTGTTTCCCTTGTAGTACCAGGGAGAATGGGCACACTAAAAATTATGAGGCATTCCAGTGGCAGTAGATTTTCAAGAGTCATATCCATATGACTTCTGTTCTGTGTGATGTTGGTCAGGCAACTCACAGTCTAAATTTCGCTGGTGTATTAGATACTTTTAAGAGGTTGATCAGCCCATCAAACAATTGTTTGTGCCTGCAGAATCTTCTATTGAGTTGTAGGTGTGCCGACCCTGGTTGGAGGTATTACTGGAGGTTTGATCACGTGACATCTAATCATTTGTTGTCGGACCACGTGACATCGGATCACATGATATCTGCAAATGCTATTACATTTACCTTTATAAATGTTCGGTCTCCTGTAGTTGAATATCTTTGCTTGTGGTTTTGTGCCAGCAGCTGTTGTGCGAGAAGTTCTGAAGCCATCTGCGAGCAGGCGAAGAACGGGAACTGAGGGTGGGGGAGGGTTTTGTAAAGGGGACAACACAGGTGGGAGGAACTTTGACTCCACCAGTAACTAATAGTAACTCACTGAAATAGTATTGGTAATTAATAGTAATGGATAGTAATACGTGTAATGGATAGTAATAAGTGTAATGTCCTGATATCCTACCTGTAACTAGTAGTAATCCTACAACCCACTGATATTCACCCTGTAACTGCAGCCATGTATAGCTCTTCGAAACATCTGAAAGAATATAACTATGATATTATGGAACATAGGAACAGGAGTAGGTCATTCAGCCTCTCGAGCCTGTTCTGCCATTCAATTAGACCATGGCTGATCTGTACCTCAACTCCATTTACCTGCCTTGGTTCCATATCCCTTAATACTCTCACCTAACAAAACTCTATCGATCTCAGTTTTGAAATTTTCAATTGACCTAGTCTCAATGGCATTTTGGGGGAGAGTGTTCCAGATTTCTACTACCCTTTGTGTGAAGAAATGCTTAGTCACATCACCCCTGAATGGCCTAGCTCCAATTTTAAGGTTATGCCCTTTGTTCTGGACTCCCCCACCAGAGGAAATAGTTTCTCTCTCTCTCTACCTCATCAAATCCTTCAATCATTTTAAATGCCTGATCAAGTACATATATTCATCTATTTTCCATCTATTTTCTTAACTTATCAATTGAACAATAAAGTTTTAGTCACAATTAAACAATGTTATATTTATTTAACGAGAAAATGCACCCACGTAAATTCCAAAGTGTTATTTCTCAAAAGGCACTGTATGTGAAACAGTCAAACCTCCTTAAAGGGTTAGGTGAATTCGAACTTTTAAAATTGCTGTACAACTTTTATGGGCCTGTATATGTTAACGTTAGCTAATTTTGGGGGGGATTTTATTTGTTTCATTAAATTTAATTAACAAGGTGGAAAGATTTTTGATTCTTCAACTGTGAGAGATGCTGTTTCACAGCTGCAATTTGATTCTCTTTGCAAGTTTCCAATCAGAACTGGGCTGTCAGGCGTAATGCACCAAGCAAACGTTAAGCATTTTCCCCACAGGAAGGATAAAAGGATGAGCAGATCAGGCAGCTTGGCCTCACTTGTACAATTTAAAAAGCTAGTTAGAGAGAGGCCCGAAACCTGACAAAATAAAAGAATGGCGCAGAGCATGGGAGAGTTAAAAAAGATTCTGTTTGTTTTTGTTAATAACACAGACCTCCTTTTGCAATTTAATATTACACTTGGCAACTTTTTATTTTTGGAATTTTGAATTACTTAGAAATAGCTACAACATACTAGGAACAAAGGCAAAAAAACCCGAAGTAAACTGATTCTTTAAAAAAAAAAGTCAACCTAACACTACATATGACAGGATTCATAGACAAAGACATAGAAGATAGGAGCAGGAGTAGGCCATTCGGCCCCTCAAACCTGTTCCGCCATTTAATGAGATCATGGCTGACCATCCAAACTCAGTACCCTGTCCCTGTTTTCTCCCCATATCCCTTGATCCCTTTAGCCTTAAGAAATATATCTAACTCCTTTTTGAATATATTTAATGAATTGGCCTCAACTGCCTTGTGTGGTAGAGAATTCCACAGGTTCACCACTCTCTGGGTGAAGAAATTCCTCCTCATCTCAGTCCTAAATGGCTTACCCCTTATCCTTAGACTGTGACCCCTGGTTCTGGACTCACCCACCATCGGGAACATCCTTCCTGCATCTAGTCTGTCTGTCTAGTCCTGTTAGAATTTTATAAGTTTCAATGAGATCCCCTCTCATTCTTCTAAACTCGAGCAAATATAAGCCTAATCGACCCAATCTCTCCTCATACATCATTCCTGCCATCCCAGGTATCAGTCTGGTGAATCTTCGCTGCACTCCCTCCATGGCAAGAACATCCTTCCTCAGATAAGGTGACCAAAACTGCACACAATACTCAAGGTGTGGTCTCACCAAGGCCCTGTACAACTGCAGCAAGACATCCTTGCTCCTGTACTCGAATCCTCTCACTATGAAGGCCAACATACCATTTGCCTTCTTAACCGCCTGCTGCACCTGCATGCTTACCTACAGCGACTGGTGCACAAGGACACCCAGGTCTCGTTGCACTTCCCCTTTTCCCAATCTATTGCCATTCAGATAATAATCTGTCTTCCTGTTTTTGCCACCGAAGTGGATAACCTCGCATTTATCCACATTATACTGCATTTGCCATGCATCTGCCCAATCACCCAACCTGTCCAAATCATACTGGAGTTTCTCTGCATCCTCCTCACAGCACACACGCTCACCCAGCTTTGTGTCGTCTGCAAACTTGGAGATATTACATCTAGTTCCCTCGTCTAGATCATTAATATATATTGTGAATAGCTGGGGTCCTAGCACCGATCCCTGCGGTACCCCACTAGTCACTGCCTGCCACTCGGAAAAAGACTCGTTTATTCCAACTCTTTGCTTCCTGTCTGCCAACCAGTTCTCTATCCAAGACAGTACCTTACCCCCAATCCCATGTGCTTTAACTTTGCACGCTAATCTCTTATGCGGGACCTTATCGAAAGCCTTCTGAAAGTCCAAATACACCACATCCACTGGTTCTCCCTTATCTATTCTACCAGTTACATCCTCAAAAAATTCCAGTAGATTAGTCAAGCATGATTTACATTTTGTAATTCCATGTTGACTTTGTCCAATCCTGTCACTGTTTTCCAAGTGCTCTGCTATTACATCTTTTATAATGGACTCTAGCATTTTCCCCACTACCGATGTCAGACTTACCGCTCTATAATTCCCCGTTTTCTCTCTACCACCTTTTTTAAATAGTGGGGTTACATTAGCTATCCTCCAATCCATGGGAACTGTTCCAGAGTCTATAGAAATTTGGAAGATGACCAGCAATGCATCTACTATTTCTAGGGCCACTTCCTTAAGTACCCTAGGATGTAGATTATCAGGCCCTGGGGATTTATCGGCCTTCAATCCCGTCAATTTCCCTAACACCATTTCCCTACAAATACTGATTTCATTCAATTCCTCCCTCTCATTAGACCCTATGTTCCCCGACATCTCTGGGAGGTTATTTGTGTCCTCCTTTGTGAAGACAGAACCAAAGTATGTATCTAATTGGTCTGCCATTTCTTTGTTCCCCATTATAAATTCCCCTGATTCTGACTGCAAGGGACCTACGCTTGACTTCACCAATCTTTTTCTCTTCACATATCTATAGAAGCTTTTACAGTCAGTTTTTATGTTCCCTGCAAGCTTACTCTCATAATCTATTTTCCCCCTCTTAATTAATCCCTTTGTCCTCCTTTGCTGAATCCTAAACTGCTCCCAATCCTCAGGTTTGCTGCTTTTTCTGGCCAAATTATATGTCCTCTCCTTGGATCTTATGCTATCCCTAATTTCCCTTGTTAGCCACGGTTGAGTCACCATTTTTGTTTTATTTTTATGCCAAACAGGGATGAACAAATTCTGTAGTTCATCCATGCGATCTTTAAATGTTTGCCATTGCCTATCCACTGTCAACCCTTTAAGTAACGACCCCCAATCCATCCTAGCCAACTCGTGCCTCATACCATCAATGTTACAACAAAAGTAAACAGACGTGAACAGATTTTCCGAGGCATTTCTGCCAAAGTCACGGTTGCACTGCAGTAAATGTCTGAGGAAATTCAGTGCTATAAAGCTACATTAGGACATTTTCAATTTGGGCACAGACGGACAACTGATGGTTGTAGATCAGCCGCCCGTTATACGCCCCGCCCAATTTTCCTTTTCACTGACTTCAATGGAAAGGAAAATTGGGTGGGGCGTAAAATTGCCGGTTGATCTGCTACCACCAGTTTCCCACCTTCGCTCAAACTGAAAATTACTCCCATCAAAATGTGTTATTCATAACAAATAAACTACGAAGAATACCCTAGGAGAATGAAGACTTGGAAGTAAACATTTTCATTAGGCCCTGATTTTAACTCCGTGCCAGTTTTTGGCGGTTGTGTTTTGATCAATATGTTGAGTAACCAAATAGCGGAACAGGCTATTTTAGATCGAGTATTGTGCAACGAGAAAGGGTTAATTAATAACCTGGTAGTAAAGGGGCCTTTAGGGAAGAGTGATCTTAACATGATAGAATTTTATATTGAGGTTGAAAGAGACTTAGGGCTGGATTTTACTTATCGAGATGAGTTGGGGGCAGGACTGCTGCCTTCCAGGTTCTAGTCCCGCCCCCAGCGACGTCCGACGCATGGATGCTATTTTCCCCTGTTTGGCCTTGTTAAGCCCGCCCTGCGGGCTTGCTGGCCAATTGATGACGCGTCATCTGCCGATTTTCTTAAAGGGACATGAACCATCTATTTTTGACAGATGATTTGACAGTGTTTGACAGTATTGAGGTACACCCAGGCTCTCCAATGACTCTCTCCTTAGGATAAAATAGATGGCAGCTGCAGGTGAGAGTACAGAAGCGATCTGTCACTTCTCCCAATGAGGTGAGGCCACACAAACACTTCAAAGCTTGTCACCTACAGAAAAATCGAAACACATTAAAAATGACTTTCCCAACATTTCCCTACCTCTGATACTCACCAGTGTCCCATTGCATCCTTCACACCACTTCTGCAGCTGTCATCTATACACAAACATTACAACAGACCCACAGCATGCCTCACTTACCCTGGCGGGGTTCCCCGACGTCGGGAAGCCCGCAGCAGAAGTCTCAAAATAGGAAAAAGCCTCTTAACTGCCTGTTAACTACCATTCTTTTTGATTTTCCCAGCAGTCCCGCCTCCAAACCCGCCTCCTCAGGGCTGGTAAAATCCAGCCCAGATTTAAATCTGAAACTAGGGTCTTAAAACTAAACAAAGCATACTACGTAAGTATGAGGGGTGAGTTGGCTAAGGTAGATTGGGAAATTACATTAAAAGATATGCCAGTGGACGAGCAATGGCTCGCATTTAAAGAATTAACACATAATTTACAACAAATATACATTCCTTTTAAGCATAAAACCCCACAGGAAAAGTGGTCCAACCATGGCTAACAAGAGAAGTTAAGATAGTATTAGATCAAAGGAAGAGGCTTTGCTGCCAAAAAGAGTAGTAAGCCTGAGGATTGGGAGAATTTTAGAATTCAGCAAAGGAGGACCACAAAATTGATAAAGAAAGGGAAAATAGAATATGGGAGTAAACTAGTGAGGGACATAAAAACAGATTGTATAAGCTTCCATAGGTATGTAAAACGGCAAAGATTAGTGAAAGTAAATGTGGGTTCCTTACAGGCTGAGACAGGAGAAATTATAATGGAGAATAAGGAAATAGCAGAGAAATTAAACAAATACTTTGGCCGCGATTTTCCGAATGGAGGCGGCTTGAATGCGGGTCCGCTGCTCGGAGGCTTTCTGACCCGCTCCCAGCTGCCGCCTCCCACAACTTACGATTTTTCCTTGGTGGGTCTCGTTACAGCCGACGTGCGGGTCCCTCCAGGCAATTGCTTGGAGGCTGTCAGTTTCTCGCATCTGATGACACGTTGTTTGGATGAAAATTTAAAGGGGCCATGTTCCCTTTGGGAAAAATGTCAATGGGATGGATTGGTGCTGTAAAATATAGAAAGAGGAGTTGACAGCATCTGTTCTGAACTAAATTTAATGAATGAAAGTGCTGGTCAAATTATTCCAGAAAGATTTTAATGATTTTTTTATATATCAATTTATTATCTGACTAAGTAATGAAAAAGATGCCAGATTTGTTCCAATCATTGGCTTAGTGATATTAATGCTTTTCTCTCTTAAAGGTGCTGGGAGCTGCAGGAACGGCAGCCCCAATAACTAAGGCTGCAGCCAGGTTCAATGAGGGCTCTCTCCATGCTCTTGTTGAGGGAGTTAGAGGACATCAGGAGCTCCTCTTCCCTGGAAATGGAAGGAGGAAGCCTCCTCAGCAAACCAAGGCAGCTTGGCTGCAAATTGCTGAGGAGGTGAGCTCGAGGTCTGTGTGCAGACGATGACATCATCGCCGGAGGCACAGCGCCACAGGGCGCGACCGGCTACCGCCGCCACTAACCTCCCACTGAATTTTGCGGGAGGTGTTAGTGGTGCTGCGCCCGGGCGCTAGGTGCTTTGCGCCCCATTCGGGGCACTAATGGGAGGCGCAAATCTAGGGTTTTGAAAGAGGTGGCTATAGAGATAGTGGATGCATTGGTTGCCATTTTCCATTTTCCAAAATTCCATAGATTCTAGAACGGTTCCCGCGGATTGGAAGATAGCAAATGTTCCCCCACTATTTCAGCAAGGAGGGAGAGAGAAAATGGGGAACCACAGACCAGTTAGCCTGACATCAGTAGTAGGGAAAATGCTAGAATCTATTATTAAAGACGTGGTAACGGGGCACTTAGAAAATAATAATAGGATTGGGCAGAGTCAACACGGATTTATGAAAAGAGAAATCGTGTTTGACAAATCTGTTTGAGTTTTTTGAGGTTGTAACTAACAGAATCGATGAGGGGGATCCAGTGGATGTGGTGTATTTGGATTTTCAGAAGACATTCAAAAAGGTGCCACACAAGAGGTTATTAAAAAAAATTAGGGCTCATGGGATTGGGGGTAATATACTAGCATGGATTGAGGATTGGTTAATGGACAGAAAACAGAGAGTAGGAATAAACGGGTCATTTTCGGGTTGGCAGGCTGCAACTAGTGGGGTACCGCAAGGATCAGTGCTTGGGCCTCAGCTATTCACAATCTTCTTCAATGATTTGGATGAGGGAACCAAATGTAATATATCCAAGTTTGCTGATGATACAAAGCTGGGTGGGAATGTAAGTTGTGAAGAGGATGCAAGGAGGCTTCAAGGGGATATTGACAGTCCAGGTGAGTGGGCAAGAACATGGCAAATGGAATATAATGTGGATAAATGTGAAGTTATTCACTTTGGTAGGAAAAACAGAAAAGCAGAGTTTTTTAAATGGTGAGAGATTGGGAAATGTTGGTGTTCAGAGGGATCTGGGTGTCCTTGTACACGAATCACTGAAAGTTAACATGCAGGTATAGCAAGCAATTAGGAAAGCAAATGGTATGTTGGCCTTTGTTACAAGAGGATTTGAGTATAAGAGTAAAGACATCTTACTGCAATTATATAGGGCCCTGGTGAGACCACACCTGGAGTATTGTGTACAGTTTTGGTCTCCTTACCTAAGAAAGGATATACTTGCCATAGAGGGAGTGCAATGAAGGTTCACCAAACTGGTACCTGGGATGGGGAGATTGTCCTATGAGGACAGACTGAGTAGACTAGGCCTATATTCTCTAGCAAAAAAGGCCTCATTATAATCTCACCGGCGGGTTTCCCGCCCGATTCGCTGACCCACTGGGAATCCTGCCAGTGAGATTATAATGAGGCCCCGGAGTTAAAATAACTCAGGCCTGCTTTTTGCTCCAGTACCTTCCAGAAAACTTATTTTCTAGTTTAAATGAAGCAATAGAGCATAGAATATTGAAATAAAGGTTTGTAATTTTTAATTTTTGAAAAAGTAAATGGATGCGAGTATGACAATTTTTCACACAAAAGACACAAATGAACCTGAACTAATTCTGCATGAAAATCATTTTCCACCTGATTTGCTAGATCTGAGTAATCACAAATGCCCTTTACTGTAGCAGCTTGACTTGTCATTCAATTATCAGGATATAGATTGGAGAACAATACAAAATATATAGCTCTTGCAAGCAGTGTTACAGTAGTCACAGTCCCTAGGCTTTTGTGTCAAGGAACAAAAACTCTTCAGTATCTCAGAGGTGTCAGGAATTGTCAGGCCAGCAGTCCAACAATAGTTGAGAGAGTTGTATGTGCATAGAAGAGAAGTATAGAGACACCAAATAAACTGTCAGTGACAGGCTTTTGTTGATTCTGTTAAAGCACCTGTCTTGCACAGAATTGTCAAATGAACATGACATATAATGGACTGGAAGGACAGAAATGTGTGACCTCTTTAGAAGCCCTTGATGACCTTGGCAAAATGAGCAGATGCCTAAGGGGTTGGTTGATTTTGATGCATGACTCATTAAAACATGGGAGGAATTGTTTTAGTTCAAGTAAGGGTCATCTGTCTCTGTGCCACCTATTATTTAAATAATTGGCATATGTGTTAGAATTAACCCTTCAAGGAATCTGAATAGTTACTGGCCATTGCAAATTATTCTTTATGGTGTCAACAGCTACCATGCTTCGAGAAACAAGTGTATTTCAAAAAATGTGCTTTGATAATATGCGTTTGCAGTTTCTCTTGCTCTAGTGTGAATTATTTTATTGAGAACTGGCTATATAATCAGACTCTCTCTCACAAAAGTAAAACCTACTAGTTTTATGCCACTGTAGGCAAGCTGTGATTTATTGGTATAATCTGTCTGCACAGCCATCTAGCCTCCCCTAATGAATGATCTCACTTGCATAGTTGAATAAAGGGCTGAGGAGACTGATGCCAACAATTCATGAAGGAGATACCTGGGTCTTTTTAATTATCCAGTTTTATAAGTAGATCTATTCAACCAAAATTAAGCCACATTTGGTTTTTTTTCTGCATTCATTTTATCTTTATTGATTTTTCCCCCCATCAGTGCTATACACCATTCCCACTTGAGTGGATGGGCAAATAGCAATGCCGGTGGAGCTGTGTAATCAGACAGCAGAACAACCATAATAGAGATAAAAACAGAAAATGCTGGAAATACTCAGCAAGTCAGGCAGCATCTGTGGAGAGAGAAACAGAGTTAACATTTCAGGTCGATGACCCTTTGTCAGAACTGGAAAAAGCTGGAAATGGAACAGGTTTTTAAGCAAGTGCAGGGGCAGGGAAAGGAGGGAGGGGAGGAAAGAACCATAATAGAGACCTGAGGTGACATTTTAGACCTGATTTTAACCAGGAGCTGGAATTGGGCGGAAGGGTGGGGCAGGTGAGCGGTAACTACCCCTGACCTTGGTAATATGAGGCCCGGGCGATTTTGTATCTTGTCTGCATCCCTCGGTCAGTTGCTCATTCAAAATGGGTAAGAAGCAGCAGCTGGCTGATGGGAAGCAGCGGAATTTTGTGCAGCAGCTGGGACCAAAGGAACTGCCAGCAGTAATCCGGGTTTGGGAGGGTCTCACATTTGGAAAATGGGGGGACCACAGGACAGGAAAGGCCTACATTTTCCCTGTGGGTCCTGGAGAAGCACTCCTGCTCCTCTTTGCCCCACAAGGAAAGTAATAAAAAAGTAAAAGACAACTTGCCTGTTTGAGCCTCTTCTGGCCTCTGATCCTCTTCCTGATGTTTTCACCTGGCGGCAAAGCCACAACGCCTTCCCCATTCAGGCCACCAGTTAAAACTGCAGTTGGGGCCTGATGACATCATTGCGCTCCATTTGCATATTTGCTCTTGCTCCACTAACCTCTGCTATAAAGTACATGTCTGTGGACATCGAGTGAGGTGTGGATTGAGCTTGGCTGAGATGGCCCCACAGTGAAGGAACTGACCAACATTCACGGTTTTAGCTCACACATGACCAATGACCCCTGGAGAGAAGGTCCTGGAGAGTGGCTGCTGTCGACTATGGAACCATCACCCAAGTGTCAGTGCCTTCTCGGGTGGAGAGAAAGAAAATGGGGTGGGGGGTGGGGTGGGGATGAGGGGTAGGGAATAGAAGCAAGATCAGGACAAAATGCAGGATTCACTTCCTTTCTCAAAAATGAAGGCACTGCTCTTCTAACAGAAGCAATCACCCAAGAAAATCAATGAATCCATTTATAAAGCCCCGTACTTTGCGGCCCCTTTGGGTGTGTACGAGAAGGACCGTGCAAGTTCTGGGTTTTCACATGTGAAGTGCATGCGTGAAAACCCGGAACTTGCGATCTGTCAAGAATCTTCTTGACAGATCATCTGCATCCCCGGAAAAAGGGCATCTGCGGGCGGAGCCCAACTTCCGCCCAGCGAATGCCCATGAAATTCTTACGCCTGGTAAAGGCCTGCTTTTACCAGCATAAGAGTTTAAATGAACATAAAAATATTTTTTTTCAATCATTAAACATTAAAAATCCTGTGCAATAAGGTAAGGTTATTTTTAGCCCCTTTAAAACATTTACATTTATTTTACAAAAAAATAATTTTTGTTTTAAATATTTAACTAAATGGCATTTTAATTAATTTTAAATGTGTAATTTTTATTTATTTATTTGATGTTTGCATGTATTTCTTGGGGTATTCCCATTCATGCTTATGGGGATTCCGTACATACGCATGAATGGGGATCCCCCTTCTTTCATTCGTTGGGCCAGCCCACGTGATCCCAGGGGCGCTTGTGAGCCGCAGGCGCCCCTGGGATACTTGGGCTTCTACCCGCGCGTATCTAGAGAGGTCCAGGAGCGCGAGTCTCCATGGCTCCCGAGGCAGAAGGTAAGTTCGTAGATCTTTTGCCGGTCGGAGACTGCAAATTCAGGCCCAATATTTTTAGAATTTCAGAAGTGTTTTACCTTGTGCCTGTTTTCCCAAAACTCTGTTCTGAAAGTTTAGCAAGCGCTACTGATGATTAATAATTGATGGCTTGCTACAAGCCAAGACTGCTGACTGGCTGACTAGTCATTATTGAATCCTGGTAAAAATGTTGGAGTTGAAGAACACATTCTAAATTCCTGAAGACTCAACATAAAAGGAGGGAACAGTAAAACAACATTCTAAGGTATAAATTCCACATTCCTAAGTGTCAACACAAAGAATCAGAACAAAAAAAAGCAGCTTCTCAAAACAAACTCAAAATTCTTAACTGTCAATAGAAAAGAAAAACAGAGCAAAAGTATTTACCTAAAATAAATACGAAAAGGGCTGGTTTATGCTGAACTTTGTGAGTAATCGAACAGCTTTACCTTGAACTAACAATGCACGCAAGACAATTTGACATTTAACTGAACAGAACTGAAAGGGTCCATTTCAAGTCTCCCATTCGTACACTCTCGCTTTATTCAGGACTTCATAAAGTACATCACATGTAGAGTGCATGTGAGTGAAACCATCACAGCCATCTCATTCAAAAACGATATTAACAAAATAACTATTGCATCCCTGCAGCAACAACAACAACAACGTGCATTTATACAGCGCCTTTAATGTAGTAAAACGTCCCAAGGTGATTCACAAGAACGATATCAAATAAAATTTGACACCGAGTCACATAAGGAGATGTTAGGACAGGTGACAGAGGAAGGTTTTAAGGAGCATCTTAAGGGAGGAGAGGTAGAGATGGGAACTGCAACACATGATTGCTGTTCCGCCAATCAGAGAAGTAAGAAAGTATCATTGTAAGTGTGATCCTTGCATGAGGCAATCAGACTGTATATTCACAACAGACATTTCTACATGCAGTGCAGACCAACAGAAGGAATTATGGACAATCTTGTTATTATTGTTGTGGAAGCCTGTTTAGTTTAATTGGATTATGCAGCCTGGAATATTTCTGTACACCACTGAGTGATTGCTTGCTGCACCACTCCACTTTCATCCTGCGTGATCACTGAATATAGTACTGTTCAATATTTTTAGATATAACTTTCATAGCAGTAATGTAGTCCTACAAATTTAAAGTTGCAAAGTCCCACAAGACTTTTTAATGAGATTTTTGCTGTGAATGAGTAGAGATCAAGTTGATGTAGCCAAGATGGTGCTGCTATTCTTACTTTACCCCAAGTTTCAGATCTGGTGTGATTGTCAGGAGTCTTGGGGGGGAAAGAAGAGGCGACTGGCCTCAGTAACCACGCCATGCATACTGCAGCTTTCAAAGGAAAGGTATCTCCAATAACTAACATAAGCCCAGAAATCACTATTGCTGATATTAGCAGATAAATGCTTAATGCATTCATATGCAATTATAGAGTCATAGGGGTAGAAATTAGGTCGCGCCCCATTTGGGGCGCAAATATCGTCCGCGCGCAAATATTAGCGCCTGGCGCTAATTATCGGCACTGACAGGAAACTTCACTTTTACCGCCCCGGGAGGTGAGTGGAGCGCTAAATTAGGCGCTGCACACCTCTCTTAAGGCGCAAAGGCCTAGGAGTGAGGCGCTAACTCAGCGCACGAGCGCAGCGCAGCTGCTGCCAGTTAGCGATGGAACACAGACACACTGGCGCCGGACACTTCTTAAAGCGGGGGGGGCCACTTGCTCCCCAGCCACACCCTGCTCATTGCAGCCTTGAATCTCAGCCTGGAGAGACCTGTAATCCATTTTGCTGCCAAGCATGGAGAGGGTGAGAGAACGCGCTCATCGCTTCACCGAGCGGGCCTTGGATGCTCTGGTTGACGCAGTGGAGCGCAGACAATGCATGCTGTTCCCAGAGAGTGGCAGGAGGCCTTTGCCACGCGAGTTCAGAAGAGTGTGGAGGGAGGTGGCTCAGAGCGTCTCCTCCAGGAGCATGGTGCCCAGGACCCATGTCCAGTGCCGCAAAAAGTTCAACGACCTCACTCGGGTCGTCAGGGTGAGTGGCTTTTTCTCAATACCTCTCCATCCCTCCATCTCAACCTCACTCTATGGCCAGAGGGTCTTAAAACCCCAATGCACAACACTCATCCAACACCTATGGCCCTTTCATCAAACACACACACACATTCCACACTTTGCATACAGTAAGGGCTATTCACCTATGGGAGGCACATCAGGCAAGACCATGGCTGCATATTGTAAGGGCTATTCACCTATGGGAGGCACATCAGGCAAGACCATGGCTGTATATTGACTCAGATGCTGTCCTTTTTCTTGCAGGCTAAGCTGGCTCATAATCGGAGACAGCAGCAACGGACGGGTGGAGGGCGGCTTCAGCTGCAACCCCTCAGCGATCTGGAGGAGCGCGTCCACAGGATTGTGGCAAGCCGGGTGATCGGTCCCGTCGCCACTGGAGACGCCGACCCCGTTGTGGACAGCAATGGTAAGGTCATCACCTTTTTGTCCTCTGTCCTTCCACTTGTCCCTCACAATACCAGCCTTTGACACTTTCAATCCAACTTGCTAACTCGCTGCACTTATTCCTCCCTTACTGCCACCCTGTCCTCACGCTAAAGCCACTCTTGTACCTCCCTGCTTTCAGATGGTGATTCACCAGCTGAGGAGATGGTCCCTGAAGCTGCCACTGGGAGTGATGCTGCAGCTGAGGAGGAAGAGGAAGCCGGAGCATCAGTGCCACCCTCTCCCGAGGAAGCCCATGGCCACACTGGGAACACGCCTTCCCCGGAGGGGAGCAGGGGGGAAGGGGCTGATGATGGTGAAGTTCCAGGACCCAGCGGGCTGCAGCAACGCCATGGGGGGGGGAGGGAAGAACGGGGGAGCAGGGGGGAAGGGGCTGATGATGGTGAAGTTCCAGGACCCAGTGGGCTGCAGCAACGCCATGGGGGGGGGAGGGAAGAACGGGAGCCTTCTCCCCAGAGGGAGAGTATGCCAGACACTCCTAATGCAATGGACGCAGAGGAGGAGCGGCTGATTGCAGAAATGAACAGCCAGGCGGTGGTCATGCACACTGAGATCATGGGTGCAGTGGGAAGGGTGCCCGAATGCATTGAGGCACTGGCAAGGAGTGTGGAGCACTTCGCTGTAGCACAGGCGGATGCCACACTAAAGCTTACTGCTGCAATTCAGTCACTGGCTGCCAGGAACCCATCTGAGCCTGCTCTCATGCAGACTCAGATTGAGGCCACGCGAGCACTGACTGCTGCCATCCTCGATGGTTCGTGCACATGTCCCCGGGGCTGTCACCGCGCCGCAGCAGGCCAGCAATCTGTTCTCAGGCAAATTGCTCCGGATGCTGAAGTGCTGCCCCGTGGGAGTGCCAGTGTGTCGGGCGAGCAGGGAGTTGCTGTCCTCTCTCACGATGACAGCATTCCTGCTGCCAACACTGTCACTTCTCCACTGCACTTGCCACCGCCTGTAGGACAGACTGCTGCCGCCCATGCAGAGTTGGTGCAGTCTGCAGCCGGGCCCTCCAGGCCCAGAAGTGGTCGAGGCCGTCCTTCAGGGGCATCTGCACTGTCAGGGTCTGACAAGCAGCAGCCTTCCACCAGCCTTGCTGCAGCCACTGAGGTCCCATTACGGAGGAGCAGTAGGGTTAGAAGGGGGGAAGTGCGCAAGGGAAGGAGATCACCCTCGAAGGGCAAAAAGTAGGAGGTGTGCCAAAATGCTGGTCATTTTTTTATTAAAGGCCGAGGTTCATGGCCCAACTTTTGTTTAGTGTTTTGGACATTATCTCCAGGTTGTGAGAACCAGTTATGTTATTGACTGTTTTTTTGTGTTTATTTCTATGAGTTTGTCATGAGGAATTGACACACACAGAGTTTGTACAATAAATAAGTTTCTGTATTCAAAATATACATGGCTGGTGGTTGGAATTATTGGTGCCTTGGCCGGCTTAGGGGTTGCGTGCTGGGTTGATTCGTGTTTGTAGCACTGGCAGGGGTCCTAGAAGCGGCTTGCTATTAGTCGTTGACGGACGGCCCTTGCAGTTTGACCATTGTGGGCCGCCCTCCTGCCTTGGTGCTGCTGCTGATCATCGTCCTCGGCCTGTTCCTCCTCTTCCTCCTCCTCCTCTTGTGGTGCTGCAAGGCCTGGTGGCATTGGCTGCGTCCTGAGGATTGCCATGTTGTGCAACATGCAGCACACCACTACGAATTTGGAAACTTGCTCAGGCGAGTACTGCAGGGCTCCTCCGGAATGGTCCAGACAGCGGAATCGTTGTTTGAGCACGCCGATTGTGCGCTCAATAATGTTCCTCGTTGCTTGTTGGCTTTCCTGGTACCGCAGCTCAGCAGGGGTGTTTGGCGCACGGAGCGGTGTCATCAGCCAGGTGCTCAATGCGTACCCCTTGTCCCCCAGAAGCCAACCAACTGGCTGATGCGGTGCCTCGAAAATTTCTGCCACAGTACTCTGGCGCAGGATGAAAGCATCGTGGCAGCTGCCCGGATAGTGGGCATTGACAGCGAGAATCACCTGTCTGTGGTCACAGACCAACTGCACATTCAAGGAATGGAACCCCTTTCTGTTCCGGAACTCCTCTGCATTCTCTCGCGGAGCACGCAAAGCCACATGCGTGCAGTCAATGGCGCCCTGCACCATGGGGAAGCCCGCTACCCTCGCAAAGCCCATAGCACGGTCATGCTGCTTGTCTGGGGTCATAGGGAAGGAGATGAAGTCTCGTCTCCTTGTGAAGAGGGCATTGGTGACCTGCCGGATGCAGCGATGCACCGCAAACTGGGAGATATTGGCGAGGTCCCCAACAGCAGCTTGGAATGAGCCAGTGGCGTAGAAGTTCAAGGCCACTGTGACCTTCACTGCCACCGACAGAGACGTCCTGGACCTCAGCTGAGGCTGCAGATCTGGCTGCAGCAGGTGGCAGAGCTCAGTGACCACCTCCTTGCTGAATCGCAGCCTTCGCAAACACAGCTCCTCGGACATGTGGATGTAGGAGAGCTGTTCACGATATACCCTGGGAGGGTAAGCTCTCCTGTACATGCGCCTGATGGGCCTCCTCCGTCTGGCCATCATTGCCACTCTCTGTCTGCGTCTCACTCTGCTCCGATTGAGCTGGAGCAGGACGACGCCCCCAATCATTGCAGCCCCCATCTTCTCTTTGCCAGAAAAGTAATGAGGTACAGCAACGAAAGTAGCAGCAAAGTTAGGATGAACTAGGCAAAACTACCTCACAAAGCGTTGAGTCAATGTAGAAGTCTCTCTCTCTCTCTCTCTCCGAATCTCTCTCTCTCTCTCAGAACGAGTGGTGCATAAATGTCGACCACAGAAAAAGACAGGAAGAGGCCCCCTTTAAATAGCGCCCCCCCCAGCCCCAGACCGATTGATAACGTTCCAGTCTTCCGGTCGTTGGAAGCGCCAGGCGGTAAGGCAGGGGGCGCCACTCAATTTCCGCTCCGGGGCGCCCCAAGGGCGTTGCACCACGGACTGACGTCACAATCTGCGCGCGCAGGTGGTCGCAGCGGTAAGTTTTAGCGCCGCCGCACAATCTCAAGTTAAGTTCTCGAGCGGCGCAAACAGCGCTGCGCCCGGGCGTTAGCGCCTTAACGCCCCATTAGCGCCCATTTAAGGCGCTAACGGGAGGCGCAACCAACTGAATTTTTACCCCATAGAGTCATACAGCACAGAAAGAGGCCCTTCGGCCCATCGTGTCCACACCAGCCATCAAGCCCTGTCTATTCTAATCCCATTTTCCAGCACTTGGTCCGTAGCCTTGTATGCTATGGCGTTTCAAGTACTCATCTAAATGCTTCTTGAATGTTGTGAGGGTTCCTGCCTCTATCACCCTTTCAGGCAGTGAGTTCCAGATTCCAACCACCCTCTGGGTGAAAAAGTTTTTCCTCAAATCCCCTCTAAACCTCCTGCCCCTTACCTTGAAACTATGCCCCCTGGTTATTGACCCCTCTACTAAGGGAAAAAGATCCTTTCTATCTACCCTATCTATGCCCCTCATAATTTTGTACACCTCAATCAGGTCCCCCCTCAGTCTTCTCTGCTCTAAGGAAAACAACCCCAGCCTGTCCAGTCTCTCTTCATAGCTGAAGCGCTCCAGCCCAGGTAACATCCTGGTGAATCTCCTCTGCACCCTCTCCAATGCAAACACATCCTTCCTATAGTGTGGCGACCAGAACTGCACACAGTATTCCAGCTGTGGCCTAACTAGCGTTTTGTACAGCTCCATCATAACCTCCCTGCTCTGATAATCTATGCCTCGGCTAATGAAGGCAAGTATCCCATATGCCTTCTTAACCACCTTATCTACCTGTCCTGCTGCCTTCAGGGATCTATGTACATGCACACCAAGGTCCCTCTGATCCTCTGTCCTTCCTAGGGTCCTACCATTCATTGTGTATTCCCTTGCCTTGCTAGTCCTCCCAAAATGCATCACCTCACACTTTTCAGGGTTAAATTCCATTTGCCACTGTTCTGCCCATCTAACCAACCCATCTATATCATCCTGTAGCCTGAGGCTTCACTCCTCGCTATTTACCACCCCAATTTTCGTGTCATCTGCGAACTTACTGATCATACCTCCTACATTCATATCAAAATCATTAATGTACACTACAAACAGCAAAGGACCTAGCACCGATCCCTGCGGTATACCACTGGACACAGGCTTCCAGTCACAAAAACAACCTTTGACCATTACTCTCTGCCTCCTGCCACGAAGCCAATTTTGGATCCAATGTGCCAAGTTGCCCTGGATCCCATGGGCTCTTACCTTCTTGACCAGTCTCCCATGCGGGACTTTGTCAAAAGCCTTACTGAAGTCCATGTAGACCACATCAACTGCACTACCCTCATCCACACACCTAGTCACCCCCTCGAAAAATTAAATCAAATTGGTCAGACATGATCTCCCCCTGACAAAGCCATGCTGACTATCCTTGATTAATCCTTGCCTCTCCAAGTGGAGACTAATTCTGTCCCTCAGAATTTTTTCCAATAATTTCCCTACCACTGATGTTAGGCTCACTGGCCTGTAATTCCCTGGTTTATCCCTACTACCCTTCTTGAATAATGGTACTATGTTAGCTGTTCTCCAGTCCTCTGGCACCTCCCCTGTGGCCAGAGAGGTTCTGAAAATTTGTGTCAGAGCCCCTGCAATCTCCTCCTTTGCCTCACACAGCAGCCTGGGATACATCTCGTCTGGGCCTGGGGATTTATCTACTTTTAAGCCCGCTAAAACTGCTAGTACCTCCTCCCACTCAATACTAATTTGTTCAAGTATATCACAATCCCCCTGCCTGATTTCTATGCCTACATCGTCCTTCTCCATAGTGAACACAGATGCAAAATATTCATTTTAAACCTCACCTACATCTTCCAGCTCTACACACAGATTGCCACTTTGGTCCCTAATGGGCCCTACTCTTTCCCTGGTTATCCTCTTGCCCTTAATATACTTATAAAACACCTCGGGATTTTCCTTTATTTTGCCTGCCAGTGTTTTTTCATGCCCCTTCTTCGCTCTCCTAATTTCTTTTTTAAGTACCTCCCTGCATTTTCTATACTCCTCTATGGCTTCCACTGTTTTTAGTCCTTTGTATCTGCCAAAAGCCTCCCTTTTGTTCCTAATCCTTTCTCGTATATCCCTTGACATCCAGGGTTCCCTGGGCTTGTTGGTCCCACCCTTGACCTTTACGGGAACATGTTGGCGTTGTACTCTCTCTATTTCCTTTCTGAAAGACTCCCACTGCTCTGGTGTGGATTGTCCTACAAGTAGCTGATCCCAATCCACTTTGGCCAGATCCTGCCTTATCATATTAAAATCGGCCTTCCCCCAATTTAGAACCTTTATTTCCGGTCCATCTTTGTCCTTTTCCATGACTACCTTAAATCTCACCGAATTATGGTCACTGTCACCAAAATGCTCTCCTACTAACACTTCTACCACTTGCCTGGCTATATTCCCTAGAATTAGGTCCAGTACCGCCCCCTCTCTTGTAGGACTTTCTACATGCTGGCTCAAAAAGCTCTCCTGGATGCACTTTAAGAATTCCGCACCCTCTAAGCCTTTCACACTCTGACTATCCCAGTTAATATTGGGGAAGTTGAAATCCCCTACTATTATTACCCTATTATTTCTACACTTCTCTGAGATTTGCCTACATATCTGTTCCTCTATCTCCCTCTGACTGTTTGGGGGCCTATAGTACACTCCCAGCAAAGTGCTTGCCCCCTTTTTGTTTTTAAGTTCTACCCATATGGCCTCATTAGAGGAACCTTCTAAGATATCATCCCTCCTTACAGCAGTAATTGACTCCTTGATTAATATTGCGACACCCCCTCCTCTTTTACACCCCCCTCTGTCTCGCCTGAAGATTCTATACCCCGGAATATTGAGCTGCCAGTCCTGCTCCTCCCTCAACCATGTCTCTGCGATAGCAGCAATATCATACTCCCATGTGTTCATCAACACCTTCAATTCATCTGCCTTACTCGCAAGACTCCTTGCATTAAAATAAATGCCATCCAGCCTTGCCATACTCCCTTGTGCCGTTACATATTTGCTCTGCCTTCCAGGCTGACTTGTTTTTTCCCCCAACAGTACTGACAAACCTCTCCGCAAGGATGTTGGTCCCGTTCCGGTTCAGGTGCAACCCGTCCGACTTGTACAGGTCCCACCTTCCCCAGAAGCAGACCTAGTGATCCAGGAAACTAAAGCCCTCCCTCCTGCACCAACTCTTTAGCCACGCATTCATCTGCTCTATCCTCCTATTCCTATACTCACTAGCAAGTGGCACCGGGAGTAATCCAGAGATTACAACCTTTGAGGTCCTGCTTTTTAAATTGCTACCTAGCTCCCTAAATTCTTGTTGCAGGACCTCATCCCTCTTTCTACCCATGTCGTTGGTACCAATGTGAACCACGACCTCTGACTGTTCGCCCTCCCCCTTCAGAATGCCCTGCAGCCGTTCAGTGACATCCTTGACCCTGGCACCAGGGAGGCAACATACCATCCTGGAGTCACGTCTGCGGCCACAGAAATGTCTATCTGTTCCCCTTACGATAGAATCCCCTATCACTATTGCTCTCCCCTTCTTTTTCCTCCCCTCCTGTGCAGCTGAGCCACTCGTAGTGCCATGGACTTGGCTCTTGCTGCATTCCCCTGAGAAACCATCTCCCCCATCAGTATCCAAAATGGAAAATCTGTTGGGAGAGGGAGATGGACCCAGGGGACTCCTGCACTACCTTCCTAGTTCTTTTACTCTGTCTGGCGGTCACCCATTCCCTGTTTGCTTGTGCACTCTTTACCTGCGGTGTGACCTCCTTGTTAAACGTGCTATCCACGAAGATCGCAGCTTTGCGGATGCTCCACAGTGATTCCAGCCGCAGTTCTAGCTCCGAAACGCAGATTTCGAGTAGCTGCAGCTGGAGACACTTCCTGCACATGTTTTCTCCCTGGACACCTAAAGTGTCCCTGACTTCCAACATAGCACAAGAGGAGCACTCCACGCTGCCGAGCTGCCCTGCCATATCCTACCCTTAATTTACTCCCTTTAAATTAAAGAATATTAAAGACACTAGGGACCTTACTTCCCTTTAAACACGACTGACTCTAAACTAGAGACCTTACTTTTACTTTAATGACTGGAATATAGAAATACTGTAGAAAAACTCACCACTGGTTCTCTCTCCCCTCTTGTGCAGCTTTTTAGCTCCTGCTCTCCTGGAAGCTGACAAAGATGGAAAAAGAAAGGAACACCTCCCTCCCCGAACACCCTCACTCACCAAACTCGCAGCTTAACACTCTGTTCCAATCTGCACTCCGATTCTTGTACCCACTATTTTGATGAAGGCATTAAACCATTTATACCTGCAGAGGAATGTCACGCCAACACGTTAAGGACTCGTTTACTAATGTCGCCAACTGCAAATTCCAGGCTAAGAGGCTACAAATGTTATGACTGTTTTGGAAAATGGTGTAAATGAGTGGGAATTGAGGACTGATTTTATGGGTATGGTAGTGTCATGGTTATTTTACTGGACAAGTAATCCGGGGCCTGGACTAATAATCCAGAGCATGTAAATTCAATTCTACTATGTTTAGTGTAAATTTGGTTTAAAAAATCTGGAAATAAAAAAATGGTTTCAGAAAAAGTGACCATAAAGTTGTTACATAGTCATAAATACCCAACTGGTTCACTAATGTCCTTTTTAGGGAAGGAAACCTGCAATCCTTACCCGGTCCGGCCTATATGTGACTCCAGTTCCACACCAATGCGTTTGACTCTTAACCGCCCTTTGAAGTCACATCCAGCCCTGAATGGTGGTGGAGAATTAAACAACTACTGGGAGGAGGAGGCTCCATGAATATCCCCATCCTCAATGATGGTGGAGCCCAGTACGTGAGTGCAAAAGACAAGGCTGAAGCGTTTGCAATCATCTTCAGCCAGAAGTGCCAAGTGGATGATCCATAGCGGCCTCCTCCTGAGGTCCCCACTATCACAGAAGCCAGTCATCAGCTAATTCGATTCACGCCACGTGATATCAAGAAACGGCTGAGCGCACTGGATACAGCAAAGGCTATGGGCCCCAGCAACATCTTGGCTGTCATGCTGAAGACTTGTGCTTCAGAACTAGCCGCGCCTCTAGCCAAGCTGTTCCAGTACAGCTACAACACTGGCATCTATCCGACAATGTGGAAAACTGCCCAGGTATGTCCTGTCCACAAAAACAGGACAAATCCAATCCGGCCAATTACCGCCCCATCAGTCTACTCGCAATCATCAGCAAAGTGATGGAAGGTGTCATCGAAAGTGCTATCAAGTGGCACTTACTCACCAATAACCTGCTCACTGATGCCCAGTTTGGGTTCCGCCAAGACCACTCGGCTCCCGACCTCATTACAGCCTTGGTCCAAACATGGACAAAGGAGCTGAATTCCAGAGGTGAGGTGAGAATGACTCCCCTTGACATCAAGGCAGCATTTGACGGAGTATGGCATCAAGGACCCCTAGTAACACAAAAGTCAATGGGAATCGGGGGGAGAACTCTCCACTGGCTGGAGACATACCTAGCACAAAGGAATATGGTTGTGGTGATTGGAGGTCAGGAGGTCATCGCTGCAGGAGTTCCTCAGGGCAGTGTCATAGGCCCAACCATCTTCAACTGCTTCATCAATGAACTTCCCTCTAACATAAGGTCAGAAATGGGGATGTTTGCTGATGACTGCCCAGTGTTCAGTGCCATTCACAACTCCTCAGATAATAAAGCAGTCCATGCCCGCATGCAACAAGACTTGACGACGTTCAGGCTTGGGCTGATAAGTGGCAGGTAACATTCGCGTCAAACAAGTGCCAGGCAATGACTATCTCTAACAAGTGAGAGTCTAACCACCGCCCCTTGACATTCAATCGCATTACCATTGCCGAATCCCCCACCATCAACATCCTGGGGGTCACCATTGACCAGAAACTTAACTGGACCAGCCACATAAATACTGTGGTAATAAGAACAGGTCAGAGGCTAGGTATTCTGTGGCAAGTGTCTCACCTCCTGACTATCCAAAGCCTTTCCACCATCTATAAGGCACAAGTAAGGAGTGTAATGGAATACGCTTCACTTGCCTGGATGAGTGCAGCTTCAACAACACTCAGGAAGCTCGACACCATCCAGGACAAAGCAGTCCGCTTGATTGGCACCCCATCCAGCACCTTAAACATTCACTCCCTCCACCACCGGCGTACCATGGCTGCAGTGTGTACCATCTACAAGATGCACTGCAGCAACTCGCCAATGCTTCTTCGGCATCACCTCCCAAATCTGCGACCCCTTTCACCTAGAAGGACAAGGGCAGCAGGAGCATGGGAACACCACCACCTCCAAGTTCCCCTCCAAGTCACACACCATCCTGACTTGGAAGTATATCGCCGTTCCTTCATCGTCGCTGGGTCAAAATCCTGGAACTCCCTCCCTAATAGAACTGTGGGAGTACCTTCACCACACGGACTGCAGCGGTTCAAGAAGGTGGCTCACCACCACCTTCTCAAGGGCAATTAGCGATGGGCAATAAATGCTGGCCCTGCTAGTGATGCCCACATCCCATGAACAAATAAAAAAAAGTGGCTTGGAAAGCCACACAGTTGTATAAAATCACTACAACAGGGCAACAAGGGATGGGCAATAGATGCCAGCCTTGCCAATGATGCCCACATCCCCAGAATGAATTTAAAAAACACACACTCCAGCAGGGTGCCTCACTCACCAGGACTACATACCAGGGAATTGTAGGCATGCTCCCTTTGATTTTCTGCCCATTAAAATGAACTGATGGTAAATCATGGGGAGTGCGTGCCTGTGATTGCCTGGATGAGGAAGGGTATGGGTTATTGAAACAATATTTCAGGCGCACTAAACAACTTTATCCGAGGGTAAAATTCTAGAATCGAAAATGAGATTTGTTCTCGCCCTACCTCTTATTTAAAAACTATTTTAATTTTACAGGTAAGCACCCAATAACAAATAACTGCTTCTGGAAGTTGCCTGTTTTACAAAATAACCAATATTTTCCTTGTGCATTGGAAAATTAGGCGTACATGTAGGTTTTATACTGGAACATTTTAGGCATTAATGTTACTGGAGAATTATACAATGAAACGTTACAAGCACCACCCAAATATCTGCTGCCGCTGAATTCCATTGTGTGTGTAATCAGTGATATTCCAGTAATTCAAAAAAGTTCTCCTTTTTAAATTGGGCGGAAAGCCTCATTATGGAGGTGGGAATGCTGATGTTTTGACTAATTTTGAGAAAACCATTACATTTTAAACATGCTACAAGCATTGCTGAATATTTTGTCCATGGGCATGACCTAAATTTGTGGAAAACACAGGATTATTTGAAAATCAACAAATGGTATAGATTGTTTTATTACCCCCCTCTCCCCCATATTAAAGCTTGGAAAATAAACCGCTTATTTGCCGTTTTTTGAACTAGTCACAATCAGCTTTTTATTTACCAGAAACTATTGAGGGAGTTTCAACTGGAAGTGGGATTTGGGCAGAGGGGCAGTCGAGACGGGCGGTAGACACGCATGACTTCAGCAGCGTGAGGCCCGTCGATTTTAATTGGCATCCTTACAATATCATTGGCGGGTAGTCCATCCAATCACATTGGGAGCGGGCCACTTGCAGAGCGGAATTTCCGGCAGGCCAGCTGAGGCCTACTTAAGGCATGAATGCACCACTTAAAGGGCGGTTGTATTCACTTCTGCCAGATTGCTAATACTGCTGCTAAGAGCTGATTCTCCCAACTGAATTGCAAGGCTTTCTCAGGTTCTCTGACACCTCCCTGGAAGTCCTAGTTGCAAAGGTCAGGGCAAGGAGGGAGGTTCTATTTCCCAGAAATAGGAAGAAGATTCCCAAGACCGACATACAGCAGGCCTGGAGAGAGATGGCTGAGCTTGTGAGTTCTAGCAGCATCACCCCAAGGGCCTGGATTCAATGCAGAAAATACTTCAAAGAGCTGACAAGAACAGCAATAGTAGTGCAGCTCTTCATTTCTTCATCTCTCTGCATAACATCTGGAAACAATCCTTTCCTCTCCTCCCTCAACACTCTAAATAATTCCCTCCCCTGTATTTCATCCTTCTCCACTAATCACAAGGGCACACAGTACCACCTCTCATTCTCATTCCAAACACACACTCACCTTTTGCTTGCTGCCTTCACAGCAGCAACTAACAGCATTCTGTTCTCATATGGTAGCAATTGCAGAACCAGGAATTCCCATTATAACTCCTTCGTCACCTCACACTCCAGCCATTTGCTTTCCATTCATCACCTCACCATCCTGCTTGCATCTTGCTCCTTCTCCCTCTCTGCAGATACACTATATGCAGAAGCCCCACACATGTGCACTCTCCTTTTCAGTCGTCACACAGTAACTCTTGCCCTCTCTTTCTGCAGGAGAAAACGGCACATAACACAAGGGAGAAGAGTAAGACTGGAGGGAGGATCACCCAGCTTCATGGTCCTCACCAAGATAGAGCAGGAGGCACTGGAAATCAGTGGCCCTTCAAGAGTGATGAGCATTTGAGCTGCCAAGACTGGTTGCTTAGTTGAGAAGAGTGTCTGCCTGATACTTGTATCTCTTCATGTACCTAAAAAAAAAATTGCACATTCATTGATCTTGACAATTTTAAGCTGCATTTTGAAGCCTGACAGCTACTACAATTCAGTCTGTCAATGGTATTATAGCTCTTGTTATCCCTTTTCTCTTTCCTCTATGTCCTTCTCAGCAGCAGGACCCCAAAGATAATAGCCCAGAGGAGGGAAGCCCTCCTGAGGTTGCAGAGTCATGCGCTCCATCCCGCCCATGCACCAGCCCAGAGATCGGGGACATGGGTGGGTTAGATAGTGAGCTAGAGGGGGCTGCACTTGGTGAAGCAGCCAGCACAAGTGATCAGGAGCAGGTAGTGGTGGCTGAGACAGGCCAGGTGACCGCTCCAAACACTTCTAAACAGGACAAAGATACGGACTCGGGAGGCCCAGCCTTGAAAAGAAAACTCCTTGCAGCACACACAAATGTCCTCACAGCTACCTGGAAACCTGGCACAGGCTTTCATGATCCTGTGCTCACATACCAACTGCATATAACTAGAGTGAAATTTGTTCCTATTGACAAAACCTCCTGGCTGGTTTTCTGGTGCCTTGACGGTTACATGAGTGTGGTTTATGAGCACCTACACACGAGGGAAGCCAGCCACTGCTGTAAATCCCAGAGCCCTGTATTGGTTGACTTGCTTGATGCACTTGTGCACTTTAAACTGTATTGAGAGCATATAGGGTCGAAACTCAGTCTGGGTCATATAGGCCACCAAATAAATGAGAAGAGAAGATAAATTAGGAAGTAGTGATTAGGTGGCATCAAATTTGGGTTTTAAAAACCTGATTTAAAGATTGTAGGGGGAAGGAAAGTCTGAGGGGGGTAAGGAGTTCCATAGTTCTGAGATCCCAGGAAATACTGACATGCAGTAGCGGAGAATGCAATAAGTTTTGATTTCAACTCAGTCAGCACATAGTGAAGAGAAAGAAGCCTAATTTCCCAGTTGGTGTAATTGTAACAGCGCCGTTAACTCATTCTTTTTAAGTAGTTTAATGCTGATTGAGAAATCTAGTCCAGAATGTGTAGGACAGCATATCTGAAGCTTAGAACAAATAGGGGTAAAAATTCACTTGGTTGCGCCTCCCGTTAGCGCCTTAAGAGGGTGCTAATGGGGCGCAAAGCCGCTAACGCCCGGGCGCAGCGATGTTTGCGCCGCTCGAGAACTTAACTTGAGATTGTGCGGCGGCGCTAAAACTTACCGCTGCGACCACCTGCGCGCGCAGATTGTGACGTCATTCCATGGTGCAACGCCCTTGTGGCGCCCCGTAGCGGAAATTGAGTGGCGCCCCCTGCCTTACCGCCTGGCGCTTCCAACGACCAGAAGACTGGAACGCTATCAATCGCTGTGGGGCTGGGGGTGGCGCTATTTAAAGGGGGCCTCTTCCTGTCTTTTATTGTTGGTGGCATTTTTGAACTACGCATTCTGAGAGAGAGAGGGAGAGACTTCTGGGGAGATTCAACGTTGTGTGAAGGAGTTTTGGGTACTGAGCAGCACTTTGCAGGTTCATTTTGATTTGCCATTCCTTGTATCGATTTAGCAGAGACTGTGGGAGCTGCACTCTGAGCTCTTTGCCTGGTACGCTCCATTGTTCTTTCCAGCACATTTGATGTGCAAGTCTCTCCAGGCCGAGATTCAAGGCAGCAAGAACAGGATGTGGATGGAAAGCAAGATTAACCATCCCCTTTAAGAACTGGCCCGTGCCATTGTGTGTGTGTTCCATTGCTGACTGACATTACATGAGCTTCGCCAGCGCTCCGAGTTAGCGCCTCACTGCTCGGCCTTTGCGCCTTAAGAGAGGTGTGCAGCGCCTGCTTTAGCGCTCCACTCACCTCCCGGGGCGGTAAAAGTGAAGTTTCCTGTCAGTGCCGATAATTAGCGCCAGGCGCTAATATTTGCGTCCGGACGATATTTGCGCCCCAAATGGGGCGCGACCTAATTTCTACCCCATATAGTTTTGATAAAATCAAAAGGGAAGAAAGGTTGTGAGGGAGAAAGAGAGGTTGGGAGCTAGAGAAGAGAATGGGATCACCTAGCAAACAAACCTTTTTTTCTGTATCCTGTCCAGAAATGCGAGAAAGGTATTAGAAAACAAGGCCAGATATGGGTCTGTTGAAGGAAAAAGAAGGATTTGTGATGAAAGAGGAACCCTGGCTTCTTGGGGGCTGCTTTAGTAGTGGGGGAAATGTGACACACATTGTGCATTGTTCACAACCAGTAATACAAACAGACTAGCTCCACTTCATCTGCGCACTAAGAGTTATATACTGACTTTGGATTCCAGCATGAAGACTCAATATAAACACTGCATAAACAACAACAAAAACAATAACTTGTATTTATATAGCACCTTTAACGTAGTAAAACGTCCCAAGACGCTTTACAGGAGCATTATGACACCGAGCCACATAAGGAGAAATTAGGGCAGGTGACCAAAAGCTTGGTCAAAGAGGTAGGTTTTAAGGAGTGTCTTAAAGTAGGAAAGAGAGGTAGCGAGGCGGAGAGGTTTAGACAGGGCATTCCAGAGCTTAGGGCCTAGGCAACAGAAGGCATGGCCACCAAAGGTTGAGCGATTATAATCAGGGATGCTCAAGAGGGCAGAATTAGAGGAGCGCCGATATCTCGGCGGGGGTTGAGGGGGGTGGTGTGGTGCTGGAGGAGATTACAGAGATAGGGAACGGCGAGGCCATGGAGGGATTTGAAAACAAGGATAAGAATTTTGAAATCGAGGAGTTGCTTAACCGGGAGCCAATGTAGGTCAGCGAGCACAGGGGTGATGGGTGAACAGGACTTGGTGCGAGTTAGGATACGGGCAGCCGAGTTTTGGATGACCTCAAGTTTACATAGGGTAGAACGTGGGAGGCCAGCCAGGCGTGCATTGGAATAGTCAAGTCTAGAGGTAACAATGGCATGGATGAGAGTTTCAGCAGCGGATGAGCTGAGGCAAGGGTGGATATGGGCGATGTTATGGAGGTGGAAATAGGCGGTCTTAGTTATGCCACCGATATGTGGTCAGAAGCTCATTTCAGGGTCAAATATGACACCAAGTTTGTGAACAGTGTGGTTCAGCCTCAGACAGATGTTAGGGAGAGGGATGGAGTCAGTGGCTAGGGAACGGAGTTTGTGACGGGGACCTGAAAACAATGGCTTCGGTCTTCCCAATATTTAATTGGAGAAAATTTCTGCTTATCCAGAACTGGATGTCGGACAAGCAGTCTGACAATTTAGAGACCATGGAGGGGTTGAGAGAAGTGGTGGTGAGTTAGAGCTGGGTGTCATCAGCGTACATGTGGAAACTGACGCTGTGTTTTCGGATGGTGTAGCCAAGGGGCAGCATGTAGATGAGAAATAGGAGGGGGCCAAGGATAGATCCTTGGGGGACACCAGAGGTAATGATGTGGGAGCGGAAAGAGAAGCCATTGCAGGTGATTCTGTGGCTATGATTAGATAGATAAGAATGGAACCAGGCGATTGCAGTCCCACCCAGCTGGACGATGGTGGAGAGGCATTGGAGAAGGATGGAGTGGTCAACTGTGTCAAAGGCTGCAGACAAGTCAAGAAGGACGAGGAGAGATAGTTCACCTTTGTCACAGTCACAAAGGATGTTATTTATGGCTTTGATGAGAGCTGTTTTGGTACTGTGGCAGGGGTGGAAACCTGATTGGAGGGATTCAAACATGGAGTTGCGGGAAAGATGGGCATGGATTTGGGAGGCTACAACAGTTAAAGGACTTTGAGAAGAAAAGGAGGTTGGAGATGGGGCGGTAGTTTGCAAGGACGGAGGGGGTCAAGGGTCGTTTTTTTGAGAGGGGTGATGACGGCAGATTTGAGGGAGAGGGGGACAGTACCTGAAGAGAGAAAACCATTAACAATTTCAACTAACATGGGAGCCAGAAAAGGAAGTTTGGTAGTCGGCAGTTTGGTAGGAATAGGGAATAGACTGTAAACAGACAGTTTACATTTTTTGTGGGGGCAAGATGGGTTCTAAAGCTTTGGGCATTTCCAACATCACAACCTCAAAGCTCAGGGTACCTGTGCATTTCAGGGAAGAGCTGAGTACATGGAGTGCACTGAACACAAAACTGGGGACCTAGTGAGTATGAAGTAGGCTGTGGAAATTACAGTAAACTCAGAGCAAGATCAAAGCTGTAAAAAAGCATGAATGGACCTGGGAAAGTAAGAAGAGGATTGGAATGAGTGTTGGCAGGATAGGAACAAAAATTTCAAAGTCTTTTACCTCCTAACTAAATAGAATGAGCAAAGCTTTGAAACCGTATCACAGGCTTCAGCTTCAGCATTTAAAACAAAACCTCAAATCCTAATTCATTTTACATCTTGTCCTAACAGTCATATTGATATATGCACCAGCATGTTATGAACAACTTACTGAAATAAGCATTTTCCTTTAACAACATTCTGTAAGACATCTGCTTTATTACTTCTTGTGTATGGGCTTATTCTCCTGCACTAGCTCTTTTATGTGGAGGGATTCTCCTGACTTTGCTGACATTCCAGCACAGGCATGGGTTGAGACAAAGGCAACATTCCATGTAAGTGTACTTAGCAGGATGACTCAAGTTAAAAGGTTATAAATGGGATTGCAATCACTTCACTCGGCCATTAGATAGCTTCTCATGCTTTAAAGTATGTTTTCTTATTTTCATTAGAAAATCTTCTCAAGCCATCATTTTATAGATAAATAGTTTGTGAAATGAACAGGCACCTGCTTTTCAAGAAGGGCAATGAAATTTTATTACAAGTTTATGAAAGTGTATAAATTGAAGGTCACCTTTTGTCTGGGGGGGGCAATTACTAACATGTGTCTGTTTTTTGTTGACTAGTAAAGTTTGCCTTAATCTTGACCCTTTTTTTCCTTCTTTGATTGCGGGTCCTAATTTTTACGTTTGCAATTACCTTGTTGTTCGGCAGATTTATACCCAGAAAAGGGGCCATTATGGCATCTATCCATTCTTATATTTTTTTTATATCTCTAACTAGCAGAGGCGCCAGGAATCTAGAAGACTGTCTGTTGTTCTGATACTGAGTGTGGGAGTCAAAGGGGTTTCTTTTAATTTGCTTCACTAAACATTGTTCCAGAAATGGTGCTCTACCCCTGTTATCACAGGACAATTACACTATAAATTATTTGAGTCGTTTAATGAAAAATAATGTATCTATAGAATTGGAGGGGCTTGTCACTTGAGGCGTCCTCCGCACACCCGATTCTCGCCCTGCGTTAAAATTGGGGTTAAGCTCCTCATCCTTACTAAATGACATCAATACAAAACTTGCAATATAACTGGAGAGTGAAGCTGTGTCAAATTTAGTCAAGTCCTCAGGGACTTATATTTCACACTGCCGCAGATGGCCAAATTTTAAACTTCATTTTAAAACTTTTTAGTGAAAGCAAAGACTTGGCTGTCCCATATTAATATTAAAAACATAAGTGGATACTGATAAGCATGTAAGAAAGAAAGAACTTAGATTTGTACAGCATGTTACCACAATTTCAGAACATCCTAAAGTGCGTTAAAACCAATGTATTACTTTTGAAGTGCAGTCACTGTTGTTATGTAGGCAAATTCAGCAGCCAATTTGCACACAATAAGGTACCACAAGTAGCACATTTGAATGACCAGATAATCTGTTTCTGGTGGCTTGATTGAGAGAGCAATGGTGGTCAGGACACCAGGATAACCCTCCGCTCTTCATCAATTATTGCAATGGGTTCTTTTATATCCACCTGAGCAGGCAGAAAGGGCCTCAGTTTTAATATCTCATTCAAAAGATGGCACCATCCAACAATACAGCACTCCCTCAGTGCTGCACTGAAGTGCCAGCCTAGATTACATGCTCAAATCTATAGGGACCTTGAACCTATGGCTTTCTGATTCAGAGGCAACAGTATTACTGACTGAGCCAAATTGCCACTTACATTTGCAGAGATCTGCTTTGCTTGAGTGGAAGGCAACAAGGGAAGCAGATTGAAACATGAGCAATATTTTTAAAATTCTACCACAGTGACAATTCCCCATTGTGGCTAAGGATTTATGAGAAGTGCTAATTGGGAGAAAGGGGAACTAAAGGGTTAAGTCAGCCAAGGCTTCATCTCATGGTGGCTGGTTGAGGAGCAGTAATTGCAGAGCTCTGTGACCTTCCTTGTGGGGCCTGAAGGAGCGCTCCTGCTCCTCCTGGCCCTACAAAGGAAAGTTTTACACTTACTTTGGAGGGCCCCTTCTGTCTGTAGACCAACTGCTGACCTGCTTCAGCCTGGTGGGAAAGCCGGGGCAACTTCCCCGCTCAGGCCCCAGTTGAAATGCAATTGGTGTCCCATTGATGTAAAGGACACAAATTTGCATATATTCAGGCGGTCCCTGCCTGCTTTAGGTGGGCGCCTCGTCCGCCTGCAGACTAAAATCTGATGTAGCGTGAAAGGGTCAAGCTCTGAGTGGGTAAATAACCTGCTTGTTTTTAACAGCCCACCCGCCCAGTTTCCGCAGGGTGGGGAGGGTTCAAATCATCTCCATTGATTCATTTTTAATGTTAACGGGTTCATCAGTACTGTCTTGAACTGAAGTGGAAATTTAATGTAATCCTAACTGAAAATTTAGAATTTCTTTGTAAATGTGACTTTTCCCAATTTAGATCGTTTTCAGTCAAATTTACTTCAAGCAGTGCATCCCCTTCACAAAAAGTCAAAGGTCACATGCAAAATTTTGTGCTCTGACTTGAGCAGGGTGAACTCTTACAACTTGTGGTATGTCATCTTGGGTGTCAGCAAGCAGAGGCTAGGCATTTCCCTATAGTTCGGGAAAGTTGGTTGCTGTGATATATTTTTTGGCGCCAGTTCAAGAACAGCAGTGCAGAGGCCAGAGAGCAGGTCACTTGCCTATGATTTTGGCTTGCGAATGGTGTGTGACATAGGAGACCAAAAGAAGGGAAAGAATAAATATATAAGGTAAAATTTTCAAGGGCTGAGGTTCAAAAGTTTTGTTTTTCTGTGCATCTGCACCATCATTTTGTGTATATAATCATATGCAACTAGTAAACAAATGATTACCATCTACAACTCGAGCTGTCATAACAATAAAACATTGATTTATTTCATTTTTATTAACAAAAGTAGCAGCTGGATGTTAGGCCAAAGGAACCAATCCTGATGGAATTATTTATTCATTTCCTGGTGGACCAGTTGAGAGAAGTGGTATGTGCTCTTGTGGAAGTGGTGCATCCATCAAATCCCCTAAAGTCTATTTGAGTCAATGTAGAGTGGCTCACGGTAATGTGTGTCCACACAAACCACAAACTGCCAATCATCATAACAATATTTTGTACCCAAGCTCTTCAGTGCATGTCCATCACTTTCTGAATGATTTCATCTGATCAAAAGTGAATGGGTACGGACTGCCATCTGCCACCACTTTTAGCTGTATTTAATTATTGGACATCCCATCAGGTTTTGTGAATACCAAAACTTTGTATCAGTAACCAGATTCAAACCTGCTGTTTGTAAAAAGCAAATTGTCAATCCCACTACGGTACGTTAACAAATTTTGCCGCAATTTCTATGCACAACACTAGCCTTTCAATTACTGTGCCCTCTTGCTCTTTCCGTGTACCAGGTTTAATTCTGCACTCAAAAGTGGCAGCTACGTTTATGGCAGGACCACACGCTAGTCTAGCCAAACATCCTGAAGGTGCCATTATGTGCAGAAAGAGCACTGGAGTCCTGCCCTCGGGGACTGAAGCATAATAAGACTAATTGCAGTTCACCTGAGATTGCCACTTTTTAGACACATTGATTACTTACTTTTTTTTTGGTGTTTGCTTTCACCATTAAACTCTTATCCTTTGACCCTTATTTGATCCTGGAAATTTACTTCCACTTCAAACCTCTCCCCATCCTTTATTTCCAAAAAGACCCACTACAAAGAGTGCTGGGAACTGATGAGTATCAACCTGAAGCAGTCTAAGCAGACAGAAGCCTTCTTCATTACCATTGTATTCTTTCAAAGAAAGTTACTTTTTTTTCAAGATTCCAGGATGACCTATAGGGAGCCTCAACAATTATTTAGTAATTGGACTATGAAGCAATTAGCCATTGGAAATGTTTGTTTTGTAGCTGCATCAAGAGATAGCCAGAATTTAAGGGAAAAGTAGAAAACCCAAAAGAATATATTGATTTGGTTTTCTATGCAATCATAGAAAATGTCGGATAAAGAGGGATAAATATTAATTATAACTTCACAAACAAAATGTAATCAAGTTCAGTGATGGTGGATTTTCTTTTAGAGTCACACAGCTATTAGAAGTAGAATTTAGAACATTAATTGACAAATGTGATAGTTTTCTTAAAAACAACTTTTAAACATAAAACCTGTCATGAGTAACCTTCATCAATATTATCCTTCCTGCTTCGCTGGTCAGTTGCCCAAAAGTGAAAATCCACCCCTATGTCTGCCCTCAGCACTAGAATTTCCTGGACTTCCTGTGCTTAGGGTGAAATTTGGTCAGACCTGGGTTGTACCCCATTTTCCACCCCTCAGGCACCTGAGATGCACAAGGGCAGAATTTTGGGTCCTTCATGTTTCTTGCAATTACCAGTGTACTGTATATCAAATATTAAGCTATCAGCACAGAGACATAGGGCGGCACATTAAACTTTGACCAGGGCAACAATGGGAGGTAGTAGATTGGCCGCCTGTTATATAGCCCATCTGATTTTGTTTCCATTGAAAATTGGGTGGTGTGTATAACGGGCCACTGAAGTTGAAAGTTCCATCCCTAATTATTTTGAGGATACTACAGGGGGAAATTAGTGAGGTGCGAATGTCTAAAGTTACATTCTGAAGTTCAGCCTGAGTCTGATTTATTGATATTACTGTGGTCATTTCAAGTTTCCTCTGCACTATTTCCTTACTGAGGGGGTGGATAGGGACATCTATTCAATGCTGTTCTCTAACTGACTGCTAGATGTGCAACTGAGTATCTTGGAATGACCAACATTGAATTTCCTCACCTTGTTATGGAGGAATACCTTCCGTCATCCTAGTGTCTCTGCCAGTCAGTCCTGCTAAGTGGTACAAAATGCCATCAGCGTTGCAAAGAAAATGATGAAAAATAAGTAAAGCATTTTCACTCTGAAATTCAACTGTGGTGAAGTGAACTGTTTTGCTAACCATTGTGCGATGGGTATTGTCATCCTGGTAAAGTGAACAACTGGGCTTGTAAACTGGGGAATGGGCAATGACATGATTGATGATGCAGTGACATTTCATTAAGGGCTGTGAGAGCCACAAAATGTTTTAACTCAAAACTAATACAACAACAAAATGCCTCAGAGTAGGTTACTGTGTATTGCGAGAGGTATAACCACTGCCGCAATACAAAGTTTCCCTGACAGTCGACATGGCAGGTCTGAAGTGACTGCTACAGGAAACAATCCTGCACAGAAACCTCCAAACCACGACAAAGCTCCTTTAAAATATATTGTTACAGCACAATGTTTTCACAGTTGTTGACATGTTTCTGAACTCCCTGCTGTGCACTCTAGCCATATTGCAGAGCATGTTTTGATGCTTATTGAGCAATATTGTCTGGTGCCAGCACTGACATCCAAGTTTCTCCATTTAAACTTTAATTTTTTTCCCCGCAGTGTAACACTGATCCAAAAACCAAACAACCTCGGCTGCTTTTTCCCATGCCCTGTTTGCATATAAACTTGAACGGGTTAACGCCTTTTGTGAAAATAGCAAAGGAATTTCATACAAAATATTAATGAACTTGTTACTAATATCACAATTTCAACTACAATTTCAACCCCTAATACTCCTTTCGCCTCACTTTTTCATACGATTAATTAGATTGTCATTCTGCTTTAATGCATGCTGATACTATATATGTCATTTGTTAACAGGAATTTTTGAAGCACTGTTATACCTCAAGAATGATAAACATATCAATATTGCATGGGTACTAGCAGCTAAAAATCTATAAACATGCTCAGTCATTTTTTTTCAGAGGTCTTTCTAAAAAAATGCATTAAAAATGTATTCAGCTTAGTGCACTCTTTTACATTGCTCAACATTTTCTCAGATGATGACAATTATTTTGTGAGTCAAATACAACTCTATTCATGGGCCTGTAAAAATGATTCAAAATCAGTCAGATGTAATTTATAAAGACTTTTCAAAATTAATTTTCACAGATGGACTATTTTAAAAGTACAGTAAGAGAATAGAATTCTTGAGAGACTTGAACTGCAGGCTGAATGAACTATATAAAAAGAATACTGTGCGAATGTTGAGGTGACCTATGAATTTTTACAGACTTTTTATGAGATTGTTTTGTTCAGCCTTCATTTATAGACTCATGACGACAATTTTGCTGAATGTAATTGCCTTTTGCATTTCACTGAATATATGCCTTGTGGAAAACAGAGTTTTGATTCATCATGAATGTTGAATTTTAAACTGAATCAGAAGTCACGTGCTGTCAGTTGTAAGTAAACTAAGGTTCTGATACACAACCCGAAGCAATGCGTCATATAGAAGGCGGTAGTGCGAATTACTGATTTGTAACCAAATAATAAACATTTTGATCAGTTATAGTGTTAAAATGCATTAGGGAATTAAGTTTTCCTGCTATAATGTTTGTGCTGAATAAAATGAAATGACCAAGGTTACAAGCGTTTGCTGCCTCTGTTTAGCTGACTGTGTCTGCTCCACATCTTCATCACATTCTGAAACATATAAAAACAAAATCTGCTCTGTGTCAGGCTGTGTGTTTAATGTAGTTTTTGGCACAACCTCCTTAGAAAACATTTAACTTTAGTTTGATCTTAGATTTTAACTATTAGTCTGCCCTTTTAGTCAGTATCTCTGATATCTCCTCCAGCCCCACAACCCCCCCGAGATATCTGCGCTCCTCTAATTCTGCCCTCATGAGCATCCCTGATTGTAATCGCTCAACCATTGATGGCCATGCCTTCTGTTGCCTAGGCCCTAGTCTCTGGAATTCCCTGCCTTAAACCTCTCATCCTCTCTACCTCTCTATCTTCCTTTAAGATGCTTCTTAAATCCTACCTCTTTGACCAAGCTATTGGTCATCTGCCCTAATTTCTCCTTATGTGGCTCGGTGTCAAATTTTTTGTCTTATAATACTCCTGTGGAGCGCCTTGCGACATTTTACTACGTTAAAGGCACTATATAAATACAAGTTGTTGTTGTAAATACACATTGTTGTATCTGGCCTTGAACTGAGTCCCCCTGTACATTTTAGGCTCTTTTACTCTGTTTTGTACTCAGAATGGGCACTACAATAACTTCTGCTGTGCTTCACACAGTTAATCCTCTTTTTGATTTTTCTCAGCCCTCGCCTACTTTTTGCTCCTGTCTATGCTACAATATTGTAAGATTTCAACTTTACTTTCTCCCTCCTTTGTTTGCTATTTTTGGTTTTGTGCCTTCTGCAGGATTCTCTTCAACTTGTGTCCTGTGCAGAGTGCAAGTCTTTTTGTCAAGAGAGGAATGATTAGAAAACAATATGGTTTGTCTCTGCTTGCACTTACTAGGTTGCCTGCTCCCAGAGCAGCTTCTGCAGATGTTCAAGGTGAAACTCTAGTAACTGTCAGTTTTCAGTGATACACTATAATTTGCTCAGACGTACTTGTCACGGTTCAGGATTTTTTGGCCATTTCCCCATGGTAAACACTTGGACATAAGCAATTTAAAATGTGTTCTGAGCAAAAGCTGCCGAAAAGGTGTTAGCATTTTGGGACAGCCCCATGCATGGTTGTGACTCCATAGGCAGAAGAATGATAATTAAAATGTGAGATGGGAAGTGCTTTCTTTCAGAGACCAAACAATAGGGTATTCATTCGCAATATCTGGTCATTTAGGAAGACATCTAGCACCTTGGTGTTGACAAATCCTTTTGATCTGTAGTTTAGGGAGAGAGTTTAGGGATAGACACCAAAAAGTCAAGCAGGAAAAAGGTTGTGTATGGGAGCCTTGGGCTCAATGACAGGGTGTACAGAGTGATTGTTCTTTTACATTGAGTAAGATAATCTACCAAAGTGAGCTAGTGTACGCATATTTATTTTTGTACTAGCATGTGGACAAAAATTAGACCAATTTGTACCAAGTGTCTTTCAACATACTCAAATGTTCTGTATGTTTTGCTTACTGTGGAATAATGCAGTTTATGAATTGAACCAAGTGTTATCTTGCCCAGTGTTAACTTCAGTCTGTTTTTGGAGAGATTGAAAGAGCACATGTGCATAAGACACGGAGATCCGGTCCAGAAAACAAGAGAGTTTCATTGTTACACTCCCGGGTCCTGCTACCGCAGTAGCAGATATAAGGCAGTCGGAGTCAACTTCCAGTAGGAAAAGAAAGAAATACTTGCATTTATATAGCGCCTTTCATGACCTCAGGATGTCCGAAAGCTTTACAGCCAATGAAGTACATTTGAAGTGAGGTCACTGTTGTAATGTAGGAAACCCGGTAGCCAATTTGCTCACAGCAATGCGATAATGACCAGATAATCTGTTTTTTCAGTGATGTTGATTGAGGGATAAATACTGGCCAGGACACCGGGGATAACTTCTTTTCTTCAAAATAGTGCCATGGGATCTTTTATGTCCACCTGCGAGAGCAGATGGGGGCTTGGTTTAATGTCTCATCTGAAAGACGGCACCACCGACAGTGCAGCACTCCCTCAGTATCTCCCTGGTGTGTCAGCCTAGATTTTTGTTCTCGAGTGAGACTTGAATCCACAGCCTTCTGACTCAGAGAGTGCTACCAACTGAGCCATGGCTGATACTCAGGTGTCAAGACTGTTTAAGTAAGTGGTTGATATTACTAAACTCAAGAGATATCTGTGGCAGACCCAAATCCATAACACGACCAAAAAGCAAATTATCGCAGATGCTGGAAATCTGAAAAAAAAAGCAGAAAATCCTGGAAAAACTCTGCAGATCAGGCAGCATCTGTGGAGAGAACATACAAGATGCTTTGGATATGGATCCTTCCTCAGAACGTATTCTAACATAACAACAGAAAATGCTGGAAACACTCAGCAGGCCAGGCAGCATCCGTGGAGAGAGAAACAGAGTTAACGTTTCAGGTCTGTGACCCTTCGTCCGAACTGGAAAAAGTTAAAGATGTAACAGTTTTTAAGCAGGTGCAGAGCAAGGAAAGGGGGGTGGTGGGAGGGGAGGAAGGAACAAAAGGGACGGTCTGTGATAGGGTGTAAGGCAGGAGAGATTAAATGTTGCAAATGGGGATGGCAGAATAATCAACAACTGCCGCCTAAAAAAATAGGGGCAGGGGTTATAGTCTGAAATTGTTGAACTCAATGTTGAGTGCAGAAGGCTGTAAAGTGCCGAATCAAAAGATGAGGTGCTGTTCCTCGAGCTTACATTGAGCTTCATTGGAACAGTATAAGAGACCGAGAACAGAGAGGTCAGAGTGGGAGTGGAGCGGAGAATTAAAGTGACAAGCAACCGGAAGCTCGGGGTCACCCCTATGGACTGAACGGAGGTGTTCCGCAAAGCAGTCACCCAATCAGCGTTTGGTCTCCCCAATGTAGAGATCACATCGTGAGCAGCGAATACAGTTTACTAAATTGCAAGAAGTACAAGTAAATCGCTGTTTCACCTGGAAGGGGTGTTTGGCGCCCTGGACGGTGAGAAGGGTGGAGGTAAAAGGGCAGGTGTTACATCTCCTGCGCTTGCATGGGAAGGTGCCGTGGGGAGGGGAGGGGCTGTTGGGGGTGATTGAGGAGTGGACCAGGGTGTTGCCTTCAGAATGCTGAAAGGGGAGGGGAGGGAAAGATGCGTTTGGTGGTGGGATCACGCTGGAGGTGGCGGAAATGGCGGAGGATGATCCGTTGAATATGAAGGCTGGCGGGGTGAAAGGTGAGGACAAGGGGAACCCTATCGTGGTTCTGGAAGGGAGAAGGGGTGAGAGCAGAGGTGTGGGAAATGGAATGGACACGGTCGAGGGTCATGCCAACCACGGTAGAGAGGAATCCTCGGAGAAGGAAAAAGGAAGACATATCGGAAGCACTAGTATGGAAGGTGGCGTCGTGAGAACAGATGCGGCGGAGACGGAGAAACTGGGAGAATGGAATAGAGTCCTTACAGGAAGCGGGGTGGGAGGAAGTGTAGTCCAGGTAGCTGTGGGAGTCAGTGGGCTTGTACTGGATGTTTGTCGATAGCCTATCGCCAGAAATGGAGACAGAGAAGTCAAGGAAAGGAAGGGAAGAGTCGGAGATGGGCCATGTGAAGGTGAGGGAAGGGTGGAAATTGGAAGCACAGTGAATGAAATTTTCTAGTTCAGGGCGAGAGCAGGAAACGGCACCAATACAGTCATCAATGTACCAGAAAAAGAGGTGAGGGAGGGCACCTGAGTAGGACTGCAACAAAGAATGTTCCACATATCCCACGAAAAGGCAGGCACAGCTAGGGCCCATGCGGGTTCCCATAGCAACACCTTTGATTTGGAGGAAGTGAGTGGAGTCAATGGAGAAGATGTTCAATGTGAGAACAAGTTCAGCCAGGCGGAGGAGGGTGGTGGTGGATGGGGACTGGTTGGGCCTCTGTTCAAGGAAGAAGTGGAGCGCCCTCAGGCCATCCTGGTGGGGGATGGAGGTGTAGAGGGATTGGACGTCCACAGTGAAAAGGAGACGGTTGGGGCCAGGAAACTGAAAACTGTTAAAGTGGCGGAGGGCGTCAGAAGAGTCGCGAATGTAGGTGGGAAGAGACTGGAACAGGGGAGAAAGAATAGAGTAGAGATAGGAAGAAATCAGTTCCGTGGGGCAAGAACAGGCTGAAACAATGGGTCTACCAGGGCAGCCCTGTTTGTGGATCTTGGGAAGGAGGTAGAAGCGGGCTGTGCGGGTTACATAAGAACATAAGAAACAGGAACAGGAGCAGGCCAATCGGCTCCTCGAGCCTGCTCCACCATTCAATACGATCATGGCTGATCTAATCTTGGCCTCAACACAATTTCCCGCTCTCTCCCCATACCCCTTGACTCCCTTGTAGTTCAAATATCTGTCAATCTCCGCCTTGAATACATTCAATGACTCCGCCTCCACAGCTCTCTGGGGTAGAGAATTCCAAAGATTCACGACCCTCTGAGAGAAGAAATTCCTCCTCATCTCCATCTTAAATGGGCGAACCCTTATTCTGAAACTATGCCCTCTAGTTCTAGATACCCCCACTAGGGGAAACATCCTCTCAGCATCCAACCTGTCAATCCCCCTCAGAATCTTATGGAGGAAAAATTCAGTTGGTTGTGCCTCCCATTAGCGCCTTAAGAGGGCGCTAATGGGGCGCAAAGCATCTAGCGCCCAGGCGCGGCGAAGTTTGCGCCGCTCGCGAAATTAACTAGACATTTTGCGGCGGCGCTAAACACTACCACCACGATCTCCTGCGCCAGCAGAGCGTGATGTCAGTCGAGTGCGCAACGCCCCGGTATCGCCCCGGAGCGGATATTGAGTGGCGCCCCCTGCCTTACCGCCTGACGCTAGCAACGACAGGTTGAGGGGAGCGTTCTGCAGTCATGAAGGGAAAGGGGGAGCGCTATTTAAAGGTGACCGCTTCCTGCCTTTTATTGTTGGTGCCATTTTTGAACTACGCATTCTGAGAGAGTGAGAGAGAGACTTCTGGAGAGATTCAACGTTGTGTGAAGGAGTTTTGGGTACTGAGCAGCACTTTGCAGGTTCATTTTGATTTGCCATTCCTTGTATCGATTTAGAAGAGACTGTGGGGGCTGCACTCTGAGATCTTTGCCTGGTACTCTCCATTGTTCTTTCCAGCAGATTTGATGTGCAGGTCTCTCCAGGCCGAGATTCAAGGCTGCAATGAGCAGGATGTGGATGTAAAGCAAGATTAACAATCCCCTTTAAGAACTAGCCGGGGCCATTGTGTGTGTGTTCCATTGCTGACTGACATTACATGAGCTTCGCCAGCGCTCTGAGGTAGCGCCTCGCTCCTCGGCCTTTGCGCCTTAAGACAGGTGTGAAGCGCCTGATTTAGCGCTCCAATCACCTCCAGGGGCGATAAAAGTCAAGTTTGCAGTCGGTGGCGATAATTAGCGCCAGGCGCTAATCTTTGCGCCCGGCCGATAATTGCGCCCCAAATGGGGCGATACTGAATTTCTCCCCCCATATGTTTCAATAAGATCACCTCTCATTCTTCTAAACTCCAATGAGTATAGGCCCAACCTGCTCAACCTTTCATCATACATCTGCAGTCCTGCCACATCCAGTCATGAATGGTGGTGGACCATTAAAGTACTAACGGGAGGAGGAGGAGGCTCCATGAATATCTCCATCCTCAATGATGGTGGAGCCCAGCATGTGAGTGCTAAAGGCAAGGCTGAAGCGTTTGCAACCATCTTCAGCCAGAAGTGCCGAGTGGATGATCCATATCGGCCTACTCCTGAAGTCCCCACCATCACAGAAGCCAGCCTTCAGCCAATTCGATTCACTCAACGTGACATCAAGAAATGGCTGAGCGCACTGGATACAGCAAAGGCTATGGGCCCCGACAACATCCCGGCTATTGTACTGAAGACTTGTGCTCCAGAACTAGCCGCGCCTCTAGCCAAGCTGTTCCAGTACAGCTACAACACTGGCATCTATCCGACAATGTGGAAAACTGCCCAGGTATGTCCTGTCCACAAAAAGCAGGACAAATCGAATCCGGCCAATTACCGCCTCATCAATCTACTCTCAATCATCAGCAAAGTGATGGTAGGTGTCATCGACAGTGCTATCAAGTGGCACTTACTCACCAATAACCTGCTCACAGATGCCCAGTTTGGGTTCTGCCAAGGCCACTCGGCTCCCGACCTCATTACAGCCTTGGTCCAAACATGGACAAAGGAGCTGAATTCCAGAGGTGAGGTGAGAGTGACTGCCCTTGACATCAAGGCAGCATTTGACCGAGTGTGGCATCAAGGAGCCCTAGTAAAACTGAAGACAATGGGGATTGGGGGGAAAATGCTCCACTGGCTGGAGTCATACCTAGCACAAAGGAAGATGGTTGTGGTGGTTGAAGGTCAATCATCACAGCCCCAGGACATCGCTACAGGAGTTCCTCAGGGCAGTGTCCTCGGCCCAACCATCTTCAGCTGCTTCATCAGTGACCTTCCCTCCAACATAAGGTCAGAAATGGGGATGTTCGCTGATGACTGCACAGTGTTCAGCGCCATTCACAACTCCTCAGATAATGAAGTAGTCCATGCCCGCATGCAACAAGACCTGGACAACATTCAGGCTTGGGCTGATAAGTGGCAGGTAAAATTTGTGCCACAGAAGTGCCAGGCAATGACTATCTCCAACAAGCGAGAGTCAATGGTGACCCCCACCAACATCCTGGGGGTCATTATTGACCAGAAACTTAACTGGATCAGCCACATAAATACTGTGGTAACAAGAGCAGGTCAGAGGCTGGGTATTCTGCGGCAAGTGTCTCACCTCCTGACTCCCCAAAGCCTTTCCACCATCTACAAGGCACAAGTCAGGAGTGTGATGGAATATTCTCCACTTGCCTGGATGAGTGCAGCTCCAAAAACACTCAAGAAGCTCGCCTCCATCCAGGACAAAGCAGCCTGCTTGATTGGCACCCCATCCACCACCTTAAACATTCACTCCCTCCACCACCGGCCTACCGTGGCTGCAGTGTGTACCATCTACAAGATGCACTGCAGCAACTCGCCAAGGCTTCTTCGGCAGCACCTCCCAAACCCGCGACCTCTTCCACCTAGAAGGACAAGGGCATAGAAGATAAGAGCAGGAGTAGGCCATTCGGCCCCTTGAGCCTGCTCCGCCATTTAATAAGATCATGGCTGATCATCCAAATTCAGTACCCTGTCCCTGCTTTCTCCCCATATCCCTTGATCCCTTTAGCCTTAAGAAATATATCTATCTCCTTCTTGAATATATTTAATGAATTGGCCTCAACTGCCTTCTGTGGAAGAGAATTCCACAGGTTCACCACTCTCTGGGTGAAGAAATTCCTCCTCATCTCAGTCCTAAATGGCTTACCCCTTATCCTTAGACTGTGACCTCTGGTTCTGGACTCCCCCACCATCAGGAACATCCTTCCTGCATCTAGTCTGTCTAGTCCTGTTAGAATTTTATAAGTTTCAATGAGATCCCCTCTCATTCTTCTAAACTCCAGCGAATATAAGCCTAATCGACCCAATCTCTCTTCATACGTCATTCCTGCCATCCCAGGTATCAGTCTGGTAAATCTTCGCTGCACTCCCTCCATGGCAAGAACATCCTTCCTCAGATAAGGTGACCAAAACTGCACACAATACTCAAGGTGTGGTCTCACCAAGGCCTTGTACAACTGCAGCAAGACATCCTTGCTCCTGTACTCGAATCCTCTCGATATGAAGGCCAACATATCATTTGCCTTCTTAACCGCCTGCTGCACCTGCATGCTTACCTTCAGCGACTGGTGCACAAGGACTCCCAGATCTCGTTGCACTTCCCCTTTTCCCAATCTATTGCCATTTAGATAATAATCTGTCTTCCTGTTTTTGCTACCAAAGTGTATAACCTCGCATTTATCCACATTATACTGCATCTGCCATGCATCTGCCCAATCACTCAACTTGTCCAAATCATACTGGAGTTTCTCTGCATCCTCCTCACAGCACACATGCCCACCCAGCTTCTTGTCGTCTGCAAACTTGGAGATATTACATCTAGTTCCCTCGTCTAGATCATTAATATATATTGTGAATAGCTGGGGTCCTAGCACCGATCCCTGCGGTACCCCACTAGTCACTGCCTGCCACTCGGAAAAAGACCCATTTATCCCAACTCTTTACTTCCTGTCTGCCAACCAGTTCTCTATCCAAATCAGTACCTTACCCCCAATCCCATGTGCTTTAACTTTGCACACTAATCTCTTATGCGGGACCTTATCGAAAGCCTTCTGAAAGTCCAAATACACCACATCCACTGGTTCTCCCTTATCTATTCTACCAGTTACATCCTCAAAAAATTCCAGTAGATTAGTCAGGCATGATTTACCTTTTGTAAATCCATGTTGACTTTGTCCGATCCTGTCACTGTTTTCCAAGAGCAGGCGCATGGGAACACCACCACCTCCAAGTTCCCCTCCAAGTCACACACCATCCTGACTTAGAAGTATATCGCCGATCCTTCATCGTCGCTCGGTCAAAATCCTGGAACTCCCTTCCTAACAGCACTGTGGGAGCACCTTCACCACACGGACTGCAGCGGTTCAAGAAGGTGGCTCCCCACCACCTTCTCAAGGGCAATTAGGGATGGGCAATAAATGCTGGCCTTGCCAGCGATGCCCACATCCCATATACGAATAATAAAAAGAAACCTTCATCCCAGGAATCAACCTAGTGATCCTTCTCTACACAGCCTCCAGTTGAGGGACTATGAGGTTGACAGCCATGGAGGGAAGATCTCCAGAGGAGATGAGGTCAGTGACAGTCTTGGAAACAATGGCTTGATGTTTGGTAGTGGGGTCATGGTCCAGGGGGAGGTAGGAGGAGATGTCAGAGAGCTGGCATTCAGCCTCCACACGGTAGAGGTCGGTTTGCCAAACAACAACAGCACCACCCTTGTCAGCAGGTTTAATGACAATTTTAGGGTTGGATCTGACAGAACGGAGTGCTGCAAGTTCAGAGGGAGGTAGGTTGGAGTGAGTGAGGGGAGCAGAGAAATTGAGATGACCGATGTCACGCCAGCAGTTAGCAATGAAAAGATCTAGAGAGGGTAATAGGCCAGAAGAAGGGGTCCAGGTCGAACGAGAATTCTGAAAGTGGGAGAAAGGGTCAGCCATGTGGGGGGAAGACTCCTGGCCAAAGAAGTGGGCACGGAGACGAAGGCGACGGAAAAAGAGCTCAGCGTCGTTCCGAGCTCAAAATTCATTTTGGTGGGGGCGTAAGGGGATGAAGCTCAAGCCTTGCCTGAGGACTGACCGTTCGGGGTCAGAGAGGGGAAGGTCAGAGTGGATAGTGAAAACACGGCAGGGGGGTGAGATAGGAAGAAAGGAATGGGGTCAGAGGAAAGTGAAGGGGAAGAAGGTTCCAGAGGGGCGTTGGTGTCCAAGAGTTGTTGAAGCTTCCGATCCTTGACATCAGAAAGGAAGAAAAAAAGTTTTTTGTTGAAGTGCCGAATGAGGCGAAGGATGAAATGGAACTGATAAGACTCCCAATTCCAGTAAAGGCGCTGGGATTGAAGAATAAATTCTAAACTTCTTAGAGAACCTGAGTAAAAGGACAAAACAAATAAAAGTTACATTATAAGCATAATTTCAAATTTCCAACAGTCAATGCACTATAGGAAAATAACTAATTGTGCAATATATAATAATGCCAATAATGAAGTATCCAAAACCTCTTACGATAGAAAAGGTTACATATTCATGCATATGGTTGCTGCCTTCTACTTTATTAGTTTGTGACAGATCTGGAATCCATTCTGTTTCAAATGATAGAAATTCTACATATTACACTTGTTCATATGAACTTTCTGGATTATATGGCATATCCTTTCTGACTTTAAATATAGATAGAAAGTATATTGTAGAGGTTTTTGAACTAGCTACGGTTAAAAATGTGACTACCAGCTGAGGACAAGTTTGAGTTGTTTGTGGGAAAGCAGGCCAGATTGTTTGATCTTATAATTAATCAGAAAAGGGAAGACTGTGTTTTTATCAAGGGACAGGTAATGGCCCAAAAATTTGTGTTGATACGCGAGAGTACGCACTGTGTACTCTCGCGTATTCTGTCTCCAATTGCCGGTTTTTTGCATGCACTGCGCATGCGCTGAAAACCGGCACTTGGTGAATGGAAAAGGGGGCAGTTCCTAGGTGAACCGCGTGCGCGCTACAGGCTGCGCGCATGCAGTGCACTTAGTGGTTTCAACGCGCAGGTAAGTACGGAAGATTTTACACATAAAAAAAGGAGGAGTAAGACCCACTTTTAACAAGGTAAGTAGTGAATTAAGTATTATTTTGAATTTTTTTTAACAGGTATATCTTTTTTAGAGACTTTAAAGACAGGTAAGTTTATTTTTATAACTTTTTAAAAGATTTTAAATTTTTTCAAAAATTTAATTTTTTATTTAAAATGGTTAATTTATTTAACTATACTTATTTTATTAATGTGATGGTTTTTTAAAAAATTTAATTGAGGTTTAGCTGTTCTTTTGGGGGGCTATAGTATTCATAGCTTTCACAGCACTTATGTGAAAGTTATGAATGGAAGATGGTGTGCTGCCATTGGCTCTAACTGAGTCACGTGATCCCACAGCTCGCACGAATTAACTACGCCTGTGGGATACGAAAGCCCTGCACAGCTGCTGTCCAGAACATCAAGTTCGTGCGAGCTGGAACTGAAAAAGCCAACGCGCAGTGAGAGATCGCGGGGAAGCCTTACCCTCGCACGAAGGCTTCCTCACGAATTTTTGGGCCATTATATTCAGGTAGAATTTTGAATCGGTTTTGTCTGAAATAAAAGATTAAAAAATGGACTTAACCAATTGGAAAAATGGGTGGATACATGTGACACAGATTTCTGTTCATTTATTGCCCCATCCAATTTTGCAGTCAGGTTTTGTTACTGGCACTGGAAGCGTCTGACCATCTTGAGTTTGTTAAATTTAAAAAATATGACATAAGGGCTTTGAGCCCAAGATCAGCCATGATCTTATTGAATGGCGGAGCAGGCTCGAGGGGCCAAGTGGCCTATTCCTGCTCCTATTTCTTATGTTCTTATGGTCTTATAAATCAGACATCTACACAATTTATTGGTATTTATGTCAGTACAGCACTCAGTTATCTATCTACCTATATAAAATTGATGTCAAGGGCTGCTAGGAACTGTTCCATTTATGGAAATGGATTTTCTGATTTATATCAGCATTTTTGAAGCTGTTTCTAAATCTATTTCTGAATTTCTTTAGTCTTTTTCCTCTTTTTTTGATATGCCACAATATTGGAACAGTGTTTTTTGGAGGAAGAAGAAGAACAAGGGAGGGATACCGGGTAGGCTGGGCTGCACCAGAGTCAGACACCGCGCACTGACTGGTACTCTTCCACCATGTATCTGCCTGGTAATGAACTGTCTCTCCAGGCTCTAGTCAGAGAGCTGTGCCATTGCTGCAAGGACAGTGGCAGCTAACATGCGCCATAAGGCTGGCACTACTCACGCAGTAAGGGTCAGCTGCACAGTCAAGTTCTCACTTTGCCTACTTTAAGCCATGGTGTAATACTGTACTCTGGCGAGGATGCCCTGGAGTGGCATATAAGGTCACCTTCCTTACTATCATGTCATTCAGCACCACTTGCACGTTATCAGCCATTAACCAAGGGATTAGATGGGCACAGGCTTAGTTTCCTGACTCCATATTTATCATGTTAGCTATTGGCTTTTGCCAGCCCCTTTTGTTACTCAAACAGCCTTTCCTAAGGCTGAAATATACATTAAATATATTAGCAGCCTTTGTAAAAACAACCAACATATTCCCCCATCTGCTGCTACTTACCTTTAAGACACATTCCTTTTAAATTTACCTATCAGCCTTTAAAGGTACTATTGGAAGTAATTTTCCGCTCACCCCATCGCCCGGTAATTTCCAAACGCTTTAGGCTGGGAGCTCACCCTGAAAATTGAAATGAAGCTGGTTCTGAAAATCAGGCGGTACACTAAAGCTGGCCTCAATTTACCGTCAAGTGTCACATCTCATTAACATAGAATTCAGGCATTTCCTGCCATTGGGTCTTTTTTGATTGATAGTTCTGAATTCAGAGGCAGTTCAGGCTGGGAATAAATATGGTAGTTTTACTTCACATCCGGTTAGTGATTCATGCATCCAGCTCCATGTCACCACAGTGAGCTCGATTACCATAATGCTTAGCGTGCATATATGACCTAACGTTTTAATTAAAGAGCTCTTGACAAGGACTAATCTTGAGGTGATTTATTATGTGGATTGAGAAAATAGTTTAGTGTACCAGTGAAAGTTAAGTAATGTATTGTCATCTAATCAGTTGATTTGTCTTGCTTTTTAATTAGTAGCCTTAGCTTGAGCTACGTGGTCAGCACAGTATTTTTCTATCTTTTGGAGAGATCCAGAGCATATAGTGGCAACTTTAATATTCCCTGTGTATACACCCCGCACTATAATGGTTCATTGTTCACCCTGCGGCATGCTATCTATTTCCATATAAGGGTGAATTTTGGTTTATAGGAAATGTGGGCTTGCCTATAGAGGCTGACTTTTGCATTGAGCATGAATAAAGAGTATTGAGAACAAGCTTGGTTGTGTTTTATTAGCTTTCATTCCCCTACTTCAGCATGAAATGTTGGATTGTCTTAAAATTGTTTGCGTTTAATAATTTTAGATCTATATACACAAAGAGAGATTTTCCTGGGTCTGTGCCCAGTTGTATTGGATTTCTTAGCCACAGCGAATATTGGAAAATTAGGTGGGTTGGAGTGTTCACCTGTAAATAGGTGCAATAGCGCTCTGCATTAAACTGGCGGCAGAGGCTCGTAAAATTACCTCTATTTTCTGCTTATGATATTATACAGTAGGTCCTTGCGAAATAGCCAGTACATCTGTTTTCCCCCTGCCCCCCTAACAGTATCTATTGCCAGGACCCATATTTGTTTTAATATGAGATGAAGTTAATGAAAATGAATGCATAAATTTGAATATTGACACAGCTGATGATGGTTCAAGACAATGGACCACAATATCTTGAAAAAATCAATCGACAATGCCATTAACAAGAGGAGCCCAAAATCACAGAGAACCCTCAGCAAAAATAAACGTCAAACACGAGGAGAAATAATATGACCCAAGCTCACTGTCTGTAGAAAAAGAACTTTCACCCCTAACATGGCTGGCATGCACTGACCTAGACATATGGAACTGCCTTCCCATATCCCTCCTGGGGTAAGTAAGAAGAATAAAAGTGAATGTATTTTCCTGCCTTTTCTGTCTGTTTCAAATGCTGCTCGTCAGGAGCCCAGCTCAGCAATTCTGGGAGTTCGACACAAAATTATTCGGGTTCCTATGGGCAGACAACAAACAATAAATAAATCTCCAGCTCTCCAAACATGGAGCATAAAGCCTCATCAATTTCAGTATTACCACCAGGGAATTATGGCTTCAAATTATGAATTACAGCTTATGCCCACATAACCCATGGGTGGACAATGTGGAGTCCTTCCTGGCTGACCTGATTAACTTTATCACACCTCGGCAGATAGTCAGGATGATTTAATTTAGTTGTCTGCAATTGTAAGGTACACATGCATTGTTCTCTATCTATATATGCTTTGTCGAGTCTGTATTTCTTTACTACTTCACCTGAGGAAGGGGCGATCGATAGCTCCGAAAGCTTGTGATTTCAAATAAAACTGTTGGACTATAACCTGGTGTTGTGCGACCTCTCAATTTTGTCCACCCCAGTCCAACTCCGGCATCTCCGCATCATGGACAATGTGAGCAGAGCCTCAAAATCAACACCCTTTTACAGTCTGCCCTTCATAAACACCAGAAAAGGCTAAACTTTCCATAGAAGCAATAATGCATTTATGCTGGAAAAAACGTCATGCCTCTTTGAAAATCCTGCAAGGCCAAATGGATCTCTCTCTATTCTGGCAAATGGAAAACTCCCAAACACATTTACCATGGGCAGATACTGTACCTGGCACAAGAAAGACATCAAGAGGCTTGGGATACTCCTCAACGGGGGCAAGATTATCTCCTTTTAACATCTGGCACAGTGATTTCACCCAACACAACAAATAATGCTACCTCTAAACTAAACAGCTCCTCCAGGACCCAGCTGTGCTGAAAGAGCTCTGGTGAGCCCACCCTGCTTGGAACTGCACCACCAGTCTCCAAAAGACCCCTGCAAACACATCTCTACCTTTTGTTTCATGTTTGCTTCCAGGTGAAAAGAAAATACAGAAAGCCTGAGAGGAGCCTGGGAACAAGTCTTGGGTTGCCAGATAGCGGAGGAGAAATGGAGATGGGTCCGGAAGCAAACCTTCACAACTACTACCTGCAGTAGATTGTGAGAGGGTTAGCTTAAGATAGCAGCAAGTGTACCATATTCAACAAATGCTTCACAAGTCCATTCCTCTCTGAGGGATGGCTGCTGGAGGATTTGCACATTGCTGAATATATCCAGGGACTTGAGCACATAAAAAAGCTAGGCTGACACTCCAGTGCAGTGCTGAGGGAGCGCTGAACTGTCGGAGGTGCCGTCTTTCAGATGAGATGTTAAACCAAGGCCCCGTCTGCTCTCTCAGGTGGACATAAAAGATCCCATGGCACTATTTCGAAGAAGAGCAGGAGAGTTATCCCCGGTGTCCTGGCCAATATTTATCCCTCAACCAACATCACTAAAACAGATTATCTGGTCATTATGACATTGCTGTTTGTGGGAACTTGCTGTGCGCAAATTGGCTGCCGCGTTTCCTACATTACAACAGTGACTCCACTTCAAAAGTACTTCATTGGCTGTAAAGCGCTTTGAGGAGTCCGGTGGACGTGAAAGGCGCTCTATATATATATATATATGTATGTATGTCAATCAGTCAGTCTGTCTTTTGTTGTTTCCTGCATTCACCTATTCTGGACAGCAATCCAGGAGGCCATTGAGAGCATCATGGAACTCACAATTGCTGTACATCTAGGGATGTGCCTATTGAGCCCACTGACTGGAGAACGAGCCCTGCTGTAACACGTAAACTGGTGCAGCTGTTACTGCTACATGCAAGAAGTTGCATTGCCCTTGTGGCAAAAAGCAACCCTCTCAACAACAAACATGGATGACACACTAGTTGGACATATGTCAGTTGGAATGCGTGATATACAGACTCCCCCTAAGCTCTGAAAGCAAAAGGCAATCTGCAGGCTTTTCCTGGAATCCAACACAATCCAGATGTCCATATCCATACACCCATACTACTCGCCAAGAAGGTGAGTGGGCCAACTTGGAACTCAGCCACAATATATTAGCATTTTCTTTGATTGGGCCACTAAAGCTTTCACAGGAAAATGACCTGTGAGACTATTCTCCTACAAAGGTAGACCCTAGAAATCTCCCTGATTCAGCCAGATCTGAGGGGCCTGGCCAAATTACCTTGACTTCTCAAAGTGTGTGGTTCCCAGCAAGCACTTAACTGTTCCAACAATCTCAAGGTATTGTTGTATTTTCCTGCAAGTGCTGTGACTTTAACAACATTTGTAGTATTCCTTCCTCAGAATGATACATTTTTAAAAATGCAATTGATCTGACTCAACCGTGGCTAACAAGGGAAATTAGGGATAGCATAAGATCCAAGCAGAGGACATATAAATTGGCCAGAAAAAGCAGCAAACCTGAGGATTGGGAGCAGTTTAGGATTCAGCAAAGGAGGACAAAGGGATTAATTAAGAGGGGGGAAAATAGATTATGAGAGTAAGCTTGCAGGGAACATAAAAACTGACTGTAAAAGCTTCTATAGATATGTGAAGAGAAAAAGATTGGTGAAGTCAAGCGTAGGTCCCTTGCAGTCAGAATCAGGGGAATTTATAATGGGGAACAAAGAAATGGCAGACCAATTAAATACATATTTTGGTTCTGTCTTCACAAAGGAGGACACAAATAACCTCCCAGAGATGTCGGGGAACATAGGGTCTAATGAGAGGGAGGAATTGAATGAAATCAGTATTTGTAGGGAAATGGTGTTAGGGAAATTGACGGGATTGAAGGCCGATAAATCCCCAGGGCCTGATAATCTACATCCTAGGGTACTTAAGGAAGTGGCCCTAGAAATAGTAGATGCATTGCTGGTCATCTTCCAAAATTCTATAGACTCTGGAACAGTTCCCATGGATTGGAGGGTAGCTAATGTAACCCCACTATTTAAAAAAGGTGGGAGAGAGAAAACAGGGAATTATAGACCGGTGAGCCTGACAACGGTAGTGGGGAAAATGCTAGAGTCCATTATAAAAGATGTAATAGCAGAGCACTTGGAAAACAGTGACAGGATCGGACAAAGTCAACATGGATTTACAAAAGGTAAATCATGCCTGATTAATCTACTGGAATTTTTTGAGTATGTAACTGGTAGAATAGATAAGGGAGAACCAGTGGATGTGGTGTATTTGGACTTTCAGAAGGCTTTCGAAAAGGTCCCGCATAAGAGATTAGTGTGCAAAGTTAAAGCACACGGGATTGGGGGTAAGGTACTGACTTGGACAGAGAACTGGTTGGCAGACAGGAAGCAAAGAGTTGGAATAAACAGGTCTTTTTCCGAGTGGCAGGCAGTGACTAGTGGGGTACCACAGGGATCGGTGCTAGGACCCCAGCTATTCACAATATATATTAATGATCTAGACGAGGGAACTAGATGTAATATCTCCAAGTTTGCAGATGACACAAAGCTGGGTGGGCGTGTGTGTTGTGAGGAGGATGCAGAGAAACTCCAGTATGATTTGGACAAGTTGGGTGATTGGGCAGATGCATGGCAGATGCAGTATAATGTGGATAAATGCGAGGTTATCCACTTTGGTGGCAAAAACAGGAAGGCAGATTATTATCTGAACGGCAATAGATTGGGAAAAGGGGAAGTGCAACGAGACCTTGGAGTCCTTGTGCACCAGTCGTTGAAGGTAAGCATGCAGGTGCAGTAGGCAGTTAAGAAGGCAAATGGTATGTTGGCCTTCAGAGCAAGAGGATTCGAGTACAGGAGCAAGGATGTCTTGCTGCAGTTGTACAAGGCCTTGGTGAGACTACACCTTGAGTATTGTGTGCAGTTTTGGTCACCTTATCTGAGGAAGGATGTTCTTGCCATGGAAGGAGTGCAGCGAAGATTCACCAGACTGATACCTGGGATGGTAGGAATGATGTATGAGGAGAGATTGGGTCGATTGGGCTTATATTCGCTAGAGTTTAGAAGAATGAGAGGGGATCTCATTGAAACTTATAAAATTCTAACAAGACTAGACAGACTAGATGCAGGAAGGATGTTCCCGATGGCGGGGGAGTCCAGAACCAGGGGTCACAGTCTAAGGATAAGGGGTAAGCCATTTAGGACTGAGATGAAGAGGAATTTCTTCACCTAGAGAGTGGTGAACCTGTGGATTTCTCTACCACAGAAGGCAGTAGAGGTCAATTCATTAAATATATTCAAGAAGGAGTTAGATATATTTCTTAAGGCTAAAGGGATCAAGGGATATGGGGAGAAAGCAGGGATAGGGTACTGAATTTGGATGATCAGCCATGATCTCATTAAATGGCGGAGCAGGCTCGAGGGGCCGAATGGCCTACTCCTGCTCCTATCTTCTATGTTTCTATGTTTCTATGATAGGTCTTCATTTCCAAGCATCCTCGTTCTGGTAACAAATCATTTTACAAAAGCAAAATACTGCGGATACTGGAAATCTGAAATAAAAACAGAAAATTCTGGAAATACTCAGCAGGTCAGACAGCATCTGTGGAGAGAGAAACAGAGTTAACGTTTCAGGTCGATGACCCTTCGTCAGAACTGGAAAAAGCTGGAGATCGAACAGGTTTTTAAGCAAGTGTAGGGGCAGGGAAAGGGGGAGGGGAGGAAAGAACAAAAGGGAAGGTCTGTGATAGGATGGAAGGCAGGAGAGATTAAGAGACCTTAAGAGATGGTGCAAGGCAAAAGGAGATGGTAATGGGACAAGTTAAGAAACAAAAGATGGCTCTAGATGAAGTGTAAATGGCACTGGCAGAATGAAAGACAGCTGCCATGTGGGAGAGAAAAAAAAGTAAAAATAATAAATAAATAAAATAAATGCGGGAAAAAGGATAGGGGCAGAGGTTATGGCCTGAAATTGTTGAACTCTATGTTGATTCCAGATGGCTGTAAAGTGCCTAATCGAAAGATGAGGTGCTGTTCCTCGAGCTTACGTTAAGCTTCATTGGAACAGTGTAAGAGGCCGAGGACGGTGAGGTCTGAGTGGGAGTGGAGCGGAGAATTAAAGTGACAGGCGAACGGAAGCTCGGGGTCCCCTTACGGACTGAATAAATAATTTTAGTTGGATTTATTAATTGCTTTTTATAAAAATGTCTCAAAGTGCTAGTGAGCAAAATGTGGACTTCTCCATAAAATCAACAGGAAGACCTCTTTTCGCTGTTCCAACATAGGCATTGGCTAAAAATATAAAAACAAATCTGTCTGTGTCTTTGCTTTTTAACCATGGGGTGCCCCACCCACAGCCCAGATTAATAACAAACAAAACTGGTCATAGTTAGCTTGCACATTTGTATGATCAGCCACTGTGGAACTAAAGTGTTTATTCACAAAGGGTTGGAACTATGTATGTTAATCATTATTCTGCTGGGCCAGTCATCGGGTTTTCAATTCTCATATTAAATCTTCAATCTTTTTCCAAATAAAATGAGGCCACAAATTTCCATCTTTAGCCAAAATAAAATAAAATGTGTATAAATTAAGTTGCACTGCTGTCTGAACTTTCATAAAAACATATCATGCAGAATAAATCCACTTTGCTGTGGATGTGAAGCTTAATACTTTCATTTCTGATTCAATGATTCTACAAATGTACTATTCAGTCAGCATCCACTGTGAAAAATACCTTGAGACAAATCTCTTCTAATCTTGAACATGGCTTAGATAGTGAAAGGAAATCATAAAATAAGTACTTTGAAGTCATCTTGCTGCTCTACAGGAAGTATTTAATACTCACCTTACAGGTAACACATGAATAGCTTTCAAACAATTTCTCTTTCAGTTTTATTGTTTTATCAATAATTCACTTTTCAGGCATTCTTTGTGTCAAAGGTAATATAGGCTGGGGAACAAAACCAGTACAATAGAACTGTGTAGGGAAAAACAAATATAAAATTCACAAACCGTTATAACCTGTCATGGACACGGTAACGTGGGGATTAAGATTCCTACTACTGTTTCTTGTTATATGTTGAATTATCATGAAGATAGAAATAATATAATTCTAATATCAAGAGAAACCAAACATAAGTTAGCTTTATAAACTGTCATATTGATTAATGTTTTAAATGAGTTTGTATCAATAATACTCCGTTTCATTCTAAATATTTTACATGCCAGAGAACTATTGATTAGTTTTGTATATTCCCAATGGAAGTTTTGGCCCCGATATTAATCTGAAGCCGGCTTCCATGCAGAGGGTTGAAATGCGTGGAGGAAACCCGGAAGTCAACTCAATGGGTTGGAATCATGCCATCTCAACTCATTTGAACCAATTTTGACTTCTGAGTTTTGCGTCTCCAAGCTGCGCAGCGGGTGTGATGCACATCAGCATGGCGCGATCGCAGCTGTATTTAATGGGACAGTCCACAAATGTAAATTGGAGGTGTTCAGGATGAATGGTGGACATAGAGCAAGAGCAGCACCCAGATTTATTGATGCCTCGCTGGAATTACTGCTGGTGCAGTCAGGAGGAGGAGGGACATAGTATTCCCCAGCTCTCACCAAGAAGGCGTGTTTGGAGGTAGTCAAGGAGCTGAGCAGCAGGAGCGTTGTGCCCAGGTCTTGGATGTCATGTTGGAAGTGGTTTAATGACCTAACCAGATCAGGCAAAGTGAGTACATTTGCTGATTGAACTACATCCTGTGCTTTAAGCCCACCTCGCCTTTCACTCAGTCTTGCTCTCCATCTCATTACTCCTCACACCTATTCAATTTTCAGCAGCATCCAGCCTTCACTTTCTATGCACTTCATCACCTTCCCATTGATTCATCCACCGTTGACACTTGCCCCGACACTTGCCCCAATCCTTGCGCAATGTGATGCATGTGCCTGATAGTCACCCTCACCGAATGCACTGCACCCATCGGGTGAATATCTCACATTCACTCACTCATGGGTCAGTTTTCTTCACTCATGCTTTCTTCTGTACAGCAAGTGTTGCAGGACATCCATGAAGGCAATTCCTCAGAGGACCTCACTCCTTCTGAGGGTGCACCATCACAGGACATACAGCCATGCAACAGCGCAGATACTCTCACTTCGGTGGGTCCACTTAGAGAGTTTGTTGGGTTTTCACCTGGTGGTTCACACCTCACAAGTGAGATGAGAAGACACTGGTGGCAGGGACAGCTGTGGAGTCTACATCAGGGGTGCAATCCTCTCTAAGCTCTACTCAGCTGGACACAGATGCTGAACCCTGGGGCTATTGTTGAGAAGGAGAATACTAGAGGTGCTTCAGCAACTTCACCAGGTACTGACAGATGAGCCATGCATACTCTCCACAATAGTGGAGAGGATGGAGGAGTCCGACTCAATCGCTAGTGGATTGATGGTGCAGGGAATTGTGAGAATGTCTGCGATGGAAAGAGAGTCCTCCATGGAGCTTCAAGCAAGGCTCTCAAATGAGTCCATACAGGCCATGACCACGGCCGTGCAGACTTTGGATGCCAACTTTTCTGCTGCTTTAAACATGATGACAGATAACTTATCCATGGCCTTACAATGTGTCACTAATCTTCATCTATCTGGTCTGCAGCAGAGTGGTAGGAGTGATGTGCTGCTGGCCTAGGATAGGGATGATGGTGAAAGGGGACAGGGAAGTGGGAACTTCACTCAAAGCGCTCCCACTTCTCACCTGTTGCCCCCCTCAGCCAGTACCCAACATGCTGCCTCATCTCCCGATGGCTGAGTCTGCCCCTGCACAAACACAGGTGGAGCAGTCTTTGGCGGGGCCCTCAGGGGCTCCAAATCCCAGAGGTCGGAGACCAAAAGCATCGCAGCAATCAGGGCAAGGATCTGAGCAGCCTGCTTCTACCTTTGCTGAAGCCACACGGAATGCACCACGTAGAAGTGGTTGGAAGTGTAAGTTTAAAAAATTATAGTTCACCAAGGGTATGCACATGGGTTTTTGACAAAATTTTAAGTTTCCTTTTCATTATAATGCCACATAGGGGGAAAATTTAGGTTGCTTTGCGCCTCCCGGGGAAGGTTAGTGGCGGCGGTAGCCGGTAGCGCCCCACGGCGCTGCGCCTCCGGCGATGACGTCATTGCCGTGCACAGCGCCCCGCTCGCACCTCGGCCGCAAACTTCAGTTGCGCCCCAACCTATCACCGGACGATATGTCCGACAGGGTCATGGTGGCGTTTTTGCAGCTGCGGCCGCGCAAGTTAAAGGGCAGGTGTCGGGCAGCTATTTTTTTTGGCCACCTGCCAGCATCCGCCCCCTTCCCCTTTTTTATTTGGGGTGCCGGCCGCGATCGCTCAGCCCAGCACTCCTCTTGAGTGCTGGGCTGCTTTCCCGGCACCCCGCTCCCCAGTGGTCCAGCAAGACCCCGGTGTGCACAGCATTGGCCCCTCCCCTTTAATCAGGGGAGAGAGGCCTGCAATACCGTGGCGCTTTGTGGCGCTGTTGCACATAGCGCCGTGATATTCGCTGGTAGCGCCCCAGGAAGGAGAGGAAGTGCTTCCAGTAGCGCCCCACCTCCTGCTTGGGGTGCTACCACTGAATTTACGTCGCAGGGGCGCTAACATTTTCAGAGCGCTAAAAGTAACAACCCAGCGAAGTTCGCGCCTCAAAGGGGGCGCCACCGAATTTTTCCCCATAAAATGTTATGATTTGCACCACTTCCACATCTTGCCCATTATTGCATCCCGAGGGCCAACTCGCCCTTTCACTTGTTTGATGATGGAACCCATTGGGTGAATGAGTGGTTGAAGGACTGTTTAGTGCAAAGGGAGGGGGCGCGGAGGGTTGGTGCTGGTGGTGGGAGTGGACCACGGGATTTCATTTGTTATGTTTCACACTAGGTGAACCTTTGTGATATTAGGGCATCCCTGGCATCCCGGGCAGCAATGTAAATGGCCGGTCTAGTGATGGGTGCCCCATCTTCATCCTCCTGCTCCTCCCCCTCTATGTTCTCCTCATCTGAAGATGAGTGATGGGCCCCTTTGTCCTCTCCCACCTGCAAACCTCCCCCCCTCCCACCACAGCTGTCGTGGATGGTCTTCCTCTTCTGATGTTCTGTCAAACACATCCAAGGCGCCTCCCATCCTGATCTTATCAATTTGAAATTCTCCAAGGTTGAAAAAAGCTGTATCCACACAAGCACTCTCTACCAGACATTTGCCAGAGGGAACTGAGACAGCAACTGCAATAAGAGAGGTTTTATTCAGATGAGACAATGACAAGTTTAAATTCCCACCTGAACTGTTGCTCAAACTCGCCTCCGTTTCCCTTGTCAGTGGCTCCAGCCCCGGGAAACCCGTCCTGGCCAACTAAAATTTGGAGCCAAGTTAAAAACAATTTAAAAATACCTCATTAAGGTCTTCTAAAGATGATGATTGTGCCAATAAGTACCTGTCCGCTTTTAATTAGAAAATCCCCAACTTCGGCAAGTAGGTTTATCGCTGGGATCCAAATGGGCCTCTGTTAATCCCAGAAGTTGGAGCCAGGTGTCGCTCCCGCTCTAAAAATCACTAATTTTTACCCCCCACCCACTCCAAACACACCCCTCCTTGGGGGTTAAAATTCCCCCTATTTTTTTCCATGAAGTATCTGCCCATAAAGCAATAATGAACAAAAGATTCACCAGACAAATCTAAGGGAGCACGACAATGGCACAAATGAAGTCTGCAGCAATATTTGAGCAGCTGATTAAAGTTTTGTTTTTGTCGTTTGTAGCCAATCTGTGTGTCAAAGTTGGTTGGAAATGAATGGATCATAACTGATAGAAAATAAACATCAGTTTGTGTCTTGTACTTAAGAGGAGCAACAACGCAACAGGAGAGGCACATTGTTACTTGTGGGACCCTTTGGTGCACAAATTGGCTGCTGTGCTTACCTGCATAACAACAGTGACTACCCTTCAAAAGTACTTCAGTAGATGTGAAACATTTTGCACTTTGCAGCGTCCTGAGGATGTGAAAGGTGCCATATGAATGCTATATGTATATATATATATATAATGTATTTGTGTACAGTAAATGGAAAACAGCTGGTTCCAACTAATGTTTGTACTGAACTGTGGAGTTCGTCCTAACATCTGCTTGTACTTAAACAAAGAGTTATTGAACCTTCTGAGAACTTCGAAAACTTTTTTTTTTTGTAAAAACAAATGTTTTCTATCATGTTTCTTCTACAGTAATATTCTACAAAGATATTGCTCAGCACTGGGAGGCACAATGAGGACATGTGTTTTTGCTTACATTCTGAGCAATACGGAAAATTCTAATCTTGTGCGATCTTCAGATATAATACAAAACCGCTACTGCACCCCTCCAAGGGTTAAGCTGCAGAAAACACAAGGTTTGATTTGACTCCCTTTTTCACTCTTCCCTCCCACCTTTCCTCTTGTAAAATCAGCCAAGATACTGTCATCTCACCCAAGTGGCCATTCTTCAGGTGTGAACCCGGGCAGTTAGTGCAAGCTATTTGACAGTGGTGGCATCACAGTAGAGCCCAATCCTATTCTAGCTAACTGTCACATATACAGGAGCATGAAACTTGACTGATTTTCCCCCTCTATCCTAGGCAAAATGAGGCCGATTTCAATGTTCCATTGAAATCTTTTTTCAGACTTGCGTAACCTATCGGTATTGGCAAAGATTAGGGAAATTGTTTAAAATAACATGTTAATGAAGGAGAAATTGGATTTTCTTCAGGTGAGGACTACTTGCAGTAAAAGCTTTAGCTTTCTTCATTAATAGAAATTTCAATAACAAATGTAGAATGAGGCGTGACATCGGCACAGAGGGGATAACTGATCCAAGAGTAGATTTTCCTGAAAAATCCGTGTTCTCCAGACACAGTGAAGAGGGAAAAGGTGCAGAGACTTTGTATGGCAGGTCTCTGCATCCATTGTTCTGCCCCAGTCAGTCCTGGGCCTTGCTCAATATACGTCACTGGGCCTGTGCCTGTATTTGGTGCAGGCTCATTCGTACTATGTTAACGAGGAATAAGGGCGAGCTCTGACCGCCCGCCTCACTCAGCTGTCTAATCATCTGTTGAGAACAGTGTAGGGGCACTTGACGAAACCTGGTGCAAGGGCTTGTCCTGGGACTGCCATGCACTGGGTGACAGGCCTAAGATCTAGAAGAAGCCACTGGGACAAAGTTGCCAAGTATTTTCCTCTCCCCCTCCCAGATAATCACTGGGCCTGGGGAACTTCTGACTGCGGCTCTCCGAATTGGAAATAATTCAAAAGTTCAGTGATGCTTAACTTCAGCTGTTCATTCCACTTCAATACAGTGGGACGGCGTGTTTGGAAATGAAAATAAGCTCCAATTTGGGTCAACTGCTTCTAATACTTTGGTGTTGCTTGAGGAAAGTGGCTACCAAAATACCCTGGGACTTTTCTTAAGGCTTCTCCTGCTCCGCTGCCAACCTTTTGGCAGAAGTTTGGCAGAATCCCCATTTACGCGTGAAAACTGGATTTCTGCCAAACTTCAATCGAAGATACAGCAGTGGAGTGGGAGAAGCACCAAGGATATTCCCGGCACTTATGTTTACTGGGCGAACATGTAAGTATTCATCTGTATTGAGCTTTGTGTTCTTTGCACACTATTACTGACACTAAACTGATTCTAAACACCATGCTAATAACGATTATATTAAGTGCTGGAAAGCACAGCTTTGTACCACCAAAGAAATGGCCCTGACTAAATTTGTGCGTGATGGGGAGGAAATTATCTCATATAGCATGGAACCTTTAAAGAGTTGTTTTCTCCCTGGCATGAAACATAAACATGTGGAGGTAAAATGCTATTGAGAACCCTGGATTTATAAATGCGGGTTTCTATTTGTTGTGAATAATAGCACAGTTCTGCCCACTGCAATGTGGTTGCATCATTCATGAGCTGGAGTTCAGTGCACTATCACAGATTGTCAAAAATGAATTGACCAGCATCTTTGGTGTGGCATGTTTGGCACCTGTTTGGCTACATAACAACAATAACTGTACTTCAAAAGTAATTCAATAGCTGTGAAGCGCTTTGGGACATCCTGATGACGTGAAAGGTGCTATATAGATGCAAGTCCTTCTTCTCCTATCCATTAACACAGTTCACACTCCAATCCACAATGGCACAGAGCAAGAATTTTGTATCATAACCAAAGGAAGGGGAAAGTATGCTTTGTATCGCTGCAAATAGCTCCTGTCAACGCCGCAAAAACCTAGTCATACTCTGCAGGATGAATCGTCCCCTGTGGAGATTGCAGCCTGATTAAAAGTACAAAATGTAAAAATGATTACATGCTCTCTCTGCTATCTTTACCAAACAATGCAGCTGGAGTTACTGTTTATTCAGGTGGGTAAGGGTTAATGCTTCTCTCTTCCAGTGGTCATTTTCCATGACTATATATTCAGCAGTAGTCATCCATTGGTATTTGTGTGGGAGGACTATCACTAGAATTAACATTATTGTTTCAATAATATTTACTCTTGAAGCTTTGTTTCGAACATTTTTTGAGCTCAAGTCATAAATATCAAAGGGATAAGTCCTAGTAAGTTGTATTGAAAGTACACTTCCCTAACACTATGGGGGTGAAATTGGACTTGGACAGAGACGCAAATCAGGCAGAATCGCCTGTTGTAGGACACTCCCGATATTTAGTGCTGCTGAGGTCAATGGGACTGACTATCAGGCGGGGTGTATAATGAGCGCCCGATGCAATAACGCCTGTTTGCATTCCTGCTCATGTCCAATTTCACCCCCTATTGAACTGCCACAAAGTGCATTGTAAATTACCACTGTTTGTGATGTACGTATGATGAAAATAAAGTTTCCAGCAGATTATAAGCCACATACATCGCCGTATCATTATTTGTTCAAAACTGCGACAACTCAAACAAGCTGAGTGAGGTTACAGCAGATTATTTCAAATAAACATGCTCAACAAATTATTAGGCTTAGCATCACTACAAAGGACAACCACAGCTAAAGGGAAATTGATTACAATCATAAGGATTAATAAAAAGAGGGATTTATAATTTCAAAAGAAGCATTCTTTCTGTGAGAACTGAAATAGATCATTATAAACACAGGAATGATTTTGTTCTGATTATTTTGAAATATGCTATAATTTACTTGCCATAAAATAGCTGGATCTTTACAGCTGTGAATTCCCTGACTACCCAAAGTCTTGCTCAGTTCTCTCCTATTAAATATTTGCAATAACAACTTGCATTTATATAGTGCCTTTAATGTAGAAAAACATCCCAAGGAATTTTACGGAGGCATAATCAGACAAAAATTGATACTAAGCCAAAGGAAGTATTAGGAGGGGTGACTAAAAGCTTGGGCAAAGAAGTAGGTTTTAAGGAGGGTCTTAAAGGAGGAGAGAGAGAGAGAGGTGGAGAGATTTAGGGAGGGAATTCCAGAGCTTAGCACTTAGACAGCTGAAGGCACGGCCGCCATTTTTTGATGAAGGGTATGCGGGATGCACAATATGTGTTCTGCTACTCAAAATCCTCTGCACTGCCAAAATTGATCATTTATTTCTTTTTTTGCTAGCTAAAAAAAGCCGTATCCCTGAGTTAATATAACAGTTTGCTAAGGATTAAAAAGTAAAATACTGGAGGTGCTGGAAATCTGAAAATAAAAATACAAAGTGCTAGAAATACTCAGCAGGTCAGGCAGCTTTGGACTGGCTGTGTTCAGGAAAACCAGGTGTACATGCGGCCTAACCAGGGGTCCTTAAAGGGACCACTGTAGGTCACCGCCAAAAAGGTAAGTTTGTTAAAAATACTTAACTGAATATGGAGCAGGGAGGACCATGATCTGCTGTTGGCCACCGCTTGTACCCGTCCCAATGTCTCAATCACCCCTGTCATACTCGCCTCCGCCACCCCCCCCGCCCTTTCACCAGATCAACCCTCTCCCGGTTTTCAGTCCCCTCCCACTCACCACCCTTCCCTTCCAATTGCTTCCCTCCCCTTTAAGACCAACCTTCGAGTAGGGTACTGTGGTCCGAAATTCTAGAGGTCTTCACCGGCGCGCTGCCTGCCTGATGCTAATGAGACCTGAAGCCCAATATCAGGTGGGCCTTAGGCGGGCCGACGCAAACAAATTTCTAGGCCAATAAATGCATCTATTTCCTCAGTCTGTAGACTTGCATATGTTACACATTTCAAGGAGAAACAGTCATGGCATCAATTAAACTTGACTCAATTAATTTCTGAGTGGCATCAACAAAGAAGGCTGGGTAATTTTAATTAAGCCTGTGAAAGGATCTGGCATGATTCACGTTTTTGCTACCCAGTCACAGACCAAAGGGCTTCTTTTCAGCTATAGTTAACTGAAACCAATTTACTCTACCCATCTAGACTCATGCAATAATATATAATAGATTTACCCTATTTAACACAGGACGATGTGTTTTCGCCACATAAGGATTCGCCACCTAAGATCTTCCTGGTTTGTACTGCTCCACTACTCTGGATCAGCTTTTTGGGCTACTAGGGGAGTCCATTCCCTGTACATCTCTAATGCTGATAGTTCTAAAGTAGAATAATGGAAGTTGTGCAGCCTCAGAGCATTTCTATATCTATAGAACTCTGAATAAATTACGGCATTTTGATGTTGCTGTTCTTCTGATTTTCTTGTAGAAATGTAACCCCGTTTATCAAGGAAATACTGTGAATGGATCATGAAAACAGGACAAGATCAGTTAATGATCAAATATTTTTTTCCCATTACATAGCTGTTTTCCTATATAGTATCCTCCTAAAGCTGAAATAGCAGACTTCAAATCTTACCAGACTCCAATATTTCACTTTCTCCCTCCATTTCTTTCTGTCTTCTGTCTTCCAAAATTCTTGGTTTATCTTTCCAGACCAGCTTGCTGTCTATCTTTGGCTCTCTGTGTTTTCTCTGTCAGATTCAGCAAGTAAAGCTTACTACAAACAATTTCACAGCTCTGCCACTTCTCAATTACAGACAAAGATGAATTGAATGGTGGAAACTCCTCAAAAGTTAGCGCCTTCAAAGATCTCTGCTATTTGCCAGTCTTTCAACAATGTATCTATGCTCGCTGTTAAGGCTGTGAAATACTGCAGGGTTAGTGCTTAAAAGGGCCTAGAAATGGGGCATGAATTCACTGGCAAACACAAACCGCCCCGTCGAAACTGATCAAGAGTTGGTTTGTTTGTGTCATCATGGCACAACTACCGTGTTGAGAATGCCAGTCATGCCCCAAGAGTTGGTGCATCGGTCACACTGAAAATTAAGATCACCTGGCAGTGGCAGTGTCACTGGCACCGGAGCAACTGTAAGTTGGGTGGGGGGGGGGGGGGGGGGGGGGGGGTAGAGGAGGAGGTCAGGAGAGGGGAGCAGAGGGGGGAAAAAGTGTTGGCTGGCTGGCAGTGGCCTGCAGTTTTAATGTGGAGCAGAAGGAGCACCCCTGCTCCTTCTAGCTCCACATTCAGGTAAGTGAAACATTTTTTAACTTGCCTTTTGGGTGGCATCCTCCAGTGGTCCCTTGAAGGACCTCTGGTTTGGCTGCTCTGTGCCTGAGAAAACTGACTACAGCATGCGCGTTGCCACCGATTTGCATAGGCAGTGGAACTAACACCTGTTTCAGGCAGGCACCCTGGACAACTGCAAGGCACCCTAACTAATATGGCGTGCGGCGCATACCCAGCATGGAATGAGTGCGTGCATGCCATAATAGACTCTTCAGCACCAATGTTTTGCCTAAAAAATGGATGCTGCACAATCCAATTTCTAGGCCAAAGTCTCACTATCAGGTTGGAGGTATCAAGGTTGACCATCAGGGAGCTGAATTTCCATTAGCAGAGGATACAGTCATAATCCCAGGATTCCTATGGTAATATGAGGTGATGAGCCCCCTCAAATTGCTAAGCTCAGTAAACCTTCCAAGCCAGTAATCCTGATGACATAATCGCATTCACTGTATTAAAATAAACACAGTAAATGAAAGTTTTATGAGTTTCTGATAATGAAGCGGCCTCCTTAGAGTTTGGATAAGTCATAGTGGGGTAGATTTTTATCTTCACTGCCTGGCAGGCAGTGGGGTAATCTAGCGGAACAGATTCCATGAGTAGATCAGATGAGTTCGATAAAGGGCAGGCGATTCGCTCTACCTGCTTACCCCTGCCGCCCCTCCAACCCCCCCAGTGGTGAAGATGGCACCCTATCCCCATGTATCTAAACTGCATTTAATAAAACAGTAAATCTTTCCAAATCTTCTCAATGTGGTTCCAGTTTAATTTACTGTTTCTTCTGCAGAGTTGGAGTCTTTATTTCCTTGCCTATGTATACACTGTGTGTCTTTCCTCTGTTGGCATGCAGTGCCAGCTTCTCCCTTTCCTGGAACACTCTAGCTACCAAAGCAAACATGCTGGAAAATGAGACCTGCCAATTCATTAATTGTAGTTCATTTTATCGGCTCAGCAGGCTGAGGAAGGAAAACAGCTCGCCTACTTTTCAAATCACAGCAGCATGTTTCTCTCCCTATCTCTGCTGCGCTTTAATCATGGTTAGTGTAAAGGAAACTCAGCTCAGGTGGTGTCATGCCTGTGCTGGTTTGGTGGCAGTATCGCCAGGCTATAGAATTGAGATTGAATTCAGCTAGTACTGAATCCCCAGTTCTACCTCTCTGAACTCCTCTTCGCACCTGCTACATTGCACCTGCCAAGCACCAAAAATTCTGTGCCCGTGTGAATGTGCAGAGGATTCTGCCACAAAGTAGTCCTGCTAAGAACAAGCAGTTTGGCTAAGGTAGTGCCGATCAAGCTTAACTGCTGTTGCACAGATTCTAGATACAGAACCAATTACAGTAACAGAGCTCAGTGTAACCCTTGGACTACAGTTGCAAGAACAATAACTTGCATTTATATAGCATCTTTAATTTAAAATGTTGAAGCGTAATCAGACAACATCGTCACCGAGCCAAAGAGGGAGATATTAGGAGGGGTGACGAAAAGCTTGATCAAAGAGGTGGGTTTTAAAGGGGTCTTAAAAGGAGAGAGATGGAGAGGTTTTGTGAGCAAATTCCAGAGCATACGGCCTAAAATCAAGGCCGGACCCCCGAGTTCTGCTTCTTTGTCCTGCTCAGCAGAGCTCGTAGATGATGGCAAGCCATCTTCTGGGTTGTCACTGTAATCACTACCTGTTCCTGCTCACTTGAGCATTCCTCTCTTCACTCTCTGTCTAACCCAACCTGGGTGTTGGTTTCCGTGCTGGTGCTTCGGTTTGACAGAGCATCCTCAGGAGCGTTGTCCTCCATCTCTTGTCTTCTTCAGGGTCTTGCTGCTGAGAAGGATCTAGAGGAAAGAGAAAAGCTACAATAGTTAGCATGGCATGGACAGACTGAAACAGTAGCAGGTGATTGGGTTCATATGCAGCTTGACGTTGTTAAGCTGGCTGAATGTGTGATTTTTTGAGAATTATGAAGGGGTGCAAGTAATGGGCAGACATAGGAACATAGGAACAGGAAGGCAGCAAGCAAGAGGTGAGTATGTTCAGAAGGAGAATGATAGGCAGTATCAAATGTGTTTTGATAACGCTCCTGTGAAGCACCTTGGAATGTTTTACTATGTTAAAGGTGTTATATAAATGCAACTTGTCATTGTTGTTGTTATAGTGTGCCCTTGTGTTTGGTGGTGAAGGATGTGATGCGGTGGAGGGAACTATTTAGAGTGTTGAGGGAGGAGAAGAAAGGTTTGTTGCCAGGTGTTATGCAGAAAGATGGAGAAAGGAAGAGCTGCACTATCCTTGCTGCTCTTGTCAGGTCATTGAAGCATTTCCTGCATTGAATTCAGGTCCTGGGAATGATACTCCTGGAACTGACCATCTCTGACATCTCTCTCCAGGCCTGCTGTACGTAGGTTTTTGAAATCTTATTTCCATGCCTGGGAGAGAGATCATTCGTCCTTGCCCTGACCTTTTTCACTTGGACCTCCAGGGAGGTTTCCGAGAAATTGCGGGCAGCCTTGTGACTCATTTGAAAGAATCAACTCTTTGGACCAGTATAACACAGCAATCTGGCACAAGTAAATGCAACCTCCCTTTAAGAGGTGCATTCATGCTTTCACTAGGCCTCGGGAGGCCCACCGGAAAACCTGCCTTGCAAGCCCAACATGATTTGGTGGCAGTCTGCCAATTATATTATAATGAGGCCTGGCAGTTAAAGTTAGCAAGGCCTCAAACTGCTGACGTCGTGCCGGTTTTCTGCCCAGCTAACCAGGGCCCACTTCCAGTTAAAATTCAACCTTCTGTTCCTCTGACTCTGGCCTCTTGTGCATCGCCCCCTCCCTTTGCCTCAATTGTTGCCAGCGGATGCAAATAACATCCCTAAAATGATCCGCCTCTCCACCGAATTCTCCTCCTTCAACACCTTGCTTAAAATGTACCAATTTGATCAAATTTTTTTATCACCCTTCCTCACACCTCTTTCTTTGGCGCTGCATTCATTTTTTGTTTGATTACGCCCCTGTGGAGCAGCTTGGGACGTTTTTTCTACATTAAAGCTGCTGCTCTTCTTGAAAGACACCAACAGAAAAATTACATTGGAAATGTGAGTGATACACTTGACTCCTCTCCAACACCGTTAGAAAGAGTGGCAATAGAAATCATTCAAGTAAGGCCAAAATGTTGTTTTTTGAAGCAAGCACAAGTCTTGAAATATAACTTTAAATAAGAAGTCTACCAGTGCAAACATTTATTGAAAGCTCTGACTTATTTCACTTTACAAATAACATTCTTTATTCGTTGTTCAGGCTCATCATCAACCATAGGGATACATCAAAATTGAAACGTAATTCTTTTCCTGTCCCATTTCATAGGCTGGTCTGTTGGACGCATTAAAATGTACCTTGTGTCCTTGAGGAGAGCTATCTTCTTGTCTCATGCTGATTGGGTGGAAATGCTTTTATTAGTTTTAAAGGCTTTCAGCTAGTCAGACACTTGTGACATTTCAGAAATTCTAAGGCCTCTAATGGAAGAACCTTTGGAAGAATCTGTGATTTACTTTTGTGTAAAATTGCATGCAGTTGTAATGTCAGATTAGCAAGAGCTTTGTGAATAAGACAATCATGGGATATATGTTCCTGTGGAAACTAATATGAGGGGAAAAGTGGTATGAATGTAAAATGGGAAAACCGGTTTTACACACACACCGATTTTATTGTTAACATTAGCAACAGGAGAAAAATGCATGTACAATTTCCAAGATATTGATTTCCAAAATGGATCCCCAGGGTCAATTTTTCTCCCACTGAACATATCACTGGACACATTGGCAGTCAATTGGTTCTGCCTAAGAACTGTATTTTTGTCTATATTTCAATGTTCAAAAGTTGCACCAAGCTGATTTTTTTGATTTCATGCAGTCATCGTTTTCATAGAATCATAGAATCATTGAATGGTTACAACACAGAAGGAGGCAATTTGGCCGGCTCACTGCAAGAGCACTTCAGCTAGTCCCACTCCCCCGCCCTTTCCCCGTAGCCCTGCAATTTTCTTTCCTTCAGGTACTTATCCAATTCTCTTTTGAAAGCCATGATTGAATCTGCCTCCACCACCCTCTCAGGCAGTACATTCCAGATCATAACCACTCGCTGCGTAAAAAAGTTTTTCCTCATGTCGCCTTTGGTTTTTCTGCCAATCACCTTAAATCTGTGCCCTCTGGCTCTCGACCCTTCCGCCAATGGGAACTGTTTCTCTCTATCTACTCTGTCTAGACCCTTCATGATTTGAACACCTCTATCAAATCTCCTCTCAACCTTCTCTACTCTAAGGAGAACAACCCCAGCTTCTCCAGTCTATCCACGTAACTGAAGTCCCTCATCCCTGGAACCATTCTTGTAAATCTTTTCTGCACCCTCTCTAAGGTCTTTACATCCTTCCGAAAGTGCGGTGCCCAGAATTGGACACAATACTTCAGTTGAGGCCGAACCAGAGTTTTATAAAGGTTCATCATAACTTCCTTGCTTTTGTACTCTATGCCTCGATTTATGAAGCCCAGGGTCCCGTATGCTTTTTTAACCGCTTTCTCAACCTGCCCTGCCACCTTCAACGATTTGTGCACATATACCCCCAGGTGTCTCTGTTCATGCACCCCCTTTAGAATTGTATCGTTTTGTATCATTCTCAGGAACAGTGGGTGGTAATTGTTCTTCAATTTAATTTTTTGTTTAAAACTTATAGTCAAGTATACTTCACCTTGAACAGCTGGAGTCCTGAACTACAGAGGATGGGAGTGGAGACCTTAATCTGAGCCTCAGAGAGTTGACATGTTCAGCTGTGCTGGGAACAAGGCCAGCTTCTACTGGTCTTATCCAAGCAGCTGTAGGCCCCACAGGTAAAAGCTGAAAATGAGGTGTGGGGTCAATATTGGTTTGAACTGGATGTTTGTGATTGAACGGTTGATCACAGGTGTGGCTTTCAAGATTTCCTGTGTATCTGCATACACTAAGCACTGTCAGTCATAAAGAAGTATTTCAGCCTTTACTACAGGGTGCTCTGCTCTATCCAAATTTTATTATTAAGTGAACAAAGTGGATTAGGCTAGCTATGAATAATACACGCAGCGTTACTCCATCACAGTTAGTCAGTGCTGATGAACACACAAATGATTTCCAGCAATCACAGTTAAGGAAGTATGCCAGTAAACTCATAGATTTTTCACAATGTTTGGTTAACACATTAAGTGGTAGAGATGACATTAGTTCATATACAATTCCCAACATTCCCGTTTGGAACTGAAGTGCAATATCTTTTAAAGCAGTGAGACTTATGGGGGTAGAATTTTTGCTTTGGGCAACGTTTTAAAATGTAATTTAAAAAAAATTCCTTGATACAGTTAAGAGTGGTAACTTGGTAAAGTTTGATTCATATAGCTGAAAATGTGTTTATCACAAAAAATAGGCATTTTTAATCACAGTGTCAACCCACCGGTGAGTAAACCGATTTTAAATTACTGAAAATGACTATCAAAAAATATACAGAACCATTTGCTAGATATATTGGGGTATATTTAATTATATTCAAAAGCTTTTAAAACGTACCTATCAGTGTCCTTGCACCCAAAGAACCAACTTAATTTTTAAAGCCGCCTCGAAGGCCTGTAACTGAGTGCAATTAGCGGAAACTCCCAAAGGTGATTAATTCAATCGGGGGCATGGCCAGTTTTGTGGGCGGGGCTGGCTTCGAGCACGATGTTTTGTAAACGAGCGCAAAAGATCGTGGAAACTCGAGTTGCGCTGTATGTAATTTGCGCTTAAAATTCCGCAATCTTTTGCGCCGGTTGCACTGATTTCAAGCGAATTGTGCCGAAAAAACCAGTGCAACCGAACGTAAACTCTACCCTATCAGATTTAGTTGAAATTTGGACAAGAATTTTTAATTGCCTCAGCAGGAGAATCCATACATGGGTTTGAGCAGAATTGTTTGAGTAGCATTACCTTTAATTTCTCTTTGTGCATCCCCATTTTAATCGCTCCACCATTGGCAGCCATGCCTTCAGCTGCCAAGGTCCCAAGCTCTGGAATTCCCTTCCTAAACCTCTCCGCCTCTCTACCTCTCTTTCCTGCTTTAAGACGCTCCTTAAGACCTACTTCTTTGACCTTACTTTTGGTTATTTGCCCTAATATCTCATGTGTCTCTGTATCAAATTTTGTTTGAGAACGCTCCTGTGAAGTGCCTTGGGATGTTTTACTACGTTAAAGGTGCTACATAAATACAAGTTGTTGTTGTTTCCGTTGCCATCTTTATGGTTTGCTCAGTCAACATGCAGATTAACTTCAGAAGATAATTCATAGTATCATAAGAATCTAAGCACGAATGGAGGTCCTTTCAGTCCATTCTTACTGTGCCATCTGCACTAATCCCATTTTCCTGAGTTTTTCTCAATACTCTCTAATTTAATTTATTTTTCAAATGCTTATCTAACTCCATCTTAAAGGTTAAGATTGAATTGGCTTCAATAGCCACTTGTGGTAATATATTCCATATTCTAATAACTCTTTGTATGAAAAATATCTTTAACTGCCCTTTATGCTTCTAGCATGAATCCTAAATTTATCCCCCTTATTAACAATTCACCAACTTGCGTGCAATGGCTGAGAGCACTGGGGAGTCCAGCTCCAGCATAAGTTGTTCCCAGTACTCAAAGGTCAGCAGTAGAATGAAAAAAATAGCCAAAAAAAGGCCCGGATTTTGATCAGTAACTAACCCGTATGGAGGGGATGAACCCTTTAAATAGAACTCCTTGCTGACTGTCAGTGCCAAGATTTGCTGGGCGAGTTCATCATGTGGTGATTCAGATGCTGGGGTTGACCAATTTCACAAAAGGGTCCTACAAGCAGCATACAACCCTTAAATGATAATGAGCTTTTTCAATACTTTTAGTGTTTGCCCTGGATGGCCGATCCAGTATGGAGAGTGGCGCACTTCCATCGTTTGACGAGCATGCATGCACTAAGGTGTATGTAGGGTACACATGTACCCTAAGGTGCCCATTATATGTCTGAAAAATGGGTATGGCGCAATCCAATCTCTAAGCCATTGTATGTTTACCAGTGCCAGTCACTGTATTGCTTACCAATGTCCAGATAGCAGCCGTGGCTCAGTTGGTAGCGCTCTCGCCTTTTTTTGTTCGTTCACGGGATGTGGGCATCGCTGGCAAGGCCAGCATTTATGGTCCATCCCTAATTGCCCTTGAGGGTGGTGGAGAGCTGCCTTCTTGAACCGCTGCAGTCAGTGTGGTGCAGGAACTCCCACAGTGCTGATAGGTAGGGAGTTCCAGGATTTTGACCTGCCGACGATGAAGGAACTGCAATATATTTCCAAGTCAGGATGGTGTGTGATATTGAGGGGAACTTGGAGGTGGTGATGTTCCCAAGCGCTTGCTGCCCTTGTCCTTCTAGGTGGTAGAGGTTGTGAGTTTGGGAGGTGCTGTCAAAGAAGCCTTGGCGAGTTGCTGCAGTGTATCTTGTAGATGGTACACACTGCAGCCACGGTACGCCAATAGTGGAGGGAGTGAATGTTTAAGGTGGTGGATGGACTGCCAATCAAGCAGGCTGCTTTGTCCTGGATGGTGTAAAGCTCCTTGAGTGTTGTTGAAGCTGCACTCATCCAGGCAAATGGAAAGTATTCCATCACATCAGACTTGTACCTTGTAGATGGTGGAAAGGCTTTGGAAGTTAGGAGGTGAGTCACTTGCCACAGAATACCCAGCCTCTGACTTGCTCTTGTTGCCACACTATTTATGTGGCTGGTCCAGTTAAGTTTCTGGTCAATAGTGACCCCCAGGATGTTGATGGTGGGGGATTCAACGATAGTAATGCCGTTGAATGTCAAGGGGAGGTGGTTAGACTCTCTCATATTGGAGATGGTTATTGCCTGGCACTTGTGTGGCGCAAATGTTACTTGCCACTTATCAGCCAAAGTCTGAATGTTGTCCAGGTCTTGCTGCATGTGGGGATGAAATGCTTCATTATGTGAAGAGTTGCAAATGGAACCGAACACTGTGCAATCATCAGCGAACATCCCCACTTCTGAGCTTATGATGGAGGGAAAGACATTGATGAAGCAGCTGAAGATGGTTGGGCCTAGGACACTGCCCTGAGGAATTCCTGCATCAATGTCCTGGGGCTGAAATGATAGGCCTCCAACAATGACAACCATCTTCCTTTGTGCTAGGTATGACTCCAGCCAGTGGAGAGTTTTCCCCCTGATTTCCATTGACTTCAATTTTACTAGGGTTCCTTGATACCACACTTGGTCAAATGCTTCCTTGATGTCAAGGGCAGTCACTCTCACATCACCTCTGGAATTCAGCTCTTTTGTCCATGTTTGGATCAGTAATGAGGTTTGGAGCCGAGTGGTCCTGGCAGAACCCAAACTGAGCATCAGTGGGGTTATTTGTGAGTAAGTGCCGCTTGATAGCACCTTCCATCACTTTGTTGATGATTTAGAGTCGACTGATGGGGCAGTAATTGGCTAGATTGGATCTGTCCTGCTTTTTGTGGACAGGACATACCTGGGCAATTTTCCACTTTTTTGGGTAGATGCCAGTGTTGTAGCTTTACTGGAACAGCTGGGCTAGAGGCACGGCTAGTTCTAGAGCACAAGTCTTCAGCAATACAGCTGGGATGTTGTCTGGGCCCATAGCCTTTGCTGTATTCAGTGCATTCAGCCGTTTCTTGATATCAAATTGGCTGAAGACTGGCTTCTGTGATGGTGGGGACCTCAGGAGGAGGCTGAGATAGATCATTCACTTGGCACTTCTAGCTGAAGATGGTTGCAAGACTTCAGCCCTGTCTTTTGCACTCATGTGCTGGGCTCCGACATCATTGAGGATGGGAATGTTTATGGAGTCTCCTCCTCCCTTTAGTTGTTTAATTTTCCACCACCATTCACGACTGGATGTGGTAGAACTGCAGAGCTTTGATCTGATCCATTGGTTGTGGAATCGCTTAGTTTTGTCCATAGCATGCTGCTTCCGCTGTTTAGCATGCATGTAGTCCTGTGTTGTAGCTTCCCCAGGTTGGCACCTCATTTTTAGATACGCCTGGTGCTGCTCCTGGCATGCTCTTCTACACTCCTTATTGAACCAGGGTTGGTCCCCTGGCTTGATGGTAATGGTAGAGTGAGGAATATGCTGGGTCATGAGGTTACAAATTGTGGTGGAATACAATTCTGCTGCTGCTAATATCCCACAGCGCCTCATGGATGCCCAGTTTTGAGCTGCTAGATCTGTTCTGAATCTATCCCATTTAAAACGGTGGTAGTGCCACACAACACGATGGAGGGTGTTCTCAGTGTGAAGATGAGACTTCGTCTCCACAAGGACTGCACCATGGTCACTGCAACCAATGCTGTCATGGGCAGATGCATCTGCGACAAGTAGATTGGTGAGGGTGAGGTCAAGTAGGTTTTGCCCACGTGTTGGTTCTCTCACCACCTGCCGCAGGCCCAGACTGGCAGTTATGTCCTTCAGGATTCGGCCAGCTCGGTCAGTAGTGGTGCTACCAAGCCACTCTTGGTGATGGACATTGAATCACCCACCCAGAGTACATTCTGTGTCCTTGCTATCCTCAGTGCTTCTTCTAGGTGGTGTTCAACATGGAGGAGTACTGATTCTCAGCTGAGGAAGGGCGGTAGGCGGTAATCAGCAGGAGGTTTCCTTGCCCATGTTTGACCTGATGCCTTGAGACTTCATGGGGTCGGGAGCCTCTTCTGAGTCAGACGGTTGTGGGTTCAATTGGCACTCGAAAAACTTGAGCACAAAATTTACACTCATTCCAGTGCGGTACTGAGGGAATGCTGCACTGTCGGAGGTGCCGTCTTTTGGATGAGACATTAAACCATCTGCCCTCTCAGGTGGACATAAAAGGTCCCATGTCACTATTCGAAGAAGAGTAGGGGGGTTATCCGTGGTGTCTAGGCCAATATTTATACCTCAACCAACACCACTAAAACAGATTATCTGGTCATTATCACATTGCTGTTTGTAGGAGCTTGCTGTGCACAAATTGGCTGCCACATTTCCTACATTACAACAGTGACTACACTTTAAAAAGTATTGCATTGGCTTTTAAGTGCTTTGGGATAACCTGAGGTCGTGAAAGGCACTATATAAATGCAAGTCTTTCTTTTCTTTCAGAGCAGCTGGAGTCATTACTGGAAGGCAGAGAGTGAAATGAGGCATCTGGGTCCATGCGCCTTTCGGCTCTGTTGCGCATGCATTCTGCACATTAAGCCTCAGGATGCCAGGTTGAATTGGCACCAGACGTGGAGTGCAGGGGTGTGGACAGGTGTGGTGTTGTCTGCTAGCAGTGGAGGAACGACCTGGTGTCAAAGTGACTGGAAAGTGGGATGGATATACTTATAGGTAAGTTGTGACTCCTTTGTGAATGATTGAATTTATTACATGTAATTATATGACAGTTCATTTTTACGCAGTAAGATGGTGAGGAAATGTCATACCATTAGCGTGCCACAGAATTTTTTTTTTTATGGAACACAAATGGCCATTTAACTGATACTGCTGCAATTGTTCTGAGATATGTCAGATCCCAGGAGGTACAGTTCTGAGATCAGATCGGCTCGTGTTTCTGGGATCTGATTGGCTCATGTTTCTGGGATCTGATGGCTTGAATGGACAGTTGGAAGGGACTGCCAGGTGATCGAAAGATTCCATGACGAGATGGCACATGATGTACATCAAGCCAACGTAAGATTTTTAATAACATAGATTTATTAATAATTAATAAACAGAAGTAGAGTCTTGTTTGAGCAAGTATAAATGGAAAACATGTCCAAAGCAGATGATCTGTGCCATAACTCTTCATGTAATAGTTGGCACAGCTCTTCCATTGCCTCTTTCAAGAATCACACTTTTTTTTTAGCAGAGAGTTCCTCACTAAAGTCTTCAAGTGATCTTTGTGGCCTGTAATTTCATTGAGGGGCTTAATATCTTGTATGGCAGTGCCTCTCAAATGCTGCCTCGTGCTTCTTTTCTCAATCTATTATAATGGCATACAGGGGAATTCCCATTGGGAATCTCATAGCTAATACTTGGAACTTCTTACTGTGGGTGGGGGCAAAACATTCCTAGTGGTCTCACAGGTCCACAGGATTTAAAGACAAGTCCAGCTCAATCCAAGTGTTAGACAATAAAAAAATGCTTTGAAAGCTCTTCTGTAACCCCAGCAATCCTTGTTAAAAATTTGTTCAGGCTGCAGCTTCCAGCGTAATGCACTTCTGCCAGTCACAACTGATATTAGCAACAGTTACACCTCATTTATTTTGTTCTAAGTTAGCCTTGCTGCAATGGGAACATTGTCATGGGGGTTTGGGGACTCCAGCACGGTTGCTCTTCATTTTAATATATGGTAATGAGCTCCCGACAGCGTCAGCAAGCACACACATGAAAGGTCTCAGATCGCATTGGAATCTACAGTGCTGCCATTATGGGGTGGAAACCCAGCAAAAATCGGTACTGCCCTAGAGTCCATCCACAAAATTGTTGGTACACTGATTTTACGATGAAAACAGTCAGAAAATTTGGGGCTGTAGTGATTTTAGAACATTGCTGTATGTAACCCCATTATCACATTGCTGTTTGTGGGAGCCTGCTGTGTGCAAATTGGCTGCTGCGTTTCCCATATTACAACAGTGACTACACTCCAAAAGTACTTCATTGGCTGTAAAGCACTTTGAGATGTCCGGTGGTCGTGAAGGGCGCTATGTAATGTAAGTCTTTCTTTCTTTCAAAGCAAGTTAAAAGGAGATCCAATAGAGGTGTTCAAAATTATGCGGAGCTTTGATAAGGTAAATCGGGAGTAACTATTTCTACTGATTGGTGAGTCAGTAACTAAAGAGGATAAATTTAAGAACATCATCAAAAAAATGAAGGGAGAGGTCGAAAGGATTTCTTTACGTAGAGGGTTGTAAGGATATGGAAGGCTCGATCAGAAACAGTGGTGCAAGCAGAGTCCATTATAGCTTTTAAATATTTGAAAAAGAAAAATGTAAACAGGAGTGGGGGGGCGATGAGACTAAGCGTAAAGCTCTTTCACAGAAGTGCGATGGGTCAAACAGCCTCTTTTTGTGCTGTAAAATTCTATGATTCTAAATGACATAATCATATCTAATCTTCATAGAAGCTGAAACCTGCAGTGGCCCAGAACTAGATTAGAAAGATATGATGGATGGTTCTGATGAATCATAGATCTAGAGTGAGAAAATTGTAACTCCGTCACACAAAGAAGTTGAAGGAGGACTGAGAGGTTGCAGTAAGTTTAGGGAGAAATATCAAATTTGTTTTTGTGTGTGTGCAATACAAAACAAGGAAGAAAACTTTGTTATTTTTAAAAATGCATGAACCAACTGTTCACTGAATATACTCACAGTATAAATATGAAATGTTAATAAAAGTCAAGTATGATTATCTATTATGAAACAATATTAATAATCATTCGGCCTCTGATGTAACAATGGAGTAAAAACTACTTAGCTGACTGCCCGTTTAACATCTGGATGGAGACAGAGTATACATAAGGTAGCTGAATCTGATTTAACTTATAGGGGTGAACGTAACAAATATGTCCTTCTGCCATATTCACCATTTAGTGTGCCTTCATAATTATCACCCAGTGGCCTATGGTTGACTCATAGACTCATTTAATGTGAAGCATTTCCATGTGTTCAATCAAGTAACACAAGTAAAGAAATTAATATTGAAAATTTCTTAGTCTGATTCTTTCTACATCATTTTTACACATATCCATTCTCCCTTTGTAAAGCCTCTTATGCCACAAGCTATTCATAATGGAAAGGCTGGGCAGCTGCCTCTGTCAGTGCTGCTCTTCAGCTTTCTGGAAGTGTCCAAGGGTTAGCTGGCCTACAGATATTTATTTATTCTCTCCTCCCTCTGTGCGGTCTCCACTTGGCACATCCTCCTCACAGCACAGCCAAAAGCCGAAAGATACCAGGTGGGAAATTGCAGAGCTAAACCAATCACTCCGTGGCGCAGTATGTTGGAGACCTGAGGGAGCAGAATTCCTCCTGCTGATAATTGCAGTGAAAACGTCAACTTAAGTCCAAGACATTTTGTACTGACGCTACCTCTTACAAGAAAAATCATCATCGGGGGAATTTTATCTCTCTCCCCTTCTCCACAAAGTTCATTTTAATATTCCCTAGAATGTGCTTGTTTTCCCCCTCCATCGGCCTCAATTTAAACTTGCAAGTTGACAATAAGTTTTTTTTTGTTTTAAGTTGCTTGTAAGCCAACACTGGTGGAGTCCAAAACAGCACTCATAACACATCCCTAATATCAAAACAGCCATTGTCTTATTATTGGAAACATAGATTTGAATACAGTCCAATTTCTTCATTTTTAACTTTTAATATTTTAACTTTTCTGGTAAAATTGGAGCACTACACAATTCTTCTAAGCTAAGATCAGATTCCATATGTGATCTATTTTGTAGAAATTTTAGTGGTCATCAGAACACTTGCAAATAGCTTTCATAAATGAGCCTGACCTCCATTCCACTCCAAATTCCAAATGGCCTGGCTGTGTGATTGGAAAGAAATAGCAAAAAGAGTAAATATCATTACCACTTACCACTTACCAACAAAACACACATTCTAGAACCTTTATCTTTACTGCCAAGGAAGAGGAATATTGAAAGCAGATTGTACTTGAAATGCAATTTTGGGTTAAGCATATTCCCATATTCCAAATTTATATCTGAACAAATGTGTGAGACAATATGCCATTAAAAATTAAAATTAATTTTAATCTGTTCTTTTCACCAGTGTTTGCTTAAAGATAATTTAATAATTTAAAGACCTAAACTAAAAATCTGGAGCTTAGAAAGAAGCGTGAGAGCACTGAGAATAGAACTGAAAAAAATGGCAACTGGGTGTGCATTGCTGAAGCTGTGGTAAAGATCTATTAATATCAGATGACTGAAAGCCATGGAATAGGTCATATAATGTGAGGCCATTTTTAATGCTCATTACTGTCTACAAAAAAGGAAAAAAATAAGCCCGCTTTCAGCAATCTCATCTCACACTTTATAACTTCTGTGAGCTTTACTTTGTCAAGAAACACCAAAGATTTCTGCAAGATAGTCTCTATAAAGTGTGCAAACACCGGTCTGTGCGCAATTACATGTTTTGTAAATGTGCACAATGTTTCTATTATCCTACTTATGTACATTTTTTACACACAAATCAAGGTGCCAATAGATAACGTTAATCATATGTTGACATTTCTAGCTCTTGCATCATCTTCAGAAAGGGTGGCCTGTTTCCACAGCATCGAGTGATATTGTGCAGAAGACATGATGCCATGAAAAAGTGAAATGCCTTCTAAGAACTATGTTGTTTGTCACCTGTTCTAGCGCAAGCAAGATATCTTCTCTTCTTCCATTTTAGCCTGTGCTATCTTGTGATGTGCAATAATAGTCAGCCACATTTCCTCTGTGGCAGCCGATACGTTTATATTTAATTCCCACTCAGTCTTAGTTCTTTTAGGTTTTATTGGTACACAAGGATTTTTCTCCTGAAGTGTAACAGCAGGTTATTATTCATGGCAAATCCATCAACAACTACTTGCGTATTTGGTACTACTGGAGAACTAACACACTAAAAGATTCAACCACAGCCATTTTTTACAGCTAACACCAAAATGGAAGAGGATGGAACGTTAACTCACGTGGCAAGTGATGTTTGGGTTCTGAGGGAAATATTCTTATTACCTTATCTTCCCGACAATAACTTTTTGTAGACAGTAATAAGCATTAAAAATGGCCTCACATTATATAACCTATTCCATGACTTTCAGTCATCTGGTATTATGGATGGAATTCTGAGTGCTGAGAACCTGCCAATGGTGAATCCCATACAAAAAAAATGAAAAGCAACCTAGCACTAATTTCTATTTTGTCAGCCAACCCAACTGACTCTTTCATCCTTTTATTTGGAAGCTATTACCACCAATGTTAATGACAACAGAAAATTGTCAGCAGTTGAAAAAAATCCAAAATTCAACAATATGCTTTCCTGTAATAAAAAATATCTCTCCCACAATTTGTGTACACAGCTGGCGGGCAAAATAGCACAAGGAGAGCAAAGTGGCTAGTTACACAGACCTGAAATTCAAAAGATGCCAGTTACACATTTCATACGAGCAAAACTAAAGCTTTTATTTTTCATGAATCGCCATGGAAGTCCAGCAGATGGTTCAAATATGCTCTTTTTTGTTGCCAATTATTTAATCAATTTTTCTCTTCGCCTCTCCTCTCCTGAAGGTGTTAATTCCATGAAGGGTGCAATTCAAGTGGCCATTATTTGTATATGAGTGTTGATAGTAATAGTTAGTAAAGCTATTTGACTACTAGAGCATCACTGCCAAGCCTGCGCCGGTCTCCACGTAGATGTCCTCATACATACACCTAAGTGGGTGTTGCTGGATTAGTGATGAGGAGCAGGAACCACAGCCAACTTTGTTCTGCACAACCCGAGTGCTTTTTAAGGGCTCATGTTCCCACTGTGAGTGAGATCATTTAACTCAGTTCAGAATTTGTATCAAACTTGGGGCCTTCCTAGTCTGGATGGCTCAACTACTCACCAGACAAACCCAATGAGCCATGGGAGAACCCAGGAAAAACAAAGGGTGAGAAATTTGTGGCCTTATTGCCACTATGTAGCTCCATTAAATGCCAGCTGCTGCCGGTTCCCACGGTGGCCATCATTTTTGTCTTTATCTTTGTGTCACTTGTAACTGGCAGCGCCATGCTGGACAAAATGGCGGCGTTGTGAAGTAAATCGGCGTGCAATGCCGACTTTGTCACAAGTACGAACTTCGACCCTAGCGCTGGGTCCTAAGGACGCCAGGTTAACCTGACATGAAAGCAGGCTGACAGTGGCGATGTCGGCACCTCTTAAAGGGACACACACTTCGTTCAGGTAAGTTTGGATTTATGGTTTTGGACTTTTGTTTTGATTTTATTGAACTGGTGACTTGCTGCAATAGATGTGAAAAGTTATAAAAGTGTGTAGGGAATACTGCTGGATGCTTGCAAGGGCTCGGATGGTAAATGAAGGCCTTTGAGAAGACAGAATATGCTGCAAATACTCAGCAGGTCAGGCAACATCCGTGGAGAGAAAAACAGAGTTCACGTCTCAGGTCGAGAAACTGCCTGACTAGCTGAGTATTTCCAGCATTTTATGCTGTCATTTCACATTTACAGCATCCACTTGCAGAGGGAAAAGGAAGAAGCCGAAGAGGAGGAATCAGACAGAAGGATGCATCCCAGACTGCCCCTTTGTGGCTGAGGTATCCAGGATGGAATCATCCGCCTGTGGTCCCTGTGACCACAACTCCAATTCCCCTTTCAACTTTAGTCCCACACCTTACCGTCCATCTGTTACTGACCATTGCAATGTTCTCTTGGTCACGATGCTGAAATAAAAGCCTCCACAAACCAAACTTTCCAATCCACCTATATACATCTATCCATCCAATGTGACATCCAGAAATCAACTCATCACATTCTCTTAGTGGGTGTCTTATGTAAGCTTTTGCCTATCCTACTGATGTCATGCAGTGCTACCCCAGTGGCTGCAGCATGGCTGGTGTAAGGCTACTGACTTTCAGTGGGGGACACTGCAAATGGCCTTGCTGGTTGACATTGAGGAGCTGGTGGCTGGGTATGTCAAATTAATCTTCTAATTCTTCTTCACTTTCCTCTCCCTCTTCTTGGTCACTCACTGGCTAGGCAGGCTGCATTTCTTGGGTGTGTGAAATGAGGAAGGCACTAGGGTGGAGTTGTGGTGATAGGAGGGTGTGAAAGCATGAGATGCATGCCAGAAGGAGGATAACGTATGAGGATGCCAGCATCTTTTATCCTTTCAGCCCCGCCGCTGGCCAAGGGCTCAGCCATGCCCCTGCCAAGAATGGCCTGCACCGTCTCCACCAAGGGGGTGAGGTGAGGCTAGGAATGGGAGATGTGCCTCGTGATTGGTGCAGATTGTTGGTAGGTGAGTGATTGGGGGTGGGGGTTGTGCATTGAGCAGTGTGTGAGGCTAGTGGGGCAGTTGGTAGGAGATGGCTTTTGAAGATGCATTCACTGACCTTGACCAGTGGTCTGAGGTCATGAAGCTTCTTTGGGCACTGGAGCCAGGTGATGGGGGTAACACTGCTGACAGTGACAGCCTCGGTGATGTGGTCCCACATCGTTCCTTCTGGTGGGTATAGGGTGTTTTCGCAGTGTTGACCCCTGCAGAAAGCTGGAGTGCTGCGTGCGAGACCCTGAGTACCCCTTTCCTGGCTTGCTGAGCCATTTGTGTTAGTGCTGAGGCATTTTTCCCATTTTTTGAGGTTAGGAAGGGAATTCAGCTTTAAGAGCTGAAGATTCACATTTGGGACTTCTTTTAATGTTTTTTTTTAAAGGCAGAAAGGGCTGAAAACTGCATTGTTTCACTTCCTTTTAATTTGTATTGCTTCAGTGTGCATGGCCCTTTTAATTCTCAGACCTCTTCATTGAGATTGGGTCGACTAGGCCTGTATTCACTAGAGTTTAGAAGAATGAGAGGGGAGCTCATTGAAATGTATAAAATTCTGACAGGGCTAGACAGACTGGATGCAGGGAGGATGTTTCCCCTGGCTGGGGGATCTAGAACGAGGGGTCACAGTCTCAGGATACGGGGTAGGACATTTAGGACTGAGATGAGGAGAAATTTCTTCACTCAGAGGGTGGTGAACCTGTGGAATTCTCTACCACAGAAGGCTGTGGAGGCCAATCACTGAATATATTTAAGAAGGAGATAGATAGATTTCTAGATGCAAAAGACGTCAAGGGGTATGGGGAGAGAGTGGGAATATGGTATTGAGATATTGAATGGCGGAGCAGGCTCGAAGGGCCGAATGGCCTACTCCTGGTCCTATTTTTCTATGTTTCTATGTTTCATTGCCCACAATTCCTTGCAAGCTCCACAGCCTCGCTTCCAGAGGCTGTACGAGGCTCGAACGCCGCACTGCACACAAACTTCGCCTCCAGCAAGGCGTTACACGGCAGGTAAACGCTGCGCCAACAATCTCCAGCCCCCCCAGACAAAACTTGCTCTGTTAGCATTGCAGCCATTTTCAGCAGCCATTGACTCCATGGCAACTTTACTGGCTAACACCAATTTCTCCCCCAACATGTTCTATGTATTGTTATTACCAAATTTGAACCAATCAACAGATAAACTGACATTCTCATTTTAAAGTGGTTTTAAATATCTGGTGTTATCTTATCAAAATGACCTTTTTAACATTCCACTACAAAGGAATTAAATGACGATGAGTTGGTCCAGGACAACTTCCACTATATAACATCATCATTATTACATCAAAGCCAGCTCAAATAGCTTCTGACTGACAAGGATATTTGGTAATAATTCACGGAGAAATTATTTATTCAATCCATGTTAACAATTCCTTTCAGGCACAAATGGAAGCTTGTTGGAATTTTTATTTGAACTGGAAGTAAAAAGAAAAGAAAATCAAATCAGACAGTAACTGAGAGTTCAAATTAACCCTAAAATCACAATAGCTGTCTCTAAGTCTTTGCCAACAGAAGGAAGGTATGCAAAAGTAAAAGGTTTTCAGTGGTATTTCTGGCTTTAACTTTTGAAAAACAGGAGATGAGCTCTACAATTCAACTTGTCACAATCTCTTCTTTGTACTGACAGAGCAAGCTGCCTCTTTCTGCTGCAATGAACGTGTAGCTCATGTTACAAGCATAAATCCAAATAGTAAAGGCATAATTTCACTATTGGCCAAAACACAATACTTAAAAGTGAATAAAGATGATTTAAAGATAATCAGCATTTATCGGTTGTAAACTGGCTGCCAGGAAAACCCCTTGTTGAGATAAAGCATTCTCCCCATCCCCAACCTCGCTGAAAGCAGGCTACAATATCTGACTCATCCATCAATAGCTCCTACTCCTGTTATTTGAACAAGGAATAGCACCGATAGTTCAAGCAATGAAGAAGTGTACTACGCATTCAGTTCACTTGATACAACACCAGTGTACTGTACTTTAGTATCAACATCGGTGTACTTTGCAATATTATTTGATAACCCAGAACTTGATGCCTGGTGTAGCCACAGTCAGAACCGACTGCAATACTGCCCATCAGTTGCCAAATTACAGCCCTATTGGGATAATATTCTCTATATGGAAAACTCTCTTGAAGCCATTCTACAACTCAGAACAGCCTATATGTCTGACATTGGTCTTTAATAAGAGTCCCCAGCCTCTGATCTATTACACTGACATTTAGTACTGTACGTATCCTGATTCGGTTCCAACACGCTTGCCTGCTATTAGCATGGGTCTCTTCAACTTGCCTTCCTGCACTATTAATGCTATGGCCTCTGCTACTGTGAGGGTGACACAATATCATCTCTTCATACAAGTCCTGCAGTATCGGTTCTGGTGCTTGCTGAAGCAGTGCGCATGCATTGCATTGTTCGTTATACTGTGTGCTGTGCTGTTTCTCGTTGAACTCCATTTGATCCAGGTTCGTCTGTGGACAGATGGAAAGCATAGAATCATAGAATGGTTACAGCACAGAAGGAGGCCATTCGGTCCGTCGAGCCCGTGCCGGCTCTCTGCAAGAGCACTTCAGCTAGTCTCACTCCCCCACCCTTTCCCTGTAGCCCTGCAATTTTTTCCCCACAGGTAATTATCCAATTCCCTTTTGAAAGCCACGATTGAGTCTGCCTCCACCATCCTTTCAGGCAGTGCATTCTTTTAGGATAAATTAGGAGTGTGCAAATTGCCTCCATAGTGACATCAGCAATGAAGGTAACTAATGTTTATGACAATTTCTGTGCAGAAATTATGTATGCCATCAGCTTTGGTGCAGATTTAGTTTTCTATTAATGGGTTCCAACATCATGATTGTACTCTGTCAACCAAATACAACGCAGACATTGGGAACCTGAACCAGCAGTGGAGCCTCTCAAGCCAACATATGACATTCCTCTGCTGACTCCAAGATGAAGAGCTCTGCCACTCTCACCTCAGTCTCCGAGAACTTCATCAGTTGCTTTCCAGGGTTCAGTAGTAATCTGCTGCTTGATGTTGTTAAATCTGCTCATCTGTTACCAAAGAGCTATGAAGAATAATTTAATAAGACAGGGCTCTACACCCTCCAAAGGAGAAATCTCAGCGGGTACATCATAGGGTATTTATTAGGGGACCTCATAGAAGTATATAACATACCAGAGACCTCATAGAAGTATATAAGATACTTAACAGGATAGAGAAAGTAAAACTATATTTTAAGATATATCATGGCAATAGGATGAGACAGCACAGGTTTAGAATTGTGAAAAGCATGGTTATGACAGATATGACGGATATATACAACAACAACAACAACAACTTGTATTTATATAGTGCCTTTAACGTAGTAAAATGTCCCAAGGCGCTTCACAGGAGTATTAAAAGAGAAAAAATTTGACACCGAGCCACATAAGGAGAAATTAGGGCACGTGACCAAAAGCTTGGTCAAAGAGGTAGGTTTTAAGAAGCGTCTTAAAGGAGGAAAGAGACGTAGTGAGACGGAGAGGTTTAGGGAGGGAATTCCAGAGCTTAGGGCCCAGGAAATAGAAGGCACGGCCACCAATGGTTGAGCGATTACAATCAGGGATGCTCAAGAGGGCAGAATTAGAGGAGCGCAGATATCTCGGGGGGTTGTGGGGCTGAAGGAGATTACAGAGATAGGGAGGGGCGAGGCCATGGAGGGATTTGAAAACAAGGATGAGAATTTTGAAATTGAGGCGTTGCTTAACCAGGAGCCAATGTAGGTCAGCGAGCACAGGGGGGATGGGTGAACGGGACTTGGTGCAAGTTAGGACACGGGACGCCGAGTTTTGGATGAACTCAAGTTTACGTAGGGGAGAATGTGGGAGGCCGGCCAGGAGTGCATTGGAATGGTCAAGTCTAGAGGTAACAAAGGCATGGATGAGGGTTTTAGCAGTGGATGAGCTGAGGCAAGGGCGGAGACAGGGGATGTTACGGAGGTGGAAATAGGCGGTCTTAGTTATGCCGCGGATATGTGGTCGGAAGCTCATTTCAAGGTCAAATATAAGGAAATATTTCCTCGCAGACAGGTATCAAACAGATAGAAGTGGTTGCCACGAAGAATGGTTCATATAAGGACACGTGATTAATTTAGGAAGGAGCTAGATGCTGTAATGGGACGACAGTAGGTATTCTGGAAGGTTGAGGCCAAATAAACTCCAGGGTCTTCTTCACCTGAAACTATCTTGTGAAATTTGAGCTTTCTCTTTTTTAAAGATAGAATTACATTTTCTGATCAGACCTACCAGCAGTATTTATACATAAGAGTTTGGGACCTAGTTTCTGGGTTGTTCAGTCACTCAACTGTGATTATTGCTGCTGTCAGATCATGGGATATGCTATCTTCCTGCAGGCAAGAAATTGAAATACAGAGGATCAGAGTGAACAGCTCAGTGATAAATGCCAGCAAACTGTCTGAGCTGACCCCCACTCCAAGGGCTGGATTTTGTCACTGGGGGCGGGCTGGGGGCGTGTCAGGTGGTCAGCGTGTCAGGACCCCTCCTCCGATGTGAGGCGGGACAAAAGTGCAATTTTGCCCTAATTGTGCACTTGATTTCCAGCGTGTGGGAACCCCTGGCCCAATGAGTCTTTTGATACCGAAACTCGCCTCTGATGACGTCATCATTGCAGCCGGATTTATGGCCTGCAAGAAGCCTTGGTTCTTTTTCAACCTTACAACTTTATGACCATACTTCTGAGGGATTCCTACTGCTACTATGTCCAGCACTTGGCCAAAGTGTGCACTCAGATTCGATGAGGCCTCCCTCCAAGCTCTGATGGAGGGAGCAAGAGCTAACAAGGAAGTGCTCTTTCCTTCCTCAGGGAGGAAAAAGCCTCCACAGCAGACCAAAGCTGTGTGGCTTCAAGTGGCACAGGAGGTGAATGCCATTTCAATGTGCAGCAGAACCTGGCTGCAGTGCAGAAAGAGGTTTCATGACTTTCTCTGCACAGAAAAAGTGAGTATTCCATCCCCATGACCCTCAATCTGATCCCCATCGCCTCTCATCACCAGCACTCTGCTTTGTCAACCTCCTCCTCCACATCCCACTTCACCCTTACATCCCTGCACCCTTACCCATTCCCTCTCTCTGTATGTTCACATTCACTTAACTATTCGACTATGCAGCCCTCACACTCCCCATCACTGTGATGCTATGACAACAACTTACAACATACAGGAAGTCTCTTGGTCTTGCCACCTCACTCCATCTTTGTGTCCTTCTAAGCATCTATGCTATGGATTCTCTACACTCACTCCTTCATTCTCACTCAAACTCCACTTGTCTCCCTCATTGCAGGAAAAGAGAGCCCACAATAAGAGGGAGAGGGCGAGGACAGGAGGAGGGCCACCCTCAATAGCCCAGCTCACCACTTCGGAGGAGGCGGCCCTGGAGATCGTGGGAGTGGAGGAGGATGTGCAAGTGGGGGACGGACAGACGGGCGCATCAGAGCAAGCTGGTAACAGAATAGTTTTTCATCTCTCTCATTGACATTGCATAAGTGACTGATAATGATTCTGATGCTCCAACAGATTGACTTATGATCATCTGCACAATTCAATGTGCATGCAACGTTTATCTCACATGTCTAACTCTTTCCTTTACTCCCCCACAGGACCATCGACAGCCCCCCTCCCCACTGTCCAGGAGGAACAGCCTGAGCCCCCAGAATCCTCAGAGGAAACTGCAACCTCTGAGGGCGCAGCGTCAGCAGAATTAAGTGCACTCAGCACCAACGCAGACACTCACACCTCGGTGGGAACTTCACGAGATAGAGTTATGTTGTCATCTGGTGTATCACAGCTCACAAGTGAGCATCAGCAGATGGTGGAGACAGGGACAGCAGTGGAGAGTCCTTGTTGGAGGGCGCAGGACTCTCCCAGCTCGGCTCAGCTGCATGTCGATCCTGTGCCTCCAGGTCTATCCAGAAGGAGAGCGGTGCTGGAACTCTAGGAACAGGTGCAGGAGTCTCTGGCAGGTTTTGTCTCCAGGGTTGTTGCTAGTGTGGAGTGAATGGAGGAGTCCATCGCAAACATGAGCAGAGCCTTTGTGGAGGCATTGGCGCATGAACGCATCACCACGGAAAGGATGGCAACCTCCGTGGAAAGGATGGCTACCTCCGTGGTAAGGCTGGCTACCGTAGAGGAGAGGATGGCTACAGTAGAGGAGAGGATGGCGACGGCCATGGAGGAGCTTAGTCGCCAGGGTATTGAAAACATGGTCATTGTTCAGAATAGACTGACATCTCTTGAGGAGCGATGGTCAGCTATTGAGCAGAGAAACCAAACCTTCATGGAAGTCTTCTGGAGTAGGACTTCCAGTGCAGAAACGGGTCCTCATGGCCCCCTGAAGTGCAGCAAGGTGCTGTCAAGCCACTTGCTAGCTCTGAAGTGTGGCTGACCCATGAGAGGGATGTTGGTGGCAGAGAACAAGGAAGTGTGGGCTCCTCTCCAAGCGCTCACACGACCATGCCACTGCAGAGCCCTCGAACAGAGCCCCACCAGAGTCCTCACTTGACTGAGATCGGCGTCTCAACCCCTGTACAGTCGCAGGAGCAGCAGACTGTTGCCGAGCCTTCACAGGCTCACAACCCCAGAGGACGCCCGCCAAAGGTGTCGAGGCAGGAGCAGCAAGAAAGTGAGCAAGGGGCCTCCACATCTGCTGAAGCCACAGGGGAAGCACCACGTAGGAGCACGTGTAAGAGGAAAGTAAAGCACAAGTAGTCACAAGGGTAGTCACTTGGGTGTTATGTTGTGTTTATTTTTGAAATGCCATCAGTTGCTTGTTGTGATAAAAAATTCTGAAGGCAAACTGTTGAAGTTGTGGCCTGTGTCATTTCGCAAATGGGACTTCCACATTGAGGGCTTAGGGCGACTTGCAATTGTCAGTATGGTGGTCAGAGTGATAGGAATCCGCAGGTTCATGGCCATTGTCAATGCTCCGGAAAGAAGGTGCGAGGCAAAAGCGTTTGATTGGCCAGTTTAAGCAAATCTGGCCAAGATGAGTGCATCCCTTGCATCCCGGGCAGCAATGTGCTCACGTGCTGCTGCCGCTGGTTGATGTGCCTCCGCAAGCTGTTCGTTGTCGTTCTCCTCATCCTCCTCCTCCTCATCTGAGCAGGCTATGCAATGAGCCACTTGTTCCTCAGGCATCTGCAAGCCACGATGCTGTGCCATGTTGTGAAGTGCACAGCAGACCATGACGATTCTGGAAACCCTGGCTGCTGAGTACTGCAGGGCTCCACCTGATCTATCAAAAATGAGAAGTCGCACAACACCAGGTTATAGTCCAACAGATTTATTTAAAATTACAAGCTTTCGGAGCTGTCGCTCCTTCTTCAGGTAGGGTAGCTGTGAGAGAATCTCCCAGAATTCACAATATAAACACAGAAAAAATGTATTCAAATCTTTCCTTACATCAAAGACACACTAAGAGCACAGCCAAGACAATGAGATGTGTCCCAGGGGGTCCAACGTGTCAAAACACCTGCTGGCTGCATATCCTCTCCATTTGGGTTTGGTTCTTGTGTTAGTTTTTTTTTAAAAACCTGGAAAGACCGGCCATGATGTCAAGTCACGTTCTGTATCGTGACATGAACCCGATATCGCGATTGAGGCCATCCTCATGAGTGCGGAACTTGGCTATCAGTTTCTGCTCTATGATTTTGCGCTGTCGTGTATCCCGAAGGCCGCCTTGGAGAACGCTTACCCGCAGATCCGAGGCTGAATGCCCCTGACTGCTGAAGTGTTCCCCGACTGGGAGGCAACCCTCCTGCCTGGCGATTGTTGCGCGGTGTCCGTTCATACGTTGTCTCAGTGTCTGCATGGTCTCGCCGATGTACCATGCTCTGGGGCATCCTTTACTGCAACGTATGAGGTAGACAACGTTGGCCGAGTCCAACGCCGGCATCTCCACATCCTGATCTATCAAGGCATCTGAAGCGCATCTCCACCAAGCCGATGGTTTGCTCGATTATGGATCTGGTGGAAATGTGGCTGGAGTTGTAGCGCTCCTCAGCTTCGTTGGATGGGCTCCTCAACGGCGTCATTAGCCACGTCTTCAGGGGATAGCCCTTGTCTCCAAGTAACCATCCAAAAAGTTGGTTTGGTGGACTGAAGAGCGGAGGCGCACTAGACTGTCGCAGAATGAAGGAGTCATGGCAACTGCCAGGGTACTTGGCGCAACCATGCAAAATTTCCTTCTTGTGGGCACACACCAGCTGCACGTTGAGGGAATGGAAGCCCTTGTGGTTGACAAAAATACCTGGATTGTGATGGGGTGCCTTAAGGGCCACATGTGTGCAGTCAACGACGCCCTGCACCCTTGGAAAGCCTGCCAGATTAGCGAATCCAACCGCACGCACGCTTACACTTGCTTGATCCTTGGAGAAGTTGATGTAATTGTGCGCGATGGCAAAGAGGGCATCGGTTACCTGCGTGATGCAAGTGTGTGCGGCCGCCTGGGAAACGCCGCTGATGTCTGCAGCTGATCCCTGGAATGAGCCTGAAGCAAAAAAGTTGAGTGCAGTGGTGACATTGACGGCCACTGGTAAGGGGTGTTCACCGGATCCTCTGGGCTCCAGGTGTTGGTGCAGCATTGTGCAGATGTCACCCACTACCACTCACGAAAGTCTGAGCCTCCTTTGGCACTGCTGCTCAGTCATGTTGAGGTAGCTCATCCTCTGTCTGTAGACCCTGTTTTGGGGGTATCTCCTGCGGCGATGTGCTTCCATGCGCTGGTGCCTTCTGGCCTGTGCAGCTTCAGGTGGGTGAGCAGCAGTTTGGCGCTCCTGTTGTTGCTCCTGCTGTTGGTGCTGCTGTTGTTCAGGGTTCTGCTGCTGCTGCGGCTGATCTTCGTCCGAATCTGATGTCCAGGAGGAAAGGAAATAAATGGTTCCCATTCTTCTGGTATATACCTCAGTTGAGGAAGCGCTCAGTCAAGGTGGGGAGAGGGGTTTCCCAGGAGGCCACACTGGAGATGGGTCTCAGGCTCCAAACTTCCACAATAATGAGTAGGCCTGCTAAAAGTTCCCCCAGACCTGAGACAACAAAGTTCTGCCACCTGCAAATGATGATTGCTGAAAACTCCTTTTTAATGGTGGAGCTGCAGCTGTTAGTAAGCAATCCACTTGTGAGGCCGCCAGAATTAACTGGCGTGTTCCAGAGGAGACGTGCAGCATGGGGGAAAAGTGTTAAATTCAGAAACGCCCCTCAAAATGGGATTATAGAGGCACTTAGCTGGTTGTTAAGGGCCTTAAGGACCTATCCCGCCTCTTGGAGGTGGGATGGAAATGGGGTCTAAAACCCTGATTCTGGGAAAATTGCTCGGAGGCGGGCTGGAGGTGGGATCACGCCTCCAATCCCGCCTCCTCGGGCCTGGCAAAATCGAGCCCAAACAGTCCGAAAATAGAACCCATATATCTTAATTTTACCAAATTAATTTGGTTCCCGTGGTACTCAGTTGATTTTCCATTGATATTATAAGTTGAATCATGAACATGATTCATGAATCATGAAAAATGTAATGTTTACAATCAAGTTTAGAACATTTGAACACATGAGTATATTTTCCACCGAATCAACCCCGTTGACAGCTTTTGGATAAGTGCGAGTGGGAAAGGGGTGCATTTCATTGGCTGCCTACTCCACTTGTGTATCATGCAATTTCCTGGGGGCCTTTCACACCGACAAGGTAGCACTCTCACACTAATGTTGCAAGAGCTTCATTAACACAAGCAATCACATTCAAATAAAGTCTGCTACAATTTCCTGTTCTCAATGTCTAATTCATAGAATTGCATAAAATTACATAGAAATTATAACACAGAAACAAGCTGTATGGTCCAGTTTATATCAATATTTATCCTCCCCACAAACAGCAGTCCTAATCTCATGTGCCCACTCTGTCCCCAAATCTCTATATTTCTCTTTCCTTCAACCACCTATCAAACCTATTCTTAAATGTTGATGTGGTCTCTGCTTCAGTCACTAAGGGGGAAAAATTCAGTATCGCCCCGTTTGGGGCGCAATTATCGGCCGGGCGCAAAGATTAGCGCCTGGCGCTAATTATCGCCTCCGACGGCAAACTTGACTTTTATCGCCCCTGGAGGTGATTGGAGCGCTAAATCAGGCGCTACACATCTGTCTTAAGGCGCAAAGGCCGAGGAGCGAGGCGCTAACTCAGAGCGCTGGCGAAGCTCATGTGATGTCAGTCAGCAATGGAACACACACACAATGGCCCCGGCCAGTTCTTAAAGGGGAGGGTTGATCTTGCTTTCTATCCACATCCTGCTCATTGCAGCCTTGAATCTCGGCCTGGAGAGACCTGTACATCAAATCTGCTGGAAAGAACAATGGAGAGGCCCAGGGAAAGAGCTGAGTGCAGCCCCCACAGTCTCTTCTAAATCGATACAAGGAAGGGCAAATCAAAATGAACCTGCAAAGTGCTGCTCAGTACCCAAAACTCCTTCACACAGCGTTGAATCTCTCCAGAAGTCTCTCTCTCTCTCTCTCAGAATGCGTGGTTCAAAAATGTCGCCAACAAAAAAAGGAAGGAAGCGGTCACCTTTAAATAGCACTCCCCCAGTCCCTTCCTGACTGCAAAACGCTCCCCTCAACCTGTCATTGCTAGCGGTAGGCGGTAAGGCAGGGGGCGCCACTCAATATCCGCTCCGGGGCGCTACCGGGGCGTTGCGCACTCGACTGATGTCACGATCTGCCGGCGCAGGAGATCGTGGCGGTACTGTTTAGCGCCGCTGCAAAATGTCTAGTTAATTTTGCGAGCGGCGCAAACATCGCCGCGCCCGGGCGCTAGTTGCTTTGCGCCCCATTAGCGCCCTCTTAAGGCACTAACGGGAGGCGCAACCAACTGAATTTTTCCCCCCTAACTGTGGTAATGCATTCCTACAGCTTCACAACCCACGATGCAAAAAAGTTTATCTTGCTCTCTGTCCTAAAATCTCTTACTTTTAATCTTGTATTTATGTCCCCTTGTTATAGACCCCTCAACCACTGGAAGCAATCTGGGAGTGAAAATATGGGCGTTAGGACCCTGAAAATTGGGTCGCGGCCTTGCCCCCCTGCTCTGCGCCAGAAGTGCGTCTGATGCCATTTTCAGTCAGGCCTGTTTTTAATCGTCCACCGTGCCGGCCTGAAACTGGTGAGTTCCTAATAAATATATGTAAGTTAGGGTCCTGCGGCTTTTGCAATGTGATTTTAAGCCTCCTCAGCGTTTGATTTGCTAAACCTACAACCCGCTCACAAATTATGGGTGGGAACAATTGGGAGGGCTGCTCTTGCAGCATTATTTAATGGGATCTTCAGCTGCTCTCCGGTAAGTCACTTATTTGTTGATTTTCACTGCTAGTGGTGTTATTGGCTATTTTTGGCTCTGTTGGCTGCTGGAGCGGTCTTAAAACTTTGTGTGAGGTTGGTAACCTTTTGGAACCTTGAATGGATTTTTGACCAGGGGCTTCTGGCCAAAAGTTCCAGTGGCAGCATGGACGTGGTGGTTGGACTGCCACTGTGGCTGGAAGAGTATGAGGAAGATTAGCAGCATGCAAGAGCCCACAGGCCTGCAACTGCAGAGAGAAGAGACAGAAGGAAGGGATCTTGTAGCAGGCCCTACCACACTAGAGTGTACAGGCTAAGAACTGCGTGTTCTAACACAAGATCCCAGAGTATACATAAACAGGGCTTCCACTCACTGAACGCACAGCTGGTGTGTGACAACACGCAGTGCATCATGAGTGACTACACTTCAAAAGTACTTCATTGGTTGTAAAGCACATTGGGACGTCCTGAGGTCTTGAAAGGCACTATATAAATGCAAGTCTTTCTTTTTGTTATTCATCTACCTACCAAAATTAAGAAGATCACATGGCACATGTGATATACCTCAGTAAGTTGGAGTAGAGTGTTAGACCCAAGTCTCACCAAACTTAGCTTGATGTTGGGCAGGTAAAGGCACATCCTGGTTCATAGGGGATGCAAGATCCACTTATGGGAGTAATTTATGATGCTGAACTTGAGGAGAATATATAACATAAAAACCCAAAAGGGTAACAGTAGTGTATGTGATGGTTATGTGTATGCCTATATGTGAGATTGTGCTGGGAAAGGAAATGATTGGGATTTTTCAGAATGGATGGTTCTGATGCTCCAACAAGCTAAAAACTGCAGGTTGTTTGAGTTCAGCAGTTGTGGCTCCTGATAGTTTTGAGGCTTACATCATGATTCAATTCTAATCAACGTTGAGACTAAAAGGGATGAGAGGTCACAAATAGTCAATATTTGCCTACTGAGTGGCTTTGTTAATATTCAAAGACATTTCCTGAAAGGGTAATTTGCCTATTACAGACTTTATCATTATGTTTACATTTAATATTTAATATTTGTACTTGATAGTGTGCAAAATCCTTTTAAGCTCCATATTTTATTTAACTGCAAATAAATATTTTAGTTACTTTAGCCTGTAATAGCTTTGGCCTTTATGCAATAGCTGCTTATTCCAAAACATTGGGGACCAACAATTTCAAAAGACAAAGTAAAAAGGCTTTCTAATGACTTGTTATTTATTTTCATCATTATAGTAAAATGAAGGGGTGGGATCAGTGGGGGTTATGATGCTTAATTGTAACATGACTGTATAGGACAGAATAGATCGACCAGCTGGTCTTTTCCTGCCCGTCATTTTTGTACGTTCGCCTGTATCTTTTGAGGTCGAGTGTCACTTAAAGTCACATTTAATCTCTGGCAAATAAGAATTGATCTTAAGAGGACTCCATCCATATTCATAAATGAGCAGAGGCAAAGAAATATTGAAAGATTACATTCAATATACTGTAGCAGTACATTTTGTAAAGATAACTGATGCCTTAAAATCGATGAGACTGGGCTGATGTTCCAAAGTTGTTTTTTCTTGCGCTTTAATGGCAACCAAAAAACAGCAGATGTGGCATTAGTGTTTTGTTTACTCAGTTTTTATGGCAATTTGCCTTTTCCCATATGTGTTTAACACAGTGGTAAATGTTTATAGGTAGTGAATTAAAAATGTCAATCAAGTCTATTATTAAGGGTTGAATCCAATTAACGTTTAAGTTGGGTTCATTATCACCTGTGCTGTAGTTATGCTTGGATCAGGCTTTATTACCACAAATATTCTTAAGTGAAATTGTTCAAATTTAAAATGTAGCTTTATTTTAGATACATTTTTGAAAAGTCATTGACCTGAAACATTAACTGTTTCTCTCTCCACAGATGCTGCCTGACCTGCTGAGTATTTCCAGCATTTTCTGTTTTTATCCCAGTTCTCACCTGTTCTCCCCTGCGCCAGACAGTACCCAACATGCTGCCTCCTCTCCCAATGGCTGAGTCTCCCCCTGCAAAGGTGCAGGTGGAGCAGTCTTTGGTGGAGCCTTCACACGCTCCAACACCCAGAGGTAGTCGGCTATGCTGCCCACTCTTGGGAAGACATACATTGACGGGGACCAATGGGGGGATGTGCAATGGGTGGTTGGTTGGTTACAGGACTGTTTTGTGTCAGTGGGATTGGTGGAGGTGGTGGGGGTTTGGGGGTGAATGGCCATTGGATGTGATTGTTACATCAGTTCAGTGGGAGTGACGAACTAAACCGTACCTCTTTAAGCGAATCCCCTCTCTGCTGCTCCCCTCTCTGTTGACCAGCTGCAGGTCTCCCCACAGCAGACTGTTGCTGATGGTCATTTTGCTCCTCGTACGAAGTCCAATCTAAGGCAGCCGTGGTCAACACCTCCGAAGTCCACAAATTAGCCTCTCAGAGCATGCAGTCTCAACAAACCCTTTCCCGGTGGGAGGTAAGAAAGCAGCTGTTAGCACCGAGCCTTTATTGATCTCCGTATTCGTGCCTTTTAATTAGCCCCAGGAATTGCCGTACAATCTTCCCGCCTTCTTATCAATGGTGACTTTCAGGAAGCCTGAGAAATCCGTGCATGTGATGCTAAATTTAAATGCCAGTGACAATCTCCTTCAAATTGCCTAATTTAAATATTATAAACAGTAACCCGCCTCTCCAGAGGGGATTACACGCACGTATCCAAACGCGCCTGAGTTAAACCCGGAAGTCGATACGTTGGAGCCGGTTGCCATTTAATTTTTGGCAAATTTAGCCACCTTCCCGAACCCCAACCCTCACGCTTTTCACTATTAAACTTCACCCCATTTATTTATATTGCACTTCTATACTGTTTTCAGTGGACCCAAGGGAATGCTGGCATTTGCAACATTTTTGCATGAAAATTAATTATTTTTTTTGATGTGGCCTAATGGAAACCACCCTCTGCATGAATATATTAATGAAAGCAGGACCCAGAGGATCCACAGGATAAGAAGGCATTTGTGGCAGAATATTGTAGTAGTTTTCAGACTACAGTCTTTGAGGAGCAAGATATATTATGATGCTGGGTTCCAGGTATAGCAAATCAGGTATAGAGGAACTAGTACGGATGAAAAAGCATGGGATACAGAAGTAATTAAAATGAGTTAGTTAGTCAAATGAACATCGTAGAGGTAAATAAATATCTTCTGTGTTTTCCCACATGTAAACAAAGAGTGTTAATTGAATTCATTACACATCATCATCAAACTAATTAATTTGGCAGGTTTATCTAAGCCATTCAGCATTTTTTCAAATGTTCATGTTAAGATAGTGGCCCAAAAATTCGGCTGAATACGGGAGAGTACGAATTGTGTACTCTCGCGTATTCAGTCCCGAAGTGCCGGTTTCCTGCATGCACTGCGCATGCGCGGGAAACCGGCACTTCGGGTATGGCGAAGGGGGCGGTTCCTAAGTGAACCGCGTGCGCACTACAGGCTGTGCGCACGCAGCACACTTAGGTTTTTTTTCAGGTTTGAACGCGAGGGTAAGTATGGAAGATTTTACACATGAAAAAAGGAGGCGTAAGACCCCCTTTTAACAAGGTAAGTAGTTAATTAAGTATTATTTTAATTTTTTTTCAACAGGTTTATCTTTTTTAGAGACTTTAAAGAAAGGTAAGTTTATTTTTATAACTTAAAAAGAATTAAAATTTTTCAAAAATTTAAATTTTTGTTTAAAGTGGTTAATTTATTTAACTATAGTTATTTTATTAATGTGATGGTTTTTTTAAAAATTTATTTGAGGTTTAGCTGTTCTTTTGGGGGCAATTTGTATTCATAGTTTTGACAGTTCTCCTGTCAAAGCTATGAATGAAAGATGGTGTGCTGCCATTGGCTCTCCATGCCCCACGTGATACCAGAGGTCGCATCGAACTAACTGCGCCTCTGGGACACGACACACACTGCGCGCCGGCACCAGGGAGAGGCCCAGGAGCTGAAGTTCCTGTGGGCCCGAAACACAACGGCCGGCGCGGAGTGTGATATCGCGGGGGATCCTTACCCCCGCGGCAAGACTACGAAGTCAAATTTCTGGGCCAGTATGATTTACTTCATTAATAATGTGAAAAACAACAACAATGGAAACTAAACAATGGTGATTAGTGTCAATTACGTTGAATATATTGTACTGCACGTAAATTTTAAATTGTGTACATTTGTTCTATTTCGCGATATCTCTTGGTAAGATTGCAAATTTTGGGAAGATCGATTCTTTGGAAAGACCTATTAAAACAAGAAAGAAAGAACTTGCATTTTAAAAGCACCCTTCACGTCTTTTTGGTGTCCAAAAGCGCATCACAGCCATTGAAGTACTTTTAAAATGTAGTCACTGTTGTAATGTGGGCACACATGGCAGCCGACATCTTGAGAAAATTTATTTTTTGTTTTTAGCAAAGCTCATGCCTAATTTATTTAAACCCTAGTGTCTGGGAAATTTAGCCCGAGTGTCAAGTGAATATGAGGCAAAGATGGCTCTTCCTACATTTCTAGGTTAGACTGACAGTATCATTCAGTCAATAGAACACATCCTGACTTTAAACTCCCACTGATAGTTGAGCGACAGGCCAGAAACGTATACAATTCTGACAGGGCTAGACAGACTGGATGCAGGGAGGATGTTTCCCCTGGCTGGGGGGTCTAGAACGAGGGGTCACAGTCTCAGGATATGGGGTAGGACATTTAGGACTGAGATGAGGAGAAATTTCTTCACTCAGAGGGTGGTGAACCTGTGGAATTCTCTACCACAGAAGGCTGTGGAGGCCAAGTCACTGAATATATTTAAGAAGGAGATACAGTAGATAGATTTCTAGACGCAAAAGGCGTCTGGGGAGAGAGCGGGAATATGGTATTGAGATAGAGGATCAGCCATGATCATATTGAATGGCGGAGCAGGCTCGAAGGGCCGAATGGCCTACTCCTGCTCCTATTTTTCTATGTTTCTATAAAAATACACCTTGCCCAAGGAATATCTCCACGGCCACTGTTTTAAAGTGACTGAATAAATCAAATTCTGCTTTTATCACTTGAGACTGAGGAATTTTTACCAGCATTTTGGGCATTACATTTCATGATTCCATCCACTTATAATTAGGTCTGCTGGTTTATGGTGACTAACATAAGTTAAATTCTCTTCTTATTACTTGGCATAGATACAAAGTAAATTCCAGTTACTTACTCTATGGAATAATGTGCCTCAGTCCTAACCTCAGTAGACTTGCCCTATTGCACCAGGCTGTTTTGCTATTTCCATTCTGTGATCTCTCTAAGTGAGATTGATAGCTTAATGCCAATTTAGGGGTTGTTTTGTGCTGTGGGTCCATGTCTATTAGAGACTAGATTGAGACTAACCAAATTTATTTCACATAGGATCCTAACAGCCATTGAGCCAATGAGACTTCATTCATTTGAAATTAAACTCAGTCTACTGTCTAACCTGTTGATACTGACACTGCATCCCAGAAATAGAATCTCTTCCATTCCCTTAGTATCCCTCACCTCGATGAGGACAAAATTCATTAAAAAGGTTATAAAATTAGATGTTATATAGGAAATTGTTCAAATTTACCCAGAGAAATGAGGCACTGGACCTGTGGAAATGGCATGACTTTATTACATATGAATTTTTCCAGAGTTTTGAGAATCGTATTCCATGGTTCCATTCAGTTTTCCTAGAAAACCACAAACCATTGGCCTTGAAAAATATTGTTGCTGTCACTATAAGAAAATATACTGATACCAGTTGACTTTGTGATCCTAACAAACTTAAAAAGAAAACAATTCAAGCTCAAATATACTAAAAGTTAGTCTGACAAAAAGTTAGTGCATTATGGCATCAAAATATTTTAGTTCAATCTTCTGTTTGTAAGTAAATTGTTCACTTTTTTCACATTTGGGAATTTGGTGTACGGTCTCGTTTTGTTGCAGCCAGTTAGTCTGCATTGTCAAAATGTCACTGATATTGAGGTTGTCTGAATAGTTTGACTGTTCTTTCATGCAGAATTAAGGGAGTGGTGATGGAGGTAACAAGGACTGTTAATGCAGAGGGGCTTCTTGTCACTTTTCAGGTGAGTGGATTGAGCAGGTCAACGGAAGCGCTGAGAGATCAACTGCTCCCTGACCTCTCTGGCTGCCAGATGTTTTACTGCTCCTTCTTTTGGATCTCCCTCACCTGCACCCAATTCTTCCTTGTCGGTTGTGCCTCTCGCTGTTGATGTGCCTCCTCCAATACCAATCCTTGTTCCACAGCCATGTTGTACAGAAGGCAGAACACTGCCATGATGTGACCCACTTTGTCTGGGACCTATTGTAGGGACACCACCCCCGCCCACCCCACCGAGACTGATCAAGTCATTGGAACCTTCAAGCTTCAAGATGCCAATGGTGTGTTCAATGATGTGCCTGGTGGTCCCATGGCTATTATTGTAGTTGCGCTGCTTAGGCATGGTGGGGTTGCAGAGTGGTGTCATCAGCCAGATGTGGAGGGTTTTATTTTGTCCCCGAGCAGCCATCGTCTGACATTCCTGGACGGGTGGAATAGTGTGCGTATGGATCAGTGTCTCAGTGAAAACATTGTGGCAGCTATCAGCAAAAGTGCCACAGATGTGAATGATCCTTCAGTGATGATCACATTGGACATTGATGGAAAGATAGTCGGAGTCTCACTTCTGCTCTGGCTTGTTCTACAGTCCAAACAACAGCACTGAAGTGAGTTGCTCACTATAAAAAACATCAAGCAGCTTACCTTTTGGGTACAATTCACTTGTAAAGTTTTTGTTATATTTTCACAAGTATGCAAGTGTACTTGCAGTGCTCATCAAACTAAATTTATATCCAATTACACATTTTACAAACCGCCCCCGAAAAAAAACAACCAAATCGTTACAAATAAAAGTGAAAATGTCAGAATAGAAATAACTTTTTTTGGAAACTTCCATCAAAGGCTCACCTTTGTTGCAAAAGTTGCAGAAATTGCAAATCCATTGCTCACTATTTATAGCCACTGATCCTATTGCACTTCCACTTGTGGATGAGTCCACAACAAGAGGGAATAAATATAAGATAGTCACTAATAAATCAAATAAAGAATGTAGGAGGATTTTCTTTACACAGAGAGTGGTGAGAATGTGGAACTCGCTGCCACATAGAATGATTGAAGTAGATATATTTGATACATTTAAGGGGAGGCTTGATGCATACATGAAGGAGGAGGGAATAGAGGAAAAGGAGAGCAAGATGGGAACAGGTAATTAGAGTTGGAGGAGGCTCATGTGGAGTGTAAATATCCGGAGAGATTATGTGCACGAATATATTTGCGGCCTAGGAGATCGGAGGTGGGAGGGAGAGAGAGGAGATCGAAGGGGGAAGAGAGAGGATCGCAGGGGGAGAGAGAGGATCGAAGGGGGAGAGAGAGAGGATCAAAGGGGAGAGAGAGAGGATCGAATGGGAGAGAGAGAGAGAGAGGATCGAAAGGGGAGGGAGAGGATCGAAGGGGGAGAGAGACAGAATTGAATGGGACAGAGAGAGAGAGGATCGAAGGGGAGAGAGAGAGGATGGATGGGAGAGAGAGAGGATGGAAGGGAGAGAGAGAGAGAGAGAGGATCGAAGGGGGAGAGAGAATCGAAGGGGGAGAGAGAGAGAGGATCGAAGGGGAGAGAGAGGGGATCGAAGGGGGAGAGAGAGAGGATCGAAGGGGAGGGAGAGAGAGGATCGAAGGGGAGGGAGAGAGAGGATCGAAGGGGGGGAGAGAGAGAGGATTGAAGGGGGGAGAGAGAGGATCGAAGGGTAGAGATAGAGAGAGGATCGAATGGAGAGAGAGAGGATCGAAGGGGGAGAGAGAGTGGATGGAAGGGAGAGAGTGAGAGAGAGAGAGGATCGAAGGGGGAGAGAGAGAGAGGATCGAAGGGGAGAGAGAGAGAGATGTTCGAAGGGTGAGAGAGAGAGAGGATCGAAGGGGAGAGAGAGAATCGAAGGGAGAGAGAGAGAGGATCGAAGGGGAGAGAGAGAATCGAAGGGGAGAGAGAGGATCGAAGGGGAGAGAGAGAGGATTGAAGGTGAGCGAGAGAGAGGATCGAAGGGGAGAGAGAGAGGAGTGAAGGGAGAGAGAGAGGATCAAAGGGGGGGAGAGAGAGAGGATCGAAGGGGGAGAGAGAGGATCGAAGGGGGAGAGAGAGGATCGAAGGGGAGAGAGAGAGAGGATCGAAGGGGGAGATAGAGAGGATAGAAGGGGGAGAGTGGTCGAACTCGGAGGTCGAACTCCAAACTATCGTCAACACCATCACCGAAGCGTACGAGAGCATGGGCACCTCAAAGCACTGGAGAGGTACCACCAACGCTGCCTCCGCAAGATCCTGCAAATCCATTGGCAGGATAGGCGCACTAATGTCAGTGTTCTTGCTCAGGCCAACATCCCCAGCATCGAAGCTTTGACCATGCTTGATCAGCTCCGATGGACAGGTCACATTGTCCGCATGCCCGATACGAGACTCCCAAAACAAGCGCTCTACTCGGAGCTCTGGCACGGCAAGAGAGCCCCAGGTGGGCAGAGGAAACGCTTCAAGGACACCCTCAAAGCCTCCTTGAAAAAGTGTAACATCCCCACCGACACCTGGGAATCCCTGGCCCAAGACCGCAGAAAGTGGAGGAGAAGCATCCAGGAAGGCGCCGAACACCTCGAATCTCTTCGCCGGGAGCAAGCAGAAGCTAAGCGCAGGCAGCGCAAGGAGCGTACGTCAACCCAAGCACCCACCCACCCACCCCTTCAATCACCGTCTGCCCCACCTGTGACAGAGACTGTAGGTCCCGCATTGGACTCATCAGTCACCTGCAAACTCATTTTTAATGTGGAAGCAAGTCATCCTCGGTTCCGAGGGACTGCCTAAGAAGAAGTAAGAAGGATGGGAGAGAGAGAGAGGATCGAAGGGGGAGAGAGAGAGAGAGAGGATCGAAGGGAGAGAGAGAGAGAGGATCGAAGGGGGAGAGAGAGAGAGATGTTCGAAGGGGGAGAGAGAGAGTGGATCGAAGGTGAGAGACAGAAGATCGAAGAGGGAGAGAGAGAGGATCGAAGGGTAGAGATAGAGAGAGGATCGAATGGAGCGAGAGAGGATTGAAGGGGGAGAGAGTGGATCGAAGGGAGAGAGAGAGAGGATCGAAGGGGAGAGAGAGAATCGAAGGGAGAGAGAGAGAGGATCGAAGGGGAGAGACAGAAGATCGAAGAGGGAGAGAGAGAGGATCGAAGGGTAGAGATAGAGAGAGGATCGAATGGAGTGAGAGAGGATTGAAGGGGGAGAGAGTGGATCGAAGGGAGAGAGAGAGAGGATCTAAGGGGAGAGAGAGAATCGAAGGGAGAGAGAGAGAGAATCGAAGGGAGAGAGAGAGAGGATCGAAGGGGAGAGACAGAAGATCGAAGAGGGAGAGAGAGAGGATCGAAGGGTAGAGATAGAGAGAGGATCGAATGGAGTGAGAGAGGATTGAAGGGGGAGAGAGTGGATCGAAGGGAGAGAGAGAGGATCTAAGGGGAGAGAGAGAATCGAAGGGAGAGAGAGAGAGGATCGAAGGGGAGAGAGAGAATCGAAGGGGAGAGAGAGAGGATTGAAGGGGAGCGAGAGAGAGGATCGAAGGGGAGAGAGAGAGAGGAGTGAAGGGAGAGAGAGCAAGGATCGAAGTGGAGAGAGAGAGGATCGAAGTGGGGGAGAGAGGATCGAAGGGGGAGAGAGAGAGGATCGAAGGGAGAGAGAGAGAGGATCGAAGGGAGAGAGAGAGAGGATCGAAGGGAGAGAGAGAGGATCGAAGGGGGAGAGAGAGAGGATCGAAGGGAGAGAGAGAGGATCGAAGGGGGAGAGAGATGATCGAAGGGAAAGAGAGCAAGGATCGAAGGGGAGACAGGATCGAAGGGAGAGAGAGAGGATCGAAGGGGGAGAGAGGTCGAACTCGGAGGTCAAACTCCAAACCATCGTCAACACCTTCACCGAAGCGTACGAGAGCATGGGCCTTACGTTAAACATCCGTAAGACAAAGGTCCTCTACCAACCTGCCCCCGCCACACAGTACTGCCCCCGATTATCAAAATCCACGACAAGGCCTTGGACAACGTGGACCACTTTCCATACCTCGGAAGCCTACTATCAACAAGGGCAGACATCGACGACGAAGTCCAACACCGCCGTCAGTGTGCCAGTGCAGCCTTCGGTCGCCTGAGGAAGAGAGTGTTTGAAGACCAGGACCTCAAACCTGGCACTAAGCTCATGGTCTACAGAGCAGCAGTGATACCCGCCCTGCTGTATGCCTCAGAGACATGGAACATGTACAGCAGGCACCTCAAAGCACTGGAGAGGTACCACCAACGCTGCCTCTGCAAGATCCTGCAAATCCATTGGCAGGATAGACGCACCAATGTCAGTGTTCTTGCTCAGGCCAACATCCCCAGCATTGAAGCTTTAACCACGCTCGTTCAGCTCTGATGGACAGGTCACATTGTCCGCATGCCCGATACGAGACTCCCAAAACAAGCGCTCTACTCGGAGCTCTAGCACGGCAAGAGAGCCCCAGGTGGGCAGAGGAAACGCTTCAAGGACACCCTCAAAGCCTCCTTGAAAAAGTGTAACATCCCCACCGACACCTGGGAATCCCTGGCCCAAGACCGCAGAAAGTGGAGGAGAAGCATCCAGGAAGGCGCCGAACACCTCGAGTCTCTTCGCCGGGAGCAAGCGGAAGCCAAGCGCAGGCAGCGCAAGGAGCGCACGTCAACCCAAGCACCCCACCCACCCACCCCTTCAACCACCGTCTGCCCCACCTGTGACAGAGACTGTAGGTCCCGCGTTGGACTCATCAGTCACCTGCAAATTCATTTTTAATGTGGAAGCAAGTCATCCTCGGTTCCGAGGGACTGCCTAAGAAGAAGTAAGAAGGATGGGAGAGAGAGAGAGGATCGAAGGGGGAGAGAGAGAGAGAGGATCGAAGGGGGAGAGAGAGAGAGAGGATCGAAGGTGAGAAACAGAAGATCGAAGGGGGAGAGAGAGAGGATCGAAGTGTAGAGATAGAGAGAGGATCGAATGGAGAGACAGAGGATCGAAGGGAGAGAGAGGGAGGATCGAAGGGGAGAGAGAGAATCGAAGGGAGAGAGAGAGAGGATCGAAGGGGAGAGAGAGAGGATCGAAGGGGAGCGAGAGAGAGGATCGAAGGGGAGAGAGAGCAAGGATCGAAGGGGGAGAGAGAGGATCGAAGGGGGAGAGAGAGAGGATCGAAGGGGGAGAGAGAGAGGATCGAAGGGGGAGAGAGAGAGGATCGAAGGGGGAGAGAGCAAGGATCAAAGGGGAGAGAGAGAGAGGATCGAAGGGGAGAGAGAGAGGATCGAAGGGAGAGAGAGAGAGGATCGAAGGGAGAGAGAGAGGATCGAAGGGGGAGAGAAAGAGGATCGAAGGGGGAGAGATAGAGAGAGGATCGAATGGAGAGAGAGAGAATCGAAGGCAGAGAGAGAGAATCGAAGGGAGAGAGAGAGAGAATCGAAGGGAGAGAGAGAGAGGATCGAAGGGGAGAGAGAGAGGATCGAAGGGGAGCGAGAGAGAGGATCGAAGGGGAGAGAGAGCAAGGATCGAAGGGGGAGAGAGAGGATCGAAGGGGGAGAGAGAGAGGATCGAAGGGGGAGAGAGAGAGGATCGAAGGGGAGAGAGAGAGAGGATCGAAGGGGAGAGAGAGAGGATCGAAGGGAGAGACAGAGAGGATCGAAGGGAGAGAGAGAGGATCGAAGGGGGAGAGAAAGAGGATCGAAGGGGGAGAGAGAGAGAGAGGATCGAAGGGGGAGAGAGAGGATCGAAGGTGAGAAACAGAAGATCGAAGGGGGAGAGAGAGAGGATCGAAGTGTAGAGATAGAGAGAGGATCGAATGGAGAGAGAGAGAATCGAAGGGAGAGAGAGAGGATCGAAGGGGAGAGAGAAAGGATCGAAGGGGAGCGAGAGAGAGGATCGAAGGGGGAGAGAGAGAGGATCGAAGGGAGAGAGAGGGAGGATCGAAGGGGAGAGAGAGAATCGAAGGGAGAGAGAGAGAGGATCGAAGGGGAGAGAGAAAGGATCGAAGGGGAGCGAGAGAAAGGATCGAAGGGGAGCGAGAGAGAGGATCGAAGGGGAGAGAGAGGAGCGAAGCGAGAGAGAGAGGATCGAAGGGGGAGAGAGAGGATCGAAGGGGAGAGAGAAAGGATCGAAGAGGAGCGAGAGAGAGGATCGAAGGGGGAGAGAGAGAGGATCGAAGGGAGAGAGAGGGAGGATCGAAGGGGAGAGAGAGAATCGAAGGGAGAGAGAGAGAGGATCGAAGGGGAGAGAGAAAGGATCGAAGGGGAGCGAGAGAGAGGATCGAAGGGGAGCGAGAGGAGCGAAGCGAGAGAGAGAGGATCGAAGGGGGAGAGAGAGGATCGAAGGGGGAGAGAGAGGATCGAAGGGGGAGAGAGAGAGGACCTAAGGGGGAGAGAGAGAGGATCGAAGGGGGAGAGAGAGAGGATCGAAGGGAGAGAGAGAGGATCGAAGGGAGAGAGAGAGGATCGAAGGGGGAGAGAGAGGATCGAAGGGAGAGAGAGAGAGGATCGAAGCGTGAGAGAAAGAGGATCGAAGGGGGAGAGAGTGGATCGAAGGGGGAGAGAGAAAGGATCGAAGGGGGAGTAGAGAGGTTCGAAGGGGGAGAGAGAGAGGACCTAAGGGGGAGAGAGAGAGGATCGAAGGGGGAGAGAGAGAGGATCGAAGGGAGAGAGAGAGGATCGAAGGGGGAGAGAGAGAGAGAGGATCGAAGGGGGAGAGAGAGGATCGAAGGTGAGAAACAGAAGATCGAAGGGGGAGAGAGAGAGGATCGAAGTGTAGAGATAGAGAGAGGATCGAATGGAGAGAGAGAGAATCGAAGGGAGAGAGAGAGGATCGAAGGGGAGAGAGAAAGGATCGAAGGGGAGCGAGAGAGAGGATCGAAGGGGGAGAGAGAGAGGATCGAAGGGAGAGAGAGGGAGGATCGAAGGGGAGAGAGAGAATCGAAGGGAGAGAGAGAGAGGATCGAAGGGGAGAGAGAAAGGATCGAAGGGGAGCGAGAGAAAGGATCGAAGGGGAGCGAGAGAGAGGATCGAAGGGGAGAGAGATAGAGAGAGGATCGAATGGAGAGAGAGAGAATCGAAGGCAGAGAGAGAGAATCGAAGGGAGAGAGAGAGAGAATCGAAGGGAGAGAGAGAGAGGATCGAAGGGGAGAGAGAGAGGATCGAAGGGGAGCGAGAGAGAGGATCGAAGGGGAGAGAGAGCAAGGATCGAAGGGGGAGAGAGAGGATCGAAGGGGGAGAGAGAGAGGATCGAAGGGGGAGAGAGAGAGGATCGAAGGGGAGAGAGAGAGAGGATCGAAGGGGAGAGAGAGAGGATCGAAGGGAGAGACAGAGAGGATCGAAGGGAGAGAGAGAGGATCGAAGGGGGAGAGAAAGAGGATCGAAGGGGGAGAGAGAGAGAGAGGATCGAAGGGGGAGAGAGAGGATCGAAGGTGAGAAACAGAAGATCGAAGGGGGAGAGAGAGAGGATCGAAGTGTAGAGATAGAGAGAGGATCGAATGGAGAGAGAGAGAATCGAAGGGAGAGAGAGAGGATCGAAGGGGAGAGAGAAAGGATCGAAGGGGAGCGAGAGAGAGGATCGAAGGGGGAGAGAGAGAGGATCGAAGGGAGAGAGAGGGAGGATCGAAGGGGAGAGAGAGAATCGAAGGGAGAGAGAGAGAGGATCGAAGGGGAGAGAGAAAGGATCGAAGGGGAGCGAGAGAAAGGATCGAAGGGGAGCGAGAGAGAGGATCGAAGGGGAGAGAGAGGAGCGAAGCGAGAGAGAGAGGATCGAAGGGGGAGAGAGAGGATCGAAGGGGAGAGAGAAAGGATCGAAGAGGAGCGAGAGAGAGGATCGAAGGGGGGAGAGAGAGAGGATCGAAGGGAGAGAGAGGGAGGATCGAAGGGGAGAGAGAGAATCGAAGGGAGAGAGAGAGAGGATCGAAGGGGAGAGAGAAAGGATCGAAGGGGAGCGAGAGAGAGGATCGAAGGGGAGCGAGAGGAGCGAAGCGAGAGAGAGAGGATCGAAGGGGGAGAGAGAGGATCGAAGGGGGAGAGAGAGGATCGAAGGGGGAGAGAGAGAGGACCTAAGGGGGAGAGAGAGAGGATCGAAGGGGGAGAGAGAGAGGATCGAAGGGAGAGAGAGAGGATCGAAGGGAGAGAGAGAGGATCGAAGGGGGAGAGAGAGGATCGAAGGGAGAGAGAGAGAGGATCGAAGCGTGAGAGAAAGAGGATCGAAGGGGGAGAGAGTGGATCGAAGGGGGAGAGAGAAAGGATCGAAGGGGGAGTAGAGAGGTTCGAAGGGGGAGAGAGAGAGGACCTAAGGGGGAGAGAGAGAGGATCGAAGGGGGAGAGAGAGAGGATCGAAGGGAGAGAGAGAGGATCGAAGGGGGAGAGAGAGAGAGAGGATCGAAGGGGGAGAGAGAGGATCGAAGGTGAGAAACAGAAGATCGAAGGGGGAGAGAGAGAGGATCGAAGTGTAGAGATAGAGAGAGGATCGAATGGAGAGAGAGAGAATCGAAGGGAGAGAGAGAGGATCGAAGGGGAGAGAGAAAGGATCGAAGGGGAGCGAGAGAGAGGATCGAAGGGGGAGAGAGAGAGGATCGAAGGGAGAGAGAGGGAGGATCGAAGGGGAGAGAGAGAATCGAAGGGAGAGAGAGAGAGGATCGAAGGGGAGAGAGAAAGGATCGAAGGGGAGCGAGAGAGAGGATCGAAGGGGAGAGAGAGGAGCGAAGCGAGAGAGAGAGGATCGAAGGGGGAGAGAGAGGATCGAAGGGGAGAGAGAAAGGATCGAAGGGGAGCGAGAGAGAGGATCGAAGGGGGAGAGAGAGAGGATCGAAGGGAGAGAGAGGGAGGATCGAAGGGGAGAGAGAGAATCGAAGGGAGAGAGAGAGAGGATCGAAGGGGAGAGAGAAAGGATCGAAGGGGAGCGAGAGAGAGGATCGAAGGGGAGAGAGAGGAGCGAAGCGAGAGAGAGAGGATCGAAGGGGGAGAGAGAGGATCGAAGGGGGAGAGAGAGGATCGAAGGGGGAGAGAGAGAGGACCTAAGGGGGAGAGAGAGAGGATCGAAGGGGGAGAGAGAGAGGATCGAAGGGAGAGAGAGAGGATCGAAGGGAGAGAGAGAGGATCGAAGGGAGAGAGAGAGGATCGAAGGGAGAGAGAGAGAGGATCGAAGGGGGAGAGAGAGAGGATCGAAGCGTGAGAGAAAAAGAATCGAAGGGGGAGAGAGTGGATCGAAGGGGGAGAGAGAAAGGATCGAAGGGGGAGTAGAGAGGTTCGAAGGGGGAGAGAGAGAGGACCTAAGGGGGAGAGAGAGAGGATCGAAGGGGGAGAGAGAGAGGATCGAAGGCAGAGAGAGAGGATCGAAGGGGGAGAGAGAAAGGATGGAAGGGAAGAGAGAAAGGATCGAAGGGAGAGAGAGAGAGGATCGAAGGGGAGAGAGAGAGGATCGAAGGGGAGCGAGAGAGAGGATCGAAGGGGAGAGACAGCAAGGATCGAAGGGGGAGAGAGAGGATCGAAGGGGGAGAGAGAGAGGATCGAAGGGGGAGAGAGAGAGGATCGAAGGGGAGAGAGAGAGAGGATCGAAGGGGAGAGAGAGAGGATCGAAGGGAGAGAGAGAGAGGATCGAAGGGAGAGAGAGAGGATCGAAGGGGGAGAGAAAGAGGATCGAAGGGGGAGAGAGAGAGAGAGGATCGAAGGGGGAGAGAGAGGATCGAAGGTGAGAAACAGAAGATCGAAGGGGGAGAGAGAGAGGATCGAAGTGTAGAGATAGAGAGAGGATCGAATGGAGAGAGAGAGAATCGAAGGGAGAGAGAGAGGATCGAAGGGGAGAGAGAAAGGATCGAAGGGGAGCGAGAGAGAGGATCGAAGGGGGAGAGAGAGAGGATCGAAGGGAGAGAGAGGGAGGATCGAAGGGGAGAGAGAGAATCGAAGGGAGAGAGAGAGAGGATCGAAGGGGAGAGAGAAAGGATCGAAGGGGAGCGAGAGAAAGGATCGAAGGGGAGCGAGAGAGAGGATCGAAGGGGAGAGAGAGGAGCGAAGCGAGAGAGAGAGGATCGAAGGGGGAGAGAAAGGATCGAAGGGGAGCGAGAGAGAGGATCGAAGGGGGAGAGAGAGAGGATCGAAGGGAGAGAGAGGGAGGATCGAAGGGGAGAGAGAGAATCGAAGGGAGAGAGAGAGAGGATCGAAGGGGAGAGAGAAAGGATCGAAGGGGAGCGAGAGAGAGGATCGAAGGGGAGAGAGAGGAGCGAAGCGAGAGAGAGAGGATCGAAGGGGGAGAGAGAGGATCGAAGGGGGAGAGAGAGGATCGAAGGGGGAGAGAGAGAGGACCTAAGGGGGAGAGAGAGAGGATCGAAGGGGGAGAGAGAGAGGATCGAAGGGAGAGAGAGAGGATCGAAGGGGGAGAGAGAGGATCGAAGGGAGAGAGAGAGAGGATCGAAGCGTGAGAGAAAGAGGATCGAAGGGGGAGAGAGTGGATCGAAGGGGGAGAGAGAAAGGATCGAAGGGGGAGTAGAGAGGTTCGAAGGGGGAGAGAGAGAGGACCTAAGGGGGAGAGAGAGAGGATCGAAGGGGGAGAGAGAGAGGATCGAAGGGAGAGAGAGAGGATCGAAGGGGGAGAGAGAGAGAGAGGATCGAAGGGGGAGAGAGAGGATCGAAGGTGAGAAACAGAAGATCGAAGGGGGAGAGAGAGAGGATCGAAGTGTAGAGATAGAGAGAGGATCGAATGGAGAGAGAGAGAATCGAAGGGAGAGAGAGAGGATCGAAGGGGAGAGAGAAAGGATCGAAGGGGAGCGAGAGAGAGGATCGAAGGGGGAGAGAGAGAGGATCGAAGGGAGAGAGAGGGAGGATCGAAGGGGAGAGAGAGAATCGAAGGGAGAGAGAGAGAGGATCGAAGGGGAGAGAGAAAGGATCGAAGGGGAGCGAGAGAGAGGATCGAAGGGGAGAGAGAGGAGCGAAGCGAGAGAGAGAGGATCGAAGGGGGAGAGAGAGGATCGAAGGGGGAGAGAGAGGATCGAAGGGGAGAGAGAAAGGATCGAAGGGGAGCGAGAGAGAGGATCGAAGGGGGAGAGAGAGAGGATCGAAGGGAGAGAGAGGGAGGATCGAAGGGGAGAGAGAGAATCGAAGGGAGAGAGAGAGAGGATCGAAGGGGAGAGAGAAAGGATCGAAGGGGAGCGAGAGAGAGGATCGAAGGGGAGAGAGAGGAGCGAAGCGAGAGAGAGAGGATCGAAGGGGGAGAGAGAGGATTGAAGGGGGAGAGAGAGGATCGAAGGGGGAGAGAGAGAGGACCTAAGGGGGAGAGAGAGAGGATCGAAGGGGGAGAGAGAGAGGATCGAAGGGAGAGAGAGAGGATCGAAGGGAGAGAGAGAGGATCGAAGGGAGAGAGAGAGGATCGAAGGGAGAGAGAGAGAGGATCGAAGCGTGAGAGAAAAAGGATCGAAGGGGGAGAGAGTGGATCGAAGGGGGAGAGAGAAAGGATCGAAGGGGGAGTAGAGAGGTTCGAAGGGGGAGAGAGAGAGGACCTAAGGGGGAGAGAGAGAGGATCGAAGGGGGAGAGAGAGAGGATCGAAGGCAGAGAGAGAGGATCGAAGGGGGAGAGAGAAAGGATGGAAGGGAAGAGAGAAAGGATCGAAGGGGGAGAGAGAAAGGATCGAAGGGGAGAGAGAGAGGATCGAGGGGGAGAGAGAGAGGATCGAAGGGGGAGAGAGAGTGGATCGAAGGGAGAGAGAGAGCGGATCAAACAGGGAGAGAGAGGATCTAAGGGGGAGAGAGAGAGGATCGAAGGGAGAGAGAGAGTGGATCGAAGGGAGAGAGAGAGGATCGAAGGGGGAGAGAGAGGACCTAAGGGGGAGAGAGAGAGAGGATCGAAGGGGAGAGAGAGAGGATCGAAGGGGGAGAGAGAGGACCTAAGGGGGAGAGAGAGAGAGGATCGAAGGGGAGAGAGAGAGGATCGAAGGGGTCGCAAGAGAGGATCGAAGGGAAGAGAGAGAGATGATCGAAGGAAGGAGAGCAAGGATCGAAGGGAAGACAGAGAGGATCGAAGGGGGAGAGAGAGAGGATCGAAGGGAGAGAGAGAGAGGATCGAAGGAGGAGAGAGAGAGAGGATCGAAGGGGGAGAGAGAGAGAGGATCGAAGGGGGAGAGAGAGAGAGGATCGAAGGGCGAGAGAGAGGATCGAAGGGGGAGAGAGAGGATCGAAGGGGGAGAGAGAGAGGATCGAAGGGGGAGAGAGAGGATCGAAGGGGGAGAGAGAGGATCGAAGGGGGAGAGAGAGGATCGAAGGGGGAGAGAGAGAGGATCGAAGGGAGAGAGAGAGGATCGAAGGGGGAGAGAGAAAGGATGGAAGGGAAGAGAGAAAGGATCGAAGGGGGAAAGAGAAAGGATCGAAGGGGGAGAGAGAGAGTATCGAAGGGGGAGAGAGAGAGAATCGAAGGGGGAGAGAGAGAGGACCTCAGGGGGAGAGAGAGAGGATCGAAGGGGAGAGAGAGAGGATCGAGGGGGAGAGAGAGAGGATCGAAGGGGGAGAGAGAGTGGATCGAAGGGAGAGAGAGAGCGGATCGAACAGGGAGAGAGAGGATCTAAGGGGGAGAGAGAGAGGATCGAAGGGAGAGAGAGAGTGGATCGAAGGGAGAGAGAGAGGATCGAAGGGGGAGAGAGAGGATCGAAGTGGGAGAGAGAGGATCGAAGTGGGAGAGAGAGGATCGAAGGGTGAGAGAGAGAGGATCGAAGGGAGAGAGAGAGAGGATCGAAGGGGGAGAGAGAGAGAGGATCGAAGGGCGAGAGAGAGAGGATCGAAGGGGGAGAGAGAGAGAGGCTCGAAGGGCGAGAGAGAGGATCAAAGGGGGAGAGAGAGTGGATCGAAGGGAGAGAGAGAGGATCAAAGGGGGAGAGAGAGTGGATCGAAGGGAGAGAGAGAGGATCGAAGGGGGAGAGAGAGGATCGAAGGGAGAGAGAGTGGAGCGAAGGGAGAGAGAGAGAGGATCAAAGGGAGAGAGAGAGAGGAACGAAGGGAGAGAGAGAGAGGATCGAAGCGAGAGGGAGAGAGGATCGAAAGGAGAGAGAGAGTGCATCGAAGGGAGAGAGAGGGTCGAAGGGGGAGAGAGGGAGAGAGAGGATCATAGGGGGAGAGAGGGAGAGAGAGGATCAAAGGGGGGAGAGAGAGAGGATCAAAGGGAGAGAGAGAAAGGATCGAAGAGGGAGAGAGAGAGAGGATCAAAGGGAAAGAGAGAGAGGATCGAAGGGGGAGAGAGAGGATCGAAGGGGAGAGAGAGAGGATCGAAGGGGGAGAGAGTGGATCGAAGGGAGAGAGAGAGGATCGAAGGGGGAGAGAGAGAGGATCGAAGGGGGAGAGAGAAAGGATCGAAGGGGGAGAGAGAGAGAGGATTGAAGGGGAGAGAGAGAGGATCGAAAGGGAGAGAGAGGATCGAAGGGGAGAGAGAGAGGACCTAAGGGGGAGAGAGAGAGGATCGAAGGGGGAGAGAGAGAGGATCGAAGGGGAGAGAGAGAGGATCGAAGGGGAGAGAGAGAGGATCGAAGGGGAGAGAGAGAGGATCGAAGGGGGAGAGAGAGAGGATCGAAGGGGAGAGAGAGAGAATCGAAGGGGAGAGAGAGAGTGCATCGAAGGGAGAGAGAGGGTCGAAGGGGGAGAGAGGGAGAGAGAGGATCATAGGGGGAGAGAGGGAGAGAGAGGATCAAAGGGGGGAGAGAGAGAGGATCAAAGGGAGAGAGAGAAAGGATCGAAGAGGGAGAGAGAGAGAGGATCAAAGGGAAAGAGAGAGAGGATCGAAGGGGGAGAGAGAGGATCGAAGGGGAGAGAGAGAGGATCGAAGGGGGAGAGAGTGGATCGAAGGGAGAGAGAGAGGATCGAAGGGGGAGAGAGAGAGGATCGAAGGGGGAGAGAGAAAGGATCGAAGGGGGAGAGAGAGAGAGGATTGAAGGGGAGAGAGAGAGGATCGAAAGGGAGAGAGAGGATCGAAGGGGAGAGAGAGAGGACCTAAGGGGGAGAGAGAGAGGATCGAAGGGGGAGAGAGAGAGGATCGAAGGGGAGAGAGAGAGGATCGAAGGGGAGAGAGAGAGGATCGAAGGGGAGAGAGAGAGGATCGAAGGGGGAGAGAGAGAGGATCGAAGGGGAGAGAGAGAGAATCGAAGGGGAGAGAGAGAGGATCGAAGGGGAGAGAGAGAGGATCGAAGGGGGAGAGAGATGATCGAAGGGGAGCGAGAGAGAGGATCGAAGGGGAGAGAGAGAGGATCGAAGGGGAGAGAGAGAGAGAACCTAAGGGGGAGAGAGAGAGAATCGAAGGGGAGAGAGAGAGGATCGAAGGGGAGAGAGAGAGAATCGAAGGGGGAGAGAGAGAGAATCGAAGGGGAGAGAGAAAGGATCGAAGGGGAGCGAGAGAGAGGATCGAAGGGGAGAGAGAGGAGCGAAGCGAGAGAGAGAGGATCGAAGGGGGAGAGAGAGGATCGAAGGGGGAGAGAGAGGATCGAAGGGGGAGAGAGAGAGGACCTAAGGGGGAGAGAGAGAGGATCGAAGGGGGAGAGAGAGAGGATCGAAGGGAGAGAGAGAGGATCGAAGGGAGAGAGAGAGGATCGAAGGGAGAGAGAGAGGATCGAAGGGAGAGAGAGAGGATCAAAGGGGAGAGAGAGAGGATCGAAGCGTGAGAGAAAAAGGATCGAAGGGGGAGAGAGTGGATCGAAGGGGGAGAGAGAAAGGATCGAAGGGGGAGTAGAGAGGTTCGAAGGGGGAGAGAGAGAGGACCTAAGGGGGAGAGAGAGAGGATCGAAGGGGGAGAGAGAGAGGATCGAAGGCAGAGAGAGAGGATCGAAGGGGGAGAGAGAAAGGATGGAAGGGAAGAGAGAAAGGATCGAAGGGGGAGAGAGAAAGGATCGAAGGGGAGAGAGAGAGGATCGAGGGGGAGAGAGAGAGAGGATCGAAGGGGGAGAGAGAGTGGATCGAAGGGAGAGAGAGAGCGGATCGAACAGGGAGAGAGAGGATCTAAGGGGGAGAGAGAGAGGATCGAAGGGAGAGAGAGAGTGGATCGAAGGGAGAGAGAGAGGATCGAAGGGGGAGAGAGAGGACCTAAGGGGGAGAGAGAGAGAGGATCGAAGGGGAGAGAGAGAGGATCGAAGGGGGAGAGAGAGGACCTAAGGGGGAGAGAGAGAGAGGATCGAAGGGGAGAGAGAGAGGATCGAAGGGGTCGCAAGAGAGGATCGAAGGGAAGAGAGAGAGATGATCGAAGGAAGGAGAGCAAGGATCGAAGGGAAGACAGAGAGGATCGAAGGGGGAGAGAGAGAGGATCGAAGGGAGAGAGAGAGAGGATCGAAGGAGGAGAGAGAGAGAGGATCGAAGGGGGAGAGAGAGAGAGGATCGAAGGGGGAGAGAGAGAGAGGATCGAAGGGCGAGAGAGAGGATCGAAGGGGGAGAGAGAGGATCGAAGGGGGAGAGAGAGGATCGAAGGGGGAGAGAGAGGATCGAAGGGGGAGAGAGAGGATCGAAGGGGGAGAGAGAGGATCGAAGGGGGAGAGAGAGAGGATCGAAGGGAGAGAGAGAGGATCGAAGGGGGAGAGAGAAAGGATGGAAGGGAAGAGAGAAAGGATCGAAGGGGGAGAGAGAAAGGATCGAAGGGGGAGAGAGAGAGTATCGAAGGGGGAGAGAGAGAGAATCGAAGGGGGAGAGAGAGAGGACCTCAGGGGGAGAGAGAGAGGATCGAAGGGGAGAGAGAGAGGATCGAGGGGGAGAGAGAGAGGATCGAAGGGGGAGAGAGAGTGGATCGAAGGGAGAGAGAGAGCGGATCGAACAGGGAGAGAGAGGATCTAAGGGGGAGAGAGAGAGGATTGAAGGGAGAGAGAGAGTGGATCGAAGGGAGAGAGAGAGGATCGAAGGGGGAGAGAGAGGATCGAAGTGGGAGAGAGAGGATCGAAGTGGGAGAGAGAGGATCGAAGAGTGAGAGAGAGAGGATCGAAGGGTGAGAGAGAGAGGATCGAAGGGAGAGAGAGAGAGGATCGAAGGGGGAGAGAGAGAGAGGATCGAAGGGCGAGAGAGAGAGGATCGAAGGGGGAGAGAGAGAGAGGCTCGAAGGGCGAGAGAGAGGATCAAAGGGGGAGAGAGAGTGGATCGAAGGGAGAGAGAGAGGATCAAAGGGGGAGAGAGAGTGGATCGAAGGGAGAGAGAGAGGATCGAAGAGGGAGAGAGAGGATCGAAGGGAGAGAGAGTGGAGCGAAGGGAGAGAGAGAGAGGATCAAAGGGAGAGAGAGAGAGGAACGAAGGGAGAGAGAGAGAGGATCGAAGCGAGAGGGAGAGAGGATCGAAAGGAGAGAGAGAGTGCATCGAAGGGAGAGAGAGGGTCGAAGGGGGAGAGAGGGAGAGAGAGGATCATATGGGGAGAGAGGGAGAGAGAGGATCAAAGGGGGGAGAGAGAGAGGATCAAAGGTAGAGAGAGAAAGGATCGAAGAGGGAGAGAGAGAGAGGATCAAAGGGAAAGAGAGAGAGGATCGAAGGGGGAGAGAGTGGATCGAAGGGGAGAGAGAGAGGATCGAAGGGGGAGAGAGTGGATCGAAGGGATTGAGAGAGGATCGAAGGGGGAGAGAGAGAGGATCGAAGGGGGAGAGAGAAAGGATCGAAGGGGGAGAGAGAGAGAGGATCGAAGGGGAGAGAGAGAGGATCGAAGGGGAGAGAGAGAATCGAAGGGGAGAGAGAGAGGATCGAAGGGGAGAGAGAGAGGACCTAAGGGGGAGAGAGAGAGGATCGAAGGGGGAGAGAGAGAGGATCGAAGGGGGAGAGAGAGGATCGAAGGGGAGAGAGAGAGGATCGAAGGGGAGAGAGAGAGGATCGAAGGGGGAGAGAGAGAGAATCGAAGGGGAGAGAGAGAGAATCGAAGGGGAGAGAGAGAGGATCGAAGGGGAGAGAGAGAGGATCGAAGGGGGAGAGAGATGATTGAAGGGGGAGAGAGAGAGAATCGAAGGGGAGAGAGAGAGAACCTAAGGGGGAGAGAGAGAGAATCGAAGGGGAGAGAGAGAGGATCGAAGGGGAGAGAGAGAGAATCGAAGGGGGAGAGAGAGAGAATCGAAGGGGAGAGAGAGAGGATCGAAGGGGAGAGAGAGAGAGGATCGAAGGGGGAGAGAGAGAGGACCTTAGGGGGAGAGAGAGAGGATCGAAGGGGAGAGAGAGAGGATCGAAGGGGGAGAGAGAGTGTATCGAAGGGAGAGAGAGAGAGGATCGAAGGGGGAGAGAGAGTGGATCGAAGGGAGAGAGAGAGAGGATCGAAGGGGGAGAGAGAGGATCGAAGGGGGAGAGAGAGGATAGAAGTGGGAGAGAGAGAGGATCGAAGGGAGAGAGAGAGGATCGAAGGGGGAGAGAGAGAGGATCGAAGGGGGAGAGAGAGAGAGGATCGAAGGGGGAGAGAGAGAGAGGATCGAAGGGGGAGAGAGAGAGAGGATCGAAGGGGGAGAGAGAGAGAGGATCGAAGGGCGAGAGAGAGGATCGAAGGGAGAGAGAGAGGATCGAAGGGGGAGAGAGAGTGGATCGAAGGGAGAGAGAGAGGATCGAAGGGAGAGAGAGAGGATCGAAGGGGGAGAGAGAGGATCGAAGGGGGAGAGAGAGAGGATCAAAGGGAGAGAGAGAGAGGAACGAAGGGAGAGAGAGAGAGGATCGAAGCGAGAGGGAGAGAGGATCGAAAGGAGAGAGAGAGTGCATCGAACGGAGAGAGAGGGTCGAAGGGGGAGAGAGGGAGAGAGAGGATCGTAGGGGGAAAGAGGGAGAGAGAGGATCATAGGGGGAGAGAGAGAGAGAGAGAGGATCAAAGGGGGGAGAGAGAGAGGATCAAAGGGAGAGAGAGAAAGGATCGAAGGGGGAGAGAGAGAGAGGATCAAAGGGAGAGAGAGAGAGGATCGAAGGGGGAGAGAGAGGATCGAAGGGGAGAGAGAGAGGATCGAAGGGGGAGAGAGAGAGGATCCAAGGGGGAGAGAGAGAGGATCGGAGGGGGAGAGAGAGAGGATCGAAGGGGGGAGAGAGGATCGAAGGGGGGAGAGAGGATCGAAGGGGGGAGAGAGGATCGAAGGGGGAAGAGAGGATTGAAGGGGGGAGAGAGGATCGAAGGGGGGGAGAGCAAAGATCGAAGTGGGGGAGAGAGATAGGATCGAAGTGGGGTGAGAGAGGATCAAAGGGAGAGAGAGAAAGGATCGAAGGGGGAGAGAGAGAGGAACGAAGGGAGAGAGAGAGAGGAACGAAGGGAGAGAGAGAGGATCGAAGGGAGAGAGAGAGAGGAACGAAGGGAGAGAGAGAGAGGATCGAAGTGGGGGAGAGAGGATCGAAGCGGGGAGAGAGGATCGAAGGGGGAGAGAGAGGATCGAAGGGGGGGAGAGAGGATCGAAGGGGGGGAGAGAGGATCAAAGGGGGCAGAGAGGATCGAAGGGGGAGAGAGAGGATCGAAGGGGGGGAGAGAGGATCGAAGGGGGGGAGAGAGGATCGAAGGGGGAGAGAGAGGATCGAAGGGGGGGAGAGAGGATCGAAGGGGGGAGAGAGGATGGAAGGGGGGAGAGAGGATCGAGGGGGGGCGAGAGGATCGAAGGGGGGGAGAGAGGATCGAAGGGGGGCGAGAGGATCGAAGGGGGGGAGAGAGGATCGAAGGGGGAGAGAGAGAGGATTGAAGGGGAGAGAGAGGACCTCAGGGGGAGAGAGAGAGGATCGAAGGGGAGAGAGAGGATCGAAGGGGAGAGAGAGAGGATCGAAGGGGGGAGAGAGGACCTCAGGGGGAGAGAGAGAGGATCGAAGGGGGGAGAGAGGATCGAAGGGGAGAGAGAGAGGATCGAAGGGGGGAGAGAGGATCGAAGGGGAGAGAGAGAGGATCGAAGGGGGGAGAGAGGATCGAAGGGGGGGAGAGCAAAGATCGAATGGGGGAGAGAGTTAGGATCGAAGGGGGAGAGAGAGAGAGAGAGAGAGGATCAAAGGGGGGAGATCGAAGATCGAAGGGGGGGAGAGAGTTAATATCGAAGTGGGGAGAGCGAGAGGATTGAAGGGGGAATAGCGAGAGGATCGAAGGGGGAGAGAGAGAGAGGATTGAAGGGGGGATAGCGAGAGGATCGAAGGGGAAGAGAGAGAGAGAGAAAGGATCGCTGGGGGGAGAGCAAATATCGAAGGGGGGAAGAGTTAGGATCGAAGGGGGGGAGAGAGAGGATCGAAGGGGGGGAGAGAGAGGATCGAAGGGGGGGGAGAGAGAGGATCGAAGGGGGGGAGAGAGAGGATCGAAGCGGGGGGAGAGAGGATCAAAGGGGGGAGAGAGGATCGAAGGGGGGGAGAGAGGATCGAAGGGGGAGAGAGGATCGAAGGGGAGAGAGAGGATCGAAGGGGGAGAGAGAGAGGATCGAAGGGGAGAGAGAGGATCGAAGGGGGGAGAGAGAGGATTGAAGGGGAGAGAGAGAGGATTGAAGGGGAGAGAGAGGACCTCAGGGGGAGAGAGAGAGGATCGAAGGGGAGAGAGAGGATCGAAGGGGGGAGAGAGAGGATCGAAGGGGGGAGAGAGGATCGAAGGGGGGAGAGAGGATCGAAGGGGGGAGAGAGGATCGAAGGGGGGGAGAGAGGATCGAAGGGGGGAGAGAGGATCGAAGGGGGGAGAGAGGATCGAAGGGGGGAGAGAGGATCGAAGGGGGGCAGAGAGGATCGAAGGGGGAGAGAGAGAGGATCGAAGGGGGGAGAGCAAAGATCGAAGTGGGGGAGAGAGTTAGGATCGAAGGGGGAGAGAGAGAGAGAGAGAGGATCAAACGGGGGAGATCGAAGATCGAAGGGGGGGAGAGAGTTAATATCGAAGGGGGGAGAGCGAGAGGATCGAAGGGGGGGAGAGAGAGAGGATTGAAGGGGGAATAGCGAGAGGATCGAAGGGGGAGAGAGAGAGAGAAAGGATCGAAGGGGGGAGAGCAAATATCGAAGGGGGGAAGAGTTAGGATCGAAGGGGGGGAGAGAGAGAATCGAAGCGGGGGGAGAGAGGATCGAAGGGGGGAGAGAGAGGATCGAAGGGAGTAGAGAGAGAGGTGATCAGAGTGGTTAGAGAGAGAAAGGGACTCAGAGGGGGGAGAGAGAGACGAGAGGGAGAGAGGGAGAGGAGGGGTGGGAAAGAGGGAAGCAGAGGGGGAAGAGGTCAGAAACTTGGGGGGAGGTGGTCAGTAACTTGTTCAGGAGAGAGGGAGGAGGTCAGGAACTTGGTGGGTGGGTGGGAGGAAAAGCACTTGGGCAGGGGAGAAGGTCAGGAACTCGGTGGGGGGGAAGTCAGGCACTTGGTCAGGGGGAGAAGGTCTGGAATATGGGTGAGGAGGAGGATGTAAGAAACTTCGGGGGAGAAGGTCAGGAACTTGGGCGGGGGGGAGGAGGTAAGGAACTTAGTGGGGGTGGGGAGGATAGGCACTTGGGCAGGGGGAGAACGTCAGGAACTAGTGCAGGGGATGAAGGTCAGGAACTTGGGCAGGGGGAGAACGTCAGGAACTTGGGCAGGGGCTGAAGGTCAGGAACTTGGGCAGGGGATGAGGAGGTCAGAAACGTGGGCAGGGGATGAGGAGGTCAGAAACTTGGGCAGGGAAGAAGGTCAGGAACTCAACGGTGGAGAGGTCAGGCACTTGGGCAGGGGGAGAAGGTCAGGAACTTGGGAGGGGGGGAAAGGTTAGGGTCAGGAACTTGTTGGGATGGAAAAGTTCAGAAACTCGGGGGCGTGGGAGGAAGGTTAGGAACTTGTTGGAGGCGGGTGCAGGAACTTGTTTGGGGGGTGGGAGGTGGTCTTAACCCACGAGGGTGAGCCCTGTCCCTTCTTTGTGAGCTCTGTTCTGTCTGGAGCCTGGTAGTCAAAATGGCTTGAATTACACTTTGCAAAGTAATTGATTACTTAGGCAGGCAAGAGCTAATTACACATTCCAGATAAACTGCTGGGTGTGTCTTGTCCTCCAAGGGGACCAATCAGAAATCTGGTGTTAGAAATAAACGCTACCATAAATATCGCCATGGGCCAGTTTGGACCAGTATGTCCTGTTTCTGTATTGTACAGAAGAAAGAACTTGCATTTACATAGCGCATTTCACGACCTCAGGATGTCCCAATATGCTTTGCAGCCAATGAAGTCGTTTTGAAGTGTAGTCACTGTTGTAATGTAGGAAATGTGGCAGCCAATTTCCGCACCGCAAGCTCCCACAAACCAGATAATCTGTTTTTAGTGATGTCAGTTGAGGGATATATATTGGCCAAGATACTGGTGAAAACTCCCTTGCTCTTCTGAAATCTTGCCATTGGATCTTTTACGTCCACCTGAGAGGGCAGACGGGATCTCGGTTTAACGTCTGATCCAAAAGATGGCACCTCTGACAGTGCAGCACTCACTCAGTACTGCACTGAAGTGTAGCTTCTATGTTATTCTAAGTACTGCAAGGTAGCTGCAGTTGGAAGGGAATTTGTGAGGCCAGAAGTGCTCGTTAGCATCTTTAACATATGCTCCCTCATAATCTGCAAAGCACAAAATAGTGTCTTTGTTCTGAGATTCTAGTGGTTCTGGTACCTTTAAGAATGTTGATAGTTAAGTAAAGGAAGGAAATAACTGCCCACATTTCATGAAATCTAATCCATGAAGTGATTTGTGTATGGCTGACCACTGGAGCAATGCTATATTATACACTGTATAATTACCACTGTGGACTTTTGTCAGCAGTGTGTTGACTGGAGGATTAGGTGAAAGAAAATAAAGGAACTACCATATTTTCTTAGCGAGGATCAACTGATACTTGATATCTAATATGCTAGATGGCAATATCAGATCGTATGCTGAGTTCCAGGATTTAATATTTATAGAGTAAAGCAATGTATGTTTTAAATTTGCAGTTACTAACATCGAACACAAGTTAAATAAGGTTCTGAGCCCTGAAGACTAAAAATTTCCAATGGCATGTGTGGGAGTTTATATTTTTCAACAATTTTCAAGGCTTCAGTTGTTATTCTCTTTCCTGGCTATGCCCATTAAACATACTCTTAAAATATTAAGTTGTAAAAGCCACTGCTCCATCAACCTTCATTTTTAACCCACACCACTCAGAAGTCCTTCCCAAGCTATTCCTTGTATTATTTATACAATTGGAAAAATGTAGAATATTAGGAGTTTCCCTGTTCGCAACCTCGGCCTATTTGACCCTGAACTGGGTTTCCGACCCCATATCCACTCCATCTCTAAAGCCACCTACTTCCTCCTTCATAATATCACCCATTTCCACCACTACCTCAGCCCATCTGCTGCTGAAACCGTCATCCATACTTTTGTTACCCCCAGACTCGACTACGCCAATGCTTTCCTGGTCTCCCATCTTCCACCCTCCATAAACTTAAGCTCATCCAAAACTCTGCTGCCATGTTTCTCAACTCGCACCAAGTCCCTTCATCCATCACCTCTGTGTTCGTTGACTTACATTGTCTTCCTTTCTACCAACGTCGCGATTTAAAAATTCTCATCCTCATGTTCAAATCTGTCCATGGCCTCGCCCCTCCCTATCTCTGTAACCTCCTACAACCCTACAACCCTCTGTGAACTCTGCATTTCTTCAATTCTGGCTTAGAAACATAGAAACTAGGAGCAGGAGTAGGCCATTCGGCCCGTCGAGCCTGCTCCACCATTCAATACAATCATGGCTGATCATCCAAATCCAGTACCCTGTCCCTGCTTTCTCACACAGAATCCCCATCGAGCCTGCACCGACACATATCCCACCCTATCCCTGTAACCCCACGTATTTAATTCCCCCTAACATATCCCATCCTATCCCCGTAACCCCACATATTTAATCCCCCCCTAACACTAAGGGTCAATTTGTCATAGCCAAATCAACCCAACCCGCACATTTTTGGACTGTGGGAGGAAACCGGAGCACCCGGAGGAAACCCACGCAGACACGGGGAGAATGTGCAAACTCCACACAGACAGTCACCCGAGGCCAGATTCGAACCCGGGTCCCTGGTGCTGTAAGGCACCAATGCTAACCACTATGCCACCGTGTTGCCCTTGTGCATTCTTGTGCATCCCCATTTCCTTCACCCCACCATTGGCGGCCGTGCCTTCAACCATCAAGGGTCTAAGCTCTGGAATTCTCTCCTTAAACCGCTCCATCTCTCCTCCTTTAAGACACTCCTTAAAACCTACCTCTTTAACCAAGCTTTTGCCCACCTGTCCCAATTTCTGCTTCTTTGGCTCAGTGTTAATTTTTGTCTGACTTCGATCCTGTGAAGCACCTTGCGATCAATGTTCCTTTTTTTTTTGGTGTGCGGTCCCTTTAAGTGGCTGCGCGGCTCATTCAAATTTTTGCGCATGCGCGGTTTCTCCCATATAAAAGCCGGTGAACGGCCTGTGCGGGACCTCCAGACCACTGCGCGGCCCACAGCTTAGCGGAAACGTTGCTTGGGATGTTTTACTATGTTAAAGGTGCGATATAAATGCAAGTTGTTGTGCAAGTAAAATACAGAAGTCTGCTTTGGAAAGAAACAATATATACGAACACGAGAAAGAAAACGGATTCTTCCAGCTTTGAAAGACCTGTGTGTGCGAATTTGCGTCTCAATGCCCATTGGCACAGGCTTTCATCCCTTAAATAAAAGACTACATGATTTCCTTATGTGGAATTAATATTTTCATTTTAACTAGAGTATTTTTGATTTTACAAGCAGCCCAAAGTGCTTTAGGGCACATTCACCAATCTTAGACTTCCTGTAGGGTGTCATGCTTGAAAGGAGCACAGTTTGGAGATAAGGCCAGAACACTGTAATGCTGATTCTCTAATCCACACTCCATTTGTGCACTGACCTTGGGATTGGTGAATTTACCCTTTTATGTACGAACAGTTTCTGCTATAATCAGGGGCGACTTCTTTTGTGTCAGTCTTATAATGTCCAACTTACTTGTGTTTACTTTCTGCTCTGAGTTGAGTGTTTATTATTGGTATGCTTGTACTTTCTAAATATTTGGAAAGATATATGAAGTAAACCACACACACGTGATCAATTATGGTTACATCATCCAATGCCTTGTGCAGGTGACCATTATTCTTGTGTGAGCTTAGACATGGTAGTGAAGGTCACAGGTTTTCCACCATATGGGGGCAGGGCATCACAGCCAAGCCCAATTTTATCCTCACCCAATGTCCACGAATTTGTGCTTTCTAGCAGGAGTCACTGAGTAGTAATTAAGAGCAAAATTCCTCCCTAGCCCAGGCCTGCTGAGGCTAATTGTAGTATTTTCCCTAACTGAGATCAGCTGTGCTCAGTGGTAGCACTCTTAGTCAGAAAGTGGTTGGTTCAAGTCCCACTCCAGAGACTTCAGCACAAAAGTCCAGGCTGACCCTCCAGTGCAGTACTGAGGGAGTGCTGCACTGTCGGAGGTGCCATCTTTCAGATGAGACGTTAAACCGAGGCCCTGTCTGCTCCCTCAGGTGGACGTAAAAGATCCCATGGCACTATTTTTGAAGAAGAGCAGGGGAGTTATCCCCAGTATCTTGGTCAATATTTATCTCTCAATCAACATCACTAAAACAGATTATCTGGTCATTATCACACTGCTGTTTGAGAGTCTGCTGTGTGCAAATTGACTGCCGTGTTTCCGACATTACAACGGTGACTACGCTTCAAAAGAACTTCATTGGCTGTAAAGTGCTTTGAGATGTCCTGAGGTTGTGAAAAACTCTATATAAATGAAAGTCTTTCTGACTTAGCACTGACAAGTGATAAAAGCTGGGACCTACTTCATCTGTACAGCTCAGTTCCACATTAATCAGGGCCTTTACTAACTGAGCCATCAGGAGAACTGTATTTTGTGAATCTTATTGGGGCCTATAATGTGATCTTGGGCACTGGCTCCCTGTACAGTATGATCAGGCATGGAGGCCTGGTGGGCTCAGCACAGCCCAATGCAACCAGCCAGTGTGAAGAGCCCTGAGAGCCTGCATGCAAATTGTGCACAAGACTCATCAGGGTGATCAAAAAATATTTAAACTCAAGGGTTCTCCCTTAATCTAACAGGAACTCTGGAGCAGCCCCCTAGTGGCATGGCACCTCTTGGAACATACACTGAACAGAAATCCTATTAAAAATTTTGTTTAAAAAATCTTCGCCTGGCCTTTCTCTCGTCTTCAACGACAACTACTTGCATTTATATAGCGCCTTTAATGTAGTAAAATGGCCCAAGGCGCTTCTTCGCCCATTCCCTTTCTTCAGCCATCTTCAGCCAGAAGTGCCGAGTGGATGATCCAAATCGGCCTCCTTCTGAGGTCCCCACCATCATAGAAGCCAGCCTTTAGCGAATTCGATTCACTCCACGTGATATCAAGAAACGGTTGAGCGCACTAGATACAGCAAAGGCTGTGGGCCCCTGACAACATCCCGGCTATTTTGCTGAAGACTTGTGCTCCAGAAAAAGTCACGCCTCTAGCCAAGCTGTTCCAGTACAGCTACAACACTGGCATCTATCCGACAATGTGGAAAACTGCCCAGGTATGTCCTGGCCACAAAAAGCAGAAGAAATCCAATCTGGGCAATTACCGCCCCATCAGTCTACTCTCAATCATCAGCAAAGTGATGGACGGTGTCGTCGACAGTGCTATCAAGCGGCACTTACTCACCAATAACCTGCTCGTTGATGCCCAGTTTGGGTTCCGCCAAGACCACTCGGCTCCGACCTCATTACAGCCTTGGTCGAAACATGGATAAAGGAGCTGAATTCCAGAGGTGAGGTGAGAGTGACTGCCCTTGACATCAAGGCAGCATTTGACCGAGTGTGACATCAAGGAGCCTGAGTAAAACTGAAGTCAATGGGAATCGGGGGGAAAACTCTCCACTGGCTGGAGTCATACCTATCACAAAGGAAGATGGTTTTGGTGGTTGAAGGTCAATCATCACAGCCCCAGGACATCGCTGCAGGAGTTCCTCAGGGCAGTGTCCTAGGCCCAACCATCTTCAGCTGCTTCATCAATGACCTTCCCTCCAATGTAAGGTCAGAAAAAGGGATGTTCGCTGATGACTGCACAATGTTCAGCACCATTCACAACTCCGCAGATAATGAAGCAGTCCATGCCCGCATGCAACAAGACCTGGACGACGTTCAGGCTTGGGCTGATAAGTGGCAGGTAACATTCGCGCCACAGAAGTGCCAGGCAATGACTATCTCCAACAAACGAGAGTCTAACCACCGCCCTTTGACATTCAGCGGCATTACCATTGCCGAATCTCCCTCCATCAACATCGTTGGGTCACCATTGACCAGAAACTTAACTGGACCAGCCACATAAATACTGTGGCAACAAGAGCAGGTCAGAGGCTAGGTATTCTGCGGCGAGTGTCTCACCTCCTGACTCCCCAAAGCCTATCCACCATCTACAAGGCACAAGTCAGGAGTGTGATGGAATACTCCCCACTTGCCTGGATGAGTGCAGCTCCAACAACACTCAAGAAGCTCGACACCATCCAGGACAAAGCAGCACACTTGATTAGCACCCCATCCACCACCTTCAACATTCACACCCTCCACCACCGGCGTATAGTGGCTGCAGTGTGTACCATCTACAAGATGTACTGCAGCAACTCGCCAAGGCTTCTTCAGCAGCACCTCCCAAAACCGCGACCTCTTCCTCCGAGAAGAACAAGGGCAGCACGCACATGGGAACACCACCACCTCCAAGTTCCCCTCCAAGTCACACACCATCCTGACTTAGAAGTACAATAGCAAAATACTGCGGATGCTGGTAATCTGAAATAACAACAGAAAATGCTGGAAACACTCAGCAGGCCAGGCAGCATCCGTGGAGAGAGAAACAGAGTTAACGTTTCAGGTCGATGAGCCTTCATCAGAACTGGAAAAAGTTGGAGATGTAACAGGTTTTAAGCAGGTGCAGAGGCAGGGAAAGGGTGGGGGGAGGGGAGGAAGGAACTGAAGGCACAATCTGTGCTAGGATTGAACTCAGGAGAGATAAAATGTTGCAAATGGGGATGTCAGAATCATGAACAGCTGCCGCCTGAAAAAATGGGGGGGTTATAGTCTGAAATTGTTGAACTCAATGTTGAGTCCAGAAGGCTGTAAAGTGCCTAATCGAAAGGTGAGGTGCGCCGATCTTTCATCGTCGCTGGGTCAAAATCCTGGAACTCCCTACCTAACAGCCCTGTGAGAGTACCTTCACCACATGGACTGCAGCAGTTCAAGCAGGCGGCTCACCACCACCTTCTCAAGGGCAATTAGGGATGGCCAATAAATGCTGGCCTTGCCAGCAATGCCCACATCCCGTAAACGAATAAAAAAAAACAAAAAAAACTACCTCCCTCCTTCCCCTCTGCCACCAGTCCCATGCCAGGAATTATGTGAAAAGCCAGAAATTCACTTCTCTTCCAGCCCAGTAAGTGACTGGAGGCATTGAGGCATCACCCATCCTCATTCAAGTTTCATAGACCAGCTTTGCACTAAAGTGAATTTGCGGTTTTCATAATTTTGCATGAACTTTATATTCCTTTCTGAATTCCACAATACAATCTCAAACCACCATGAAAGTCCATTTCACTTGGGGTTTAATGCCAGTATGATATCAGTGGCACCCGATACAATATAAAATGGCAAACACAGAAGCTGGTACTTGCCATGTCTACTGGCAGGCAGGCATCATTCAATCTTTCCAATGTCTTTTTTAAATGCTTCTATTCAATTTGCCACAATAGACTATAGATTGACGGAACTGCTAAATAACATCTAACACAAAATGGATTTCTAACAATAACAGTATATTTTCATATCTGCTTCTTAACTTGTAATTGGGTGCTTACAACAGAAAATAACTGCAAGTGTATTGAGCATTGAAAGACAAAGTACACTTATCACCACAGAAGACACACATGCTCTTTGTAAGAGAGCTAGTGCACCAGAGGTGGGAGGCCCCCACCATGGCTCTATGATGGAATAACCAAACTGGGATCAAAACCTCAATGTTGTGTAATCAATGTATTAGACTGACTAGCTAGATATTAAAGATGCCTTGAGGCCACACCTACTGGTCAGTTCAGGTTTCCGACAGGCAATGCCCCATTTACATTGACAGAAACTTCAATTCTGCTTTCCAGGAGGAAGTTCTGTGTAGGTACAAGCATGGATCTGCAGATTTCCTCTCCCAGCAGTTACATTTTAAATAGACAGTCCAATGGCATTGACTGCATTTCCTAAAGATTTAAATAACGGTTCTCAGTGCAGGGATCTTGCGAGACTAGCTATAACCCGAAGGTAAATCTGCGAGGGTTTTGCTAAAGCTGGTGGTCAGGAAGACATGATTTTATCGGGTATTCCTTGGCCAACCTTAGTGAATCGATCAAGTTTGCCTTTGGGTTGTAGTGGATTGTGTGAGACCAATGCACTGGGAAACTGCAGTTCTAACACGAGTCTCACACAATATAAAAGCAGTGTTAAACTGAAGCAGTGCAAGACTGTCTCATCTAGGAAGCCCCATTCCCCTTCTCTCCAGAGTCAGGTTGAGCCCTTACTCTGGCTTTTAAAAGTTGTAATGTAAACGCATTGCCATGTTTCAGGATTTTTGACTATTTAATATAGGTGGAATTTGGGGAAATTTATATTAAGATATTGGGGGTCATTTTGAGTTTGGGTGATGATGTAAAACAGACGCTATCAGATCAGCCGCCCATTATATATCTCGCCCCATTTTCATTGAAATGAAGTAGGACCCCCGATTTGTATATTACAAGCAAGCTCCTGCCCGAAACAGGGGGGCATTTTGGCAGCCCATTTTCACAATGGGCCAGAAATGACAGCGGGCTGATTGGGAGCGGGAAAGGGGTGGTAAGTTCAGTGCTCTAATCTTCAGAGCAGTACCACCCCATTCCCGCCTGGTGGAAAATCGGCCCCACTCTCTCCATTGAAGAGCAGTTAGAAAGATTTGTGTAATGGAACAGCCATGAATTGTCTGTCCTGAAAAACTCATACCAGGTCTATCAGATTCGCTGCTGCTCTAAATGTCTGAAATTGAATATTTGCAACCTGGATAAATTTGAATAAATCTTCACAAATCAGAATTGGGTAAATTTAGACTTTGCTAGATTTGAAAATGATTTTGGAGCTTATTCCTGATGTTTTCTGATACTTTAGTAAAACCTGAAGAACGATTTTAATTATTCGCTTCAGAATAGGCTTATTAATAACCTGTGTATGCGTGTGTGTTACCAGACTCCTGTTTCAACACAATATGTCATGGTGATGAAACTCTTCAACAGTATTAGTCACCACAAGGTGACACAATCGAAACAAGCTTTGGAATGGAGGTTTTCCAGTTGCCTGGCAACTGGGCACTAACTGTTTAGATGAATTTGGTTGGTTATTCTGAAGTGTTTAAATCTACATCCTAGTGCCTAGAAGTTGATTTGTACTGACCTGCCTTTTTTAAATTTGTTTATGGGATGTGGGCGTCGCTGGCAAAGCCAGAATTTATTGCCCATCCCTAATTGCCCTTGAGAAGGTGGTGGTGAGCCACCTTCTTGAACCGCTGCAGTCCGTGTGGTGAAGGTACTCCCACAGTGCTGTTAGGGAGGGAGTTCCAGGATTTTGACCCAGCGACGATGAAGGATCGGCAATAAACTTCTAAGTCAGGATGGTGTGTGACTTGAAGGGGAACTTGGAGGTGGTGGTGTTCCCATGCGCTTGCTGCCCTTGTCCTTCTAGGTGGAAGAGGTCGCGGGTTTGGGAGGTGCTGCAGTGCATCTTGTATATGGTACACATTGCAGGCACAGCATGCCAGTGGTGGAGAGAGTGAATGTTTAATGTGGTGGACGGGGTGCCAATCAAGCGGGCCGCTTTGTCCTAGATCTTGTCGAGCTTCTTGAGTGTTGTTGGAGCTGCACTCATCCAGGCAAGTGTAGAGTATTCCATCACACTCCTTACTTGTGCCTTGCAGATGGCGGAAAGGCTTTGGGTAGTCAGGAGGTGAGACACTCGCCGCAGAATACCTAGCCTCTGACCTGCTCTTGTTGCCACAGTATTTATGTGGCTGGTCCAGTTAAGTTTCTGGTCAATGGTGACCCCCCACGATGTTGATGGTGGGGGATTCGGTGATGGTAATGCCGTTGAATGTCAAGGGGAGGTGGTTAGACTCTTGCTTGCTGAAGATAATCATTGCCTGGCACTTCTGTGGTGCGAATGTTACCTGCCACTTATCCCAAGCCTGAACGTCGTCCAGGTGTTGTTGCATGTGGGCATGGACTGCTTCATTATCTGAGGAGTTGTGAATGGTGCTGAACACTGTACAGTCATCAGTGAACATCCCCATTTCTGACCTTACGTTGGAGGGAAGGTCATTGATGAAGCAGCTGAAGATGGTTGGGCCTAGGACACTGCCCTAAGGAACTCCTGCAGCGATGTCCTGGGGCTGTGAAGATTGACCTTCAACCACCACAACCATCTTCCTTTGTGCTAGGTATGACTCCAGCCAGTGGAGCATTTTCCCCCCAATTCCCATTGACTTCAGTTTTACTAAGGCTCCTTGATGCCACACTCAGTCAAATACTGCCTTGATGTCAAGGGCAGTCACTCTCACCTCACCTCTGGAATTCAGCTCCTTTGTCCATGTTTGGACCAAGGCTGTAATGAGGTTGGGAGCTGAGTGGTCTTGGCGGAACCCAAACTGGGCCTCAGTGAGCAGGTTATTGGTGAGTAAGTGCCGCTTAATAGCACTGTCCATGACACCTACCATCACTTTGCTCATGATTGAGAGTAGACTGATGGGGCAGTAATTGGCCAGGTTGGATCTATCCTGCTTTTTGTGGACAGGACATACCTGGGCAGTTTTTCACATTGTTGGATAGATGCCAGTGTTGCAGCTGTACTGGAACAGCTTGGCTAGAGGCGCAGCTAGTTCTGCAGCACAAGTCTTCAGCACGATAGCCAGGATGTTGTCGGGGCCCATAGCCTTTGCTTTATCCAGTGCACTCAGCCGTTTCTTGATATCACGTGGAGTGAATCGAATTGGCTGAAGACTGGCTTCTATGATGGTGGGGACCTCAGGAGGAGGCCGATATGGATCATCCATTCGGCAATTCTGGCTAAGATGGTTGCAAATGCTTCAGCCTTGTCTTTTGCACTCACGTGCTGGGCTCCACCATCATTGATGATGGGGATATTCATGGAGCCTCCTCCTTCCGTTAGTTGTTTAATGGTCCACCACCATTCACGACTGGATGTGGCAGGACTGCAGAGCTTTGATCTGATCCACTGATTGTGGGATCGCTTAGCTCTGTCTATAGCATGCTGCTTCCGCTTTTTCAGCATGCATGTAGTCCTGTGTTGCAGCTTCCCCAGGTTGGCACCTCATTTTAGGTACACCTGGTGCTGCTCCTGGCATGCTCTTCTACACTCCTTATTGAACCAGGATTGGTCCCCTGGCTTGATGGTAATGGTAGAGTGAGGGATATGCCAGGCCATGAGGTTACAGATTGTGGTGGAATACAATTCTGCTGCTGCCCTACAGCGCTTCATGGATGCCCAGTTTTGAGCTGCTTGACCTTTTCTGAATCTATCCCATTTAACACGGTGGTAGTGCCACACAACACGATGGAGGGTTTCCTCAGTGTGAAGACGGGACTTCGTCTCCACAATGACTGTGCGGTGGTCACTGCTACCAATACTGTCATGGACAGATGCATCTGCAACAGGTAGATTGGTGAGGATGAGGTCAAGTAGGTTTTTCCCTTGTGTTGGTTCTCTGTTGCAGGCCCAGACTGGCAGTTATGTCCTTCAGGACTTGGCCAGTTCGGTCAGTAGTGGTACTACCGAGCCAATCTTGGTGATGGACATTGAAGACCCCCACCCAGAGTACATTCTGTGCCCTTGCTACTCAGTGCTTCTTCCAAATGGTGTTCAACATGGAGGAGTACTGCTTCATCAGCTGAGGGAGGGCGGTAGGTGGTAATCAGCAGGAAGTTTTCTTGCGCCCATGCTTGACCTGAAGCCATGAGACTTCATGGGGTCCAGAGTCAATGTTGAGGACTCCCAGGGCCACTCCTTCCCAACTGTATGCCACTGTGTCGCCACCCCTGGTAGGTCTGTCCTGCCGGTGGGACAGGCCCTACCCAGGGATGGTGATGGAGGAGTTTGGGACATTGGTTGAAAGGTATGATTCTGTGAGTATGACTATGTCAGTCTGTTGCTTGACTAGTCTGTGGGACAGCTCTCCCAATTTTGGCACAGGCCTCAGATGTTGGTGAGGAGCACTTTGCAGGGTTGACTGGGCTGGGTGTGCCATTGTCGTGTCCGTAGCCAAGGTCGATGCCGAGTGGTCCGTCAGGTTTCATTCTTATTGCTTTTCATAGCGGTTTGGTACAACTGAGTGGCTTGCTAGGCCATTTCAGAGGGCAGTTAAGAGTCAATCACATTGCTGTGGGTCTGGAGTCACATATAGGCCAGACCAGGTAAGGACAGCAGATTTCCTTCCCTAAAGGACATTAGTGAACCAGATGGGTTTTACGACAATCCAATAGTTTCATGACTACTGATCATCATTACTGATACTAGCTTTTTATTCCAGATTTATTTAATTCAATTTAAAATCCCCAGCTGCCGTGGTGGGATTTGAACTCTCAGGGGGAAAAATTCAGCTGCTTGCGCCTCCCGTTAGCGCCTTAAATGGGTGCTAATGGGGCGTAAAGCAGCTAACGCCCGGGCGCAGCGCCGCCCACGCCTCCCGAAAAATTTAGTGGGAGGTTAGCGGCGGCGGCAGCCGGTAGCGCCCTGTGGCGCTGCGCCGCCGGCGATGACGTCATCGCCGTGCGCAGCGCCCCGCTCGCGCCCTGGCCGTGATCTTCAGTCGCGCCCCCTGATTTACCGCCAGACGCTATGTCCGACGGGTTCAGGGGGGCGTACGTGCGGCCGGGGCGGCGATATTTAAAGGGGAGGTGGCAGGCGGCCATTTTTGTTGCTGGCCGCCTGCCAGCACCTGCCCCCGTTGCTGTCCCCGGCCCCCGTGAAGCCCCCCCACCGTGAAGTGCCGGCTGCGCTCCAAGAGCCCGGCACTTCTCTTGAGTGCCGGGCTCTTTTGCCGGCACTCCCGATCCCTGGGAGCCCAGCTGGGCCCCGGTTCGCGCTGCGCAAGGCCCCTCCCCTTTAAGAAGGGGAGGAAGGCCTGCAATACCGCGGCGCGACGTGCCGGAGCGCGTGGCGCTGCGGCACGTAACGCCAGGATATTCACTCGCAGCGCCCCAAGAGGGATGCGGGGTGCTTCCAGTTGCGCCCCGCTTCCCTCTTGGGGCGCAACCACTGAAGTTCCGGCGCGGGGCCGCTAATTTTTTCGGGGCGCTAAAAGTCGCGCCCCGGCGAGGTTTGCGCCCCAAATGGGGCGCGACTCAATTTTTACCCCTCAGTCTCTGAATCATTAGTCCCGGCCTCTAGATTATTAGCCCAGTGACATTACCACTATGCTACCGTTCCCTTGGCCTGACACAAACTGGACACAGGGAGCAATCCCTGCGGCGGAACAGGTAGGCCTGAGGCACAGCTGATATTGGGACTTGGGCTTTATTTACATGAGACAACAAGCTGCAGAACACCTGCTGGCCTTTCCCAGGCTGCTCGCCAGTGGGAGATTTAAATCTCAGATAGGTCCTGGAAGAGTGGGTTTGGGGAATTGCAGCTCATCCAAGGTTTGATGTTGGAAAAGCAGTCTGAGAACACAGATGCAGTGGAATGGTTGATAGAGGTGGTAGAGCCAGGTATCATTAGAGTATGATTTTTGAGGAAAATGTTACCAAGGGGCAGCATGTAGATGCGGAAAAGGCGGGGCTCGAGGATAGATCCTTGGGAGACTTCAGAGGCAATGGTGTGGGGGCAGGAAGGGAAGCATGCTAGAGATGCTTTGACTATGATTGGATAAGTAAGTGTGGAACCAAGTGAGGGCCGTCTCACCGAGCTAGACAATGGAAGAGAGGCATTGGAGGTTGATTGAGAACATAATGCACCACAGTAACAGTTATGGAGAAATTCATTTATAACTTTGGATAGGGCTGTTTCAGTGCTGTTGCAGGGGCAGAAGATTGATAGGAGAGATTCAAACAGGAAATGATGGGAAAGATGGGTATGGAGGTTAGAGATGACAATACATTCAAGGACTTTGGAGAGGAAAGGAATGTTGTAGATGGGGCGATAGTTTGCAAGGACAGATGGGTCGCAGGTAGGATTTTTGAGGAGGGGGATGATGACAGCAGTTTTGAAAGTAAGAGGGACAGTACCTGAGGAGATGGAGCCATTTACAATATTAGCTTGCATAGAGGCAAGAAAGGAAGTTGAGTGGTCATCAATTTAGTGGAAATGGGGTCAAGGGACCAGGAGGTGCATCTTATGAACAAGATAAGCTCAGAGAGGGCATGAGGGGAGATGGGAGAGAAATTAGAGAGAGATGTGAGTTCAGGTCTAGGGGTTCCCGGGGGAAGATTTGACTTGGAGGACAAGGGGAAAGGGAAGACACAGCAAAACCACCTGAATGGATGGTCTCATAGATGACAAAAAAGTCCATAAGCTCCTTGCACTTGTGGAGGTGAAAGTGTAGGGGGCAGGGGAGAGGAATTTAAGGAGACAGTTGACAGTGGAGAAAGGAATATCTTTCTCTCCAGGATGATCCTGGAGCAGTGGATGGTTTGGCAGATGAGGTGACAGGGATATAGCCAAATCTACTAGGATTCATAGGAATGAGTGTCAGTCTGCTTTCAAAAGTGATCTATTCTGATGTATTTCACTTATAAAAATAAACTCAGCTCTAAATGTTGCCATCTGTGTCACTCCTACTGATTCTAAATCCCACTCCTAGTATTGGTGGCGCTGATTACAGCAGTAGTATTCAACGAGGAATTAGGCTGCCACCTGTCAATAACACATCATGACAGCATGTTTTAGAGGAGCTATTCTGGTTGCCATAGATTATTAATGCCAAACTTGTAAAGGCCTGATTGAATTATCTTTACTCACGGGTATAAGATTACCTTATGGGTTGAAGAGAAAACATTATATTTGTCCCTAAATGTAAAACATTGGCTTCTTATTATTTTCTATTAACTCATATCTTTTCTAAACATAACATTAATAATGCGGCCAGAATTTGCTGGAGCAGGGCATCTCGCGGTAAGCACGAGTTGGATTTTTTTCCTCACTTTTCAACTCCAATTGATTTTGCGCCGCAAATTGCTGGAAGTGCGAGCTGATAACAGGGCATCTGCGACCTTGGTGAACAACAGGACCTTAACCAATGAAATTTATGGAGTTGAATGGCTCGCAAAGCTCTGAAGTGGCAGCTTGGACATCTAATTAAACAACGTTTATTAAAATATCACCCGAATTGTATGCAGGAAAATCTGTAGTTCTAAGTTTTTTTTGCCTATGGAGCATGAGGCATACACATATAAATAAGACAGCCTCCTGCCCAAGGGTCAGATTGTTTTATTAATTTATGAAATTACTGTCTCCCTCCTGCTGTACTTACAGTGCCTCCCCACCCCTACCATCCTCGGGACTTACCTGAGGCCTCTGCTGGTGAGGCAAGCATCCCGAAATTCAATCCTTCCGACGGGAGAGCTGCCAATGGGGGCGCAACAGGTGCCAGCAGCTCGTCCAGAATATTTATTTTAGGCCCAAGGCCCAATTTCATGCTGGCCTTGGGCCTCCCAGTTCAGGCTTACATTGCCTGTGCAGAAAACAGGCCCAGACTAGTTTCCACCATTTTGTGTTTGTATGAAGGTAAAACCAGATTTCTTTTGGTCTGATTTGCTCACGATTTTAAATTGCTTCTGTTCTGTCAAAGATGGTAAAATTGTTATTCTGTGACCGGCAATATAATTCCTCCTTTGTATAGATCATATTCCTTTTATGGTTTCAAAAATAGCAGCATAGTACTGATTCTATGGGCTGGATTTTGATACTGGGGCGGGTTGGGGTCGTGTCATCCGCTTTTCGTGTTATCCACCCGACTGCAATTGGATGTGGGAGATTGATGCAATTTTCACCCAATTGGGCAATTGAGTTCCAGCATGTGGGAACCCATGAACCAATTAGTGTTTTCAGTCTGAAAGTCACCTCTGATGATGTCATCATTGCTGCTGCATTGTAGGTCTTTGCCTGGCCTTTGCTATGAGAGAGAGAAAGAGAGAGAGAGAGAGAGAGAGAGAGAGAGTGTTTTGCATCCAGGTCCTCTCACAGCAAAGGCCAGGCAGTCTATGAAGACCTTCAATGCAGCAGCATCAGAGGCAACTTTCAGACCTAATACTACTACTACTTTCATCACATCTCCGTTGTAATAATGGACCTCTAGCTGATAGTCAGCTATCCAAATGTGCTCCCGCCACGTTTCACAATCGTGGTTCAGAACAGGCGTGCTTCACGTAGATCAAGGGTTAAAATCACAAAGGCCTTTCAAAATGGCATTATAGAGCCAATTCAGTGCTTGTTAAGGGCCTTAACAGCCTACCCCGCCTCTTAAAGGCGGGATGGAGTCGGGACCAACAGACACGATTTAATGAAAATTGCGTGGAGGCGAGATGGAGGTGGACTTGTGCCCGCCAGCCAGTTTTCGCAATTTTAACCCCCCACACGCCTCCAAACCCGCCTCCACGGGTCAATAAAAATCCAGCCCTATATGTGTAGGGGGGGGGGGGGAATTCTACAGTACCGACAAGAAGATTACTCATTACAGAATTTCTAAATCCATTTATTGTTGTAAAATTAATTATCAGATAATAATTGAAGTTCAAGATTGTAGAATTCGCAAATTATCGCGATTTAAAAATAATGAGAAAGAGACATACAGTTTTGTAAACACAGCTTTATTTCAGCAAAATGCTGTCAGGTTTCAAAACGGACACAAGCAGCCTGTAAAATGGCCACCACGCCTCGTGGCAGAGGGTTCTAGATTTTCAGCAGGCAGCCAAGATGGCGTTTCAACAAACATTTCAGCAAGATCGGACAGGACTCAGCATATTGAGATAAGACAAGACGAGATCGTTTTGCATTTTAACACCCAAACAAGGAATATAAGTGCTGGAATCGGGTTTTTCCATGCACAAATGAGAGCTATTGTACTGGGCAATCAAGGGGCCCATCCAAAAGACATTGATACGCAAATTCCCCACGGCTCTACGATGAGAGAGCCGTTCGCGGGTACTCACAGCAAGAATTCGGAGGCCCCCAAAACCCCTCCAGGGAGACTCCTAGCCGGTTCCACAAGGGGAGAAATATTAACGGGTACTCAGACAGTTACAAGTATCACCGAAACCCATTAACGACAAGTACCACCCCATACAAGAAGTTTGAGCGCCAAAACATGACAAAAGATGAACATTAAGATTGGGCGGGAGATAAGGAATTACAGTACTATAACTGTAGTGTCCAAACGTCCATCTTTATCTTATTTCGCTCGACTCTTATTCCTTTTGACTCGCTTTTCTGAGCCGTGGATTTTCCGGGAGTCAACCTCGTGGCTTGCCGCGAAGATCTGTGGAGAGCTGGTCTGCGAAGGCCGGTAAGCGGGCGCACCATCCCGAGAAGTCGGTAAACGGTGTTGGAACTGAAGGCCCGAGAGGAGATGAGATGAGATGAGATGAGAAGAGAAGAAGATGACTACACGTGCCGCCGCGGTCAGTAAACCCCGACCGCGCCCGAAAATCGATTAACCACTTCTTCGAATTCTATCGGATACTCCACAACTGGCCCTGGAAGACTTTTCTTCGAGTTCTACTGACAACTGGTGTCAGTCCAGAAAGACTCTTCTTTGAATTTTACCGGATAACTGGTGTCGAGCACAGGAAGACTCTTCTTTGAGTTTTATCAGAGTTCCGAGGTCAATAGATCTTCATGACAGCAGACGGTCCAGCCTGCTAGCCGGAGCAAAGCGAGTAAACAAGTGGGGTACAGAAACCCCTGATCAACACGTGAATAGTCAGGTGTTGTGGTGAAAACATCCGAGCAGCGTTTCGGAATTCTCCGAGTTATCACGAGTGGTGAGCATGAGTCTCGATCCTACAGATCTAGATTAGGACAGGTATTGATAGGGGAGGGTTTATGTTTTAAGGATAATTATAATGTGTGTCCCCTTTTACGATGTGTCGTGCGCTCCTCGTTTCCCTAAACCTAGTTGCATAAATATATGTAAGTTTGTACTGTCATTAATCTGTGCTTATGACATGTATTTCGTAATCTTGAATAATATGCAATAAAGATTTTCCATTTCGTACTATTCAACCGGGTCTACCTGAGTTTTCTCTGCATTATTGCTCTCGCACCTAAGTCCAGTGTCAGAACCGTAAGGGCGAGTGGGTCGAACCACTCACAGGTGTCTAGTGTTACCAGGCTGGCTGGAGACCAGAACAGGCAACAAGGCCTAACCCCGCACTAGTACCCAGGCTAAGCACAGAGCCACGCGAACCCCTTACAAGATGACCTATAGGCAGTTGGTGGTCACTTTATTGCAGATCCAGATGTCGACTGATCCTCTATCATTCCCTTCTGCCAGTCAGGATACATTAATTGCATGTACTTTAAATATCTTCCTCCAAAACAAATTAGGAAGTTATTTGATCTCTGGTTTACAAGTCCATAATTTTTGGATTAGGTCATTTCACAAACTAATTTAATGTTCTGCCAGTGAATTGATCTGAAGAGACACAATCCAGATCTTTAGTTAAGAATAAAAACCATTTGCTTTTTACAGTGATGGGACAAACTTGTAAATTACTGCAAAAATATCACCAGCCATGCAGTGCTTCAAAATGCAGTACTGTGGATTTGAATATCACAGTGGGGATCTGCTTAGTGTTCCTTTTCGTAGTTCTTTATCTTGGTGCGGTAAGAGAATTTTTGACTTCATCCAACAGCAGCTGTTACATTTGTTACATTCTATCAGCCGTAACTTAAAATGGACAAATCAGCGTAAAAAAAACCACTGCTATCATAGGTAGAATTTCAGTGTTGGTTCTCCCGATCGTCCACCATAACTTTGATGATGGATCTGCCCCAAAGTAGTTTACGCATTTCTCTGGGGTTTCCACTGATCTTTTGCTGAAGCTCCAGTGGCTGATCAGAAGAACCCTCATGGGAATTCTGTACTATAATCTCTTATCTGACCATATCAGTATTCTCAGTTCCCATTCATTTTGTTCTGTCAAGTTTTGAAAAGCTCAAAGTCTCAAAGATAAAAGAAGGAACTTGAAAGAGTTAATGATGTTAGTTCTTCATTTCACTTTCATTTCATTCAAAACTGTTTTAGGACCACGATGGCTCAGTGAGTAACTGCACACAGACCAGAAATTTCCCTGGTTTGATTCCTGATTTATACTGAGGTTTCTGATTTCAGCTGGGGGACACTATTGCTAATTGGCTTTAGTGTTCCCAGACCAGGGAAGGGAAAAGTCGAGCAGGATTCCAGATATTCATCACTTTCTAATGACCACATCTAACATGCGCACATTTATGGATCTTGGGTAATGACCTCAACTATGGTGCATCCCATGGCAAGTTAACCTGTCAACACTTGCTATCTGGGCAAACAGATGAACGATGGTGAGTTAGGTGAGGCACCAAGGACTGTCAGTGTTGGTGGAACCATGATCCTGCTTGAATTACACTTTAAAAAAAAGAGGGAAAATAATTGGAGGAAAGAAACAAATGCAGCACTATATAGCTCAAACTTTGATTTGTCTTTTCTGACATTCCAGCGCAATACTAAGACTGCTACATGGCCAGAAGTACTGTCCTTTGGATAAGATGCTCAACTGAGACCAGACTGCCTGTTCGATCAGTTTAGATCTCCAGGCAGTATTCACTAAAGTCCTGGCTAACATTCCTTCCTCAATCAACAGCGCTGAAAGCAGATTAACTGTCATTTATTTCATAGCTGTTTGTGGAGAAATGGCTGTAATGTCTGCCTACAAAACACAATAAAGCACTATATTAGTCTATTAACTGGTGGTTTTTCACCGTCTCCTTTTCACTAAAAGAGGAATATCACTCCCATTGTCTCGACAACATGCCATTCCCTTAAAACATTGCTAATGCACCAAAGGTTGTTATATAATATGCTAACAGAGAACCACATAAACCGCAGTCTGTTCATGAAACTAATTTTTCACAGCCTTTCAAAGACAGTGTTACAGGGAGAGTCTATCCACTGTAATTAGAATATAGTGGGTGTCTCAGGTATGACTCAGGTGTTAAATAAAACCAAGGGTAATTTTTTTTAGACAGGTGAACTTGGCAAGCTTATATGTGCTATAATTCATTTCAGACTATGGCATTATAGGACAACAAATAAAGGACTAATTAGAAGAAAACACTGCGTGACTGCAGTAAATAGAATTGATGAATATGCAGTACTCAGTGTGAAGATCACATTACCCACATTATTGGTTCTGAAAAATAACAGACCAGAAACAAACAAGGGCAATTTAATTATATGCTCTGCACTTACTGAATCATAAAACAAAGCCTATTGTTTGAAAAATTCTGAATGTTTATGTTTCCTAAACGCTGCAAAAAATGATAAACGTGCTAACTACCGATATGGAAGTATAATCACTGCCAATTGTTTTTATGGTCCAAGTGATTAAAAAAGATAGATGGGAGTACTGGTTTCTGACTCCAGCAATTAGGTGAACAATGAAGCAGCAGAGTGTATGTGCAATTTCCTTTACTTTGAACAAGTTCATTGACCATTTGTTTGTGTGAAAATTATTCCAAAGGTTTATTACTGGTGGTTAATTCTTGCTTTTTTTTTTACAATTTTTACTATTCCCATACAAGCCTATTACTAAACTGCACATGCACACCTATTTCACTCTCTCTCTCTCAACCAGCACTCAATAACCAAATATTGGCCTGTATTTTCCGATCGGAGGCTTCCTGCGTGCAGAGGCCTCCGATCTGGAAAAAATCTACCTGAGGGCTCCGGAGGTCCGGACATTTCCGCTCCTGGGCCTCTGCTCTACAAAATGCGCAGGGTCCAGGTATCCCAGGGGCGAAGGCAGTTCGCAAGCGTCCCTGGGATCACGTGGTCCATAGGGAACCAATGGAAGAAGGGAATCTCCCTTCATACTTTTGACAGGTCTCTCAGCTTAGACCCGTCAAAAGTATGAATGGGGATCACTCCAAAAACACATCAAAACATTAAATAATTTTTTTTTAATTACGTTTTTAAAATTAGTTAAAATTACATTAAATTAAATATTTTAAACAATTTAATTTTTTGGAAAAAAAAGTGTTTTACGGGGCTAAAAATAAACTTACCTTTTTTTAAAGTATTTTTAAATTATAAATGAGTGAAATTTTTTTATTTTTTTACTTTATTTAAACTCTTATGCTGGTAAAAGCAGGCCTGCTTTTACCAGGCATAAGATTTTTTTTAAGTTTTCAGCGGGCGGAGGTTCTGCAGAAAGCGGAACTCTCCACCCGCAGAGGCCTTTCTCCAGGGCAGGCGGAGGATCTGTCAAGAGGATTCTTGACAGATCGGAAGTGCCAGTTTTCAGCGCATGCGCTTCGCATGCCTGAAATCGGCACTTGCGAGGTCTCTACGGGTGTGTACACAGCTCGTACACACCCGTGGGGATCGGAAAATACGGGCATATAATTCCTCTCCTATAATCTCATGCCATCAAAAGAATTCCAATTGCAATCTCTGACTCTGTTCTGACTTCTCTCCCTTACTTTTCACTATCTCTTTCTCCTTTCCCAGCTCCTCCTCTCAAATCCAGTCTTCTTTCTTATTTTTCCATGCTTTGTCCTGACCATCTTATCAGAGGAAATCCAGATACTGAGATGTGTGATCTCTGGGGGGAATTTTTAACTGATGGCCATCTGTTTCTCACCTGACAAACAAGCAGCTGGCAGTGGAAGCCTGGTGTTGCACCTCAAACTCCCCATTGACTACCAATTGCCAGATGCAATTTTCATAGAAACATAGAAACATAGAATCTAGGAGCAGGAGTAGGCCATTCGGCCCGTCGAGCCTGCTCCGCCATTCAATACGATCATGGCTGATCATCCAAATCCAGTACCATGTCCCTGCTTTAATCCCCACAGTACACATATCCCACCCTACCCCCGTAACCCCACGTATTTAATTCCCCCTAACATATCCCATCCTATCCCCATAACCCCACATATTTAATCCCCCCTAACACTAAGGGTCAATTTATCATAGCCAAATCAACCTATCCCACACATTTTTGGACTGTGGGAGGAAACCGGAGCACCCGGAGGAAACCCACGCAGACACGGGGAGAATGTGCAAACTCCACACAGACAGTCACCCGAGGTCAGATTCGAACCCGGGTCTCTGGCGCTGTGAGGCACCAGTGCTAACCACTATGCCACCGTGTTCATGTCGGCCTGTAAGTGGGCAAACAGTCTGCCTGCTTGTTTCCATAGGGAGGCTGCTTAAATATGAATATCTTGTCCTATGCCAATTGTAGGACCCGACTGCAATTATTAGGTATAAATGGGCAGAGTGTTGAGCAACCCAACCAGTGGTCCTTTAAGGGACCATTGGAGGCTGCTCAAAAAACGGCCGAAGAAATTTTTAATTTTAATCTTTGTGGGGCCATGAGGAGCAGGAGAGCTCCTCTCGAGCCCACAAAAAACCTCCAGCTCACCGCCGGCCCCACCCCATCCCTCCAGGATCGCTTCCCCCCCCCTCCCACCCCCAGGCTTGACCTACAGTCCAGCTCACTGTCAGGGCCAGCTGATTTCTTGCCCTCCTACAATCAGTGAGCTACAGCAGGGCACCTGCAGCTCGCCGGTGGCATTTAAATGAAGCCTGAATGGCAAAATGATTCGGGCTTCTCGACGCTGGTTCTGGGCGGGCAGGTGGTGCAGCTGCTCCACTGACTTTGCACCCATTTCAGGTGGATAAAAACATCCCCTCTATGCCACTGTTCCAGGACTGTGTCACCTTGTTATTAGACCCATGTTTCTACAGATCACTCATTGCCTCCAGAACACAACGCTTCCAAAATATTTGATTTAAAATGAATTTATTTTAGATATTCTGCTATGTATTGTAGAATTCGCAATATAATCGCGATTTTATAAATAAGGAGAAAACACATAGTTTCGTTCAAACAGCTTTATTTCAGCAGAATGCTGTCAGGTTTTCAAAGTGGACACAAGCAGCCTGTAAAATGGCCGCCACGCCTCGTGGCAGAACATTCTAGACTTTTCGATAAGCAGACAAGATGGCGTTCCAATAAACATTTGTGTGAGATTGATCAAGACTCAGCACATTTGAGATAATACACGAGACATTATGGGTTTGCAGTATACACATAAATACTGAAATCGGTCTCCCAGGTGCAAATAAGGGCTATTGTACCAAGCGATCAAGAACCCATCCAAAGACATTAATATGCAAAATCCCCACGACTCTACGATGAGAGAGCCGTTTGCGGGTAGTTACAGAAAACATTTGGAAGCCCCAAAACCCCTCCAGGGAGAATACTGACCGGTTACACAATGGGAAAAATATTAACAGGTACTCAGACAGTTACAAGTATCACCGAAACCCATTAAACGGAGATCACCCTATACAAGAAGTTTGAGCGCCAAAACCCTAACAAAAGAGAAGACATTTAGGTTGGGTGGGAAAAGAAGAGTTTCAGCACTATAACTGTAAGCTACAACCGTCCATCTTTCTCTTGTTCCTGCCTCTTGACTCTTGCATCTGCCTCTTGCTGCTCGACTATCGAACTTTCTGATCCGCCAGGATCAGCCTCGTGGCTTGCCGCGAAGATCTGTGTGGAACTGGGCTGTGAAGCCTTGAAGCGGGTACACCATCCCGAGAAGTCGGTAAACGGTGTTGGAACCGAAGGCCCGAGATGAGATGAGATGAGATGAGATGAGATGAGATGAGAAGAGAAGAAGACGACCATACGTATCGCCACGGTCAGTAAGCCCCGACCGCGCCTGTAGGTCGAATAGACACTTTCCTTGCCCAGGAAGACTATCTTTTGAGTTTTACAGAACTGGCATCGGAAGACTATTCTTCGAGTTTTATCGCATCAGGGCGAGGGCACAGGAAGACTCTTTTTTGAGTAGAGTCGGAACTCCGAGGACAACACAGATCTTCATGACAGCAGACGGTCCAGCCTGCTAGCCGGAGCAGAAACGAGTAAACAAGTGGGGTACAGAGACCCCTGATCAACACGTGGGTGATCAGGTGCTGCGGTAAAAACATCCGAGCAGAGTTTTCGGAATTCTCCGAGTTATCACGAGTGGTGAACATGAGTCTCGATCCTACAAATCTAGTTTAGAGCAGGTATTGATAGGGGAGGGTTTAAGTTTTAAGGATAACTGTAATGTGTGCCCCCATTTACAATGTGTCGTTCGTTCCTCGTTTCCCTAAAATTAGTTACATAACTGCGTGTAAGATTGTGCTGTCATTAATCTGTGCTTATGACATGTATTTCGTAATCTTGAATAATATGCAATAAAGATTTTCCATTTCGTACCATTCAACCGGGTCTACCTGAGTTTTCTCTCCATTATTGCTCTCGCATCTAAGTCCAGTGTCAGAACCGTAAGGGCGAGTGGGTCGAACCACTCACAGGTGTCTAGTGCTCCCAGACTGGCTGGAGACCAGAACAGGCAACAAGGCCTAACCTCGCACTAGCACCCAGGCTGAGCACAGAGCCACACGGGTCAAAACCCTTACAGTATGTGTGCATCCAAGAACTTTGGAGAGGAAAGGGCAATTAGAGATAGAGAGGGCAGAAGGTTCGAGGGTGGGTTTTATGAGGAAGGTGCTGATCATAGAATAATAGAATGGTTACAGCACTGAAGGAGGCCATTCGGCCCGTCGAGCCTATGTCGGCTCTCTGCAAGAGCAGTTCAGCTAGTCCCACTCCCCCACCCTTTCCCTGCAGCCCTGCAAATTTGTTTCCTTCAGGTACTTATCCAATTCACTTTTGAAAGCCACGATTGAGTCTGCCTCCACCACCCTTTCAGGCAGTACATTCCAGATCATAACCACTCGCTGCATAAAAAAGTTTTTCCTCATGTTGCCTTTGGTTCTTCTGCCAGTCACCTTAAATCTGTGTCCTCTGGATCTCAACCTTTCCACCAATGGGAACAGTTTCTCTCTATCTACTCTGTCTAGACCCCTCATGATTTTGAACACCGCTATCAAATCTCCTCTCAACCGTCTCTGCTCTAAGGAGAACAACCCCAGCTTCTCCAGTCTATCCACGTAACTGAAGTCCCTCATCCCTGGAACCATTCTTGTAAATCTTTTCTGCACCCTCTCTAAGGCCTTCACATCCTTCCTAAAGTGTAGTGTCCAGAATTGGACACAATACTCCAGTTGAGGCCGAACCAGTGTTTTATAAAGGTTCATCATAACTTCCTTGCTTTTGTACTCTATGCCTCTATTTATGAAACCCAGTATCCTGTATGCTTTTTTAACCGCTTTCTCAACCTGCCCTGCCACCTTCAATGATTTGCACACATATACCCCCAGGTCTCTCTGTTCATGCATCCCCTTTAGAATTGTATCCTTCAGTTTATATTGCCTCTCCTCATTCTTCCCACCAAAATGTATTACTTTGCACTTTGGATGATAAAAAATTTAAAAGGGAGAGGTTGGGGGTGCTTAAGGAACAGGAAGCTTTAACAATTTCAGCTAGTATGGGAGCCAGGAGTAGATGTTTAGTGATGAAAAGCTGAGCAGGGTGGGAATCAAGGGTCAAGAGTTGGGCTTATGTAGGAAATGATCTCTGCCAAGACTGCATATTACTCCAGGACCATTTTGGAATGCATACCTGACCCTGGCTTCTTTTCTCCAGTAGCAAATATCTCTTTAAACCCCTCTCCCCTGCCTCCTCCACCTTCAACAACAAGTGTGAGGAGCTCATGGACCTCTTTGTCACTAAAGTTGAGACCATCCATTCAGCTGCCTCTACCGCATACCTCCCTCCTTTTACCCATCAAGAGAAAAACTTCCCTCAAGGAACTCACATCTTTCTCTAGTTTATTTGCTATCTGAGCTCTGAACGTCAGAGTTCCCATGCCCACGTTCTTTAGTGAGACCTGGTGAGTGGTCAGCAGTGGTCCGCCTGGTGAAACCAGGTCTACCTTGCCAACAGTGAAGGAAGTTGGTCTTAGCTGAAGGCCAAACCAGGATCTAGGCCTGGATCCCCAAGAGGAGCTAATTTTTTTTAAACTATTTTTTTTAAATGTGGCTCCTTCGCAAAAGTGCCAACTGGGGCTCCATAATGTTGTTGTCAGTTGGGGATCCTCATCCAGACTTCACAGTCTTCTCAGTATGGCAGGTGCCCTAGTTACGGTTCGAGTGGCGTGGGTGCCCGACAATGGCACGCTAATTAGGGAACCTCCCTCTGACCCTGGAATGTTTGCCTGAGTCAGCGACGGAAGTTCCTGGTGGACGTGATCCTGGTGTAATTGCTGGGATTGCTGCCCGAAGAGTTTTGGGGATGGCAGATTTAAAATCAAATGGATCATTTTAGAATTGTGAACTGTTTCTAGTGACCATTTAAATGCAGACTTCACTAAATGCATAACCCATGCACATATCGGCTGAGATGATGCATGCAGCCGGTGATGTTTTCCATGGCACTGCTCCGTGTATAATCTTCCTATAAATTAACGCTTCCCTTGATGTTTGATAAGAAACTGGATTTGGCTCAAATGTAAACAACCTGAACTCTGCTCATCTCCTGTCTCAAGAGATTGTCTCACATGTGATATATTGTAGTACTGTTCAATGTTTACTCAGCATGTGTGTGTTTAGGGAATGGTTCAAATTTTTGATCATCTTGATGAAAAATATTAGGAATGAAACATTTTACGTTTTTCCTTTCACTTGCACTCAGGCATTCCCAGATGAGTTATAACACATATGGTAGTTGGAGTGTAGAGTTCACACGCACTGCTTTAACAATGTGACTTAATTCTATCCTCACAATAGCACCTATCATCCTCTTAGTATTATACATTCATTTCTCAACACGCCATTCTTTGTTTTCACTAAGGGTGAGTCTCCAATTAATAGTGAATTAGAAGCAGTTTTATATTATGAATTATGAAAACTAGGCTAAAACTGACCACAACTGTTTCACCAAAACAACCATTCAAAAGGGATTTACATTCCATTAGTCAGCAGTTGAAAGAAAATACATTGCACAAACAATGTGCATGAATGCAGGTTGTATCCACACTATAGCAGATTCTAAATGGAAGCAAGTTGTTAGTGATGTGATCTGATAAGATTTACAGATTCAGTAAAGTCTAAAGTTTGTCTCCATTTGGATGATTTAAAGCACTAACACAGCTCATGTACAATTGGATACCACTTGACATTCTGCGCACATTTTATGCATGATGTAACAAATCTGTACTTCATGTTATATATATTTTTGCCATCTAGTTCGTCTCCTCATCTTGATCTTCTCCAGACCCCCTTCTCCTAACCTTACAATACTCTGCAATTTCTCTCCATCTTCCCCCGGTACTTGCCAGAATCATCTCCCATCACCCGATCCCTTGCCTCCCCTTTCACTCCTCGCACCTCTGCTACCTCCTCTCAGCCCATTGTTTTCAGACATTGCTCCCTTTCCTCAAGCATTGGTGTAATCACCCACCTCCTTGATCTTTCTGTCCTCCTCAGCTGCTGGCCCATCTCCAACCTCCCCATCCTATCTGAGTTCCTTGAACACATTGTTGCCATCCAACTGCATATGTACCTCTCCCACTACTCCCTGTTCAAATCTCTTCAGTCTGAAGCAGTTCCAACTATAGGAGTGAAAGTGCTCTTGTTAAGGTCACCATCAACATCCATAGTGAATGCAACCTCGCCATAGTTTTTTGATACAGCCAACCACTCCATTCGCCTCCATTGCCTCTCCTCTGTGATCCTTCTGCTTGGCGTTACCATCTCATATTTCCACACCCAGCTGTCCTAATGCCACCAACGCATTTCACGCATTAGCTTCACCTCCTACTCAGTCAACCTCCACCTCTAAAATATAACCTGCATCCATCCCACGGCTGCTGAAACACTCATCAATGCTTTTGTCACATCCCGACTGACTTTTCCAATGCTCCCTCACCGGCCTTCTGAGCTCCACCCAATCTTCTTCTTCTTCTTAGGCAGTCCCTCGAAACCGAGGATGACTTGATTCCACATTAAAAATGAGTTCCCAGGTGACTGATGAGTCCAATGCGGGACCTACAGTCTCTGTCACAGGTGGGGCAGACAGTGGTTGAAGGGGCGGGTGGGTGGGGTGCTTGGGTTGACGTGCGCTCCTTGCACTGCCTGCGCTTGGCTTCCGCTTGCTCCCGGCGAAGAGACTCGAGGTGTTCAGGCGCCTTCCCGGATGCTTCTCCTCCACTTTGTGTGGTCTTGGGCCAGGGATTCCCAGGTGTCGGTGGGGATGTTACACTTTTTCAAGGAGGCTTTGAGGGTGTCCTTGAAGCGTTTCCTCTGCCCACCTGGGGCTCTCCTGCCGTGCCGGGGCTCCGAGTAGAGCGCTTGTTTTGGGAGTCTTGTATCGGGCATGCAGACGATGTGATCCGTCCATTGGAGCTGATCGAGCATGGTCAAAGCTTCGATGCTGGGGATGTTGGCCTGAGCGAGAACACTGACATTGGTGCGCCTATCATGCCAATGGATTTGCAGGATCTTGCGGAGGCAGCGTTGGTGGTACCTCTCCAGTGCTTTGAGGTGCCTGCTATACAATACAATACAAAGTTCAACTCATCCAGGATTCTGCCACTCACTTTGTCCTTTACAAAGTTTCACTTACCCATCACCTCAGTTCTCGCCAACCTCCACTAGCACCCAGTCTTCCAACACATTGATTTCAAAATCCTTGTTTTAATTTACAAATCCCTCCGTGGCCTCACTCCACCTTATTGCTGCAACCTCCTCCTACCTTCCATCCCAGCATACATCTCTGCTCTGCTGAGTCCAGACTGCTGTGCAATCCCTCACCTTCTGCTTCATCATTAGCAGCAGAATCTTTAGCTTTCAAGCTTTTGTGCTCTGGAGTTCTTTTCCCAAGCCACCCACTTTGCTCCATCTCTACATCTATCTTAAAAATCCTTCTTGAAACCTACCTCTTTGACCTTAGCTTTGGTCGCTGCTCCTAACCTTCTGCCTATTCCTGCTTCGTGGCTGATCTGCTTCATTCTGAAGAGCTTGGTACATTTTTCAACATTTAAGGCACTTTATAAATGTAAGTTGATGCTATTCGTCTAGTCAGGTATACATCAGAGCATATCTGCTTGTGTAGCAGTACCATGCAACTATGTGCCCTTTCCCTTTATTATCCAGAGCAGGATGCCCAGCTGGGATATTCATTACAATGGAGTTGTGCATTTCCAAAGTGTTCATTTCCATGGTGGTTTGCAAGATGTCCTTCAGTGATCTTGATTTCCCTAGTGGTCTAGAGAAGTGCTCTTTAGTGACCTGACCATATAACTTTTAAGTTGTCCAAATTCAAAGTGTAAATCAAGCAGAAACTCCTTCCTAGTTAGTACTTTGGGCAGTGGAACTGGGTGCAGGTGAGCAACAGCTGGAACATCTGCTAGTCGTTAAAGTTGCAGTAAAATGCTTTTCAGGTTGATTGAAAGGGCTGAGGAAGATCTTCAACAGATATGATTGAGTTCAGCTGGATGAATATTTGGTTTGGAATGTAAAGATATTGGGGCTGTCGGTATAAGAGATGATTGAGTGTTGTGTATGATGCTACCTAAACTGCTGGGTCCATGAAAATAACGTCAAGAAGGGAACTAGTTAACGGTGAATAATATTTGGTTCATACATACCAACCTAGAAAACTAGTAAAAGCTGACCAACAGCTTTAAAAAAGCTGACAGCTCAAAACTATTCTGAATCTAGCCTGATGACATAAGAAAACAAGGAACTAGAATGAGAATACTGTGGGATATGGGCTTGTCTTAACTTAAGCGATAGGTATAACAAACATTCTACCACTTTTATTGCAGTACACAAAAGCTCAGTTAGCAGCAGTGCCGAATTAGACCTTTCTTAAACCCACCTCTTCATTGAAGCTTTTGGGTCACCCCTCCTAATATTTCCTCTTTGGCTCAGCTTCTATTTTTATCTTATTATGCATCTATGAAGCAACTTGGGATGCTGCTATGTTAAAGGTACTAGAGAAATACAAGTTGTTGTTGTTGTTGTTATGAGTTTTATCCTTGGGTGCTGGATGCACAAAAATACTTTGACCAAACGATACAACATCAGCAAAGTCTGCCATTCAACTTCTCTCACATCTGAAAGTGGTACACGAATACACTGCTCATTATTCATGGCACTTTTGTAAATGCTCCACTAGGCAGTGTAGTTCAAACAGGATGAGTTTGATTTTTTTAGACACATTGGGGGAAAAATTCAGTTGGTTGCGCCTCCCGTTAGCGCCTTAAGAGGGTGCTAATGGGGCACAAAGCATCTAGCGCTCAGGCGCGGCGATGTTTGCGCCGCTCGCGAAATTAACTAGACATTTTGTGGCGGCGCTAAACACTACCGCCACGATCTCCTGCGCCGGCAGATCGTGACGTCAGTCAAGTGCGCAACGCCCCGGTATCGTCCCGGAGCAGATATTGAGTGGCGCCCCCTGCCTTAGCGCCTGACGCTAGCAACGACAGGTTGAGGGGAGCGTTTTGCAGTCATGAAGGGACTGGGGGAGCGCTATTTAAAGGCGACCGCTTCCTGCCTTTTATTGTTGGTGCCATTTTTGAACCACGCATTCTGAGAGAGAGAGAGAGAGAGAGAGACTTCTGGAGAGATTCAACGCTGTGTGAAGGAGTTTTGGGTACTGAGCAGCACTTTGCAGGTTCATTTTGATTTGCCATTCCTTGTATCGATTTAGAAGAGACTATGGGGGCTGCACTCTAAGCTCTTTCCCTGGTACTCTCCATTGTTCTTTCCAGCAGATTTGATGTGCAGGTCTCTCCAGGCCGGGATTCAAGGCTGCAATGAGCAGGATGTGGATGGAAAGCAAGATCAACCATCCCCTTTAAGAACTGGCCGGTGCCATTGTGTGTGTGTTCCATTGCTGACTGACATCACATGAGCTTCGCCAGCGCTCTGAGGTAGCGCCTCGCTCCTCGGCCTTTGCGCCTTAAGACAGGTGTTAAGCGCCTGATTTAGCGCTCCAATCACCTCCAGGGGCGATAAAAGTCAAGTTTGCAGTCGGTGGCGATAATTAGCGCCAGGCGCTAATCTTTGCGCCCGGCCGATAATTGCGCCCCAAATGGGGCGATACTGAATTTCTCCCCCATTAACTGATAATGAGTTATTCATTCTGGTAATATAAATGATGATTTAGTCATCAAAATATAGGATTTTTTTCAACATTTACCAATATAAAGACAGACAAGTTTTTTTAATGCAGCATATTATTTTGAGAACTCTGACAGCTATATATTCCAGTCTAAAAGCAGAAATTGGTTCTTCAATCTGCTTGTTAGTTTTTTTTTTACTGAGAAACTTAGGTGAAAGCCGAGGCCCATAGTATACCACTGAGGTTGGAAGAAATGGGATAAAAGACACAGGCCAGGAAGTTCCTTGGAGCTGCTCGTAACACCGGCGGAGCGGGAGCAGCTCCGAGGAATTTCCCGGCCAACGGAAATCCAAAAGTAGCGATTAAATGATACCAAGTTTGGCTTATAACAACTTGAAGGTTGCTGGAGAAAGGGATGATTGAGAGAGGTAAATAATTCCACAGTTTTGAGATGCTGCAAAGCACTAGTTAGATGAGAGAGTGTGCAATGAATGTTAATTTCAACACCTTGGGGTAGATTTTCATCTTCATTGCCTGGGCAGTGATCTAACGGAATGAATTGCACGGCCTTTATAGAAGCTGGCTGATTTTCATTCCATTGATTTCCTTTAAATAAAAATGAAAGAGGAGCATTTAAAAAGGGTTTAGTGTACTTTTTTTCAAAAATTAATTAGATTTACCACAGAGTTATAAAAATGTCCAGGGAATGGGTACGGTTCAGTGAGACTGAGTTGCACTTAATGATCAACTCTTTGCCAAGTTCAAATGTTATTTTTCTGTTGTTGTTTGAATTATTAGTCATTCCCTGCTGGTCCAGACTTTGGTCCACCCACTAACTGCCACCTGCAGCTGTCAGTCTCACAATCTATCAATACTGCAGGTCCTTTTGAAGTCATAAATAACCCAGGCAGTACAATTAAAAGTCATTGCTGCAGCCAGCTGTGTGGAGCCATCTTTTGCTGACTCCAATCATACTTTTCCTCTGTAAAAATAAAGATTTCCTGGTTTTTGACCCATGTTGTATATTAAGCTGTTTATTAGCAGCAAAAAAATAAAGAGAGGTTTCCTCTCTCACAGTCAGTGTAAATCCTTTGAGAGAACTCTCTTTGGTGATATGAGGGGAAAGTAAAGCAGACAGTGCCTAGCGCCATTCCCCTCAAAATAAGGAAAAGGAAAAGCTACAGTTTTACTATAATCATGGGAATGATAGATCTTAATTTCCCTTCATTAGTATGAGGTAACAATTTGGTAGCACAACTAAAAGCTTATGATTTAAGACAATAACTCTAATGTCAGAATTCCCACCTGAAAAAAATACTTGCTGCTTTGTAAACAATTACAGTTATTTTAAATTCTGTAATTTTGTTAATTTTTTCCTTTCGAAAGGGGTTCATTTTGAAGCTGTGTATCGGTTTAATGTAGCAACTGTTAAATGTATGCCGCATGGCAACAGATAAAAGGATAATTTAAGCCGAAGTAGGCCTTTGCACGAAAAAAAACAAAACATTAAACTTACCTTTAGGCCTTGTATTTAAAGTATTTATTGATAGCAGGTGGCTTTTTATTTCTTAAAATGTGACCGCTTTTTGAAATTTAAATTCGGTTGCTTTGCGCCTCCCAAGCGCAAAGCAACTAGCGCCCGGGCGCGGCGATGTTTGCGCCGCTCGCAAAATTGACCAGAGTTTTTATGGCGGCGCTAAACACTACCGCCACGATCGCCTGTGCCCGCAGATCGTGATGTCAGTCGAGCGTGCAACGCCCCGGTAGCACCCCCGGACCGGATATTGAGTGGCGCTCCCTGCCTTACCGCCTGCCGCTAGCAACGACAGGTTGAGGGGAGGGTTTTGCAGTCGGGAAGGGACTGGGGGAGCGCTATTTAAAGGTGACCGCTTCCTGCCTTTTTTTTGTCAGCGACATTTTTGCACCACGCATTCTGAGAGAGAGAGAGAGAGAGAGACTTCTGGAGAGATTCAACGCTATGTGAAGGAGTTTTAGGTACTGAGCAGCACTTCGCAGGTTCATTTTGATTTGACCTTCCTTGCATCGCTTTAGAAGAGACTATTGGGGCTGAACACTGAGCTCTTTCCCTGGGTCTCTCCATTGTTCTTTCCAGCAGATATGATGTACAAGTCTCTCCAGGCCGAGATTCAAGGCTACAATGAGCAGGGTGTGGATGGAGAGCAAGATCGACCCTCCCCTTTAAGAACTGGTCGGCGCCAGTGTGTCTGTGTTCCATTGCTGACTGACATCACATGAGCTTCGCCAGCGCTCTGAGGTAGCGCCTCGCTCCTCGGCGTTAGCGCCTTGAGAGGTGTGTAGCACCTGATTTAGCGCTCCAATCACCTCCGGGGCGATAGAAGCTAAATTTGCAGTCAGGGGCGATAATTAGCGGCAGGCGCTAAACTTTGCGCCCGGCTGATAATTGCGCCCCAAATGGGGCGATACTGAATTTCTCCCCCAAAGCATTAGCTTAGTGTATCTTCAAATGACAAGTTTTGCTGGCTTTCAAGTTCAGGTCCAAGAACAAACATGATAGTGAGTCTATGTATCTCTATCTCTAATTAGTTGATGTGGAAATGGACAGTCAACACACAGCCATAGCTAACTTTTCTTATGTATTTTAGATTGGAGAATCTGACAAAGAGGAACGTAGCCCATCCCTTTCCACATCATATGCTAATGATTAATAGCTGTTTAATGTTAGTAGATTTTAAAACTTTTTTCTCATTTCATGGCCTAGTTTGATATATTTTTTGGGAAGCATAGCCAGGGGATAAAGGCAGAATGGGTGATTGGAGGCCAGAGGACCAGGTGCAAATCCATTGAGCCAGTTCTACGCGACATTTGCTCTGAGCAGGCAGTCTTCCAGGCAGCCTTTCAGGCTGGCATAATGTGAACCCAATATGATATGGAAATATTAGAAGTTTGCTCCAACAGTATCTTGAGTTCCATATCAGAAAAAGGGACCATTATACTGGTTTGGATCTGCCATTTCATGCTTTTCCTGGGGGAAAAGTGAGGGGGGGGAAAAGTGAGGGGATTCTGCCATGGATGATGAGAATTTGAAGTCAGATATGCCAGGTTTACACCCCTTTTAAAATACATGCAAAATTCTAGTAGAAACGGTTGCTGGCAGTAGATGCACCACCCCAAAGTGGCACCTGTGCGCAGTTGTCAGAACAATTAAGGCCAAAGTGGTTTTCTCAGAAACTCTGCCATTCCAACCAGGATTGAATCTTACTTGAGTCTATATAAAACAAAAGGGATAAATTTCACAGTCTTCTGTCATGGAGTTTTTCCCATGGCATTCACAATGGGTGTGCCCATATATGTCCTTATGATGAAGGTAGAATAGGAGCAAGAAAGAGCAATTGAGAGAGGCACAGAGGTTAAGGCTACACCAAATGAGATGAGCAACTAGGAAGTTCTCTTCCATCAGTATACAGACTAAGGGATATACCAGCTTAAGGAAGCAATAGTTCAGAGAAGAGGCAGAAAAGGAACTCAGACTCCCTTGCAAACTGACCTACAAACATTCCTCTCAAACAACTAAACCAAACAAACAGCACTTAGTTTGCTGCCTTGCCTACCCTTGGTGCTTCCATCTGCGCTTCTTAAACTTATCCTAAAGCTGCGCTCAGGTACAACCTAAGGACCAGGGACACCTGTGGTGTTTGACTATGCTCTGGTAACATGAGCCTCTTGGAACCAATGTGGTCTTTGCAGCAGGCTGTGTCGGCACTGCCTGTGTGTGGGTCGCCTGGTCTTGTACCCTGACATCTACATGACCAAGCATCTGAAAGGCCTGGCTGGATAGATTATATGAACTGTCACCAGGAGAAAGGACAACATCATGAAGGCAGATTCTTGGCACTGGTGCTAGCTCCTGGATCTGAGTACCCACTGATAATGAGAAGGAAGACTTGATGGTATCAGTTAGACCCTGCAGACCCTGAGCGAATGCGCCCAGAATCTCTTGGAAGCCGTTAGCCTTTGTTCTCTCCAAACAGTCCCCAAAGGCCAAAAGACCAGTGATCAAAGCATCCCTGAGTTTGCACAACCTCTCCATATATTAACTATCTGACCCTGCAATTTAGGACAGGGTTAGCACCACGACAGAAGTGGGTTGAAGTCCCACCTTTCCTCAATTCCAGTGGTGCAATGCTACCATCAGAATTTGTGGCCTCTTCTTTCCACCAAGCAGATTTAGTGTTTGAAACTTGGAGTACTGCATACAATTCTGGTCGCCATATTATAAAAAGGATATAGAGGCACTGGAGAGGGTGCAGAGAAGATTTATAAGGATAATACCAGAAATGCAAGGTTATACCTATCAGGAAAGGATGAACAGGCTGGGTCTTTAAAATTATGAAAGGTTTTGATAGAGTAGATACAGAGAGAGTATTTCCACTTGTGGCGAAGAGCATAACTAGAGGCCATCAATATAAAATAGTCACCAAGAAATCAAATAGGGAATTCAAAAGAAACTTCTTTACCCAGAGAGTGATGAGAATGTGGAACTCACTACCACAGGGAGTAGTTGAGGCGGATAGTATAGATGCATTTAAGGGGAGGCTAGATAAGCATATAAGGGAGAAGGGAATAGAGGGTTATGCTGATAGAGTTAGATAAGGAAAGACAGGAGGAGGCTCGAGTGGAGCATAAACGCCAGCATGGACTGGTTGGGCCAAATGGCCTGTTTCTGTGCCGTATATCCTATATAATTCTATGAAACTGTACTCCATCAATAAGTACAGAAATAGTCTTTCAGACCACCAGCTCATTTAGTTTTCTGGACCTTTGATCCACATAAACTATTTCATCTCCATCTCACTTTAGACTCGGGCCCATGTTCTTCCATTCTGCTGAATCAGGATCTTAATCCATTTCTTTTCTAAATGACTCCACAAATCCTGCATTCTCTGCATCTGGTGGTAGTTTATATTCTATCAATTTATCATTCAGAGTCTGAAGACAGTGCATACTAAACCCTGTTCAGTTTGCGGTTTCCTAACCTTATAATCATCCTACTGATTGTTGTGCTTGGTCCCACGCAAAGAAATCTCTGAATTCCATTCATCATTTTAAAGACTTGAATCATATTCCCCATCTTTTCCCAATGAATATAGGCTGATTTCCTTGTAGCTCAATTATCTCAGAAATAGAGTTGTCATTGTCAAACTTCTTTCCAATTCCAATCACCTAGAAATTATAAAAAGCAAATTACTGCAGATGTTGCAAATCTGACATAAAAACAGAAAATGCCGAAAACCCTCAGCAGGTCAGGCAGAACCTTGGTCAGACCCCATCTGGCGTTCAGTTTTGGAGACCGAAACTCAGGAAAGATATATTGGAAGGGGTATAGCGCAGATTCACCAGAATGATGCCAAAACTTAAAAGGGTTCAATTATGAGAACGGGTTGCATAAACTTGGTTTGTATTCCCTTGAGTTTAGAAGGTTGAAGGGTGATATAATTGAAGTTTTTTAAAATGATTAAGGGATTCAATAGGGTAGATGCGGATAAACTATTTTCTCTGGTGGGGGAATCCAGAACAAAAGGGCATAATCTGAAACTTAGAGTTGGGCCATTTAGGTATGAAATCAGGAAGCACTTTTTCACACAAAGGGTAACGGAAATCTGGAAACCGCTCCCCCAAATGTCCTGTGGATACTCGGTCAAGTGAAATTTTCAAGACTGTGAATGATAGATTTCTGTTAGGTAAGGGCATCATGGGATATTGATGAAAATTGGGTACAGATCAGTCATTATCTAATTGAATGAAGGAATAAGCTCAAGGGGCGGAAAGGCCTACTCCTGTTCCAATATTCCTATGTTCTTCCTGCTCTTGCTGTTCCAACGCTTGCCCCCTTACTGAGGCGAAGTTGTGCAGCCTGCCGCACACAATGGCAAGTCCTGACACTCGCTATGGACTATATTGAAGCTGTCTCCAAATCTACTGAGGCATTGGAACCTTTGCTTTAGGATCCTGATGGCCTGCTCTATGAGAGCCCTGCTTCTGGCGTGTCTCTAATTATATGCATGCTGTGTATCTGTGCTGAGATCCTGATAGAAGTCATGAGCCAGATGTTCAGGGGTTAGCACTTGTTCCCAAGCAGCCAGCTTATTCCTGCTGGTCTGGGTGGAAAAGACAGGGTATTGACAACTAGCGCAAGATGAAGGACTATGATTACTGCCAGGATATCAGGCACAGACCTGCATAATTCATTACCTACGGTTGCAGAGAAGTTGTACGTTTAATGAATGGAATCCCTTCCAGTTGTAGTAGAGGGCTTAGTCATGTATGTTAGCATACTGGATCGTATGGGTGCATTCGATGACACCCAGCAACTGAGAAAATCCAGCAACTTTCACAAAGTCTACCAGTCCCCTTCTCCTGCTTGACAGCCTTCATTGGGAAGGTGATGAATTCCTGGCACCAGCAAACAGTGCATCCATGACCTCCTTGATTTCGGAGTGTACAGCAAACTAAGGGATGTTACTGATGTCACCCGCTGGATGTTGGAAGTAGCCCGATGCACAAAAGTTCAGCGCCACAGTGACTGTCGCAGCCACAGGCAGTGCTGTGGATGTCCTGGTGCTGGGCTGCAATTCTTGGTTGAGCAGGTAGCAGAGCTCAGGCATTGCCTCCCTGGAGACCTGAAGCCACCTGATGCACTGCTCCTCTGTAAAGATGAGGTTGGAAATCCGGTGCCTGTGCACCCTCATGGTTTTAGGCCTTCCTTCACCCTCTACTGGCAACCTGTGCAGCCCTCTGCTCCCTTCCTTGCTGCTGCCACTGCCCCTGCTGCTGATGTTGCAGCACCAAAAGCAGATTAAACAGGATACCCATATTCCAACAATGTTAGGAAGGCAATCTTTGAAACAGTGAAGGACCTCCAAAAAAAATTACTCTCATGAGTTCAGCTCAGCACAACGGTAGCCAATAAAACCATCAAAAATCAGCAAAACAATCTCCAGTAGCCTAACAAATCCAAATAGATACTTACATCAATGAAGGTGAGCATCTCTTTAAATAGCACTTCTGCAGCAGGCTCCCTGGCAATGGCTTCCTGGTCGAGGTCAAGACCGAGCGAATCAAGCACTTCCACTCACAAATTTATGAAACGGGTTCTTATTTAGGCGCGAGATACTCTTTTTAATATTAAAATTGATGTTGTGCTTCATACAGGCGGGCGCCAGGGCCACCTAAAAAAAATCTCAGCATGAATTTAGCAGTGACCCAGTTGCACGTGTAAATTGGGCGCGAGTTGTCACCCTGCTAAATTCGTCAACGTCGCGCCCGTTTCACGCCTGAAAAATGGGCGCAAAAATGTTGAATTTAGACCCAATCTGTGTCCCAATGGGAAGAATTATTCTTTAACCTGGATGTAAAGTTGAGTTGATTTAATTTGTGTCAGTTGATGCACATTGAGCAGATTTTAGCTATTGGCTCAAAAAGCTCAATGCTTTCCTGCTGAAAAGTGGGTTATCAGCAATGTCTGAACTATGAAATGGATATATGTGTTCCGAGACATCACACATATTATGCACACATGGCATCATGGGCTAATTCCTCCACTGTTGCTGGTAATGCCATTAATAAGGCAAATAATTAACAGCCTCCAGCACAACCCAGATGCAGATCAAACCACTTACTATGTGATAATATGAGCAGCACAGGGAACTAAATTAGCAGGGGGGGGGGGGGGAAACAGCCATCGGCAGGGGACTGCAGGTAGATATTGTGCAATCTAACAGCCCTAATAATTGTGATCAAAGCAGCTGTGACCAGTTAAACAGTTGTGGAAAGCAAAGGAATGGGAAAGATTATGGCTGCCGCCCGCACAAGGAAACTGCATTTTGTTGGCCACGCTGTATCTGTACTTGTGGAAGAAGTGCTGGAGGAATAGTCAATTGTTTAGAAGACCAAAGGAAACTGCAAAGGTATATTAATAAGGTGGCAGAATGGGCTTAAAAGTGACAGATGGAATTCAATGCGATGTGATGCATTTTGGTTAAAAAAAAGTAATTATACTCTGAATGGAAATAGGCTCGGTGCTGTGGAAGACCAGAGGGATTTGAGCGTTAAGGTTCATAGGACATTAAAGGCAGCATTTCAGGTTAATAAGGCTGTAAAAAAAATCTTATAACATTTTAGATTTTACCACAAGAAGTATAGAATGTAAAAGCCAAGATGTAATGATGAGCCTATAAAAACCTCCGTGCAGTATTGGGTTCCATACTATGGGAAGGATATTGAGGCCTTAGAGAGGTTACAGTGCAGATTCACTAGGATGCTGCCTGGTATGAGGAGATAGAAATATGAAGAAGGACTTGAAAAATTGGGTCTTTTTTCATTAGAACAACACAGATTATGGGGGGATATGATAGAAGTGACGTAATAAAGACTCACTACGCACTTGAACATAAAGCAAGGCTTTAATCAACTTGTAACAAAACATGGAGGTCTAGTTAGCAGTCACTAGCTTCCTGTTTCCAGATTGTCTCTGCCCAAGGTGGGCCCATGCCTGAGTATTTATACTCCCTGGACGGCGCCCCAGCTGGCCACCCAGTAGTACTTCCTGAGTTGTTACTTGCGATTTATGACATTCTTCCTCCCTAAAAGGTTTGGAAGTCCAGTCTTCCTTTAACGGACTAGGCGGACCAGAAATAGCCGCAGACGTTTAGCTCTCTGCTTGTGACTGGAAGGCACGTCTCCCCGGACCGTGTCCTGGTCCCTGGGTCGCTTGGCCCGTACCGGTAAGTCAGTAGAGTCCGCGTCATCTTGATCATCCTGTGGAGGACTGGGAATATCATGACTCCGGGTGCGGGTCCCCACAGGTGCTGAGCTGGCCTCATCCCGGGTCGTGGCTGGAGATTGTCCGGCGTCCTGGTTTCGGGTGGCCATCCTACGTGGAGCGTCCAGCTCCCTGAGTTGATCCGGTAGCGTTGCCGGCAGATCCCCCGATGTCCCAGGCGGGGCGTCATTTTCATAGGGGTGCGGAGTGTTGATATCATTGTCAGGGGATCCTTCATCATTCGGGCCCGTGTGACCGGTTGGGCAGGGAGCCAGATCTCGGAGCGAGACGGTGGTCTCCCGGCCATCAGGGTACCGTACGTGCGCATACATGGGGTTTACCTCCGTTAACTCCACCTCGTCAACGAGAGGGTCGTTTTTGGCAGACCGGACGAACCTCCGGAGTAGTACCGGGCCTGGAGCCACCAACCATGACGGTAGAGACGTCCCATGTGTACAGCGACGCCGGAATTTGAAGAATCGCTCATGAGGCGTGACATTAGTAGATGTGGAGAGAAGAGACCTGATAGAGTGTAACGCGTCGGGGAGCACCGTTTCCCACTGCTGGTCCGGCAGGTTGCGTGACCTTAGTGCCAGACGGACAGCGTTCTAGATGATGGCATTGTATCGTTCAACCTGTCCGTTACTGATTGGGTGATATGGTGTCGTCCTACTTGAGGCGATTCCCCGTTGGGAGAGATAACTTTTAAGTTCACTCGACATAAAGGAGGGACCCCGATCAGTGTGGATAAAATTGGCCGTCCCGCAAAGGGAAAAGACCTGATCGAGGCATTTAATTACCGTAGAGGTAAGCATATTAGGGCAGGGGAAGGCGAAGGGAAAGCGTGAATACTCGTCCACCATCGTAAGTAGGTAGGTGTTCCTTGTCGACGAAGGCAATGGCCCTTTAAAGTCTATGCTGAGCCTCTGCATAGGCTGCATTGCATGTATAAGTAAGCCATCTGATGGGCGAAAGAATTGTGGTTTCAATTCTGCACAAATCCTACAGGAGGAGCATGTTTTCTTTACGTCCTCGGTTGAAAATGGTAGATTTTTGGAGCGCACAAAGTGCAACATGCGGGTCACACCAGGATGGCATAAGTCCATATGCAAATCCGCCAGAGTCGACGTTGACATTGAGGAGCAAAATGCCCGTGTGAAGGTATCTGGGGCCACGTTCTGTTTGCCGGGTCGGTAACAGATAGTATATCCAAAGGCAGCCAGCTCCATCCTCCAGAGTTGAATTTTATTATTTTTGATTTTCGTGCGCCTCCGGTTATCCAACATGAAGGCCAGAGAGCGCTGGTCAGTTATAAGCGTAAAATGACGCCGAGCAAGAAAATGACCCCATTGGCGTACAGCCTCGATGATGGCCGTAGCCTCCTTCTCGACGGGGGGGTAATGGAGCTTGCTACCCTGCAAGGTTCTGGATAGGAATGCCACGGGTCGGCCACCTTGATTCAAGGTAGCGGAGATCGCCACCTCCGATGCATCGCATTCGACCACAAAAGGAAGATTTTCGTCAATGGAGCGAAGCGTGGCTTTCTCCAGCTGTCGTTTGAGGAGGTTGAAGGCAGAAATAGCCGTAGCTTCCAATGGAAAAGACTTCGCATGGAGCAGGGGCTGTATTTTATCGGAGAAGTGTGGTATCCATTTTGCGTAATAAGCAAACATGCCAAGTGCCCGACGAAGAGAGCCGAGATTCGTCGGGGGAGGGAGCTCCTGAAGTGGACGAAGTCGCTCTGGGTCCGGTTTAATAACACCGTTGCCCACCCAGTAGCCAAGAATGTTCACCGATGGCACCGACTTCACCGATTTGGATTCGTTTAACGTTAAGTGGCGACGGCGGAGTACGTCAAAAAATCTCTGAAGATTGGCGTCATGCTCCTTTTGATCATGGCCGGCAATAGTGATATTGTCTAAATACGGAAAGGTATCCGTCAAGTTCTCTTGCCGGACTAGGCCATCCATGGCCCGTTGGAAGACGGCCACCCCATTGGTGACCCCGAATGGAAGGCGGCGAAACTGGAAAAGCCGACCATTGGCCTCAAAGGCCGTATACTTCCTGTCGCAGTCTTGCAGTGGCACCTGATGGTACGCGCTTTTTAAATCGAAGGTCGAGAATACCTTGTATTTGGCAAGGTTGTTGACCATGTCATCTATGCGTGGCAGCGGGTAGGCATCCAGATCGGTATATAGATTAATAGTCTGCGAATAATCGATACACAGACGTTTTTTATGTTGTTTTAAGGGATTCCTCACGATGACGACCTGAGCCCGCCAGGGAGATGAACATGGCTCGATAATACCATCGACTAAAAGGCGAGAGATTTCCGTCTCAATAAACGCTCGATCATCTTGGCTAAAGCGCCGCGATTTGGTGGCTATGGGTTTACAGCGGGGGGGGAAGATTGGCAAACAGGGAGGGTTCACCGAGTAAGGCCGCCGAGAGTGCACAAAACGGCACCTTAGAAATGGTAAGCTCCGGCCTTGACCCTCCAAACTCAAAAGTGATCTTCTTGTGCTGCTTCTGGAAGTCCTGTCCCAGAAGCACATCGCTGCATAAGTTTGCGAGTACTCCGAGCCGGGTGGAGAGATACGTGCGGCCGTTGAGGATGAGGTTGACCAGACAGAAGCCAGAAGAATTGGTGGTCAGAGTCGTCAGAGCCATTGCAATCTCCCTGTCCGAGGGATAAGTGTGCAGTTTTAACCTGTTGACAGCCCGCTTACTAATGAAGCTGTCAGAGCTGCAGGAGTCGATTAGCGCGCTTAGAGTGTGCCCATTTACTGAAACCTTCGTGGCTGCATGGGACAAACTTTGGGGAAAAACAGCCGTGATGGGAGGAGGGGCAATTTTCCCTTCGGCAACTGTAGCCTTAACAGTAGTTCTTGGGGGAGGAGCAGCTCCATAGATAGCAGCTGTGAAGCTAACAGGAGCTCTCGACCGGTATACTTTAGAGGAGCGGCCTTTCTTGTTAGCAAAGGCCCGTGACTGGCATACCTTGGAAAAGTGTCCTTTCTTGCTGCAATGATTGCAGGTCACATTACGAGCCGGGCAAAATTTTCTGTGATGGCACGCCCCTCCACAAAAGAAACACTTTCTTCCTGATTGCTAGGATGCTGCTAGGACGGGGTCGTCATCAGCGAAGGCCTCTAGGGTAGGGTCGTCGTCTGTTAGAGTAGAGTCAACATCAGTGGGGGCATCCGCCCGAGACCTACCGAAAGACTCATTAAAGGAGATAGCCGCCGCCCGTGCACGTGGTGGGAGATAAGTGTCTGCATTTTTCTTGGCCAAGTCCAAGGAACACGCCTGGTCATAAGCAGCCCGTAAATTGAGGGTTTTATTTTCCAGCAGGCGCTGACGTATAAAAGGGGACGCGATTCCATTGATAAAGGAATCGCGGATTAGTTCCTCTTGATACTGTTCAGCTGAAACTGCTTTAAGGTTACAATCCTTGCTGAGCCTGCGAAGTTTCTGGAGAAATTCATCAAGTGATTCCCCAGGCTGCTGCCGAGTTGTGGCCAGTAGGTGTCGAGCAAAGATTTCATTTGGGGACTTGACATATAGCTGCTGTAAGATTTCGATAGCAGTGTCATAGTCTATACAGTCCTCAATATAATCATACACATGAGGAGACACGTAGTTGATAAGCATTCGTAACTTATTAGGGACATCCGCCCCACATTCTTCAAGAAAGTTGCTAAAGGTACGAAACCAATGCTTCCATACCTTTGCTGCCGCAGGTGCATTCGGGTCCAGGTCGAGACGAGCGGGTCTAAGGAGTTTTTCCATGATGGATCAGTTTCTTGCCCAAGTTCCCTTCTGTGGTTCGAGTTGCAGCTGGTTGTTCCGAATCACCCAAAGCGTGGAGACGATATCAAGTTGATTAAATTGACGTAATAAAGACTCACTACGCACTTGAACATAAAGCAAGGCTTTAATCAACTTGTAACAAAACATGGAGGTCTAGTTAGCAGTCACTAGCTTCCTGTTTCCAGATTGTCTCTGCCCAAGGTGGGCCCATGCCTGAGTATTTATACTCCCTGGACGGCGCCCCAGCTGGCCACCCAGTAGTACTTCCTGAGTTGTTACTTGCGATTTATGACAAGAAGTGTTTAAAATTATGAAATGGTGGGATTGGATGGATAGTAGCAGACTGTTTCCAATAGTTGAGGGGGGTCAAAAATCAGGGGTCATAGATACAAGATTAAATACAAGCGATTTTGAACAGAGGGCAGCAGGCATTTCTTTACACAGAGTTATGAAGCTGTGGAATTAACTGCCAGGGTTAGTGTTTGAAGCAGAAACTATGTCAATATTAAAGATTCGATTGGAAAGGTGGATGAAAGAAAAGGGGATCCAGGGATATGTGAACAGAGTGGATAAATCTGATTAGAATTATTTGCTCACGTGGAGGGTGAATTTTAATGCAGACTGGTTGGACTAATGGCTTGTTTCCTGTTGTAATTTCAGTGCAAGTGATCTGCTGAAATAAAACGCGAGTCAGGGTGCACAATCCTGCCAACAGAAGATGAATTCAACCCATTGTGTCAGTATGTTTACTGTATGGGCAAATCGACGTTACATTTAGTCTGCAGTGGAACTGCGTTAAACGTCAGGGAGCAGAGTTTCCGCATTAGGTGCAGTCGCCAATCCGGGTGCAAATTGCGCTCAAAATTGTGCTAGTTTTCTGAACTGAATTTTTTGCTCAAGTTTCCACTCAAACTCATTTGCATATCGCTGAACGTAAAATCTTCCATGAACCAGCGCAATTGGGCAGCGTTTTTAGAACGCAATTGCTTTTTTTCTTGCAGTAAAAAAAAATATTCCTTGATATATTTAAGAGTGGTAACCTGGTGCAGTTTTATTAATACAGCTGAAAATCGGTGTATCACAAAGAATAAGCATTTTTAAATAAGAGTATCTAGTCTGCCACTTGTGAGTAACCCGATTTTAAATAACTGAAAATGACTTTATAAAACTATTGTAAGGTTTCCAAAATTTGCAGATCCCCAAAACCTAAGGAAAAGGGACTTTGGAACTACCTCAGAGTGATAAAAATACATTTGGGCCTAACATAAGGAATTTAAGACCAAAAACTAAGTTTTGGCATTTTAAAAACATGTCTGGGCCTGTAAAGGGAGAAAAGGCTGTGAAGGAAGTTGGGGTCGACCTCTGTAAAAGCTGTTTTGGGTATTGCAGTTAATTGCATTGTCTGGGGAACCAGGATGACCTCACTCAAAAAGCCCCAGCATGCATTAACATTTTGACAATAGACCCTAGGAGAAGACAGTCCCACCCAAAACAACAGGTCCCATCAAAACCGTTTACAGAACCCATTAAAGACATGCATAAAGCAAATATTCTAAAGAAGTCCTAGGCCCAGTCAAGAAACCCAAAACATGAGGACAATTCAAACTCCGATTAAACAACAGATCGACAGGATGGAGCTATCCTGAAACCACTTCACACATTTACAAAACCAGTTAACACGCTAGTAAAGTCGTTACTGTTAACGAGGCCTTACAATGACCGGGATTTGATTTGGTTTTGATTTAGTATAATTGAAGGCCCATCAAGCAGTTCAGCAGTTACAACAGTTACAAGTTTGAGTTCTCCAGTACAACAGTTCAAGTTCAACAGAAGGCAGTTCCGCAGTTTGGAGTTCAATTGAAAGCCTGTTCTGCAAGAAGACAGTTACAGTTCTGCAAGAAGGCAGTTCCACAGCTCAGAAGAAGACAGTTTAAACAGAGGCAGAGTTCAACAGAAACAGTTCAACAAAGAAGGCCAACAGCTCCAGAAGTAGGCCGACACGCAAGAAGAAACCAGAGCGACCACCTCAGTGACCATCGGACACCTCGCGGCAACAAGGGCCTTACAAAACTTTTTACTCAAAAGACTCTAAACCCTAACTCTCAACTGTCAAGGATTCGTTTGGTGAGCATTATCTCTGGTTCTCCAGAGTCCAACCTAGATAGTGAAGTGGGATTGGGAGGGGTGAAGTATTCTTCTAATGTTATTTCCCTCGCTTGTACCGAAGTGTTCCCCACCTTTAGAGTGTTAAGAGTGTTTGTGTTGTGTTTTACTTTCTTGAATAAAGATTGAAGTTCTTTCATCAAACTCAGTTGTCTGCTGCACCTTTTTATCACAACCCCAAATAAGTCCAGGGTCTAGAACCAAGGGAGTGGGAGCGATTCGAACCGCTCAGAAGTCAGAGGTAAAGCTGACACAAAAACACCACCCCCTACACTATACCGAACCAGTTACTAAAAAACTATACCGAACCAGTTACTAGTTTCATTTGCGTACAGTAGTCAGTTTCTTAGTAAATGAAATAATTTTTAATATTTTAAAGCTTTTAGAAGGTGCTTATTAGTGTCCTTGCATCAGAAAAAAACCCCAGCTTAATTTTAAGAGCATCCTCGAAGGCCCACAAACAGGCGCAATTAGCTGAAACTCGCCATGGTGATTAATTCGATCGGGTCGGGGGGGGGGGAAGTGGCCAGTTTTGTGGGTGGGGCTGGTTTCCAGCGTGATTTTTTTAAACCAGTGCAAAAGATCGTGGAAACTGGAGTTGCGTTGGACGTAAAATGAAATTCCTCAATGTTTTGCGCTGCTTTGGTCGATTTTGGGTGAATTGTGTTTAAAAATCCAGGAGCAATCTAGCGGAAACTCTACCCCATGAAATCATATTCTAGGTTCAGAACTAATGGAGAGCAATGCCACGGCATAGCTATCAATATATCGTTTAAAACAACAAATTAAAATTGGGTTTAGCGGATAACTACCATGATATTTGAAACTTTGGGCTAGATTTTGCCAATGGGGAGGTTTTGAAGGCGGGACTCCCACTTGTCGGGTTTCAGTCCCGCCTCCATCAACTTCTGGCCAACCCACGCTATTTTCCCTTGATTGACCTTGTTAAGCCCGCCCCCAAATTCTGCCATTTTCCTGGCAGTCCCGCCTCCAAACCCACCTCCCCAGGGCTGGCAAAATCCAGCCCATAAATACAACCTTAAGAGTTCAGGTTACAATTATTAACTTCTCATGTTTCATTCTTCTGATTTAATACTTTGTTACCAACTTTAGGCCCCATTCATTTCAATATTCTCCTTAATGCTGCATCCTAATCTGTATTTCTTTGTCACACAAAATGGTGTTTTGTTTTTGGTGCATTGTTGAGCTGGTTCCAATATAACAGAAGGGTGAAGCATGGCTACATTTGGAGAAGATCCTAATCTTAAATCCAGTCCATACCAGACTCTTTGCACGACATGTGCAAACATTTTGCAACAATTAAGGGAAACATTTGTTGGATGCGGTTTAGAGAAGACAAAAGGAATAGGAAAGAAAACAGATCTTTGCTGTGCCAAGTGTCTCGGAAAATTCAGATGTATGAGCTCGTGGTGTCTTGTGTCACATGCTGTATGCATATGTGCACGCATATGCATGGGGCTCTTGCTCATCATCACAGCCAACAAGCACCAATATGACACCAATGCCTAAGTATTACAGAGACACCAGTTACTATTTTACCCTGGATTATATTGCAGTCTGTAGCTCTGTCCTAAATGTCCAATTTTCCAGAGCAAGTTAACTTTTTTAAGAACTAAGAACGCTACAATCTCACCTTTGTCTTGTATATTATAACCGGGCTGATCTGTATATTTGCTAGAGTTTTAATCGCCAGTTCCTCCAGAATTTTCAACAGATGGCATGGTTTAAATAAAACTTTATTAAAGACTATCACCTTTCTTAATTCCTATACTATATTAATCTGCAGTAAGAATACTCCTTTTTAAGTATATTGGGGATTTTTTTTTAAAGAAATGAACAACTTTCCAATGAGATTTTGTTCTATTTTTGGTAAGTGTGAAGAAAAGCGAAAGTGCTTGTTGTTTCATTAACAGCTGTATTTTCATTTCCATTAGTGAAAATGCTCAAGACAGGAAATGTTCCACACATTCACAAGAATAAAATGTTGAAAAGAAAGAATATGTTTGCTTTATACTTACATTGTTGTTTTAAACTCCCCTAACATGCAAATACTCCAAACGAGTGGGTCAGAATGTATTAGTATAAAGTTACTGTAATGTACATTAATAAGACTCAAAACGGCAGGTACTTGAATTTGCAGTATCCATTTCACTGAACCTGTTAGAGGATGTGCTCAATAGTTGCTTTTTTAAATACCGTTTTCCTCATTCGTAGCCTTTTTTGTTCTAATATTTATTTTCAAGTTATTAAATAGAAAAGACTTGCACTTATATTGCACCTTTCATGACCTCAGGACGTCCCAAAGCGCTTGACAACTAATGAAGTGCTTTGGAAGTCTAGTCACTGTTGTAATGTAAGAAATAATGTCAATTCCATTCATCTATTCTGAAAGTGATGAAATGAATATTGAAGAATGGACTCCTGCAGCTTAGAACATACCAGAAGGTAAGTGGTAAGGGCAGCTTCTCAAAGAGAACATGTCAGTGATAGGATTGCTAAACAGATACTGCATGGTATTTGAAAGTTTTAATATTTTTGAAAAGAATTTACTGTCAGCTCTATTTACTTATCTACTGCCTTCTCCTCTACCTGTGCTTGAGCCTTGGCATACTTCACATGCGATTCCTATTTCAGTTAAATGTCTGTTCCTCAAGGACATTGTTGATTTCTCCCTTTTCATTTTTCAGTAGAGTTTATTTTTTGCTATTACAAAAAATTGTGACCTTTCCTTTTTGTGGTTGAGATGCATAACCATAGAGACAGCTGCACTGTGGTATTAGGTCAGCAACTTTAACTTCAGTGATTTAAAATGCTGATCTGGTACTAAGCTAGAGGGAGGCATCTATGGACTGAGTTGTGGGCAGAACAGAAGAACTGTACATACTTTACCCATGATTAACAGGAGTTCATTCAAAGCTAAGCATACTTAGAGAGAGGGAGTTTCACCACCAAAAGTCTTTACAAATTATAAACACTGGTTAATCTCCCGTGGCATTGCACAAGACCAAGTGCAATCTTCAGGTAAAGCAGCACGAGCAGACATTGGCCAAGGGGCTTCAGGTTTTTGGTCAGGTGATGATTCTTGGGGATCATTTGAACCATATTGACATTACTGTGGAAGTTTCAAATTGTTAACATTTGCAAAAGGCTAAAAGTTCATGGGCTACTCATAAGATGTCCGACAAAGCGAGGAGTTGGAGAATTCAAATTGAGTAGAGTCAACCACTGGGTAGAGCGTGGGACTGCAGAGAAACTCAAACCAGGCTTTTCAGTGGGGAACTGGATAGAGCCACAGGCTCATGTGACTGAAAAAAGTGAAGATGGGTTGAGTGCTTTAAATGGTAAAACCCCTTTAGAGCACCACCTGCAGGCATCACAGACAAATGGTGTATGGACACAATTTACATAGAAATCTCCATAAGGAATGGTTGACAAGTGACAAATATGCCAATTTTAATAATATAGAGTTACCATTATATTAACCTCTATTTTGTTTTGCTCGATACACTTCAAAAATAGTTTTATTTTTTGGCCTTACCAGCGAGTATTTGCAACATAATAGAAGGATACTGCCTTGAGGAAGTTGTTGCAATGAGCCATTAAGTATTCATCATTAATAGAAAAATAGTTATTAGATAATTCATGATCATTTATACATGTTAATTCAGCTTCCTCACATTGCTGCTTTAAGCATTTTTTATGGTAGTCATTTGATGCCACAAGGAAAATTTTGGAAGCAATGGGGCTGCAAGAACATATCTTTTCAAATGCGACTTCATTCCTCCTACTATGCAACCTCCCACCCCCAAACCTCACAAATTTTACAAGATCCCTGCAGGTATGCAACATGGTTTTGGAAGTGTCCCAGACACAACAGAGTAAGTTTGCAGAAAAGAAGCATTCCAGAAATGGCATTGCAGACTCACAAGTGATTAAAAGATCAGGCTGATTGTTCAGTACTAAGGTTTTCTCTTTTTACAGATGATTAACTGGCAGATGACGGTCTTAAATACAGTTTGTACTTGATTGTGGGTTTGCACTAAAACTTTTACTACTGTACATAACATCTCATCCATGGAGGTTACACAGTAGAAACCTCAACAGTCACCTCCTGGTTAAGGTCATTTTATTCTATACTGGCATCTTAAAAGGTTTCCATCCAGTTTCAGTAACAAAGAAGGTTTGTCTGTAGCCACTATTACATATGGTGAATTCAGTAATGGCATGTATTCTCCACATCATTAGTAAGTGACATTCATTTTAGTCATCTTTTAATGACCTCAGTGGTTGCCCTTTAATACTTCTGTATGTTTGGCTAATTGGTGGATAGCTTCAGACATGGTGAATAATGCTAGAAAGTTATGAGTTGTGGTCAGACACTATGTCATCAGGTGTAGACATGACCATAAGCAATGGTGCAGCTTCAAAAGTGAAGGGGTGAGAACTAAGTGTTGCAAATCCTGAGTCATTCTTGTGAGATGTATGTCTAGTTTAAAAATGAGGTTTTATGGTCAGTGGAATGACTGCTCTCAGGGTCCGAATGTGTTTTTCACATGACTAATTCTCCATATTTTTTCATATTACATACACAACTGAAGCAAGAATGATATTTTGTGACCAGTGAAGGTTTCAAGTAATCATTCGTTAAAAACCCCCTATGTATGTTCATGAAACACAGGAGTGCTCACTAACTTTTGGTTGAGGGCTAAAATTCCTCGTGGTGAGTTACTCAAGGCCTGCTCTCACAAACCCACCTTAAGGTGCCATGAAGATTGGGGCTGGCAGCGAGAGTGAGATCCGGTCTGGCAGAGGGAGCAGAATCCGGTTCGGGACTCATGGTGGGTTAAGCATCAACGAGAGTTGTAACCTTTTGTCAAAAAACACACAATGAACAGGATTAGGAATGACATCATTAAATGGAATTTGCAGATTTTAAAAAAATTTACACACGCCATTGCACTCTCAACTGGTCCCAACTTCAGCAATGTTCCTCATCTATATTTTGTTATGCAGTCTAGAAAGCAATTTTTACATTTTTTCCTCAACAACCCCGCCTCCAAAAAAAACCCTTTCCACCCTTTCCCTCCCTAAGAGAGCAATTCAGGATTTTTTTTTTAAAGTCCTGACGATTCTATCGAAAAAATACCCCAACTCAAAACAAATCTTCCTTCTTGCTACATTTCTTGATGGATATTGTTGTGTGCTGCTTGGCCTGAGCTGGGGAAATTCAACTCCAATGCGCATTGATTGGAAACAGAAAAAGACATTGGCCCTGAATTTGCGGTTGGAGGCTTGCCGCGGGGAACTGCCCTGGATTCACTACGAAAATCCGCACCTACCTGGTGGTCCGGGAGGTACGGAGTCTCATGGTCCTGGGCCTCTCCGAGTACGCGTGGATAGAGGCCCACGTAGCCCGGGGCGCACACGGTTCGCAAGCGCATCAATCCGATGTGGGCTGGCACAACAAATGACAGAAGGGAATCCCCATTCATGCTTATGGGGATTATATATGTACAGAAAGCCCAAAGTATGAATGGGAATACCTCAAAAAATACCTCTACACTTCAAATAAATTAAAAAAAAAATCACATTTAAAATTAATTAAAATGGCATTTAAGTAAACATTTAAAACAAAAATTAAATTTTTTGAAAAATAAATTCACATGTTTTAAAGGTGCTAAAAATAAACTTATCTTATTTTACAGGTTTATAAATGTATAAATTATTGATAAAATTTTATTTTTCTGTTTTTTAAAACTCTTATGCTGGTAAAAGCAGGCCAGGCGTAAGAATTTCTCGGGCATTCGCTGGGCAGAAGTTGGGCAAACAGCACAATTCTCCGCCCGCGGATGCCCTTTTCCCAGGGATGCGGATGATCTATCAAGAAGATTCTTGACAGATCGCAAGTTCCGGGTTTTAGCGCATGCCGAAACCCAGAACTTGCGCGGCCCTTAAGGGCACGTGCGCACCTCGTACTCACCCATAGGGGCCGCAAATTACGGCCCATTCAATTTCTTTGTAATAATTTAAAACAAATGCTCACAATATAAAACAGGCCTGTTCAAAGATAACTCAGTATTGGCAAGAAAGCACCAATAAAGTCTGCTGCCACATTACTAGTGAAACATAGTTTTATTTGTCATAATGTGTAGTTGCAATCAGGTACAGCATAGCATAGAAATTACTGAAAGCACTATCCTCTCGTCATTCACTATCCTTCTCTAACACATTAAGTCTAGCATACCACTATTGAAATTAATTTGAGTAACTGAGTGAATTCTATCTCTTCATTCCTAGTGTAGTGTTTATGATTGCACAGATGCACATGCCACTGCATATGCAGAGTCTCTTTTTTTTTTGGACACTGCACCAATGAGATTGGGACTGGTGATGGGGTGAGTTCAGAACTAATAGCAACTTCTGGAGTTTTAGTGGGAGTGGGATAGCAGCCACAATAGGGGATTACAAGATTGCTATTTGGTTCATAGACCGTACAATGAGTTTCCCTGCTCTGACAATGCTTCCTTGCAGAAATTTAATTAGTTGGAAAAGAACCTACTTTGAATGCACTCTACCCAGTGAGTGGGTGTCTGCTATGAGGCATTACAGTACTGCCTGTTACTCTTTGCTATCATTCAGAACATTAAATGTGCACAAGCACACTTTCTCTCAATGAACAATGTTAGCTCCTGTCCCTACCTGCTGAATCCTGGGCTGTTAGAACTAAGCCTGTAGAGCCAGGTGGCAAATAATGTTTAATTCTTTTTTTGGCAGCGACTGTTGCCAACGAAGTTGAAGTAGTTGCGCATGTGCAGTTTGAAAATGGTGGTGGTTTTTACCCAGAATGCTCCCAGCGATAGAGTAGGCCCTATAAATACTGCAGGGGCCTGGTGCGCGGAGAAGGCTCGGTGCGGGGGGGGTCCTGGGGGTGCACAGTACTGCCAGTCGGGTGATGGAGACAGAAGGCGGAGAGAAGATTCCGGAGCGGGGAGGAGGTGGCGGGGCGCAAGGTGGCAATGGAGCCGGCGGAGAGGCTTTGTAAACACCGTGCAGGCCTCAAGCCCCGAACAAGAACCTACTGGCCCCGCTTTTGCACCGAGCGGGTTGGCAGCATCACTACTGCCGAACACAGCCGCGTCAGGAAAAGAAAATCTGCGCCAGCAAAACTCAGCAAACGTCCATTTTTCTTAATTTTCTTCTCCTTTCCCTTCACACGGAGCTCACACTCCAAACAAACAAATCTCCGCAACCCTCCCCCCACAAAATTATTAAACATTAATACTTAAACCAACCCACGATATTATTATGCATTATTATTACACCAACCCAGAGCTCTCAGATTCCACATATTTATGCGATATTATTATACATTAATATTTAAAACAACACAGCTTCCGGTCGTTGGCAGCAGTCATTCTGTATTTTTTTTAGATTTCTTCTTAGGATGTGGGTGATGCTGGCAATGCAGCATTTGATGCCCATCCCTAGTTGCCGTGAATAGCGAGAGACAGCCATGTAGTGCAGGACTGGAATCATGTCTAGGCCTTCCTGAGTCGGGGAGGCAGGTTCCCTTCCCTGAAGGACACTAATGAGCCAGTTTGTTTTTTTGACAATCTGGCAGCTTTCACGGTCAATTTTTCTGGTGCCAGCTGACAAATTTCCAGATTTAATGATTCAATTTCACAACTTGCAATGGTGGGATTTGAATTTACGACCTCTGCTAATTGAAATTTCTACTCAGGACATGGAGCTTTCGCCTGGCCTAATATCAGTTCAAACATGGATCTCCTAATGCACCAGGGTGCCTTACAATAGAGTCCCGACTCCCAGCAGACTGGACCATTTCATCTGCCGCTTTACCATGAACTTTTGTAGTATATTATTAAATAAATCCAGCATTCGTAGGGTTACCTGAAGTTTTGTATAAGCCATTGGCAGTTTGGAAGAGCTGCCATGCATAACATGATGCTCTTTCAATCAGTGCTTTCTCTAGACTGTAGGGTGAAATCTTCTCTTTTCCAATGCCTTAAATTGTAGCGACAGATCTCATTAAATTCTGAGTTACCTGATGGTTGACAGTTGGTTGGACAGCATCAAGGAAAAGCTGTATAAATGTGCACTGTACTACTCAAGCAGATATTATCTGAGCCGACAAGTACAGACTTATAGGCATATCTGCCAATACTTCCTCTGTTTGCCTCAGATGTCAATAACTAGTTGTGAAAGGACTTGCGCAGACATTAGTTACTGCTAGAGTGCACCAGATATTGAATATCCTCCAAATAGCAGAGGTAGCAATATCGCATAAGAAAGTATTTTTTGTACTGGTAACCACTGTCTAACTGGCAAGTGAACTAATCACCTTCAGTACATAATTTTATTGCTGTTCTGTCCTGGATACGCACCCGTAGATTAAAGGTGAAGTGAAATGACTTTAATTGAAGAGGTACTCCAGTCTAGTGTTAATTGCTGATGTAAATCTTCTGCTGCTTTTAGCTGGAAATTAAGAAGCAGTGCAGGGTAAGCAGTTTAATAATTCCTAAGAGAACTCTCTGCTCTTCTTTCAAGAATGCCATGAGATTTTTATGTCGACCTGAGAGGACAGACGGGGCCTCAGTTTAATGTCTGATCTGAAAGATGACATCTCCCACAGTGCAGCACTCCCTCAGTACTACACTGAAGTGCCAGTCCAGATTATGTGCTCAAATCTGTGAAGTGGGGCTTGAACCCATGGCTTACAATTCAGAGGTGAGCGTGCCATCATTGAGCCAGGGCTGGCACAAACGCTGGAACTTTCAACTTTGACGGGGGTGTAAAATGGGTGATATTGGATCAGATGGCCATTATACGCCTGCCCGATTTTCCTTTCCATTGAAGTCAATGGAAATCAGATGGGATGTTAAACGGTGGTCAATCCGATATCACCCGTTTTACATGCCCGGCAAAGTTGAAAGTTGCGCCCAAAGAGAACAATGATATGTACACAATCAATGTATTGTCACAATCATTTGGATTTCTGGATGTGGTTTATGTTTATCCTTGGCTTGCAGCTCTATTGTACAGCTAGTCTTGAATATTTACAGAATGTGATTTAATTTGTATATGAAGGCATTGGAATGCCAATGCAGGATGATACAGGTTTGATTCCGTATGCCTCATTCCTCTCAAGATCCTATTCTCAGCCACATTACTGTCAAAATGTGCTGAGCAGAAATCAGGGCCTAGAAATTGGATCGCACCCAGATCAGGGCGCAGTCCCAGTGCTGCACGCACCTAATGAGACGGATAGCAGGACCATGGGAAATTGGTCATCCGACCTCATTTGTTTTTACCAGTGAGCTGCAGGTGCCCACGACCCCGAAGGCAGCTTGCAAGTCCCGGACAGCATGAAGATCAGTCGGCTCGGACACCGGCCAAGGCCATAAACCGAGTCCGGGGGAGGGGGAGACAATTAGAAGGGTGGTGAGGGGTGGCCAGCAGCTGCCTGCGAATTTAATGTGGAGCTGGAAGGAGCATTCTTGTCCCTCCTGGCTCCACAATAAGGCAAGTAAAACAATTAAAACTTGCCTTTCTGGAGGCAGCCTACAGCAGTCCTTTTAAGACTGCTAGTTTGGCTGCCAAGCGTCTGGAAATATTGACTGCAGCATCAGTCGTTAACAAATTTTACAAAGAGAATCTCAAACTGGCGTCAGACCCACTATTTCCATATGCAAAGCGCCTGACGCCTGGAAGCCGAGCTACCTGTTTTATGCCTGTAAAGTGGACGCAATACCAACAAATGTTTAGGCCTAGGTGCTTTGTTAAAGGGAGGAAAGATATTTTGGAGGAAAGTTGTTATTGGCTTGCTTTCATGTACCTCCTTCAGAGCTTGTGTAAAAGTGACACTGATGGAAGCCCAAGAGTAGATTTTTAGTCTAACTTTTCAGTTACAGGAGCACCAGGGAGACCTCAAAGAGAGAAAGTACTGAGGGAACATCACAAAATAACATGCCCTCAAATAAAGAGAAATTCAAGGGTAAGAAATCCTCCGGTTGTTATGTGCAGTGACATTACAAATGCATTTGTATCCGTTTTCTTCTGCTACTAATTTCTGGTGAATTCACTAGAAATACTAAATAGGGGATAGCACCGGTTCTTTCAGTTGCAGGCACCAATAAACTGTTTGAAATTCTCGGTGCATGCAGTTAGCTGGGAATGTAAGTCACTGGTGTATAGCAACATTGCTTTCTTGGGATCCCTAAATGTATGGCTAAAAACTGGCCAGACTCAGTGGGGGAAACGCTGGGCTCGATCTTTATCGAGGAGGCGGGTTGAGGGTGGGCCCGCTGTTCGGCAACTTTCAGACCCGCTCCCGGATGCCGCCGGCCCGCAGTTCCGACTTTTGCCTGATTGGCCCCGTTACGGCCGACGTGCGGGTCCCTCCAGGCAATTGCTTGGAGCATGTCAGTTTCTCGCGTCTGATTACGCGTTGTTTGAGTAAAAATTTAAAGGGGCCATGTTCCCTTTGCAAAAAATGTATTTGGGATGGCTTGGTGCTGTATTATCTACAAAGGGGAGTTGACAGCATTTGTTCTCAACACAATTTATTGAATTAAATTGCTGGTCATATTATTCCAGAAATACATTTATGATTTTTTTATCTATCAATTTAGTATGTGACTAAGAAATGCAAAATATGCCAGATGTGTTCCAATCATTTGCTTAGTAAAATTAATGCTTTTTTCTCTTAAAGGTGCTGGCTGCTGCAGGAATGGCAGCCCCAATAACTAAGGCTGCAGCCAGGTTCAATGAGGGCTCTCTCCATGCTCTTGTTGAGGGAGTTAGAGGATGTCAGGAGCTCCTCTTCCCTGGAAACGGAAGGAGGAGGCCTCCTCAGCAAACCAAGGCAGCTTGGCTGCAAATTGCTGAGGAGGTGAGTTTGAGGTCTGTGTGCAGGCGTACATGGGTTCAGTGTCGAAAAAGGTTTAAGGATCTGCTGAGATCACCTAAAGTGTGGCCTCTGTGTTCTGGGAAATGGAAGTTCAAGAGTGAGGGCTCAGGGTGAATGCCATGTAGAATGTTGGTGGTGACACTGAGCACAAACCACCGTTTAGTAGACAGGTGATGCCTGGGGTTTTGAGAATGTCGGACTTATATTCATCTCCATGTGCCAGCCACCTGTGGTTGAAGCGTTAGCTTACGCGAATCTGGCATGGATGAATGCATCCCTTGCCTGACGGCCAGCAAAGTGGTCGCCTGCTGTTGGATTGGCCACAGCCGGCCCCGCAAGGCGTCACTCTCCGTCCTCCTACTCATCCTCGTCCTCGTCCTCTTCCTCCGAGGAGGCTGTGTGCTGAGCCAGTTGTTCATCCGGCAGCACTAAGCCGTGCTGTTGTATGATGTTGTGCAGGGCACAACAGACCACAACGATTCTGGACACCCTGGCTGCAAGGCTCCTCCAGATCTGGCGAGGCATCGGAAGCGCATTTTCAGCAAGCCGATGCTTTGCTCGATGATGCTTCTGGTGGAAATGTGACTCAAATTGTACCGCTCCTCAGCATCGTTTGATGGCCTCCTCATTGGTGTCATAAGCCACTTTTTCAGGGGCTAGCCCTTTTCGCCAAGAAGCCATCCGGAAAGTTGGCTTGGCGGATGGAAGAGCTGAGGCACAGTAGACTGGCGCAGGATGAAGGAGTCATGGCAACTGCCAGGAAACTTTGCGCAAACATGCAGGATGTTCTTCCTGTGGTTACACACCAGCAGGACGTTCTGGGAGTGGAATCCCTTGCGGTCGACAAATACAGCTGGGTTGTGATAGGGGGCCCTAATGGCTACATGTGTGCAGTCAATGATGCCCTGCACCATTGGCAAGCCTGCCATATTGGCAAAGCCAACTGCACACGCAGTCACACTTAGGCCATCCGTGGAGAAGTAGATGTAATTGTGCACCTTTGCAAAGAGGGCATCGGTGACCTGCGTGATGCAGGCGTGTGCGGCCGACTGGGAGATACCACTGATGTCTGCAGCTGATCCCTGGAAGGAGCCCGAAGCAAAGAAGTTGAGTGTGGTGGTGACTTTGACAGCCACTGGTAAGGAGTGTCCACACGCTCCTCTGGTCTCCAGGTATTGGTGCAGCATTGCGCAGATGTCAGCGACTACGGGCTCAATTTTCACCGGCCCATGGAGGCGGGTTTGGAGGTGGGAGTGGTGTGAAAATAGCAGATTCAGGGGTCCCGAACCCATCCCGCCCCCAACCCGCCTCCATGCCAGTTTCCCAGGAGGCGGGTACCCGACCTGTGCTGGGACCCGCCTCCCCGAGGCGGGAAGGGGATTAGTGCCAATAAACTGCCTGTTAACAGGCAGTTTTTTGCCTAATCCCTATTTTTAGCCCTGAAGTGTGGGCTTCCCGACAGGTCTGAACCACGCCGATTTAGCGAGGCGGACCGTCGGTCTGGAGGGCTTGGAGGGGTCGAGATGTCCGGTGTGCAGGTGAGTGATGGGTGCATGTAAACAGAGGTAAGTGTGTTTGGTGTGTGTAAAGTGTTTTAAGAACTTTTACTTACCTTAACTTTGTCCTGCAGGCTAGCTTCCTTAAGGTGTCGGGAGTCCCTCACATCCACGGCACAGAAAGCAGAATGGCCGCGGAGCTGTCAAAAGCTGCAGTCTCTGCTTTCTGTGTTGGATTGATTTCTAACTGAGTCTAAGTACAGGGACTCAAGTTAGAAATCATATTGTCAGTGTTTGACAGCTTCACAGAGCTGTCAAATGCTGAAATTTCATCTGTCAAAAGCTCTTGACAGATGAAATTTCAATGGCTGACATCACCTGTATCCAAGGGACCCTTGATTGGCCTGCTAAGCCCGCTGGGTGGGCTTAACAAGGTCAATCAAGGGAAAATACAGTGGGTTGGCCACAAGTCGATGGAGGCGGGACTACAACCCAAAAAGTGGGAGTCCCGCCTCCATCACGTCCCCATTGACAAAATCCAGCCCTACGTCTCTCGAAAGTCTCAGCCTCCTTTGACTGATGCTTACTCATGCTGAGGAAGCTGATCCTCTGCCTGTAAACCCTGTGTTGGGAGTATCTCCTGCGGCGAGGTGCAGCCCTGTACTGAGGCCCTCCGCCCTTGGATCATCAGGTGGGTGAGGAGGAGGTTGGCGCTCCTGGTGCTGGTGCTGCTGTTGAGGCTGATTGTGGTGCTGCCGCGGCTGCTCTTCCTCCGAATCTGATGACCAGGATGAGAGGATATAAATGTTTCCCATCCCGTAGCTATAGATTTCACTTGAGGCAAGAAGCTTGCAAGCGCACAGTCGAAGTGGCCTGAAATTATTCCAATCATGTAACACTGCAGATGACTGTCAGCTTGAACAGTCAAGGTCAGTAGATTTGCAAAATCTTATCCCAAACCTCCCAACAACAAGGTTGTTGCATTTGAATGTCAGCCATGTTACAGGAGCGCTTTTAAAGTGCTGTACCAATGATTACAAATCATGTCCTCCAGCAACTCGTCTCCTTGCAGCTGGCCTGTTTCTGACAAGACGGGAAACAGGAGCCAGAAGCATGAAAATGGGAAACCTCTATCAAAATAGGATTAGCAAGGCAGTTAACAGGCTCTTAACTGCCTTAACTACCCATTCCACCGGTTCCAGTCGGGTCAGTTTGGGAGCGGCTGACCCGACACTCACGAGAAACATGTGGGGGTGGGATGGAGGCAGGTTGGCAGTCTGAAGCCATTTTATCCAATTTTCGCTGCCGACCCGCCTCCAAACCCACCTCCTCCGGGGTATTAAAATTGAGCCCGCTGTGTTTCTTGTGGGTTTGTAATTCCTAAGCTTTTGGCCTAACTGTTGACCAGCCACAGCTGTGATAATGCATTTGTTCTGCCATGAATTTTGGACTCTAGGGGAATCAAGGTATATGGAAATCAGGCGGGAAAGTGGAGTTGAGGTGGATGATCAGCCATGATCTTATTGAATGGTGGAGCAGGCTCGAGGGGCCTACTCCTGCTTCTATTTCTTACGTTCTTATGAAATTTTTGCACAACCTTTCCAAGTACATCTTAACCCTTTCCTAACTAAAGTTAACTTTATAATATGGAAGGTATGCCAAAGCTTTACAATGCACTGGTCAGACCACATTTAGAATACCATGTTCAGCTTTGGGTGTTGCACTGCAAAAATATATTCTGCATTGGAAAAGGTAAAGAAAAGAGCAAAAAGACGTATCCCAAGTGTTAAGGAGATGAGCTATAAGGAAAGATTGCTAAAGCTCATGCTTTGCAGCCTAAAAGAAGGTGGTGGTTTGAGGGGATGTCACTGAAATATGCAAATTAATAAATAAGGTAAACCCAGATTATTACTTTTTTGGCGTGTTTTTAAGTAAAGGAATTTGATCAAAAGTAAATTTGGAACGGAAAATAGAACATTTAGGATAGGAAAAACTTGTCTACTCAGAAAGTGATACATGATTGGAAAAATCTATGAAGTAAAGTAATAGAAGTAAAAACACTAGGTTAATCAAAATACAATTAGTTACAGTTCAGACTTTTTCCAAACAATTTTGTCTTGTGTTCACAGCTGGAATTCAGTTCCATAAGCAGACTGCGAACCAAGTCCTGGACCTCTCATGTGCTGTGCATAGGTTACTGTATCCAGGTTTAAAAATTAACCCATAATTGCTGGATATTATGGACTGAAAAATCACATAGGACATGCACCACTTTCTCCTATCTCTTCTGAAAGGTGGAAAATACCAAACAATTGGTTCAATACATACAGGTTAAAACTACTTGGTCAAATTTATTTAAAGATTGAAAAAACACAGAACATAAGACACAACAACATACTAAAAACAGCACAATACTTTAAAAGAATAAAAATAGAATTAGAATCAACCCATAAAGGGTTAATATATCCTTGTCAAAAAGTGTTTTGTACAGCATCGGAAAAGTAACAGTATTTTAAACTGAAACCATCTCATTTGACTCTTGGTAGATCCATAATATCTGATGCTGTATGTGAACAATAGACTCCAGTTCAACCATGGAATTTGGAGCTAAAAACTACTGAACAGTTCTTATTCAGTCCAAAGGCCTTTGAATGCAGGGCTGTCAATCATTCATGCTCAAAGGGCAGACTGTTTAGAGACATTGGGCTGGATTTTGATACTGGGGACGTGATGGAGGCGGGACTCCCACTTTTTGGGTTGTAGTCCCGCCTCCATAGACTTGTGGCCAACCCACTGCATTTTCACTTGATTGACCTTGTTGAGCCCGCCCAGCGAGCTCAGCAGGCCAATTAAGGGCCACCCGGCAACAGGTGACATCACAGATTGACATTTCATCTGTCAAGAGCTTTTGACAGATGAAATATCAGCGTTTGACAGCTCTGTGAAGCTGTCAAACACTGACAATCTGTCTTCTAACTTGAGTCCTTCCTCTCAGGCTGAGTTAGAAATCATTCCAGCACAGAAAACAGATGCTGCAGTTTTTGACAGCTCCACGGCCATTCTGCTTTCTGTGCCGGTGAGATTTCTGACTCCCGAGACCTGAAGGGCTGACACCTGCAGGAGGAAGTTAAGGTAAGTAAAACTTTTTCCCACATTTAGCACTTACCTTACACACTTACCTCTGCACACATGCACTCATCACTCACCTGCCCACCGGACATATCGACCCCTCCAACCCCTGCAGACCCACGGTCCGCCTCACTAACTTGGCGTGGTTGGGACCTGTCGGGAAGCCCACATTTCACGCATCAGAATAGGGATTAGGCAAAAAACTGCCTGTTAACTTCCTGTTGACAGGCAGTTTATTGGCACTAATCCCCTTCCCGCCTCGGGGAGGCGGATCCCAGCACAGGTCAGGTACCCGCCTCCAGCGAAACTGGCATGGAGGCGGGTTGGGGGTGGGATGGGTTCGGGACCCCCGAATCTGCAACTTTAACCCCCCACACGCCTCCAAACCCGCCTCCACGGGTCAATGAAAATCCAGCCCATTATCATAGAATGATAATGTGCAATTTGTCACCCATCATCAGAATCTCATGTATCTGTTAAGGTCTTGACAATGCAAATTTAATTTGGACTGAGAACATAAACCCTGGAACCTAATTTCCAAATCAATCAACTTAGCCTGGTTCCCATTGGCAACCCATTGCCCGTTGTCCTTTTTGAAAACTACCGAGGAAGGCCAGCATCTATTTTAGCTCCAGCTATTTTAAAAGACTGTATGAAATAAGGACAGAAGTTTCCCTATTGCCAAATCAGTGCCATGATGGGAAAGTAAATATACTAGAGGAGTGAGCTTCAATGGCCTCTTTTCTCATTTTAAGTCAAGATATTTAATGTAATTTAGCATGGCAGGTTTTGCAAGTGTTATACTTTCCACTGCTAATCCCAGAAACAATTCTGGGGTCAGCTTCATTGCCATAATTTTGGTGAATTCCTAATAGGAATCCCTTCTGTGCAGGGTCGGGGGGGGGGGGGGGGGGTGGGCGGCGGTGGCGGGCAAGAGATGTGTGGAGCCAGGTGTCTCCAGGACAACTAATGAGGAGGACCAAATGAATAATAAATTTAGAAGTAAGCAAATTGAAGTGGTCCTGATACTTACAATATACACAACGCTGCTTATAATTAGAGTGCTTACAGTTGTCCGTTTATTCTGAGACTCAGATAGGAGTTCAAAACAGAGACCTGTGAAGAGGGACAGCGAGTAGAGTTCATAGTAAATACATTGATACAAATCTTCATAATGGACAGAGGTAAGAAGACATGTTTATAAGAATTCCTTTCTTGGATAATTAGGTGTACAAAGGGAAAACATATAATTAGGTGATAATTGCAGAGCATTCCAACTTTCAGACAACGCTGATTGAAACACTTTAGCGCATAAAATGCCACTTTAACTTGCGATGTCAACTATGAACAAAAGTTAAGCATTAGACCATTGAGCCTTTCTATCTATTTATTAAACTTGTTTGTACAGGATATTCTGGCTAAACTTAAAACCTTGCTTCCAGCAGTCAGTCCCCTTGTGCAGTCCAGTTACATTGCTGCACATCACAAAAGGCAAGTACATTATAATTCAAAAGGATTCAGCCAGCGGAATGTCTAATTACTTAATTTACTGCCTCTGCCATATCGTAATGGTCTAATTTTTGTAAAAGTTTGAAAGCTAGGTGTTGAAGTCTGCATATCAGCAGGAATAACATGTAAAGGTTTGTCACCTGCACATATTTGAAGCCTTGCCATGAATTTAACAACATACAGATTACCTCTCTGTATTGTAAACCTTCTTTCCTCTATATTAAGTGTTATAACAGGATGCCACCTGAAGCAACTGTAATGGCAGCAAATCTCTCACAAAATGAATAGTCACAAAAATGTTTCAATTCTGCATTTTGGACCATCAGTCTTCTAAAGCAATGAGTGGCAATTGTTCGAGGATTATTATTTTTGTAGTAACCCATTGTAGCTCTGAAAAAGAGCTGGATAGGATTTGTTCTGCTGTACTTTTCATTTTTTAAAGCTTAAACCCCACTCCACATATACATACTTTCTCCATTCTGTGGTCCCTACTATTGCCAAGCAGAGCCATGTTTCTGGGCTGTTGGTCTCCCTGTGGAGCCAATCAATGCCACTCTATGACTGGTTGACAGGACTGGCTGCTTCTCTGCAAGGCAGGACTTGTCCTACTAATATTTAATCCCTGAGGAAGAAAGAACTTGCATTTCTAGAGGGGGAGAAATTGGGTATCGCCCCGTTTGGGGCGCAATTATCGGCCGGGCGCAAAATTTAGCGCCTGGCGCTAATTATCGCCTCCGACTGCAAACTTGGCTTCTATCGCCCCTGGAGGTGATTGGAGCGCTAAATCAGGCGCTACACACCTCTCTTAAAGTGCTAACGCCGAGGAGTGAGGCGCTAACTCAGTGCGCTGGCGAAGCACATGTGATGTCAGTCAGCAATGGAACACAAGACACACTGGCCTAAATGTTCTGTGTATCTTGGCCAAACACAAACTAGGAAACACCATGACAAAGCCATTTGCAGTCGTTCAGATTTGTATGAAAACCGACTGCACAACCTTATCAGAAAATGCAGCGCCTAACCCTATTAGGGCTTATTTATGAAATTCAAGGTGTGCTTATTAAAAGTCTAATAAAATGGATGCTGGAAGTTCAAAAGAAAACCTTTACTGGCTTAAGAATTGACATCAGCAAAGCTAAAACGCTGAATATGCAGGAGGTGAAGTGTTCAATTGATTTTTATTTTAAAAGATGAAAGTTGTCTCAATTGTTTGTCACGGAGCAACCCAAAGGATTTCATTATATGGTATCTCATTAGTACGTCAAAAGCTAGAATTTCCAAATTACAGAACAATGGTGCTAATGACATCACGGTTTCTGCCAGACCTCACAGGAACTGCTCTGGTACAGTCCCGTGTTTTCTTTGTCTGGATTTATGGAGTGAATACAATCAACGTGCATTAGGAGCATATTCTATTTACTTTGATGTGTTTTACCTAGTTCCACAATAAAAGTAGATATTTGAAAAGAGTGCCTGAAACATTCTATTATCAAAGCTATAAGACCCACCTTGTGTATGGAAAATGAGGGTAAATGCATGTGCCAAGACCACTGATACGGGTGTGAAAAGGATTATCAGCATAACCTAGATGGTTCACTATTTATTAGAGTAATTAATAATGTATAGAATTTTTTATGAGATGAAAATAAGCAGGAAACATCTGCTCTGTGTCTCTTTGATCTGCAATGCCGTTAGCTACTTTTGCAGAAATGGGAATGAAAATGGGATTTGGGTAGTAGTTGGCTTTGCAGTAAAAGTCAAGCTATTAAATCTATGAAATGGAGCGGTGACTTTTTTTCATCTTTCAATATCAAATTTAGTCACTTGCTTCTCCTTAGACTTTCAAGTTGCACTTGAAAATTCAAATTGGCAAATTAGCTTTAAGGAATATATAACTGTTGCATATTCTTCGTCTTTGTTTTTGATGCAGAAACCTCAAGCACAATCAATCAAGTTAGGCACCAGACAATATTGACTAAGTCTTATAAACCTAGAAATTGCTAAATACAATGGTGGTCATGCCATTGGCAAATTTGCAATAGTGGCCAGTAACATTGGAAGGGCAGACTTGCTCATGATTCACTGCTGGTTTCCTCCTGGTTGCACTACTGTGCTTAAAGTATTTATTAGCTAGTTGTTGTGCATTAATACAGGAGTGCACCAAATTATACTCTTCACACATTGCTGCACACCTAAATTTAATCTGAGTTAGCATTACAGCTGAGTCAAGTTCTTGCTCATTAGAATCTTGAAGGGAAGTGCTTTTTAAAAAAATCTGAGTATCTGCTGACAGAAAGTTCATTAGTATAAGTAATGGGCCAGAAATTCGGCTCTTGTCAGGTGAGTACGCGCTGTGTACTCACCCGTAAGGCCACCTGAAGTGCCGGTTTCACGCATGCACTGCAAACCGGAACTTCCGTTCCCCTGAAGGGAGGGGTTCAGAAGTCGAACGCGTGCGCGGGAGAGGCAGCGCGCACGCAGCGAACTTCTTTTTTTCAGGTTTCTCCGTGAGGGTAAGTATGGAGAAGCTGCACATTTAAAAAGGAGGCGCAAGGCCTGTTTTTAACAAGGTAAGTGGTTATTTAATTACAAGTTAAACATTTTTTCAACAGGTTTATCTTTTTTACATACTTTAAAGAAAGGTAAGTTTATTTTTAGCACCGTTAAAAAGTTTAATTAATTTTTTCAAAAATTTAAATTTTTGTTTAAAGTAGTTAATTTATGTAATTTATAGTTATTTTTAAAATGTGATGGTTTTTAAAAAATGTATTTAAAGTTTTAGTGTGGTTTTGGGGCCGATCTCTATTCATAGATTTGACAGGTCTTCCTGTCAAATCTATGAATGAAAATTCCCTGCTAGGATTGGCTCTCCATGGCCCACGTGATCCCAGGGGACGCTTCGAACTAACTGCGCCCCTGGGATACGAAAGCACTGTGCGCCGGCAGCTGCAGGAGGCCCAGGACCCGAAGTCCTCGTGGGCCCGAAGCACAACGGCAGGCGCGGTAAGTAAGTACGCGCGCAATGCTTGCACCTGCAGGAAGCCGGAGAGCCGAATTTCTGGCCCAATGTTTTTACTGCTTACCTGGCAATTGATTTAGTGGAGTTGGATGAGCAGAGAAGAGATGTCAGATGGAATCAGTTATGTACTATCTGACCCCCTGCTATGCCATTCTTCACATCTACAGGTCCAGGCAATGTCATGGCAATAAGAAAAGAGGACTGCCTCGGTATTCTGAGGCTTTTTAGGAAGAGACATTACAGAGCTGTCCCATCTGCCTCAGAAAGGCCTGCAGACAACATCACACATGGGGGCAGCACTGCTAGTGGCTCTTAAGATGACCACATCCCTTGACTATATGCTTCTGGCTCCTTCCAGACTAGTACAGGGGATATCAGCGGTATCATCCACTTCGCCATACATGGATGCATCAAAGAAATGATGAATGCTCCCACTCTGATCACCAAGCATTCTAAAGTCAGATAAGAAAGGCAGTTTTAGAATTGATTCCACAGCCTCTATAGCAGCAATCTGAGCATTCATAAGAGATATTCCTACACTGCTAGGACCTGCGACATCCCATAATAGGCTGTACTGCAGACAGCGGTTCATCCATGACGGCACAAATCCAGCTAGTGGACCTCCATATTTTGTGTGAGATCTGCCAGGGTATTTTGTGTGTACATAGGTGCCTTATCCTGCTCAGACAAGAATCTTTCTTTATAAGCAGGTCCCGTGAGGTCAGAATCCCTATGCACTGCAGCAGCGACAGGAACCATGCTCTATACATGCTGCGGGGGTGCGTCACTGTGCAGGTGCTTGATAAGGTGGGTGAGAGTCACGAAAGGTGCTGTGAGATGCTAACTTGCTGGAGGAAACTCTTTGTGCTGTCACCCTGTTCTTTCAGGCCTACTAAAACAGAAGAAATGCTGCATCAAAGGAGCACCTTGAATCAGTCCTTGCATTGCAGTATACCTTGTGTGATATGATTAAAGTTGAATGGATGCCTGTATATCAATGACTGAATAAGAAGACAAGGTGGTACAATTTTGGGTCTTTCCTACTTACTTTACTCTAAATTATTTCAGCTTTTATATCTTAGATCACTTTCAAGGGTGAGACCCAACTCTCCATCAGGGAATCCTTACTTCTAAGAAAGGAGGAAGAAAGCTGGAAAAGAATAAAAGAAGATCCTGTAACATGTTCCATTTGAACGTTTGTAATGAAAAATTACTTTTAAAAAACTGTTCTGTCATTTATTTTGTTTTAAACAAGTCTCCTTTCACAGAAGCCTTACATTTGAACTTTTATCTTCCATTGAAAGTAATGGAAACACAAGTCTGCATGCAAACATCATTTTGACTGGGCAAAGTGCCTGTTTCCTGTCCTTGTTAGTTAATTGCTTGTGATTAGATCCACAGCCTGTGGCACTTGTCATGCCCACACAGTTGACATAGAACTTGAAAAGTAAACAGAAATTGCAAACTTTAGATTATAATGACTCTGTAATTAAATGAAATTAGAAACTGTGTTTTATTATTACATTGGGGATGTTTTGGGACTCTTGGGCTGCTTTTACATTAACATTGGTGGGGTGCTTTACTGGTTCCCAATGTGCATGTCTTGTTCACCTGACAGCAACCCATTACATTTTTGAGTTTTACACTAGATATTTCTCTCAGGTTCAGCATCACTGACTACTCCCGTAAGTAGACCTCACATCCCATATGAACCAGAGTGTTCCTTTACCTGACCAATATCTAGGTAAATGAAAACAAGACCAGCGATTGTGCAACAGTTTATCGACATGTACCAAGTGCCACCACGTGACTCTTCATCTTGGTAGACTGATTCAACATACACTCTCCCAGACCAAGGCTCTGGTTATAAATCAACAAACTACTTTATTTAAGATAGAACAGGTAAATTAACAGCATTCAGTAGAAAACAGTGGGTGTAATTTTAATCTAATCTAGCTGGCCGATCTGATTGGTCACCTGTTTTACACCTCGCCCGATTTCACTTTCCCCAGTATATTTACAAATATTGCTATTCTTCTCAATATATCAAAAATCAACAAAGACCCTAGTCATGTGCTATTTTTCAACATAAAATTGAATCTTAAAAATGGTTGCTCATTTCTTATGTTACAGACATTACCACACAATCGGAATATCCCAGTCTCCCAGTTAGCCTCAGACTGACTGGTTGAGCTCAGGCAGCCCCAGATATATCCACAATTGGAGGCTTTGGCCACAGAGCTATGCAGCAAAATGAATCAGGCCCAGACACAGTTAATAGTCAAAACATCTACCAGAGGATGGCGTAATTTATTGATCTGTGCCAGATAACTTGAATTACCTATGATGGCTGCCGATTAATACACTGTCTATCAGCTATCCAAGATATTATTCAACAAATTGAAACCAATAACTGCACTCAATAAAAACGAGCATATTAAGTTCCCTTTGATACAAATCAAAACTCAGCTGCATATTAATTGATTTCAGCCTGTGTATTCCTATACCTTGTAGAAATAGCCAACAGAAACCAATATTAATCTTGTGTGCACTGTGGCCAACAATGTTATGCCAATCTAAAAGAATTGCTGCAAAATTACACTTGGCACGCAAGTAGTACAGATCTGACTATATGGATCTTGGCTAGATACATCTACTCCTCCAGTGCCTGTTCCTGCATCACTGACCTTAGTAATCAGAAAATATCTCATCACACCTCCTCCAATACCTACACCACTTCAGACCTCCATCCTTGCTTTACCTCCTTTATCATCTATTTGCTACCCCTTGATGATATCATCCATTGGCATGGGGTCAGTTTCTACATGGTTGCCAATGATCCCCAGCTTTCTCTATCCACCTGCTCCATCGATCTGAAAGATATTGCCAATTTTTCCCAACTGCCCAATCCAACATTAAGATGCAGTTGAACCAAATGGCTTTCCAGCTTGTCAGCAAAAGCTTCTTTGGCTCCTGGCAGCACCTACCTCTCCCTGGCCTTGACTTCATCAACTTGCCAAGTTGCACCTCAGACTAAATCCGGAGGTGTGAATCTTTGTGTACTGTTTGATGCTGAGCTGAATTTCTTTCTTGTATCTGTTCTATTACCAAGATTGCCTTCTTCCACCTTGCAATATTGCTTGCCTCTACCCCTTGTTCACTCATCTCCCTCCATGCCCTCCCCCCCGCCCCACAGAACCACAAATCTGCATTTTTAATCACCTCAGGGCCTGATTTAACAAATCCTTTACTATCCTGTTTCTGCCTTGCAGAAAGTACAACTGATCCAGACTGCCACAGCCCCATGTTTCACTTGCTTAAAGTCACACACTCCCATTACCACTGTCCTCTGTAAGCTGCACTGGCTCCCTGTTGCAACAAGTTGATTTTAAGATCCTTGCCCTCACATTCAAATTCTTCCATGGCTTCAGGCACCATAGCTTAAATATCTCTGTCAGCCATACTTTCCCTTGTGCATGCTCCCTTCCTCCAATACCAGTCATCTCCTCATCCCTACTCCCTCTGCTGCTCCACCAACAGCCATTCTTTCAATATATCCTAACTCTCTAGAACTCTTTCCCCAACTCTCTTCACCTTTCCAACTCCCGCCTGCCTTCAAAATCTTTCTTTTCGACTATGCTTTAAATCTGCTTTAGTTCTTTTCCTCTCTCCCTCCTGCTTTGCACCCAACCTTTTCCTCTGCTCTGTAAAGCAACTCAATGCACCTGTCAGTCCATGAGGAGTGTTATAGAAATGAAAGTTTCTGCTGCTGTTGTTGCCATTCTGATAAAGTCTAGAGAATACTATTGGTGATATTAGCAGACAATTGCTTAACATATTCATGACATTCCTGTGAGAGATAGATAGATAGATATAGAGATATAGAGACTGCTTCATCGTAACTATGGCATAATTGCAATGGAAACCCCATTTACTCATGAGTTTCTACCGTATTTCTGGCACAGCTATGGTGACGTAGCAGGAGCAGCTCCAAGGAAACTTCCAGCCGCAGAGAGAGATAGTGGGAGACGGTACATCAGAAATCGAACTATAGCAGGGAAGATGTGGCGTGTTGATCATAACAGTTGCAATGTGGTTGCCTCCATTTTCTTGATGCAAGTTAAGATACAGGCAGCAGAGATTTGGATAAACTCAAGTTTATGGAGACAGATGGGAGGCCGGCCAACTAGGTTCCAATCCAACCCAGTTACAAAATAAGTCAAGATAAATGAGAATTGCTGGTCTCAAGTTAGTCCTTCTCCTCATCATCAAAAAATACATTAAATGTAACATTTTAAATGATAGTTTTGAGTTCTACAAGCTGGGAATAGAAAACTGTCAACTACTTATGCATTTTGAGATTTGACATAAGATGTGAGAGGCAGATTTCTGAGATTAGAGTTGAGCAAGGAATCACAATGTCTCACCCAATGCCCATCTAATTGAAGAGTGCTTTCATAGCATAGAAAGTTTAAAAGATTCATTTCCCCTAAGATAGTCATTCCTTATCTTTATAAGTAGGAAAAGTAATTTGAAAAATCCTCCTGAGTTCACTCTGACAAATTTGTCTATTTAATTTTACAAACTGAGATGTAGCGCAGGACAAGAATGAAAAAAAGCAATGTATATATTTTTAAACTGACCAGCATTATAATTCAACCATTTATGTAACAGAGGATTATGTGTAGTGGAGTTTCATTCAGATTCTAAAGGTAAAATATGTAAAAAAAAATTCACAGGCTTTCTTGTCCTTCCATGACTGATCAAGTGTCGGGCTTTCATAACTCGGATAGGAAATCAGTGCATACTGTTTATTTCAGATTCATTATTGAACCATTTAAGCTCTGAGCATTGACGTTTTTCTTAAGCTTGCAGCATACATTTCATTATACAGTAAGTGATGAAGCGATGCTAAGATATTTTCAGTGACCCTTCAGTTATCCCTTTTCTATTTGAAGTGTATATACAGTTCAGTACACAATAGCTTCACAATGTCCCTAAATTGCTTTTCTGAATTATGTCACATTCACATGCATTTTATCTACAGTTGCCCGCCGCTCTGAAACTTTAGTGCTCGCACATAGATAGGAAAATAATAGCACACGCAAAAGAATGATGCTGTTCATTGTTTTGTAACTGACTGTATCCACCCAGATAAGACCTAGGAGAAGTATGAGGGTAGGTTTAAGAGCTCACACATAGCACACTGACACCTTGGGGAAGCACAGTGGCAAGAAGCAGAACACACAGAAGCTCCTTTAAGATGTCACTGTAACAACAGTTTCAGTTGTAAGCTGTAGCTTGCACTTGTGTCTTGCTGCAGTATGGTCATGCATGCTAAGCATTCAAAGGTCTGTAAGGCTGCTTGTAAGTAACAGGTTCTGAGGAAGCACTTTGTGGCATGTATACTTGTGGCAGTTATTATATAGGAAGCTATTGTGTAGCCTTATCTCACCAGCTTTCCTCAAGTCTGCCATCTTCTTACACATTTACATCCCTTCCCTGTGGGTGTTGTTGACAACATTCACCCTGTTCGCTATCTGCTCCGAGCCTTATTGCACTGGTCTGTTCTGTGGACTGTGAAATTCAGTGCCAAAGAGGAGTGGCCTCCATTTAGATGGCTACTGTAGTCCTTTAATCCTTGTGAGAATGTTTCCTGAGGTAGCCCACTGTGAGGTCAGGAACTTATTTAATGTATTCAAATCCTGAATATCAGGAATAAACAGCCATGCAAGTACAAGCAGCAGAAGCACTCGTATCTCACTGTTTACACCCAAGTTACATGCATTCAGGAATTTCTACGCTTGCATAAATGAAAACATCATAATATCTCTAGGGAGAACATTTTATTCAACATATTAACATAAGATGTTGTCAGTTTAATAATCCACTCCATTTGGAAGGTTAACTTTATTCATAAATCAGACTGTAACCTTACAGTGCAAACCAAATTTTAGTCCATTATTTGACATAAAATTTAAACAATACTATTATAATCCGTAATAGACATTAGGAAGTGATTTCATGGCTGTAATACAACCCAGGGCTCAGATGACCCTTTTAAACCACTCGTGCTTTCCTCCTGTGGTTTAGGTTGTCATACAACATCCTCCCCATTTTCATTATTGCTTTGTAATCACTCCCAGGTGCCCTTATTCTTTTACTTTCATACCTGTAATCGAACTGGCTTAATATCTGAGATTATATTTTAAAATAAGAGATCAGGTTTCAATAGAAGAAATCCACACTGCTCTAATTGAGAATAGACAGAATAAGACAAGTCAGCTATTTGTTAGAGGTAGACGTAATTATTAAGTGGTGGTGCTTGATGTGCTACACCGGGGCCAGATTACCTCTCTGTTCTATGCTGTGAACTGTTATTGTTCCAAGTTTTATCAGCTGCTGACAGGTCTGGTGAATCTTGGATGATGCCTCGTTTCACGGAAAGCTTTTGTATTCACTGGTGCCCTTTACACTACTATCAGTGTTGACAGCCCTTCCAGCACCGAGAACTAGTTTGTGTTAGTTACTGAGATTGAGCAGTGTCAGAAGTCAGATAGATAGATATAGATATATCGAAATTCTGGACTATGGGGAAAGAACTGGGGAGTGGGACTAACTGAATAGCTCTTTCAAAGAGCTGCACAGGCACGATGGCCCGAACAGCCTCCTTCTGCGCTGTATCATTCTTTAATTCCCTTCATTCTTCTCCAATCACAGCAGCACCTTCACTCCACTTCCTTTTGCTGCTACTGGCACACTCTGCTCCTTCTACTATCCTCACAATTACATCCCTCACTTCCCCACACCTCTGCCATCTTTTGCACAACATCCACTCTATTCTACACGGACTTCCTCAAAAACATCTCACTAGCTTCCATTAACACACAGCTTTCCTGGAGGAGATGTCAGCGCATAATACCTGTGAGTAGATGCACACATAAGGAGGGAGCGTGCACGTCCAAATCCTGACGCCACTGGAGGAGGACATTTCGACATTGTTGGTAGTAGGCGGCCAGACTCTTGCAAAGCTGGAGGACATGTCCCATGGGATTTCTCCACTTCTTACCGTCTTTTTCCCCTCTCACTGCAATCTTACCCTACACACTCGGCTTGACAAAGTGCAGCTGCTTTCAGCAGCCATTCATCTGTTTCTGCTTAGCCGTGCCATTACCTGCTAACCCTAGTTGCTCTCTTCCATTTCAGTTTCACAAGCTCAACAGGGTCCTGAGGGAGCAGAGCAACAAGAAGGCAATGCACATGAAGATGAAGCGTCACTCGACCGTACCCTTGCAGGCACCAGCTCAGAGACTGCCAGCCCGCAGAGATCAGAGAGTAGGCTAGGCGGAGATACACTGAGCACTAGTGCACAGGAGCAAGGGGAGGAGAATAGGACGGCCTGGGAAGCAGCTCGCCAGATGGAGAGGTCATATCCTAGCTCTGCTGTAGAGGGCACAGATGAAGACTTTGAGGGCCTAGCCTATAAAAAAAAGACTGATTAGTATACACCAGGACATTCTAAGTGCTCTGGGCAGCCTGCCAGCAAGCCTGTGCTTTGCAGAGGGAATGAAGGAGTCCATCCTCAACTTGTGCGAGGTCATCATGCAGCATGGAGCAAGTGGTCAGCTCTATGAGCACTTCAGGGAGGCACACAGCAAAGGAGCCTCAGGTAGAATCTCTGGCAGATTAGTTAGGAGCTCAGACTCCTGCCATAATAGTTCTGGGTTCGAGCACCTACTCTGGCTTTCAAAGCCTGAAGGAGAGCATGCATAAGGGCTTCAATGGTGTCAGATCACTCCTGAATTCTGTTCTCATGCAGAGCAGTGGAAGTGCTGAGGCTCAGTCCCATGAGATTGGCAGTGGGCTCATACTGTCCTCTCTCAGGATAACAGCATGCCTGCTCCCCCGCCAGCCTCTTAACCAGTGCCCTTGTTGGTTCCAAAGAGCCAGCTGGGCCAGACTGTCCTGGCTGTCGCCAAGGTGCTACAGTCGGTGGCTGGGCCTTCTGCAGCCAGAGCTCCTTTGAGGTCACCCACTACTTCCTCCATGGAAATTCAGTATCCTTTCACATTCTAAGCAGTAGCCACAGGGAGACCACCTTGTAGGAGCACTAGGATAGGAAAAAGAGCATAGAAGTCAGTCTAAAAGGCCTTCCGGATGATCATGCTCAGTGCTAATATAACACAGATCTAGTTTTATGGATCTGAGTCAGATTTTCTGGTCTCCCGGCATCAGATTTGCTCCTGCCCTGCCAGTATAAGCAACTGGAAAATACATGAGAACAATACAAACAGGAAATGGTTCTGGATATGGTTAACTGCTAATGGGTTTCAGCAGTACAGCTAAGGAATCAATGTTTGGATGAATCTGGATTCACAGTTAGACGCCCTGAAGTTTGGACTATCACTGGGGGTGGCGAGGGGAGGATGGGAAGGAGGGAATTTCATTCCTTATCCACAATTTTTTTTGGTGGCACCAAACAGGATGTGGGTAATGGATGCAATCCACGACATCCCTGCCCAGTTTTATGTGGTTTTGGTCAGTCTCCAGAAATGATGATATAAAATGCACTCACCCATATTTGGGTGAACGTATTGTAATAATATTCAGATTATGGAAATATATCATCTGATGTGTCATCCACTGCTTGTGCCATAGTAATGCTGGGGCACCCATTCAACCCTGGCATCCAGCATTGATATGGACAGCAGAGATGGGTATTTAACATTTTTTTAACAGGGAAAAACTGGGTGATTGATTACGCTAGTTTAGACATGATTTGGAAAAAAGTTAGGGCTAGAAATTCGGTGCATTTGCGCCTCTCATTGGCGCTTCCGGGGACACGAGCGGGGTGCAAATGACTTTTTGCCCGGGCACTGTGCCGCTAATGACTCCGCTAAATTCAGCGGGAGTTTAGCGGCGGCGGTAACCGGTAGCGCCCCTGTGCAGGCGATGACGACATCATCACCGTACGCAGCGCCCCATTTTCGCCCCACCTGCAAAATTGGTCCGCACCCCCTGAACCTGTGCTGGGCAATGACAGTGACCGATTCAAGGGGTGGGAACGGAGCAGCAGAAGGCTCGCGGGGCAGTAAGTAAAGGGAGGTGGTGGGTGGGGGGCGGGGGTGGGGGGGGGAAAATCGTCCGACTTACTTGTCGCGGCCCGTTGCGTCTTTCAAGTGAGCATGCAGATGTAGCAAATAATCAAAAAGGCAAATGGAATGTTGGCCTTTATTGCAAAGGGGTTGGAGTTTAAAAGCAGGGAAGTCCTGCTACAACTGTACAGGGTATTGGTGAGACCACACCTTGAGTACTGCGTACAGTTTTGGTCTTCTTATTTAAGGAAGGATATACTTGCATTGGAGGCAGTTCAGAGACGATTCACACGGTTGATTCCTGAGATGAGGGGGTTGACTTATGAAGAAAGGTTGAGCAGGTTGGGCCTATACTCATTGGAATTTAGAAGAATGAGAGGTGATCTTATTGAAACATATAAGATACTGAGGGGGCGCGATAAGGTAGATGCAGAGAGGATGTTCCCCCTCGTGGGGAAATCTAGAACTCGGTGTCATAGTTTCAGAATAAAGGGTCGCCCTTTTAGAACTGAGAAGAGGAGGAATTTCTTCTCTCAGAGGGTCGTAAATCTGTGGAATTCTCTGCCCCAGAGAGCCGTGGAGGCTGGGCCATTAAACACATTTAAGGTGGAGATAGACAGATTTTTACAAGATAAGGGAGTGAAGGGTTATGGGGAGTGGGCACGGAAGTGGCTTTGAGCCCAAGATCAGCCATGATCTTATTGAATGGCAGAGCAGGCTCGAGGGGCCAAGTGGCCTATTCCTGCACCTATTTCTTATGTTTATATGTTCTTATGTAATGCGGGGTCCATGCCGCGATCTGGCAGCCCGGCACTCCTCTTGAATGCCGGGCTGCTGGCACGGCACCCCGCTCCCCAGTGGTCCAGGTAGGGCCCCGCAGAGTTGTGGGCTTGGGCCCTCTCCTTTAATGAGGGGAGGAGCCCTTCCATGCGGCAGTGCTACGTGGCCCAGTGTGTAGCGCTGCAGAACTCAGGCAATGTTAGCAACCTAAAATGGTCGCTAACAAATTTTTCCCCCTTAATTTTTTCCCCACAACCTTAAACCAACCGCAGCGAAGCCATTGGGCATGCTATGATTCACAGGCCGCTGATGCCTGCTGCTGCCAATCTGTCCCCCCTCCAGGTGGATGCCTCAGCAGAAGTCAAGAAGCCTGCCAAAATTATGCAGATGACCCCAAAGCTGTAGTCCTGCCACACTGAATACGCAAATATCTAAATTCAACGCTAGCAGAAAATCTAGCCCTCAGAATCTGCATTTTGTTTATTCAAAACAAAATGTGTCAATACATGAAAGAGTTGCAGCCTCCTGGGACTCTTGGAGAACTAGGACATCACAGACAGTCAGCAATACACTGCCAGGGAAACCAAAAGAACATTAGATCACTAGGGATCTGGAACACCAAAGATTGATGAACACAACACTGCCAGGGAAATTAGACTGATATACACACAGTAGTCACTAGACTGCCAGAAAAGTTGGATATTATAGACAGATAACCAATAGACTGGCATGGGAGTCCAACAGACAGATGCATAGCATTTAGATCACCAGGGAACTGGAACATCACAGATGGACAGCTAGAAGATGCCAGGGAAATTCAGTGTTGTGGACAGATAGCAAATAGACCAGCTGGGAAATCAAGACTTCTAGGTATCAGAATGTTTGAATATTCTGTTTTAGATTTAGATGTATAATCACTTAACTACTGTGGAATAGTGGCCTTATTTTCCAAATGTCAGTAATTTTTATAACAACATAGTGCCAAGTGGAAAATAGAATTTTTGGTGATAGAGTCTGGTTTGACGGTATTAATATTGTGTCTTTTTTTTAATATAAGAGTTCAGACTCAGTGGTAAACAAATACTGCCAATGGAAGCACAGTCACCTATATGGACCCAGGTTCCAATGTCTTGGGAAAGAAAGGTTTGTGACATTGATTAGTCATATCCCCATCTATATTCATGTCACCTTCACCTTCAGAGATAATAGCCTTGTGGCAACTTAGGTATTTGATGCAGTGAACTCATCCGTGGATGCAGGAGATAGTTTACATTATTAGCATTTGAACAAAGGATGAAGTTTCAGTCCATCCACCATAAAAGGAGAAGGCAGAGAGCCACCAAGGTTGCTTAGAAGGTTACTTATTTGGAACACAAGATTAGTTGAGGATCAGAAAGATGTTATTATTTATAGTTGGTGTACATATTATAGAACATTTTATACATATCACTGTAATTTTATTGATATTATAATAATGTCAGCTGTGGCTCAGTTGGTAGCACCCTTGCCTCTAAGTCAGAAGGTTGTGGGTTCAAATCCCCGTCCAGAGACCTGAGCACAAAAGTCTAGGCTGACACTCCAGTGTAGTGCTGAGGGAGTGCTGCACTGTCGGAGGTGCCGTCTTTCGGATGAGACGTTAAACCGCGGCCACGTCTACTCTCTCAGGTGGACGTAAAAGATCCCATGGTAATATTTCGAAGATGAGCAGGGGAATTATCCCCGGTGTCCTGGCCAATATTTATCCCTCAATCAACATCACTAAAACAGTTTATCTGGTCATTATCACATTGCTGTTTGTGGGAGCTTGCTGAGCACAAATTGGCTGCCGTGTTTCCCACATTACAACAGTGACTACACTTCAAAAAGTACTTCATTGGCTGTGAAGCGCTTTGGGACGTCCGGTGATCATGAAAGGCGCTATATAAATGCAAGTCTTTCTTTCTTTAATGTATACATACAAAGGACAGGAACTGTCTTTATATTACTTACTAAGTTCAGCAACAGACATTGATGAAGAATTGCTGTCGCCCGTGCCCATTACATTGAACAACTGTGCAATTATCTTCTCTGATTGTGTGTGATATTTCATTGGAGGTCTTTGGTTTTCCTATACAGTATTTCTTTCCAGTGTGCTGAAGTTTTAAATCAGCGGTTCTATTCATTTCAACTTTTCTTTTACAACAGACCTCTGCAGCTCTGTTTGCTCTTAAACATTAACTTTGATTTTTACAGTCATGGCCCACGCCTTTCAACAGCCCTCTGTGGTAGGTAACATTGTTTCCATGCTAAAAATTGCACTGCTTTCTTTTTGAACTGTCACTGAAACATGGTCTGTGTCTTGTCTGGCCTACCATTTTCCAACCTTTACCATTGCCAGCATAGTAAGTCTTATCATTTGTACAAGTCAAGTGGCTCATTAAAGTGGTAAATTTGAAAACAAGAATGAATTTATCTCAGACTGGATGGCTTAACTAACTGCTGGAAATAAATTAAAAGTGGAGCCATAAATAGGGCCAATCACATTGTCACTAAACATTTGTAAAAACTGCTGCAAGTCTAAAAAAACACAGTATCTAACAGTCTGAAAACAGGGCCCTGATGTCAGCCATGTAACTGTTAGAATGCCAAAGAACTGGTCCATAATTTAAATATTGTAAATTAAACTGAATCAATTTAGTTCTGATTATTTTGGATTCCCAGTTCAGTTCTGAGCTCATGCCTAATTACCAGTGGAGCCAATTATTGGGCACATTTGTTGGGACACTAATTGATTTATTACGTATTTCAATCCATACCTCTGCGTTTTTGCTGAATGGGCATAATCTGATAATTAAGGCAATTGCATTTTCACTGAGATGTCCCAATTAATAGATTGCAGTAGTAGTGAACAGAGCATGGCATTATTTAGAAAATAATTTAAGAAGAAGTTACAGTTAGATGTTCTGTGTTTTTTTGCGTGCTGTACTACAGTTGTTAAAAGCAGGGTGTCATCTACTAAAATGTGACAACCTTAAAAAGTATTGCAATTGTGGTGCTATTTTATTAACTACAAAGTAAATAGTGTTCATTGACCTACATTGGCTCCCGGTTGAGCAATGCCTCAATTTTAAAATTCTCATCCTTATTTTTAAATCCTTCCATAGACTCGCCCCTCCCTATCTCTCTAATTTCCTCCAGCCCTACAACCCTCTGAGATATCTGTGCTCCTTCAATTCTGGCCTCTTGCGCATCCCCGATTTTGATCGCTCTACCATTGGCGGCCGTGCCTTCAGCTGCCAAGGCTCTAAGCTCTGGAATTCCCTCCATAAACCTTTTTGCTTCTCTACCTCTTTCTCCCCTTTTAAGATGCTCCTTAAAACCTACCTCTTTGACCAAGCTTTTGGTCATCTGCCCTAATATCTCCTTATTTGGTTCGGTGTCAAATTTTGTTTGATAACACACCTGTGAAGCGTCTTGGGACATTTTACTACATTAAAGGCGCTATATAAATGCAAGTTGTTGTTGTTGATCATAACTAGTTTCTTAATCAGTTAATTTATACTCATAAACACTACTCTTCTGGACCATGCGCAGCCATTGCTTCTGAGTAAGAGTGATCACAAAACAGATACAGACAAGAAAGGCCCTTTAGCTTATCAAAGCTTATCTGCATAGAAATACCCTTCATGGCTCACTGAATTATGATGCGGAGATGCCGGTGTCACTGAATTATGCCCAGGAGTAGGAAATCTTGTCATGGTTCCCTTCCCTAACCCAGAGACAATTGGAGCACCCTACTGCCACTTTACTTGACATCAGCAAACTCCTCATAGTCCAAGGTTTGTAGTTTGGATAGCTCAGTTACATGTTGCCTTTACCAGCCGTTGCATCACTGGAGCTTCAGAAAAAAAATAGATTTGGATTTCCTGAGCACTTGTGAATCCCTGTGGTATCCAGGAATCCTATAAAAACTTTAAGAAGATTAAATTTGGCTGAAAGGGTGGTTAAAGGGACTATGAGCATCTCTGTCACTAATGTCACTCTGTTGGTCCAACTGGAATCATAGTTACATAATGGACCACATTTAGCGAGAGATCAGAATCCCTTCCCTTTGGTGGAATATTGATCTTTTTTGCATCAGGCTAACGGGTTCAAAGCTTAGACAGGATATTAATTCAAAGCTGGAAACATAGCAGTACATAGTGAGGTAAGGAGGGACAGCTGCAGCAATGTTGGAACAGAACAGACAGTGCTTCACTCTGCATGTTGACATGGGAGTGCTTGATGCTCATATCCTGTGTAAAAAATTGAAAATGTCGCATTCTTCACCTAATGTGAAACTAAGGTTAGTACTGTCAAGTAAATATCGTAATTTGAATATAATTCCATAGAGTTCGATACTGGATTAGTGCCAGTGCACCTCTGACGCCGCACCCCTCCCCCCCATCCCATTTTACTAACAGGATCTACATTTATTTTCATGTAAACCTCCATCATATATTAAAATGCTGTATAGAAGGGGTGTCCTACCTGCTGCCTTAGAGCCTCATCCGATCCCTGAGCAACTCAGTCTAATTTGTGCTAATATTTCCTATATGCTGGTTTGTTGTTTGAATTATGTAGCCTTGAAGGTTTGGACAAGGTTGTTCTTAATATCATTATTTATAGGTGGATAAATCTTAACAATAAGATCTGTTAATATCAGCAACTCAAGATATCTGCAAATGGATGAGATCAAGAATTTTAACTTTATATGTTGCCCCCGTGGATTTATATTACACCCCTATGTGGCCGGCAAAGACAAGGCTGCGATTTTACGAACCTCGGCGGGTCGGTGGCGGATCCCGACCCTGCTGCTGTCTCCATCCCGGCCTCTGAAATGAATTACCCCTGATTGGGCTTGTTAAGCCTGCCCAGCGCGTTTCCCGGCCAATTAGAAGAAGCAGGTCCGGTGACATCATTTGATGACGCGTCATCAGCCGGTTTCCTTAAAGGGACCACGGTCAACTTTGTTTTGACAGTTGTGCTGTCAGTGTTCTACAGCATTGAGGTGCTGCAAACACTGACGAGCACTGCACAGAGGTGCACAGCTGCACCCAGGCTCTCCCATGACTCCCTTCATATGCTTTTGGAAGGAGTCACAGCACGCAGGGAGGTTCTCTTCCCTTCCCATGGGCGGAAGAGACATCCCTAGGAAATCAAGACAGCCTGGTTGCACATTGCAGAGGAGGGCACAAGCAGAGATGTGGTCAGGAGGACCTGGGTGCAGTGCCGTAAACATTTCAATGATCTCAGTAGATCACAAAACATTAGTACAAAGCCACACTCAACTTCATCCTGCTGTACCTCTCATCACATCCCCATCACTCTGCCTTCAATACCCTACTCCTGCACATCCTTACTCACACCAACTTACCTTGCACCTCCACTCATCCCTCTCTATCTACATTATCACATCCCCATCTCACTAGCCACCCTTCACACTCACCCTCATCCTAGTGCAATCATACCAACTAACAACACACAAGGGTAGGCACTTGGGTGCTTTAGCCAATGTTCATGTAAAGTTTCTGTTAATGTGGTGTCAAACATTGAAACCTTTATTTTCAACACTTTGCGTTCTTGAACAGATTTGTGTGCTTAGTGAGTTGCAGTGAATGGTGAGACATAACAGTACCCCCCGCAATGGTCATGAGTGTGAAAGGAATGGTTTGGGCATTGTAGGGATGCTTTATGGTGTTGGTGTGGGGTGGTGCCAACCTGGCATATCATGTGGCAGCCAGGGTGTACAGTGTCAAGTGAAGTAAATCTGGCCATGGTGAGGTCATCCCTGGCCTCCCGGGCAGTAATGTGGTCAGGTGCTGATGCCCTGTGTCCTGTGCAGCATCAGTTGATTGCGGAGAAGGTTGGTGCTGCTGGTGTGCCTGGTGCTGCTGGTGTGCCTGGTGATGCTAGTGTTGGGGCTGATCGTGGTGGGATTCTGAGGACCAAGGTGAGAGAGTATAAAGGGCACCGATGCTGATGGAATAGATGGCAGGTGAAGTAGAGATGACAGAAGCGATCTGTCAATGGTGGGAGAGGTAATGAGGTCAGACTGGATGGAGACTTGTGCAAAGACTTGCAGCATCCTGAATCTGTAGTGGAAATGCAGTTTAGAGAAGCTAGTGGTTAATGGAACATTTCTCAATGAACTGGGAGCTTTGACTTGACAGTTGAAGCTGTCAACTCATCAGCAGATTCAATGGCTACTGACCTCCCGCCTTAGCTTCACGGACGAGGTCTAGGTACTGCGGGAAACCAGTGGGCGACCTGTCAAATCCAAAAAGCTGGGACAAAACCATTGATAAGTGGCTGTAAACAAGCCACTAACGATTTTAATTGCCTCCCCCGCCGCTGCGTATCAGGTCTGCTCAGCGCTGACAGACCCGACATTTGGTAAAGGCGCGTGGTGGCGGGTTCACAGCGGGGTCCCGACTCCCTGGTGAAAAAAAACTTTCCCACCTGACCTGCCAGCAATCGCGCCCGCTGACCTCCGCAAAATCCAGCCCAATATCTTGGATACCCCTGCTATATGGCATCTCACTATACCACCACTAGGGTGGAAATATGGGGTGTTGCAGAACTGAGATTCTCGTATTGCTGATGGAAAACAGTAAAATCACATCAGCAATTCTTGTGATACTGCATTAGTGCCAATGGCTGGGATATTTACCTGGAGATGCTTTGGGAGTGGGGGGTCCAGTAGCGCGCGGGAAACCCGGAGGTAGCTGCAGCGTGTCTGTCAGTGGCCTTTTCACCCAGCCACTGCATTTGCATCTGACTTCCGAGTTTTCCAACCAATTAACGTGGGCGGACGTGATGATGACACGCATGGGGCTATTTCAGCCAAGGCAACACGGCAATGATGACAGTTGAAGGATTGTGGACATGGGAGAAAGCTGCACACAATGGAGTCTCAATGTTCCAAAGCTGCGCTTCGCTTTAGTGATGCATCCCTGGACCTCATGCTGCGCGGTGTAAGGGCCCGCAGGGAGATTTTATGCCCTGCTGACGGGAGGAAGAAGCCAGCCTCACTGACAAAGAAGGCATGGCTGGAGATAGCAGAAGAGGTGAGCAGCAGGAGTTTGGTGCCACGCTCCTGGATACAGTGCAGGAAGCGATTTAATGACCTCACGAGGGCAGGAACGATGAGTACAATGGCACATTCAACTACATCCTGATGTGCGTGTCACCCCAACCCCCTCACTCTGCCTTCCCAAGCCTACTGCTGCACGTCACCCCTCAGACCAACGTACCTTGCAGATGCACCCATCCCTCCCTGTCTATGCACTTCCTCACATCCCCATCTGACCATCCATCACTGACACTCACCCTCATCTTAATGCAATGTTACGCCTCTCCCTCTTAGTCACTCTCAACAGATGTTGTCCAACCATCTGTTCCACTCATTCCATGACTCTCTCATGTGCATAATGTTAACTTAAAAACATTCTTACCATGACAGTTCTAATTCATGTCTTTAATCCCAAAGGCCCATCAAGTGTTCATAAAATAGTTGGGCTAAATGGACAGAAGGTCTTCTCCTGAAATTGTCACTATGTTATTATGTATGCACCACCCAATAACATTAGTCATTGCGTATTATGATACTTACTTTTACTATTAATGAATTAAAGACAATTATAGTCTGTCAAGAATATTTTGTACATGGGTTATTTAGTATTTCAGTCTCTAATGACTTTGGATATATCAACCACATTTGAGTCACAGCCACCAATTCATAAGTGTACACCTCTCAGTTCTTATTTTTTTATTGCTTCAGTAAATATTTTCACTGCTAAAACCGTACAATTCTTTCAAATGAAAATAAAAATTCCCAAATGACACGAGGATGATGGAGTGCAATCTAAAACTTGGAGCAGCTGTCAGAATAAAATGTAACATTTTTAAGAGCAAGTTATAACTTCCAGATAACACAAAAATAACAAATATATTTACCCAACACAGAAGCAAAAAAAACTGTTTTAAAGTATAAATTAACTGCTACAGAAAGCGTAATTTGTAATGGAAATTGCCAGGTTTAGGGATCTATGATATTTTGCCAGTTTAGGATTTTCTGCATTATGATCAGTCAAACTTACCAGGGGGCCTTTTTCAACTTGGATTTACAGTATGGTATACATTATTACTAGGGTACAACTGTGTGTCCCTGAGGCTTCAGTAACCCAGTTTAGTGTTTAAAAGTTTTCATGTACAACTACAATATTTTTGTCAAGCTAATTTAAGTTGCAGACAAAGGTATAGGGGTGCAGAGAGGATCATAATTTGTAAAACATAACACAGTGTGAGTAATACACATTTTTCTTGATGGCTGTTATGTAATGTGATGTGCTCTTAGAAACACTCAGTTCATATAACTGCTGAGTATGATTGAGCTGTCCACGGAACTGATGAGAATATATGACACATGTATGAGGGACACAGACCAGGTTGGGAATTTCTGTCATTCTGTGTCTCAGTTTACGAGTTTCTTCTGTGCAGTGCATTCATGAAGCTGCAGTTCAGAATGATTTGGATTAGAAACCAGTGCCGGAAAAGAGTGATCAAGAATTTCTTTTAAAGCTTCCAATCTGTTGCTTGACAGAGCTGTGGGATTTGAGGTAAACCTGACTTTACAAAGAACTGTGACCTTCTGATGGCTGTAAGTTATTAAGTGCTTCTGCTCATGATCATTTTGATTTTTATAAACTGAAAATTGCAGAAATATTTTTTTTGTGGAAATGTTACTATTTGATCTGAGAGACTTTATGGACTTAAATATCCGGCTGTCGCCTGAGCAGCTTAAGTGATTTATTTGGTGTAACAGAAGTTTTGCAAAACTTACAAAGTTGTAAAATTTGTTTTGCCGGCTTTTCAAATATATTTTATTAGCTGTCTTAATAAGAGGTATAATCTGAAATGAGATAGCATCATCTAGATTTCCAAGTAGTCTGTATGATTTGGTGCTTTATGCTAAAGATTATTAAAAAAGAAGTGTGTTTATTATTTCAAGTCCAGAAGTTGCTTGAATCAGCTGTAAGAGACTTGAGTTAGATGTGCACGCACTAATCAGAATTAAATTTCTGTTGAATTTCCGTAACAAGTAAGATTTAAGTGCTAACTGAGCTGAAATTTGGAAAAAAATATGGTTAAAGACCGTATTACAACATTTACACAAAGATACAGCCATCATTTTATTTTTGTTCCCCTGGGGTTGGGATGATTGGCCGATGACAAACATTTTCCTTTGTGTCAGGTGTGACTCCAGCCACTGAAGGGTTTCCCATTGACCTCCGTTTTATTCTGGATCCTCGATGCCATACTCTGTCTAAAGCTGCCTTAATGTTGAGGGCAGCCACTGTCATTCCTTGTGTGTCAACGTCTGGGTCAAGAATGTGATGAGCTTTGGAGCCAAGTGGTTCTGGCGGACCCCAAACTGAACATTGGAGAGCAGGAGACGTCCCAAAGCGCTTTACAGCCAATGAAGTACTTTTTTGAAGTGTAGTCACTGTTGTAATGTAGGAAAGGCGGCAGCCAATTTGCGCAAAGCAAGCTCCCACAAACAGCAATGTGATAATGATCATATAATCTGTTTTTTTTAGTGATGTTGATTGAGGGATAAATATTGGCCAGGACACTGGGGATAACTCCCCAGCTCTTATTCAAAATAGTGCCATGGGATCTATTATGTCCACCTGAGTGGGCAGACGGGACCTCAATTTAACGTCTTATCTGAAAAATGGTACCTCTGACAGTGCAGCACTCCCTCAGTACTGCACTGGAGTCTCAGCCTAGATTTTTGTGCTCAAGTCTCTGGAATGGGACTTGAAGCAGGTGTTACTTGATAGCACTATTGATGATTCCTTCCATCACTTTGCAGATGATTGGGATGAGGATGATAGGGTGGTAATTTGCCAGGTTAGATTTATCCTGGTTTTTATGGATAGAACTTGGGCAATCTTCCACATTGTTGGATAGGTGCCAGTGTAATATATGTACTGGAACAGCTTGGCTAGAGGCATGGCTAGCTCTAGTGCACAGGTGTTCAACACTGCAGCCAGGATATTTTCAGGATCCGTACACTGCTGTGCCCAGTGACTCAGCCACTTCTTAATGTTATATGGAGTGAATTGAATTGGCTGGACATTGGCATCGATGATTGTTGGGTTCTCGGTTGGAGGACAAGTGGGTTTGTGAACTTGGCACTTTTGGATGAAGACACTTGCAAACACTTTAGCCTTGTTCTGTGCAAGACACAGATGATTATGAAGCCTCCTCCTCCTCCTGTTAGTTGCCAGTTGCCCACCACCATTTGCAACTGTATGTGGTAGGGCTACAGTGCTTTACTCTGATCTATTGGTTATGGGCCCACTTTAGCTCTGTCTGTTGGTGTTTACATGCAGGTAGCCCTGTGTTGTAGCTTTACTTGGTTGCTGCCTCATTCTAAGGCATGCCTGGTGCTATCCCTGGCATGGTCTTCTACACTTTGGGGGCAATTTTGCCAGCCCTGGGAAGGTGGGTTTGGAGGCGGGACAGCCGGGAAAATGGCAGAATTTGGGGGCGGGGGCCCAACTCGCCCCCAACCCGCCTCCATGCCATCTTCCTAGGAAGCGGGTAGCCATCCCGCGCCGGGTCCCATCTCCTTGGAGGCGGGAAGGGATTTGAGCCTATTAACTGCCTGTTAATAGGATTATCCCCTTTTTGCCCTCACAAATGCGGGCGAGTACTGGGTCTGCGGGGGTCGGCGGGGGGGTGTGCAAAAGTGTGATGTGAAGGTAAGTGATGGGTGCAAGAGTGTAGAGGTGAGTATCTGAGGTAAGTGCAAAGTGTTTTTAAAAGTGTACTTACCTTTGTTTCTTCCTGCAGGCTTCAGTCGGTTTGTATGCGGAGAGTCTCGGACCTCCGTGTTGCAGATGAGAGATGGCCGTTACATTCTCAGATGCAACAACCATCTCATTTCTGTAAAAGAAAGAAGGTTAATGAGGTCTTGTATGCAAGACTTCATCAAACTGCAGAGAATGTCACTGTTTGACAGCTTCACAGAGCTGTCAAACAATGACAATTCATCTGTCAAAAATTTTTGACAGATGAAACGTCATACGTTGACGTGCTCTGCAACCGGCTTTCCCTTAATTGGCCTGCTAAGCCCGCTGGGCGGGCTTAATAAGGTCAATCAAGCGAAAATAGCGTGGGTTGGCCACAAATCGATGGAGGCGGGACTAAAACCGGACGGGCTGGATTTTGTCAATGGGAAGCTTTTGGAGGCGGGACTGCTGCTTGCTGGCTTTTAATCCCGCCTCCATCAGCTTCTGGCCTACCAGCGGGATTTTCCCCTGATTGATCTTGTTAAGCCTGCCCAGCGGGCTCAGCAGGCCAATTAGGGGGAAGTCAGTGACAGAGCACGTCAACATATGACGTGACATCTGTCAAGATTTTTTGAAAGAAGAAACGTCAGCGTTTGACAGCTCTGTGAAGCTGTCAAACACTGACATTCTGTATAGTTTGATGAGGCCTTGTGTTCAGGACTCATCAAACCTTTCAACTTTGTAGAAATCACCTGGCTGTTGGAGCGGAGGATCCAACAGCCAGTCTGTGATATCTACAATGGAGATGTCGGGACTCCGGCTCCACAGCGGCTGAAGGCTGTAGGCAGAAACAAAGGAAAGTGAACATTTTCTAACACTTAACACTTACCTTACATACTTACCACTCCACACTTGCACCCATCACGCACCTCTACATTGCACTTTCAGACACCTCCGACCCCCGCAGACCTCCTACTTATCTCCTACACCCTGGCGGGGTTCCCCAAGGTCGGGAAGCCTGCACATCGAAACGAAAAATGGGGATAATCCTATTTTCTGCCTGTGAATAGGCTTTAATCCCTTTCCCGCCTCGAGGAGACGGGACCCGGGGCAGGACGGCTTCCCGCCTCCTGGCAAGAGGGCACGGAGGTGGGATGGGGGCGGGTTTGCCACCCGCCCCCAAATGCTGTAACTTTACCGGTAGTCCCGTCTCCATACCCGCCTCCTCGGGGCTGACAAAATCCAGCCCGACAAGTGGGAGTCCTGCCTTCAAAAGCTCCCCATTGAGAAAATCACCCCCTTTGCATTGAATCAGGATTGGTCTCTCGGCGTGATGGTGATTGAGAAGTGAAGGATGTGCCGGGCCATCAGGTTACAGATCCCGATGATATACAATTCTGCTGCTACTGTTGTCCCACAGTGCATCATGGATGCCCAGTTTTAGGCTGCTAGATCTGTCCTTAGGCTGTCCCACTTAGCATGGTGGTGCTGCCATACTACATGATGGAGGATATCCTCACTGTAGAGATAAGACTTTACACTTCAATTGCAGTGTTGGTGCAAAGTGAAATTGTTTTGATGTGACAGTTGTCATATGAATGCATGGTTATTGTGATAGCGCATCAATCATTTCATGTTAAGTGGCTAATATCATATATCAGATAATATCACTGATGATATTCAGAAGGATACATGACTTAAAATTTGTTTTTTCACACTATAAACATTTCAAGCACATTTATTTATGTTTTGTACAGAACACAACTGCTAAGTTTTGCCTTTGCTGATAAAATACAAGCTCATTACAAACCTAGTAACCTTTGACTGACCGTAATGAATTGTGCTCAAGTAGAAAGATGTGTTTTGGCCTTCGCTTTGAGCTGGTTCCCAGGGAGAAGTACAGACTACACATTCGTGGCACAAAGGTCAAAGCACAGCCTCAATGTTTTCCGTCTCTGATGATTTTATTATTTTATGTTGGATAATGGATACCTGGGAGTCATTAGAAACCAGTGGTCTAATGGAGGGTTCAGATGACATCATAAACTGCATATGCAAAGCACAAGTGGTTTTGTACTGTCATTGGAACCTCGATTAGATTAGTGCCTTGAAACTAATCCTTGATTTTATTGCTTACATATGTGTGCACTTTTTTTTTTAATTCTTATTTTGGACAATTTTTTTTTTCTCAATTTTTCTCTTTTCTCCTGCAGGTATTGAATCGTTCTGGAGCATAGTTTCATGAGTGCTGACAGTCCTCCACTACTTTTCCATTGGTCATTCTGCTTCTGTGAGTCTGGACAATGAATGTCAGCAAGTTTATTTGATTATTCCACACATGCATATTCCAGCAAGGAGACATTGGATAGAGAGTAAGGGCACAAATCCTGGCTAACTTTCTTTTGAGAGGTCGCACAACACCAGGTTATAGTCCAACAGTTTTATTTGAAATCACAAGCTTTCGGAGCTATCGATTGCTCCTTCCTCAGGTGAAGTAAATTAGATACAGAATCGCCAAAGCATATATAGATAGAGAACAAAGCATGTGTACCTTACAATTGCAGACCACTAAATTAAATCATCCTGACTTAATGATTTAATTTAGTGGTCTGCAATTGTAAGGTACACATGCTTTGTTCTCTATCTATATATGCTTTGGCGATTCTGTATCTAATTTACTTCACCTGAGGAAGGAGCAATCGATAGCTCCGAAAGCTTGTGATTTCAAATAAAACTGTTGGACTATAACCTGGTGTTGTGCGACCTCTCAATTTTGTCCACCCCAGTCCAACACCGGCATCTCCGCATCATAACTTTCTTTTCCCTAGGTAAGGGATTCTGAGGCCAATTATAGTATCCGACTGATACATTGGCTATGATCAACTAACTCAGCACAGGCTATAGATTAAACCAGAGGCCTTCTTGGCATGCATGGCTCAGTATCATATGCAGTGCATTGGTTAGTTTTTATAGTAGCACTACCAGCTAATGCTGTGGTTTCACTCTATCCACACACTTCACCTATTTCACAAATGATGGTCAGGCAAGGGGTTGAATGACTGTAGCCTTTTTATCACTGGTTTATTAAATTAAATCACATTGATCCTCGATCATCATATATTCTGGTCTTTATTGAATCTAGTCCTTCACTTTCCATGTCTGATATAATTGCCCTCTAGTTGGAAATGAGGCATAAGGAATAATAACAATAATACTTTCTTTGATGGTGAGTCTGTTTCATGCATTGACTAGGTCAGGTACACAGGACTCTTCAGTTTGCTAAAGTATCCTCAGGGCCATTCTATTTAAAAATCCCGTAAGATTGTGGCAATTGTTGGATGGATTTAAATTGATTCATATTTGGCACACATTAATCTATAACCTAATGTTACAAGTTTCAGGTCTGCCTTAGATATTACCTCAGATAGAGCAGAGCTGATCACTCCCATAAGCGCTCCAAGGGTCTTACATTCAGGAATGTGCCTGTACTGCCCAATATCTGATTAAATAATAGTGTAACCTGTGGATGTAACAATAGGACCTCCTTGTGATCTGAACTGAGTATTGTGTCTTTTGCATGTGCCCTCATGTGCGCTTCTTCAATCATGTTGAAGGTGGACTGAGAAATACTTGGTGATATAAGACCAGATAAAAAATGCTGAGTTGCTTTACTTCACAGACAGCAAGTGAATGTACAGAGCAACAATCAAAGCAAATTCCACTTACTTCATCCAATGGGGTAGATTTTGACTTGGTGCGATAGTGTAAAATGGGTGATAGCGAGTCGGCAGCCCGTTTTACATCTCTCCAGATTTTTATTTCAAAATCAGGAAAGATGTAAAATAATTTTTAAGCATATATTTTTTTCTGTACCAAGCTCCAAGCACCTTGAGTTATGTTCTGTGTTAAAGCATCTACGTAACAAATTGTTGTTGTTGCTTCTATTTGCAGAATGTAGTTCAATGGATCATCCTCTCCTGAAACCAAACTACCATGACCTTAAGAATTGATTGTGTTCGATGCATCCAGGTTAGAGTTTTGTAGTGACATAACTCATCTTAAAATCAGCAATTCTACAGATTGTACTGATAACTGGAATTTAACACTATAAGCATTAATTTTTTATTAAAGCATGTGCTTATTGTTACCTTCTGATTATCAGCTACAGATTATCACTTAATCAAATTGAGGTGTTCACAGTGCAACCAATAATCATTCAGTTAATTATCATCTCCCAGCAACACATGGGGACTTCTGCTCATCATCATAGCACCCCACCCAAGAATGACAATGAAATAAAACTTTCCTCACTACTTGCACAGTGTATGTAGTCTTAATAGATGATCTCCTTGGGTATTGCACATTAGGAGTCAGGACCAGGTATAGTCTTCACCCAAAGTGGGAATAAAGGGGGAGGGATAATTGGACCAGGGCTCACAGGCATTATTCAGTCCCCATTTTTAAATCTTACATTCTCTCCTTATTTTTATGTAATACTTGATTTAATAATTTCTAGAATCGGCATTCACTTCCTGTCAACTGTTTCCACTATAACTTCCAATGTTCACATTTATAATGGAAGTAGCCTGTGTAACCTTGTTATGCTGTAATTATATTCCCCAGCCAGTGATAAAAGTTGACTTGCGTGCAGATGTAAGATTTGTTTTTATCCATTATAGATATATTATAAAATCTAATGGTTGTGTGGGAGTGAATAATGGGTAATAATTTTACCAAATTTATATCAGCAGTCTAAAGATCTACATTGGGATATTTAATTTGGTAACTAGTTTAATTATGGATTAGATGTTGGCTGAATTGTAACTGTGATGTGGAGATGCCGGTGTTGGACTGGGGTGGACAAATGTGAGAAGTCGCACAACACCAGGTTATAGTCCAACAGCTTTATTTAAAATCACAAGCTTTCGGAGCGCTGCTCCTTCGTCAGGTGAAGTCACTTGACGAAGGAGCAGCGCTCCGAAAGCTTGTGATTTCAAATAAAGCTGTTGGACTATAACCTGGTGTTGTGCGACTTCTCAGAATTGTAACTGGTTATTGATGACTCTCTGATCCCTCTTTGGCTGTGTGCAATATCTTTTTCTTCCTTGCACTTGTGTAGTTTTCACTGAGAGACATTAAAGTGGGTTTTCCACAATAAAAAATGAGCTAATAGTGTGTTAGAGAATATGTATTATCAATGCTAGTTATGAGCTTTACGTAATACTGAGTCTGAAATCATTAACTGCATTATTCACCTTTAATATTGTTGATATAAAAAGCAATTGAAAATCATTTCTGTAGGAGATGTGAAGATTAAGTTTTTGAATGAAATGCAATGTATAGATTCGTAATTCAGACTTGTAAACTGGTGTAGAGTAATATAGACTACTTAGATATTACAGTTGGAAAAGAAATCAAAAGCTCAACACCAAAGCATGGATTTTTAAAGCTATTTACTTTTTCATTTAAGTGTGCTTCTGGCACACCAGAACTCTGACATTGCATAGGAAATTTAAAAAGGTATATTCTTACCAAGTCATGGGTCAGCAAAAAAAAAATCCACTGCAAAGCGATGCTGGGACCATTTAGAGCCTCAACTCAGTGAAATGAAGGGTTTGTAAGTAAAAAAAAATCCTCCACAGTAAATGGCATCATAATGCCACTTATGTGTTGCCCTCAAAGGGGCAGTATCAGTGGTAGGAACTGAGACCAGGGTACTCTCTAAGGAAGCATTTCCACTGCAGCTACTGGTCTGAGGCCAATAACTGCAGTTCGAGTTTCAGCCAGGAAGTACTGTGTTTACATTGTTTGGCTCCTGTCTGGCTGGAACTCTAATCATACTCCTCAGGAGACAGCAATGCACATGCTTAGATACACACATGGACAGACCTCTCTCCCAACCGTTGATAAATGTAAATATTTGGAGACTGGGGAGGAGAGAATACCTACTCTCTAAACATTTAAATTAAGGTCAGGTAGGTTTAAAAGGTGCCCGGGGTCCAAACCTTTGAGCATTTTGTAAATCGGGTTTGACACCAAGCTGAATTTACACTCCATTCAGTGTCAAACCCAAGGGGTGTGAGCCTCCAGGGAGTTTCTCTCCACTTTGCTCTAAAGTCAGATTGGATCCTGACTTTGGATTCACACTACAAATATAATTTTGATATGAACCACTTCACACTAGTACTAAACTTGCACTATAATTGCACCCAATAGAAAGGAAAATTGGGTGGGGTGTATAACAGGCAGCCAATCCACTGCAGAAGTTAAAAGTTCCACCCATAGGGTCAAGTCTCGTACGTGCAACTTTTAGAGTCCACTGCAAAATGTATTATAAATTGGCAAACCATTGCAAAAAGATCTTGTAGTGCTGCCGGGATGCTATAGCCCTAATTCTTCAGACCTACACTACTTGTGAGCACAGAATTATCCCTATTATATATCACAGGCCTACCCACTTGTGACAAACTCGCTTATGTCGACATTCCGTGTATATTGACAAAAAAAGTGTAGCCCCAGTCCTTTCTCCGCACACTCATACCAAATACTTACTGAGTATGTCAATGTCAGTATAAATTCTGTCACACCTAATTCGACAAAATTTTTAAGTCCCTAACAGTATTAAAGGCCTTCTTTTATTACCACTTATGTCGACAGGCCCTTATCTTCACGTGTGACACATGAGTGAGTGTGGCACATGTTTATTAGGCCTATAAATTAACCGTGTTCCGAGTGCCAATCATAGTTTATTTAAGGTGAGTACAGAGATTGGAATTAAACACAAACTTGACTGGAGAACGCCCAAGGATAAATATCATGCAATCAAAGCAATTGAGAGTGAAAAGTCCAGAAAAGCACCTTCTCCATGAAGCACAACACCCGATATGGCTAGTGGAAATCTGTTGAACGCATAAAGGCCGAGTACAAAGCAGAAACATACAAGGGGCAGATAAAGAAAAGAAAAACCCTCAAAATGTGAAGATGTTATGCATTACCCACGTGGTTTAATGAATAACTCACCCAAAATCCCACCATCACAATTTGATTGTGACATGTTTATTAAGAAGGCCAAGGCTTTTGCCGATCAGCTAGGTGTGGAAAATTTCACCACCAGCAACGGGTGCTTTAGTCACTTTAAGGCTCGGCATGGTCTTGTGTACAAGAAAATTTGCGGTCCGGGTAAATCTACCAACTGGTCTTGCCTTGCTGAGTGGAAGACTCAGCTACATGAAACACTGTGGGACAACAATTCAGGCCATATTTATAACCTGGATGAGACAGCTTTAGACTGTGTTTCAATTCTCGTCACAGCCAACATGACTGGAACAGATAAGCTAAATCTTCTCATAATGGGAAAGTAAAATAAAACTGTGATGCTTTAAAAACGTAAAATATCTATCAGTCGATTAGGAGGTCAGTGCCAAAGTCAGATGATATCTGATATTTTTACAAGATTGATCCAAAAACTCGACCAAGAGATGACAACGTTTGGTCAAAAAATAGTGTTCAAAGCCACTAATTGCTTTGCCCACCTTGATGTCAATGGTATACGAGCCATTAAACTTGCTTTGCTTCCTCCATATACCACATCCTCAATCCAGCCAATGGATCAAGGGATTATTCAAAATCTTAAGTATCACTATCAAAACTTTCAGCTCATAAAAAATTGGCAGCCATCGATGCCAAGGAAGGGTTTACGGAATTCCAACTAGGGGTGATGCACAATTTAAAAAAAACTTGGTAAAACAATTCAATTCAAAATTATTTCATGCGTGTTTTTTTTGCGTCTTGATGACTTCCATGGATTCACGGCTGATATCGCTGAATAAGACAAAGACGATCAGGTTCTGTATGAATACCTTGGATTGCAAAAAGAAGAGTTCATTAATCTTGCTGTTAATGAGGTTGCAAATGAGCAGAGTACTGCAGCACTGGCACTAAAGAAGAAACAAGACAACAGCCAACAAGAAGCTGAGGAATCTGAAAAAGATGAGAGTCCAATGATGCCAATATTTGGCGTGTGATGTGCAAAGAAACATTTAGCATTTGTGTAGGATTACAGATATTTGTTTCTCAATCAGAGTCATCAAAAGAAATGGAAGAATCAGCTATGTATTTGGATAAGCTGCAAGTGCTATTCTGAAAAAAAAACAAGTGTCATGTTTGGAAAAAGTCTACTCTAAATGACTATGTTTTTAAATACATTAAGAAAAATACATAAATAAATGTACAGAAATTAAAAATTCAGAAATTGTGTGTCGGTGATTTTATTTTTAAGAGGCTAACACTGCACATTTAGATTTTTTAACATTTCATTACAAGGCTTTTTACAGTTACTTTATTGACCTTTAACCTCTGGAATAAAAATGTAATTGTTTAATATTTCTTGGTCCCCGACACATAAGTGGGTAGGACTGTATTCATAAATTTCCTATGGTGCAGCTCATGGCAAGTTAGAGATTGCACTCATGTAAAAGAAACAAGCATTTAAGAGCCTGTGATGTTACACGTTTATAATTTAACTAGTGATAGCTTATAATATACATAATATAACTATAAACCCGCTCGTGAAGGTTTACGTCTCAAAATGCAATACTGACAAAAATCAAACACTATGACTGTTCATAACTTGCTACCTTCACTATATAATTTCCTTCTCATTCATTCAAACTTGGTAATCTGTTCTCACTACGCCTCCAGCAGCAGTAGGCCTTCCAGTATTGTCCTGCCTTTCTGTTAGGGACAAGAACACAAGCAGGCCTTTCAGTTTTACAGCAGCTTTGTGCAAAGAAAATTAGTTCTCAATTCTGTCAATTTCTTTCAGTTACAGTTTTTTTTTTAAAAAAAGGGTTTTAAATTGAGTGCAACTTGATACAAATTTTGTTTAATCACAGTCACAAAGATGCAGTTGGCAGTGTTACGGGGGTAAGGTAATGAATCAAAATTATCCCATTCACTTTGAGAGCTTTGCTGAAAGGAACTTGAAAGATTGCGCTGCTTCAATCACCAGCATGACAAAACAGGCTAGATTCTTCAGCACACATATTCCGTTTTACTATCGTCCCTTGATTACATTTATTGTAGTGCTGCTTTGTCTGCAAGACTAGAAAAAGAGCGAAAGTCTTTTTTATTAGAGCTATGGTAGTCCTTTTAATTACTTACAATGACTAGAGCGATTGAACAAAACTGTCAATCACAGAACATTTCTAACTAAAATGTTTTTGACGCCTTCAACTTGCTAGATAACAGTAACCGCGTAAGAACCAATTGTTGTAGAATTTGATTTAACTTCTATTGTTTTGTGTTTAATGTTTTGTGACATGAAGCACTGGCCCACTGGGAAGGAAAATGAAAGCTGTCAGCATTTTTTCTTCACAATGCATTGCCTTTGAAGATAATGTACAGGCAGAGCTAAAATACCATTTACCAAATTTTCAAGTGTATTAGATGCCCATCTACACTCTGCACCCTGATCTGATAAGTTAATCACAGTGTTACTAGAAGGTACCAAAGTCTGATCCAACTAGTGTTAGCTGTTATAAAAACAGAAAATGCTGGAAATACTCAGCAGGTCAGGCAGCATCTGTGGAGAGAGAAACAGAGTTAACGTTTCAGGTTGATGACCCTTCGTCAGAACTGGAAAAAGCTGGAGATGTAACAGATTTTAAGCAAGTGCAGGGGCAGGGAAAGGGGGGAGGGGAAGAAAGAACAAAAGGGAAGGTCTGTGATAGGATGGAAGGCAGGAGAGATTAAGAGATGGTGCAAGGCAAAAGGAGATGGTAATGGGACAAGTTAAGAAACAAAAGATGGCTCTAGATGAAGTGTAAATTGTCCTCACCTTTCACCCCACCAGCCTCCACATTCAACGGATCATCCTCCGCCATTTCCGCCACCTCCAGCGTGATCCCACCACCAAACACATCTTCCCCTCACCTCCCCTTTCAGCATTCCGCAGGGACCGCTCCCTCCGCGACACCCTAGTCCACTCCTCTACCACCCCCAGCACCCCTTCCCCTTCACCCGGCACCTTCCCGTGCACGCGCAGGAGATGCAACACATGCCCTTACACCTCCCCTCTTCCCACTGTCCAGGGCCCCAAACACCCCTTCCAGGTGAAACAGCAATTTACTTGTACTTCCTGCAATTTAGTATACTGTATTCGCTGCTCACGATGTGGTCTCCTCTACATTGGGGAGACCAAACGCAGATTGGGTGACCGCTTTGTGGAACACCTCCGTTCAGTCCGTAAGGGGGACCCCGAGCTCCCGGTGGCCTGTCACTTTAATTCACCGCTTCACTCCCACTCTGACCTCACCGTCCTCGGCCTATTACACTGTTCCACGGAAGCGCAGCGTAAGCTCGAGGAACAGCACCTCATCTTTCGTTTAGTCACGCTACAGCCCTCTGGACTCAATATCGAGTTCAACAATTTTAGATCATAACCTCAGCTCCAATCACATTTATATTTTATTTTTTCCACCCTTTTATTTGCCCCCCCCCACCTTTTTTTTCCTCCTAGAAGCTGGCAGCTGTCCTTCATTCTGCCAGTGGATTTCACACTTCTTTCAGCCTTAATCTGTCACATTAACACCACCTCTAGCCTTGCATATCTCTTAATGTCTCTTAATGTCTCTTCCTCTCCCCCTTTGTTCTTTTATCCCCTCCCCCTTTTCCCAGCTTTACCCTGGCCTTAAATCCATTTGATTTCCGGCTCTTCACAGTTCTGACGAAAGGTCATCGACCTGAAACGTTAACTCTCTTTCTCTCTCCACGGATGCTGCCTGGCCTGCTGAGTTTTTCCAGCGTTTTCTGTTGTTATTTCAGATTTCCAGCATCCGCAGTATTTTGCTATCATAGAAGTGTAAATGGCATTGGCAGAATGAAAGACAGCTGCCATGTGGGAGAGAGAAAAAAAACGGAGAAAAAAAAGGATAGGGGCAGAGGTTATGGTCTGAAATTGTTGAACTCTATGTTGAGTGTAGAAGGCTGTAAAGTGCCTAATCGAAAGATGAGGTGCTGTTCCTCGAGCTTACGTTGAGCTTCATTGGAACAGTGTAAGAGGCCGAGGACGGTGAGGTCTGAGTGGGAGTGGAGCGGAGAATTAAAGTGACAGGTGACCGGAAGCTCGGGGTCACCCTTACGGACTGAAGGGTGTATTAGTATTTGTGTATTTTGTATTAGTGTTAGCTGTTGTTCATCAGCTATGAACCAATTGAGCCGAGTAGGGAAAAGTTATCATTTGGCATATTAACAAGGCATGAGTACAGCACACTCAAAGGAAAAATGAGGAAATGAGGAAAAACATTCTATGCCACAAGATAAGGTGGCACAAAACCTGAGTGTGTGATGAAAATATTGCTTACAAGCAGGATGAAAATGCTGCTCCACTGTTATCCAGTAAATTTTACTGTAAGTTTAAAAAAATGAAAAGATGACATTGGTTTTCATATTTCCTATAATCTTGTGAGGCAGTTTCATTATCCTGTAGAAATGTTTGGGCACTATTACTGAAAACTCACTCAAGAATTTAATTGTGGGAACTAGAGTTGCTATAGCTTTAAATGTAGTTTTATAGTTGGTCATATTCAACATGACTGCAGATATTTTGTAAATTATACATTTTACTCCAAAATACATGCCCTCTAAACATCTGCATTCAAATCAATGCTGATAATTTCAGTATTCACATATTAGAAGGTTGATATAGTTATAAGGGTAATTCAGTCATGCATCACATTGTAACATTTTTATTTTTATTTTTATTCCATGGAAGTTAAAGGCCAAAAAAGAAACTGTAAAAATCCTTGTAATGAAATGTTAGGAAATCTAGATGTGCCGTGTTAGCCTCTTAAAAAGGCATTGTTGCCATGGCAATGTACCCCCAGCAAACATTGCAGAAGAACATGAAAGATAGGATTCTTGATATAACTGTATGACATACACTGCTACAAATTCTTCATTAATTATAGCTTGAGTAAAAGCTGAAATTCAAGTTAATGCTATACCAAATCCAGCAAATGTTGCAGTTTATAACAGAAGGCAATTAGTCTAAATCTTATTAATTTCTTCAGAAAAACTCAATGATATAGTTTTCCTGTTACTTTTGGTTCTGGAGCAGTTGATTTTGGTGCAATATAGATTCTGCAGTTAGGTTATGTTGGACACCTTCTATAAAGTGTTTTTAAAATTTTGAATATTGAACTCTCACTCATAGAAGAAGTTGATTTTATACTTTGATTCATTCATTAATCTTATTTTACTTGGAGAATTATTTGTCTTTCAGAAAATGCTGAATACATGAAAGCCCCGATTTTAGCCCAACCTGCTGGCCCCATTCCTGCCGGCCGGGTTAGATCAAAATAGGGGCTAAAGTGAATTTATCTGCTACCTTAAGCAGAGTAGATGGCATAGCGTTAAACATGAAAAGAAATCCATTGATCAGATTCTAAGTTAAATGATGTCTACGGTTCCCAAAAACAGTCTCTAGACTTCAAAATGAAAGAAGATTAAGGGATTCATCAAATGTTTAGCCCTTTCATATGTGTTAACGAATAGCAGGGGCTTTGCTTTCCATAGAGAAGAAAATATCTTTGAAATTTGAACAGATTTTGCTATTAACTGTACATATTTTATAACCGAGGAATTGCAGGACAATTCAATAGAATCCACTTTATCTTTAGAGTTATGTATATGAAGGCATGAATTTGTGACCAATTCCAGAGTGAATAGCTATTCCACTTGCTTTCTAAGTTTACTTAGCAAAATTTGCAATGTGATGGCAGAGAGTGATTTATTTGGTAAGTAGACAATGGTATTGGAAAATTTGTCCACAAACATCAACACTACTGAAATTGCAGTTGATAAATTAGTTCATAGGTTAAGTTGACACAAAATGGATGTTCCTATACATCAGGAGTCATCTAATGATGGATCACTTTCATCTTTGCAGAGTACTGTGATTGGTTACTGTGTATTTGATTTCAGACAACAACACTTGTTATTGTTATAAATATTGTCTTCATTGAAGTTCTTAAGATCTAGAGGAACTGCGCTTGGGTAATCAATCTGTTTTTCATGGGTGTTCCACAAGACCAGGAACAACCAAAATGCATGACAGAGATACTTGCTTTAGCTTCTCATTCTGTTGGCAAACCTTGGCTGCTATAATGGAAGATATGACATTGAATGGTAACATCAGGTGACTATGGCAAAAGATACAAACCAATAAACCAAACTCAGTGTCCTGAATAATAAAGCAGGAATGTAGGGCATGATTTTCCCTGCGGAGCGGGATGGCGGCGGGAGAGCTGGTTGGTGGGTTCTGGTCCCGCTCCCGTCTGCAGCCGCTCTCTGAAAATTATTTTCCGTAGATTGGCTTTGTTAAGCCCGCCCTGCGGGGTTCCTGGCCAATTAACAGGAAGCGGGTCTGATGACGTCATTTGGTGATGCGTCATCAGCTAGTTTCCTTAAAGGGACCACGGCCACATTGATTTTGACAGTTGTGCTGTCAGTGTTCTGCAGCATTGAGGTGCTGCAAACACTGACAAGCACTGCACAAAGGTGCAGGGCTGCACCCAGGCTCACACATGACTCCCTCCATATGCTTATGGAAGGAGTCACAGCACGCAGGGAGATTCTCTTCCCTTCCCTTGGGTGGAAGAGACCTCCCCAGGAGATCAATGCAGTCTGGTTGCACATTGCACAGGAGGACACAAGCAGCAATGTCATCAGGAGTCCCTGGCTGCAGTGGCGCCAATCTTTGAATTATCTCAGTGGATCACGAAATGTTACTGAAAAGCCACACTCAAACTCACCCTGCTGTGCCCCTCATCACATCCCCATCACTCTGCCTTCCCTACCCTACTCCTGCACATCCTTACTCACACCAACTTACCTTGCACCTCCACCCATCCCTCTCTATCTACATTATCACGTCCCCATCTCACTAGCCACCCCTCACACTCACCCTCATCCTACAGCAAGCATACCAACTGAGAACACACAAGGGTAGGCACTTGAGTGGTTTAGCCAATGTTCATGTGAAGTTTCTGTTAATGTGTTGTCAAACATTGAACACTTCACCTTATTGGACAGATCTGTGCGCACCTTGAGAAGTGTCTTAGTGAGTTCCAGTGAATGTTGAGAAATAACTCCCCCCGCCCTTGCCACCCCCCGATATTGTGATGAGTGTGAAAGGAATGGCTTGGATATTATAGGGATGTTTTATGGTGCTGTTGTGGGATGGTGTCAACCTGGCGCAGCAAGTGAAGTAAATCTGGCCATGGTGATGCCATCGCTGGCCTCCCGGGCAGCAATGTTGTCAGGGGCTGATGCCCTGTGTCCTATGCAATATCAGGTGATGGCAAGAAGGTTGGTGTTGTTGGTGATCTTGTTGGTGATGTTGGTGTGCCTGGTGATGTTGGTGTTGGGGCTGATCGTGGAAGGATTCAGAGGACCAAGGTGTGATTTTTTCAAGGGCACCGATGTTGCTGGAATAGATGGCAGCTGCAGTTGAGATGACAGAAGCGATCTGTCAATGGTGAGAGAGATTGTTCCAATGAGGTGCCTCTGGATATAGAGTTGGCTCTAAACACTTGCAAGCTAAAGAAATCTCTATATGTCTTACAAATGCAGTAACCAACAGTTTCTGAGCTCTGAAACTGAACAACTGCAACATGGTATCCTTTATACCACTTCTGCAGCTTTCAGGTTATCAGATAAATCAAAGCAGACTCAACTTATGCCAGGTTGAGCTGGTGTGTTCCCCGAGCAGCGGGTAACCCATGGGGGAGCACGTAAAATTACAAGGCAGGCTCAAAATAGCATTAAATTGGCTGTTAACAAGCCATTTAATGATCTAAATTGTTGCCCCTGCCACTTGGTGTCGGGTCAGTTCTGCGCAGACAGACCCGACACCTGGGGCACTCTCGTGGAGGCGGGTTGACAGCGGGTTTCCTACTCGCTGTCAATCTTTGCTATTTTGACAGCGGACCCGCCTCCAAACCCGCTCCCTGAGTGCCGGCAAAATTCAGCCCGTAAAGTGGAAGATTGTTTTTTCTATAAAAAAACAGCTACCAAGGTCTGTGTATACTATAGTCCTGGTGTTTTGAGGACAGCTTCTCAAAGCTTATAAAATCATTAAAAAAACTTCAATTCTGTTATTGCTTTGTAGCATGCTCCCTTGTAGTTGTTGTACTATTTTTGTTATACTTAAGCTTAACACAAGGATTGGAGATGGGGAAGTGTATCAGAGTTGAATAAAGCCATTACAACAACCCTATCCAGAATTTTAAGTTGTATTAGTTTACAACAGAAATCCCGTATCTCCCCCTTCCATTCTCCAAATTCTGCTTATGGTGTAATACTAAACTTATCACATGTCTATAATATTACAACAGCATCATATTGCCATCCTTTAATCAAAGGCACCTTTGGCCTTGTCATTTCCCTCGTGTCTTTTATCGCCTTTAATGTAGAAAAAGTTCCCATGGCGCTTTCACTATGCTACACTCAGCTTTATTCCTCCTCTTTTTTCTTAATTCCATTTATTCCTCCCAACTAGTCTGTTGCTTCAACCACTATTTATCTCCCAGGACGCTCTTTAAAATCCCCAGCCATCAGTCCCAGGGCTTCTCTTCAACAGCTCCACCCACTATTCATCTTGTTAGTCATTTTCATCCATGAAGGCAGTTGCTTCAATCTCTCAGGCTGTCAATCTTCTCCCCAGCTATCACTCCTTTCTCAGGTTACTCACCTAGCATGGTAATCACCGAGCGTGCCACTTTGATTAGCTGGACCGTGCTTTCTTCTCTATGACGTTGCTCACCTAAGTAGTACTTTGTTCCCTAATCAAAGATGCTACTTTAAATATCTTTACTGGAGGACAAAAATGAGAAGTCGCACAACACCAGGTTATAGTCCAACAGTTTTATTTGAAATCACAAGCTTTCGGAGCGCTGCTCCTTCATCAGGTAAAGTGAAGGAATACAAATCAGCAAAGCATATATAGACAGAGAACAATGTGTAGCGTACAATGTCAGACGGCTACAGTAAATCTTTCTGACTGCCCTCCATCACACCTCGGCAGAGATGCAATCAGGCCAGTCAGGAAGGCATTACATCAAAGACACAGCAAAATACAGCTAAGACAATGAGGTGGGATCACAGGGGGTCCAACGTGTCAAATGCTGCAGTCTGTATGGTTAAGCTTTTTACTTTTTTTTAAACTGGAAATCACATCTGTGAACAAGCCAACAACGACTCGAATCTGGATGACTCTACGTCATGTAGTGTGACATGAAACCAAGATCCCGGTTGAGGCTGTCCTCATGGGTGCGGAACTTGGCTATCAGTTTCTGCTCGATGATTTTGCATTGTCGTGTGTCTCGAAGGCCGCCTTGGAGAACGCTTACCCGCAGATCCGAGGCTGAGTGTCCTTGACTGCTGAAGTGTTCGACATCCACCTAGTAATTCATTAAAATAAAAAAGCCAAAGTTAATCCTCCAGCAACACTGTTAAAATGCTGTTTAATGGAAAGAAATTAATTTCAACTACGTACATGCAGTATTCTGGTTATACAAGTTTGATAGCCTTTGATTCTGATTGTGGAGTGAATGCTGGCCTGTATCAGTTGCTCAACAAAAGCAAGCACATCAGTTTCATGTTGTGCAGCGTTATTTTAAAAAGCCCTAACAAATATTTTCCAAAATGATGTCATGGCCTGTTCTCAAAATGGATCTTGTTATTTTCTTTAAAAAAAATCTCCTCCAACATTAATGCTTAGAAATTAAATGTACATGAAAGACACCAAGCGTAATGACCTCTCCTGGATCTTGCAGTATCTTAATAAGGATGCACAAGTTTGCATCTGTAGCTCCAATCACAGGTTCTCGAACTGCTATCATTGTCAGCAGTTGGATTATCACTGATGATTAAAAAATGATATATCTATCACTGCACTTCATCAACCTTTTCATTTGCTACAATTATCACACGAATGAAGCCTAGGAACTCTGCATTTTTTCAGTATGATATCATGGTGACATCAGAATGGCTAAAGTCAGCAAAGTTATTTACTGGCAATTATCTTTATCATGTTCAAGAGATACCTGTCCAGTATAAAACCATGGAGCTGTTAATGAATTTAAAAGTGTTAATAAAACTTTTATTTTTCTGCCTTTCTCAAGAAAAGGGTTTGAATCTGTAATGGTCATGTTCAAAATTGAAGAGAACAGATGGTGCTAATCACTCAATGTGATAACATCTCTGATGTGCTTATTAATATATAAAGAGCCAGAAGATGACCCAAGGGCAATGGTACAGATCATAATCTAGAGAGAAGAATGTGAAAGGAACCATGCCGTCGCCTGTAGCATTTGCTTGTAGAGAATAGAACTCTTTGTCACTGGCAGAAGGACTCAGACAGTTTGCCGAACAGTTCATGCCCCACAGATCATCACCAATAATTGCCAGAAATTAGTGAAATCAGAAAGACCTCTTTCCATTCTTTCTAGTGGTGGTAAAGCAATGAAGAAAGGCCATCTGTGATTGCCTTGTCTGTCATGCATGGCCCTTAATCAGAATATTATGAAATTGTTAAGAAGTACAAGACAACCTGAATGAACACACTTAGCTACTTCACTGCCGTATTTTATTATAGCTCATAACTTACTGATGAAATAATTTCCTGATCAAAAATAATCTGCCATCAGCTCTGATGAGACTGGTTGCTGGTACTGGCAAGCTCTTGGCAGTAAATGTGAAGATTAATTAATCTGGAATTCCTGATGGTTAAAAGAACTCTCTCACATCAAAGATCATTATTAGTGAGGGAGGACTGATAGTTTAGGTGGGAGAATTGTTCCAATATTTTCCAAAGCAGAAGAATCAACACAGCTGCAAGCTCTTAAAAGAAAGGAGATTTCTGAACATTCTTGCATGTGTTATTTTTATTTCAACTTGCCAACTGTTGTTCTTCCAAATGAAAATAATAGAAAAATAATAAATATAGTTCTGATTGAGGCCAATATAAACACAATGCAGACTTAAAGCATAATGCTCACAAAAATTGAATTTGAATAATAAATTCTTAGATTCATAAAACTATTATTTTTTAAGGTGCAACCACAAAACCAAAAGAACACTGGTGGTGTTGTTTCATTTCACAAGATTGTCAGACCACTTTGTGAGTGCAGCATTAAACTCTATGGCCTACAAATTCAAGCGTGCTCACAAGTGGGCATGCAGGGGGCACAAGAATCCATCCTTTCACCTGAATGAATAGGCCAGAGACGCACGTAATAGTGGGCCTCGAGCCTCATTATCATCTAATCGTGGCCCACAGGTAAGTCATTATCGGGAGTGGGGGGGGGGGGGCGACCAGGAAAGGGGCATTGGTGGGGATTAGATTGGGTTAGCGGTGGCTGGGATCGGGAGGGAGAGCGGCGGCGGACATGGGGTGGGAGAGGGGTCAAGGTCTTGATGGATGCCCTGCTTGGTTTTAAGGTCGGGTCTGGAGGCGCACACCTTTTCCTCCCAGCTCTACGTTCAGGTAAGTATATTTAAAAATCTTACCTTTATGGTGGCAGCCTGCAGCAGTCCCTTTAAGGACCGCCTGTTAGGTTGCATGTAGATCACGTTTTCCTGAATGCTGCCAGTGCTGGCTGCCTCAGGGCACCCCAATATTGCAGAGGGGGCCTCAACATGCATTAGGGCCCTTAACAAGCATTAGGGCCCTATGCCTGTTTCTAGGCCTATGTATCTGCTATCTTGCTTTTTATGAAATAAGAAATCTCCATTTTGTCTCAGCTAACTGATATTCAAATGCAGGTCAAATTTAGAGCATATTAGATTTAGCAGTGACTGTCATATTTTTGAAAATGTGTCAGTTTTGTATCCCTAATAAGTTGCCCATGGTAGATTGATGTAGGGTGGGTGGTGGGGGAGGGGAAATATATATGGTCATCACTTTTAATGTAGTGACCGGGGGGGATGCGCCTAATTTTCAATGTGAGTGGAAAGGCACTGAAAATAAGAACTTTGTACTTTGACCCAATTCAAGAAAAAATTGTGTTTATCCAGTCATTATCATTGGTGTAGGTGGCCAATGCATTACATTATAGCATTGTTGATCTCAGTCAGATTGTTGGCAATGGGAAGTGGAGGAAAAAACAGCAGATTTGTTTTAATCTTGCATCTATATTGTGCTTTATCATGTCCTTCGGATGTCCCAAAAGGCCACAAGCGATGGATCACTTTTTTGAAATACAGTCACAGTTGTCATGTAGACAACGTGGAGGCAGAGTTACCATGCTAATCGTGGCCTTCCTGCAAATGGGCACAGAGGAACATTGATAGAGTACCTGGCTGTGGGTCTTCCACCAATCCTCTCATTTAGAGAATGGGCATGACAACGAGAAAAAACAAAGGGAATGTTTCAGAATAAGACCATCCAGATACCTGGTTCATTACTTACTGCATCTTCCTCCAAAACCTTTGATGAATGTCTAATCCTCAAGTGTTGTAAGCTCCAGCTTCTGGATTATTATTCAATACTTCCACCATCGGTTTTTGAAGTATCTGTGGATCGATGCTTGGAAGGTGGCTATGAGATAATGTAGGGTTCTCTCCTGATATTGGGCCAAAAATTCGGCCCTTGCCGGGTGAGTACGCGCTGTGTACTCACCCGTAAGGTGTCCTGAAGTGCCGGTTTCCTGCATGCACTGCGCATGCGCGGGAAACCGGAACTTCCGGTCTGGTGAAGGGGGCGGTTCAGAGGTGAACCGCGTGCGCGGTAGAGGCTGTGCGCATGCAGCAAACTTCGGGTTTTTTTCAGGTTTCTACGGGAGGGTAAGTATTGAAGAACCTACGCTTTTAAAAAGGAGGCGCAGGACCCATTTTCAACAAGGTAAGTGGTTAATTAAATATAATTTTAAAAAAAATTCAACAGGTTTATCTTTTTTAGATACTTTAAAGAAAGGTAAGTTTATTTTTAGCACTGTTAAAAAGTATTTTAATTTTTTCAAAAATTTTAATTTTTGTTTAAAGTACTTAATTTATTTAACTTATAGTTATTTTATAAATGTGATGGATTTTTAAAAAAATATTTTAAGTTTAGCTGTTCTTTTGGGGCCGATTTCAATTCATTGATTTGACAGGTCTTCCACTAACTGCGCCCCTGGGACACGCAAGCACTGCACGCCGGCAGTTGGGAGAGGCCCAGGAGCTGAAGTTCCCGTGGGCCCAGAGGTCAACGGCAGGCGCGGAGAGGCGAATTTCAGAGCCATTATAGGGTTTTATATTCAAATGTTCTGGCTCCTCATTGGATGCTCCCAAGCATAGTAATTGCCTTACTGGTAATTCCTACCTTCGGAAAAGCTCCATACCTGACTATTGGCACATAACTTCCAGTGGCATTATTTTTTTTAAATTCGCTTATGGGATCTGGGCATCGCTGGCAAGGCCAGCATCTATTGCTCATCCCTAGTTGCCCTTGAGAAGGTGGTAGTGAGCCGCCTTCTTGAACCACTGCAGTCCGTGTGGTGAAGGTACTCCCACAGTGCTGTTAGGTAGGGAGTTCCAGGATTTTGACCCAGCGACGATGAAGGATCGGCGATATACTTCTAAGTCAGGATGATGTGTGACTTGGAGGGCAACTTGGAGGTGGTGGTGTTCCCATGCGCCTGCTGCCCTTGTCCTTCTAGGTGGAAGGGGTCACGGGTTTGGGAGGTTCTGCCGAAGAAGCCTTGGCGAGTTGCTGCAGTGCATCTTGTAGATGGTACACACTGCAGCCACGGTGTGCTGGTGGTGGAGGGCGTGAATGTTTAAGGTGGTGGATGGGGTGCCAATCAAACGGCTGCTTTGTCCTGGATGGTGTCGCGCTTCTTGAGTGTTGTTGCAGCTGCACTCATCCAGGCAAGTGGAGATTATTCCATCATTGTGCCTTGTAGATGGTGGAAAGGCTTTGGGGAGTCAGGAGATGAGACACTCGCCGCAGAATACCTAGCCTCTGACCTGCTCTTGTTGCTACAGTAAGTTTCTGGATGTTGATGGTGGGGAATTCGGCGATGGTAATGCCATTGAATGTCAAAAGGAGGTGGTTAGATTCTCGCTTGTTGGAGATAGTCATTGCCTGGCACTTCTGTGGCGCGAATGTTACCTGCCACTTGTCAGCCCAAGCCTGAACGTCGTCCAGGTCTTGTTGCATGCGGGCATGGACTGCTTCATTATCTGAGGAGTTGTGAATGGCGCTGAACACTGTGCAGTTATCAGCGAACATCCCCATTTCTGACCTTATTTTAGAGACATCAATATGATGCTGATATAGGAAATAAATAAAATGAGGTGCAATTTTGAGAGAAAACTGTAAAATACAAGCTGCAGCCCAGCCTAATCAAATCACCTATGGTCAGACAGGCTTTACTTTTTGGCTTGTTGCCATGCCAACTACAAGTTTTCCATCAACATGCAATAGTTTTATTTTAGAAAAGACCATTCGAACAGTACCCAGTACAAAATCTAAGAATTCCTGTTGAACTACAATGTACAATTAATATACAGCCTTCAACTATCAAATCAAATATTCAGCTTTAAATATTCTATTTACTTCAAACTGCTCAGTACCCTATACATTTAAAAATCAGAGTATTACCCATTTTTCATAAATATTACGCCACATCCTTAAGTTAATGTTGAAAATGGAGTTCTGTAGAGTTACAGATCACAATCACTTTACACTTGTATCTATGAGAAGCACTCTAACCCCATCATAGATTCTTTAACATATGAGCATGTATTACTGGTTTCACTTTGTTCTTTTCTACTCCCTACCTAACACATGCAGTGCCAAAATGTTGTTTGTCCAAAAGCAGTAAAGTATGCTTGATGACATATACCAAGATGATTAAATGAATAATTACTTCCACCCAGCAACAATGGCTTAGCTCCAGCTTTCTGTCTCTCAAATTCAAATATTATTTCACTCAGAGTGTTAGGCAGAGTGATAGTTACACCTGCACAATATATCTCTGTTAATGACTGTATGCACCTGAGGCCTCTCATCAGGGGTTTATTTGGTGTCAATGTAATGACACGGAAAGGAACTTCAAATTAAACTAACAGAGGAACTAAGAGACAGCTCACACGTCTGCTTGTGAAGAAAAGCTGAGGTTGTACTAATTACAAACATAGCAGCTGTGACTAATAAGCCAGTTTGGTGAATTAACCAACGTTCTTGACACCTTATTACTAAGCATTTCTAATTCTTATTGGTTGAAACTTAATTGATGACAGGTGACATCACCAATTAAAAGGTAACATGCGACCCCTTCTTAAAGCAGGCTCGAGGGGCCAAGTGGCCTATTCCTGCTCCTATTTCTTATGTTCTGATGTTCTTGAAGGGGCACAACCAATAAAACAGTAACTTAAACAAAATTTAAAGGAAACTTATCAAATTCGATCAAAATTCTGTTTTGGGGGACCAAGCATTTCTCATGCATGGGACAGGAGTTTCCGCTAGATTGCGCTGGTTTTTTCAGTGCAATTCACCTAAAATCGGCCGAACCAACGCAAAAGATCGCGGAATTTTAAGCGCAAATTCAGTTCAGCGCATAGCGAGTTTCCGCGATCTTTTGCACTAGTTTAAAAAACATCCCGCTAGATGCCGGCCACGCACAGAAAACTGGTCATGCCCCCGGATCGAATTAATCACCATGGCGAGTTTCTGCTAATCACGCCCGTTTACGGGCCTTGCAGGAGGCTCTAAAAATTTAGCTGGTTACTATGGCGCAAGGACACCATTCGGCACATTTTAAAAGCTTTTGAGTATTTTTTTTAATTTACTAAGAAACTGACTACTGCACACCAATATAACTAGAAAATGGTTTGGTATATTTTTTTTAAGTCATTTTCAGTTATTTAAAATCAGGTTACTCACAGGTGGTGGACTAGACACTCTGATTAAAAATGCTCAATTTTTGTGATAAACCCATTTTCAGCCGTATTAATCAAACTGCACCAGGTTATCACTCTTAAATATATCAAGGAATATTTTTAAAGCAAAAATGTAAAAAAAAATGAAGTTCTGAAATGCTGCCCAGTTCATGGCAGATTTTACGCTCAGCGATAAGCAAATGAGTTTGAGTGGAAACTTGAGAAAAAAACACTTCTCAAAACTGCTGCAATTTTGGGCGTAATTTGTGCCGGATCGCCAGTTGCGCCCAAAGCGGAAACTCCAGACCATTATCTTATTTTTTACAAAATGTTCTATGTCGAGGCTGGATAAAATTTTGGTAAGCTAGCAGTTTTGTCTTGGTGGTACAGTTTGGGAATATAGGGGGCTAAATTCAATAAGGACCTGAAAACGGGTGTGGGGATCGCGATGGCGATCTCCCCGCACCCATTGAAAGTAATGCAGGCAGCACGCGAAATTCATGCTGCCTGCTAATTAACATGATGGACGCAATGAGCCTAGTGCTAAATGCACTGCTGGTTGGGTATCTGAAAGGAGAAAGGCACAAGGGTAGGGGTGTGGTGAGGGGAGGGGGTGTGGAAAGCAAGATGTGCATGCTGACACCATCAGCAGCTTGTAAGTGAGAAGAGATTGTGGGATGAAGGGGAAGTGGGATGTGAGAAGGAGGATTAGATATGAGCATACCATCATCATCAATGCTGGGGGCCCAATTTCGTGGGAAGTCTGGTCTCTATTTAAAGGTTGCCTGCAGAGTAAAATGCTGTCTGCACTTCTTAAAGAGGACGTGCTTACTGAAAGAAGCAGCTCATTGTTAGTGTAGCAAAGGAAAGTGGAAGGTACCTATGGCTCAACAGGGTAGAGAAAGGATACCTTGGTTCTCCAACGCAGCACCCGAGGCCATAGTGCAGGGGATCTTAAGGAGGAAACAAGTCCTCTACCCGTAGGGGGCCAGGAGGCCCTCCAGATAGACTGTAAGAAGGCAGCGGGAGCAGATTGCTGAAGAGGCTAGTCTTTCCCCCAGGTCCTGGATCCAGTGTTGCAATTGTTTAACGGCCTCACATGTGTGTTCAAGGTCAGTGAATGCATCTTCAAATGCCATATTCCAACAACTGCACCACTAGCCTCACACACTGCTCAATGCACCACACCCCCATCACTCACCTACCAACAATGTCTATCAATCATGACTCATACTTCACAATCATAGCTTCACCTCACCCTCACACACTTACCACAGCTGCAGGCCTCACACCCACATCTCACACCTTGCACACAATACCAGCTATTCAACCATGACAGGCACATCACCCAAACACATTGCACCACGCTCACTGACACACTTCCCTTTCTCTTGCAGGCCAACATGGCACATAACTGGCACCAGCAGCAGCTAACAGGCACGGGTTGGTACAGCTGTAGAACCTGACCCAGCTGAAGGAGAGAGTGCTGGATTTCATTGGAGGGGCCGTCGTTGAAGCCGTCGCTATTGGCGAGGCTAAAAGCATTGATGATGATGGTATGCTCATACTTAATCCTCCTTCTCACATCCCACTTCCCCCTAATCCCACAATCTCTTCTCACTTACAAGCTGCTGATGGTGTCAGCATGCACATCTTGCTTTCCAACCCCCCTCCCCTCACCACACCCCTACACTTGTGCCTTTCTCCTTTCAGATACCCAAGAACTCCAACCAGCCCAGCCTGTGCAGGAGGAACAAGAGGAGGAGAGTGATAGAGAAGAAGAGACACTGTCACTTGATCTGACACTCACAGCCACTAGCTCAGAAAATGGTATTGCGCATACTTTAGAGGGTAGTATAGAGGCAGGATCTGCACATGGTGAGGCACTGGGCACGAGTGGCCTGCAGCCAGGGCAGAAGGAAAGGATAGTACAGGTGCCAGCTCCCTGGAGGGCGAGGTCACACATGAGTTCTGCTGCAGAGGTGTCTGATGAGGACTTCGATGGGGCGGCCTTCAGAAGGAGGGTGATGGGCATGCACACAGAAATGCTTGATGCATTGGCAGGCCTGCCAGAGAGCCTGTTGTCACTGTCAAGGAGCATGGAGAAGTCCGGCTCCAACCTTGCACAGGGCTTTGTGCAGAGCTTGGAGCCCATGATTTCCAGGATGGAAGGGATGGGCAACTCCATTAGAGCACTTGTGGACTCAATCATGATGCATGGTCTGATGGGTGATGTCTCAGCTTCCATGGCAGCACAAGCGGAAGCGACCCAACATCTGGGTGCTGCAGTGGAAGCTCAGACTCCTGTCATGTCGGCTCAGTTTGCTGCCACATAAGCACAGACTGCTGCCATCGTGGCTGGGTTTACCAGTGTTGAAAGGAGCTTGCAGGGTGTCACACCAGTCCAGCAATCTTTCCTCCAACAGATGACTAGGATTGCTGAGGCACCGTCCCGGGGGAATGGCACTGGCTCTGTGGAGCTCGAACCTGCTCCTCTCTCAGGATGACAGCATTCATACTTCCACCACTGCCCTTGCTGTTGCCTGTCAGCCAGCCAGCCCAGACTGCTGCTACCCATGCCGAGGTGTTGCAGTCTGCTGCTGGGCCTTCTAGGCCCAGAGCTGCTCGAGATCGTCCTGCAAGTATATCTGCAGTCATGCCCACTGAAAGTTAGCAGCCTTCCACCAGTCATGCTGCAGCTACTGGGGTAGCACTTCGTAGGAGCATTAGGATAGGCAAAGGAACATGAAGGACAGACACTAAGGGCTGGATTTTACCTGTCGAGATGATTTGGGGGCGGGACTGCTGCCTTCCGGGTTCTAGTCCCGCCCCCAGCGACGTCCGATGCATAGACACTATTTTCCCCTGATTGGCTTTGTTAAGCCCGCCCTGCGGGCTTGCCGGCCAATTAAGAGAAAGTTGGTGTCAGATGATGTCAGTTGATGACGCTTCATCTGCCGGTTTTCTTAAAGGGACATGTACCATTTATTTTTGACAGATGATCTGTCAGTGTTTGACAGCATTGAGGTGCTGTCAAACACTGACAATCACTGTACAAAGGTGAGCCCTTTCACCCAGGCTCTCCAATAACTCTCTCCTTAGGCTAAAACAGATGGCAGCTGCAGGTGAGGTTACAGAAGCGATCTTTCACTTCTCCCAATGAGGTGAGGCCACACCAACACTTCAAAGCTTGTCACCTACAGAAAAATCTAAACACATTAAAAATGACTTTCCCAACATCTCCTTACCTCTGATACTCACCAGTGTCCCATTGGATCCTTCACATCACTTCTGCAGCTGTCATCTATACACAAACATTACAACAGACCCACAGCATGCCTCACTTACCCTGGAGGGGTTCCCCGTCATCGGGAAGCCCACAGCAGAAGTCTCAAAATGGGAAAAAGCCTGTTAACTACCTGTTAACTACCTGTTAACAGGCAGTTAAGTGGTGATAATCCTCTTCCCGCCTCTAGGAGTTGGGTCCCTGCGCAAATCGGGGACCCGACTCCCGGGAAGATTGTTTGGAGATGGGTTGGGAGCGGGTTCGGGACCCTCTCCCATTCTTTTTGATTTTGCCAGCAGTCCCGCCTCCAAATCCGCCTCCTCAGGGCTGGTAAAATCCAGCCCATAGGGAATGCACAAGGGTGATGTTCTTTGACAAAGGAATGGTAAGGTGGGGAAGTGTTGAGCAACAGGGATCTGGTGTTTCATTCAGGGGAACCAGAGTCTGATGATGTGCTCATGGGCAGCCCATCTGGAACGGGGATTTGCAGGTTGCCTCCTCCCTTCCACCTCCTCCTCCTCCTCCTGAGATGGTCGCAGAGCCCGTGGTGGCAAGGGCTGCGCCCTCATGATGGCAGTTGTGGAGGATGCAGCAGACCACAATGAATTGGGACACTTGGATAACTACAGAGCTCTTCCCGAGCAGTCAAGGCAGCAGAACTGTTGCTTGAGCACCCCAATGGTCTGCTCGATAATGCTTCTTGTGGCAGGATGACTGTCACTATATGAGTGCTGGCCACGAGTGGTGGGGTTATGGAGGGGACTCATCAGCCAGGTGTAGAGTAGGTAGCCCTTGTCACCTTGCAGCCACCCTCGGGTTCGACGTGGTGGCTGGAAGATTGCTGGCACACCGGACTGGGGCAGGATGAAAGCATCATGACTGCTGCCAGGATACTGGGCATTCACCATCATGCTGTGTTGGGTGTAGTCACACACCAACTGCACATTAAGTGAGTGGTGCCCTTTGCGGTTACGGTATATCTCAGCATTGATATGCGGTGCCCGCAAAGCCACGTGTGTGTAGTCGACGCCGCCATGCACCATGGGAAAGCCCGATATCCTGGCAAAGCCACATGCGTGCTCCTCCTGCTTCTCTCTGTTTAGAGAGAAGACAATGAAGTTCCCTCTCCCAGAGTACAGAGCCTCTGTGACCTCCTGGATGCAGCGATGCATGGGGAACTGTGAGATGTTTCCTATGTTGCCTGTTCCAGCCTGGAAGGACCCACTAGTGAAAAAATTAAGAGCCACTGTCACCTTGAGGGCCACAGGCAGAGCAGTCGTCACCCTGCTCTGAGTCTGCAGGTCTGGTTCCAAGAGGTGACAGAGTTCTGTGACTACCTCCTTGGTGAAGTGCAGCCTCCGAGCACACTCCTCCTGGCTTAGGTGTAGGTAGGAGAAGTGCACCCTGAAGACCCTAGATGGGTAAGGCCTCCTGCTGAGAGCCCTCCTCCCCCTCCTCCTCCTCCCTCTGTGAGCAAATTGTCTTCTTTGCTGCCGCTGCTCCATTTCCCCATCATGCTGCAGCATGAGGGGGACTGCAACTGAAGCCCCCATGACTGGGAGCAAGTATGTAGTCAGAGGCCTTCCAGTAGCAGCCAACGCCTTCCCAACATCCAGCAGCACTCCCTGCACACTTCACCAAATTTATAAATGTCTTCCAGCATGCCAGATTTCATACAAACTCTGCAAGAGACAGTATAAGAGAAATAATCAACTTTCCTGCAACTTGTATGTTTCCCTTTAAATAGTGCTGGTTGGAGTTCCCTCGTGGAGCTGAATGCATGTGTGTGTGTAGGAGAGTGCATTGAATGTCACACCGGACCTGCTAAGGATGAAGGCATCTAAATAGGTTAAAAGTTGATCTCTCTCTGTTTGGCAAAACATACTAGTTAATGCAGTTTTAATGTGTAAGAGTGGACCCTTAAAGTTGAGTCTGGCATTGAGCTTAAATCACCTACTGATGCAGATTGAAATCATTTTGTTAATGCTTCCTTTTTTTAAAGGGAAAAAAGGAGCAAAATAAAATGGAGAAAAAAGACAACAGTAAGAATTCTTCAAGTATTTCATTGCTAACAATCAGACAGTCAAGATAATTGAAGGATACCAGTGTCATATTTTGGCAATACAGAGATTCTGCAAGAATAAGTGGTAAGCATCAACATTAGGTTTTAAAAAGGTGCAACCTTAAAAAGTGTATTTGTTATTCCAAGGTAGTAAAGCTCCCAATGGAATAAAAATTTGCTTCATGCTTAATTATGTCACCTAGTAGTTGGCCCTGAATTCTCTCTGTCTGTCGCCCTCAAAATTTGGCCCAAACATGCTTATTTGTAAGTTTCCATATCCATGACCAGTGAAAAGTAATCATTAAATACAGAAAGCGTTTCCTCTTCTAGGTTGTAATAACTAGTCTACAAAGCTGAGTAAAAATTCCTTTTATCTTTAGTTTAGATAAAGAGAACAATAGATTGGTTCACCAAAAGTACTAAAGGTAATGACTTGGGTTATCTCAAATGCTTCTCTAAGATAAAATCTAGACCATCATCCCAATACTTTGCTGAAGCTTGGAGATAATCGCCAGATGATCTGTGACAACACTATTTTCATGTTGGCAATGCGAGACTAAATTATAAATAGCCCAATTTTCTCACTCCCACTCCAATCAGGCTAGAGTTCAGCAAAGTAACATTGATGGATATATAATTTGTCAATGCTGCCAATATGTGCTTTAACGCAGTACAATAAGTTTGAAGCTGTTCTGTTCAATAGAACACCATTTCAAAGCGGCTGATTAAAATCTTGAAATAGTCCTCTTCTGTCTTGAGACATGAGGTGATCTAATCTCCCACATTTAATACAGGCCTAGCGATATTCACCTTGTAGAGCATTCATCAAAGCAATGTTCCACTCAGTTGTTTACCAACATATTTTTTTCATTCCTCTCAATTAACACAATTTTTTTTGTTATCGCGTTCTTTTTACGTTATTCCACTTAACTACTAGAGAAGAATTATTTCTCTTCCATTTCTCTGTTTAAGATCAAAGCAGGAGCAAGTCACCTATTCTTCATCCTGAATTTTACAGCCAAGATTGATGGATTTGGGACACCACAGCTTTAATGTCCACACAAGGTTCTATAATATCAATTTCCATCTACCTTTCTCCAAAGGCAACCTATCTGTCATTCTGAATTTAAGCCTGTGCTCCCTTAGTCATCAAGTCTGCTTGCTGTAGCATGCAATAGGCTATAAGAAATACATTTTTACTCCAGTGCAATTTCTTCAAGGCCCTGAAATTACACCATGCAATATTAGTGGTCAGGCCCTTACCAGTTTACCATATTCGTCTGAAATTCTTTCTCCTGTTTTAGTGGAGGCATTATCTGGGTTAAAATAAACAGGTGCAGCGTTGTTACAGTTGTCTCTGCCTACACATGTTGTCTTGCCACTTTAATGTCTACTTAAACTGTACAGTCCTAAATCTGAAAATCAGTGTTAACTATATGATAATCTAATGCTGACTCTCATTGCATATACCTCAGGCCCACATGCTATAATGTAATGTGGAATAAATATGAACTCCAAATAAGTGAGGTAGACCTGGATTATGTCGCTGCTGCAGAGTACTGCATTTGTTTTGCTACATGATGAATAGTTTGTCGCAATATTTGTTTTGACGTCCCTGTTCCACTTTTTCTGTGTTGTGCATTGTTGTCATTTGACTGGTTATTTCTTGATGTTTTCGAAAGGATGTTGTTTGGCAACAGGGCTTGAGGGCCAATCAAAGATGTGCATGGTGTACCTGGTTGAAACTTGTGTTACTGCGGATTTAAAAAGAATACTGCTACTCAAATATATTGTTCATTGATTACTGTGCTAAGCTTTTTGGAAGCACAAATATAACATCAAAATAGATTAACAAAATACACTCCAAATACAGAAAGCTAATCTAAAGCAATTAAACTTATTATCTTTAATCAGGATAACGTTATTATTGCATCTCTGCTGTTTTAATTATATTCTTTGTAAGCTAATAATTAAAACAGTTGTAAGTACCACTCTAATTGGAAAGATAACAGTATTTCAGTTCCATATGTGTAAATATATTAGTAATAGCATTTGTTAAGTTAACATCTAACATATAACTAAATTTTAAAAACTAAACTTAATTTAATTAATTTAATAAACTAAACGAGGTAAATGATTTGATTAACACTAAACTAATTAATAAAATAAATAAAATAATGGGAGAACAGGAGATGTGTTGCTGCTGCAATATGTGGGAGCTTGTGGACATTTTTGTCCAGGGCGACGACATCTGCGGTAAGTGTCTGCGGCTCGAGGAACTTCGGCTCCGAGTTGAGGAGCTGGAGCCCGAGCTGCAGACATTGCGAGACATCAGGTAGGGAGAAAGTTACCTGGACCTTTTGCTCCAGGAGACAGCCACACCCCTTAGATTAAATACTTTAGAATTGACACGTGGTCAGGGACAGGAGGGTGTGACTGCAAGTGAGGCAGGTACGGGGATCCAGGAGGTAGTATTGCAGGAGCCTCAGTCCCTGCACTTGTCCAATAGATTCGAGGTTCTTGCAACCCTTGTGGACAAGTGTGGGGACTGCGGGGAGGACGATCAAACTGACCACGGCACCGTGGTACAAGAAGCCTTTCAAGTGGGGGGAGTGAAAAGGAAGGTGGTTGTAGTAGGCGACAGTATAGTTAGGGGGATAGACACTGTTCCCTGCAGCCAGGAGCGTGAGTCCCGAAGGCTATGTTGCCTACCCGGTGCCAGGGTAAAGGACATCTCCTCCGGGCTGGAGAAGAACCTGGAGTGGGAGGGGGAGGATCCAGTTCGTGGTCCACGTAGGTACCAACGACGAAAGAGGTTCTGCTGAGAGAGTTTGAGCAGCTCGGGACTAAATTAAAAAGCAGAACCACAAAGGTCATAATCTCTGGATTATTACCGGAGCCACGAGCAAATTGGCATAGGGTCAATAGGATCAGGGAGATGAATGCATGGCTGAAACATTGGTGTGGGTGAAGTGGGTTTCGATTCGTGGGGCACTGGCACCAGTATTGGGGAAAGAGAGAGCTGTTCCGTTGGGACGGACTACACCTGAACCATGCTGGGACCAGAGTTCTAGCGAATCGAATAACTAAGGCGGTAGATAGGGCTTTAAACGAAATAAGGGGTGGGGGTGGGTGGGTCCCGGGTGGGTGGGTCCCGGGTGGGTGGGTCCCGGTGGAGAGAAATCTAGAATGCTAAAGAGAAAAGACAAGGAAGCAGTGCAGGAAAGCGACTGGGGTAAGGATAACCAGACTGTGTCAGGAAGGGACAGAGCATACAAACAAAAGAGTGTGCTAACAAATAGGGTCCGGGTAAGAAAAAATGGTAATAAGACAAATAGGGAGAAATTAATGGGACTGAAAGCTAATAAATCCCCAGGGCCTGATAATCTGCATCCCAGAGTACTAAAAGAGGTAACTATGGAAATAATGGGTGCATTGGTTGTCATCTTCCAAAATTCTATAGATTATGGAACAGTTCCTGCAGATTAGAGGGTGGCAAATGTAACCCCACTACTTAAAAAGGAGGGAGAGAGAAAACAGGGAACTACAGACCGGTTAGCCTAACATCAGTAATGGGGAAAATGCTAGAGTCTATTATAAAGGATGTGATAACAGGACACTTAGAAAATATCAACGGGATTAGACAAAGTCAACATGGATTTATGAAAGGGAAATTGTGTTTGACAAACCTACTGGAGATTTTTGAGGATGTAACTGGTAGAATAGATAAGGGAGAACCAGTGGATGTGGTGTATTTGGATTTTCAGAAGGCCTTTGATAAAGACCCACATAAGAGGTTACTGTGCAAAATTAAAGCACATGGGATTGGGGGTAATATACTGTCATGGATTGAAAATTGGTTAACAGACAGGAAACAGAGAGTAGGAATAAATAGGTCTTTTTCAGGGTGGCAGGCGGTGACTAGTGGGGTACCACAGGGATCAGTGCTTGGGCCCCAGCTATTCACAATTTTTATCAATGATTTGGATGAGGGAACCAAATGTAATATTTCCAAGTTTGCTGACGACATAAAACTTGGTGGGACTGTGAGTTGTGAGAAGGATGCAAAGAGGCTTCAAGGCGATTTAGACAAGTTGAGTGAGTGGGCAAATACATGGCAGATGCAGTATAATGTGGATAAATGTGAAGTTATCCACTTTGGTAGGAAAAACAGAAAGGCAGAGTATTATTTAAATTGTGATAAATTGGGAAATGTTGATGTACAGAGGGACCTGGGTGTCCTTGTACACCAGGCACTGAAAGCAAACATGCAGGTGCAGCAAGCAGTTAGGAAGGCAAATGGTATGTTGGCCTTCATTGCAAGAGGATTTGATTACAGGAGCAAGGATGTCTTACTACAGTTATACAGGGCCTTGGTGAGACCACACCTGGAGTACTGTGTGCAGTTTTGGTCTCCTTACCTAAGAAAGGATATACTTGCCATAGAGGGAGTGCAGCGAAAGTTCACCAGACTGATTCCTGGGATGGCAGGATTGTGATATGAGGAGAGATTGAGTCAACTAGGCCTGTATTCACTAGAGTTTAGAAGAATGAGAGGGGATCTCATTGAAATGTATAAAATTCTTTCAGGGCTAGACAGACTGGATGGTGGGAGGATGTTTCCCCTGGTTGGGGGGGTCTAGAATGAGGGGTCACAGTCTCAGGATACGGGGTAGGACATTTAGGACTGAGATGAGGAGAAATTTCTTCACTCAGAGGGTGGTGAACCTGTGGAATTCTCTACCACAGAAGGCTATGGAGGCCAAGTCACTGAATATATTTAAGAAGGAGATAGATAGATTTCTAGACACAAAAGGCATCAAGGGGTATGGGGAGAGAGCGGAAATATGGTATTGAGATAAAGGATCAGCCATGATCATATTGAATGGCGGAGCAGTCTCGAAGGGCCGAATGGCCTACTCCTGCTCCTATTTTTCTATGGCCCAGAAATTCCGTTCGCAGCCCTCCCGTAGGTGGAGGGCTGCAATTTGGAAAAATCTCCGCCTGGACTGGAGGGCTCCCGGGAGGCGCAGAGTTCCGTTGCTGTGCCTCTTCAAACTGCCGGTGTGCAGGGCACGCGTATCCCAGGGATACAGGTAGTTCGCAGCGTCCCTGGGATCACGTGGGCCATGGGGAGCCAATCAGAGCAGGGAATCTCCATTCATAGATTTGACAGGAAGACCTGTCAAATCTATGAATAGAGATCACCCCCAAAACATAAGTAAAACTTCAAATACATTTTTTTTTTAAATCACGTTTTTAAAATTTAAATTTTTGAAAAAAATAATTAAAGTTTTTAACGGGGCTAAAAATAAACTTACCTTTCTTTAAAGTATTTTAAAATGATAAATCAGTGGAAAATTTTTTTTTTTTACTTTCTTCAATTCTTAGCATGGTAAAAGCAGGCCTTATGCCTGCTTTTACAGGTGCAAGAATTGTAAGTGTTTTCTGCGGGCGGAGGGTCTCCAAAAAACGGAACTCTCCACCCGCAGAGGCCCTGCTCCAGCGCAGCCGGAAGATCTGTCAAGAGCTTTCTTGGCAGATCGGAAATGCCGGTTTCCAGTGCATGCGCAGTGCATGCCTAAAACCGGCATTTCCGTTGGCCCTACGGGCGAGTACACAGCACGTACACACCCGTAGGGACCGGAATTTCTGCCTCAATGTTTCTATGTTTGTCATTTACCACATAATTTGTAATCAGAAGATCTTTTATAATTGCTAAAATAATTTAATGAAATGAGAGAAAAAATCGAAACAGTTGCAACCTGTTCGAGCAATGCTTATGCAATAGCAACATACCATGGCACAGAAAGATGCCACGAGCAATTGTGCCCATGATTTCTGCACATCAAGTTGCTAATCCCATCCAGGCCATCAGTAAAGACCTACTGTGGTCAAACCTATGAATCTCTACCAGACTGTGGAATTAGTTTGGCAGCTATGAACTCTTTTGTTGATACACTAGGACCGTGACATATCATAATGGGTTAATTCCTTCCAACCACCTGCCCTCCCCATCATTTTTATTTTGTAGCCGGCAAGGAAAAAGTCAAAAACAAAACTTTAATTAAGAATGTTAGTCTGTCTAAACATAACCCAACTTATCCTACCTCTCACCAAGTTTTTCTCCTCTTTAAGTTGAGTTGTTCTTGGCTAGGACGCCATCACCCAGAACACTTCACTCAAGTTGCTTTCACCAGCTTTTTGGTTTGATTATCTAAGCGTACATTCACATCCCTTGGCTGGAATCAGACCAGCTTCATCCCCAGGAAGTATACTCGTAAAAGGGATTATGTCACTTATGGTTTAGCCAGTCAGTCTAGACCTTCAAATTAGACATGAAACATCCTTCAGTCCACTCAGAGTTGCTGGCCTGAACAAAACATATGAATCAACTTTGAGATCATTGTGCCAGCTGGTTTCATTAATCAGGCTTGCACCTCAACCCTTTGCAGTTTGGATGTAGTATCTGAAGCTATGAGGTCAATGTAGGCTTGTGCTTTTCTGCAAATGTCTTGCTTAGCATGCAACAGCCAAGTTTGATTTGACAAAAGGCAGGTGTGTGTACATGTATGTGGATGAGTTTAGCAAATCAGTGTTTCGTTTATATGAAGACAAATGCTAAAACAATTTTTGACAAGTCCATTAATCTTTCTTTTTCAGATACTGACCAAGATGCTGTAAAATTTCCAGCATATCCTATGATTATTTCTGGTGAGTAACCTCTTCTTCGTATACTCACAGATTCAATTAAATATTGCTATTAGATTTAGGTATGTGCATCCAAATACAATTTTAATACAATATTAGAACTTATAGAAGCTGATCTGCTCCAGATAAATTAAATGTTCTGAAAATTAAATAAATAAGACAAAATATTAATAGAACATTAATTTATCCAATTTTTGCCATATATAAAGGTTGCTTATCACCAGATACATAATTTTATATTTAACATAACGTTTGTTTGGGCTTTAGTTTATCTAGGTTTCAAACCCTCAAACTTATTTGGCAATTTTTCTGAATGTATAAGAAATGATAGTAGTCAACCTCCCATGCCGTTGCACGCAGCGGGTGGGGTGGGAGGGGTTATGTCAATAGGACCACAGTGCTATTTTAGGACTCAACTAGGTGCAGAGTGTGCCGAGCATGCTCTGGCAATATCAGATGGTTGTCCAGCCGAGGAGGAGCCCAAAGTAAATACTTACTTATTTTTGTGGGGTCATGAGGAGCAGGAATGCTCCTCTGGGCTCCACAAACTAAAGTGGCTGCTGCTACACCGGGTCCCCCTCCTTAACCTACCTTTCTCTGGTCTCAGAGGCCGATTGGACGGCCCGATGTTGTGGTGTCCCAGGAGCCAGCAGGCTGCCCCATAGCGCTCATTTTCTGCTCACAACTCGCCAGCCCTGTTAATGAGGCCCAGCCCTCAAAATGTACCGGGCCTCCCATCGGCACTATCATGTGGTCGGTCAGAGTGCTCAGGTGGCCAGCCACCCAAAAAGTGCATGGAGATAAAAATTTACTTCAGGGAGCCAAGATTAAGTATAATCTTCAGCTGAAGTGGGGTTAGAGGCTCGGGGATAATTGGATCTTGACATGCAGATGTAATTCATTCCCTATTTGAATACCGTACGTCTTGTTCTTATTTTTATATTAATGTTATAAATTTCTATGTCCACATTTATAACGCAAGCTGCCTATGTAAACTCTTCAGGTTGTAATTACACTCTCCTGCCAGTGGTGGTGCTGCAGCATTTAATAGAGATTTTTTAAATTATGAAGGATTTCGATAGAGTGAATAAGGAAAAGACTGTTTCTTCTAGTTGGGAAGTCAATTATGAGGAATAATCAATTTAAAATTGGCACTGAGAATGAGGAGCGAGCTTAGGAGAAATTTCTTTATACAGAGGGTCGTTGGAACATGGAATACTATACCACAGGGAGTGGCTGAATCAGAGACTACTATATCTTTTAAGGGAAAATTGGATAAATATTTGAAGCAGAGGAAGATACCAGCCTATAGAAAGAGAAGGGAGTCTATGAAGCGTGTTCGATTGCTCTAGCGAAGAGCCAGCACAGACATGATCAGTGGTACGGCCTCCTTCTGTGGTGCAAACATCTATGGTTCTATTTAGAGGTTTCCCATTTTATACTTGTAACAGCTTTTTTGCTCGTGCTACCAACTAGAGCGAACATATATATTCCATTCATTAAGTACTTTATCATAAAATGTAATAAGTATATGGCAATTTGATATTATACTACAATAGAAGTTATAGTATTATTAAATAGTAATACACTACTGTACAGAAATTGTGCCATCCTGTTAGAACTGACATAACGACTGCTAGTTTAAATAGTGTATCACCAGTAATTAAAGGCCCAATATTGTCTGAATATTTGGCTTGCAAGCAAGAAATTCCTGTTGGTAAGCCCTCTCTTAAGGATTTTTCTGGAGCGGCGGGAGCGGCGGCGAGTCGATAAAGGGAGCCCCGAGGCTCAGGTAGGCCTCACACCAGCGTCGACAGCGGCGGAGGAGGAGCCTTTCTTTCTTCCACAGAGCGGTCGGCAGCGGGGAAGGAGCTTCGCGGGCTTTTTCAAAGTCAGAGGGCGGGGCCAATTCATTGGTACCCGTATATAGGTGGAGGTGTAGCATGTTCAGCCATGAACGCATTAAATGGCGGTGCAGGCTCGAAGGACCGAATGGTCTACTCCTGCACCTATTTTCTATGTTTCTATGTTTCTAGAGTAGCCTTATAACTAATAATATAAATAGGATGATAAAAGAACAGATCACGTGTACTGTCATCTCCATTTGTCTGTTCCATAACTGACACTGAGGGCTCGATTATAATAGTCCTGAGGAGGAAGGTTTGGAGGTGGGTGGGCAGTGAAAATCGGATAAAATGGCTTCAGACTGCCAAGCCGCCTCCATCCCGCCCCCACGCGATTTTCGTGAGTGTCGGATCAGCCACTCCCAAACTGACCCGACTGAAACCGGTGGGACAGGTAGTTGAGGCAGTTAACAGCCTGTTAACTGCCTTGATAATCCTATTTTGATAGAGGTTTCCCATTTTCGTGCTTCTGGCTCCTGTTTCCCGTCTTGTCACAAACACGCCAGGTTCAAGGAGACGAGTTGCTGGAGGACATGATTTGTAGTCATTGGTGCAGCACATTAAAAGTGCTCCTGTAACATGGCTGACATTCAAATGCAGCAACTTTGTTGTTGGAGGTATGGGATAAGATTTTGCAAATCTACTGACCTTGTGACTGTTCAAGCTGACAGCCATCTGCGGTGTGACCTGATTGGAATAATTTCAGGCCACTTCGACTGTGCGCTTGCAAGCTTCTTGCCTCAAATGAAATCTAAAGCTACGGGATGGGAACCATTTATATCCTCTCACCCTGGTTGTCAGATTCGGAGGAAGAGCAGCCACGGCAGCACCACAACCAGCCACAACAGCAGCACCAGCACCAGGAGCACCAACCTCCTCCTCACCCACCTGATGATGCACAGGGCGAAGGGCCTCAGCGCAGGGCTGCACCTCGCCGCAGGAGATACCCCCAACACAGGGTTTACAGGCAGAGGATCAGCTTCCTCAGCATAACTGAGCATCAGTCAAAGGAGGCTGAGACTTTCGAGAGATGTAGTTGCTGACATCTGCGCAATGCTGCACCAACCCCTGGAGCCCAGAGGAGTGTGTGGACACTCCTTACCAGTGGCTGTCAACGTCACCACTGCACTCAACTTCTTTGCTTCGGGCTCCTTCCAGGGATCAGCTGCAGACATCAGTGGTATCTCCCAGTCAGCCGCACACAACTGCATCACGCAGGTCACCGATGCCCTCTTTGCAAAGGCGCACAATTACATTCACTTCTCCACGGATGGCCCAAGTGTGACAGCGCATGCGGTGGGCTTTGCCAATATGGCAGGCTTGCCAATGGTGCAGGGCATCATTGACTGCACACATGTAGCCATTAGGACCCCCTATCACAACCCAGCTGTATTTGTCAACCGCAAGGGATTCCACTCCCTGTTTGTCCAGCTGGTGTGTAACCACAGGAAGATCATCATGCATGTTTGCGCAAAGTACCCTGGCAGTTGCCATGACTCCTTCATCCTGCGGCAGTCTACTGTGCCTCAGCTCTTTCATCCGCCAAAACAACTTTCCGGATCGCTTCTTGGTGACAAGGGCTAGCCCCTGAAAAAGTGGCTTATGACACCGATGAGGAGGCCATCAAACAATGCTGAGGAGCGGTACAATTTGAGCTACGTAACCACCAGAAGCATCATCAAGCAAACCATCGGCTTGCTCAAAATATGCTTCCGATGCTGAGACAGATCTGAAGGAGCCTTGCAGTATGCACCAGCCAGGGTGTCCAGAATCATCATGGTCTGTTGTGCCCAACATCGCACAGCAGCGCGGCTTAGTGCTGCTGGATGAACAAGTGGCCCAGCACACAGCCTCCTCAGAGAAAGAGGAAGAGGACGAGGAAGAGGATGAGGAAGAGGATGAGGAAGAGGATGAGGAGGAGAACGAGGAGGAGAATGAGGGGGAGGACGGGGAGTGACGCCTTGGATGTGGCCAATCCAACAGCAGGCGACCGCATTGCTGGCCGTCAGACAAGGGATGCACTCATCCATGCCAGATTCGCGTAAGCTTACGCTTCAACCACAGGTGGCTGGCACATGGAGATGAATATAAGTCCGACATTCTCAAAATCCCAGGCATCATCTGTCTAATAAACGATGGTTTGCGCTCAGTGTCACCATCAACATTCTACATAGAATTCGCCCTGAACCCTCATTCTTGAACTTCCATTTCCCAGAACACAGAGGCCACACTTTAGGTGATCTCAGCAGATCATTAAACCTTTTTCGACACTGAACCCATGTACGTCTGCACACAGACCTCGAACTCACCTCCTCAGCCAAGCTGCCTTGGTTTGCTGAGGAGTCCTCCTCCTTCCGTTTCCAGGGAAGAGGACCTCCTGACATCTTCTAACTCCCTCCACAAGAGCATGGAGAGAGCCCTCATTGAACCTGGGTGCAGCCTTCGTTTTTGGGGCTGCCATTCTTGCAGCAGCCAGCACCTTCAAGAGAAAAAACCTAATGCTTTTGCAAAGGGGACATGGCCCCTTTAAATGTTTACTCAAACAACGCGTCATCAGAGGTGAGAATCTGACAAGCTCCAAGCAATTGCCTGGAGAGACCCGCACATCGGCCGTAACGAGGCCGATCAAGGTAAAATCGTAACTGCTGGGTGGCGGCATCTGGGAGCAGGTCCAAAAGCTGCTGAGCAGTGGGCCGCCCTCAACCCACCTCCATTAATAAAATCGTGGCCTAAATGCTTGTCAGCAAGATATTCTTAATAAGTGACTTTTTGTTTGTGTAGGAATTAATCATTGATTTAATTATAGCTTTTGCTGATTTCAATGCTCTACAATTGCAATGCCATTTGTCATCTTCATGTAGACCCAAACAGTTCTTAATATTTTCTTTATTAATATTCATGAGAAACAGAACAAGGATAAAGTAGCTAATACTTTCATATCAATCACCTGAAGTTTAAGAGAATGGAATTTTATGGAAAGCTATCTCAAATTAAAGACAAAAATGAATGTTCATTACTACTTATATTGAAATTGACTACAGTCTACTATATTAACCTAATTTTCATCATTTCACACGTGCAAATCATCTATCAATTCTTCATGCAGTCATTTTTTTCTCACATTAACCAAATGGTATTGTAAATAGCCTTATGGAGTTTAATGTATTAAATTGCTGAATGGATTTATAATATTTCAATGTTACCAACTCCAGTGGAACGCAACTGTTGGCAGAACCAAAATGAAAACAAACGATTTATTTTGACTCCAGTGCAGTGCAATTAGAAACTGTGCAATCATCTGTTGCTGGGTAATCAAAGCAACATGTAATCTCATGAAAAAAGAGTTAACATGTACTGACACTATAGAGCCCACTTTAACTGGGGACAAAAATCGGGTGGACGGGGCAAATGGCAAGCCCTCAATGGCATTGTCAGTGTAACCCCGTGTGATTTTAACTCCCGGGCCTCATTTTAATATAATCGATGGGCCTCCACATATGTAGGGGGTATCGCTTGTCCCCCCAGCAGCTATCCTGTCACATTCATGGAAGGATCCAATTACCAGCAGCAGAGTGTCCCTCTAATTATTGCTTCCAGTGGCTCCGAGAGACCAATCCCACTAGGTTTTACTGACAGGTTGGGCTTTTGGTGGGACTTCCATGGTTTTGAGTTGAAATAGTGTTGGGGTCCTCATAACGTCATAGAACCCTGATTTGAATGCATTCATGAGGCCCTCGCCTGTCTCTGATGGATGCCTTGCCTAAGTAGAAAAATTATGCTAACTAAAATATTACGCAGTTAAAATGGCGGCCAGAAATCTACAGCAATTTTTACCACCCTTCCTGTTCTCGCCGGGTGGGGTTAAAATCATCTCTTATAATGCTGTCCAAGTGGACCTCAGTACTTACACAACATCAGTTTATGTGAAACATGATCATTAGCAAAGCCATTCAAATTGATTAGATTATTTATAACAATAGTAAATGTGAAGTAAGACAAGATTTTCAATTGCTTATAACTTAGATTATTACAGTAGTAGCATGGGGCGTCTTGTTTAGCAGATGGTGCAAATTAATTTTACAGATGGAAGAATATTAATCTTGCTAAATAGTAAAATTTCAGCTTTCTGTTCGATGACATTTAATTCTCCAATAATAATTGTAATTGAGTGCTGATCGAGAGTTTTACACTGTGACATAAATGACTATTTCTCATTATACTTGTTTATTATGGATTGCATTTTAAATCATACATAAATTGTGCACATTAATCTTTAAAAGTCATTATGAGAAGCTGACCTTTACAGTACCAAGAGGTTTATATGCACGTAGGATACTGCTCACCAATACCTTATTATGTAGCAACAAAACATCTGACTGCCGGCCACACATTGATGTTCCCCTGTGCTTTTTGCTGCACAGCTGCATACTGCCCTGATTATAGGCAGGTTAATCCAGGGTGGTAGGAAGTGCACATATATGAGGCAAGATACAGTGAAGAGGTTCAAATATAGATGAATATTTAAACTGTTACGCTATGAAACAATGGCGCAAAGATTGCTGTCAAAATAATGGCGAGGCTAATAGCGCTCACTGTTATTTAAGTGCAAGTGCCACAGCAACTTCAGGCGAGGGCAGATGCATGATTAAATGTGGAAGTCGAGAAGTTGCTGTCGGAGATGCGCCACTCCGCTGTTAGCTTCGCGAAAACGGCATTTCGCTGTCTAGCTCCCCCCATTCAAATGCACTGAGCGGCGTAAAGTTCCTGTATTTGCATGGTAGATATGAAGCAAACTCGCCACAGAAAATTAAGCCAAGTCATTTCTAGTCTAAGTGCCCTTTTAATGATGTGATAAGTGTTAATTACTGCCAGTCAACCTCTCTGGCACTGAAAATGAACTATTACAAGTGTGGAATCTCATTTCTTCACATTTTAACTGTTGTTGGAGATTTTTAAAATGTCAAAAAAATTAAAGTTTACTTTTCCTTTCTGTCTCTTTTTTCTCTCTCTCTCTGAAACTAATCCTTCTTTCCCTCTCTTTATTTCTCTTTCTGTACCTGATTTGAGATTGAATTCACTATTCTACTTACACTTCCTTGTTCAGATCTTGTGCTGTTCATTTCACAATCATTCAATCTGAGTGGTTAAGGAGACACACAGTTGCTTGCCCTGTTCACTCAGGACCAGGTGCCCTGTAGTCAGCACCGCGCTGTTTCCTGCTCGCACTTCAAGCAACTTTCAGCGCAAAATATCATGGAGATTAAACAGGCAAGGGCAAGTCTAAATAACAGCAGGCGCCAATCGTTGACCGGTTACAGGAATTTTGAGGCCATTATTTATAAAAAAAACTAGGTATGTAATCAAGTAGTATGGTTATATGTGGGATCAACTGCAGATAGAATTGAGATACACTTGCATATCAACCAAATTTTAAAATGATAATGCCTTTACCTAATTGTGTAAGCGCATTGGGCTACAATTTACTTGTTAGTTAGACTTGCCCCTGCACCCTTCAGCACAAAAGAAATGCTGCCTACAAAGTTGCTGAAAGTGCAAGCTGATAACAGCGCAGTGAGGGAAACGGCATCTGGGACCTGAGTGAAGAGGGCAAACAACAGAGATTCAAGGATTAGGAAATAAACACAGGAAGGACTGAGAAGGAGGGTGAATTAAAGGGGGTGAATTCAATGTCAAATAAGGTACAGAAAGAGAACACTAATCGGACAGCAACTTTTGGATATTTATATTTAATTACGCATCTGCTCCTCGTCTGAAGTTTCTGTACCATTTACCCATAAATAAAAGCGAGCTCCATTTGCCTTGCCATTATTTTGACAGCAAATTCTGGCCCATTATGAGTGAAGCTATTTTTTACATTGCTATGCATCAAGTAAATATCATGCATGGCATCATAAGAAATCCTTTTTCGGTGTAAACACAAAATGCAGCAGTAAGCTCATTTCCCCTCAGTGTGGGACTGGAACTGGCTGTGGGCTACTTCATGTGACTGGGAGTAGCAACTTCTCAGTTCTGGCAAAGCTCATTTTGTGTTTTCCAGCAGGCTGCTTAGAGCTCTCTGCATAATAAAAGTGTGAATGCTTTTACACGCCGTTAATTCCAGTCTCATGTTACTTCTGTAATTATTTTATTCTTGTTGCCATAAAGTTTAAAATAAATTCAGTTTGATTGGACCAAGCTGTCGATGCATTTTCCCATGTAAGTGAATCCTTCTGATCCCCACCTATACATTATATAAGTCGGCATTCTACAATCTGCATTCTGTGTGGGTCACACGCAAACACTCAATGGGCATAATGATATTGACAGGAGTTGCACTCTAAATTCCATCATGATATATCTCCTTACAGTCCCATGCCTCCACACAGTATATTTCAAAGCATATAAATAGACAACGCGATGAAATTTGCCTACTTTGCATGTTGAATTGCATTACAAACTATTGGAAATGTTAATGAATAGGTTGTTGTGTTTTGTGAATTAATCCTAGATCTCTCAATCACTTGTGCTTGTATGGCATGTTACCTTGTCCTGTAAACAAGATAATTATGTCAACATGCATGTGATAAGAATGGAGATTACTATAATAATAATCTTTCCAATTAAAAAAAAAATGCATTATTCACGTAGGATATAAACGATGCCTGAGCTATGATACAATGTATTTGTCTGAATTCAGCTAATGAGTTCACATTGCTACTTCCTTTCGATACTCTTTGGCATATTTAAGATGTGCAGAATGAAACAATGTAATGTTAGTGCTGTAGTTCTTAAATTTCTTGTTGGCGTTTCTTCAGTTATACACAGCTTCCTCTCCTCTGTCCCAACAACTTGCCCCAACCCCAGTCTCAGAAGAGTACCTCCTTGTACACAAGTATTTTCCACTTCCCACACGAGCCATCCTCTGGCCTGTCTGAGTGAGATTGCCAATTAGTGCTAAATTAGGACAATTAGGTGCTGTAAGGCGATGCCCACTCGGAAATGGATTGAGACTGCTCAAAATCACTTCACATAAGATCCTGATAGCCAGCAGACAGAAGAGACTTTCATCCAATCAGTTGGGGCTAGATTTGAATGCAGGTTGCAGAGGTGAAAGCCTTACTGTGCCACCCAGTTATCTACTTATTTCTTATGTATAACTTCAATACTAAATAAATTTGTCTGTAACTGTGCCTTTCAGAAATCATTAGCTCATCTTAAAACTTTTGTGCTTCCAATAGTGGGAAAAATAATATCTGATTGCCAGTCCTACTTCTGCAGTGCCTTCCTCCAACTGATCTGATTGATTCTGATCAACCTCCCATCCCAGTGAAAACTGATTTTCTTGTGGAAAGATGACACATTTGTTAAAAAGCTAATGTCAGCTTAAAATGCTGATGGTTGACATGTATGTCAATGATCTCATTGCAACCCAATGGTAGATCAACGTCCTATTAGCCTCAAAGGAGTTTACACGCACTTGCCTATTATTGTGACTTTAAAAAAAATGTATTCATTCACGGGTTGTGGGCGTTGCTGGCACTGCCCATTTATTGCCCATCCCTAACTGCCCTTCAGAAGGTGGTGGTGAGACGCCTTCTTGAACCACAGCAGTCTGTGCGGTAAAGGTACTCCCACTGTGCTGTTAGCTAGGGAGTTCCAGCATTTTGACCCAGTGACGATGAATTAATGGCGATATATATCCAAGTCAGGATGGTGTGAGAATTGGAGGGGAACTTGGGGGTTGTGGTGTTCCTATGCATCTGCTGCCTTTGTCCTTCTAGGTGGTAGAGGTCACTGTCATAAATCGCAAGTAACAACTCAGGAAGTACTACTGGGTGGCCAGCTGGGGCGCCGTCCAGGGAGTATAAATACTCAGGCATGGGCCCACCTTGGGCAGAGACAATCTGGAAACAGGAAGCTAGTGACTGCTAACTAGACCTCCATGTTTTGTTACAAGTTGATTAAAGCCTTGCTTTATGTTCAAGTGCGTAGTGAGTCTTTATTACGTCAATTTAATCAACTTGATATCGTCTCCACGCTTTGGGTGATTCGGAACAACCAGCTGCAACTCGAACCACAGAAGGGAACTTGGGCAAGAAACTGATCCATCATGGAAAAACTCCTTAGACCCGCTCGTCTCGACCTGGACCCGAATGCACCTGCGGCAGCAAAGGTATGGAAGCATTGGTTATTTCTGCCTTCAACCTCCTCAAACGACAGCTGGAGAAAGCCACGCTTCGCTCCATTGACGAAAATCTTCCTTTTGTGGTCGAATGCGATGCATCGGAGGTGGCGATCTCCGCTACCTTGAATCAAGGTGGCCGACCCGTGGCATTCCTATCCAGAACCTTGCAGGGCAGCGAGCTCCATTACCCCCCCGTCGAGAAGGAGGCTACGGCCATCATCGAGGCTGTACGCCAATGGGGTCATTTTCTTGCTCGGCGTCATTTTACGCTTATAACTGACCAGCGCTCTGTGGCCTTCATGTTGGATAACCGGAGGCGCACGAAAATCAAAAATAATAAAATTCAACTCTGGAGGATGGAGCTGGCTGCCTTTGGATATACTATCTGTTACTGACCCGGCAAACAGAACGTGGCCCCAGATACCTTCACACGGGCATTTTGCTCCTCAATGTCAACGTCGACTCTGGCGGATTTGCATATGGACTTATGCCATCCTGGTGTGACCCGCATGTTGCACTTTGTGCGCTCCAAAAATCTACCATTTTCAACCGGGGACATCGGGGGATCTGCCGGCAACGCTACCGGATCAACTCAGGGAGCTGGACGCTCCCCGTAGGATGGCCACCCGAAACCAGGACGCCGGACAATCTCCAGCCACAACCCAGGATGAGGTCAGCTCAGCACCTCTGGGGACCCGCACCCGGAGTCATGATATTCCCAGTCCTCCACAGGATGATCAAGATGACGCGGACTCTACTGACTTACCGGTACGGGCCAAGCGACCCAGGGACCAGGACACGGTCCGGGGAGACGTGCCTTCCAGTCACAAGCAGAGAGCTAAACTTCTACGGCTATTTCTGGTCCGCCTAGTCCGTTAAAGGAAGACTGGACTTCCAAACCTTTTAGGGAGGAAGAATGTCATAAATCGCAAGTAACAACTCAGGAAGTACTACTGGGTGGCCAGCTGGGGCGCCGTCCAGGGAGTATAAATACTCAGGCATGGGCCCACCTTGGGCAGAGACAATCTGGAAACAGGAAGCTAGTGACTGCTAACTAGACCTCCATGTTTTGTTACAAGTTGATTAAAACCTTGCTTTATGTTCAAGTGCGTAGTGAGTCTTTATTATGTCAGTCACAGGTTTCGGAGGTGCTGTCAAAGGAGCCCTGCTGAGTTGCTGCAGTGTAACTTGTAGATAGTGCACAATGCAGCCATGGTGCGCCGGTGGTGGAGGGAGTGAATGTCCAAGATAGTAGATGGAGTGCCGATCAAGCGGTCTGCTTTGTCCTAGATGGTGTCGAGCATCTTGAGTGTTGTTGGAGCTGTACTCATCCAGGCAAGTGGAGAGTAATCCATCACACTCTTTAGTTGTGCCTTGTAGGTGGTGGAAAGGCTTTGGGGAATCAGGAGGTGAGTCACTCGCCACAGAATACCCAGTGTCTCACCTGCTCTTGTAGCCACTGTATTTATGTGGCTGGTCCAGTTAAGTTCCTGGTCAATGGTGACCCCCAGGAGGTTGATGGTAGGGGAATTCAATGATGGTAATCCCAGTGAATATCAAGGGGTGGTGGTTAGACTCTCTCTTGTTGGAGATAGTCATTGCCTGGCACTTAAGTGGCAGATAACATTCACGCCACACATCAGCTCAACCCTGGATGTTGTCCAGGTCTTGCTGCATGCGGGCGCGGAATGCTTTATTATCTCAGGAACTGTGGATGGAACTGAACACTGTGCAATCATCAGTGAACATCCCCACTTCTGACCTTATGATGGAGGGAAGGTCATTGATAAGCAGTCGAAGATGGTTGGGCCGAGGACACTGCCCTGAGGAATTCCTGCAGAAATGTCCTGGGGCTGAGATGAATGATCTCCAACAACCACAACCATCTTCCTTTTTGCTAAATATGACACCAGCCAGTGGAGAGTTTCCCCGCTGATCCCCATTGACTTCAGTTGTACTAGAACTCCTTGGTGCCACACTGGGTCAAATGCTGCCTTAATGTCAAGGGCAGTCACTCTCACCTCACCTCTGGAATTCAGCTCTTTTCTCCATGTTTGGACCAAGGCTGTAATGAGATCTGGAACCCAGTGGTCCAGGCAGAACCCAAACTGAGCATCAGTGAGCAGGTTATTGGTGAGTAAGTGCCACTTGATAGCATTGTCGATGACATCTTCCATCACTTTGCTGATGATTGGGAGTAGGCTGATGGGGCGACAGTTGGTTGGATTCGATTTATTCCTTTTTTTTTGGACAGGACATACCTGGGCAATTTTTCACTTTGTCGGGTAGATGCCGGTGTTGTAGCTGTACTGGAACAGCTTGGCTAGAGGCGCGGCTAGTTCTGGAACACAGGTTTTCAGCACTACAGTGGGATGTTGTTGGGGCCCATAGCCTTTGCTGTATCCAGTGCATTAAACCATTTCTTGATATCATGTGCAGTGAATCATATTCGCTGAAGACTGGCATCTGTGATGGTGGGGGCCTCAGGAGGAGGCTGAGATGGTTCATCCACTCGGCACTTTTGACTGACGATGGTTGCGAACGCTTCAGCCTTGTCTTTAGCAATCATGTGGTAGGCTACACCATCGTTGAGGATGGGAATGTTCATGAAGCCTCTTCCTCCTGTTAGTTGTTTATTTGTCCACCACCATTCATGATGTGGCAGGACTGCAGAGCTTTGATCTGACACGTTGCTTGTGGGATCGCTTATCTCTGTCTATAGCATGCTGCTTCTGCTGTTTAGCATGCATGTAGTCCTGTGTTGTAGCTTCACCAGGTTGGCATCTCATTTTCAGGTACACCTGGTGCTGCTCCTGGCATGCCCTTCTACACTCCTCATTGAATCAGGGTTGGTCACCTGGCTTGATGCTAATGATAGAGAGAAGGATATGCCGGGCCATGAGTTTACAGACTGTGGTGGAATACAATTCTGCTGCTGCTGATGGCCCACAGCCTCATGGATGTCCAACTTTGAGCTGCTACATCTGTTCTTATTCTATCCTGTTTAGCACGGTGGTAGTGCTACGTAACATGATGGAGGGTATCCTCAGTGTTGAGAGGGGACTCCATCTCCACAAGGACTGTGCAGTGGGCAATGCTACCGACCCCAATTCCCCGTTCAACATTAGTCCCACACCATGGCCGTGATTTTGGCAGCCGTGGCATGTCTGGTGCAGCCGGAGTAGGAAGCGGCCTCAAATCCCGCTCCTGTCTGCGAGGTTCCCGATCAATTAAAAGGAAATGGGTCTGATGACGTCATCTGATGACACATCATCAGCCGGTTTCCTTAAAGGGACCACGGCCACATTCATTTTGACAGTTGTGCTGTCAGTGTTCTACAGCATTGAGGTGCTGCAAACACTGACGAGCACTGCACAAAGGTGCACAGCTGCACCCAGGCTCTCCCATGACTCCCTCCATATGCTTCTGGAGGGAGTCACAGCATGCAGGGAAGTTCTCTTCCCTTCCAATGGATGGAAGAGACCTCTCCAGGAGACCAACGCAGCCTGGTTGCACATTGCACAGGAGGGCACAAGCAGGGATGTCATCAGGAGGACCAGGCTGCAGTGGCGCAAACCTTTCAATGATCTCAGTAGATCACGAAACGTTACTGCAAAGTCACACTCAACCTCATCCTGCTGTGCCACTCATCACATCCCCAATGCTCTGCCTTCCCTACCCTACTCCTGCACATCTTTACTCACACCAACTTACCTTGCACCTCCACCCATCCCTCTCTATCTACATTATCACTTCCCCATCTCACTAGCCACCCCTCACACTCACCCTCATCCTAGTGCAATCATTCAAACTAACAACACACAAGGGTAGGCACCTGTGTGCTTTAGCCAATGTTTGTCTAAAGTTTCTGTTAATATGTTGTCAAGCATTGAAATCCTTATTTTCACCACTTTGCCTTCTTGGACAGATTTGTGTGCACCTTTAAAAGTGTCTTAGTGAGTTCCAGTGAATGGTGAGACATAACGCCCAGCCCCCTGCCCCCACATTGGTGATGAGTGTGAAAGGAATGGCTTTGACATTGTAGGGATGCTTTATGGTGCTGGTGTGGGGTGGTGCCAACATGGTGCATCATGAGGCAGCCAGGGTGTACAGTGTTAAGTGAAGCAAATCTGGACATGGTGACGCCATCACTGGCATTCCGGGTAGCAATGTGCACGGGTGATGATGCACTGTGTCCTGTGCAACATCAGTTGATTGTGGAGAAGGTTGGTGTGGATGTTGGTGCTGCTGGTGTGCCCGGTGATGCTGGTGTTGGGGCTGATCGTGGTGAAATTCTGAGGACCAAGGTGAGATTTTTTCAAGGGCACCGATGCTGATGGAATAGATGCCAGGTGAACTTGAGATGACAGAAGCAATCTGTCAATGGTGAGAGAGGTTGTCCCAATGAGATGACACTGGATAAAGAGTTTGCTCCAAACACTTGCTAGCTGCATAAAGGTCAATCTGTCTTCTAACTGCAGTAAGCAACAGCTTCTAACCTTGGAAAGTGAAGACCTATGAAATGGGAGCCTTCATAGAAAATTTGCAGCTGTCAGGTTAGTAAATCATTCCATGCTGACACAACACCCGACCTACTTGCTCGACGTGATTCCCTTCGGGAAACTCGTGGAAAAGCTGGTAAAATGGTAAGTACATGGTAAAATGGTGCTTAACTACCTTTTAACAAGCTTTTAACTATCGAAATTGGCTGACCCGCCGCTTAGTGTCGGGTCTGTTCAGGGATGACAGACCCGACACTTGGGAAACAGACAAGGAGGCGGGTTGACAGCGGGATACTGACCCACTGTCAATCTTTTTGATTTTACAGTGGACCCGCCTCCAAACCCACACTCTGAGCGCTGGTGAAATTCCGGCCTTTATCTTCCCTCTGTTACTGACCATCCCAGCGTCCTCTTGGCCACAATGCTGAAATAAAAGCCACTACAAAGCAAACATTCCAATCCAACTTTATAAATCCTTTTTCCCTGCCCTGGCTGCAGCCCACTTGTGCCCGGTGTCTCATCACGTGCAGATCCCGCGTCTAATCTATCCTCTAAAGTACGCAGAGTGTCAGTATCTGAGCTGGTAGCTGGGAGTATGAAATCGAGTGATGGTGTTTCTTCTTCTTCTTCTTCTTCTTCTTCTTCTTCTTCTTCTTCACTCTCCTCTCCCTCTTGTTCAACCACTAGCTGGACAGACTGGATTTCTTGGGTGTCTGAAATGAGAAAGGCACAAGAGTAGATTTGTGGTGAGAGGAGGGGAGAAAGCAAGAAGTGCATGCTTACACCACGTGCAGCTTGTAAATGAGAAGAGATTGTGGGATGAGGGGAAGTGGGATGTGAAAAGGAGGATAACGTATGAGGATACTGGCATCTTGTATTCTTTCAGCCCCACCATTGACCACAGGTTCAGTCATGCCCCTACCAAGAATGGCCAGCATCATCTCCTCCATGGGGGTGAGGTCATGCAGGCGAACCTGTGCCCCACCGGTTAAGGTCTGCTGGCACTGGTTATGCGTCACCTTTTCCTGCATGAAAAAGGGAAGTGTGTCATTGAGTGTGGTGTACGGTGTTTGGGTGACATTGCTTTCATGGTTGAATAGCTGACAGTGTGTTCAAGCTGTGAGATGTGGGTGTGAGGCTTGCAGCAGTCGCATGTGTGTGCGGGTGAGATGAAGCTACGAATGTGAGGTGTGAGTCATGTTTGGTAGAGATTGTTGGTAGGTGAGTGATGGGGGTGTGGTACATTGAGCATTGTGTGAGGCTAGTGGTGCAGATGGTAGGATACGGCATTTGGAGATGAATTCACTGACCTTGACCACTCGTGTGAGGTCATTAAACTTCTTCCTGCTCTGAGTCCAGGTCCTTGGGGCTACACTGCTGGCATTTACCACAGTGGCTATCTGCTCCCACTGCAGTTTGGTCTGTTGCCTGGAGGGCCTCCTGGGCCCCTATGGAAAGAGGACCTCGCTCCTGGAGTTGACCTCCTGGGTCAAGGTCGCCAGTGCTGCATCGGACAACCTAGGAGCACACACTCTCCCCTCGTTGTGCCATTATTACTACTTTGTCCACTATCTTCCCAGCCACATCAATCACCTGTTGCAGGCAGAAGGCACCTCTCCTTTAAGAGGTGCAGCCTGCCTTTAAGCAGTGAAGGCTAACTTTAATTGGAGCTAGCCTCGCACGAACTTGGGCTCCCTGCTGAGCGTTCAGCCACTCAGCAGCGCATTCAGCACTGGCTGAACGCTACAATCATGTAAATTAGCAGGCAGCACGAATTTTGCGTGCTGCCTGCAGTCCTCCAAACGGACGCGGGGGTTGCTCTCGCATCATGATCCCCGCGCCTGTTTTAGGGGAATTAATTTCTAGGCCCAGATGTTAACAGGTGGATGTATTATTTTAATAATGATTGAAGTGGCACTCAGGGCTAGTTTGAGTTGCACTTTATTCATTCCTAAAGACTGAAAACTGGGAACAGGTGACAATTACCACCAATCTGCACTCACTTCCAATTAGCACAGGGGGGACGGGGTGGGTGGGCAAGGCCATGCAAGGATTTGAACACAAGAATGACAATTTTAAAATCAAGGCATTTATAAACCAGGAGCCAATGTATGTCAGCAAGCACTGGAGTGATGGGTGAACAGGACTTGGTGCGAGTTCGAATATGGGCAGCAGAGTTTTGGATGAGCTTGGGAGACCAATTGGCGCATAAAATGAATGATTCTCTCACTCACAGTTTTTGTTTGCAAAATATCCAATTGACTGGAATTTTCTCCTCCAAATTATGAAGCATTGAGCTTAGACTAATGATTCTTGGCTGACAGAAATCACTTTCCTTCTCCCTGTCATCTTATGATTTGTCTGTGAGATGTTACCATGGTCTGAAAACTGACCTGATTCTGAAAGAATAAGACTTCACTAAAAGGTTGGTTATTAATCTGATGTTATTAAAATGATTCAGTAGATGAAATATGTAAAATCATTTATAGGATGTACGATGTTTATAATCAGAGAATTTAACAACTACAGTTAACGTGGATCAGAAGAATCTATGAAGAAACTTCAGTCTGAAGAAACTGTAGATTTACATGAGAAATTAACTTTGAAGGGCACAACAATCTTTTTAAGCAAGATATATTGATATCCTTAACAGTACAATCAGACTGCGACAAAAAAGTATATATAGAGTCTGTTAAAGGTTCTCCCCAACTGTTTGTTCAAATACAGTGTAATGTTTGAAGTTTACCACACATGGATTCAGCATACTCATTTTAAAATGAATGCAGTCAGTAATTATCACCCATCATTGGCTGAAAGTTAAAATTTGTTCTGTTCCAAAATACAGATGAAAGCACTGAATTCCTTACAACCCCATAGAGATCTATAGACAGACCAGTTAAATAGGTATAATTTGGGGGATTGCATTATGTGCAACATGAATATTCAAATGTAGTGTTGAAAGAAACATCATTTTAATGAACTCCATTATTACGTACTTCTCATTTGAACAACATTTGCCTCAGGTTATGAATGAACTTTGGTTTAAAGTCTAGAGTTCAATTCAGGATCAAGACTTCATATGCTTATTCACTTTAAATTCATCTAAGAGAATATTTAATATAGCTAAACAAAAATTGCAAGTCTTCATTCTATTGGATGATACTGCATCATTGCCAGTATCTTGTGTTCAATTGTTTTGTATATTTTACAGGCCGGTATGTTCTTTACTTGTGCGCAGTTATGGTGCTGTAAAGTTCATTGGGAGTGTAAAGTGCCAACCCTGGAAATAATAGTGATGGGAAACAAGCTGCTCTGCAAGTGTTTTGCTTCATGCAGTAGATTTCTGCACAATAGTGAATATAATGATTGGCCATTTGGACATATAGTCAAGTATTTTGACTTGTTTTGTCTTGCAATTTTCTCCCCCTTGATGTGGTGACGCAGTGCCTCCCCTGATAATTCTGCCTTTTAGTGCCATATGCACAATGGGAGCAATGCTACAAAGCGGGTGTGTTCATGTAGTTTTTCTCTGTTAATAAGAGAGCTATATTCAATGAGCATTCTAATAGAGAGAATAATAGACTATCAAGGGCAATTGTAAAATAAGTGATCCAATATTAAGTAAAGTGATCTGTAGCTCAGTTTCAATGGAAAACAAAGTCTGCAGTGTGTTAGTGTGTGGTAGTCACTTCATATCTGTTTATTGTTTAGTGAATTCTCTAGGGAAAGACCAACTTGGAACTGGTTTTAAATCTATTTCACAGGACCAAAAAATTAACAGCAAAGCTTTTTGTAATTGGTTGGTCTATCTTGTCTAATTTGGTTAAAGCTGTATCTCACAGCCATTAAGTCTGCTCTGTGTCACATTTCCATTCCACTTCCCATTGTATATACCATATTTTGCACTTAACTTTTCCATCACTGTGATTCAGACCTCCTGGGTAAAAGACCACATGGAATTGCATTAAGGGTGGTCCTTACACTGTACTGGATATAGTTATCAGATTCTGTTTCATTTTTCCCAAAATGGGTTCAAATGGCTAATTTTTCCCAAGCAGACAATATAAATTTGTGGGAATTCTGATGCAAACACCAAAATCTTATCAGATTACAAGATTCAGTCAACATTGTGCTGTATTTATGGTTGAGCTAAATAGTCAGCAGGTCTTACTGACTGACCTTGTCTCTGCAGTGGCTGGCTCAATTAGATTTTTCTGTTCATATCAATGTCCCTACTGATACAGAATGCAATTAGCACTAACAATTTAAATATTACATTGAGTGGCATGATATGAAACTTTGTACTACTGAACAACTGTTGATAAGCTAACTTAAATGTACTTTTGACGTGCTTTTATATCACAAGGTTAATAACTGTGCTGACAGGAATGGATTTTCACACCACGAGATATATAAAGAGTCATTTTATCTTCACTTATGAAACGACGAGGAAAAAACCTTTAGCTCTGAGCACATTGGGAACACCTGTTAACTCCAAAACTACATTTCATTTTTTGAAAAAAACAAGAAGGTGGAGTGTGTAGAAAGATCCTGGCATGTTATGGCCATATGAGAAGCTCTGCCAAGTCCACTCTACCACAAAAAATATTTCATTTATCCATATTTGTAGGCATTACTTTGTCTTCACACTCCTATGAAATGGTGTGATGTGAAAATCTTGGATGACCACTGAATTGGGAAATTTAAAATCCAGTGACGTTTTAGCGCATTACAAAATAGAATTATATCACTTGTTCACCTCACAGTTTTCAGCCGTTTTGTTCACACTATTGAACATCTCCTGACTTTTTTTTTACAATTTCATGCATTCTTACTGAGAATACTCCTGGTTTCTTGTGTGTCCCCAAGTACATCCTCACACAATCTGCAAATCTCTTTCCCTGACATCACCTAAAATGTACTCTGTCAATCAGCTTATGAAACCAAAGGCACCATCATAACCTTAAAATCAACCAGGTGATAAGCTCTATGAAGTCAGGGGGTCTTAGCTGTCAGAAAACAGATTTCTGTGGTAAACTTTTTGACTGTTTTAATTCTTTATATTTCTGCTTAATAGATACTTTGATTCTTTGTTTTAGATGTTAGTAAAGACCTATAATAGACTCCAGTAAAAAGACCTTCTAATGTTAAAAACATATGGACACGAGACATAACATTGGTTTTGATTTACTTTTAAATTTTTTCTGGAATTATTCAATCATTTCCTTGAAATTCAGTGAAGCAGAGGATACAAATTGGAAAGTGGCAAATTATGAAAAATCACAAAGTTAGATGGATCTGCATAATTCACAGCATGAAGGAACATAAGAACATAAGAAATAAGAGCAGGAGTAGGCCATTTGCCCCTCGAGCCTGCTCCGCCATTCAATAAGATCATGGTTGATCTTCTACCTCAACTCCACTTTCCTGCACTATCCCCATATCCCTTGATTCCCTTAATATCCAAAAATCTATCGATCTCTGTCTTGAATATACTCAACGACTGAGCCTCCACAGCCCTCTGGGGTAGAGAATTCCAAAGATTCCCCACCCTCTGAGTAAAGACATTTCTCCTCATCTCAGTCCTAAATGGCCGACCCCTTATTCTGAGACTGTGACCCCTGATTCTAGACCCCAGCCAGGGGAAACATCCTCCCTGCATCTACCCTGTCAAGCCCTGTAAGAACGTTGTATGTTTCAATGAGATCACCTCTCATTCCTCTAAACTCTAGAGAATATAGGCCTAGTCTACTCAATCTGTCCTCATAGGACCATCCCCCCATCCCAGGAACCAGTCTGGTGAACCTTTGTTGCACTCCCTCTATGGCAAGTATATCCTTCCTTAGGTAAGGAGACCAAAACTATACACAATACTCCAGGTGTGGTCTCACCAGGGCCCTATATAATTGCAGTAAGATGTCTTTACACTTATACTCAAATCCTCTTGTAATAAAGGCCAACATACCATTTGCTTTCCTAATTGCTTGCTGCACCTGCATGTTAACTTTCAGTGATTCGTGTACAAGGACACCAAGATCCCTCTGAACACCAACATTTCCCAATCTCTCACCATTTAAAAAATACTCTGCTTTTCTATTTTTACTACCAAAGTGGATAACTTCACATTTCTCCACATTATATTCCATTTGTCATGTTCTTGCCCACTCACATAGCATGGGAACACCACCACCTCCAAGTTCCCCTCCAAGTCACACACCAACCTGACTTAGAAGTATATCGCCGATCCTTCATTGTCGCTGGGTCAAAATCCTGGAACTCCCTCCCTAACAGCACTGCGGGAGTACCTTCACCACAGGGACTACAGCGGTTCAAGAAGGCGGCTCACCACCACCTTCTCAAGGGCAATTAGGGATGGGCAATAAATGCTGGCCTTGCCAGCGACACCCACATCCCATAAAAATGAATTAAAAAAAAATCCCCATGAAGCCTCTTTGCATCCTCCTCACAACTTACATTCCCACCCAGCTTTGTATCATCAGCAAACTTGGATATATTACATTTGGTTCCCTCATCCAAATCATTGATATAGATTGTGAATAGCTGAGGCCCAAGCACTTGCAGTACCCCACTAGTTACAGCCTGCCAACCCGAAAATGACCCATTTATTCCTACTCTCGGTTTTCTGTCAGTTAACCAATCCTCAATCCATGCTAGTATATTACCCCCACTCCCATGAGCCCTAATTTTGTTTAATAACCGCTTGTGTGGCACCTTATCGAATGCCTTCTGAAAATCCAAATACACCACATCCACTGGTTCCCCCTTATCTACTCTGCTAGTTACAACCTCAAAAAACTCTAACAGATTTGTCAGACACGATTTCCCTTTCATAAATCCGTGTTGACTCTGCCCAACCCTATTATTAATTTCTTAGTGCCCTGTTACCACGTCCTTAATAATAGATTCTAGCATTTTCCCCACTACTGATGTCAGGCTAACTGGTCTGTAGTTCCCCATTTTCTCTGTCCTTCCTTTCTTAAATAGTGGGGTTACATTGGCTACCTTTCAATCCATGGGAACCGTTCTAGAATCTATGGAATTTTGGAAAATGACAACCAATGCAACCACTATCTCTATAGCCACCTCTTTCAAAACCCTAGGATGCAGGCCATCAGCATCTGTAAAAAAAAAGTTATGATTCCCTTTATGTCAATTTGTGTATGAATTTTGGCTGCTGCTCTAGATCCGAACCCATTGGGCTGGATTTTGTCTTGGGGTCGGGTTGGGGTCGTGTTACCCACATTTCGTGTTGCCCCCCTCCGACTCCAGATTAATGTGGATGAATGATGCAATTTTCGCTTAATTGGGTAATTGAGTTCCAGCATGTGGGAACCCATGAACCAATTAGTGGTTTCAGTCTGAAAGTTGCCTCTGATGATGTCAGCATTGCAGGTCAGAGACTGCCTGTCTGGTCTCAGAGAGAGAGAGAGAGAGGAGAGAATTTTTTTTGCATCCAGGTCCTCTCACAGCAAAGGCAGTCTCTGAAGACATTCAATGCAGCAGCATCAGAGGCGACTTTCACACCTAATACTACTACTACCTTCATTACATCGCTGTTGTAATAGTGGACCTGCAGCTGATAGTCAGCTATCCACTTGTGCTCCCGCCAGGTTTCACTGGCGTGTTTCACATCAGGCGTACTTCATGTCGGAAAAGGATTAAACTAGCTAAAACGTTTCAAAATGGCATTACAGAGGCAATTTAGGGATAGTTAAGAGTGTTAATGGCCTCTCAAGCCTCTTGGAGGTGGGATGGAGTTGGGAACCCCGCGACCCATTTTGTCAAAATTGCGTGGAGGCGTGATGGGGTCGGGACCCTCGAATCTGCTACTTTAACCCCCCACACGCCTCCAAACCCGACTCCACGGGTCATTCAAAATCCAGCCCATTATTTCTATCTCCCTTTTTATTTTTGGCCCCTCACTTTTACTTTCTGTCCTCTCTCCTCACCTTCCCCCTACTTGGACATGTCACCTTTTATTGCTCCCCTCTCATGTACTTTGTCCCTACTAATCCCTGCATGAATATATCACTGCTTCTCAACCTCCCTTCTTTCCTTTCCCCATTGCAGGCTTAAATCATCCTTGAACCAGCCCATGGCTACTCTCTGCGCTTCTCTCGACATTCTCCAATGTGCCCATCTATACATCATTATCTCTTTAAGAGCCGTAACCCCAACTGGCCCATCCTCTCTCTCACCAAACCTTCTGCCCAACGCACCCACAGAGGACTACCCTCACCGGCCTCCTTCCTGTCCTGTTTATTCTATCCACCACTACCCCCAGAGTCTGCCAATGGATCAAGAATCACTGCCCCCTCTCCATTTCCCTCCAGAATGTTTCCTCACTCACAAACGAGGCCTTGTCACCCACAAATTTATGGCGGATAATTGTCTTGAAACTCAGCCCCTTGCCAAAGCCTCTCTGCTTGGCTATACTTTTCAGCATCTGCCCTGCCCAAACAGCTGTGCTGGCAGTGTGGCCTTTATCACCAAGTCACATCTTGCCTTCTCCTTTACTCCTCTGGAACTTTCTCCATTCGAGCACCTTGTCTTCTTACACCCCTATTGCCTCTTTTTAAAATTCTCATTGTCTACTGCCCCCCTAAAACCCACCCCAAGTTTCTTCCAAGATATCCTCCTTTATTTCTTCTCTTAGACATTCCATTGAGTAACTCCTCATCCCTGATGATTTCAATCTTCATCTCAAATCCCCATGCCCTCTCTCCTATGAATTCACTGGCCTCCTGTCCTCCCTAAGCCTAGTCCTTGATATGAACATACCTTTTTTTGCAGACAAATGTAAGTCATTAATACCAGATGAGAACAGAAGTACAAATCCACTAAACTTTATGGACTTCTACACCAAAATGTTTTAGATCCACTAGCACACCCCACACTAAAAAAGACTTCCACATACATAGAATGTTATAACAGCTCTCAGAAGTGTCTCGATGTATTTCACATATAATGAAAGTACATTGAAATTCAGTAACTGGTATAGAAAGGTGGTAGCTGTTTTGCACCCAGAAAGATTCCACAAACAGCAATGAGATGTATCACTAGTTCATCTGACATTAGTGGTGTTGGTTTAACGAGGAATGTTTACCAGCACACCAGGAGATCTCCCTACTCATTGTCAATTAGTGCCATGGGATCTTTAACATCCACCTGAACTACAGGAACAGGCAGATGGGACCTTGGTTTAAGGTCTCATCTGAAGGACAGCTCCTCCAACAATACAGCACTCCATCAATACTAAGCTGAAACATCAGCCTAAATTGTGTGCTGAAGTCCTGGAATGTGGTTGAACCTAGCCCTCTGACTAAGAGCTTAGAGTGCTACCAGCTGAGTAAACTGACACATAGTGGGCTGGCACTGTTTGTCTTAGCTGAGACATAGAGGAGATGTTGTGCACAGATAGGAACCTCTTCTGAATGGCGGGAGGGTAAACTGGAGAGTAAGTTAATACAAGGAGCCATGGCTCACATCTCTGAGGGAATACTGCACAATATCTGGCAATATAGTAGTGACAGAAAAATAACTTAAATTGTGAGGAGAAAATAAATGCGATAAATTTGGCCAAAATTGGAGTGCAATATTGTTTTAATCTGTTGTAATTTGTTCCATAATGCCAAAATTAGAAAAAAATGCATGCCTGGATTACTGTAAGACAGTCATTAAAGTTCTATTTGTAGATCACCATTCACTCTGTGGAGGGAAGTAATTAGAGGACAGTTACATTTTATTGAACATGTTGACTTCAATAAATTCTCTTTGCAACAGCATGATGCACTTTGCTGGCTATAGAAAGGTCATTTAACAGCACTGTAATACACTACATTGGTTTCTGACAGGCAAAATTGCCATTTTGACCTGCAGCATATCACAGGGAGCAGCACCTCCTGTCTTAATGAAATAAGGGCCGTCTTTCAATCAGGTCTATTTCACATTGACTGCTGCTTGCAGACCTATGTGGTACTGATTAGGCTGAGGTGAGTTTATTTATCCTGACTTTAATTAGTGGGTCATCATGGGAATAAATCTTTAGTAAAATCCAAATGGTATTTACCACTACAAATTTTCATTGTGGTGACTGATTTGTCATGGGGATCTGACGAAACATCATTAACCCTTTCTAGCCTGTAGTGGGAAGTCTTGCTCTTGCTGCTGCCATGAAGTTTGCCTTTTATCTATGCAGCAGCACATACTTATTCAATTCCTTAAACTGGTAAAGATTAGACTACACAATGAAATCTGCAGGGTACCACAACAACCTCTGCTTTTTTAAACTAAGCAAATTCTTGCATTTTATAAAACTGGGTGTAATATTTTCATGTTTAGTGGCTTGTTTTGATCTGTACTTGGGGAGGGGGGAAACCTGTCACCTTGGTAACTCCTGCAAAATCCTACCAATTGATCAAAATTGAAGGATTTTTCTCTCCCCACCCCCACCCCCCTTTTTTTAGATCTATGAGTGAGCCTTGAAATCCTAGATTTTCAAGATACCATCTGGTGTCCAGGATATTGTAAGATCTTCTTTGAATCTTTTGTGACTCTGCTGGAATTCATTTTGCACAGGGGTGAGTTATGCATTTTCCTGTATGGATACTGTAACATTACTAAAGATAGAGTTCTGAAGAGTGCTTGATACATGACAGCATCTGGCTTTGTTTCAAACTGCCAGCACAACTGGCCTTAGAGGATTTAGTACTCGATCCATTCTTCAGCACTATCAACCCTCACACTAATGAGTACAAAGAAGAAAAAAAAGTCCAAGAAGCAAAATGTTGAGTTTACAGTTACCGATTTCTCTTCTGTGACAGCCCAGCTTAGATTCTACACTGGTTTTAGGAGAAATATATTTCTCTATTCTTTGATGTCACCACAGGTGACACACAGCAGCCCTTTAACATGTTATTTTATTTACACGTGGCCCTAGTAAGGGGAAAAATCATCCAGGGTTTCCATACCTGACTGCTGCTGGAAACGTGTCTGGATATTGGGTGAGGATAGAAGCGAGCTTGGTTGTGATGCTTCCATTGCTTAAATGACCTGCTGACACTCGCCATCAAGGCTCATAGATGAATAACAACCACAGGGTACCAAAAGTTGACCATTATTAGTGGGACTGAACCCCAATCAATTCCTTCAAAGCAGGAGGGGTAGGGAGAAAAATAGTGAAGAATATGGGCAAAAATTAAATAGATTTTGTTATTTTGTTCTGGAAAAACAGTGGATGCTTTAATATATATATATATTATAGTTCTATATATGGATACTTAGGGGAAAATATAACAAGGGCTTCAACAACAACAACAACTTGCATTTATATAGCGCCTTCAACATAGTAAAACGTCCCAAGTCGCTTCACAGGAACGTTATCAAACAAAATTTGACACCGAGCCACATGAGATATTAGGACAGATGACCAAAAGCTTGGTCAAAGAGGTAGGTTTAAAGTAGCATCTTAAAGGAGGAGAGAGAGGAAGAGAAGCAGAGAGGTTTAGGGAGGGAATTCCAGAGCTTAGGGCCTAGGCAGCTGAAAACACAGCCACCAATGGTGGACCAATTACAATCAGTGATGCGTAAGAGGCCAGAATTGGAAGAGAGCTGAGATCTTGGAGGGTTGAAGGAGGTTACAGAGATAGGGAGGGGCGAGGCCATGGAGGGATTTGAAAACAAGGATGAGAATTTTAAAATTGAGGCGTTGCTGGACTGGAAGCCAATGTAGGTCAGCGAGCACTGGGGTGATGGGTGAACGGGCCTTGGTGCGAGTTAGGATATGGGCAGCAGAATTTTGGATGAGCTCAAGTTTTATGGAGGGTGGAAGATGGGAGGCCGGCCAGGAGAGCATTGGAATGTTCATCTTGCAATTCTGTGGTTGTAGTAAGTGCAGATATTTTTACTGCCGGCCATATGCAGAATTCCGAAGTAGCTTTCAACATTCAAGCTGGTCTCTAAGTGGCACAACTGTGTTTGGAAAATGCATAGACACCTGCTGCCTACTGAGCTTAAACAACCCTCCTTCTCCCAATATAGTATCAGCAGTTGGATGTCTAGAGCAATCTGTACATCTTTCTTCTTGAATGATTATGGGTACAGAAATAGAAAGCGAGTGAATAAATCCAATGGTTAGCAAACCTCTCTGATTTCCTTGTGTCTTTTAATTCTATAAACCAACCTAATTCAACATATGAAAGTACTATTGATAGATTGACTGTCTGACCACAGCAGAGGCACCTGACAATGCCTATTTCATTTACAACAGTAAAGAAGTGGCAAGAATTTTGTAAACATGGTAGGCAAAACTGCCACAGCTTTATTTCACACCAACATGTTCTAGCAAACTCATACATTAAAATGTTATTTACAGATAGAAAATCCCAACAACCCAATTCAGTTAATTGGATGGACTGCTGCTTCTGTTCCAATGAAATGATAATGCTTATAATGATAACTTGAACACTTGAACAGAGAATATAAATATGAGTGCAGGTTAATTTTTAGGTTACAGCGAAATGGCCAAAAACCAAAGATTGAGACTGGCAGGCAAGTAAGCGGGAACCTCGCAAAGGTACCACATGGGGTCGTTAAGGCGAATAGCATAGATGCATTTAAGGGGAAGCTAGATAAGTACATGAGAGAGAAAGGAATAGAAGGATATGCTGTAGGGTTAGATGAAGTAGGGTGGGAGAAGCTCATGTGGAGCATAAACACCGGCATAGACTGGTTGGGAAGAATTACCTATTTCTGTGCTGCAAATTCTATGTAATTCTATATAGTAAACAACATAGAAAAAGTAAATCCAGAAAACTAGCTCACATTAAATTGTGACAGTAGGACAAGGGAGTTGTAGGTTCAAAAGGCAAATTTTGGACCATTGTCAGGAAGTTCTGCAGCCAAAAAGTCATCAGCATGAAGGGTTAATCTGCTTTAAACATCCCTAAAAAGAACTTTAATACAAAAGGGAACTTTATTGATGGCTAAACAACATTAAACTGCAAGCTGAGAAACAGGAATATAGAGGAGCATCTTAACAGACATCTGTCAGACAAAGGCAGCTTGTAACCAAAGACAAATCTTGGGTTGCTATGGGACCAGCAGAACTGACTGGTACTGTCTTGAGATAAGATCTCCATTAAACTTCAACAAAGTGATATGCATTATGAGGTAACCCCACTAAACTTTGAACTGACCATGAACAACAAGGAGTAGGGACACGCCTGAAGGAACCAATCATTGAGATGTGCATGTGAAAATCACGAGGGAGGTGTGGACACAAAGAATATAAGAACTTAACGATACCTAGCTCCTTTACTGCAGTCGGCTAGGACAAACGTGTCCTGGTCTAACGGAAAGAAGACGTCAAAAGATTTCAATAGAATTCAGGTGATCGTCGGTTTGGCCAATCGGGCGCTTGAAGTCTCCAGGACAGGTCTAGTTGTGTTTCTTATTGAATCCGTGTGTTAGTGGTTAAATAAAAGATCTCTGTGAGAGAGTTAGTGTCTTCATGTGTTTCTGTTAAGGCGGATTCAGGTCTACGAACCCCACTGTAACACCCAACGTGGGAGGTGTGAAAGTCATAAATAATTCCTACAAGAGTAAGGAATAGAATTCTGGATGGTTTAGTGGAGGAAAAATCTTGGAATTCTTTTAAAAGCGGTTGGATAAAGTGAAGTGTGGAGGGGGAGCAAAGGTTATTGTAAGTTCTTTCTTGATGGAAGAATTAGGGTAGGCCCAATGACTTTCCTTATCTGTATCACCTCGTGAAAAAACAAGTCTCTGCCATCAACAAATAGGCAGTATACAAAAATGCAAGGATTAAAATTGCAAAAGCTTTGAAAAATATTTATTTCATGTAGGGCTGACAAATATATTTCAAAAATTCTTTAAAAAAAATATCTTTATCAGGCCAATCAACAGCTTTAGCAACCCCGATAAACAAATCAAAAGATGTCATTTCTCCATTAACACAAAAAGATCAAATGATACAAACCTGGTGAATTTGAACGTTATTCATTACTTCTTCAGAACTTAATTTGTTCCCCAATTTGTAAAATCAATTATTCCTGCAATGCTTCTTTTCATTCTGAGAAAGTGTATCGACTTAGGGTTTTCTACAATAGCCTCCTGTAATAACATTTTGTTTTAGTTGCCTTAGTGCCGCTTTCGAGGTCTGCCTTAAATTTCATTTTTGATAGATAGCTCAATCAGTGGCTCCAGTTATAGTGTAACTGTTGATATCCAATATAAAAGGGACCCAGTGTAAATGCATTGCATTTACTTGAATATTTTATCAATGCTTTGATTTAATCTTTCTACATATCTGTAATATGTTCTAGTTTCTGGTAAGGCAATTCCTGAAGTAAGATGCTTGTCCTTGTACATTTCAATACCACTTTTTTTTTGTCCAGCTATTATTTCTTTGAGACACCACATGTAAAAATATTCATTGCTAAGCCAAAAGCTTTTTAGCAGATTTAGGATGTCAAACTTATGTTTTGTAAATCAGAGTTTGCTAGATTTAGCAAATCGCATTATTTACCCCCATCATAAATTTTGAAACTTTCACAACCTCAGGATATCCCAAAGTGCTTTACAGCCAATGAAGTACTTTTGAAGCATAGTCACTGTTGTAATGTAGGAAATGCAGCAGCCAATTTTCGCACAGCAAGGTCCCACAAACAGCAATGTGATAATGACCAGATAATCTGTTTTTAGTGATGTTGGTTGAGGGATAAATGTTTGCTGGGACGTCACGATCTCCGGGCGAAAGAGATCGGGGCGGAACGCCGTAGCGCTGCCGCAAAACTCCTGCCAGGGAGAACTCCCATCTTCTTCTTCAAAATATTACCATAGGATCTTTTACATCCAACTGAGAGGGCAGACAGGGCCTGGGTTTAACGTCTCATCCGAAAGATGGCACTTCCAACAGTGCAGCACTCCCTTGGTACTGCGTTGGAATGTCAGCCTAGATTTTGCGCTCAAATCTCTGCAGTACGATTTGAACCCACAACCTTCTGACTTAGAGGCGATAGTGCTGCCACTGAGCCATGGCTGATATGCAGTATTAACTTACAAATGCTTACTGTGTTTTTATTAGTTTGTCTGCGATTTTAGGGGAGGCATTAATTAGTTAAGATGAATGGGTTAATATGTCTCTTAATATAGCAAACAGAGGGGGCAAAATTGGGTGCCTTTGCGCCTCCCATTAGTGCCCCCGGGGGGTGCTAACAGGGCGCAAATGGCTTTGCGACCGGGTGCGGCGCTGACATCGACTCCCGCCATATTCGGCAGGAGTTCTGCGGCGGCGCTATGGTGTTCCGCCCCAATCTCCTTTGCCCGGAGATCGTGACATCATCACCAGGCGCATTGCCCCAGTAGCGCCCCGGACCCGAAATTGACTTCTGCCCCCTGCAGCAGTGCCTGGCAAAAACTGCAGGAGGCTTGTGTCGGGCGGCCGGCCGCTTCAGGTGTGATGATTAAAAGCGAGGTGGCCGAGGTAAGGAAAAAAAACTTACCTTTTCTTGTTCCGCTTTTTTTCGTGGGTTCCTGCCCACGATCGATCAGCCCGGCACTCTGCTCGAGTGCCGGGCTGATCGCGCTGGATCGTGGCTTTGATGGTCTAGGTAGGTACTTTTTCTATTGCAGAGCCTGCAGCGATGGCCCTTCCCTTTAAGGGAGGGAAGGAGCCTTTGAACGCGGCAGCGCTGCACGGTGCAGTGTACAGCGCTGCTGAAGTCTCCGCCCCGCCTGCTGCTGATTGCGCTCCAAGAAGGAAGTGGAGCGCTTGATTTAACGCTTCACTTCCTTCCTGGAGCACAAAACCAAATTTTTTAAAAGTTTGGAAACATTAGCGCCCGGCGCTAATTTTCCAAACTTTTAAGATTTAGTGCCCTTAACGGGGCTATAATGAATTTCTCCCCCAAAGGGATTTCATGTGACAGTATTAACTGTTTATATGCTAATATCACACCGTGTAATTTCAAGGCCTATATTCTGAGTTCAGGATTTCCTGTTGCTGCTCCATTTTCCATTTGATTTTACAATGGTTTCACCTGGTGCGTAAGGTTATCATGCATATAGATGGAATATGTTAATCAGGAGAAAGGCAGTACTTAATTGTACAACATTTTCCTTTTTTTTAAATCATTGCAATAATTATAAAAATGTATTTATTCAAATAGATGCCATTTTCTGACAGTGGAAAGTGTTATTTATTGCTAGCAGTAATAATATGCTTATTTTATTTATTTATTAAACCTGTGTTTAAATGTTAAGAATTACTATATTGTGACTTTCAATTCCCAGGTTTTATCCTAATTCTACAATGGTATACTACTTACTATGTTTGGTAGCTATGTTATAAGAGAATATACACAGTTCATTGAAGAACAAATGAGTTGGTTCCAATGATAAAGGTTTGGGTTGCTGGCTTAAGAAGCTTGTGCAATAATAGCCTGTTTACATCAACAATCAGAAGTTAGATCTGCCTTAATCCATCATTTAACTGAGACTGTAAATGTTGTTACTTCTGAGTTGTAAATCATTCTTGATCCATGTCTAAGGTAATTTTCATGCTGGAACCATTTCAAAGGCATTTTACATTTCTGGCCAATTCATTATTCTAATTAGTTCAGTTTGAAGGAAATGTATTTGAAGGTGGAAGACTGCCCATTGCATGGAACAGGAGATACTTAACTGGGCTGCTCATTGTCCTATCTTCTTTGATGTGGAGATATCCTGCCTTTTATTGTTAGTATCATATATGGTTGCAGATCTCGACACGTCTGGAAAGGGCTACACTTTTTAATCTCTTCAAGGGTTTCATATTCTGAATCTGTAGCTTCCTGGATGGAAGCTAGTTGCTACCTTGAGAATGGGAATAGAGCAACATCTGGAATTAACATTTATCATTTCAGTATAAAAACATTTAGATGCAGTGTAATAAATAGTCCAGTCAATATTGTAATGTGTGCACATACGAAAGGAAAACCACAGAATGGCAGATAAGGGGTCCCACTGGGCGTTTACAATGTAAATGGTAAGATTAACTCCACTCCGTGTCAGAAATGCTGAAGCTGGTTAAAGCCCCAGGGTTCATTTGAAATAAACTATAAAATAGAGAGAATTTATATAGAGTTTTTTTTCAGTGCTATAAATTGTACTTCCGGCAGTCATTCTGTTGAAATATTATTCTCTATGCTGCGCTCTTTTTGTCAAGATTGAGTGGGAAATGTCCAGTAGTATCATCCTAAAGTATGTACATTTTAATGAGGAGACTAAGGCAAATTTAAGATTGATTAACTCTGAGCACAGGATTTCATAAATCTGAATGTTACCTTCAGAATTTAACTGCAATGAATGCAAAATTTCAGAATTTGTCAAAAATAAACACTAATGTCAAAATGTTCCTAAGTTCATAAGGAGTCAATCAGGAACTTGTGAATAAATATCTTCTATATAAATGAGAACTTGAAGTTGAAATTAATTGTATGAATCTGAAATTCTTCTGGAGGGCATATGGATGGTGGATCAGGGGTTAGGCCGAACTTTTGCCTGTCCCATAGGTGCATCCCTGACCCTGTCCCGATCGACAGTTCCGACGGGCCACAGCGAAAAATCGCATAGACCTCCTCAGAAGGCAAACACGGGACACAACCAACAGGGTACCCTATGTCGTCCAGTACTTCCCCGGAGCAGAGAAACTACGCCATGTTCTTCGCAGCCTTCAACATATCATCGATGACGACAAACACCTCGCTAAGGCCATCCCCACGCCTCCACTACTTGCCTTCAAACAGCCGCCTAACCTCAGAAGTACCATCGTTCGCAGCAAATTACCCAGCTTTCAGGATAACAGCGACCACGACACCACACAACCCTGCCACGGCAAACTCTGCAAGACATGCCAGATCATCAACACAGATACCACCATCACACGTGAGGACACTACCCACCAGGTACATGGTACATACTCATGTGACTCGGCCAACGTTGTCTACCTCATACGTTGCAGGAAAGAATGCACCGCGGCATGGTACATCGGCGAGACCATGCAGACACTGAGACAACGTATGAACGAGCACCGCGCAACAATCGCCAGGCAGGATTGTTACCTCCCAGTCGGGGAACACTTCAGCAGTCAAGGACATTCAGCCTCGGATCTGCGGGTAAGCGTTCTCCAAGGCAACCTTAGAAACACACGACAACGCAAAATCATCGAGCAGAAACTGATAGCCAAGTTCCGCACTCATGAAGACGGTCTCAACCGGGATCTTGGGTTTATGTCACGATACATGACGTGATCCGGACTCGAGTCGTCGTTGGCTTGTTCACAGATGTGATTCCCAGTAAAAAAGTAAAAATTTTCCCAGTAAAAAAGTAAAAATTTTAAAGCTTATCGTTTTACATACAGACGGCAGCTTTTGACATGTTAGACCCCCTGCGACTCCACCTCATTGTCTCAGTTGTATCTTGCTATGTCTTTGATGTGGTACCTTCCTGGCTGACCTGATTAACTTTATCACACCTCGGCAGATAGTCAGGATGATTTAATTTAGTTGTCTGCAATTGTAAGGTACATATGCTTTGTTCTCTATCTATATATGCTTTGGCGATTCTGTATCTATTTACTTCACCTGAGGAAGGGGCAATCGATAGCTCCGAAAGCTTGTGATTTCAAATAAAACTGTTGGACTATAACCTGGTGTTGTGCGACCTCTCAATTTTGTCCACCCCAGTCCAACACCGGCATCTCCGCATCCTGTCCCAATACCCAGGATAAGGGGCATCAGCATATTTTGGCCAGGCACCTGCACCACTTTTGGCACAACTGAGCACCAGACACAGTGGGTGGAGAATGGATATTGCTGTGGTACCTTGGTGAAGTGTAAGTGGGTCAGCTATGCTACCAGAAGATTTAAAATAGTTTTTGTTATGTTCTAATTTTAACCTTACTGCTTTCCCAATGTCAATTGATTGCACTGTCTTCTTTTGCCATAGGGAAGCCAACCTTTGTAAATTTCACTGCTCCCACTTCCACCAGGAAGTATGGCTACTTCATTCAAGTGTACATTGCAGTGGGGCAATAGAGCTGGAACTGGCAGGAATGCTGATGGATAGTATCATCCAACCAGTCCTGCCTCTTTCAGTGTTGTCCACATGGAAAGGGTGGTACAAGATGTCCCTGGCCATTGGAACTTTGAAATGAACAACAAAAAGGTGGAGACCTGGCACAACCCAGGGCTTCCCCTGCTCAGATTGCATGATTTATTCATTGTCAGCAGGGAGGTATTTCATGGCTATGGACTCACTGGCTGTCTAAATATATCTCTGTCTGTCTATATATCTCTCTCTGTCTGTTTTTGTATATATATTAGATATATATCCTTCAGAGATTTGGGGAAGGAAATCTTAATAAGGTCTGAGTTTAGAATCTTTCTGTTAGTTCTACCTTGGCAAACTAGTCTCCATCCTGATTAGAAGGGTCCTAAAGCAAGTATCAGTCACCTTGCATAATTCGACTGGGAAACAGTTATATTTGGAACACACAAAATCCAGCAGGCACACCTTTATACTACCGATCTTCTGTTGGTGCAGAGTGGCTTTAGCTTTCCATTGATGCAAAAACAAGTTAAATGGGAACGTAGTTTGGCAATCGAAGTCCTGAGCGCATTAAAGCCAGGTAGGAATTCAGACATTCAGGAATTGTGAATTAGTTCAGATGTGGAGCAAAGAGCTGCAGGATCATGTTGTACCATAGCGAGGAATTTTAACCCCCAAGGGAGGGTGGGGGAAGGCAGGCGGGGGTTAAAAATTAAAATATCTGAAACCTCCCTCCAACGCTTCCGGTTGCGGGGGGTAGGCGACTAACCTGCTCTCCAGAGGCGGGGCCGTCATTTAAATATTTTAATGAGGCGGCTTGCCTCAAATTGAACTTGTTTTTCAGATTTTAACTCCTGGGGGAGCTGAAGGGAGGTCAGAACAGCTGGATGGAACAGGTAAGTTACTTTCCAGCAAAAAAAGTGCCACTAAATCTCCACCCCCCACCCGCCCCCACCCAGTCCCTTCCTGCCTCGCAGTTATTATCGGGGCCATAATGTCAGCAACGTTGTAAGTAAATCCCATCACATGAAAATTATGTGTCACAAAGAGTCAAATGTTTTTATTGTAAAGTATTACGTTTAACCACTCCTCTTTGCATATGTTTATCAACATATACAAAAGCAATGATATTTGCATGTTCACAAAGCCAGCAATGGCTTTCAAAGTTCAATAGATTCACCAGAGTGGTGGTGAGTAAAACTCTGGTCTATTAAACCATTTGATAGGCTTATCACATAGTGATCTTAGACTGGCAAGTGTAATTTTGCTACACCCATCGTCAAGTCAGTAAAGTTGTGGGTGTGCGTTAAATATAATGGTCAAAATTTACAAATACAAAAACAGGGAATTATTGGGGGGAATGCGGGAGGGGGGCAGGGGTTAAATTTTCAAAAATTGTAAATCCGCCTCCAACACGTCCACTTCTGGTTATAACGGAGGCGGGTTGGGGCCAGGTGACAAACCTGCTCTCCAGAGGCGAGTCCATCATTTAAGTATTTTAATGAGGCTGTGTGCCTCAAATTTTAGCAGGATTTTAGATTTAATGCCTGCAGGCCTTTCCAGCACTACTTGTGGGCCAGGAGGAGCAGGAGTGCTTCCCCCCCGGTCCCCAAGCAAACCTGATAACCTCCACCCGATCGGTCAACCCTCCCCCCCCCCCGCACCCAATGATCTGATCTCCCCCACAACCCCCCCACCCCATAACTATCAGGGCCATTATATAGTAACAATAGGCTGTTAATTTTGTACATTTATTTTCAAAAATCTACCTTTCATGTCCTCAGGATTTCCCAAAATGCTTCACAACAATGAAATAGTTTTGAAGTGTAGTCACTGTTGGAATATAAGCAACACAGAAACCATTTTGCCACAGTGAGGTCCGACAAACAGCAATGAGCTAAATGATCAGATAATTTGTTTGGTTATGTAGGTTACGTGATAAATGTTGGTCAGTGCACTAGGAGAACACTGATGCTCTTCTTTGACTAGCACTGTGAGATCCTTTACGTCCACCTGAACAGACTGAGTCTCGGTTTAATGTCTCATTCAAAAGGGGTGGTCTGCGGGTGGTTTGGAATGACTGTAGATGTTCCTTGGGACCACAACTGGAAATTCTTTAAAGTAATCTCAGAGTAAAGTATTAAAAGGTTGTGCGAAAATTCAACCCTTCAGACATGAACCGAATACAGTGCTGACGGGGAACGTTGAGGAAGCATAGATTAAGTGATTCACTGTCTGTCTGCATTTGACTCACTGAGGTCCCATAACTCAGGTACTTGGACTGCCTGTTGCTGCCACAAAGTCCTCGGACTGTCTCTGAATAGGATCGTTTAGGTTTGTTGTTTAAACATTGATGCATTGAAAGTTTTCAAAACTCAAGAGTGTTAGGGTATAATTCACAAGTTAATAATCTTGATAGTTGATTAGCATGGTCTACTTTAATACAGTTGTTTTTGTTGGTTTTGATTTCAATGTCCTCTGGGGGTTGGAATTCTGTACTTTTTTATGGGGTACTGACTCAACATGTGCTCAACCTGCCTGCAGGCTTCTATCAGGCTAAATCAAGCTGACACTGATTTCCTGTGTTTCTCTATCACCATAAACAGTGATTAAGTCCATATGACAAAGTGATATGCAATCACCTTCCTGAGAAATCAGCTAAAAATTTAACTATTATAATAGAAAACAAAATACTCAGAAAACCACAAGCCTTCCAACAGGTCTAAAGTTAGTATTCCATTCCTAACACATCCATCTTCTGTTTCCTCTATGAGGATACGTGGCCTACTTAGGAGTGAACATACTTACTCTGTGTGAACATTCATTTATTCATAATCATTTGTTCACATTATTTCCAGGGTAAGTTTAATTGAATTTTGATGGATTACGATTAAAATAAATTACAAATCTGTTTTCTGAGTAACGAACAGTCTTATTAGATTAATAACTAATGGATGTCTTTGCAAGCTTAGCTATGCTGAAAGTAAGATTTTTGAGGAAACTTTTGTTTTGCATTGTTAGTAGTAGTGATTAATGATTCTGTGCAAATTCAAGATTCTAGGGGAGTAGCATGCCTGGAACCTTTCCCAGGATACCATTTTGAAACTACCCAAGTTGTGAGAACCTAGACTGCATCTTTTTGCCTGTGTGCATTCTGGCCCTTTTTATTTCCGGTGCACGTTTTCAAGTCTGTGTAAAACAGGCGGCAGTGACTCAGCAGCGCACTCTACAACCCGCCCTATCTTCTTTTCCATTGACACCGTGTAAAACCAGCTCCCAATTCACAACGTCCGTTTCGTGATAGCCCCTGTGACTCTATCTAATCCAGACAAAGAATATTTGATGACAAGGTGGTTTCATTCCCTCAACAACAGTTTAAAATTATAAACCAATCTCTCTATATAAAAAAGAGAAAGGCAGAGAGAGATTTCTAGTTTACTTGTTTAAATGGCCTACTGACTGAACCAGGCAAGCACTTTGCCCAGCGATAGACTCTTTTTAAAAGTGGCAGCAGTCGAAGGTGCCAGTGTAAATGGAACGGTGAGCCATTTTTGAGTTGCTTCTGCCCCGTCTACACCAGCTGACTTAAGTTAAAATCTAACTCCTGGTATTAAAATACACCTTAATGGGGACATTAATTGTCAAACCACAACAATCCCATTCATGCTAATCAAACATAAAGATTATTAACTTGTGAATTATACCCGAACACTCTAGAGTTTCAAAAACTTTCAATGCATTAATGCTTAACCATTTTCATCGAACCAAAACAATCGCATTCAGAGACAATCCCACTGACTACGTGGCAGCAGCAAGCAGTCCAAGTACCTGAGTTATGGGGCTTCAGTGAGTCAAATGCAGACAGCCAGTGAATCATTTAACCTATGCTTCATCAACAAGCCCGTCAACACAGTATTTGGTTCATGTCTGTAGAGTTGAATTTCTGCAAAACCTTTTACACTTTATCTTCAAGAATTTCCAGTTGTGGTCCCAAGGAGCATCCCCAGTCATTCCAAACTTCAAGTAATTTCAAGGCTCAAGTCCTTTGCGTGGACAGTCTGGTGGTGTTGGTGTTCGTATTAAATTACTCGATCTGTTCATTTTTGGCTTTTGAAACATTATAACAGAGACCTTAATTTACCTAAAATGGTTTGTAATAAAGACAAATTGGAATGTATGGGATGATCTTTATTAATAGTGGATTTAATGCAGAGGACACAAACTGGCACATTATAATGAGAGAAAGAATGAACTTGCATTTATATAACACCTTTCATAACCTCAGGATGTCCCAAAGCACTTTACAGCCATTGAAGTGCAGTCACTGTAGTAATGTAAGGCAGCCAATATGTGCACAGCAAGGTCCCACAAACAGCAGTGAGATAAATTACGAGAAAATTTGTTCTTTTAGTGATGTTGATTAAAGGATAATCGTTGGCCATGATGCTGGGAGAACTCCCCTGCTTTTCTTCGAATAGTGCCATGGGATCATTTATGCTCACCTAAGAGGTTGAGGAGGCTTTGGGATAACATCCTGATTTAATATCTCATCTAAAAGACATCGGTTGGAATTTTGCCGGTGCTCAGGGGGCGGGTTTGGAGGCGGGACATCCGGCAAAATTGCAAAGATTGACAGCGGGTCAGAAACCCGCTGTCAACCCGTCTCCAATCAATCTTCCCAGTTTTGCGCATGGACCCGACACCTAGCGGCAGGAAGAGGATTACAGCCACTTAACTGCTTGTTAACAGGTTGTTAACAGGCAGTTAAGAGGCTTTTTGCAATTTTGACAGTTTTACTGCAGGCTGCCCGACATCCGGACTCCACGCCAGGTAAGTGTGGCGTGCTGTGGGTCTACTGTAATGTTTCTGCATTGATGATAGATGCAGTAGTGGTGTGAAGGATCCAATGGTGCACTGGTGAGTTTCAGAGGTAAGATGATGTTGGGAAAATAATTTTTAATGCATTTACACTTTTCTGTAGGTAACAAGTTTTGAATTGGATGTCTAGTCCCACTTCATTGGGAGAACCTCTCTCACCAGTGACAGATCACTTCTGTAACCTCACCTGCAGCTGCCATCTGTTCTAGCCTAAGGAGGGAGTCACTCGAGAGCTGGGGTGGAAGAGCTCACCTTTGTACAGTGATTGTCAGTGTTTGCAACACCTCAATGCTGTCAAACACTGAGAAATCAGCTGTCAAGAAAAATGTGCATGGCCCCTTTAAGAAAACCGGCAGATGACACGTCATCAACTGATGTCATCTGACACTGGCTTCCTCTTAATTGGCAGGCGAGCCTGCAAGGCGGGCTTAACAAGGCCAATTGATGCAAAATCACGTTTGTGCATCTGATATCATTGGGAACGGGACTGGAACCCGGAAGGCAGCTGTCCCTCACCCAAGCCACCTCGAACCGAAAAATCGCAGCTATCAAGTCTGACAGTGCAGCACTCCATCAACATGTCAGCCAAGGCTACAAAGGCAATACAAACAAGGTACAAATGAAGAAAAGCATGATATTTAATAGTACAAAGTCACTATTGTAATATATAGAAAACATAGAAACATAGAATCTAGGAGCAGGAGTAGGCCATTCGGCCCGTCGAGCCTGCTCCGCCATTCAATACGATCATGGCTGATCATCCAAATCCAGTACCCTGTCCCTGCTTTAATCCCCACAGTACACATATCCCACCCTACCCCCGTAACCCCACGTATTTAATTCCCCCTAACATATCCCATCCTATCCCCATAACCCCACATATGTGGGTACAATAAATGAAGGACAGAGACAGGATGGGCTGGATTTTGATGATGGGGTCGGGTTGGTGTCGTGAATCCCACATTTTGGCTTGTAGACCCGCCTCCATCGAGATGTGGCCAACCCACTGTATTTTCCCTTGATTGACCTTGTTGAGCCCGCCCAGTGGGCTCAGCAGGCCAATTAAGAGCCACCCGGCAACAGGTGACGTCACAGATTGTCATTTCATCTGTCAAGAGCTTTTGACAGATGAAATATCAGTGTTTGACAGCTCTGTGAAGCTGTCAAACACTGACAATATGATTTCTAACTTGAGTCCTTCCTCTCAGGCTGAGTTAGAAATCATTCCACCACAGAAAACAGAAGGCTGCAGTTTTTGACAGAACCACGGCTTTTCTGCTTTCTGTGCCGGTGAGATTTCTGACTCCCGAGAACTGAAGGGCTGACACCTGCAGGAGGAAGTTAAGATAAGTAAAACTTTTTCGCACAGTTAGCACTTACCTTACACACTTACCTCTGCACACATGCACCCATCACTCACCTGCCCACCGGACATATCGACCCCTCCAACCCCTGCAGACTCACGGTCCGCCCCGATAACTTGGCGTGGTTGCCACCTGTCGGGAAGCCCACATTTCAGCCATCAAAATAGGGATTAGGCAAAAAACTACCTGTTAACAGGCAGTTAATTGTCACTAATCCCTTCCCGCCTCGGGGAGTCGGGTCCCAGCACAGGTCGGGTACCCGCCGCCAGCGAAACTGGCATGGAGGCGGGTTGGAGGCGAGATGGGGTCGGGACCCCCGAATCTGCAACTTTAACCCCCCACACGCCTCCAAACCCGACTCCACAGGTCATTGAAAATCCAGCCCGATGAGTTGCTAGTCCAGGTGCTTGCTTAACTCGGCCAGAGCGAACTGAGCATGCTCATACCAAACCATGTGACAAACCGTGTGATAATGGTGAACTGCTTTCCCCTTAAAAAAAAATGTATGTATTCCCCTCTCAAATACATCCAAACTATGATTCCACCTTTCCCAGTGTTACATGTATCACAGAACAAAAACTCCTGGCTTTTTTTCTTTTAATTGAACAACAAATCCTACAAATGAACTACAAATTCAGTTTAGTAACAGGTTTGCGGAGCCTTCCTGATCTCCTTAAAAAAAGGTTTTGGTGTTGAACCAATTTTCGGGCTCTTTTGTTTTGGTTCTGAACTCAAAGATGATCTGTTTTTATCTCAGATTTGTTTGCTTTGGGCACTACCACAATCTGGGTAGCCCATTCACTTTTATCAGTTTTTACTAGCTCTTCCTCCACCTGACTTTTCAACGCATAGGAGACCGGCCTTGCCTGACAACAGACAGGCTTTGCGTTGGACTTGATGCGGATATGCGCATCATACCCAGTGATGACTTCATAACTGTCTGTAAACATGCTTTTGTACTTGTTCAGCATTGTGTCGAGTCGCTTCTTTGAAGCATCTACACTGAAGATGTTTTTTCCAGTCTAGTTTTAACTTTCTCAACCAGTCTTTGACCATGAGGGTTGGCCTTTTATTGTAGGCAGCTTTACTGATTGGCCACTGTGTTGAACTGTACATTCTATTTGTCCACATGTCTCTAGGATTTCTCTGGAGTAGGTTTTTAACTCTGCGATACTCTTTGTAAGTGGTATTTGATTAAACTGTGTCCTTATTCATGATAGAGCAGTCCGTCGCCGTGTCAATACACATATCAATATATTGCTCGTTGAGCAAAAGTTTAGTACGGAAGTCTTTCTCACGGCTGTTAGCATTGCTGCTCGTGGCATAGGTACTGTAGATTCCTAGTTCTTCAACATCGGGTGTACTCACTTCAACATTGTGAACTCTTCCCTTTTGTTATCACTGCTTTGCATTGTCACTAGAATGGTTCTTACTTCCTGCTTTCGATCTAGCTCTGCAAGCTGCTGAAATATGGCTTTGCTTCTGACAGTGAAAACACTTGGCATTTCTGTATTGACAGGACTGTGGTGAGTGATTTCCATTGCAGCGATAACAATTCACTGAACTGCTCTCACTGACATGCTTTTGACTTGGTCTCAGAGCTTTAGATTTGGCATTGGCTTTGTCCTCGGGTTTCTCGACAATGTCTTCAAATGACGCATCCTTCGCTTTCCCTGGGGCGAGTATGTTTGTCAACATTCCGCAGACAGCTGGCTCGATCTCTGTTAGAAAAATTGCTTTCTTACATTCACAAATTACTTTATTTTGAGCTTGAACATTCTCATCAGCACCTTCGGTCTCAATAATGTTATTCGTCTTAAAAAACATCTCCATCTGCTCAATGTAAGATCTGAATGGTTCGCCGAGGCTTCCAATGAATCCCGTAGGCGCGGTCGTGATTATCCTGATCCCGTTGAACAGTGACTCAGCACGCTACCCATGTACCTTAAACTTTTCCACTCGAAGGTTGATCACTGTATCCTTCCATGATCCCTAAAAATGGCTTTGGGATCCCATCCTCATCATCAAAAATGTAATATATGTGGGTAGAACAAATGAAGGACAGGGACACGATGAGTTGCTAGTCCATGTGCTTGCTTTACTAGGCCAGAGCGACTGAGCATGCTCATACTAAACCATGTGATAATACATACAACTATAAAGGCTACTTATGTGTCAGTTTGACTCCGTTGGTAGCATTCATCTCTGAGTCAAGAGATTGTGAGTACAAGCCCCATTCCAGAACTTGAGCACATAATTTAGATTGACATTCCAGTACGAAGAGAATGATGCAATGTTGAAGGTGCCACCTTTTGGATGAAACATTAAATCCGTCTGCCTGTTCTTTTGATTTTTATGTTTACATAAAATTCAGCTCCCCTCTCAAGACAGTGCTTCAGATTGTATTGTAATTTCTCATGTCTGTCCACTTTAATCATTACTTTCATCATGCTTATGTCAACTCAGATTTCACTTGTGCCATTTTGTGTGCTACAGACCCAAGTCCCTTCTTTTCCAGCTCCATTCTGGTCTTTCAGCCTTCACTGCACTCCTGCATCTCTCCATCTCCCTCCCTCTCTCTTGCTGCGCACTCTCTATGACCAATAACTCCAACTGCCTCATCCCTCATTCCTGTCAACCTTTTCCAGCACGTTCATTGGACAACCTCACCAACTTCCCTCTCATCCTACTCAACCTATTCACCAACAAACCCCCCCCCCCTCCCCCACTCCCAGTCTCTGCCAGGGGGTCCACAATCAGCACCCCTCTGCATTTTCCATCCAAAATGTCTGGTCACTTTCTAGCAAGGCCCTGGCCAGCCATACCATTGCTGGAGACGATTGCATTAACATTACAGCCCTGACCAAAATGGTGACAAAATCCCTGAAACCTCTCCACCTGGCTTCACTTTCAAACTACCTCCCAAGCTCAAACTGTGTCATCAATCTATCCCTTATTACCAAGTCTCATCTTGACATCACTCTCTATTCCTTTGGTATTTATCCTCCTTTGAGCACCTCACCCTGTTCTACCCTCCTGGCTTTCCTTGAAAATCCATGTTGACTATTTCCCCCTCCCCCCTCAAACATGACCCCGCTTTTCTCCCCAAAATATCTTCCCTTCTCTCTTCCCTACATGTCTGTAGTGAGCAACACCTCATTCGCAACAATTTCAATTTTCACTCCAGTTCCCCTTGCCTTCTGAATTCACTTCCCTCCTGTCGTCCCTAAACCTCTCTCTTCATATAAAGTCTGCTAGCTATATTCATAGCCATTCCCTGGGATTTTGCCATCTCCCATGAACTCTTTACTCCCAAGGCCTTTGATCACCATCAAGGCCACGTCCAACCACTTCCCTGTATCCCTCCAAACTCCCTACCTTCATTCAGCCTCACTTCCTTCAGAATCCAATCTTAGAAAAAACTCTCCCCTGACTTGCTTACAACCATAATTTCTAACTCTCAACTGCTCAGCCTTTAGCTCTCTATTTGTCTTGATAGTCCTCCTGTTGATTTGGTCAACCATTCCCTCAACCCTACTTTCAATGCCCTTGTACTCAGAAGAACCGTCACTCTCTTCCATTCTTGTTATTCTTCCAGGTACAGCCCCCATCTCAATGCCCTCAATTCACAGCAGTGCAAACTTGGCACACAACTGGCTTAATCATTCATTGAAAATATGGCTTCACCATATCAAGCTATACCGAACCTTGCTGTCCAGTGCCAAAATTGCTCATTATCCAGGGATTACCATGGTGGACAAAGATAACCCAGGCTTTTTTTTATCTACACTGACCACCCTCCTTAAACCTCTCACCCCTGCTCTCTCCAACCTCCCCTCTAACACCAAGGGGGAAATTTTAACCCCCAAAAACGAGTGGGTTTGGTTCGGGTGGGAGGTTAAAAAGCTAAAACTCGGAAACAGGACCCCAACCCGCCTCGAACTCGTCCACTTCCGGTTTTAACGGGGCAGGACGAGGAGCAGGCAACCAATCCGCTCTCAGGAGGTGGGTTGGTCATTTAAATATTCTAATGTGGTTGCGTGCCTTCATTTTAACAGGGATTCTATTTTTAACCCCAGTTGGCCGGGTTTCCCTGGCCTTGGGAAACCCAGCAGGTGAAAGGAGGCGAGAAAGGCTAAATCCATGAGGTAAGTGCCTTTACAGCACTGCTTGTGGCCCAGAAGCAGGAGTGTTTCCTCCGGGCCCAACAAGCTTACCAGTAACCCCATCCCCCACAATCTGTCTGCTCCCCCCCTCCCCCGCGATCGCTCCCCTCCCCGCAATAAGACCCCCCCGCAATCATACCTTCCCGACCACTATCTTCCCCCCCCACCGACCACTATCTGCACCCCCCCCGACTACTATACGCACCCCCCCCCGACCACTATCTGCACCCCCCCGACTTCTATCTGCACCACCCCCCGACCACTATCTGCACCCCCCCGACCACTATCTGCACCCCCCCGACCACTATCTGCACCCCCCGCGACCACTATCTGCACCCCCCGCGACCACTATCTGCACTCCCCCGCGACCACTATCTGCACTCCCCCCCGACCACTATCTGCACCCCCCCCGACCACTATCTGCACTCCCCCCCGACCACTATCTGCACTCCCCCCCGACCACTATCTGCACCCCCCCGACCACTATCTGCAACCCCCCCGACCACTATCTGTAACTCCCCCGACCACTATCTGCAACCCCCCCGACCACTATCTGCAACCCCCCCCGACCACTATCTGCACCCCCCCGACCACTATCTGCAACCCCCCCCGACCACTATCTGCACCCCCCCCGACCACTATCTGCAACCCCCCCGACCACTATCTGCACCCCCCCGCGACCACTATCTGAACCCCCCCTGACCACTATCTGCACCCCCCCGACCACTACCTGCACTCCCCCCCGACCACTATCTGCAACCCCCCGACCACTATCTGCAACCCCCCGACCACTACCTGCACTCCCCCCCCGACCACTACCTGCACTCCCCCCCGACCACTATCTGCACCCCCCGACCACTACCTGCAACCCCCCGACCACTATCTGCACCCCCCCGACCACTACCTGCACTCCCCCCCCGACCACTATCTGCACCCCCCCGACCACTATCTGCACCCCCCCCACGACCACTATCTGCACCCCCCCCCCCGCGACCACTATCTGAACCCCCCCCCTGACCACTATCTGCACCCCCCCCTCCCGCGATCTGTCCCATCCCCGCACTAGATCTACATGCTCTCAGCTCGGCTGAGGCTCTCCCGCCCAACAGGCATGGGCGGGCAACCTACAGAAAACAATTAAAAGACAAGTTGAAAAGTGCAGGACATTCGGGAAACCCGTACTTCCGGGTTTCCAGATCTTAACTTCACCTCTCCTCATGGAATGTGCCTCGGAGGTAAGATTGGGGCCCAAGTGTAAGAAAGTCAGGAATTTATTTTGTTAGTAAGATCACAACTACCTCTTCAGCTACCTCTACTCCTTCACCTCCTTCACTCTGCCCGCTTAGCCAATCCAACCCTTAAGTCCCCTGCTAACTCATCCCTGGTCTCTATAATTTTTCCCCCCATCTCCCACTACCCCGCTCCAAGCTAATTATTCCATGAGACCTACCTCCTGCTCCCTCAACCCCTTTCCCACTGATCGCCAGCTTCCCTTCTTGGCTCTCATACTAGCTAATGTTGTAATTGGTTCCCCCTCACCTGGCACTCTACCTTCTCTTTCCAATTCGCTGTCATCACAACCCCAGTAGTATATTATCCTTCCTCATTCTGCTTTATCATTCTGCAGCCTTTGACATGGCTAACCACACCATCCTTCACCAACACCTCTTCTCCATTGTTCATCTCAGTGGGACTGCCCACACTTGGTTCCAGTCTGATCAAGCTGAATTTCCATCCCCACATCCTCTCTATCATAGGGCTGCCTACTTGCACCTCCATAATACTGTCCACCTCCATTTCTACATCAGTTCTTTTACTGTTGAACCCTTATTCATGCCTTTTGTTACCACCAAACTTGACTTCTTCAAATTTGTCCTTACCAGCCTCTGATCCTCCTCCCTCTATCACCACCATACTCACTGGCCTACAATAGCTCCTGGTTCCCCAACACTTCAAATTTGAAATTATTTTCTTTATCTAAAGCCTCATCTCTCTCTATGTAACCTCCTCCAGCCCTATAACCCCTCCTGAAGTTTGTTCCTCTGACTCTTGCCTTTCATGAATCCTCACTCCCTTCGTCTCACCTTTGTCAGCCAAGCTTTCAGTCACCTCAGTCCCATTTTATGGAATTAACTCCCTAAACTCCTCCTCCCTTACACCCTTTAAGGCCCTGCTTAAAGTCCATCTCCTTGACTAAACCTTTGGTCCCTCCTCCTATATCTCTCTTTTCTTTGGCTTGGTGTCTATTTTTCCAATGCTTCTATGAAGTGTCTTGGAACATTTTCTATGATAAAGGTGATATATAAATGAAAGCTGTTGTCATCAATGTCATCAGGTGGATGTTAACAATTCCACTGCAATATTCGAGGAAAAACAGGGCGTCCTCGCAGTGTATCACACAGAATCACAGAATCCCCACAGTGCAGATAGAGGCCATTTCGGCCCATCGAGCCTGCACCGACACATATCCCACCCTATCCCCGTAACCCCACGTATTTAATCCCCCTAACACTAAGGGTCAATTTATCATAGCCAAATCACCTAACTCGCACATCTTTGGACTGTGGGAGGAAACCGGAGCACCCGGAGGAAACCCACGCAGACACGGGGAGAATGTGCAAACTCCACACAGACAGTCACCCGAGGCCGGATTCGAACCCGGGTCCCTGGCGCTGTGAGGCAACAGTGTATGCCACCGTGTACTAGCCAACAATTATCCCTCAACCAGCATCACCAAAATAGATGAACTGGTGATTCATCTCATTGCTGTTTGTGGAACCTTGCTGTGTACAATTAGCTGTCACATTTTCCTATAAAACAAGTAATTACACTTTAAAAGTAATTAAGTGAAGTGCTTTAGAATGTTCTGCATTCATAAGATGTTACATTTTTTTTTCCCACAAACACATTTAAAATAATGAGGGACCGAATAGATAGGATAGAAATTGTTTGATAAGTAAGGCAGTGAGTTCCATACACTATGGGCACAAGAGACAAAAGATTGATTACGATAATTGAGCTCTTTGGGAAATGGAGACTTAAGCATGGTGAGAGATCAGTTTGATGAGAATGAACAGATGAACTGAATAATAAGCTTATTACTAAAGTAATCAGGTGCAAGGTTTTGAAAGCATTTGCAAATTCAAGGTTCAACTTGAAACTTGCACTTAAAAATGGAGCTGCTGTTCCAGCACGTTCTTGTAAGCAAATGGCTTACACACCATTTGGGAATAATTGTATCTCTAGTTATGAGCTTTGACATAAGGTTATCTGTCAGAACTGCCTCTTTGAGACAAACTACATGTTTTGTTGCTAGATGAACCCAAGGGACCTGTCCGTTGAATAATGAGACAGATTTTAATCAGGATAATATTAATTTAAATATATCTGATTACTGTAAGAATGACTGATTCAGCAGTGTTCTGCTATCATCATGCAAAATTAATACTGCAGTCTGACACTCCTATAAATAATTTGTCTTGAGCTCTAACTTGTTCTATATTATTTCATACACCCTTGAGATAATGGTCAGTGTGAGCTCGTTAGAAGTTACATGGATGCAGAGAATCATTCATTAGGCATATAATTAGTCAAAGACTTGTCATGCAATACACGGGTGGAAACCTCCTCTGGGGCATGTTTCATTTTGAACTTGCTTAAAGGTGACTACATTTTTAAATGTGAGCCTATCCACTATTTGAAGAAACATGCTCAGAGGAAAATCACTGCAAGTTGAGATAAAGTAGACCATTTTAGCACAGGCACAAAGGAGATGGTTTTGACTTGCAGAACATGCAAATGTAAGCTGTCTGGATCCTTTTATGGTTTCCTTTACATAACTGAAAGCAGCAGAAAAAACAACTTTTATAACATCACTTCACAGAGGCTGTTCCAAATGCTGGCAGTCACTTTGTATAGAAATATGATTATATTCAGGTAAGTGACCTCAGGTTAGCTGAACCTTGCCATATCTAGTGCCTGAGATAAGCAACAAGGAAATACTTTTAAGAATTGTATTCCCCTCCCACTGTCAGGGATTATAGTTGGAATACTTATGAGTATGAATGATAAACTGTGTAGTAGCTGTTCGTGTTTATTTGTTTTCCATTTTTATTATGTGCTATAAGGACCAGAATGTGTTTTTGGAAGAGATCTGCAATATATTGTGCTATTTCTTAATAAATTCTCTGGGCTGGATTTTCATAGGGCCGTTGAGGCGGGATTGGAGGCGTGTGGGGGGTTAAAATTGCAGAAACTGGCGGGCGGGCCCGATCCCGCCTCCACGCAATTTTGATGAAATCGTGTCTACTGGTCCCGCCTCCGTCCCGCCTCCAAGAGGCGGGAGAGGCCATTAATGCCCTTAACAAGCCCTAAATTGGCTCAGTAATGCCATTTTGATAGTTTTTTGCGAGTTTAACCCTTTTCCCACGTGAAACACACCTGATGGGAAACACGCCAGTGAAACCTGGCGGGAGCACAAGTGGATAGCTGACTATCAGCTGCAGCTCAACCATTAAATAGGAGATTTGATCAGCCTTCATTTGCAGGTGGCAGAACTTTGTTGTCACAGGTCTGGGGGAACTTTTAGAAGGCATAACCACAGCTCTGGAAGTTTGGAGCCTGACACCCATCTCCAGTTTGACCTCCTGGGAAACCCCTCTCGCCACCCTCATTGAGCGCTTCCTCAACTGAGGCATATACCAGAGGCATGGGAGCCATTTATTTCCTTCCCTCCTGGGCATCCGATGAGGATGAACACCAGCCGTGGCAGCAGCAGAACCATGAACAACAGCAGCAGCAACAGCAACAGCAGGAGCGCCAAGCTGCTCCTCACCCACCTGAAGCTGCACAGGCCAGAAGGCACCAGCGCGTGACTACATTGCTGCCCGAGATGCAAGGGACGCACTTGACCAGATTTGCTTAGCCTGCACAATCAAACACTTTTGCCTCGCACCTTCTTATCAGACCATCGACAATGGCCAGGAACCTGCGGATTCCTATCACTCTGACCACCATACTGACAATTGCAAGTTATCCTAAGGCCTCATTGTGGAAGTCCCATTAGCGAAATGACAGACACCACAACTGCAGCCTTAGCGATCAGAGTTTTTATTTACACTTAACACCTGATGGCTTTTTCACATTAAACATCAAATTTCACCCAAGTGACTACCCTTGTGACTATTTGTGCAGTATCTTTCTCTTACACGTGCTCCTACGTGGTGCTTCCCTCTGGCTTCAGCAGAGGTGGAGGCCCCCTGCTCAGTTTGTTGCTGCTCCTGTCTCGACACCTTTGGCGGGCGTCCTCTGGGGTTGCGAACCTGCGAGGGCTCGGCAACAGTCTGCTGCTCCTGCGGCTGGGCAGGGGTTGGGACGCCGATCTCAGTTGGGTGCGGACTCTGGTGGGGCTCTGACCGAGGACTTGTCAGTGGCATGGAAGTGTGAGCGCTTGGAGAGGAGCCCCCACCTCCTTGTTGTCTGCCATCAACATCCCTCTCATGGGTCAGGTCCACCTCAGCGCTTGCAAGTGGATTGAGAGCACCTTGCTGCACATCAGGGGGGCCATGGGGACCCGTATCTGCACTGGCAGTCCTACTCAGAAGGACTTCCATGAAGGTCTGGTTTCTCTGTTCAATAGATGTCCATCGCTCCTCCAGAGATGTCATTCTATTCAGAACACTCACCATGTTTTCTGCACTCTGGTGACTTTTAACCTCCATGGAGGTTGCCATCCTTTCCATGGTGATGCGTTCATGCGCCAATGACTCCACAAAGGCTCTGCTCATGTTCGCTATGGACTGCTCCATTCGCTCCACACTTGCAGTGACCCTGGAGACAAAACCTGTCAGAGACTCCTGCATCTGTTCCTGGAGTTCCAGCACCGCTGATCTTATGGATGGCCCCAGAGGCAGAGGGTCGACATGCAGCTGAGCCGAGCTGGGAGATTCCTGCGCCCTCCGACTAGTACTCTCCACTGCTGTCCCTGTCTCCACCATCTGCTGATGCTCACTTGTGAGCTGTGATACACCAGGTGACAACACTACTCTATGTCCCGAGGGTCCCACCGAGGTGTGAGTCTCTACGCTGGTGCTGGGTGCACTGAATTCTGCTGACGCTGCGCCCTCAGAGGTTGCAGCTTCCTCTGAGGAGTCTGGATGCTCAGGCTGGTCCTCCTGGACAGTGGGGACGGGTGCTCGCGATGGTCCTGTGGGGGAGTAAAGGAAAGAGTCAGAGATGTGATGCCAAGGTTACATGCACATTGCATATTGCAGATGATCATAAATCCATCTGTTAGAGCTTCAGATTCATTATCAGCGACTCATGCAATGTCAATGAGAGAGATGGAACACTATTCTGTCACCAGCTTGCTGTGATGCACCCGTCTGTCCGTCTCCCACTTGCGTATCCTCCTCTACTCCCACGATCTCCAGGATCGCATCCTCCCAGGGGGTGAGCTGGGCTAATGAAGGTGGCCCTCCTCCTGTCCTGGCTCTTTCCCTTTTCATTGTGAGCTCTCTTTTCCTGCAATGAGGGAGACAAGTGGAGTTTGAGTGAGATTGAAGGAGTGAGTGTAGAGAGTCCATAGCATAGATGCTTAGAAGGAGACAAAGATGGAGTGAGGTGGCAAGACCAAGGGCCCTCCCTGTGTGTTGTAAGTTGTTTTCATAGCATGACAGTGATAGGGATTGTGAGGGCTGCATAGTCGAATAGTAAGGTGAATGTGACCATAGAGGGAGAGGGAATGGGTAAGGGTGCATGGATGTCAGTGTCAAGTGGGATATGGAGGAAGAGGTTGCTAAAGCTGAGTGCTGGTGAGGAGAGGCAATGGGGATCAGATTGAGGGTGAAGGGAAAGTCATACTCACTTTTGCAGTGCGCAGAAGGTCATGAAACCTCTTCTGCACTGGAGCCAGGTTCTGCGGGTGATGGATAAGGAGTTGACCTCCTGGGCGACCTGGACCCACACAGCCTTGGTCTGCTGGGGAGGCTTCTTCCTCCCTGAGGAGGGGAAGAGCACCTCTCTGCTGGCTCTTGCTCCCTCCACCAAAGCTTGTAGGGCAACGTCATCGAACCTGGGAGCAGACCTGGGTCGTTGGCTGGCCATTCCTCCTGCAGTTGCCTCTAGAATACAGGTCCAAAAGCTTGGCAGCCTGCAGAAGAAGCAAGGCTTGTTGCAGACCTTAAATGCAGCAGCAATGATGACGTCATCGGAGGCGACTTTCAGACTGGAATAACTCATTGGCCATGGGTTTCCACACGTTGGAACTCAATTGGCCAATTAAGTTAAAATCGCATCATTCATCCACATCGATCTAGATTCGGGTGGGCAACACGGAAAGCGGATAACACGACCCCAACCCGCCTCAGTATCAAAATCCAGCCCTATGTCTTAAGAACTAATCACATAGTTCTGTGTGCGAAGTATTCAGTTCCATACTATGAATCCCCCAGACCCTTTCATTCCTCCTCTTGTTGTTCTATGATATGGTTTAAATTACAAAAAGATGTTGGAATATTCTACTGAAAGTGTTTTGCCCTTCCTGATCTACAACTGGGATCGAAGAATAGTGTATGCTACCATGTTAGACACTGCTCTGTTACTGCTCCAGCTCCTTCAGGCTCAGAGACTCCATCTTGTAATCATCATGAGCTGATTTGATCTTTGAGATTTTTACAATTTTGCATTTAATGGGATTTTATGACAATATCATTGTCTTTTTGGAATATATATTCCAATTACATTTTTGTGATCCCCTAAGAGGTGGGCATAACAATTACTCCATTCTATTCTCCTGGCAGAATAGGAGTATTATCAAAGGATTTATTTATGCATTTTGAAATAATTAGGGAATTTACTATTCTCATCAATGTGAAGGATGATGGTGGTGGGAAGTATTTTACCATTCTTTGCACCCAATAGCAGCAAGAAGCACTCCTTGGTAAGGTGTAGAAATGGTTTAGGCATGTGGTGAAGCTCCCTCTCCTATGCCCCAATAATGTGCTTTAACTGCAAATCTAATGTGCTGGTACATACCTAATGTTGCCCATCTTTGGCCTTGTACATGTAGTTGGTGAGGTTTTTTTGATTATTGTTCTCTCACTATGGTTCATATCTTTATAAAGTCGATATGGCACAGAAACAGGCCATTCGGCCCAACCAGTCCATGCTGGCGTTTATGCTCCACTCGAACCTCCTCCTGTCTTTCCTCATCTAAATCTATCAGCGTAACCCTCTATTCCCTTCTCCCTCATATGCTTATCTAGCTTCCCCTTAAATGCGTCTAAACTATTCGCTTCAACCACTCCCTGTGGTAGCTGTCATAAATCGCAAGTAACAACTCAGGAAGTACTACTGGGCGGCCAGCTGGGGCGCCGTCCAGGGAGTATAAATACTCAGGCATGGGCCCACCTTGGGCAGAGACAATCTGGAAACAGGAAGCTAGTGACTGCTAACTAGACCTCCATGTTTTGTTACAAGTTGATTAAAGCCTTGCTTTATGTTCAAGTGCGTAGTGAGTCTTTATTACGTCAATTTAATCAACTTGATATCGTCTCCACGCTTTGGGTGATTCGGAACAACCAGCTGCAACTCGAACCACAGAAGGGAACTTGGGCAAGAAACTGATCCATCATGGAAAAACTCCTTAGACCCGCTCGTCTCGACCTGGACCCGAATGCACCTGCGGCAGCAAAGGTATGGAAGCATTGGTTTCGTACCTTTAGCAACTTTCTTGAAGAATGTGGGGCGGATGTCCCTAATAAGTTACGAATGCTTATCAACTATGTGTCTCCTCATGTGTATGATTATATTGAGGACTGTATAGACTATGACACTGCTATCGAAATCTTACAGCAGCTATATGTCAAGTCCCCAAATGAAATCTTTGCTCGACACCTACTGGCAGCAGCCTGGGGAATCACTCGATGAATTTCTCCAGAAACTTCGCAGGCTCAGCAAGGATTGTAACCTTAAAGCAGTTTCAGCTGAACAGTATCAAGAGGAACTAATCCGCGATTCCTTTATCAATGGAATCGCGTCCCCTTTTATACGTCAGCGCCTGCTGGAAAATAAAACCCTCAATTTACGGGCTGCTTATGACCAGGCGTGTTCCTTGGACTTGGCCAAGAAAAATGCAGACACTTATCTCCCACCACGTGCACGGGCGGCGGCTATCTCCTTTAATGAGTCTTTCGGTAGGTCTCGGGCGGATGCCCCCACTGATGTTGACTCTACTCTAACAGACGACGACCCTACCCTAGAGGCCTTCGCTGATGACGACCCCGCCCTAGCAGCATCCTGGCAATCAGGAAGAAAGTGTTTCTTTTGTGGAGGGGCGTGCCATCACAGAAAATTTTGCCCGGCTCGTAATGTGACCTGCAATCATTGCAGCAAGAAAGGACACTTTTCCAAGGTATGCCAGTCACGGGCCTTTGCTAACAAGAAAGGCCGCTCCTCTAAAGTATACCGGTCGAGAGCTCCTGTTAGCTTCACAGCTGCTATCTATGGAGCTGCTCCTCCCCCAAGAACTACTGTTAAGGCTACAGTTGCCAAAGGGAAAATTGCCCCTCCTCCCATCACGGCTGTTTTTCCCCAAAGTTTGTCCCATGCAGCCACGAAGGTTTCAGTAAATGGGCACACTCTAAGCGCGCTAATCGACTCCTGCAGCTCTGACAGCTTTCTTAGTAAGCGGGCTGTCAACAGGTTAAAACTGCACATTTATCCCTCGGACAGGGAGATTGCAATGGCTCTGACGACTCTGACCACCAATTCTTCTGGCTTCTGTCTGGTCAACCTCATCCTCAACGGCCGCACGTATCTCTCCACCCGGCTCGGAGTACTCGCAAACTTATGCAGCGATGTGCTTCTGGGACAGGAGCAGCACAAGAAGATCACTTTTGAGTTTGGAGGGTCAAGGCCGGAGCTTACCATTTCTAAGGTGCCGTTTTGTGCACTCTCGGCGGCCTTACTCGGTGAACCCTCCCTGTTTGCCAATCTTCCCCCCCGCTGTAAACCCATAGCCACCAAATCGCGGCGCTTTAGCCAAGATGATCGAGCGTTTATTGAGGCGGAAATCTCTCGCCTTTTAGTCGACGGTATTATCGAGCCATGTTCATCTCCCTGGCGGGCTCAGGTCGTCATCGTGAGGAATCCCTTAAAACAACATAAAAAACGTCTGTGTATCGATTATTCGCAGACTATTAATCTATATACCGATCTGGATGCCTACCCGCTGCTGCGCATAGATGACATGGTCAACAACCTTGCCAAATACAAGGTATTCTCGACCTTCGATTTAAAAAGTGCGTACCATCAGGTGCCACTGCAAGACTCCGACAAGAAGTATACGGCCTTCGAGGCCAATGGTCGGCTTTTCCAGTTTCGCCGCCTTCCATTCGGGGTCACCAATGGGGTGGCCGTCTTCCAACGGGCCATGGATGGCCTAGTCCGGCAAGAGAACTTGACGGATACCTTTCCGTATTTAGACAATATCACTATTGCCGGCCATGATCAAAAGGAGCATGACGCCAATCTTCAGAGATTTTTTGACGTACTCCGCCGTCGCCACTTAACGTTAAATGAATCCAAATCGGTGAAGTCGGTGCCATCGGTGAACATTCTTGGCTACTGGGTGGGCAACGGTGTTATTAAACCGGACCCAGAGCGACTTCATCCACTTCAGGAGCTCCCTCCCCTGACGAACCTCGGCTCTCTTCGTCGGGCACTTGGCATGTTTGCTTATTACGCAAAATGGATACCACACTTCTCCGATAAAATACAGCCCCTGCTCCATGCGAAGTCTTTTCCATTGGAAGCTACGGCTATTTCTGCCTTCAACCTCCTCAAACGACAGCTGGAGAAAGCCACGCTTCGCTCCATTGACGAAAATCTTCCTTTTGTGGTCGAATGCGAGGTGGCGATCTCCGCTACCTTGAATCAAGGTGGCCGACCCGTGGCATTCCTATCCAGAACCTTGCAGGATAGCGAGCTCCATTAACCCCCCATCGAGAAGGAGGCTACGGCCATCATCGAGGCTGTACGCCAATGGGGTCATTTTCTTGCTCGGCGTCATTTTACGCTTATAACTGACCAGCGCTCTGTGGCCTTCATGTTGGATAACCGGAGGCGCACGAAAATCAAAAATAATAAAATTCAACTCTGGAGGATGGAGCTGGCTGCCTTTGGATATACTATCTGTTACCGACCCGGCAAACAGAACGTGGCCCCAGATACCTTCACACGGGCATTTTGCTCCTCAATGTCAACGTCGACTCTGGCGGATTTGCATATGGACTTATGCCATCCTGGTGTGACCCGCATGTTGCACTTTGTGCGCTCCAAAAATCTACCATTTTCAACCGAGGACGTAAAGAAAACATGCTCCTCCTGTAGGATTTGTGCAGAATTGAAACCACAATTCTTTCGGCCATCAGATGGCTTACTCATACATGCAATGCAGCCTATGCAGAGGCTCAGCATAGACTTTAAAGGGCTATTGCCTTCGTCGACAAGGAACACCTACCTACTTACGATGGTGGACGAGTATTCACGCTTTCCCTTCGCCTTCCCCTGCCCTAATATGCTTACCTCTACGGTAATTAAATGCCTCGATCAGGTCTTTTCCCTTTGCGGGACGGCCAATTTTATCCACACTGATCGGGGTCCCTCCTTTATGTCGAGTGAACTTAAAAGTTATCTCTCCCAACGGGGAATCGCCTCAAGTAGGACGACACCATATCACCCAATCGGTAACGGACAGGTTGAACGATACAATGCCATCATCTGGAACGCTGTCCGTCTGGCACTAAGGTCACGCAACCTGCCGGACCAGCAGTGGGAAACTGTTCTCCCCGACGCGTTACACTCTATCAGGTCTCTTCTCTCCACATCTACTAATGTCACGCCTCATGAGCGATTCTTCAAATTCCGGCGTCGCTCTACACATGGGACGTCTCTACCGTCATGGTTGGTGGCTGCAGGCCCGGTACTACTCCGGAGGTTCGTCCGGTCTGCCAAAAACGACCCTCTCGTTGACGAGGTGGAGTTAACGGAGGTAAACCCCACGTATGCGCACGTACGGTACCCTGATGGCCGGGAGACCACCGTCTCGCTCCGAGATCTGGCTCCCTGCCCAACCGGTCACACGGGCCCGAATGATGAAGGATCCCCCGACAATGATATCAACACTCCGCACCCGTTTGAAAATGACGCCCCGCCTGGGACATCGGGGGATCTGCCGGCAACGCTACCGGATCAACTCAGGGAGCTGGACGCTCCCCGTAGGATGGCCACCCGAAACCAGGACGCCGGACAATCTCCAGCCACGACCCGGGATGAGGCCAGCTCAGCACCTGTGGGGACCCACACCCGGAGTCATGATATTCCCAGTCCTCCACAGGATGATCCAGATGACGCGGACTCTACTGACTTACCGGTACGGGCCAAGCGACCCAGGGACCAGGACACGATCCGGGGAGACGTGCCTTCCAGTCACAAGCAGAGAGCTAAACGTCTACGGCTATTTCTGGTCCGCCTAGTCCGTTAAAGGAAGACTGGACTTCCAAACCTTTTAGGGAGGAAGAATGTCATAAATCGCAAGTAACAACTCAGGAAGTACTACTGGGCGGCCAGCTGGGGCGCCGTCCAGGGAGTATAAATACTCATTCATGGGCCCACCTTGGGCAGAGACAATCTGGAAACAGGAAGCTAGTGACTGCTAACTAGACCTCCATGTTTTGTTACAAGTTGATTAAAGCCTTGCTTTATGTTCAAGTGCGTAGTGAGTCTTTATTACGTCAGTAGCGAGTTCCACATTCTCACCACTCTTTGGGTAAAGAAGTTTCTTCTAAATTCCCTATTTGATTTCTTGGTGACTATCTTAAATTGATGGCCTCTAGTTATGTTCTTCCCCACAAGTGGAAACATTCTCTCTGTATCCGCTCTATCAAAACCTTTCATAATTTTAAAGATCTCTATTAGGTCACCCCTCAGCCTTCTTTTGTCAAGAGAAAAGAGACACAGCCTGTTCATCCTATCCTGATGTGTATACCCTCGCATTTCTGGTATCATCCTTGTAAATCTTCTCTGCACCCTCTCCAGTGCCTCTATATCCTTTTTATAATATGGCGACCAGAACTGTACGCAGTACTCTAAGTGTGGTCTATGTTCGATACAGGTTTAGCACAACTTCCCTACTTTTCAATTCTATACCTCCAGAAATAAACCCTAGTGCTTGGTTTACTTTTTTTCTGGCTTTGGTTACCTGTGTTGCAACTTGTAGTGATTTGTGTATTTGTACTCCGACATCCCTTTGTTCCTCTACCTGACCTAGACGCGCACCCTCCAAGTAATAAGTGACCTCCCTATTCTTCCTACCAAAATGTAGGGGGCGAAATTCGGTTACGCCCCATTTGAGGGCGGTAACTGATATAGCGCCTCACATTTAGCGCCCGAGGAAGCGGAAGGCTATCTCGGGCACTCCACTTCCTCTCGGGGCGGTGCGTGGGGCACAAAGCGGGGTAGCACCGGAGCGCTATGCGGCCGCTCTGGCGTAGCGCTGACACGTTTCAGCACCCCTCCCCTTCCGTTAAAGGGGAGGGCCGCTGTGCACTCTGCGGGCTGTTTGATGGCCTCCACTAGCCCACCAGGGCAGCGTGGTGCCATGGCCGCAGCCCGGCACTGAGACGCGGTGCCGACGGCATGATGGCGGCCACGGGCCACACCAAGGGCTGCCAAGAAGGGCCGACCTGGAGGTTGGCCAAAATAAAAAATGTCAGCGTGGGGCGCAGCCAGACCGCCCCTTTAATTAGCACCTCGCCAGCGGTGTGCGGCCCGGCTCGCGACCCGCGAGGCTGTTGCTGGCATCGCCCGCGGCAGCCTCGTGGGGTGCAGCAGAATTTCGGCCGTGGGGCGCTAAGGGGCCACGGCGGGACGCTAAGGGGTCGTGTTGCTCGGCAATAACGTCATCGCCGGCGGCACAGCGGCCCGGGCGCTAACGGCAGAGGCGCTAACGGCAGACGCAATGGAGGCAAATTTCACCCCCGTAATACCTCACATTTATCTGTGTTGAACTTCATTTGCCAATTATATGCCCATTCTGCAAGTTTATTAATGTCCTCCTGTAATTTGTTGCAGTCCTCCTCAGTATTGACTATCCCCTTCAATTTGGTGTCATCCGCAAATTTAAAAATTGTGTTTTTGATTACAAAGTCTAAATCATTAATATAAATTGTGAACAACAGTGGTCCCAGCACTGATCCTTGTGGAACACCACTACCCACCTTCTGCCATTGTGAATAGCTACCCTTTACCCCTACTCTCTGCTTTTTGTCTTGAAGCCAGCTAGCTATCCATTCTGCTACTTGTCCCATGACTCTGCATTCTCTGACCTTGTTCATCAGTCTATTATGGGGTACCTTATCGAAGGCCTTTTGAAAATCTAGATAAATTACATCTACTGCATTACCATTGTCTACTCTCTTACCGCTTCAAAAAATTCAATGAGGTTGGTCAAGCAAGACTTTCCCTTTTTGAAATCCATGCTGACTATTCATTACTATGTTTTTGGTTTCTTGATGTTCTTCTATTTTCTCCTTTAGTAGGGATTTCATTATTTTTCCTACCACCAATGTTAAACTGACTGGTCTATAATTCCCTGGACATGTTCTATCCTCCTTCTTAAATATAGGTATTACGTTCGCTATCCGCCAGTCCTCTGGCACTACACCTTTTTCCAACGAATTATTAAATATGTGTAGTAATGCCTCTGCTATCTCTTCCCTAGATTCTTTTAAAATGCGTGGATATAATCCATCCGGATCCTCTTTGAGTTTGATTAGTTTATTTAATATATCCCCTCTTTTTATTTTAAATGCACTTATCTCAATACTCATCTCATCATCCAATGTCATGTCCACCTGGTCTATCTCCCTGGTAAATACTGAAGCAAAATAATTATTAATATTTCTGCCATCTCTCTATCGCTACCTGTGGTATTATCCTATCTATCCCTTAATGGCCCTATTCCCATCCCAACCTTCCTTTTTTTTATTGATATGCCTGTAAAATATTTTACTATTTTGTTTTATGTTCCTTGATAATTTAATTTTATAGTTCCTCTTTGCCTTCCTAATTGTTTTTTTGACTTCTCTCCTAATCGCTTTGTATTCTCCCTTATCATGCACTCCCCTGCTGTCTATGTACTTAATGTATGCTCTTTCCTTACCCTCAATTGTTCCCTTATGGCTTTATTCATCCATGGAGTCTCATTAATGTATAGTTTGTTCTTTCCTTTTAGCAGAATATATTGTTCCTGCACTCTGTTGAACACCATTTTAAATGTTGCTATTGCTGTTCTACATCGTTGTTTGCCAATATTGTTGCCCAATTTATTTACCCAAGTTCTATTCTCAGCCCCTCAAAATCAGCTTTTCTCCAATCTATTACCCTGGTTTTCGCCATACTTCTGTCCTTCTCTATTATCATCTTACAGCGTATTATATTATGGTCACTATTGGCTAGATATTTCCCTACTTTTATTTCTCTTATCTGCTCTGGTTCATTCCCCATTACTAGATCTAATAGTGAATCCTCCCTTGTTGGGCTTTTTACTTATTGGGTTAGAAAGGAGTCCTATACACATTGTAGGAATTCCATTCCCTTATCCCCTTTACCTAGCTCTTCTGTCCAATTAATATCTGGGTAGTTGAAATCCCCCATGATTATTATTCTATGTTTTTTACTCATTTCCATAATTTATCTGCATATTTCTTCCACCACCTCCCTTCCACTATTAGGATTAGGTGGTCTGTAGACTACACCTATTAGTGTGTTTGATCCTTTTATTATCTTTTATCTCTATCCATATGGATTCTATTTTTGTCTTGCTGATAGCTGCGTCACTTTTTTCTACTACCATTATGTTATCCCTAATAAGTACAGCTACTCCACCTTCCCTTTTTCCCTCTATCTTTTCTAAATATATTATACCCTGCAATGTTTAATTCCCAGTCCTGATTTTTCTGTAGCAATGTCTCAGTAATCCCTACTATGTCTGGTTCCTCGCAACGCATGATTGCCTCCAGCTCCCCTGTTTTATTATGGACACTGTGTGTATTGCTGTACAGACAGTTTAATTCATTTTTAATAGGATTTCCTTTCACTTTATGTTTAACCATCTTTTTAGACTCTTGGGGGGAAAAATTCGGTTGATTTGTGCCTCCCGTTAGCGCCCTAAGAGGGCACTAATGGGGCGCAAAGTAACTAGCGCCTGGGCACGGCGCAGCTTACGCCACCCGCAAAATTCAGCGGGTGGTTAGCGGCAGCGATAACCGATAGCGCCCCGCGGCGCTGCGCACGGCAATGACATCATCGCTGTGCGCAGCGCCCTGCTCGCGCCCCGGCCATGATCTTCGGTAGCGCCCCCTGACTTACCACCGAATGCTATGTCCGACAGGGTCAAGGGGGCATACGTGCAGCCGGGGCGGCGCAAATTAAAGGGGAGATGCCGGGCGACCATTTTTGTTGCTGGCTGCCTGCCAGCACCTGCCCCCATTGCTGTCCCCGGCCTCCTGGGAAGCCCCCCTGCGGGGTGCCGGCTGCGCTCCGTAAGCCCGGCACTCCTCTTGAGTGCTGGGCTCTTTTGCCGGCACTCCGATCCCTGGTGGCTCAGCTGGGCCCCGGGTTGCGCTGCGCTAGGCCACTCCCCTTTAATAAGGGGTGGAAGGCCTGCAGTACCGCGGCACGTAGCACCACGATATTCACTAGCAGCACCCCAAGACAGAGGCGGGGTGCTTCCAGTAGCACGCCGCCTCCCTCTTGCGGCGCTACCTGTGAATTTCGGGCGCAGGTGCGCTAACTTTTTTGGGGCGCATAAAGTACTTTTAGTTCCCCGGCGAAGTTAACGCCCCAATGGGGGCACGACCCAATTTTTCCCCCCTGTTCTATAACTCTATTTATTCCCTTGCCATCAATGTCCTCCATTACTTTATTCTTTCCTATGCTTTCTTTTCCTATTTTGTTTATAATTAGGCTGGTTAAGTTTCTTGTAGATCCCTCCCCCCATCTTACTAATTTAAAGCCTTTGCCACCTCCCTATTTACCCTTTCTGCTAGGATACATAAGTCAGATACAACGTTGTTTTTTTTTTTGCAGTACAGCTACATTTTTAGTGTGTGTCCAAACTCCCTATGAGTCATTCCCAATCTTTCTGATGATTTTAAAAGCTTCTCTGGTTATCACCTAACTGAGACGCAGAACTCCTTCTTGTAAACTTCCAATCATTTAAGAATGGGGCGTGATTTTATTTTTGATTAAAAAAAAAAGTAGTTAATTATTTTGATTTTATTCTCTGTGAAATCTTGTGGAATCAAATCTAAAGAAAGCCTCAAAGTATTATTTTTGTAGATTAAGCTTGCATTGAATCTGGTAATTAGCAACAACTTGAGGTGAATGTCATCACACAGGGCTCCGATGCATTACACAAAATCCTAACAGAGATGAATGTTCCTCTTCCCATCACAATCACTGTGCTTTGGGATATAATTCCAAGCCCTAAATGAGATTGGTTATTTTCCTTGCATCATATGGTGATCCTGTGGTATTTCTTTCAAGTTCAAAGCCTCATGGGAAAGTCAGTGAGCATGTTGTAAAGCATTAACAGCAGGATAGGATGCATACTACTGGAGCTGGAATTAAAAAGACAGTGCAGGCTGCTTTCTACTGATCCAGCTTCATGCACATCATTAACAAGTGAACCAATTGTTAGTTTCAGATGCTAAGACATGGGTATGATCACCTTTGCACTTCAGTGTTTCATTCTGCAGTGAGTGCATTGAATAGATGATTATATACTGACTTCTTTAAACCATATCAGCTGCAAATTACTTCACAAAGCTCCCTGTGTATTTATGGCACTATGTATATATTGATAATGTGCTGTCAGCACCAGGACTGTCATAACGCCCACCACTGACAGAACCTGACAATATAAAGCAAGTAAATTGCATTACTCCCATATCCAGGATCTGTCTTTTCCTCAGTTCCAGAATGACTGTCGCAAGCAGCAGAAAATACCTGTCTTCTACTTAATGGCCAACCAATGGGCTGCATAATCAGCAGTGACACATTAGTAAATTTAAAAAGGGGAGAGCAACACTGTGATCATAGGGGGAGGGAAATTTAATCCTTTCCATCTGGCAGAAACCGGGCGGGGGGAGGCAGTTAAAATGAAGTGGTGGGTGGGGGGGAACACACCTATTGGCTTCCATCCCCAATCTGGCTGGCTGCAATTTTAAATTGCAGGTGGCAAGGACACCTGTCCAAGGCCAGTGGGGTCCTTCTTTCAAAATGTAGATCATGCTCCAGTGATCTCATCCAGGCCCAGCTGCAATATTAACCCGAGGCCAGAGCGGGGAAGTGGCGGTGGCTTGCCCGCCAGGCCAAATCTATCAGGAAGTGGATCTGGGTCCGGAAGAGCCCAAAAATGATAAGCTTTACATTTAAAGAAAAATGTTTTCTTGAAGTTCAGGAGGAGCAGGAGTGCTACTCTGAGCCCCATAAGGAAACCTTAGGCCTCTCCTGCTCCGGGATTTCTCCTCCCTCTCCCGATCGCAATCCTGGTCGGGCCCCTCCTGTACACTTACTTAGCGTCGGGGGCCGTTCTCTCTGATCCCTGGCGATGGCCTCCTGCCGCCCAATTGTAACAGCCTGGCAGCTGCATTCTGCCGCCTTCCAGGCTGTTTTGGTTGGGAAGTCAGCGAGTGCCATACTAATGAGGGCCGGCCGTTAAAATCGGCCTGGACAGGCTGGCCGCTTGCTAGGCCGCGCTCCCACCCGGGACTTAAAATCAACCTCTAGGTCTCTGCTTGACTGCAACTTCCTTGGTCCTCCAGCATCAATAGATGTAGTAACTAAACAAGTTATCAAAGAAACTTAATTGAAAGTTCATCTAGTAACTGATTAGAAAGACAGTTTTCTTTTATTTACCTTATTCTTAAATTTCCCCTTAATCTTTCCATTAACTAGTTACTTGTGACTTGTTTTCTGTTAGTAATCCAAAGATGACCAGTAATCTTATGAGCTGACTCATAAATTATGATCGGTCATGCCTGTCTTTTGACAATAATTGAAAGAAATGTCATTCTAAACTGTACTACTCAATTAGCTGAAATATACCAAATAGACAGAATGGTATCATACACCTTGGTGCATTTGTGTTCTTGAAACCAAAAAGGCCTAAATACGATTCAAAACCTTATATTCAGTTTAAGTGTCTAGTCTGTTACAAATTAAATAAAACTACAAAAGATGATAAATATTTTTGTAAAAAGGAGCATTTAAAAAAATGAATTATCAGTCATAACTAATTTATTGCAACAAATATAATAGCCGTATCACTATTAGAGATCCAATTCATGCAAGTCCTTTAGGGCCTCATCGTGTATGTATTAATTGTGGGATATTTCCATAGTAGATCCATCAAGACTGCATTAATAATACGTATGAGATTACATAATTTATACCGGAATAACAAAAATGGGAGAAAGTTGGTTTAAAAATTGCAAAAACAAATTATTCCTATAAATGCCTAGGACAGTGACCACACTGATATAATCAGAAGAACTCACTCTTAATTAGTGTGAGCAGATCAATTGGAGAAGAAAGAAATATTGGGCTAGAAATTTGCGGCCTGAGTGCCACTCCATAGTGCTATTAAATAGCGTTAAAACGCCGGCCACCGTTCTTTCGCCAGCTGCAGGCGGGTCCCGGGGCGGCTGCAGTTTTGGTCCTTACCTTTGCGCTGCTGGCAGCGCCATGCTGGACAATATGACGCCGTTGTGACGTCAAGAGGCGTGCAACGCCGACGTAACGTCACCAACCGAACTTCGACCCTAGCACTAACACCTTAGCTGGGTCCTAAGGACGCCAGGTTAATCTGGTGTGCAAGCAAGCTGACATTGGCAATATCAGCACCTCTTAAAGGGGCACACACATCTTTCAGGTTAGTTTGTATTTAAGGTTTTGGACTTTTCTTATTGATTTTATTGAAGTAGTGGCTTGCTGCAATAGATGTTACAAGTTTTTTAAGTGTGTAGGGAGTGCTGCTGGATGCTTGTAAGGGCTCTGATGGTAAATTAAACTTTTAAGAAGACAGAATATGCTGCAAATACTCAGCCGGTCAGGCAACGTCCGTGGAGAGTTCACGTCTCAGGTCGAGATGCTGCCTGACCAGCTGAGTATTTCCAGCATTTTATGCTGGCATTTCAGATTTATAGCATCCGCTCGCAGAGGGAAGAGGAAGACACAGAAGAGGAGGAAGCAGAAGAGGAGGAAGCAGATGGAAGGATGCATCCCAGACAGCCCCTTTGTGGCCGGGATATCCGGGATGGAATCATCCACCTGCGGTCCCAGTGACCACAATCCCAATTCCCCTTTCAACATTAGTCCCACTCCTTACCTTCCCTCTGTTACTGACTATCACAACGTCCTCTTACCCACGATGTTGAACTAAAAGCCACCACAAAGCAAACTTTCCAATCCACCTATATACATCAATCCATCCAATGTGACATCAAGAAATCAATTCATCACCTGTTCTCTTGGTGACTGTCTTGTGGGTGCCTTTGCCTATACTACTGATACAGTGCTACCCCAGTGGCTGCAGCATGGCTGGTGGAAGGCTGCTGACTTTCAGTGGGGGACACGGCAAATGGCCTTGCTTGTTGACCTTGAGGAGCTGGTGGCTAGGAGTGTCAAATCAATCTTGTTCTTCTTGTTCTTCTTCACTCTCCTCTCCCTCTTCTTGGTCACCCACTGGCTGGGCAGGCTGGATTTCTTGGGTGTGTGAAATGAGGAAGGCACAAGTGTGGAGTTGTAATGATGGGACAGCGGGAATGCATGAGGTGCATGCCAGAAGGGGGACAACGTATGAGGATACCAGCATCTTGTATCCTTTCAGCCCCACCGCTGGCCGAGGGTTCAGACATGCCCCTGCCAAGAATGGCCTGCACTGTCTCCTCCAAGGGGGTGAGGTGAGGCTAGGTATGGGAGATGTGCCTCGTGATTGGTACATATTGTTGGTGGGTGAGTGATTGGGGGTGGGGGTCGTGCATGGAGCAGTGTGTGAGGCTAGTGGTGCAATTGGTAGGAGATGGCTTTTGAAGATGTATTCACTGACCTTGACCAGTGGTCTGAGGTCATGAAGCATCTTTGGGCACTGGAGCCAGGTGGTGGGGGTGACACTGCTGGCAGTGATGGCCTCAGTGATGTAGTCCCGCATCCTTCTTTCTGGAGGGCTTCCTGGCCCCTGTGGGTAGAGGGCCTCTCTTGTACTGTTGACCCCCTGCACAAAGCTGGAGTGCTGTGTGCGAGACCCTGGGTGCCCCTTCCCTGGCTTGCTGAGTCATTTGAGTTAGTGCTGAAGCACTTTTACAATTTCTGAGGTTAGGCATGGAATTCTGCTTTAATAGCTGAATATTCACATTTGGGAGTTCTTTTTATTAATTTTTTTTTGAATACAGAAAGGGCTGAAAATTGCACTGTTTCACTGGATTTTAATTTTTGTTACTTCTGCGTACATGGCCCCTTTAATTCTCAGACCTTTCATCGCCCACAATTCCTTGCGAGCTCCACAGCCTCACTTCCAGAGGCTGTGTGAAGCTTGAATGCCGCACCTGGACAGGAACTTCGGGTTGGATTGCCTCACTAACGCCACCAGGATGGCGTTGCACGGAAGTTAAACGCTATGCCACCAGTCTCCAGCACCTCCCCCCCAGATGACATTTGTCATTTTCAGCAGCCGTTGACTCCAGTTGCTGGTGACACCGGCAACTTTCCTGGCGAACACAAATTTCTCACCCCTCTCCCCTTGTAACTCGATCTAATAGATTTGAGCAACACAGTGCTTAAAGTATAATAGTGAGTTTGAAAAAATTAAATCAGTTTTCTCTGTTTAAATGAGCCAATTTAAGTAATTTACTCAGAATCTGAATATTACTTTCTATTGTTACTTCACAGTGAAAATAGGTTTGCTAAATGTCAGTATATAGAGGCTTATATGTTTGTTGTTACTTATATGCCATCATAAATCACACTCTGTTAGTTTACTAACTTGGGTTTGCTATGGTCTGGATATCTTTTTAAAGTAACAGTTGTAAAGTTCTATTTTGTTCTTGAAACAGTTCTCAGGGTTCATCAAGGAACAGTTATACTTTGTAACATCACATCCAGAAAATGGAATGAAATTGGAATTTAAAATTACCTCAGCAATAACTCTTGTAAAGCAAGTCCCTACAATTTGTATCTTTTTTTCTGCCCTGTCCTCTTCTCCTGAAGATGCTGACACTTGCTGTGCTATGATTCCATGGCATTAGCAGCCAAGAGGTGTGCAGCTTAATTGTACAGCCCAAACTGTTGCCTTCACTAGCACAGACCAGGGATTGAATCTTAGACTTGCAAGTGTCTGTAGCTTAGTGTTATACAAGTCAGTGCTTTTCCCAGTAAGCCATCAGAAAACAGACTCAAAAATAACTTTTAAACAATAATGGCAGCACTATTTTATTGAAAGGGTGCATAAGCACTCTTGTCTGATACCATGTATTGATAGAATACCATACAAGATGATAAGAAACTCATTCTTCAGTTCTCTATTTGGACCACTTAATATGAAAAAGTCCTTCAAGGTCAAGCAAGATTAAAGAACTATAATTATGGACTGATTTTTTAAATGTTATCTTATGTGTTTTTCCATACAAGTTTTACATGGTGATAAGAAGGTAATTTTAGTTCCATTATGAGTGATAAATGAAAATAAGTCCACAATACTTCCCAGAGATATCTGGTGCTGGACAGACTTGAGAACAGCTAGATTACAGATGTTTTGCAAATCTCTGTTATAATGGCAGCACATGAAAATCTCATTGCAATCAATTTCTGATGTTTGATGATACCTTTGATTCACATTTTGGTTAAGGTTACACCTGTGTAAATCATTAAACATGGAACAATTTCCAGGAATATCGAAGGCTTCATTAATAAATTTAGTATTAATTACAAATATCAGCAGTTGACGCAAAACAACTCTAGTTACATTTCTGGCCAAAACGATTTGTGATTTTTTAAAAATGTGATCTTATCAGGTCCTGACTATCATCTAAATTTATTGGACACTCTTTCCTTTTACTGTCCTTATGGAAATCTCTGAGATGTTGAGATATCCTAAATGACAATACTAACCCTAACCCCCAATACAACAACAACGTACACATTTATAGCACCTTTTACATAATAAATTGTCCTGAAGCACTTTACAGAGGTGAAAAAAACAACCAGATGCCAATCAGTGATGGGAGAAGGCAAGATCAAAAGGTCAATTGTAAGGAGGCTTTTGAAGAGTGGAGAGAAGTGGCAAGGTGGATGGGTTTAGAAAGACCATTGCAGAGTGTGGGGTCGAGACAGCTGAAGGCTCTGCCACCAAAAGTGATTTGTACTAAAATCATTATTTATATTAAAGAAATGGTTGTGCAGGTCCAACATTTGCCTACATGCAGCTGCCAAAATAATTAATTATGTGAAGATTTTTAAAATACCTTAAGGTGATGAGGCCTTATATAAATGCAAGTGTTATAATAGCAAGTTCTCAGGGCCATAAATCAAAAAAAACATACACAGTAGTAATGGATTTCCACTGGCCTCATTAATAAAAATGTTATCTCATGCAGAAGAAAATAATTGTGATCATGGATATGAATTATAGGCAGATGTCTTGCCTTTACTTTTATACCAGCATGGAATTTGATTCCCGTCGCTGATGCAGAAAGTTTGTATTTATAATTGTGACCAAAGTCTTTTTGCTACTGTCTGTTCTAAAACTAGGGAATTAATGCTCCTGGCAGTGACTGGAGCTAGCCCACAGGAGAGAAGAAGGGAAATTGGAGAATGTGTCCTCCCAGATATAAAGCTGTTGATTCCAACCCAAACTTACCTTTAGTGCAAGTAACAAAATGTGGATCAAAATGGAGCAAAACATGTGTTTATTTGTTACATTTTAATTAATATATTAGATAGCATTTAGAGCAAAAAACATCTCTTTTCTCCTCCTCCAAAATATAAATACTTATTTTATACTGTATTTGTGCTCATGGGGACAATTTTTACCCAAATGTGCTGTTCAGCATTTAGATTTACGAATCTGATGCATTTTGTCTTTGTCAGTTCACAACACAAATGCCTCCTTAGCCTATCACCTTGGTGTTTAACCGGGGCTACGTACTACCTCATGTTCAACACAATTTCAAAACTTTGAAATAAGTAGAGTTGTTGTTGATCTTTCAAATTATGAGGTAGCAGTTTTCATGATATGTTATCTAAGTAGTATTAAATGCCTACAGTTTGTCAAATAACAAGTTTAGTGTTGTAATTGCACGCAAATGCAGATTATAATTGCTTATTATACATCATTTTTAAAAATTCAACTGCAATCCAGTTTTAGCAGTGCTGATCATAGTTATTCAAGTTAATCTGATTCCTAGTAGTATGTCTTACTGATGATTAAAGGGTTAATTCATCACAAAGCACTTACATACTTGTTAGACACTGCGTTTAGGAATTACAGACATTACTTGTGTGGAAATTCGATCTTTGCTTTGGCCGTCTTTGATTTACAGTATACGCCAGATAAAAGGTAACAATTCATTCACATCTGGTAATGTGTGGCTAGTATGTGTGTCAGTGTCAATTCCTGTACATGAACAAGGTGCTTTTAACTGAGTAGGTTAAGCCACCATAGCACAGGCACTGATATTTGAGAGCAGGACAAGCTGTGCTGGTGATGGAGGAGCCAGCATTCATTTGTCAAACATCCCAGATGAGTGCAGCAGCTATATAAGTGACATATGCTGCCTATATGAATGGCATGTAGCTCCTGTGTGGTATGCATTTCACATTTATTAGTATTACTTTTTATATGGTTACCATAACATTACCATTAGAGAGACACGATAATTTAATGATGAGACTGCTGTGGCATTCATTGTAAGGTTAAACCAGGAGCAATGAACACAAGTCAAACAAACTAGAACATTTTCCTTGTGTGTCTTTAAACTATGCATTTATATATATAATTAAAAACATTCCAAAATTCTGAAAGTTTATGTTCGCACAGTGCAATGCCTGCTATTGTTTGATAAGATGCTTTTGTTGGAATGGTACCGCCATAAGTGCTCCAATATAATCAATGTTTTTACTGGTGAAAAACAAGTTTTTAAGGTTTTAAGATATATTGTCCTCCTGAAAAAGTGCTTGGTAGACTATTTCTGTTTAGGAATAGGAAAGAGCTGGAGCAGCCACAGTCCTTTTGTTACAATGAAGTCATGCACAGATGATGTGCTGATGTGTTTCAATGCAATTTACATGATCAAGTAGTGCATTTGCAAACAAATGAGAAAAGGTTTACCAAGCAAGTGTTCAGGAGACTGATGTTTGAAATCACAGCTTCTCTGTGCTGTAAATATTATAAAAACAAATTTGCAAGTTTGAAATGAGATTGAAAACTGAAGCACTTACCTCACTCTATACTGTTTTACACATATTCCCTTATAAATAACAAACCAGGGAAAGAAATTTGGATGTTTTGCCTGAATATATTGGCCCGTAATTTCCGATGCCTACGGGTGTGTATGCGCTGCGTACACACCCATAGGGACCTCACAAATGCCAGTTTCAGGCATGCGAATGAAAATCGGCACTTCTGATCTGTCAAGAATCAGATCGCACGCCTGCCCTGGAGAAGGGCCTCTGCGAGTGGAGAGTTCCGCTTTCTGTAGAACCTCCGCCCGCTGAGATCACCTAAAAATCTTACGCCTGGTAAAAGCAGGCGTAAGGCTTGCTTTTACCAGCATAAGAGTTTAAAAAAGTGAAAAAAAAATTTTTTCACTCATTTATAATTTAACAATGGGCCGAAAATTGATCCCGCGACACGAGAGTACGCACTGCGTACTCTCGCGTATTCCCACTCCAATTGCCGGTTTTCTGCATGCCCTGCGCATGCGCTGAAAACCGGCAATTGCTCTTCTGAAAAGGGGGCGGGTCCTGGGTGCATCGCGTGCGCGCTACAGGCTGCGCGCACGCTGTGCACTTCATGCTTTGGACGCGCAGGTAAGTAGGGAAGATTTTGGAAATGTAAAAAGGAGGAGTAAGACCCGCTTTTAAGAAGGTAAGTAGTGAATTAAGTATTTTTTTGAATTTTTTTTTACAGGTATATCTTTTTTAGAGACTTTAAAGACAGGTAAGTTTATTTTTATAACTTTTTAAAAGATTTTAAAATTTTTCAAAATTTAATTTTTTATTTAAAATGGTTAATTTAATTAACTATACTTATTTTATTAATGTGATGGTTTTTTTTAAAATTTAATTGAGGTTTAGCTGTTATTTTGGGGGGGTGTAAGATTCATAGATTTCACAGGGTGCTGTGAAACTTATGAATGGAAGATGGTGTGCTGCCATTGGCTCTAACTGAGTCACGTGATCCCACAGCTCGCACGAATTCACTACGCCGCTGGGATACGCAAGCACTGCCCAGCTGATCTCTAGAACATGAAGTTCGTGCGAGCTGGATCTGAAAAAGCACAAGCGAGGTGAGAGATCGCGGGAAAGCCTTACCCCCGCGGGAACAGAGCGAGATCAATTTCTGGGCCAATACTTTTAAAAAAGGTAAGTTTATTTTTAGCCCCGTAAAAAACTTCAATTATTTTTTTCAAAAAATTAAATTTTTGTTTAAAATATTTAATTTAATGTAATTTTAACTCATTTTAAAAACGTGATGGTTTTTTAAAAATGTATTTAATGTTTTGATGTCTTTTTTCAGTGATCCCCATTCATACTTTTGACAGGTTTATCTGTCAGAAGTATGAAGGAGGATTCCCTTCTCCCATTGGCTCGCCTGGCCCACGTGATCCCAGGGATGCTTGCAAACCGCATGCGTCCCTGGGATACATGGGCCCTACACATTTTGTAGAGCAGAGGCCCAGGATCGGAAATGGCCGGACCTCGGGAGCCCTCAGGTAAGGGCGTAGATTTTTTCCCGATAAGAGGCATCCGCACGCAGGAAGCCTCCTATCAGAAATTATGGGCCATTCTGTTTTAGAGGTTAGTTTGCCACTTTCAATTCACTATTTTTCCTCCAATGTTTTCTTATTAGTTTTCCCTTGCACTTCTTTCATGTTGCTATAGCTGCTGTATGGTTCCATCAGCAGTGGCCCTTCTGCACTTCACCCAAAAGGCCATTCATCATGTGTAACCCTAGACAATGAATGTCGTCAAGCTATTTCTTACCTCTACCATCCACATGGTCACTTCGAGCAGGGATCACTGGATAACCTTGGGTTTATCTCTCCCTACTCTGGGTTGTTGGGAGTCAGTAGTGCTGGCTGAGCCTGGACAACTTGATATAGATCAAGCATCAAATCTCAGAATTTTTGGTTTGTATGGCTCCATGCCACAACATGAATCGTGTTTAACCATTGTCTATTGGACAACTCCTTTCATTTCATTTTGATCGGGATTGATTCAGGATATAACATTTATAATTGTCTTTGGGTCCCAGTGTTATGTTTTTAAGAGAGAGTTAGTGTACTTCTCCAGCAGGGGATGGGAAACATGACATTTAATAATGGGGCAGATATTGCTGGAGCAGGACATCTTAGGGTGTGTCCCATTAGTTAGACTTGTTTGTGCACATTTAGGTTTTAAAATTTTTGCCCACAAAGTTGGTGGAAGTGCAAGCTGATAATGGTGCTGCGCGGGCAACAGGGCATCTGGGACCTTGGTGAACAATGGAACAAACAGTGTATCTCCTTAGCCAATGTGAATTAAGGATTGAGAAATAACCAGAGGAAGGACTGAGAAGCAAGGTGAATTAGAGTGGACGAATTCAATGTCAAATCAGGTACAAAAAGGGAAAGAAAGATTGGATTAAGAGAGGGAAAAAAAGACAGAAAGGAAAAGTAAGAAAAAAATTAAATTTAAAATTCGGCATTTTTTAAATCTCCTAAAACAATTCACAACACAAAAGAATGAGACTCCACACTTATAATTGTTCACTTTGTGGGCAAGAGAGGTTGATTAGCAATCATTAACAATTATCACATTGTTAAAAGGGTATTTACACTGTTAATTACTAGACTTAACTTTCTGTGGTGCGTTTAATGGGCAATTAATGTGCAACTTCAGGAAAATCACGGGGAGGTTAAGTGTGACCTACGCAACTTGCGTCAATTCGCAATTCATGGGGTATCTCTTCCTCACTACAAGTTGCTGGCTGAATTGCGCGTTAATAACGGTGTGCATCGTTCACATGCTGTTATTTTCTCAGCAAAATCTCGCCCTATGTTTTTAAACTTGTTCTGCCAATTGTACGATGTGTAACTTTCTGATATCATCTGGCATGGGGGCGAGAAATTGGGCTCGGTAACGCCCGTTTTTTGGGCGCTACGAGTGCCCTTAGAGCTCCAAAATGGTGTCTGCGGCGCATGTGCACATTTGTGAAGTGAAGCGCGGTGGACGCCATCTTGGTACAGGCGTTAATGTGTGCAGTGAAAATCCGCTGGAAGTATGCAGAGCAGGCAGGTCATGACGTCAATCAGCATGCAACACTGATTTGACGCCAGCACTGCCATTTTTGAGCTCAGTGCTCCAGCCAATGCCCTCTCTTAAGCTTGCACAGTTGAACACATGTTCAGCAGCAGGAAGGACCCCCACCACCAGTGCTATTTAAAGGAATCATCAACTACTTACAGGTTAGTTGCTGGTTGATTTCATCTGGCTGTTGCTACAATTCTACATGTTTTTGGTGCTTTCCACAGTTGTTTCAAGTTTGAAAAGTCTACAGGGAGCGGTGTGGCAGGTGCTCAAGTACTTTCTGCTGACTTCAAGGCTTCTGCACAAGACAGTTGCTCCCAGATGTGGGTGCAGTAGTAGGCCGCCTTCTTGGAATGGAGCATGACTGGGAGAATGAGCAGAGGCCACACAGAGCAGGTCAAGCTGGTAGAAGAGGGAGGAGGAGGAGGGGGAGAAGGGCTCTCAGCACAGCCCATATCTGCCCGGGTGTTCAGGGAGCAATTTTCCTACCTGACCCATAGTGAGGAACAGTGTGTGAGATTTCTGCGCTTCACTTTGGAGGTCCTCACTGAAATCTGCCAAATGCTGCAGCTACAGCTGCAACCTCAGATCAGGGCAAGGACCACATTGTCGGTGGTTGTTAAGGTGACCGTGGCGATGAACTTTTATGCGTTAGGCTCCTTCCAATCTGGAGCTGGAGATATTTGCAACATCTCACCGTTTGCCGTCCACTGTTGAATAAGGGAGGTCACTGAGGCTCTCTATTCAAAGAGAGCTAACATAATTTCATTCTCTCTTGCCAGAGACAAGCTTGCGGAGTGAGCACAAAAGTTTGCTAGACTTGCAGGCTTCCCCATGGTGTAGGGTGCCATTGACTGCACACACATTGCCTTGCGGGTGCCGCATTCTGCCATGTACCGGAACCAAAAGGGATTCCACTCCCTCAACGTCCAGCTGGTGTGTGACCATCATGCAGGCCAATGCCCGGTATCCTGGCAGCAGTCATGATGCATTCATTCTGTGGCAGTCCGCTGTGCCAGCTGCGTTTCAGCAACACCGCAAACCAAAGGGTGGCTATTGGGCGACATGGGCTATCTGCTGACAACATGGCTCATGACTCCAGTTCGCAACCCACGCTCACGTGCGCAGCATGCATACAATGAGAGCCATGCTGCCACAAGAAATGTGATAGAGCAGACCATTGGCGTACTGAAACAATGACTCTGCTACATGAACCACTCAGCTCAGCGGGTCTCAAGATTTGTGGTGGTATGCTGCATGCTGCACCACCTTGCCATCATGAGGAGACAACCGTTGCCACCAGTTATCATGCGAGAAGGTGACGAGCAGAAGCATGAGGAGGAGGAAGAAGAGAGGAGGCAGAAGAGGAGGGAGGTGGCAACCTACACAGCCTCTTTCTGCCCGGGCTGTACGTGAAGAATTCATTCGAGTGTAATACCAGTAACCGCAACACCAATTCCCCATTCACCAACAGTCCCACACTCCTTACCTTCCCTCTGTCACTGACAATCACATCGTCCTCTTAATCACAATGCAAAGTTAAAAGCCACCAAAAAATAAACATTCCAAACCAAATTTATAAATTAAATCATGCCATACTTCATACAATCGTAAACTAATAACCCTTGTGCATTCCCTTAGTGCCTGTCTTCCACGTGCCTTTGCCTGCCCTAGTGCGACTACGCAGTGCTACCCCAGTGCCTGCAGCATGGCTGGTGGAAGGCTGTTGACTTTCAGTGGGGCAGACTGCAGATGGCCTTGGAGGACGACCTTGAGCAGCTCTGGGTCTAAAAGGCCTGGCTTCAGACTGCACCATCTCGACCTGGGCTGCAGCAGTCTGGGCACTGGCGGAGTGGCAGGGGTGGGAGCAGGAATGCTGTCATCCTGAGAGAGGACAGCAGTATTGTGCTCCATGGAGCCACTGCCACTCCCCCAGGGCGGCGCCTCAGCAATCCTAGTAATCTGTTGGAGGACAGATTGCTGGACTGCTGTGAAACCCTGCAAGTCCCTTTGCACAATGTAATCCACAGCCATGTTGACAACAGTCTGAGCCTGCACGGCAGCAAGCTGAACTTGCACGACAGCAGTCTGAGTTTCCACTGCAGCACTCAGACTTTTGGTGGAAGCTGCTTGTTCTGCAATGGAAGCTGAGATATCAGCCATCAGACTGCATCATGGATAGGTCCACAGGTGTGCTAATGGAGTTGGCCACCACTTCCATGTTGGAAAGGATGGGCTCCAAGCTCTGCGCAAAGCTCTGTGACAAGTTGGTGCCAGACTCCTCCATGCTTCTCAGAGGCGGCGGACCTGGGTGGAGCAACAGCGGCGAGGCGGCGGCGGCGGTGGTAAAAGGCGGCAGCGACCAGGTAGGCCCACAGAGGCGGCGGACCTGGGTGGAGCAACAGCGGCGAGGCGGCGGCGGTAAAAGGCGGCAGCGACCAGGTAGGCCCACAGAGGCGGCGGACCTGGGTGGAGCAACAGCGGCGAGGCGGCGGCGGTAAAAGGCGGCAGCGACCAGGTAGGCCCACAGAGGCGGCGGACCTGGGTGGAGCAACAGCGGCGAGGCGGCGGCGGTAAAAGGCGGCAGCGACCAGGTAGGCTTTCACCAAGCCGAGAGCAGGAGAGAGGTAAAAAATAATCGAAGTGTGACGTCACCAGAAAGCAGGTAAGTGATTGGTTGGTGAGTATTTCTCTTTTTTTTTATACAAAACTTCAATTTTATAGTTTCTCGGGTATCTGTGGTGTAGCAGAGACTGCTGGCATAAATTAACTGAAGGGTAAATAATACATTTTTAATTAATTACATAGAATGGGAGAGCAGGTGATGTGTTACTGCTGCAATATGTGGGAGCTGGTGGACACCATTGATGTTCACGGTGAACACATTTGCAGTAAGTGTTGGCTGCTCGAGGAACTCCGGCTCCGTGTTGATGAGCTGGAGTCCGAGCTTCAAACACTGCGACACATCAGGGAGGGGGAGAGTTACCTGGACTCCGTGTTTCAGGAGGTAGTCACACCAATTAGAGTAACTAATTCAGAAGTAGCCCGTGGTCAGGGACAGGAAGGTGTGACTACGAGTGAGGCAGGTACAGGGATCCAGGAGGTAGTGTTGGAGGAGCCGCAGCCCTTGCTCTTGTCCAACAGGTTCGAGGCTCTTACTCCCTGTGTGGATAGGAGCGGGGACTGCAGGGAGGATGAGCAACCTGGCCACAGCACCGTGGTAGGGGGGGCCATTCAAGTGGGGGGAGTAAAAAGAAATGTTGTAGTGGTAGGGGATAGTATCATTAGGGGGATAGATAGGGTTCTTTGCAGCCAAGAGCGAGAGTCCCGAAGGCTGTGTTGCCTGCCCGGTGCCAGGGTTAAGGACATCTCCTCTGGGCTGGAGAGAAACTTGGAGTGGGAGGGGGAGGATCCAGTTGTCGTGGTCCATGTTGGTACCAATGACATAGATAGGACAAGGAAAGAGGTTCTGCTGAGGGAGTTTGAGCAGCTAGGGGCCAAATTAAAAAGCAGAACCTCGAGGGTAATAATCTCTGGATTACTACCTGAGCCACGAGCAAATTTGGCTAGGGTAAATAAAATCAGGGAGTTGAATGCGTGGCTCAAAGACTGGTGTGGGAAAAATGGGTTTTGCTTCTTGGGACACTGGCACCAGTACTGGGGCAGGAGAGAGCTGTTCCGTTGGGACGGACTTCACTTGGCCAGTGCTGGGACTAGTGTCCTGGCGAATCGAATAACTAGGGCTGTGGAGAGGGCTTTAAACTAATTAGTGGGGGGGAGGTTTCAAGAGAGCAAAAAATAAAAATGACAACAGAGAGGGTCATAGACATAGGTAGCAGTAGGGGAATCACAAATCAGAGCGTGGCAGGAAGGGACAGAGTGTGTGGAGTAAAAGGTAAACTGGTAAAAAGTGAAAAAGCAGGAACTAAGTGCCACAAAGCATATTTGAAAGTTCTCTATCTGAATGCACGTAGCATTCGTAACAAAATAGACGAGTTAATGGCACAAATAACTACATATGGTTATGATATTGTGGCCATTACAGAAACATGGCTGCAGGGTGACAATGCCTGGGAATTAAACATACCAGGTTATTTAACGATCAGGAAGGACAGGCAGGAAGGAAGGGGAGGTGGGGTGGCTATGTTAATAAAGGAAGGAATCACTGTAATACAGAGTAATGATATTGGGTCAAAAAATCATGATAATGAAACAGTTTGGGTGGAGATAAGGAATAATAAGGGGAAAAAAACATTAGTGGGCGTAGTCTATAGGCCTCCGAACAGTTGCAACTCTATTGGACGGAGTATCAATCAGGAAATAGTTGAGGCATGTAATAAGGGAACATCTATAATTATGGGGGATTTTAACTATCATATTAATTGGACAAATCAAATGGGGCAGGGCTGCCTTGAGGATGAGTTCATTGAGTGTATTAGGGATGGGTTTCTTGAGCAGTATGTAACTGAACCGACCAGGGGGCAAGCAACCTTAGATCTGGTCCTGTGTAACGAGACAGGATTAATTAAAAATGTCCTAGTAAAGGATCCCCTTGGAATGAGTGACCATAACATGGTTGAATTCCATATTCAATTAGAGGGTGAGAAGGTTGGATCTCAAACAAGCGTGCTAAGCTTGAATAAAGGAGACTATGAAGGTATGCGAGCGGAATTGAGTAGAGTGGATTGGGAAAATAGATTAAAGGGTAAGACGACACATGATCAGTGGTGTACATTCAAGGAGTTATTTTACAACTTCCAAAAAATATATATTCCACTGAAAAGAAAAGGGTGTAAAAGAAAGGACAGTCATCCGTGGCTAAGTAAAGAAATTAAGGATAGTATTCGACTAAAAACAAGGGCATATAAGGTAGCGAAATCTAGTGGGAGGACAGAGGATTGGGAAAACTTTAAAAGGCAGCAAAAAATAACAAAAAGATTGATTAAGAAAGGGAAGATAGATTATGAAAGTAAATTAGCAAAAAATATAAAAACAGATAGTAAGAGTTTTTATAGTTATATAAAAAGAAAAAGGGTGGCTAAAGTAAATGTTGGTCCCTTAGAGGATGAGACCGGGAAATTAATGGTGGGAAATATGGAGATGGCAAAAACACTGAATGAATATTTTGTATCAGTCTTTACAGTAGAGGACACTAAGAATATCCCAACACTGGACAAACAGGGGGCTATAGGGGGAGAGGAGCTAAACACGATCAAAATCACTAAGGAAGTGGTACTCAGTAAAATAATGGGACTCAAGGCGGATAAATCACCTGGACCTGATGGCTTACATCCTAGAGTCTTGAAGGAAGTGGCGGTAGGGATTGTAGATGCATTGGTAATAATTTTTCAAAACTCCCTGGATTCCGCTAAGGTCCCGGCAGACTGGAAAACTGCTAATGTAACACCCTTATTTAAAAAGGGCAGTAGACAGAAGGCTGGTAACTATAGACCGGTTAGCCTAACATCTGTGGTAGGTAAAATTTTGGAGTCCATTATTAAGGAAACAGTAACAGGACATTTGGATAATCATAATTTAATAGGACAAAGTCAGCATAGTTTTACGAAGGGGAAGTCATGTTTGACAAATTTGCTGGAGTTCTTTGAGGAAGTAACATATAGAGTGGATAAAGGGGAACCAGTGGACGTAGTGTATTTAGACTTCCAAAAGGCATTTGACAAGGTGCCACACAAAAGATTATTGCTTAAGGTAAAAAATCACGGGATTGGGGGTAATATTCTGGCATGGATAGAGGATTGGCTATCTAACAGAAAGCAAAGAGTTGGGATAAATGGTTCATTCTCAGACTGGCAATCAGTAACTAGTGGTGTTCCACAGGGGTCAGTGCTGGGTCCCCAACTCTTCACAATCTATATTAACGATTTGGAGGAAGGGACCAAGTGTAACATATCAAAATTTGCAGATGATACAAAGATGGGAGGGAAAGTAGTGAGTGAGGAGGACATAAAAAACCTGCAAGGGGACATAGACAGGCTAAGTAAGTGGGCAGAGATTTGGCAGATGGAATACAACACTGGAAAGTGTGAGGTGATGCACTTTGGCAGGAAAAATCCTAGAGCAATTTATTATCTTAATGGCAAGAAACTGGAGAGTACTGAAGTGCAAAGGGATCTGGGGGTCCTGGTGCACGAAACTCAAAAGGTTAGTATGCAGGTGCAGCAAGTGATTAAGAAGGCAAATGGAATGTTGGCTTTCATTGCTAGGGGGATAGAATATAAAAATAGGGAGGTATTGCTTCAGTTGTACAAGGTATTGGTGAGACCGCACCTGGAATACTGCATACAGTTTTGGTGTCCTTACTTAAGGAAAGACATCCTTGCTCTCGAGGCAGTGCAAAAAAGGTTCACTCGGTTAATCCCGGGGATGAGGGGGTGGTCATATGAGGAGAGGTTGGGTAGATTGGGACTCTACTCATTGGAGTTCAGAAGAATGAGAGGCGATCTTATTGAAACATATAAGATTGTGAAGGGGTTGGATCGGGTGGATGCGGGGAGGATGTTCCCGATGACGGGTGAGACGAGAACTAGGGGACATAGTCTTAGAATAAGGGGCTGCTCTTTCAAAACTGAGATGAGGAGGAACTACTTCACTCAGAGGGTGGTAGGTCCATGGAATATGCTGCCACAAAAAGCTGTAGAAGCTACAACATTAATTAAATTTAAAACAGAAATAGACAGTTTCCTAGAAGTAAAGGGCATTAAGGGTTACGGGGAGCGGGCAGGAATTTGGACATGAGTCTAGGTTCGGATCGGTCATGGCCCTGTGGGTAGTGGAGCGGGCCCAGGGACTGTGTAGCCTGATTCTGCTCCTATTTCGTGTGTGCAATTCTGTTAGATGCAGGAGATGGTTCTGTGATAGATAGTAGATTGGCGGTTAGGATCAGATCAGCCATGATCTTATTGAATGGCGGAGCAGGCTCGAGGGGCCGATTGGCCTACTCCTGCTCCTATTTCTTATGTTCTTATGTTCTTATGCTTCTTGACATTGAATGCAGGCTTTCTGGCCGGCTTCCCAAAGCACCAAGCATTATGTTGTGTATACCCATCAGCCTTCTTCTGTAGCCTAGCCCATCGAAGTCCTCATCTGAGTCCTCTGCAGCAGTACCCATGTGCGCCCATGCCCTCTGGCAAGCTAGCACCTATGCTATCCTTGCCCCCTGCACTGGCTGCAGCGCAGTTGTGGCCGGTGTCTCACCATTTGCATATCCTGCCTCTAATCTATCCTCTAAGATACGTGCATCATCACTCACTTCTTGGTGTTCCTTCACTGTATTTCCAGCATTTTATTTTTTTTATTTCATTGTTTAACTGTACTGACTCACCGCTGTGTGAGAAGCTGTCATTCCGGTAAGCTCAAAGAGTTTGAAAAGCACAAGCTTAAAACCTATTGACTGGCAAGGCGGTGGCCATCTGTCCATGTGACTAGGAGCTGAAGGGATTTGTGGTAAAACTTTACGTAGGGGGTTTTATAACAATGCTCTGCACGACACAGTGTGAGCCTCTAGAAAGAAACTGGTGAACCGTGAAATGACATAATGACTCTCTTTAGGTTTTCTCAGTTGGTTTCTCCACCTCAAAAGATCAAGCATGTTCTTGAAGACTTGCTTTTTCAAAACTCAACACAATGGTCACAATTATCAATATTTCAGTGTACTCCTTTGGATGTGAAGCAGTGTATCATTTTGGTTTTGTCATCATATTTATTTCATGTTAATATTACAGTATCCTCTTTCTTTGTCTTAAAGTAAGTCTGTCCTGGGCCAGCAACTCAGTGAAAGATTGTTTCACTCCCTTTGCTACAGCATTAAAACACAGTTGGCTCCGGCCCGTGATTTACAATCTGGCGAATGCTGTATCTACCATTAGGGAGTTGTCAATGGGGAAACCTTCCTACATAGATAGAGTGAGGGAAAGTCATCTGCAGAGTTACCAAGGAATGCTCTTGAGTGCTTCTTAATGTCCTGAATAAGATTATCATTAGCAAAGAGCTAGCAGCATGACACCATGGCCTCCACTGCAAAAGTGATGGAATTGTGTGTGATGTAAGACTTAAGAACGAAGAAAAAAAATGCTTTAAAATAGGAGGAACAAACCAACTGTATTTCATTATAAAATTGTTTTTGTTCCAATTGTTATTAGTTTCAATGCAGGCTTTTAAAAGGGTGACCACAGCATTAAACTAGAATCATAGAATCATAGAAAGTTACAGCACGGAAGGAGGCCATTTCGGCCCATCGTGTCCGCGCCAGCCAACAAAGAGCTATCCAGCCTAATCCCACTTCCCAGCTCTTGGTCCATAGCCCTGCAGGTTACAGCACCCCAAGTGTACATCCAAGTACTTTTTAAATGTGGTTAGGGTTCCTGCCTCTACCACCCTTTCAGACAGCGAGTTCCAGACCCCCACAACCCTCTGGGTGAAGAAATTTCCCCTCAAATCCCCTCTAAACCTTCCCCCAATTACTTTAAATCTGTGCCCCCTGGTTTTTGACCTCTCTGCTAAGGGAAATAGGTCCTTTCTATCCACTTCTATCCACTACTAGATGTAAATTACAGCTATGTTTAACTGGACAATAAATATTGTGGCAAGTTCAAATAAAAAGTAGAGAGCCACTCTACAATCTTGATCAGTCGTTTTTGGTGTCTCATATTATACCTGCAAGACACCATAGTTTAAAAAAAAGCTTCCTTCCTTAAAACAGCATAAAATGTCAACATTTGGTGTTCCTTAAAGGATAATCTATAGGACAATGATACTATTTGGTTTCCCGAGGACAGGGAAACCCGGCCAGCCACGGTTAAACCTCCAAAGCAGGTTAAATGAGAGGCTGCCAGCTTCATTAAAATATTTAATTGGCCAACCCGCCTCCTGGGACCAGGTTGGCTGCCCGCCCCTTGTCCTGCCTCCATTAAATCCGAAAGTGGGTTAGGGTCGGGTTTGAGAATTTTAAAGTTTTAACATCTCACCCGACTCCAACGCATCCATCCAAAAGTAGTGGGAAAAATATATGAATATTCACTTCCTTTCTGTAAGCTGCCAGAATCAGAGCTTTTATCAGCAACATAGGGCTGAATCTTAACTTCCAAAAAACTTTTGGATGGGTGGGTTGGGGTCGGATGAGATGTTAAAACTTTAAGATAGGGCTTGTTAAGCTTGCCAAGTGCGTTTCCCGGTCCAATTAGGGGAAGCGGGTCTGGTAACGTCATTTCATGACGCATCATCAGCCGGTTTCCTTAAAAGGACCATGGCCAACTTTCTTTTAACATTTGTGCTGTCAGTGTTCTACAGCACTGAAGTGCTGCAAACACTGACAATGACTGCACAGAGGTGCAGGGCTGCACCCAGGTTCTCCCATGACTCCTTCCATATGCTTATGGAGGGAGTCAGAACACGCAGGGAGGTCCTCTTCCCTTCCGATGGGCGGAAGACACCTCTCCAGGAGACCAACACAGCCTGGTTGCACATTGCACAGGAGGGCACAATCAGGGATGTCATCAGGGGGACCTGGATGCAGTGGTGCAAACCTTTCAATGATCTCATTAGATCACGAAACATTAGTACAAAGCCACATTCACCTTCATCCTGCTGTGCCTCTCATCACATCCCCATCACTCTGCCTTCCCTACCCTACTCCTGCACATCCTTACTCACACCAACTTACCTTGCACCTCCACCCATCCCTCTCTCTATCTATATTATCACATCCCCATCTCACTAGCCACCCCTCACACTCACCCTAATCCCAGTGCAATCACATCAACTAACAACACACAAGGGTAGGCACTTGGGTGTTTTATGCAATGTTCATGTAAAGTTTCTGTTAATGTGGTGTCAAACATTGAAACCTTTATTTAGCGTTCTTGGACAGATTTGTGTGCACCTTTGGAAGTGGCTTAGTGAGTTGCAGTGAATGGTGAGACATAACGTACCCCCCCCCCCCCAATGGTGATGAGTATGAAAGGAAAGGCTTGGACATTGTAGGGATGCTTTATGGTGTTGGTGTGGGGTGGTGCCAACTTGGCACATCATGTGGCAGCCAGGGTGTACAGCGTCAAGTGAAGTAAATCTGGCCTTGGTGAGGCCATCCCTGGCGTCCCGGGCAGCAATGTGCTTGGATGTTTTTGTTGGTGCTGCTGGTGTGCCTGGTGCTGCTGGTGTTAGGGCTGATCATGGTTGGATTCTGAGGACCAAGGTGAGAAGTATAAAGGGCACCCCATGTTGATGGAATAGATGGCAGGTGAAGTAGAGATGACCGAAACATTCTGTCAATGGTGAGGGCGTTCTTCCAGTGAGGTAAGAGTGAATGGAGAGTGGAAAGTGGAAAGCCTGCAGAATCTGTGCTGGAAATGGACTGGGATACAGCTTGTGGCTGAGGAAAGTGATGATCTGTCAGGTGGGAACTTTTACTGTACATTTGAAGCTGTCAAATAATCAGCTGGAGCAATGACAGCCGTGGTCCCCGAACAGCATGGTTCCTGTGGCCATGAAGTTAAAGTGAAAAGGTGAGTTAAAAAAGCCTGTTAATGATCTGTCAACTAGATGGTAATGAGTTTAATTGGGTCGCCCGCTGCTGCCTGTCTGGTCTGCTCAGCGCTGACAGACCCGACATTGGGAAAGGCACGTTGCAGCGGGTTGACCGCGGGGTCCTGACCCATTGTTAAAAACATCAAATTTCCCACCCGACCCGCCACCGATCCCATCCGCTGAATCCCCAGAAAATTCCGACCGAGAATATATCTGAAAGTCATTTGACTATGAATCAAAATTAAAGCTGTGGGGGAAAAATTTGTATTCGCTAGCAAAGTCCAGGTGGCGTTGCTGGAGGGATCCGGGACAAAGTTTCTGTCCAGGTCCGGCGTTGCAGCTTCCCATAGCCTCTGTGAGTGAAGCTGTGGAGCTCGGAGGGAATTGTGGGCAATGAAGAGGTCTGAGAATTAAAGGGGCCATGCACACTGAAGTAATGCAAAGTAAAATGCAGTGAATCAATACATTTTTCAACCCTTTCTGCCTTTTAATAAATATTCAATATTTAAAAGAAGTTCTAAATGTGAATATTCAGCTGTTAAAGCTGAATTACCTTCCTAACCTCAACAAATGGGAAAACTGCCTCAGCACTAACACAAATGGCTCAGCAAGCCAGGGAAGGGGCAACGAGGGTCTCACACGCAGCACTCCAGCTTTGTGCAGGGGGTCAACACTGCAAGAGTGGCCCTTTACCCACAGGGGCCAGGAGGCCCTCCAGAAACAACGATGTGGGAGTTAATCACCAAGGCCGTCACTGCCGCAGTGTCGCCCCCATCACCTGGCTCCAGTGCCCAAAGAAGCTTCGTGACCTCAGACCACTGGTCAAGGTCAGTGAATGCATCTTCAAAAGCCGTCTCCTACCAATTGCACCACTAGCCTCACATACTTCTGCACAACCCCCAATCACTTGCCTACAAACAATCTGCACCAATGACGAGGCACATCTCCCATTCCTAGCCTTACCTCACCCCCTTGGAGGAGATGGTGCAGGCCATTCTTGGCAGGGGCATGGTTTAGCCCTTGGCCAGCGGCAGGGCTGAAAACATACAAGATGCGGGTATCCTCGTACGTTATCCTCCTTCTGGCATGCACCTCTTGCTTTCCCGCCCTCCTGTCAGCACAGCTCCAGTCTGCCCAGCCAGTGGGTCAACAAGAAGAGGCAATCTGCCCAGCCGGTAGAACCGCAAGCGGATGATTCCATCCCGGATATCCCAGCCACAAAGGGGCTGTCTAGTATGCATCCTTCCGTCTGATTCCTCCTCTTTGGCTTCCTCCGCTTCTGCGTCTTCCTTTTCCCTCTGCAAGCAGATGCTGTAAATGTGAAATGACAGCATAAAATGCTGGAAATACTCAGTTGGTCAGGCAGCATCTCGACCTGAGATATGAACTCTGTTTTTCTCTCCACAGATGTTGCATGACCTGCTAAGTATTTGCAGCATGTTCTGTCTTCTCAAAGGCCTTCATTTGTCATCCGAGCCCTTGCAAGCATCCAGCAGCACTCCCTACACACTTAAAAAAAACTTTTCACATCTATTGCAGCAAGCCACCACTTCAATAAAATCAAAAAAAAAAAGTCCAAACGCTTAAATTCTAACTTACCTGAATGATGTGTGTGTCCCTTTAAGAGCTGCAGACATCACCACTGTCAGCCTGCTTGCCTGGCGTGCTTAGGACCCAGCTAGGGTCGAAGTTCACATTGGTGACGTTAAGGCAGCTTATTTAAAAAAAACATATTTTGCAATACGTGGTTAAAATGGCTTTATACCTCTGAAACAAATTGAAATATTGTTTTAATGTTACTCTGCTGACTAAACAGGAACTCCAGATGATTAGGAAAATTGGAACCAACTCTTTTTATAAATGTAATATGAACATCCAGATGAAATGTTTTTTATTTACTTGTCTACATTTTTAACTTTTAAAATGTGGCTAAAGTTCTTTCTTTCACAGCTTTATTTAATTTTGTCAGTTGGTTCAAAATAATTATATCCAACAGAATAAATATTGCTTATTAATTTCAAATTTATTCTTTTCCATGTAGGAAGCTTTTCTTTACATGTATTAATATGAAAAGACATTACTTTACAACTAAATAAAAATCTGATGGCAGCACTGCAAAGTATTATACTTCAAAAAAACATTGCTTGTGATTCATGGCTTACAAACATTCAAAAGAAACTTAAAATGACTTAAGGGCACATTGGATCCCAATATAACATCTGGAGAGCTAGGTCAAGTTTTTGAAGCTTCATTAAAACCAACCTTTTGGGGTATCTTAAATACACATGTCATGAAGTAATATGCAGTATTTCATGCTCGGGAGATAAAATGTTCTCTGTCACACTCACACACATACTGTATTGATAGTTGACATGGCAGAGTTGCAGAAAATTATCATTTCCCGTTGTTTGGAGAGCAACAACTATATAGCACCTTTAACATAGAAAAATACATGCTTCACAGAGGCATAATCAAAGATGGATGCTGAGCCAGAAAGGAAGATATTAGGAAGGATGACAAAAGCTTTGTGGAAGAGGTGAGTTTTAAGGAGGGCCTTAATGGAGGAGTGGGAGGTAGTGGGATTTATGGAGGAAATTTCAAAGCATGGCTGAAGGAAAGGTTGCCAGTAATGGGGCAAAGGGAGAGGGGATGCAGAAGACAGTGTTTGGCAGGGGAGGAAGGTTGTGGGGATGTTGAAGGTTACAGAGATGGGGAGGGGCAAGGCCATGAAGGAATTTAAACACAAGGAAGAGAATTTTAAATTGGAGGCATTAAGGGACCGGAGCCAACGTAGGTCAGCAATGACAGGGATGATGGATGAGCATGACTTGGTGAGGGATAAGACATGGGCAGCAGAGTTTGGGATGAGCAGAAATTTACAGAGGGTGGGAGGTTGGCCAAAAGAGCCTTGGATTAATCAGGTCTGGAGGTGACAAAGACATGGGTGAGGGTTTCAGTAGCATATGAGCTGAGGTAGGAATGGAGATGGGTGATGTTATGAAGGTGGAAGTAGGCAACCTAGAAGGACCTATTTTTCTATAAGTTGGGCTCCATTTTATATTGTCTTAATGAATATTTAAAATTGAAAGCTGACTGAAGGAAAACATGCAAGTGTTCCCTCCCATCTGTCCTCTTTCGCTTGGAACAGCTTTTACGTGCCCCCAAAGTTCAAGACAGAATTTTGTGTTGCACATTTAACTGAATAGACCTGTCTGTACAGGTTAAGAACAGGTAATTTTTTCAAAGGACTAGGGGTCACGGCTGGGGGCAGTGATGGGGAGACTGCAGGATTGTTCATTGCTTCTTGGTTGTATGTGTGTATAAAAATCATGTCCCCTAAAACACTGGACAGCTATTAAATAACTTCTGATGTGTAGTCACTGTTGTTTTGTAGGCAAGCATGGCAGCTAATTTTGACATGGCAAGGTCCTACAAAGAACAATGTTGTTTAAGTAACCAATTAATCTGTTTTGATGGTATTGGTTGAGGGATAAATGTTGGCCAGGGCACTGGACTAACTCTCTTGCTCTTCTTCAAATAGTGCCATGGGATCTTTTATGCCCATATGAGCAGGTGGATGGGGCTCAGCTTGATGTCATAGCGAAAGGATGGTAACACCAAAGTGTCAGTCCAGATTAAATGCATATCCTGGAAGGGGGTTTGAACCCATGTCCTGCTGACTCCTAGGGAAGAGTACTACCACTGAGCCAAGCTACAATTCATGTATGTATATGCATACTGTCGCTATTTGAAATTACTATGTAAATGTCATTTTGTTTTCTATTAACAAACATGATTTTTTTTAATTAATTATTTCGGTCTTCATTATAAATGATCACAATATCATGGGCCAATTGAGAATGGAGTTTATCTGAAGTCAGAAAACACTATTTTAACCCCCAAAAATGGGTAGGTTGAGGTCAGGTGAGATGTAAAAATGTTAAAAATCTCAAACCCGACCCAACTTGCCCACTGCCAGGTTTATCGCAGGCGGGACAGGGGACGGGCAGCCAACCCCCTCCCAGGAGGCGGGTTGTCCATTTAAATATTATAATGAGGCCAGGAGCCTCACATTTAACCTGTCTTACAGGTTTAACCTTGGTTGGCTGGGTTCCCCAGGTCTCAGGAAACCCGGCAGCACAAGGGAGACGAGGATAGCTTTGGGGAAAAGTTAAGTGTCTTTCCAGCACTGCTTGTGGGCCAGGAGGAGCAGCAGTGCTTCCTCCCAGACCACCAAACTTACCTTCTTCCCTGCCTGTCATCGGACCCCCCCACCCTTCCGGATCAATGATCGGACAACCCCCCTCCGCCCACCGCCCCCCCACCACCCCACGCTCCCACTAATGCAGCAGCAGGTTCCTTACCTGCTCCTCCTCCTGCGGCCTCCTCCAAAATGTTCCCCGCCCGACAGGGACCCAAGCCTGTCAAGCAGGCTGATTTCCGGGTGGGGTTACTGTCGGGAAAAAAAACTCCACAGCATGGGCGTCCGACCGAAACTTCACATAACTTCACAAGTCCCACACTCCAGTGGCGATTACAAAATAATGAGCAGTCCCCTGAGACATTCTAATTTTAGAAGTTTATTTAAAAATACCTTTCTGTAAAGCAAATGGTATTTTTCGTGATAATAAATACAGAAGTTTCATTCATTTCCTTACAATTTTTAATTCAATCAAAAAAGTGGTCAACACATTCCCAGTGGTATAATAGTTGCCAGTTCTATTCACTGCTATGATAGATAGACAGTGAACAACTGTTGTTAAAGCAAATCCTTACTGTATATTTGGTTTATATAATCACAAAAGAAAAATATATTATTTTCATTGTAACTTTTTAAACTGCTTTTGATTGAAGTTATTCAAAAAGGGAAAGCACTTTCATTCTTACACTATATTTATCCAGTGGCTTAATCTGATACATTCCATTTATGCCTTGTTTTCTAGGGCTATATAAATACAAGTTGTTGTTGGGTCAATCTGAGACTCAGTGATATCAAAGCACCTTGATGGGTGCGATAGATGAGCAGAACCTCAAAGGGGTGAGTACTCACATGTTTGTTTGGCAGCTTGCCAATTGGTTGGGGGGAATTGGGCATCATTGATGCCTAATGCTGCATTTCTTAAAGGGGAGGTGCACTTTGCCTTTCCATAACTGAATCAGTGCTGTACAGTGCAAATGGCAGGTAGAGCAAGTACAGCAACTACCCCCCGATTCTCAGTCACTGCTCTGCAGGTTCTGTTTAGTAAGATGAGCAGGAGGAAGGAGGTGTTGTTCCCAATGCGTGGCAGAAGGCAAGTTGCCAGGCACCAGTGGGCAGAGGTGCCGAACAGGTCAATGTGGGAAGCATTGGACCCGGGAATTGGCTCCAATGCTTTAAGAAGCTTAAGGGCCGAATTGGTAAGACTCCTAACTCACATCTTTCTTACTGTCTGCTTAGTCTTGCATCACCTGTAGCCCCAGCACTCAAAGCCCCTCCTTCCTTTGCTTCCCATCACTCTCCTTCAATCACAGCAACACACCACCTCCTTCTGCTGCAACTGGTACACTCTGCACTCTACACTCTGCACCTTCCAGTGCCCCCACAATTACTTCTTCACTTCCGCACACCTGTGCCATCTTTCACATACCATCAAAATATTCTACCTTGACTTCACAACCTTTCACCAGGTCACACTAACATGGTGTTCCATGTTGAATACCACTTGGAAGAAGCACTGAGGGTACAAGGGCACAGAACATACTCTGGGTGGGGGACTTCAATGTTCATCACCAAGAGTGGCTCGGTAGCACCACTACTGACCAAGCTGGCTGAGTCCTGAAGGACATATCTGCCAGATTGGGCTTGTGGAAGGTGGTGAGAGAACACAAGGGAAAAACTACTTGACCTCATTCTCACCAATCTACCTGTCACAAATGCATCCATCCATGACAGTATTGGTAAGAGTGACCACCTCACAGTCATTGTGGAGACAAAGTCCCGTCTTCACACTGAGGACACCCTCCATCATGGTGTGTGGCACTATCACCATGCTAAATGGGATAGATTCAGAACAGATCTAGAAGTTCAAAACTGGGCATCCATGAGGCACTGTGGGCCATCAGCAGCAGCAGAATTTTATTCCACTACAATCTCATAGCCCGGCATATCACTCACTCTAACATTACCATCAAGCCAGGGGAAAACACTAGTTCAATGAAAGTGTAGAAGTGCATGCCAGGAGCAGCACCAAGTGTACCTAAAAATGAAGTGCCAACCTGGTGAAGCTACAACACAGAACTACATACATGCTAAACAGCAGAAACAACATGCTATAGACAGAACTAAGCAATCCCACAACCAACGGATCAGATCAAAGCTCTGCAGTCCTGTCACATCTAGTCGTGAATGTTGGTGGACAATTAAACAACTAACGGGAGAAGGAGGCTTTATGAACATCCCCATCCTCAATGATGGCGGAGCCTAGCACGTGAGTGCAAAAGACAAGGCTGAAGTGTTTGCAACCATCTTCAGCCAGAAGTGCCGAGTGGATGATCTATCTGGGCCTCCTCCTGAAGTCCCCGCCATCAGAGACGCCAGTCTTCAGCCAATTCGATTGACTCCACGTGATATCAAGAAATGGCTGAACGCACTGGATACAGCAAAGGCTATGGGCCCCGACAACATCCCGCTGTAGTGCTGAAGACCTGTGTTCCAGAACTACCCACGCCATTAGCCAAGCTGTTCCAGTACAGCAACAACACTGACATCTACCCGACAATGTGGAAAATTGCCCAGGTATGTCCTGTCCACAAAAAGCAGGACAAATCCAATCCGGCCAATTACCGCCCCATCAATCTACTCTCAATCATCAGCAGCAAAGTGATGGAATGTGTAGTCGACAGTGCTATCAAGCGGCACTTACTCACCAATAACCTGCTCACCGATGTTCAGTTTGGGTTCCGCCAGAACCACTGGGCTCTAGACCTCATTACAGCCTTTGTCCAAACATGGACAAAAGAGCAGATTTCCAGAGGTGAGGTGAGAGTGATTGCCCTTGACATTAAGGCAGCACTTGATTGAGTGTGGCATCAAGGAACCCTAGTAACATTGAAGTCAATGGGAATCAGGAGGAAAACTTTCCACTGGCTGGAGTCATACCTAGCACAAAGGAAGATGCTTGTGGTTGTTGGAGGCCAATCATCTCAGCCTCAGGATATCACTGCAGTAGTTCCTCAGGGCAGTGTCCAAGCCCCAACCATCTTCAGCTGCTTCATCAATGACCTTCCCTCCATCATAAGGTCAGAAGTGGGAATGTTCGCTGATGATTGCACAGTGTTCAGTTCCATTCACAACTCGTCAGATAATGAAGCAGTCCATGCCCGCATACAGCAAGACCTGGACGACATTCAGGCTTGGGCTGATAAGTGGCAAGTAACATTCGTGCCACACAAGTACCAGGCAATGACCATCTCCAACAAGAGTGAGTCTAACCACTGCCTCTTGACATTCAATGGCATTACCATCGCCGAATCCCCCACCATCAACATCCTGGGGGTCACCATTGACCTGAAACTTAACTTACCAGCCACATAAATACTGTGGCTACAAGAGCAGGTCAGAGGCTGGGTATTCTGTGTCTCACCTCCTGACTCCCCAAAGCCTTTCCACCATCTACAAGGCACAAGTCAGGAGTGTGATGGAATACTCTCCACTTGCCTGGAAGAGTGCAGCTCCAACAACACTCAAGAAGCTCAACACCATCCAGGACAAAGTAACCCGCTTGATTGGCACCCCATCCACCACCTTAAATATTCACTCCCTCCACCACCGGCGTACCATGGCTGCAGTGTGTACCATCTACAAGATGCACTGCAGCAACTCGCCAAGGCTTCTTCGACAGCACCTCCCAAACCCGCGACCTCGACCACATAGAAGGACAAGGGCAGCAGGCACATGGGAACAACTCCAGCTCCAAGTTCCCCTCCAAGTCACACACCATCCTGACTTAGAAATATATTGGCATTCCTTCAAAGTCGCTGGGTCAAAATTCACGAACTCCTTCCTTAACAACTCTGTGGGAGTTACTTCACCACATGGACTGCAGCGGTTCAAAAATGCTGCTAACCACCACCTTCTCAAGGCAATTAGGGATGGGCAATAAATCCTGGCCTTGCCAACGATGCCCTGATTCCGTGAACAAATAAAAAAAAGCGCATTCCTTTTCTTTCATGCAGGAGAAGCTGGCACACTATGCCAAGGAGCAGGCACAGACAGAAGGAGGGCGACCATCCATCCACGTCCTTTCTATATTAATTGAGGCAGCCATGGAAATTGTGGACGGGGTCATGTCAGGAGCGATGTGACTGGTGAGGCTGGAGGATACGCTTCGCAGGGTATATATGGCCATCTTTCCCTCTTTTTCTCTTATTGAAATCTCAGGATAAATGCATCGTGACTACTGTCATAGAACTGAGCAGAGGCATGCATGATACGCTGTTTGTGGTCATACACCAGCTGTACGTTCAAAAAATGGAAGTTCTTCCTGCTGATGAAGATGCCGTGTTCTTCGTATGGAGCTTGTAAGGGTATGTGGGTATCGTCGTTAACGCCCTACATATCTGGCGAAGCCCAGAGCACACTCTTCTTGTTACGCTGCCTCTCTTCGAAACGTGATAAATTTGTTCCACTTAGTGAGGAGGGCATCTGCGACCTTCCTGATGCAAATTGACTAATCTAGCTGATGTCACCTGTTGCAGCCTGGCATGACACTGAGGTATAGAAATTTATGGCCACTTTCACCTGTATCGCCACTGGCAGTGATGTGCGTACCCCGGTGCCGGGCTGCAGTTGGTGCTGCAACAGCTGACATAGCTCAGTCACAGCTTCCCTGGCTAAGTGGCACCCCTGGACACGCCGCTCCTCAATTAATTTGAGGCAGAATGTTTGATTCAGGAAGTCTCGCATGGTGTAAAGCCTTCTGCATCCTCCCCTCCTTGCCCTCTTCTCCCAGCAGCTGCAGGACTCCTCATCATCCTCCAGCTCCAACAGCAGATTGAGCAGTACATCCATAATTTCATAGATTATGTGCCGAAGTCCCTGCAACGCGATAGTGCTGCACCTCCAAAGAGTACTCTCTAAAAGTTTCCCAAACAGCTCTAGCAGTTAACACAGCCAAGAAAAGGCTTTCAAACCCATTAGCAGCTTAAAATAGCTAACCAGAGACTTGCCTGAATGCAGCTGAGGATGCCTTTAAATAATACAGTTGCAGCCTGCTTCCGGCTTGTTGGCACCAAGAATTACTGGACGGGCTTAAGTACCAGTGAATCTGGTGCTCCCACAGATCAGATTGGGGAAAATGGTCTTAGAGAGATGCAGGACCTTTATTTTAATGAGGGCCCAGCTGCTTTCAGGTGACTGGCATTGACAACCAAACATTGCTCAATCCAATATGGCGGCCGGCCAGAGAGCTCGGTCGCGGGTTATCACGTCCTGAAATTTGTCTCCCTATTGTCCATTTTATGCCAAAAAAAGGAGCAAAACCAAGTTGAATTTCTCCCCTAGAGTGTCCAACAGCATCAGCATATTTGCATGCATTTAATGGCCCAGAAATTAGGCTCCCTGGCTTCCCGTGGGTGCAAGGATCCCGCGCGCACCTACCTACCGCACCTGCCGTTGACCTCTGGGCCCACGGGGACTTCAGCTCCTGGGCCTCCTGCAGCTGCCGGCGCGCAGTGCTTGTGTATCCCAGGGGCGTAGTTAGTGCGATGTGTCCTCTGGGATCACGTGGGCCATGGAGAGCCAATGGCAGCAGATCATCTTTCATTCATAGATTTGACAGGAAGACCTGTCAAATCTATGAATTGAAATCGGCCCCAAAACAACACCTAAACTTCAAATAATTTTTTTTTAAAAATCAAATTTTTTAAATAACTATAAGTTAAATGAATTAACTACTTTAAACAAAAATTTAAATTTTTGAAAAAATTAAAATACTTTTTAACAGTGCTAAAAATAAACTTACCTTTCTTTAAAGTATCTAAAAAAGATAAACCTGTTGAAAAAATGTTTAAATTGTAATTAATTAACCACTTACCTTGTTAAAAACGGGTCTTGCGCCTCCTTTTTAAAAGCGCAGCTTCTTCCATACTTACCTTCCCGGAGAATCCTGAAAAAAAACCTAAGTTCGCTGTGTGTGCGCCAGCCTCTCCCACGCATGCGGTTCACCTCTGAATCCCTCCCTTCAGTGCATGCAGGAAACCGGCACTTCAGGAGGCCTTACGGGTGAGTACACAGCGCGTACTCACCCGGCAAGTGCCGAATTTTTGGCCCAATATTTCAAGAGATGTGAGATCAATTCTTCTGGATTTCACTTATGAATACAGGCAAACCACATAATAATGGAAAATCAGTGTAGGATAGATGGGGCCCCTCTGAAGATGTGAGTAATTCCAGTCAGTTCAGTGTATTGCTCACCCCAGCTGCCAAAATAAAGAATCTTTAAGTAAAAAAACTACCACTAACTGAAATTAATTTTGAAACACAATTTATCTTAAAGGAATATAACTTCCACTGTTTGAAGCACAATGAAGCATTGAGCACCATAGACAAGCTTTGGAATGAACACTATTGAGCCTCAGTGGTGCCATTGAGTTTACCTGTCAGCCACAAACATCTATTGGCTTGGGTGCAGTTTTAGATCAAAGATTAATGCAACAAGGTCACTTTTCATGTCTTGGGCATTCCATTGGCTTTAAGATCTTTTATTTAAGAAAAAATTCTCCAACATTCAAACAAGGAGTAGAATAAAAATAAATGCTTTAACCTTTTAAAAATTAAGGGAAAGGACCTGGAAAAGAGGACTAGTGACAAGACTGTAAAAAATAAAGTGAAACTAAGATGGATAAGCAAGAAAAGAGAATAAGATAAATGGGACAAATGGGCAAAAGCAGGAGAAGTGTTTTAATTTTAATTTAAGAGATTTTGTCTTAGTAATTTTGAGTTAATAATATGGTATTAAGCTACTCCTGGTATCTTATTACATTATTGTTGTAACATTGCAGGGAATGTTTAACTTAAACAGAAGTTGGCAGAGTGGGCCCACCCAAAGCCAACGTTGGGAAGCATTATCAGGTTTAGGCCTCATCAGCATAATTCGGTTGAGGTGCCAAGTGCTAGCAGGCAGCTATCCACACCAACTGCCAGGAAATCCAAGTTACAGCCAATGTCAGCAGTAAAAGTGGGGGAGGGGAGATGCACTGGAGGGGGGCACGAGTGATCGGCCCCACAAGAATTACCCCCAATAAAAGATCCAGGCTATTTTTGGATTGGTCTCCAGCAGTCCTCTTAAGGATTGTTGGTGGAGCTGCTCACCTCCTGGTACAAATGGGTGAAGTGGGCATTGTGCATGTTCTGCTCATTGATACCTAAAAATTGCAAACAAGGTCCTACAACCTCACTTCTCCTCACTCTCTCCTTTCTCCCTCTCACGCTTTCTACTTACTCTCTTTTTCTCTTTTCTATCTGCCACCCTTTCTTCCCTCCTCCCCTTTATTTTTCTCTCTCTTTCTCTCTGTCAGTCATTCCTCCTCCCTCTCCTCTCTTTTCCTTTCTTCCTCTTCCTATCTTCTCTCACTGACTTTTTATTTTCCTCGCCTTTTTTCTTTCTCCTTTCATGCCGCTTCTCTTCCCACCCAATACATCCCTTCTCTTCTCTCTTTCACGTCCCTTATCTCCTCTCAGTCTTTCCCTCACCCCCTTCCCCTTCCCTTTTCTCTTTTTTGTTTTCTTCTTGCTAAAGACAGCACCATAAGGAGTACTTCTTTTAACGTCACTGTAGGAGATATTTTTGTCTCACTTCTGATCCATGTAAATGCTAATTCTATCTTTTACATATGTGAGTTAATGAATGTTTATCCTATGTATTAATATATATTGTATATAAAATTAATATATGTTGCATATAAAATAAATATACAAGATTAAAGGGCCGATTTTAACCCTCGGCCTGGTGGGAATGGTGCAAATGGGGGGGCGGGGGTAGTTTAGATGGCAGAAGGTGGGTTTGCACTGTGTTCCCAATGCGGTCCAGCCCCCCATTATTTTGACTTGTGTAAATTCAGGTACGGGAAGGCTGCCTGTGCCAAAGGTGCAGAGGCCTAATTGAAAGAGCAGTGTTGCATCCCAATGATGCCGTTGCGATGCGCACACTATTTTAGCCGTGGGCCCAACTAAGGCCCGCACAGCCTCCAACCCACCAGTGAATGCTGGTGGCAGCAAGGATCCTGGCTACAGGAAACCCAGGTAAGAGATTTATAAAATGTTTTTGAGGCCTCCCCTGCCTCAGGCTTACCCCATCACTCAATTTTCTGACCTCCACCACCCCCCCCCCACCCCCCCAAGTCCTTAGTTACCTTGCTGGGGACTGTTTCCGTGGGACCCCAGCAACAGACTGACCCCCCAACAATTTTGACTCTCACCTGCCGGCAGTGATATCATTCCTGCCAGCTTCGGGTGGGAGTCAGAGTCGGTGCATGCAAATGAGTCCCGGGAGTCAAACTCTCCCTGGCCTCACATTCCAGGGAGCGAGACGGTTTGCCGCCTGCTTCAGCCCCCGATTTCAGCTTGGAGTTAAAATCAGGCCTTGAGGGGATTTTATTGCAGATTTAAAAAAATATTTTTTAGACTGAAGTATTGAGTTTTCACTTTTTTTTCCTGTGTGAAAGGTAACAAATGGGAATTCTGTTCTCAATGTCCCTTGATACTCCTTATAATTTTCTCAAATTAGTTATACCTAATGTTTATTTGTCCAAACCTTGGTGAAAGTTGATCCAAGTTCAGCATTAATTACACTTGAAATAAAAAACTGTTCCAGCAGAGTTGAACATAAGAAACCAACTGAGTGTAAAATCCAAGTTTTAAGTATGGTGAAACTGGATGTGCCTTTATACAGAAATTCTAGTGGCGTGGTTAATCTGCCTATGTGCTTGTGGTCGCGTCATACAAATTTAATGAACATTGATGGGACATTGTCATCCATGTGAAGGATTATATAATGATCCTCCACTGTTACAAATAATAAAAATGCTATTCAAAATAAAAAGTGGTTTAACAGTCTATCTTGCTTTTACAATAAAAGAAAAAAAGTAAAGAAAAACTTGCATGTATATAGCGCCTTTCACAACCTGATGATGTTCCAAAGCGTTTTACAGTCAATGTAGCAGTTTGAACTGTAGTCACTGTTGTAATGTAGGAAACAAGGCAGCCAATTTGTGCACAGCAGGCTCCCACAAACAGCAATGTGATAATGACCAGATAATCTGTTTTTAGTAATGTTGATTGAGGGATAAATATTGGCCAGGACACCATAATATTACTATTGGACTTCAACCATGTGAAGTTCATACAGAAAGTGCCTTCCCCGGACAGGGTCTAATGCTGGAAAAGAGGAGGACATTTCAATGCAGCTGCAGGTCCCTCAGGTGTGGAGCTATGTGTTGAGTCTCTGAGATTGGGGCCTTCGAGCTGCTGTTGGAGAGCAGGAACTGGAAAGCCCAGTTGCCACTAAATGTTCTGGGGGAAAGGAATTAACAATTTCCTGCTAGGTTATATTTAGAATAATTGAGATGGCGGATGAAAGATTTTCAAAATATATTCTCAACAGTTTGATTGGTTCAATTTCTGTTTTATCACTGGCTGTCTTTTCACAATTGGGATAGTTTGAATTGTGATTTTTTTTGTTTAATTTCAGTCAATCAAAGAGTGTGATACCATGGGGCAGGCAGTGTGTGCAGTTATACCATTTATATAATAAAACAGATAAAGTATATTTATTTTATTATATTTGAAAACTGAATGTTTCAAATGAAAAATACAAATTTACAAAAATAATGAAACTCCTGCACAGGTGTATCACTGGGTGGTATAGGAGGTGCAAAGATTCTCTGCTCTAAACTCTGAGGGGGAAAAATTCTGCTGGTTTGCACCTCCCATAAGAGGGCGCTATTGGGGCGCAAAGCAACTAGCGTCCGGGCGCAGCGATGTTTGCACCGCTCGCGAAATTGACCAGACATTTTGTGGCAGCACTAAACACTACCGCCACGATCTCCTGCACCTGCAGATCGTGACATCAGTTGAGCGTGTAACACCCCAGTAGCGCCCCGGACCGGATATTGAGTGGCGCCCACTGCCTTACCGCCTGCCGCTAGCAACGACAGGTTGAGGGGAGCGTTTTGCAGTCGGGAAGGGACTGGGGGAGCGCTATTTAAAGGCGACCGCTTCCTGCCTTTTTTTGTCGGCGACATTTATGCACCACGCATTCTGAGAGAGAGAGAGAGACTTCTGGAGAGACTCAATGCTGTGTGAAGGAGTTTTGGGTACTGAGCAGCACTTTGCAGGTTCATTTTGATTTGACCTTTCTTGCATCGATTTAGAAGAGACTATTGGGGCTGAACACTGAGCTCTTTCCCTGGGCCTCTCCATTGTTCTTTCCAGCAGATTTGATGTACAGGTCTCTCCAGGCCGGGATTCAAGGCTGCAATGAGCAGGGTGTGGATGGAGAGCAAGATCGACCCTTCCCTTTAAGAACTGGTTGGCGCCAGTGTGTCTGTGTTCCATTGCTGACTGACACCACATGAGCTTTGCCAGCGCTCTGAGGTAGCGCCTCGCTCCTTGGCGTTAGCGCCTTAAGAGAGGTGTGTAGCGCCTGATTTAGCACTCCAATCACCTCCAGGGGCGATAGAAGCCAAGTTTGCAGTCGGAGGCAATAATTAGCGCCAGGCACTAAACTTTGCGCCCGACCGATAATTGTGCCCCAAACGGGGCGATACCGAATTTCTCCCCCTGAATCTACTCCAGACAAATAAGCTAAAAGTCTTCTCTGCAGACTACTAAAGTTCCTAAACTGAATTAATCTTTTTGGATAGACTTACAACTTTTTTAGTACTTGAACGTAACAGCTGCTTTTACATTGGTGTCGGAGGAGGTTCCAGCCTTGGGTTTCAGACAGCTGCTGGTAAGCCCAATGGAAAAGCTGGGATTCAGGAAGATCTGATGTTTTTAACAAAAAGGTTTTCCTGGATATTGGTTCTAGCAAATCCTGGGGTTGGGCTCTACTGCAAGAGGTAAGTGTTTTTGGAACTGATAGTGCAGTTACTCACTGACACCAATATATAAGCGACTAAATCTCCCTGTTACTTCAATCAAGTCTGCATCTACTGGAGCATTAACTGTACCAGATTCTTTAGCCCTGCCTTTAACTCAAAGTGGGAATCATGTGGGTAGGGTCCGAGACAGATGGCTAAACGATGGAACTTTGGCAGCGTGAGGCCCCGGAGATTTTAACACCGCCAGTTGGGCAGGGTTGAAATCAGCCCTTTGGATTTTGCCAGGGCTCTGAATGGGCCTGGACCCCTTCAGACCTTGGCCTGAGTCCTGATTATTTATGCACAGAACATGCTTAGTGATGTAATGCCAATGCCACCAGGTTTTCTGAATTTCAGTGTCATACTGCCATTAAGGATTTTTTTATAAATGCAATGGTGCTGTTGCATAGATGCGAGGGAGAGGCACAGTGATTTGATAGTGCTACAGAATGGTGCAATAGAGTTTAGATTTCTCCATTCTACTTAGCTCTAGATCTCTGGTTGTGGGAAGATGCTTAGCAGATGGCACTAATTTCCTGATATCTGCAAAAACTCCAAGAGTGGCATGATGTAAACAATTAAAAGTCGTACTGCCACTCAATGGCACATGCATAAAATACTTTTGGGACAAAGGGTTCACACAAACCAGTTGCTCTTGGGTTTGTTAGTTTGGGCTTTCTTTCTATCCATGGGTTCCCAACTTATGCCATCAAACTGTAAATGCTCTGCTCACCTGACAGCAGCACAATAGACAATAATGAATGAGCTTCAATGAACGTCCAAGCAGAGAGTGAACTTTCTTAAGAGTAAGAAACTCGGCAAACTGATAGATCTGTTGTTATTACCCACAAGATAAAATCACACAGAAATAGACTGAACTTAAGTAGACAGACACAAAAATTTGGCAGACTCGATGTTATACTACAGATGGCAAAGAAAAATATGGTAAAGCAACAGTAATCAATAGGAGGCTTGGAAAAGGAACAAAGAGAAACAGAATTGAATTGAAGAGAAAAGCAGAAAAATCAGTGAGAAGCAATAAGTAAGATAGACATAAAGCTGCTTTTATATTGGTCTTTGGCCACTAGCTCCTGTAAGATGCGTTACAGATAGCAGGCAGCCACATCAAAGTAAACTTGCCACATTTTTAAGATCAGAAGCCAGGAAGGCCCATTTTTATTTAAATTAGGTCATCCTGGGGCCAGTAAAAGTGCAGTTGTGGCTACAGTGGCATGCTTTAGCAATGATGTCATGTTGCAATGTTATGGCATTATTAACACTGACCAGACTGCACGCATGGAATGGTGGGCCTCCACTGTCCAGCTGGTTGACAGAAAGACTGATGCATATTAAAAAAGCAATTGTAAGAGAATGGTGCAGTTAGCCCTCTTCCCCCATGATCAGGGTTGTATATAAAAGCAGCTGAAAGGAGTGAATATTTCCTGTATACAGTAAATGAAAACACCAAGAACAATAAGGAAATAGTTTAATTAAGAAATCTTTCTTGGTTTGTTTGTACAGGAGTTTACAAGTTTGGTATGCAATAAAATTCTTACATTTAATTAACAACAGCTGATTAGATCAGATGCAATTTTGTTGTTTCCTAGATTACAGTGACTCCACTTCAAAAGTACTTAATTGGCTGTAAAGTGCTTTGGGACTTCCTGAGATCATGAAAGGCGCTCTAGAAATCCAAGCCTTTTTTTGTTGACAGATACAAAAAGAATTACAACACCTACAACCTTCATTTATGTAGTGCCTTTAATGTAGAAAAACATCCCACAATGCTTCACAGAGGCATAAGGAAAAGAGGACACCGAGCCAAAGAAGGGGGATCTTAAAAGCGTGACCAAAAGCTTAGTTAAAGACATCGGGGGAGAAATTCAGTATCGCCCCATTTGGGGTGCAATTATCGGCCGGGCGCAAAGATTAGCGCCTGGCGCTAATTATCGCCTCCGACTGCAAACTTGACTTTTCTCGCCCCTGGAGGTGATTGGAGTGCTAAATCAGGCGCTTCACACCTGTCTTAAGGCGCAAAGGCCGAGGAGCGAGGCGCTAACTCAGAGCGCGGGCGCAGCGCAGGTGCTGTCAGTTAGCGATGGAACACAGACACACTGGCGCCAGACAGTTCTTAAAGGGGAGGGTCGATCTTGCACTCCAGCCACACCTTGCTCATTGGAGCCTTGAATCTCGGCCTGGAGAGACCTGTGCCTAAATCTTCCAGCCAAGGACTATGGAGAGGGTGAGAGAACGAGCTCAGCGCTTCAGCGAGCGGGCCTTGGATGCTCTGGTTGGCGCGGTGGAGCGCAGAAGATCTATACTCTTCCCTGAGAGTGGCAGGAGGCCTTTGCCGCGCGAGTACAGAAGAGTGTGGAGGGAGGTGGCTCAGAGCGTCTCCTGCAGGAGCATGGTGCCCAGGATCCATGTACAATGTCGAAAAAAGTTCAACGACCTCACTCGGATCGTCAGGGTGAGTGGCTTTTTTTCAATACCTCTCCATCCCTCCATCTCAACCTCACTCTATGGCCAGAGGGTCTTAAAACCCCAATGCACAACACTCATACAACACCTATGGCCCTCTCATGAAACACACACGCACATTCCACACCTTGCATACAGTAAGGGCTATTCACCTATGGGAGGCACATCAGGCAAGACCATGGCTGCATACAGTAAGGGCTATTCACCTCTGGGAGGCACATCAGGCAAGACCATGGCTGCATACAGTAAGGGCTATTCACCCATGGGAGGCACATCAGGCAAGACCATGGCTGTATATTTACTCAGACGCCGTCCTTTTTCTTGCAGGCCAAGCTATCTCATAATAGGAGACAGCAGCAACGGACGGGTGGAGGGCGGCCTCAGCTGCAACCCCTCAGCGATCTTGAGGCGCGCGTCCAGAGGATTGTGGCAAGCCGGGTGATTGGTCCCGTCGCCACTGGAGACGCCGACCCCGTTCTGGACAGCAATGGTAAGGTCATCACCTTTTTGTCCTCTGTCCTTCCACTTGTCCCTCACAACACCAGCCTTTGACACTTTCAATCCAACTTACTAAATCGCTGCACTTATTCCTCCCTTACTGCCACCCTGTCCTCACGCTAAAGCCACTCTTGTACCTCCCTGCTTTCAGATGGTGATTCACCAGCTGAGGAGACGGGCCTTCAAGGTGCCAGTGGGAGTGAAGCTACAGGCGAGGAGGAAGATGAAGGCGGAGCATCAGTGCCACCCTCTCCCGAGGAAGCCCATGCCGACACTGGGAACACGCCTTCCCTGGAGGGGAGCAGGGGGGAAGCATCTGATGAGGGTGAAGCTCCAGGACCCAGCGGGCTGCAGCAACGCCATGGGGGTAGGGAAGAACGGGGGCCTTCTCCCCGGAGGGAGAGTATGCCAGCGACTCCTACTGCACTGGACGCAGAGGAGGAGCGGCTCATCGCTGAAATGAACACCCAGGCGGTGGACATGCACACTGAGCTCATGGGTGCAGTGGGAAGGGTGCCCGAATGCATTGAATCACTGGCAAGGAGTGTGGAGCACTTCGCTGTAGCACAGGCGGATGCCACACTAAAGCTTAGTGCTGCAATTCAGTCTCAGACTGCTCTCATGCAGACTCAGATTGAGGCCACGCGAGCACTGACTGCTACCATCCTCGATGGTTCGTACACATTTCCCCGGGGCTGTCACCGCGCCGCAGCAGGCCAGCAATCTGTGCTCCAGCAGATTGCTCCGGATGCTGAAGTGCTGCCCCGTGGGAGTGCCAGTGTGTCGGTCGAGCAGGGAGTTGCTGTCCTCTCTCAAGATGACAGCATTCCTGCTGCCACCACTGTCACTTCTCCACTGCACTTGCCACTGCCTGTAGGACAGACTGCTGCCGCCCATGCAGAGTTGGTGCAGTCTGCAGCTGGGCCCTCCAGGCCCAGAGCTGGTCGAGGCTGTCCTTCAAGGGCATCTGCAGTCTCAGATTCTGACAATCAGCAGCCTTCCACCAGCCTTGCTGCAGCCACTGAGGTCCCATTACGGAAGAGCAGTAGGGTGGGAAGGGGGGAAGTGCGCAAGGGAAGGAGATCACCCTCGAAGGGCAAAAAGTAGGAGGTGTGACAAAATGTTGGTCATTTTTTTATTAAAGGCTAAGGTTCGTGGTCAAACTTTTGGACATTATCTCCAGGTTATGAGAACCAGTTCTGTTAATGACTGTGTTTTTGTGTTTCTTTCTATTAGTTTGTCATGAGGAAATGACACACACAGAGTTTGTGAAATAAATAAGTTTTTGTATTCAAAATATACATGTTTGGTCTTTGGAATCATTGGTGCCTTGGCCGGCTTAGGGGTTGCGGGTTGGTTTCATTCATGTTGTTCTCAATGGCAGAAGCTATTTCCTCAGCAGGGGCCTAGAAGCGGCTTGCTATCAGCCGTTGACGGACGGCCCTTGCAGTTTCAACATTGTGGGCCGCCCTCCCGCCTTGGTGCTGCTGATGATCATCCTCCTCCTACTCTTCCTCCTCCTCCTCTGGTGGTGCTCCAAGGCCTGGTGGCATTGGCTGGGTCCTGAGGATCGCCATGTTATGCAGCATGCAGCACACAACTACGAAGTGGGAAACTCGCTCAGGCGACTACTGCAGGGCTCCTCCAGAATGGTCCAGACAGCGGAACCGTTGCTTGAGCACGCCGATTGTGTGCTCAACGATGTTCCTGGTAGCTTGATGGCTCTCGTTGTACCGCAGCTCAGCAGGGGTGTTGGGCGTACGGAGCGGTGTCATCAGCCAGGTGCTCAGTGGATACCCCTTGTCCCCGAGAAGCCAACCAACTGGCTGATGCGGTGCCTCAAAGTTCTGCCACAGTAGTCTGGCGCAGGATGAATGCATCGTGGCAGCTGCCAGGATAGTGGGCATTGACAGCGAGTATCAGCTGTCTGTGGTCACAGACCAACTGAACGTTCAAGGAATGGAACCCCTTTCTGTTCCGGAAATCCTCGGCATTCTCATGCGGAGCACGCAAAGGCACATGCGTGCAGTCAATGGCGCCCTGCACCATGGGGAAGCCCGCTATCCTCGCAAAGCCCATAGCGCGTTCATGCTGCTTGTCTGGGGTCATGGGGAAAGAGATGTACTCTCGTCTCCTTTTAAAGAGGGCATTTGTGACCTGACGGATGCAGCAATGCACCGCGAACTGGGAGATATTGGTGATGTCCCCAGCAGCAGATTGAAATGAGCCAGTAGCATAAAAGTTCAGAGCCACTGTGATCTTCACTGCCACCGACAGAGACGTCCTGGACCTCAGTTGAGGCTGCAGATCTGGCTGCAGCAGGTGGCAGAGCTCAGTGACCACCTCCTTGCTGAAGCGCAGCCTTCGCAAACACTGCTCCTCAGAATGTAGGAGAGCTGTTGACGATATACCCTGGGAGGGTAAGGTCTCCTGTACAGACGCCTGTTGGCCCTCCTCCGTCTGGCCATGATTGCCACTCTCTCTCTGCATCTCTGTGTCCTCCGATTCAGGTGGCACAGGACGACGCCCCCAATCAGTGCAGCCCCCATAGTCTCTTAGCAAGCAAAGTTATGAAAGCCAAAAACCAAAGTACCTGTCAAGTTATGATCAGTAGCCAAAACTACCTCACACAGCGTTGACTCAATGCAGAAGTCTCTCTTTCTCTCTCTCCGAATCTCTCTCTCTCTCTCTCAGAACGAGTGGCGCAAAAATGTCAACCACAGAGAAAGACAGGAAGAGGCCCCCTTTAAATAGCACCCCCTCAGCCCCACAGCGACTGGTAGCGTTCCAGTCTTCCGGTCGTTGGATGCGCCAGGCGGAAAGGATGGGGGCGCCACTCAATTTCCACTCCGGGGCGCCACAAGGGCGTTGCACCCTCGTATGACGCCAAGATCTGCGTGCGCAGGAGATCGCGGCGGTAAAGTTTAGCGCCGCCGCAAAATGTCTAGTTAAGTTCGCGAGCGGCGCAAACATCGCTGCGCCCAGGCGCTAGTTGCTTTGCGCCCCATTAGCGCCCTCTTAAGGCGCTAACGGGAGGCGCAACCAACTGAATTTTTCCCCCATCGGTTTTATGAAGGGTCTTAATGGAGGAGAGGAACATGGGCGATTTACGGATGGATTTCTAGAGCATGGGACCTAGGACCTGAAAGCACAGCTGCCAATGGCAGGGTGAAAGGAAGGGGGGGATACACAAGAGGCTATGGTTAGAGGAATGGAGCGTTTGGAGGGTCAAGGTTGCAGAGATAGGGAGGAGTAAAGCCATGGAAGAATTTAAACATGATGAGAATTTTAAATTTGAGTTGGAGGACTGGGAGTCAAGATGCGCTTCAGGTGCCTGGACAGCTCTTATAGTTGTAAGGTTCAGTTAGTTACCACTACTTGAACCATGTAACAGCCACATCCAACGGCCACTGTCATTCCCCCCACACCCCGCAATCCCACTATATAAAGCAGTCCTGCTACCAACCAACCACCCATTGCACATCCCCCCATTGTCCCATCAATTCATGCCTTCCCATTCATCAACAAAAAACTGAAAATGTCAGTTGCCATCCAGCAACCAAGGGCAGAATTTCTGGGAGGTCAGCGGCATGATCGGTGGCGGGTCGGGTGGGAAAATGTTTTTTTTTGATAGCAGGTCGGGAAGCCACCGCCACGTACCTTTCTCAAATGTCGGGTCTGCCAGTGCTGAGCAGGGGGAGGCAATTGAAATCATTAGTGGCTTGTTTACAGCCACTTAATAATGCTTTTTACCCAGCTTTTTGATTTTGACACGTCGCCCATCGGTTTCCCGCTGTTCCAAGACTGCGTCAGTGAAGCTGAGGTGGGAGGTCACTTGCCATTGTTTCAGCTGATGAGTTGACAGCTTCAAATGTCAAGTCAAAGCTCCCTGCTGATTGAGAAGCGTTCTCTTAGGCACTAGCTTCTCTAAACTGCATTTCCACTACAGATTTAGAATGCTGCAAGACTTTACACAAGTCTCCATCCAGTCTGACCTCATTACCTCTCACACCATTGACAGATCGCTTCTGTCATCTCAACTTCACCTGCCATCTATCACATCAGCATTGGTGCCCTTGAAACTATCTCACGGTGGTCCTCAGAATCCCACCACAATCAGCCCCAACAGCAGCATCACCAGGCACACCAGCAGCACCAACCTTCTCTGCAATCACCAGAGGAACGTGGGGGATTAGTGGATGGAATTCTAGAGCATGGGACCTAGGACCTGAAAGCACAGCTGCCAATGGCAGGGTGAAAGGAAGGGGGGATACACAGAGGGTAACAGCACCCGACCACATTGTTGCCCGGGACACCAGGGATGGCCTCACCATGGCCAGATTTACTTCACTGTTGCATACCCTGGCTGTCACATGATGTGCCAGGTTGGCACCATCCCACACCAGCATTATAAAGCTTCCCTACAATGCCCAAACCATTCCTTTCACACTCATCAGCATTGCAGGGGGTACTGTTATGTCTCACTATTCACTGTAACTCACTAAGCCACTTCCAAAGGTGCACACACCTCTATCTAAGAATGGAAAGTGCCTACCCTTGTGTGTTGTAACTTGGTATGATTGCACTAGGATGAGGGTGAGTGTGAGGGGTGGCTAGTGAGATGGGGAAGTGATAATGTAGATAGAGAAGGATGGGTGGAGGTGCAAGGTAAGTTGGTGTGAGTAAGGATGTGCAGGAGTAGGGTAGGGAAGGCAGAGTGATGGGAATGTGATAAGTGGCACAGCAGGATGAGGTTGAGTGTGGCTTTGCAGTAACGATTCGTGATCTACTGAGATCATTGAAAGGTTTGCGCCACTGCAGCCTGGTCCACCTGATGACATCCCTGCATGTGTCCTCCTGTGCAATGTGCAACCAGGCTGTGTTGGTCTCCTGGGGAGGTCTCTTCCACCCATGGGAAGAGAAGAGGACCTCCCTGTGTGCTGTGACTCCCTCCATAAGCATATGGAGGGAGTCATGGGAGAGCCTGGGTGCAGCCCTGCACCTCTGTGCAGTGCTTGTCAGTGTTTGCAGCACTTCAATGCTGTAGGACACTGATAGCTCAAATGTCAAAATCAATTTGTGCATGGTCCCTTTAAGGAAACCAGCTGATGACACATCAGGTCACTCAGGCGACCTCTGGGTTTTGGAGCCCTGAGGGCCCCGCCAAAGACTGGTCCACCTGCACCTGTGCAGGGGCAGACTCTGCCATTGGGAGAGGATGCTGCATGTCGGGTACTGACGGGGTTTGGGGGGTGGGGGTGGGGGGTGTAATGGCTGAGAAGTAGAAGTGATTTGAGTGGATTCCCAACTTCCATGTCCTCTTTTGCCAGCATCCCTCTCTTGGGCCAACCACACTTCACTCCTATCACTCTGCTGGAGAGCAGATTGGTGCAGATCAGTGATGCACTGTAAGGCCAAGGCTGAGGTGTCTGTCATCCCATTTAAGAACATAAGAATTAGGAGCAGGAGTAGGCCATACGGCCCCTCGAGCCTGCTTCACCATTCAATAAAATCATGGTTGATCTTCGACCTCAACTCCACTTTCTTGCCCTATCCCCATATCCCTTAATTCCTCTGGAGTCCAAAAATCTATCTCAGCCTTGAATATACTCTACGACTGAGCATCCACAGCACTTTGGAGCAGAGAATTCCAAAGATTCACAACCTTCTGAGTGAACAAATTCCTCCTCATCTCAGTCTTAAAAGGTCGACCCCTTTTCCTGAGACTATGCCCCCTAGTTACATATGAACATACGAATTAGGAGCAGGAGTAGGCCACTCGGCCCCTCGAGCCTGCTCTGCCAGTCAATAAGATCATGGCTGATCTGATTACTCCACATTCCTGCCTACCCCCGATAACCTTTCACCCCCTTGCTTATCAAGAATCTATCTACCTCTGCTTAAAAATATTCAAAGACTCTGCCTCCACCGTCCTCTGAGGAAGAGAGTTAGAAAGACTCATGACCTTCTGTGAGAAAAAATTTCTCCTCATCTCTGTCTAAAATGGGCGCCCCCTTATTTTTAAACAGTGACCCCTAGTTCTAGATTCTCCCACAAGAGGAAACATCCTCTCCACATCCACCCTGTCAAGACCCTTCAGGATCTTATATGTTTCAATCAAGTCACCTCTTACTCTTCTAAACTCCAATGGATACAAGCCTATCCTGTCCAACCTTTCTTCATAAGACAACCCGCCCATTCCAGGTATTAGTCTAGTAATCCTTCTCTGAACTGCTTCCAATGCGTTTACATTCTTCCTTAAATAAGGAGACCAATACTGTACACAGTACTCCAGATGTGGTCTCACCAATGCCCTGTATAACTGAAGCATAACCTCCCTACTTTTGTATTCAATTACCCTTGCAATAAACGATAACATTCTATTAGCTTTCCTAATTACTTGCTGTACCTGCATACTAACCTTTTGCGATTCATGCACTAGGACACCCAGATCCCTCTGTATCTCAACGCTCTGCAATCTCTCACCATTTAGATAATATGCTTCTTTTTTATTCTTCCTGCCAAAATGGACAATTTCACATTTTCCCACATTATACTCCATTTGCCAGATCTTTGCCCACTCACTTAACCTATCAATATCCCTTTGTAGCCTCCTTATGTCCTCTTCATAATTTACTTTCCTACCTATCTTTGTGTCATCAGCAAATTTAGCAACCATACCTTCGGTCCCTTCATCCAAGTCATTTATATAAATTGTAAAAAGTTGAGGCCCCCGCACTGATCCCTGTGGCACACCACTTGTTACATCTTGCCAATCAGAAAATGACCCATTTATGCCTACTCTCTGTTTTCTGTTTGCTAGCCAATCATCTATCCAATCTTCTAGACTCTCCAGCCAGGCGAAACAATCTCTCAGCATCTACCCTCTCAATCCCCCTCAGAATCTTATATGTTTCAATGATATCACCTCTCATTCTTCTAAACTCCAGAGAGTATAGGCCCAATCTACTCAATCTCTCCTCATAGGACAATCCTCATCAATCTAGTGAACCTTCGCTGCATTGCCTCAAAGGCAAATATATCCTTAAATAAGGAGACCAAAACTGTGCACAGTACTCCAGGTGTGGTCTCACCAGAGCCCTGTACAATTGTAGCAAGACTTTCTTTCTTTTGTACTCCAACCCTCTAGCAATAAAGGCCAACATGCCATTTGCCTTCCTAATCGCTTGCTGTACCTGCATGCTAACTCTTTGTGTTTCTTGTACTCGGACACCCAAATCTCTCTGAAGACCAACATTTAACAGTTTCTCACCATTTAAAAAATATTCTGTTTTTCTATTCTTCCTACCAAAGGGAATAACCTCACATTTCCCCACATTATACTCCATCTGCTACTTTATTGCCCACTCACTTAACCTGTCTATATCCCTTTGCAGACTCTTTGCATCCTCCTCACATCTTACTTTTCCACCTAGCTTTGTATCATCAGCAAACTTGGATACATTCCACTCAGTCCCTTCATCTAAGTCATTATTACAGGAGTAAAGTTCTCTAGCATGGTGGCCTGAAATTAAAAGTTGGATGCAAAAGCAAAATACTGCGGATGCTGGAAATCTGAAATAAAAACAGAAAATGCTGGAAATACTCAGCAGGTCAGGCAGCATCGGTGGAGAGAGAAACAGAGTTAACGTTTCAGATCAAAAGTTGGATGGTTAGGACTTAGTTCCAACGGGGTTCAGGGAGCAGGAGGTCAGTCTCATGGCTGAGATAAGCTTGGCGAGTGCATGAAGGAAGATGGGGGAGAAACTCTAGAGTAGGAGGGGGTTCAGCATGAGAGTATGAAGGCCGGTGGGAGTTTGACTTTGTAGGCAAGGGAATGGGAGGAAACAATAGACAATGCTCTTTAACTTAGTGATTGAGAAATCCATGAGCTTCTTGCACTTGTTGTTACAGAGTGTATGGGATAGGGGGAAGGGGTTTACAGAGGTGGTTGGTGATAGAAAGAGGAGCTTGGGGTTATCTTTGCTCTCCAGGATGATCCTGGAGTAGTAGCCCGTTTTGGAAGAAGAGAGTGAGGCCTGGTGGAGCTTAGTGTGGTTAAGAGAGATGTGACAATGGATGGCTGAGCCAGATATGCTCAAGTTTATGCTGCTTGAACTTGAGGGAGCAAAGATGGGGCAGTACTGGGGAAATGACCGGGATGGAAGATGGTGAAGGTTTAGCTGCGGACAAGGATGTGAGGGTGGGGGCTGGAAATTCTGGTCAGGCAGTGAGGCGGCTGTTGGCATCACTGCTTGAATTTTCCTTCATTCTCTGCTGCAAAACTGCTCGATATTTGAGCAGGATTTAGGAAGAGAATTCCTGCCTATAAGTCAGCACATTCACTAATAGTGCACTAAAGGGTAAATTTCCCACCAGGAGCACATATTGGGAAATTGTGCAACATGGCCAATATTTTTCCACTAATTAATTATGAATTCAAAAAGATGAGTCCAATAGGCTACATTCTTAAATGGGTTTCTTTGTCTATTTAAATAAAGATAACACAATTATCTGTCTAGAGATGGCCAGTCATTGCCGGTGCCACCACATGTAATTGGAACCTAGTCAGGTCTAGCTTTGCATTAGGTTTTTGAAATGATAATGAATACAAGTTTGCAATGGTGGGAGAAGATATAACTCATTCTCTGCGATTGCTGTAACCATGAAATAAATGTCATGCTGGATAAGATTACAATTGGTTTTGTTTTAGGCCTTGGCCAAGTATAAGACTCACTTGACAACCAAAGGGTTGCTGTTCACAATATGTCCACCTGATGGGTAAAATTGATATGATTGCATGCAAGTTAGAAAGGAGAATTTCTGATGTGAAAGACCACAGTAATTGACCACAGGATTGTTCGTCCTGTGGCATGCTATTTGATTCAAGTCACTCATTGCAAATTGAAGACTGTGGGAGACATGAGTTTGCTTATGGAATCTGTCTTTTTGCTGTGAATATGAATGAAGAGAGTTGTGAGAGAGCCCAAATCATAACTTCTCCCTTGATTGAACTCACCTCAACATATCTGCTCAATATGGCTCCCTAAAGTGAATGTTTCCAGGACACCACAGAAAATAATCCAATAATAAAACCAGCAAAAATATCTCAGATCAGGGAAGAACTCTGTGCAAATACCAAGCAATGGTGTTATTTGCCTATAAGTTCTCTAGAGCCGATATACCACAAGCTTTTGATACTGAGTTCATCCTAGTTTTAGTATAAATTCAACTTTAAATTGCTCATATTACAGCTGGGCATATGAATTCCTCTGGCATCAAATCACCTGTGTTCTTTCTCATTTATCAAAAGAGAGAGTCTGAGTGGATTGCTGCAGTATAATAGCAGAAGGTCAACACAGTATGAATAGATCCAGTCAACCTAATGACCAACATGAGTGCAAACCCCACCCCATGGACTGGTACATCAGTGCTGATAACAAAGTTCATGGTTGTGCAGTCGTGGGAAGCAGATCACATGGTGCTGTGTGCTTCAGCTTCAACTGAACCTTGGACTGCCAGGATTCACGCTCACACTGAGCATTCACAGTGTTGCTCCAAGTCGAGGCAATTCAAAGTGCATCAAGAGTAATGCTCCAGGTGTGTGTAAAATGGTGCTGTTTAAATAGCACTTTATAATAATATAACAGCATCAGATAGTAGTAAAATTAATATTTCCTTTTGCCAAAATGAAATATGTTAGTTGCCGCACATTTATCTAACATTTACGTTGTTATTCCATTACCCACATTTCTTTAGTTTTTGCCTTAAAGATCTTATAGTTGAGATAAACTGTACTGAGGTCTAATTCATTAAATAAATATCTGCTATGTTAATGTCTGGTAGTCCTTTAATAATTTGGGGGACCAGGTAGTATTTTTGTTCCACATTCCTCATCAATTAAAGTATTAGAAAGTTTTCTTCAGATGATGTTGAATATTTTGCATGTTGTCATCTATTGTGTGTTTTTGTGTAATATTTACAAATGCAATAAACTAGAGGGTAATTCTGAGCTCCTCCCCCAAGTGCCAGAAATAATGATTACCCAAATAACTTGATGGTTAAACCAGAGAATGTGTAGCTAGTCAGTCTCAAGTGTCCCCTTAGGGTAAACACTCAGTCTGAATTTTCTATTTTAGGATGTAATGAGCACTCTTCAGTTCTCAGTCAGTTCGTGTTCTAATGACTTTTTTCATTTTTTAATGCAAGAAATAAGAGCATTGACGAAAGGGAGTAAGTATGTGAGTGGGGGAAGATGGAGAGAGAAGCATCAGAGGACATGCAATTTAATGTGGGCAACGTTTTAAAAATCTTTTTGGCATTAGTGAATTGGCGACAGAATCTGCACCTCACAGTGACCCAGAGTCCTCGGCTGTTGCTGGATTAACAGACCCGAGTCAGTGCTGAATGCATTGTCCGGGGAAATGGTCCAGTGGTTAACCCAGTAGGGTCAAATACACCCACCCACAGTGAAAATTCCTTTGTGAAAAGAGCCATTGCCTGGACAGCAGAGACTTGTCGGATTGCAGAAAATTAAAGTCATTAGTTAAAAAGATATTTTGTTAAGAGCTAGAATGATCAGGAATTTGGTAATAAGTGAACATCCATATTTCAAAGATTAGGTTTATATTCAAGAAGCAATGGGAAACCTTAGCAGCCATTGTATGTAATGTGTACAAAAAAGATTTCTACCAGGCCTCTCGAAAAAATACAATTATATTTTATTAAAGAAAAATTGTAATTATATTATTTATATAGCAGTACAAAATGATGCCCCATACCCCATTAGTATCAGTTCAACATCACATTAATAGACAGTTATTAACATTGAACTAGTAACACAGTTGTGAACTAATTTGACTACAAGCTTCACCTAATTTATAACCCTTTGCATACAAGAATAATATTCATGTATGCAAAGATTTACCTTTGATAAATTATATAGCTGGGAACTCATGTTTAAAATTAATCTACAAACAAAAGATTTTTGGGTCATAATAAAGAGTCATAATTATGTGCAGCTTGTAGTCAAATTATTAGTTGATAACTGTGTTACTTGTTCATGGAATAAAACTTATTTTATTGTAGGACAGAGCAATTTCAGCTAACATTTTTGTTTATGTTGTAAACTGTTACTTAATAAGTTGCTTAGTATGCCAAGTGATAGCATTTTTCAAAGTGTGTGTATTATTAGGTGGTTCTTTATTCTCTAATAGTTCCCAGGTGATTGCAGTCACATTTAATATTTCACAGTTCTTTTATGTCTGCACTGGTTATCATAGCTCTTTTCTACCAAAACATTCTTTTATAAGTGCTGGAAACTGTCCAGTATTTCATTTAAAATAAAACACAAGATGGATGTCCTGATTACTAAAGAAGAAAAAACACATTAATGGGCAATGAAAATACTTTCAATACCCATTACCAATTTCAGCTCTATTGTTTAGGAACTTTTGAATGTTTGGAAGGAGGGAGAAATGTATATGAAAAGGTCCTAAATCCAGTGTAAACAAGTTGACTGCTATGAAGAGGAGTGTTCTCACTGCTCTACTTTACAGAAAGCAAGGATGAAAACACTTGGAAAAGGCAGATTCTGAATGCCTCAGCACTTTATGAAAGATTCCTTTAACCCTATTCCTGCACCAATTTTTGTGGCACTGGAAGTGGGATGGGGAAAGGGGGAGTGAGGAGCTTTTCATTATTAACTCTTTACCTTCCCAGTTGTTCAACTGATGAACAGGTAAGCCTAAATATGCGTTTAGTACAGGGTTATGCTTCCACAGCCTGAAGGTTACATTCTAATGCTTCCTCGCTGTAATTTTGAAATGTGTTATGTTTGATTGTATTCTCTGCCCCTAAATATTGAATGGCTTTTTGATACCCAATGAACAATTAGTTCGTAATAGCTTTATTTAAGTAAGTCCAGCTGAAGGGGAGCAGAGAGAGTTAATTGAATACTATTGCAAACTCAGAATCATGCTTTTGATGCATGTTCCAGAAACATCAACTGATAGCACACAAAGCTCCAAACAAGACAAAACAAATAAAGTGGAATGCAGCACAGATTAACTAATTCATTGTTGATAAAGATTTACAGACGGTAGTTGTTTTTAGAATAACTGTCACACTTTTTATCATAATGCCTATAGTAATTCATCTGCTTGGCTTGCTGAACCATGAGATGGGTTCAATGCCACTCATGCCTGATAGTGTTACTGTTGCTATCACATGATTTTGAGTCACTAGGAGGGAGGTCATGTCACTACCCTGTTTTGCTTTTATCAATTCATTTTAGTTTTCTCATTTGATCTCAGTAACATTGAAAATATATAAGAGTGAAAGGACAATGCAAAATAATTTGTTTCTTATGACCTACTTTGAATTATTTTGTGGTATCCCATCAGTCTCTAGTGGCAATGCTATTAACCTAGCTATGGACCAATATAACTAGTAGACGTATACCAGCTGGAGGGATTTCTAAGAGTTAACCATATGTTGGGCTGAAATGCAAATCATGAGACATAGTACTTCTTTCACTTGATCTGAGATGTATCAGTGTGTGAAATAACTTTAAAAAGTTCACCAGTGAGATATGTAGTCACTTTCTAATTATGAAATAGTATAAGATAAAACATCAGAAATAATACTTCTCTCTGCACTTTGGAAGGTCCTGCATTGGCCTATAGATGTGTGCCCCCTGCTGGCTGTACCGGCATTGGAAGGAGTAAAATGGGTTACAGCTTTTGTGCCTCCTTTCCAATTGTGAGGATGACCAACAGGTGAGTATTACGTATGTGGGAATAAAACAGGAAAGAAAACAGACGAGGTTAAAGCTGCCAAATTCACACCACCCCTCCACCCCCACCTACTGAGCCATGTGACAATTTTTGGTCAGATTCATAAATTTAGATTCAGTGCAGCAGCAATCTTTGTGCATGTTGATTGATATAAAACAGAGCTGCAAAATACTGCAATAGGATTTTAATATAAAAATAATAATAGAACACTTGGGGATGGAGGTTGAAGCAATAAAACTGTTATGTTGAGACTTGTTATAGAACTGAAATATGGTTCAAGTTCTTCATAAATACAGCATTCATATACTCAAAAATGCACCATAAAACCCTCCGGTATGAATGGTCCAGCACTCCTTAAAGGAATTTGACTTTATTCTGCAATGTAACTCACTGATTAATATTTAACGAGTATTAGAGTATTACAAGTGAAATAATGAGTTAACAGTTTGCTGGCATGGTTTGCGAAAAATTTCCATTGGGGAAAAGTCCGCAAATGCCAAGTAATCTCAGACTTTCTGCCTGCTTGTCTCTCTAGACAATGTGTGTAAATACATATTTCTGCTTGCTGAGTTGTGCTTCTGGACATCACTGCACTCGCTCCTCCAAATTACAGCAGACCTGAAAATAGCTGTTAGAAAATTCATAGCATAAGCTGGAACATGCTTCAGTATGGTGCAATTCTGCTTCTAAAATATTTAATCTAGGTGTTGAAAGGGGAAAGAAAATTGATATGAATTTAAATTATCATATAAATCAGTTACTACATGTAAACATAATCCTCATTGCACTGATTTTTAAGAAAAGATTGTAATTGTCACACCCTATATTGTACTGTAGAGCACAGCATTATTTCACAAGACTTCCGGTAGCACAGCGGTGCTGCACAGAACACAATCTATTTATTAACCCACAGTGGAGGCGCACATTAAATGAGCATCAGATGCCTCTTATTCTTTGGTTAATCTAGGCTCTGTCTCAGAGCAACTGAAAGACAGAATGATACACCCTCTGTGTTTCTCTCTATTTGTTTCTCTGTTTTTTCACTCGCGCCTGTTTGGTGTGAACACTATGACCCGAGCAGGGCATGGTGTGTTGGATATAGAGAAACCTTTGTTAAAGTACATAATGATGGAATTAAATGCTTTGTTGATCTCTATACCAGATGCTGGTGAATTTTGTGTGGATTTTCTTGGTGAATTTTTTGCCTTTCAAATCTCTCAAGAAATATATTTGCATATTGCAAATCACAATCTGATCATTGTTTCTTTTGCTTTCCTGAGAATTATCTCAAATACATTCTATGGATTGAAATAGATCTTTATGTTCTGAAGTCACTGATTGAGTTAATACAGAGAAGCACTTGTACACATGTATGCATCTGCTGGATTGCATTTTCCATGCAAAAAGTCACTTAACTAGCTTTTGTGCGAACCTATTTTCAGTCATTTCTGTTCAGTTTTGTTGTTTTCTTGCTTGTTTCACTTTATATTCATGCAATAAATTACCTTTGAATAAGAGCAATTTGTAATTTTAAGGAATATATGTCTGGCATCAATAATCCAAGGATTTAATGGATACACTGTGTGCAAATTTGTATCATGAGCAGTGGTTCCCTGTAAGGCATGTGTTTTCCTGTTGGCTCATTTCTATGTGCTTTTATAATAGAGTTCATGTGTACCCAGCACATACTTCCACACATACTTTAACACTTACTGTTATTAGTCAGTTCCATAATGGGTTGTTGTCATTTGAAAACTTTAATTTCATATAACTTTTTTTCTTAAGCTGTGACTCATGCTGACAAAATAGATTCTGTGACAATTGTTCAATATTGTAAAGGTTTCATGAAGAGCTCTTGTTCTCCCTGCCCTTGAGCCATACCATTAATATTGCCAAAGCCATTGCAAGTCTATTTAGAAAGATCCCAATTTTTAACTACAGATGAGAAACAATTATACACATACATAGAAGAACAATAGCATTTCCTCTGCCCTGTGACTGCTGTCTGAAAAATATTTTGTCTGACTGATGGGCTACAGACTGAAGTCAAAATAATGGAGTTAATTTTAACTTTAGGTGATAGTGTAAAATGGGTGATACTGAGTTGACTGCCCATTGTACGCACTGGACCATTTTTTTTCCTTCCATTGATTTCAATGGAAAGGAAAATTGAGCTTGGTGTATAATGGATGTCTAATTCGATATTGCTTATTTTACACTATCACCCAGCGTTAAAATTATACCCAATGAGAGTAAGCATTACTCAATTTTTACTTCCATCTACTAAATTGTAATAGAGTTCAGCCTCCCTATTTTAGTTGTAGTGGGTGGTGGGCAGGCGGTGGAGGATGGAAACAAGGTTCATCCAACTGGTATTGGACTATTCACCAGGATGCAGTTGCATTTGATCTCTAGCCATGTGGTTCTGTCAGTGTCTAATGACCATCAGTGTAGAGGTGAGGTATGTGTCCATATTTCCTAAACATTACGGAGAAGGGGTGTGTGTGGGGATGGTGTGTCTTTGTTGCCTGGAAGTCTGGGCACATCTGCATGCCAGCTTCCAAGATTAGAATCAGATCCTTGGATTACAGTTTGTGAATATCTCAATTATAAGGGCTCTGCAAAAAAAGCAGAAACTCAGATAAGGTAGACTCTGCTCTCTAATCCTAGTAAATTAATGAAAACAAAGTAAGGACTTCTAGTCTTACATAATAAAATGAATGAAATCAAACAGTGCTTGAGTATGACAACTTAGTGCCATTTCTCCAGTGAATTGCAGCCTATTGAGTCTGATGTCATTATGCCCTGGTTCATTAACATTTCATTATATTCAGCTGATCAGAAATTATTGGAAATCAAATTTGCGCCACAATATTACAACATGATATTCATTTATTTCCTCGTATCGATCCTTTTTTGAAATTGCTTGAAAAGTAAAGCTTGACCATATGTCAAGATTTCACACACTTATTAAGTACGGGCTGTTTATTTCATAGTGGCTATTTTATTTATTGTGTTACAGTTTTGAAATGCACCTACCTTCATTAGAAAGCCTGTTGTACACAAATGCTACGAGATTGGCTCCAATATTTTATTGCTCCATTGTTGGACATTCACTATAGCAAGTACCTTGTTATGAAACACAAAATTTTTAACACTCAAGGAAAGCAATGTGGTACATTTGATTTCCTGGTTATTGGATTCTACAAGGTATGTCATACTATTTTTTAAATCCTACTAATGTCAATTGTTGTCATAACATGTGCACCCAATAATATTCAACTGACCCCATCTCACTTCCTTTTTACATCCTTTTGTACATCTGTACCTGTATGGGATTCATCAGTTTCTCAACTGGTGAACTATTTCGACAACACTCGGTAAATGACCATAGGTAGAAATTGAGATTTCTTGAGGTCTGACACCGTCATGAATGGGAGACATAATTGCACCTGTTGTGGCATCTCAGAAAGAACACTTCCACTTCTGCAGAATTACAAAATAGGCTGATTAAAAGACACAAGAAAATGGGAACAATGGTTTTAAATTATACAATACATACCCCATCTGTTCTAATTCAAATCAAAAATGTATTACCTAGAATATATTTTGTTCCATACTTTGATATATAAGAGAATGTTGCCATCGTCACACCTTGTATAATACTGTATAGCATTGCAGCATATCACAAGACGTCCTATGACACATTGGTTATCACATAGTATATGGCATAATATAAATCTGAATGGAAAGATATATAACTTAAGTATAGTGGAAAGATATATAACTTAAGTATATTTGAAAGCTGCTAAAAGCATAACTCTTTACCAAGAAATCTCAATTAATTTGCAATACTATAAATCTCTTTTATAAGATTCCTTTCATAACCTACAGGCTATGATTCAAGGTATATCTTTTGACTCCCTTTCTAAACCATTATAAACACAACTTTATATTAAGTCTTCCATTGTCTATGGCTTCTAAAGTTAGTGCTATAAAGGAATCTTATCATTTGTGCATCTTAGCCTGTTCAATCCCATATGCTGTAGCAGAACCTAACTTTTAAACAAATATACAAGCATGTTTACAAAAGGCTACTAATGTGCAAGAAGGAGTGACATGCAGTACTAATAATATAATATCAACTGGACACAATTATAGACTTTTATGCTTGGATTACACAAAATGCACTTAGGAAGAATTTTCTTTGGTTAATAGACTACATGGAATTCTAAAGGGCAGTTCAATGGTTTATGTGTTTTTTAGGAATATATATATATATTTCAGTTATTTACTTTGGCGATGCTCTGACTGATGAGATCTCACTCATTAATTAGCTTATTATTCAGCAGCTGGCAAAGTAGTAAAAGTCAAAGTAGTAGAACACTGATCAATACTGGAAATAATGTTTGGATATATAAATGCAGAATAATGCTACAACGTCAGATTATTGGATATTGGAGCCCATCATATACAATAATGTAAACAAGTGTTAGAATGCCTATGGATCAAATGATAACTTCAGACTTCATGTTGGATTAAGGGACACATGTTGTATTGGATGCTTTAATTAGCTCCTTATCCCCCTTTTCAGCTCAAAACACTTTGGCGCATTCATTATAACCATTGGTAGTGGAGGGAAAAGCAATATATATTCTAATAGTAACAATTTAAGGACTTGCGGAATACGGTGGTGCTTATTCTAGGAATGTTGACTTTTACCATATGTTAATACTCAATTTCATATCCAATCCAAATACTCCATTATGATAATCTATCATTAATGCATATTATTGTAGTGTGACAATGGCATTAAGCTGTGAGGACAAACATAAAGTTGTGATTTTACAAATCCAGGTTGAAGGAAGATCTGATATAATTAGACTTATATAACCCTCAAAATAAGCCGAACAGAAACCATAAATGCAGGAATGAGCAGCAACAACACATAAACAAAATGTATAGTTATCCATTATCTGCACACGTGCTAATAATTTTTATCCTGTAATAGTGACAAATATCTAAACAATGTAAGAAGAAAATGTATTCTATAATTATTTTTTCACTGCCTTTCTGGTAAAGAGCCAAAAATAATCATCGGATGTTTGTTTTGATTTCTGAATGATTCCTTTCACTTCACAGTTCCTTTTCATGTTGCACCATACAAACATGTTTTTCATCACCCGATCTGTAAAATAGATGAAAAACACTATCTAGCTTCAATAGTCGTTTTACAAGCTTCAAAGATCCTTTTACATGAACACCCTGTTATGAGCTACAGTACTTTAATAATTGTAAGTTAATGACAAAATTATCAAAGAGAAATAGCATACACAATTACTACTAGACAGCTAAAACAGACTACTAAATTGCAAGTGAAAAACCTGATTAGTTATGAGTTTTAGCATGTGGATATTGTTACTGTCACTATGAATGTTTGCTCTGCTCTCTGCAATGTGCTGAAATACTAAATGATTTTATTGTCTAGCTATTCCAGGAGGGCAGAGGAATTGGATGAGCTTGTTTTTTTTTTATTTTGAGCATGATGTTCTTACCAGCATTAGGTGGGAGAGCAAAGCTGTTGGCAACAACTGGCGTTTAAAATTGAGCAGCAGCAGGGAAGGACTTTTACTTTATTCCCAGGTGACTGATGTTGGGGGAAAGGAGTGGGCAGGTTGTCAGGAGGTTAAAGTTGTTGGTAGTAACAGCTTACCTTTTTGTAATGATACATGAGGAAGAAAAGATTAGGCCAGTGGAATCTTTGTCCATCGGGAATGCAAATTGGGAAACCACCAGTGTGCTCCCAATGATTTGCCATCCATTAATATTAATGGCAGGAAAATGATATGGAGCAAGTGTGCAAACTCGCAATATGCACTGCCGGCAGGTGAAGCTCCACATCAGGAACTCATTCCTAAAATGTATCCTATAGAGTGCAGTAAGTAAAACAAAATTAGTGATCAAGAAAAATAGCAAATGCTGGAAATACATAACCATCACCATCAGAAATCAGAAAAGGTAAGTTGATGTTTCTAGTGTAGATTCTTCATTGCCAATTAATGTGAACCTATATTTTTTCTTTCAGATGCTGATCAACCCACTGTGTACTTCCAATATCTTTTGTTTTCATTTCAGCTATCTAGCACGTGCAGTTTTCCTTTTTAATTTTAGTGATGAAGTAATACTGTGAACTTGCCAAGCAACCAAGTCAATTGGTCCCAGTCTAGTGTGTTGGACACTTACATATCAAAATGCTTTTACTTTTAGTTAGAAGCTGAACATTGACAGTAGCAGATTTCCCGCTGACTGTAAAACCATACCTTCTATCTGGAGAAAAATGAGACTCAAGCTGCCAGAATTGAATGGCAGTTGCTAATTTTCATTTTGAAACCTATCCCTAGTTGTTTGATTTAACACACTGTGTAGCTGTGCTATTAGGAATTAAACCACAGTAGTAAGGCACTTGGAGACTATTTTTTGTTTGGAAGCTTAACAAATTTAAATGTTCAGCCCCTTGAGCCTGTTCCATCATTCAATTAGATCATGGCTGATTTGTATCTTAACTCCATTTACCTGTCTTGGTTCTATATCCCTTAATACCCTAACAAAGCAAAATCTATCAATCTCAGTTTGGAAATTTTCAATTGATCTAGCTTCAACAGCTTTTTGGGGGAGAGAGTTCCATATTTCTACTACACTTTGTGTGAAGAAGTGCTTCCTGACATCAACACTGATGGCCTAGCTCTAATTTTAAGGTTATGCCCCTTTGTTCTGGACACTGCCACCCGAGGAAATAGTTTCTCTCTATCTACCTTATCAAATCCTTTAATCATCTTAAACATCTTAATTAGATCACCCCTTAATCTTCTATACTCAAGGGAATGCAACCCTAGTCTATGCAACCTTTACCCATAATTTAACCCTTTAGCCTCAGTATCATTCTGGTAAATCTGCACTTCACTCCCTCCAAAGCCAATATGTTCTTCCTGAGGTGCGGTGTGCAGAACTGAACACAGTACTCCAGATGGGGTCTAACCAGAGTTTTATACAACTACTGCATAACTTCCCCTTTGCATTCCAGTCCCCTTGAGATAAAGGATAACGTTCTGTTAGACTTTTTAATTAATTTTTGTACCTGTCCACTAGCTTTTAGTGATTTCCATACATGGACCCCTAAATCTCTCTGCTCCTCCACAGTTCCTAGCTTCTTACCATTTAGAAAATACTCTGATTTATCATTGATAGGTCCAAAGTTCCCATAGCAAAACCTTTTATTTGGAGGAAGTGAATGGAGTCAAAGGAAAAGTTGTTCAATGTGAGAACAAGTTCAGCCAGGTGGAGGAGAGTGGTGGTGGATGAGGACTGGTTGGGCCTCCATTCTAGGAAGAAGTGGAGAGCCCTCAGGCAGTCTTGGTGGGGGCTGGAGGTATAGAGGGACGGAGGAGCGCAGGAGATGTAACACCTGCCCTTTTCCCTCCTCCCTTCCCACCGTCCAGGACCCCAAACTCTCCTTCCAGATGAAACAGTGATTTACTTGTACTTCTTGCAATTTAGTATACTGTATTCACTGCTCACAATGAGGTCTCCTCTACACTGGGGAGACCAAACGCAGATTGGGTGACCGCTTTGCAGAACAGCTCTGTTCAGTCTGCAGGTGTGACCCCGAGCTTCCGATTGCTTACCATTTTAATTCTCTGCCCTCTGCCACTCTGACCTCTCTGTCCTCGACCACTTACACTGTTCCATCAAAGCTCAATGTAAGCTCGAGGAACAGCACCTCATCTTTCTATTAGGCAGTTTACAGCTTTCCAGACTCAACATCGAGTTCAACAATTTCAGATCATAACTTCTGCCCCCATTTATTAGGACAGCAGCAGTTGCTGATGATTCTGATATTTCCATTTATACCTCCTCTAGATCCATCTTTTGTTTCTTTACTTATCCCATTACCTTCTCCTTTCACCTTGCACCATCATCCCTTTTGTCATTTAATTTCTCCTGCCTTCCATCCTATCACAGACCTTCCCTTTTGTTCTTTCCTCCCCTCCCCCTTTCCCTGCCTCTGCTTAAAACCTGTTACATCTCTAACCTTTTCCAGTTCTGACGAGAGGTCATCAACCTGAAACATTAACTCTGTTTCTCTCTCCACAGATGCTGCCTGACCTGCAGAGTGTTTCCAGCATTTTCTGTTTTTATCTCTTATTTCTTCATCTAAGTCATTGATAAATATAGTGAAACGCTGAGGCCCCATTACAGATTCCTGTGGGACACCACTAGTCACATCCTACCAATTGGAGTACATACCCATAATCCCTACTCTCTGTCTCCTACTTCCTAACCAATTCCCTACCCTTGTTAAAAGGTTGCCTCCAATTCTATGCGGTCTCATTTTTGCTAACAGTCTCTTTTGTCAATGAATTCCCCATAGCAGACCCTTGAAACAGTAAAAATAAAAATCATGGTACCTGGTTTTTTTTAATCAGTTTTAATTCTACATTTTACTTTGTTTCATGTAATGTAATTGCATATTCCAACATATGATTTTAAATATTATAAAATTCTCTGAAGTGTGACTTTAAAATACGATTGTGCAGTTCCTCATGGATTTCTTGATTAACCAACCTTATAATTGACTATTGTCACACTCAAATAATGATTGAATGTTCGAGTAATCACAGCACTTTGGGAGCATTTTACTGAAAAAGATTATATTTGCAGCAGGCATCTCAACACCTTTTTAAAAAAATGGCAACATTTTACGTAAAATTAACAAACTAAGGATTAAGGCCAACTGTGGCCAGGAGCTGGGGACAGAAAAAGACAGTGATTAGAAATTTGTGACTGACAGACTGAAGGAAAACCTTAGACTGAGATTTCACTAGACAGGACCAAGGGACTGTGATTGACTGCAGTGGGACTGAGAGATTGTCAAAATCTAGATCAGTCATATCAAAACACAGTCAACTATTGTAAAGTTCAAGTTTGTTTTCCTGTTAATTGAGCTGTGAATTATTTGTGCAACTAAACTCATTATCAGGCTATGTCGACTACTGTAAATATCGAGCTTTATTTTGTTCAATTTATGCAAAATGGAAACATTATTTGTCAAAAATAAATATATCAACATTTTTCCCTTTGGGCTAATAGGTGAACTTTAATTATTTTCTATCCCTGTTAATGTGATTTTAATTATATGTACACAATCTTCAAAATGATTGTATTAATGATTCCAACTTTAGTATTTCTATTGGTACTTGATTTGATCTCTGCCTTAATGACAATGGGGTAGATATTGATTTTGTGCAATAGAGTAAAACAGGTGCTAGCGAGTCAGTAATCTGTTTTACATCTCCCCCAATTTTTATATCCACTAAAGTCAAAGATCTCCCCAAAAATGGACAATGTTTGATTCAATCTCATTGGCACTAAGGGGCTGATTATAGTTATATTAGGATCAAGATAGCGGGAGGAGAACAACAAAATGAGCTAACTGTGTCCTAATTCAGCAAAGCAATGTATTCCTCCCCAGCTTGAACTCAGGAAAGCAACAATTGATTATCTTCAGTTCACAAACAGGTAATTTGTGTAACCTAGGCAACTCCTATTATAATTAAGTAAAGAGTACTGGCACCAATGTGCTTGTGTTGTAAGCTCTTCTGCTGTTGTACTGGCTCATGCACATTTGCTTCAGAAATTAATGTCCCTGGATTTGCGGTAGGAGGCTTCCCGCGGGGAATGCCTCCGATCCGCGAATAAAATGCCCACGTACCTGGTGGTCCGAGCGGTATGAAGAGTCGCGGTCCTGGGCCTCTCCAGGTACCCGCGGGTAGAGGCCCATGTATTCCGGGGCGCAGGGAATCCCCATTCATACTTCTGGCGATTCCGTATGTATGGAAACCCCATAAGCATGAATGGGAATATCCCCAAAAATACATCTACACATCAAATAAACTTTAAAAATTACATATTTAAAATTAATTAAAAAGCCATTTAATTAAATATTTAAAACAAAAATTTAATTTTTTGAAAAATAAATTTAAATGTTTTAAAGGGGCTAAAAATAACCATACCTTATTGCACGTGTATTTTAATGTATAAATGATTGAAAAAAATTATTTTTATGTTTTTTTAAACTCTTACGCTGGTAAAAGCAGGCCTTATGCCTGCTTTTACCAGGCGTAAACATTTCATGGGCATTTGCTGGGCAGAAGTTAATAGCCCAACTCTCCACCCGCGGATGCCCTTTTCCTGGGGATGCGGAGGATCTGTCAAGAAGATTCTTGACAGATCGCAAGTTCCGGGTTTTCGCACGTGAAGCGGGGAGGGGGAGGGTATTTATGAATTTGGAAATAAAGCATACTGTTGGGCTAAGTCTAGGGAATTTTATCCTGTATTTGGCCTATGCTGTAACTGAGGTATTGGTATTCCATAACAATACTCGTGTCCAAAGTGGGAACGGTTCCATTCCCGAACACTGACGACCCTTTTCATAAATGTATTGATATTGGTGGAACTTTGTATCCAAAGTCAAGTCCCCTGATGATTCTGTTGATCTGGAAAGTGTTTTGTATGATCAGCAGCTGCATGGAGTTAATTAAAATAGCTGAGCATGTTTTAAAATTCTGCGGTCTTTTCAAGTTTGTTATTGGCTGAACTTGATGACAAACAATAGATGGTATTGGGTTTGGAAGTTACTCACTCTGAACCTACTAGAATGTTTTAAAAGGATATGTGGGAAGAAAGAACATATGAAGCCAGGAAAGCTGCTTTTAAAAATAAAAGCATGTAGTATGTTCATCTTATTATCAGTGCTGCTAATTGTGAAAATCAATGTAACTAATTCACAGTAATAATAAACGGTAACAAGAAGACAGAGTGAGTTATCGGCGAAATAATCTGAACTGATCAAATAAAAATCCTGTACTGTTTTTGTTCCACTGTGTCCTACTCTGTGTGATTGTAGTTACTAAAAGTTAATTTTAAATGGAAAAAGTAAAATGCAGCCACTGTACAGATCTGAAAATCTGTTATTCAAAATGTACTATTTCTAGCAAAACTAGAGAAGGCAGATGAACTGGTTAGCAGTTAGAAAAGCTTTAAGAGAATTTTGCGACAATAATGCAATTGCATCAGTAATTATGTCTCATTAAACAACAAAATACCAGAACTATTTGACTAATTATCAACAGGGGCAGAAGCGCACTGAAAATATTTGATGGTCTTTGGTTTGAAACTGATGAAGAATAGATTGATACAGATGTTGTTCTTAGCAAGATAGAACAATTTTGTGTTGGAGAAACTTAGGAAGTGGTAGCGAATGAGGATTTTAAAGGAGAGGCAAAAGGGGTGGAACAAAGTGAAGTGTTCAAAGGAAGTGAAGGTGCCAGAGGAGACCAAGGTGTGATTTGGTGACAATGGTTACACCAACACTGACAGTTTTGGTGGAGTAGGTGGTGGAAAGTAGAGTCAGGAAGGGAGGCTTCAATAAGGGCAAAATAGACGGGCTTTCCGCTGGCACTTGTGGGTAATTACAAACGGCTTGAAGCCAAATTTCATATCTCCAAGAAAGAGAAGGAACTGGTTCTTACTGACATATCTACCTTTTATAATCAGAAAGGTTGACACTAAGGAAGTTATGTCAATGAACACCCATCTAAAAACTGTAAAAGAGATTAAAATCATCAGCATGCTGTCATACTTACCCCTATTTGACAATGGAATGACCAAGTTTAAATAATTTACTGGAGTAGATGAAGATTTGAAATTGTTGAGGATGAAAATAAACAAAGGATGGCCTCACACAAGAAAAGTGCCACCCCAGATCTCAATGGTAGAGGTGAACTCAGCATATAGAATTGACTGAAATTCAAGAGAGATAAAGTCGTTATATCACTCGATGAGAGAAGCGATGAAGTGTAGAGTTCACATAAGCTACAGCAGAATCTAAGTTTTTTTTAGGAGAACTAGCAAAATGATTTATTGGTCTCTCATGCATAGGGCATAGAGACATAAATGGGAAGGTGTGATGTATGCAGGCAGTTTCGAGTGAAGCAGCAAAAGGAATTGCTTATGAGTCACCAAATATCACAAATTCTTGAGATCTGTTTGAAGCAGCTGGTAGAAACTATCTCATGTTGCGATTGATTTCTTTGAAACCAACAGATTGTCTGATTAAAAAAGGAACAAAGTCATAGCTAAGAAAAAAGTTCCTCTACACATCATGGTTATATCAGACAATGGGCCACCGTTTGTGCAACAATATGATCTCAGCCATGTTACCAGCTCACTGAGGTATCCACCATTCATTGGCAAGATAGAGAATGCTGTTAAAATAACCTTACTGTTAGTCAACCAAGGCAGGTAGGTGGAGTTAAGATATCGATCAGCTATGATCTAATTGAATGGCAGAACAGGCTCGAGGGCTGAATGGCCTATTCCTGTTCCTATGTTCTTGACTGGTAAAATGCACAAATTAAAGCACTGGACAGCTCACCAGCTCAAAGGCTATTGGGCAGATGGACCGATACAATCCTACCTACTTCAAGTCAGCTTCTGAAACAAAGGCTGGTAAGTGAAATAAAAGAGAAATTGTGCTTCAGGAAAGCCACATTAGCCCTGTTTGGTAGCTTAAGAGTAAGAGAAGGGGTCAGAATTCAGACAACAGGAATAGTGTTCTGGATACCAGAACAAGTGCAACATCAAATAGGTGTCAGAGGTCCGACAATGTATGAACTGGAGATGGCAAAATGTTTTGGAGAAACCAGTGAGAGCTGTGAAAATCAAAGCCACCATTTATAAAGTGAGAGCCTGCAAATTGTGGCAGGGAACGGTGGGTGGTCAATGTAATACCTCTGTTCAAGATGGGAGAGAAGGATAAACCAGATAATTATAGATCAGTTAGTCTAATGTCAGCTGTAGGAAAAATCTTATAATCCATAATTCAAGATCAAATTAATGAGAATTTAGAAATTCATGAGCTAATCAAACAGAACCAACGCAGATTTCCTAAAGGCAAGTCATGTTTGACAAACTTAACAATGGACTATTACTAATGGAGCAGAGAAGGCTAAGAATAGATTTATTACAGATTTTTTAAAATTCTGAGGTCGTGAAATTCGGCTCCTTTGCACCTGCCATTAGCACCTGGGCGCTAACAGGGTGCAAAGGGCTTATCGCCCGGGCGGGGACACTGATAATGCCTCCCGAGAAATTTGGTGGGGCGCTACTGAAGGGCTAGCTGATAGCGGCGCGCCCCCGCCGGTAGCGCCCCAGGTCGCTGTGCTGCCGGCGATGATACCATAGCGCCCCACCACAACCCCTTACTGCCCCGCGGCAGAAATTTGGCTGCGCCCCATGAGGCTGCTGTGGGCGATGTCAGCGCCAGCCTCTCGGGTCGCGAACCGGGCCGACCTCTGCTCGCGGGGCTCTAATTAAAGGGAGGTGTGGCCACAAACCGCGCTGTCATTTAATTTGTTTTGGCTGACCTCCGTGGCGGCCCTTGGCATGGTCCATGACCACCATCACGCAGCCCGGCACCACGTCTTGGTGCCGGGCTGTAGCCACAGCACCACGCCGCCCTGGTGGGCTAGTGTGGGCCATCGGAGGCCCTGCAGAGCTCGCAGCATCCCTCTCCTTTAACGGAAGGAGAGGGGTGCTGAAACACGTCAGCGTTACGCGGAGCGGCCTGCGCAGCGCTCCGACACTACCGCGCTTTGCACCCCCGACACCGCCCTGAGAGGAAGTGGAGCACCTGAGATAGCGCTCCGCTTCCTCGCCGGGGTGGTAAGCTGAATTTAGCAGCTGGGACGGTACTTCCGTGCCGGGCGCTAAATCTCCAGCGATAATTCGATTACCGCCCCCAAACAGGGCGTAACCGAATTTCACCCCCTGAAAGTTTTGATATGCTAATTTGGGGCCTAAGTCCTGTTTACAGGTCAGAGTCCGAGTGGAAAAATGCACTGGACATGCTCCACGCAGATTTTCTGGTTCCATCTGCAGCCTAACCAGCCGCCCTTAAAGGGACCACCAACATAAAGGGAAGTTTTTTTTTTACTTGCCTTAATATGGAGCCAGGAGGAGCAAGAGTGCTCTTTCTGGCCCCACAGCACTAATGTGGGCTGCTGCCAGCCTGTGCTCCCCCTTGTCCTGTTCGTCAATGTCACGTGATGGCACTTCAGTGCCTCATGCCATGCACTCAATATACACTAAACCTAACACATGATGATGAAGAAAATGTGCTTTGATGGGGTTCAGTGCAAAATTAAATATATCCAGAAAGAGTAGAGTTTTAATTTTACTTTAATTAATTATTTTGAACTTAAAAATATAAATACATTCACCTGCACCATTATTCTTCAGTCTAAGTGGCTGTTGTGGGAAGACTGACATAAATCCAGGAAATCTGTGATTGCCATTGACTTCTCTGGGGGGCGGAGCTATGTTTGATTTTGCATTCTGCCAGTGGATTTCACACTTCTTTCAGCCTTAATCTGTCACATTAACACCACCTCTAGCCTTGCATATCTCTTAATGTCTCTTAATGTCTCTTCCTCTCCCCCTTTGTTCTTTTATCCCCTCCCCCTTTTCCCAGCTTTACCCTGGCCTTAAATCCATTTGATTTCCGGCTCTTCACAGTTCTGACGAAAGGTCATCGACCTGAAACGTTAACTCTCTTTCTCTCTCCACGGATGCTGCCTGGCCTGCTGAGTTTTTCCAGCGTTTTCTGTTGTTATTTTTGATTTTGCACAGTTTTGGCGAGGGTATTGGGAGAGGGGTGCAAAAGCCCCATGAAATTATGGCCCTACATAAATAATAGCATAGCTCACTTATGCCATAATTTCCTGGGACTTTTACGGTATTAAACAAATGCAACAGCATAGATGCAATATTCCACTGGCTCATGTCTTCATGAAATTCTGGGCCAATGATTCCTCTGGACTCTCTTTCAGGTAGCACACATAAAGCAGAACAACACAGTGCAAAAGCTGTTCCTGCTCTTTATGATCATTTAAGATTGACAGATCAGTTATTAATTTTACCTGCATATGAAATATATCTGTTCTAAGTGGATGTTTTTGTTGTAGTTCTTCAAGAAGGAAAACATGCAGATCAGTCTTCAGGCACAGATGGTGAACAACAGTTTTCCAGGTGTAAATTGGTGTAACACTTGGCATCAGACTTTTATACCGTATGCTTTAATATTCACAAGAGTACTGGACTGACATTCTATACAAAATGAGAACAATCGCAATCTTTACTGATAATTTAAATAGGATTCCACAAAACCCAATTCAATGAGAATCAGCATAATTTATTATGTGAAACATAGTCATGTTGCAGTGGAGGTTAATTTTATTACAAAATTATTATCAACGGATACTCTTTGACCAAAAGCTTGATCAACTGCTCTAATATCTCCTTATGTGGCTCGGTGCCAAATTTTGTTTGATGATACTCCTGTGAAGCACCTTGGGACATTTTACTATGTTAAAGGCGCTATATAAATGCAAGTTGTTCTTTATGTTGTTATAATGGAATCTTTAGATTGCATTTAGATGTGGGCCGCGATTTTCTTCTTGGAGGCGGGTTGGCGTTGGAAAGGGTAGTCAGCGAGTTCCGGTCCCGCTGCCGGTTCCAGCCAGCCTGCTGAAACAATTTTTGATTAATTGAGCTAGTTAAGCTCATCGTGTGAGTTACCCGCCCTGATCACAAGGTGCGGGTCTGTTCAGTTGATACTTTGAAGCTTTTGTAGCCGGTGCATTTAAGGAGGCTGTTTCACCATTAGATCTCAGGTCGTTTCTGGTGCTTCAGACTGCTGCTTCTCAACACGATGTCTGCAGAGAAACAAAAGACAGCTCCCCGCTTCAACGAAGACTCCCTCCATGTTCTTGTGGAAGGAGTCAGAGGACGTTGGGAGGTCCTATACCCAGCTGATGGAAGAAGGAAACCTCCTCAGCAGACAAAGGCAGCCTGGCTGCGTATAGCTGAGGAGGTCAGTGGCAGGTCCATGTACAGACACACCTGGGTCCAATGCAGGAAAAGGTTCAATGATCTCCTGCGCTCTGGAAAAGTGAGTATAAAAGCAAACTTACCTTAATTCTGCTGTGCCTGTCATCGCATCCCCATCACTCTGCATTGGTAACCCTACTCCTGCACATCCTAACTCAACTTAACATCCGTTGCACCATCTCCCATCCCTCTCTCCCTATGCAGAAAATCACTTCCCCATCTTACTATGCAGCCCTCACACCCACCCTCAATGTTATGCAATGACAACAACTAACAACTCCAAAGGAGGAAACTTGGTAATGGGAACCGACTCCATCACAGTCTCCCTCTAAACATCTATCCTATCCATTCTTTACACGCATTCCATCACTCTCACTGAAACTTCACTTCTTTCCCTCATTGCAGGAAAATAGAGGCCACAATAAGAGGGCGAGGGAGAGAACAGGAGGAGGACCACCATCCTTATCACAGCTGACCAACACTGAGGAAGCCGCTCTGGACATTGTAGGATCAGTGTAACAGCTCAAAGTGGGGGACGGAGAGACGGGCTCAGTTGAACAACCTGGTGACAGAATGCTTCTCCATCCATCTTATTTGGCTTTCATGAGTGACACATATGGGATCTGATGTCAATAGAAATTGAATGCTTATCATGTGCACAATGGGATGTGTCTGCAATCTATATATCACATGTCTAACTCATTTCTTTACTCTCCCACAGGACTATCAAGAGCCCTCCTCCCTACTGTCTAGGAGGAAGAGCAGGAGGACTCCTCAGAGGATGCTGCATCCTCTGAGGGAGCAGCATCAACAGCAATGAGCACACCCAGCACCAGCGCAGAGACGCATGCCTCGGTGGGTCATTTGTGAGATAGAGTAGTGTTGTCACGCATGAGTGAGCAAGAGCAGATGGTGGAGACAAGGACAGCAGTGGAGAGTCTTTGTCGGAGGCCGCAGGATGCTCCTAGCTCTGCTCAGCTGCATGTAGATGCTGAGCCTCGGGGGCCATCCAGAAAGAGAGCGGTGCTGGAGTTTCAGGAACAAGTGCAGGAGGCTCTGACAGGGTTTGCAACCACGGTGACTGCAGGTGTGCAGAGAATGGAGGAGTCCATCTCAAACATGAGCAATGCTGTGGTGCACGCAATGGCGAATGTAGGTCCCGCCATGGAAAGGATGGCAACCTCCATGGAGGACATAAATCGCCAGATCAAATGAACATGGTGACTCTTCTAAATAGATGGTCAGCTATGGAGGATAGATGGGCATCTATCATGGAGAGGAACCAGAGGTACATGGACGTCCCCATTATAAGGACTGTCAGTACAGAGACGGGTCCTTATGGCCCCACTGATGTGCAGCAAGGTGCTCTCCAGCTACTTGCTAGCAGAGAAGTGCAGGTGGCCCATGAGAGGGATGATGGTGAGAGGCAACATGCAAGTGGGGGCTCCTCTCCAAGCGCTCCAACTTCCATCCCCTTGCCAACCCTTCGGTCAGAGCCTCAGATGACTGCCGGAGCACTGATGGCCAAGTCTGCCCATGAGCATGCCGCAGGAGGAGCAGACTTTGGTGGGGCCTTCAAAGGCTTCAAAACCCAGAGGACAACTGCCAAAGGTGTCTAAGCAGGTGCAGCAGGGAAGTGAGCAGGCTGTCTCTACATCTGCTGAAACCACAGGGGTAGCACAACGTAGAAGCATGCATAAGAGAAAGCTGACACATAAATGATCACAAGGGTACTCACTTGGGTGTTCTGATAGAATTCAATGTTAAGTTTCTGCTCTTTTATTATGTTGGAATACATTAATCTTGTATGAATATTTGACATCTTTGCCATTTGTGTGCTCACAATTTGAGGTGGCACAGTGAAGGGTGAAGGCGTCTTTTATGTCCAGCAATGCAGGTGACAGTGGATATAGAGTTAACAACAGACACTTACAGCCTCAAGACAGTCTCCCAAATCGTGAAATCAGCAACCTCTGTCATTTGAAATTGAGCAGATTTGAGAGTGTAGCTTTTAGACTGCAGTTGCAGCTGTGAAGTTTCCAGCTCGTTGGTCTTCCCGACACACTTACCTGGCGTGATCTCCGAACATCGTGAAACCCGAATAAAATGTTGGAAAATTGCAAAAGGCTCTCAAAATAGCAGTTAACAAGCACTTAGCAAGGAGTTAAGTGCCTTAAATCCCTACCCGCCGCTTGGTGTCGGGTCTGTTGTGAAATCGCAGATCCGATGCGCTTGAAACGCACACGGAGGCGGGTTCGCGGCGGATTTCCAACCCGCCGTCAATCATTGCGACTTTAACACCTGACCCGCCTCCGAACCTGTCCTCTGAGCGCCGGCAAAATCGCGGCCGTGGTTCCTGATTCACACACAATTATGTTTATTGACAAATTATAACAAATTCACCATCTAATTCTTTTTGCTATTTTCAAAGTACTGTACAGGAAGCAAGTTTCTTTTATATGGAGAATAAAAATATGATATTTGACCTTTATGATCTGTAAGCTATAGAAATAATAAAAATATTAAAGAGAATGAAATTTTCTGGAATGCCATCCCTGTCAATTCTGAAGGAAAGCCCATTCAGCACTAATTTTATTTCCCAAACTCCTCTATTTGTCTCAACCATGTTAAGCTGTCGGAGATCTGCTATTGGTATTGAGCAAGGGCAGACATATGGGGCCAGCAATGCAAGCAGTATGACACATAACTGTTCCCATGGTGAATTGACTTGCTGCAGGGACTCCTTCCTGACAGCAGCACAGGCCTGTGCCTTTTCCAGCACCCCTCATTTGTTTTCATACTGTCAGCCATCAGGACACATTGGTTGGTTATGCTTGTTTATTTAGCCACTTTTCTATGTACTGCCAGTAATTAGCTTCTCTGTTTAAAAACAACTAAGCATGCAGATGATTAAACAGCATGTGGCCAATTATGGCTGTCTTTATCCTCCTATGTGCTAAATAAATGAAAATGTATTCATCAAGTAGAAGACTTCGTGTAACTGCCTTTGACTCACTTTGTGGTTATTGCAATGCTGCAGTTTAATTAATGTATCACATTTACTTAATTGTTTTGGAGGGAAGAGAAATGTGTTTCTGATACTTGAAAAATAAATCCAAAAGAATGCCAGTTATAATTTCATGGAGACCTGTAGTGCTATGCAAGCTCACTGCTAGAATATTGTAAATTATGCAGATGGATCTGGTATTTTCAGCCAGATGCTTTGTGCAGTGACATTGAGAGCTACTAAAAGAAGGCATTATTGCATTAGCAGGTGAAGCTAGTGCTGTAAAAGCCGTGGCGCATTTACACCCACAGTGCACCTTTTATGTTTTCATTTTGATAGATTTACTGCAGATTTCAATCCATTTACACAAAGCCTTTTATCTTCAATTTGCTGAAAGATTGAGGATGGTTGCAGTTGATGCAAACAGTGACAGGAGGCTTTAGTTCCAATGAATCTGATGGCATTTACAACGCCATACTAAATGATTCACCAGCGTCATCATTAATTAAATAGTGACCAATTAATCTACTTCTAATTGCATTCAGTTCACACCATGAACCATTTTGTAATGCTATTGTATTTTCAGTATGTTTCAACAAAATTAAATTGTAATATTTTAACACCAGACAAATTTGTGGGACTTTCAAATGTGCCACATTAGAAATTACAGCAAATGAACAGTATACCTTAACGACATAACCTTCCCCAAATGCAGCGTCTGATGGCCGATGTCCCAGTTTCCATTGCAGCACAAGCAGCAGCCATCCAACGTCTGGGTGCTGTAGTGGAAGCTCAAACTGCTGCCATGGAAGCTCAGCTTGCCATCATGGCTCTGGATACCAGTGTTCAAAGGGGCTTGCAGGGTGTCACACCATTCCAGCCATCTGTTCTCCAGGATTGCTGAGGTGTGGCCCTTCGGGACTGGCAGTGACTCCATGGAGCACAAACCTGCTGTCCTCTCTCAGGATGACAGCATTCATCCTCCCACCACAGCCACTCCACCAGTGCCCTTGCTGTTGCCTTTCACCCAGCCAGCCCAGACTGCTGCAATCCACAGCCGGGCATTCTAGGCCCAGAGCTGTTCAAGGTCGTCCTCCAATGCCATCTGCAGTCTCCCCCACTGAAAGTCAGCAGCCTTCCACCAACTATGCTGCAGCCAGTGGGGTAGCACTGCGTAGGAGCACTAGGACAGGCAAAGGCACATGGTGATTAGTTTACGTTTGTATGCAATATGGCATGCTTTGATTTATAACTTTGGTTTGGATTGTTTATTTTATGTTGGCTTTTATTTTTGCATTGTGGCCAAGCGGATGCTCTGATGGTCAATGACAGAGGGAATATAAGGTGTGGGACTGCTGGTGAATGGGGAATTGGGTTTGCGTGTATTGGTATCACAGTTGGATGAGTTCTTCATGGACAGCCCGGGCAGAAATGTGCTGTCTAGGTTGTCTCCTCCCTTCCTCTTCCTTCTCCTCCTCCACCTCCTCCTCCTCCCTCCTTGCTTGCTCCACCTGCTTGTCTCTGGCAAGAGAGAATGAAATGTATTCAGTTCTCTTTGAACACAGAGCCTCAGTGACCTCCCCTATGCAACAGTGAATGACAAAGTGTGAGATGTTGCAAATATCTTCAGCTGCAGCCTGGATGGAACCTGATGCAAAGAAGTTCATGGCCATGATCACCTTCATAGCCATTGGCAATGAGGTCCTCACCCTGCTCTGGAGTTGTGGCTGCAGCAGGTGGCAGATTTCAGTGAGGCTGTCCTTACTAAAGCATAGACATCTCACACACTTTTCCTCACTGTGGTTCAGGTAGGAGAATTATTCCCTGAATACCCTGGGCAGATATGGCCTCGTGCTGAGAGCCCTTCTCCCACTCCTCCTCCCTCTTCCAGCAGCTTGTCCTGCTCTGTGTCGCCTCTGCTCATTCTCTAAGCCATGCTGTATTCCAACGGGAATTCCTACTAGTGCACCCATGTTTGGGAGCAACTAGTTTGTGCAGAAGCCTTGAAGTCAGGACAACATCCTTCAGCACCTGCCACACCACTCCCTGTATACTTTAGCAAATGTAACACCCCTATTTAAGAACGGAGGGAGACAGAAAGCAGGAAACTATAGACCAGTTAGCCTAACATCTGTCGTTGGGAAAATGCTGGAGTCCTTCATTAAGGAAGCAGTAGCAGGGCATTTGGAAAATCATAATGCAGTCAAGCAGAGTCAGCATGGTTTTATGAAAGGGAAATCATGTTTAACAAACTTGCTGGAGTTCTTTGAGGAGGTAACGAGCAGAGTGGACAAACGTAAACCAGTGGATGTGGTGTATTTAGATTTCCAGAAGGCATTCGATAAGGTGCCACATAAAAGGTTACTGCATAAGATAAGAGCTCACGGAATTGGGGGTAATATATTAGCATGGATAGAGAATTAGCTAACTAACAGAAAGCAGAGAGTCAGGATAAATGGATAATTTTCTGGTTGGCAAGCTGTAACTAGTGGGGTGCCGCAGGGATCAGTGCTGGGGCCTCAACTATTTACAATCTACATTAATGACTTGGATGAAGGGACCGAGTGTAATGTAGCCAAGTTTGCGGATGATACAAAGATGGGTGGGAAAGCAAGTTGTGCAGAGGACTCAAAGAACCTGCAAAGGGATATAGACAGGCTAAGTGAGTGGGCAAACATTTGGCAGATGGAGTATAATGTGGGAAAGTGTGAGGTTATACACTTTGGCAGGAAAAATAAAAAGCAAATTATTATTTAAATGGAGAGAGATTACAAAATGCTACAGTTCAGAGGGACCTGGGGGTCCTTGTGCATGAAACACAAAAAGTTAGCATGCAGGTACAGCAAGTAATCAAAAAGGCAAATGGAATGTTGGCCTTTATTTCAAGGGGGTTGGAGTATAAAAGCAGGGAAGTCCTGCTACAACTGTACAGGGTATTGGTGAGACCACACCTTGAGTACTGCGTACAGTTTTGGTCTCCTTATTTAAGGAAGGATATACTTGCATTGGAGGCAGTTCAGAGACGATTCACTAGGTTAATTCCAGAGATGAGGGGGTTGACTTATGAGGAAAGGTTGAGCAGGCTGGGCCTATACTCATTGGAATTTAGAAGAATGAGAGGTGATCTTATTGAAACATATAAGATACTGAGGGGGCTTGACAAGGTAGATGCAGAGAGGATATTTCCCCTCGTGGGGAAATCTAGAACGCGGGTGCACAGTTTTAGAATAAAGGGTCACCCTTTTAGAACTGAGATGAGGAGGAATTTCTTCTCTCAGAGGGTCGTAAATCTGTGGAATTCACTGCCCCAGAGAGCCATGGAGGCTGGGTCATTAAATACATTTATGGTGGAGATAGACAAATTTTTGCAAGATAAGGGAGTGAAGGGTTATGGGGAGCGGGCGGGGAAGTGGCTTTGAGCCGAAGATCAGCCATGATCTTATTGAATGGTGGAGCAGGCTCGAGGGGCCAAGTGGCCTATTCCAGCTCCTATTTCTTATGTTCTTATGTTTAAAGAACTCTAGAAAGCACCAAACATTTGTACAATCGTAGCAACAGCCAGTAGAAATCAATCAGCAGCTAACATGAAAGTAGTTGATAATCCCTTTAAATGGTGCTGGTGGGGGTCCTTCCTGCTGCTGAAAGCATGTTCAGCTGTTCGAGCTTAAGAGAGGGTGTTAGCTGGAGCGTTGAGCTCAAAAATGGCAGTACTCGTGTCAAATCAGCGTTACACGCTGATTGACGTCATGATCTACCTACTCTGCATACTTCTGCCAGATGCTCATTGCACGCACGCTAACACCCTCACCAATATGGTGTCTGGTGCATCTCGCACCAGAAATGTGCGCGTGCGCCATGGATGCCATTTTGGACCTCTAAGTGTACTCGCAGCACCCAAAAAATAGGCACTATGGATCCAAATTTTGCACCTAATGTCAGCAAAATTAAATCCCAATTGTTGCTAGCTTTCTGTATTTCTATATGTTACAATTTTAGCTAGATAGCCACGTGTCCCAGAATTATTACACTTTACTGTTTCTTTAATTAATTTACTGATAGAAAGCTATTCTATGACTAACAGTGTGTAATAAATTTTATGCAACAAATATATCCAACTAAGTGTACACAAGCGACAAAGTCATAGGTATCTAGCGAGTCACAAGTCCTGTACCTTTTTTACATGACTGAGTTATGGGTTACTACACTTACATGATTGTAATAGAGTCACCTGATGGACTACTGATTTATATAATAATAAAGCCATATGCAGTACAGTTCTTACCGGAACCCATGTTGTGCTGTTGCATATATATGCTGTGTCTCAAGATATCACAGAATTGGTGATGAGGATGCGATTGCGGATTCCCTAGCTGAAATTTTTGTTGGAGGGTAATCCTACCAACCGATGGATGGACTGTTAGAGGTTCTTCATTTTGAAGAAAAACTTAAAAATCCAAGGTAAATTTTGAGCACACGTGGCTGAACTGTCGACATTGCCAGAGTTCAGATGGCCGCGCCTATGGGAATAATAGGGCGCTTGGGTGAGTTCCATTGTGACTGAGAGACTTATGGAGCATATGTGGAGTGGCTAAAAATGTTTTTCACCACGAATAGTATTGTCGAAGTCCCCGATGATGTAACCAGGTGGAATTAGAAATGAAATGGGCTATTTTTTTGACTGAAGCAGGAGCCGAGGTGTATGAAACCCTGAAAAATGTGCTTGTTCCCGCCAAGCCGAAGGACACGCCACTGAAGGAGATCCTAACCAAGTTAGAACAGCACTACAGTCCTGAGCCCCTGGAAATTACTGGAAGTTATCATTTTGGAACATGTGATCAATTAAATGATGAGGGTATCAGTGATCAATTAAATGATGAGGGTATCAGTGTATCATTGTAGCTTAAAAGCTATCCATTCACTGTCATTTCAGAAACTTTCAAGACTGAGATTTGCGTGACTGCTTTGTTTGTGGGTTGAAAAATGAACATATCAGAAGTAAATTGTTGACAACCCCTAACTTGACTTTTGACTTAGCTTGTCAGACAGCTATGTCAATGGATATGGCCGACCGATACTCCCAAGAGTTCCGCGCCATTTCCAGTCGTCAGACAACCGAGGTGAATCAGCTGCAGGCTAAAAGTAAAAGGCAGTTGGGCCCCAAGGACTCAGCAACTGGCCAAGGTAACAGTGCATTGAAGTCGTGCTTTCGGTGCCTAGGACAACACATCGCTCAAAGCTGTCCATATGTGAAGGCAGAGTGTTTCAACTGCAAGAAAACTGGGCATCTTGCAAAGGCATGCCGACAGAAGATAAACCGACTGGCAATGCTAGAAGTAGAAATCGGCAGACACTACATACCGTTGAAGAGAAGCAGCAGGATGAGGATTTTCTGGAGATTCACGTCATCAGGAGCATGAAGGTATCTAACAGCGATTCGCGAGGTATCGTCATCCAAGTAGATGTCGCAGGAACCAGGATACCCATGGAAAACGACACTGGTGCATCCATGAGCGTAGTACCGAATCACTATATCGCGACAAGTTGCGTGATTATCGACTAGAGAAATCGAAGGTAGAGCTGTGAGGCTCCTCAGGAGAGCAAATCCCTGTAGTAGGAAGTGTCACCATACCAGTGAAATACAAGGGTCAGTGTCAGAGCTTGCCTCTTATAGTAGTGACAGGAGACAAGCTTGCCTTGATAGGTAGAAATTGGTTGGGATCACTGAAGCTGGATTGGAATGAGATTTTTCGTGTGGAAACTAAATTTGCATCGAAAAATGTTCAGTGAAACGGGCAGCCTGATCCAAGACTTCAAGGTGAGTGTCAGAGTGCAGAAGGATGCAGAAGGATGCAAGACAAGTTTACTGCAAGCCACGTCCCGTACCATACACACTCAAGGAGAAAGTTGAGCAAGAACTCAAAAGACTAGAAACTGAAAACATTAGGCCAGAAATTCGGGTCTCCACGGGTGAGTACGCGCTGGGTACTCACCCGTAGACCCAACGAAAGTGCCGGTTTCGCGCATGCGCTGGAAACCGGAACTTCCATTCCCCTGAAGGAAGGGGTTCAGAGGTCGAACGCGTGCGCCGGAGAGGCAGCGCGTAGACCTCGAACTTTGTTTTTTTTTCCAGGTTTCTCTGTGAGGGTAAGTACGGAGAAGCTGCGCGGGGTAAAAGGAGGCGCAAGGCCTGCTTTTAACAAGGTAAGTGGTGAATTAAGTACAATTTAAACATTTTTTCAGCAGGTTTATCTTTTTTACATACTTTAAAGAAAGGTAAGTTTATTTTTAGCACCGTTAAAAAGTGTAATAAATTTTTTCAAAAATGTAAATTTTTGTTTAACGTAGTTAATTTATGTAATTTATAGTTATTTTAAAAATGTGATGTTTTTTTTAAAATTTATTTGAAGTTTTAGTGAGGTTTTGGGGCCGATCTCTATTCATAGATTTGACAGGTCTTCCTTCAAATCTATGAATGGAGATTCCCTGCTCCGATTGGCTCTCCATGGCCCACGTGATCCATGGGGATGCTTCGAACTAACTGCGCCCCTGGGATACGCAAGCACTGCGCGCCGGCAGCTGGAGGAGGCCCAGGAGCCGAATTCCACGCGGGCCCGAAGCACAACGGCAGGTGCGGTATGTGAGTACGCGCGCGATCCTTGCACCCGCGGGAAGCCGGAGAGCCGAATTTCTGGCCCATTATCTCTCAGGTAGATCTGAGTAATTGGGCTACACCCATTGTTGTTGTACCTAAGTCAGGTGGTAAGGTAAGGTTGTGTGGTGATTATGAGGTAACCGTAAACCAGGCTCTAGAGCGTAATCTACCCAATACGTTGCCAAATGTGGAAGATTTGTTCACAACGCTGACAGGTGGCCAGATCTTTTCGAAGTTAGATCTAACAAATGCAACTTGAGTTAGAAGAAGAGTCTAAGTCATGCTTGACTATAAATACTCACCAAGGCCTATATCAGTTCAATAGGCTACCATTTGGAGTGTCTTCTGCCCCCGACATATTCCAGGGGATGAGGAACCAAATTTTGCAAGGGATTGAAGGGGTAGTGTGTTATTTGGATGACATACTCATTTCAGCACCAAACAGGCAAATCCATGATGAGGTATTGAATGAAGTGCTCAAATGGCTAGAGAAGCACGGAGTACAAGTGACAGCTCACAAGTGTGAGTTGTTTGAAAACTCAGTGGAGTACTTAGGGCACAGAGTAGACAAAGATGGTTTACATCCAACCAAGGGAAAGCTGGATGCAATCAGAAATGCACCCACTCCCAAGAATGTCTCTGAACTTCGATCATTTTTGGGTCTTTTAAATTATTACGGAAAATCCTCCCAAACTTGGCTACATTGTTACATCCACTGAATGAGCTATTGAGAAAACAGGTCCCTTGGAAGTGGTCAAAAGAATGCGACACAACATTCAAAGAGTGTAAAAGCCAGTTAGTAGAGAGTACCACGTTAGTTCACTATAATGTATCTAAGGAGATCAAGCTAGCATGTGATGCCTCTCCATATGGAGTTGCGGCAGTGATCTCTCATGTACTAGATAGTGGGGAGGAGAGACCAATTGCTTTTGCTTCACGCACTCTCAGTGCCAGTGAGCGGAATTATACGCAGATCGAAAGGGAATCTTTGTCATTGATTTTTGGGGTCAAGAAGTTTCACAAATACTTGTTTGGTTGTAAGTTTACCATAGTTACTGACCATAAACCCCTGACAGCAATCCTCCATCCAAAGTCCCCAGTTCCAACCTAAGCGGCAGCCTGAATGCAGAGATGGGCTATGATTTTGTCAGCGTATGACATTGAATACAGACGATCAGCTGATCACAGTAATGTTGATGCTGTGTCCAGGTTGCCATCCCCATCACAAGTTACACCCAATAAGGAAGAAGTGTTCTATTTCTCATCCATTGATGAGCTGCCAGTCACAGCTGAAGAGATTGGTAGGGCAACCAAACGTGACCCAATTATGTCAAAGGTGTATGATTACATAGCAAATTGATGGCCAAACCAGGTATCAGAGGAAGATATCCATCCATACTTCGTTCGTAGGAATGAATTATCAGTGGATAAAGATTGTATCATGTGGGGAGCAAGAGTGGTTATCCCAAATAGGTTCAGGTCTAAATGGTTAGAAGATCTTCATGACCAGCACCTGGGAATGTGCTTGACCAAGAGCTTTGCATGCAATTACTTATGGTGGCCAGGTTTAGATAAAGAGATAGTCAGTCAGTGTACAACATGTCAATCGGTGAGCAAGAAACCACCATCAGTACCATTACAGCCATGGAAATGGCCTCCCAGAGTGTGGCAAAAGTTACATGTAGATTTTGCTGAGCTAGAAGGACAGCAATTGTTCATAGTGATAGATAGTCACTCGAAGTGGGTAGAGGTGTTTCTGATGCGGATAATAACAACAAGCAAAACACTAGACAATTTGCGAAGATTGTTTTCTTCATACGGCCTCCCAGAAGAAATTGTGTCTGATAATGGGCCACAATTTTGTTCAGAAGAGTTCACACAGTTCATGAGCAGAAACGGTGTGAAACATACCAAAGTTCCACCATACCACCCTGCTTCAAATGGTGCAGCAGAGCGCACAGTTCAAATTGACAAATGTGCCCTCATCAAGCAAGTGTTGGATCCAAATCCAAAGAAACGTCAGTTGTCGTTGGACCACAAACTGGCAAATTTTCTGATTACCTACCGGAATACTCCTCATACTATTACTGGTGGAAAACCAGCAGAGTTGTTTCTCAAACGACAGCCACAAACCAGGTTCTCGTTATTAAAGCCAAACTTGGCACAGTCCGTAGAAGAGAAACAATCAAGGCAGAAAGAGAGTCATGATAAAGGTAGAGTTAGAGAGAGAAGTGTGAAGTTGAACCAGAAGGTTAGTGTGAAGAACCATCACCATAAATGGTTAAAGTGGTTACCAGGAAGAGTAGTGAAGATGTGTGGCCCTTGCATATATTTGGTCAAGATGTTTGATCATGGAGTTAGGTTTGTTCACATTGATCATATCTTACCTACAGATGTGGAAGGAGTTGAAAGCTGGGCTGGTTCAATTTATTCTGATTAGTCAGATAGTCTTGTTACAAGTAGAGTACCAGTAGCAAATCCTACATCAGACATACCAGAAACAAGTCCAAGACAAAGTCAGAATTTATGTCTGAGCCCGAGTCAGGCAGACAAACAGTCTGAAAGTGTAAAGAGTCCAAATGTAGATCAAGGTCAGCCCTTGGAGAAAAATTCTCCGCAGGCTCAGCCTAGAATGAGTCAAAGTCCTACAACAAGATCTGAAAGTTCTGTTCAAGAAAGAAGGTATCCTCTTCGAAACAGATAACCAGTGGTTAAGTTTAATCTGTAAATATCGAAAATAAGTTTATATCTTTTGTTTGTGTTACAGAATCCTATAGTAGAATTTGGAAACATAAAATGGGTTCCATTTGAGAAATGTATACCAAGAGTTGTGTATACCATGCAAGTCATGTACAATGATTATTTGCTATGATTAACTTCTTCAATAAGGAGGGCGAAGTGTAATAGAGCCACCTGGTGGATTACTGATGTATATAATAATAAAGCCAAGTGCAGTACAGTTCTTACCGGAAGCCATGTTGTGCTGTTGTATATATATGCTGTGTCTCAAGATATCACAACGATGAAGGTGCGGAGGGGACCCCTGGTGCTCCAGCTGTGATCAACAAATTCAGCATAGACCATAAGTTACTTCATAGGCACTGATTTGCATGAAGCATTGGTGAGATTCACTTCGCCTGTGCATTGAGAAAGTTACCAGTGGGAGTAGACAGATTCTTATCAGCAGTTTCAAATTTCTGAGCTCAGCGGATCTGTGGTGACTGATGGGTTGTATCTCTGGCCAATTTAACTGAAATTGCGAACAAGCAAACTGCCAGCCGGCAAGTTCCAGCCTCCGAGTGAATCAAAGCCAATCATCTCATTGAGAATGTGCTGCTCCTCTAATATTTAAAATTAGAGGCGCAGTTATCCCACCTTGCTCCCTCTAATTCAGAGCCTATGAATTAAACCTGTGAGCCTGCTGGTCTGTGTAGCAAGGTACCATGAGAGGCAGCATATTTTCTACCCATAAAACCATTGGGGAGCTAATAGTAGCAGCTAACAATATGAATAATTTTAGACTGTTAAAAAAAAATTCTCTATTAGGAAAAGAGCACTTACTGTTATGAACTATGTGCTGTACAGGCCACCCAATGACTAGAACTGCATAAGGTTAGCTTTCAACTGTGAACAATAATTCCAGACCAGAGACAGAAATGTCTATTGTTTACTCTTAACTGGAAGTGTTTGCAATTTATTGTCAGCTGTCTACAAATTCTCTTCCTATGATATACTGCAGGTCTGCTTAAAAAAAAAATCAGCTCCTGTATAACTTTTATATTATCTTTCCTACAGTGAATATACAACTGAGTATCACACTTTATAGAAATATTCATAGATTTTTATTAATTTCCCACTTGAAAATTTCAGGAATTTCTATATGTTGCAGTAGGAACGTCAACATTTTTTTTAAAGTACAAAATTATATCAATCTGCTGTCTGTGTTTTTTCCACAATAGGGGAAATAGTTATCAGGGTTTGTCCAGCATGTGAGAGTACAGATTGGGTGCTGCATTGTTGCACATTTATCTGATATATTTGTAATGTTTCATTGCATGAACGTTCTGTTATAAAGATACAGTACCTAGTGTGGAACTGTGAGATACAAAAACTTATTCCACTTGCTTGGTTTTGGAGATACTTGACAGTTGATGTGTTAGACGGTGCATGAATCTCACTGGACAATCAAATCTGGCTGCATCTTTCCACTCAAAAATGAAATAAAATACTCATTGTTACATCGTCTCTTGGCTGAATGAGAAAGATAGCATAAAAAATGCATTGAAAACATGGGTAAAAACAGCAAATGAAATATAGAAAACGTTTTTTACATTCTCCAAATGTTTCACCATCACAATCCACTTTAAAAAAAATATCAGCCACAAATAATTATGACTACATCCTTTCTGTTTGTGAATTTCCATTGATTTTTTGAATCTTCATATTTAAATAATGAATCCTGATTGCATTATCAGGGGCTCCATCTTGAATGAGTTAATGAGCTTGATTGATGAGGATTAATGAGGACTAATAGTGAGCCTGCTTCCTCAATATACTGTATATATGTATATACTTAACATCCAATACAAACAGACCAAATTCATTAGAATTTTCTGCTTTTTGATTCCTTGTTGATTATGTACCGGTTTGGTGGTCTTACACATGCAAAGAACATGAATGAAACATTTATGTAGAAAATAAAAATACAAAATGCAATACAATTTATAGAATGTAGCTTTAAGGAACAGAGGAACAGGAGTAGGCCATTCAGCCCCTCAAGCCTGTTCCGTCACTCAATGAGATCATGGCTGATCTGTATCTTAACTCCATCCACCTGCCTTGGCTCCATATCCTTTTATACCGTTGGCTAGCAAAAATCTATCGATCTCAGATTTAAAGCTATTAATTGAGCGAACATCTACTGCTTTTTGTAGGAGCGAGTTCCACGCTTCTACCACCCTATGCGTGAAGAAGTGTTTCCTAACCTCTCCTAAATGGCCTGACTCTGATTTTAAGATTATGTCCCCTTGTCCTAGACTCCCCCAGCAAATAAAGTTTCTCTCTACCCTATCAATTCCTTTTAAAATCCTAAAAACCTCAATCAAATCACCCCTTAACCTCCTATATTCCAGGGAATACAAGCCTAGTTTATGTAATTTTTAATGGCTTAGCTCCTTTGGGGTGTTTAATTCTAATTAAAAGATATTTAGCAACTACAGATTTCCTCCCTTCAGTGAGGAAGACCATAATATCCTTGGGGAGGGGAGAATATCTGATACTAAATGGCCTAATGTATATCTATTTTCTCATGTTGTTTAGCACATGTGCTTGTGTGCAGGCAACATGGAGAAAGAGGGTCTGATGTGGTTTAGTGAGGAGGCTGGGTCCGATGGCCTGATATTGTCGCTGGCTGGGGTAAAGGTGGCATTGGTCTAGGGAATGTCTGAATCAAATTCCAGGAGTTGTAGAAGTGAGTATGATTGACAGTTTGTTAACTCCAGTGGTAGAGTGTTGGACAACCATCAAACCTATACCTTAGGAACATAGGATACCTTCTATTGGAAAATATCATCAGAAAAGGTAACTCATCAGAGATTAGGAGACCTATGTGTCCACAGTGACTTAGAATTCTTTATTGTCACTTGAGTCTCTATGGAGGCATAGGTCTCCTACTCCATCCAGTACTGTGAAGCAGCAACTCCATCGTAACAGTTTCCTCCGTGGTATAGAAATGTATTTTTACATTCACTTTTTTCTCTGAAATAAATTACAATAGCGCTTTGGTCGTTAGATAAGAGAAAAATGTCATGTAAATAAAGTGTAAGGATAACCATATGACAGATGACTGGTTAGCTTCATGGGTTGAATACTGTCCATTCACCTCCACAATTCTATTCTCAATGCTCTCTGTGAGGATGCTGTGTGAAATGAATTTGGGGCAGTTAGAAATGGATGCTGGCCCACAGCTCAAAACTCTTCACAGCACGCACTGAATTACCTCTCACTCAGAGACCGTAAAAATGGCTGATGTGAAAAGTAGAAAATGGGCTCAGTAAGAGATGAGGGAGTAGATTTTCAACTTGCTGCCCAGGCGTAAAGATGGTGTTGTGGATCAGCCGCTTGTTATAGAAACTGCCCGATTTCCATTTCCGTTTGATGCTAGTTTTATACCTGGGCAGTTAGTTGAAAATCTACTGCATGATCGTCTAAGGCTGAAGCCAAGATTAATTTTGGGGGGCAGAGTTGAGCAAGCATTACTCTGTATCTGGTCATACTATCAATGGCTTGGAAATGTGCAATGTTAACATTGGTATCATCACTCATTATAAAAGTTTTGGCACCAACTAGGCAGAGACCTATGATCCATCACTACAACACCAATATGCTAATGTATCACCAGTACTGCCTTTATTTTTCAATAATTTATCCAACAATATGTGCACACAAATGCACTTTCAAAACTCATGGGCTAGAAATTGTGGTCGGAGGTGTACCTCCGGAGTACGCCTCCGGCCCACGAAACAATTATGCACGTACCTGCTGGTGGCCAGGCTATGAAAACTTATGATCTTAGGCCTCGAGGCAGAGGGAAGCATAATGGCCCACGGATCCCAGGGACGCAGGCAGTGCGGAAGTGTACCTGGGATCACGTAGGCCTGGTCCTCCAATGACAAAGCAGAATTCCATTTTAATCATTTATGAAGGGAATACCCTAATGAGATGCAATGGAATCCCCAAATCTAATAATTGTATAAGGTATAGAGTTGGAATATTATTCCACCAACCTCAGTAAAAAATCAATTTTTGATAATTTTATACATCATTAAAACTGTAATCTGGGCCAATATTTGCATAAATTCATTTCATACAGTGTATGTGCATAATTTATTATTGAAAATGTTTAATTAAAGCCTTAGATATCCCTTACGCTGATGCAAACAGGCCCTGTGCCTGCTTGCATCAACCATAAGACTTCTGTGCGCAGTTGCTGGGAAAATAGACCAACTCTGCACCAGTGATTGCTTTTTCGTGGCCCCCACGGATGGCCTGTCAATGCGTATGTTGACAGGCCACAAAATCCAGATTTCACGCATGTGGAAGCGCGCATGCAGGAATCCCAAACTTGCAATGGATTTCAAAGGGAATACGATGGCGTACTCTGAGAGTACGCTGTCATACACACCACAATTTCAGGCCCATGTGTCGCTTTTCATTATAAACTTGGTTAACTTGTTCATAACTGACATACAAGTTAGTGTGAGTTTTGAGGTATAGAAGGAAAGATTTAAAGGGTCTGGGAGAAATTTCAGATTAAGTGAGTGTAATTTGAACTGAAAAAGTCTAGCTCTATTATAGCTTTACAATGGGAAGCAAACTTTTATATAATTGAATGTTTATATTTTCCTTCCCCAGATAGTAGTGAAGTGTCTCTTTAGTATGACGACTGTGAATATGACCTTGATATGACCCAACTGTAAAATGTATTGTCAAACTGTGATGAAAATGGATGAACAAATCCCAACCAAACTGAACACAAATGGGAAAACAAAAAATGGGTTCCTGTAGGGAACTTGTATCATCTAATCTCAAATTTCACAAACTTTTAGAAACTGAAAGAAAAGTTTCATGTTATATTTTGGCTCAGCTTGGTTTGGTTAGCTCATCTCTTACTTGCAACCAAGCTCTCCCATTTCTGTCCCTGTGATACTAATACTGATAAAAATTGCTGGAAAATATTTTGCTTGTGGATTTAGATATGGAACATCCAAAATTATAATCCAAATATAAACTCAAAGGGAAAAAATGGTTGGTATGTCTGAGGAATGTATCCTTCAGTAAAATGCATATCTTTCGGCTACAAGACCACCAGGGATCAGAAACATACTCTCTCTCCTTGACCAGACTCTGAGAATTAATGGATATACCGACATCAAACAACTGAAGAAAACCAAAACTGGGATAAATTAAACAAAAATGTTTGGAAACTACTGTTGCCAATGAAAAATGAAATCTTTGAAAAAGTGAGAAATGTTTACTTTTTAAAGGTTTCCAGACAGTTGTAGGTCCACGAGCACCTTACTCAAGTAACCACTTTTCATGTGTGAAATAACGCAGCAAATGTTGGCAGGCTCCTCAATTTTGGTGATGGTGGGGAGGAAGCATCGTGCCCTCAACTGGACATCTGAAAAGGTGCATTTTTCAGCAAGATGCCCTGGATCTTGGAGCAGGAACCCTAGCTGATTTTCTCTTCTACAGCCTAGAAATACGAAGAGCAATTATTACACTCCTTAAGCTACTGTGGCGAAGGTAACTAACTCGGCACAAATCTAGAACCTTCTGGAATGTGTGCTGAATTTACGAACGAGGGACCTTGGCCATCTTTTGTGAAGGACTAGGCCATCTGAGTCATAGCAGAATCAGAAGTGATATGAAATAAAAAAAGTTAACATATAAATTTCTAGTATAGCTTTTGAATAGTATTGGCGGTCAGGACATTGTGTGTAAAATAAGCTTAAAAGTAAATGTTAGGTGGAGTAGCCAGAAGCTGATTGTATAACAAAAAGAAGACAGTGTGACGTTGGTGAGTGAAAGCTGGCAACACAGCAAAGGAAGTAAACAAAGGAGAAATTACGAGAGAGATGAAAACAGAATAAGTGGATGCTTTAGATCCATTGCTCAGTATCGGAGTTTGAGACTGACACTGGCTAGTTACAGTACTGTTGTATATTTCACCTACTTATGTTGCATTCTTCAATGTTAATTTGGATTGTGAGGCTGCATTTTATACAGGGTAGAGCTGGGCATGGACTTGTCTCCATTTTGCAGCAGCAATATTCACAGAAGTAGGCAGAGACCCTGCAGATGGTGGTGCAAGAGGTTACATACCAGAATCACATCAGACATTCTTTGATCAATATATCATCACAACCTAATTCACCACACTTCATGGTGAATAAGGAATGGACACAATGTGAGACTCAGATTCTTACTAATGAATTAGAACAACCCAAACATAATAGAGCAGATACTGAAAAGCAGCCAGTGATGGAGCTGTGTATGAACATTCCCATAGTTAAATACAAAAACATTCATTTATACATCCATTAATTGGTTAGATCAACCACAATATATCTGAACTCTTGCACTGTTACACTGATGTAGCTGTATAAAGCAATTAAATAAGGGAGCAAGTTGCAGAAAGGAGACTCTCAAGGAAATAATTACTGGCTATTCCCTAAATGCAGCTTTTCCCAATTACATAAACCGTGCTAAAATTACATTTTGACAGCGAATAATTGTAATCGAGTCAATTAAATTGTTAACAAATTTTATTCTACAATGAAGTTAGACATTTTTCAGAGGAAATTAAAAAAAAATTATATTTATAAAATAAACTAAAATAAAAGATTCATGTTTCATAGAATGGGATTCTTGTTAATGGTTCACGTGCTTATCATTCAGAAACAGTATCTAATAATTTTATCACGCATTAAGCAAATATGAAAATAATTAGCTATTTGTTTTTAAAACAGCTCTATTGTGTCAAAGGCAATAATACAAATTAAAAACCTTGCACCATTATCACAGCTTGTGGTGAACCGCTGGGAATACTTGAAGACCTCTACCACTATACTGAGCTGTTCTTACAACAATCTCTGACATCACAGGGGGCAAAGATGAGGCAGACGGAGATATCTGTAGGATTACTGATTATGAAAGTCCATAAAGCACAACATTGTGTAAAACGATAGCACTAACTTAATAACATTACCACATCTCTAAGGGTAAATGATGTCAGCACCAGCAGGTTATAGGCTTCAGTGCACGAATCCTACATTTATGAAATATTTATTAAATAACCAAAGCTTAGATCATAATTTCAAATATATATGTTTAATACAACATATCATTGATAATAAATCACAAGAACCATTTTTGAATGCACTTCAAAATTACTACAAGGCCTACCAGCACTTTTTCAGATCAATGAGGGATGGGCAATAAATCTGGCGTTGCAATTGTTTCCCACATCCCAAGAAAAAAAACGCTAAACTTTTAAACTATTTAAAATGTTTTCCAAGAGCTAAATAGGTGTATAGCTTAGACTCCCTGGCATGTTATAAATTATGTTTTGACATTGCCAGAACCATAATGAAAAATATTACGTAGAATGTTACAGCCCAGAAACAGACCATTTGGCCGGTGTTTATGCTCCACACGAGCCTCCTCCCACTCTATTTACTTCATCTCACTCTATCAACATATCCTTCTATTCTTTTTTTCCTCATCTACTTATCTAGCTTCCCTTTAAATGCTTTTATGCTATAGAAGTTTCTCCTGAATTCCTTATTGGATTTATTAGTGACTATCTTATATTTATGGCCCTTAGTTTTAGACCTCGCCTCCCCCCACAAGTTACAATAATAGCAACCAAGGAGTTTGTATTTCGCTCTCTCTCTCTCTCTAAGATACATAATGAGTTAGCAGTTACAGATATTCACAAAATCTTGATGCGTTTGGAAGGTAGAGTAGTAAAGCCATGTGAATTTAAAGGGAGTATGTGACTGGACAAGCCGATACAGGCTAAGGTTAGGTCTTTAATTAGAAAGTGTGTATCTATGGAGACGATGTCACAGATTGATTTCTAGATTTAGCAAAGATAAATTGCTAAAATCTGTTTTCACAGCATAGTGCTGAATTATTCCAATTAGATACCAAATTAATAAAGAAGCAAGTATAACAAGAAAAACAATAAACACCATGGCCTGGAAAATTCACGGAGGTGCGACCTGTCATTACCGGGATTGCACCTGTCAGAGAACTCTGATAATGACCTTGCTGATGTTCCTGGGGTCAGGGGGTGGGTCTGCTGGCGCAGGTCTTTGAGCAGTCTGAGGGCGGGAACTGAGTTGCCCAACCCCAGTGGAGATCCTGGAATTGCAAGCGGTGGCTGGCCAGCCTGAAGCGGGGGTAGGGAATGGTTTTCCACCTGGTAGAACAATATTGGTGCCTGGCTGGCTTCCTTATAAATAGGATCACTTCAAACCTCCCCACAACACTTTATGATTTCCTTTTTGGGGAGTGTATGATGGGGGGTGGGGGGGTGGGTCTAGGCCCTAACAGTGACATAGGCTGCCATTTCGCCAGCGCTCAGAAGGCAGGTTCGGAGGCGGGTCAGATATTAAATTCAAAATGATTGATGGTGGGTTGGGAACCCGCCGCGAACCCACCTCCACGCCAGTTTCCAAAGTGTCGGGTCAGCGCTTTCACAGCAGACCCGACACCAAGCGGCGGGAGAGACACTTAAGGTTGTTAACAGCTTGTTAACTCCTTGTTAAATGCTATTTTGCCAGGTTTATTCCACTTTCACACATTTTCAACGTGTTTCACTTCGTTCGGCAAACACGCCAGCTGAGTGTGTCGGGTCTTCCAACGAGCTGAATAGTTCACAGCTGCAAGTGCTGCATAAAACCTTACCTATCACTTCAGTTCATTTTCAAATGGCCGAAGTTGCTGAATCCATGATTTGGAGGACACCTTTGAGCTGTATTGAGGTTGTAAGTGTGTGCTGTGAACTCTATATGCACTGTCACCTCCTCGGAATAAGTTCTCTCCATATTGACTTACTGCTGATAACATTTCATCCTCAACTGCCATATATAACAGCAGAATGGGAACCATTTATACTCTCTTATCCTGGTCCTCAGATTTGGAAGAGGATCATCTGCGGCAGCAGCAGAACCAGGCACAGCAGCAGCTCCAACCTTCTCCTCAGCCGCCGGATGCTGCACAGGGCAGAGACCGTCAGGGCTTGGCTGGCCCACGCCGCAGAAGATACCCCCAACACAGGGTTTACAGGCAGAGGATGAACTTCCTCAACGTGAGTGAGCAGCACTGCCAAAGGAGGCTGAGACTTTTGCGAGAGCTAATCGCAGACATCTGCATAATGCTGGACCAAGACTTGCAGCCCAGAGGAACGGGTGGACACGCCTTACCAGTGGCTGTCAGAGTCACCACTGCCCTCAACTTCTTTGCGTCAGGTTCTATCCCAGGATCAGCAGCAGAAATTAACGGCATCTCCCAGTCGGCCGCCAACAGATGCATCACGCAGAATACCGATGCCCTCTTTGCAAAGTCTGCCAATTACATCCACTTTTCAACTGATGAAGCAAGTGCTACCACGCGGGCGCTAGGCTTTGTCAATCTGGCTGGCTTTCCACAGGTGCAGGGTGTCATTGACTGCAGCCATGTGGCCATCAGGGCACCCCACTACAACCCGGCAGTACTTGTGAACCGCAAGGGCTTCCACTCCCTTAACGTGCAGCTGGTGTGTAACCACAGGAAGAGCATCATGCATGTGTGCGCCAAGTACCCTGGCAGCAGCCATGACTCTTACATCCTGCGCCAGTCCACTGTGCCTCAGCTCTTCGCTCTGCCAAATGACCTTTCCGGATGGCTCCTTGGAGACAAGGGCTATCCCCTAAAGACGTGGCTAATGACGCCGATGAGGAGGCCATCAAATAAGTCTGAGGAATGCTACAATCAGAGCCACATTTCCACCAGAAGTGTCATTGAGTAAACAATAGGGTTGCTCAAAGTGCGCTTCAAATGCCTGGACAGATCTGATGGAGCCCTTCAGTACGCAGCAGCCAGGGTCTCGAGAATCATCGTGCTCTGCTGTACCCTGCACAACATCGCACTGCAACGGGGATTAGCGCTGCCTGAGGAACAGGTCACAGAGCACACAGCCTCTCCAGAGGAGGAGGAGGAAGAGCTGAATGAGGTTGCAGATGAGGAACACCCGGAGGAGGCGGCTGACCCAGTGCGACCAGCATGCGAGCACATTGCTGCCAGTCAGGCAAGAGATGGCCTAATCCATGCCAAATTCAACTAACTTTAGGCATCACTGACATGTGGCTGCCACATGCACATGAAGTGCATGACCCCACTTCCACACCATAGAGCATCCCTATAATGTACTGTGTATTCTGAGCTCTTTCACCACCATAGCTTCAGATGAAAGACGCTCTCACCCCTCACTGTGCCACCTCCGCTTGTGAGCATACATAGGGCAACGCATTGAAAAATTCACATGATATAACTTTAATACAATAAAATAAAAGAACACAAACGTTACACTGATTTATATGAAAGCACCCAAGTGACTACCCTTGTGACTATTTGTGTGTTAGCTTTCTCTTACGCGTGCTTCTACATGGTGCTTCCCCTGTGGCTTCAGCAGATGCAGATGCAGAGGCAGCCTGCTCACTTCCCTACTGCACCTGCTTAGATGCCTTTGGTGGCCGTCCTCTGGGTCGTGGAGCCTGTGAGGGCCCTGCCAAAGTCTGCTCTTCCTGCGGCTGTGCAGGGGCAGAGACGGCCATCTCTGTTGGGGGAGGCATCTGGGGCTCTGATCGAGGGGTTGGCAATGGGATGGCAGTGTGAGTACTTGGAGAGGAGCCCTCACTTCCATTTCCCCTTCCACCACCATCCCTTTCATGGGCCACCTGCACTTCTCTGCCAGCAAGTTGCTGGAGACCACCTTGCTGCACATCAGTGGGGCCATGAGGACCCGTGTCTGTGCTGACATTCCTCACAACAAGGACGTCCATGAACCTCTGGTTTCTCTCCTCGATAGATGCTCATCTATCCTCCATAGATGACCATCTAATTAGAAGTGTTACCATGTTCTCCTGTGTCTGGCGATTTATGTCCTCCATGGAGGTTGTCATCCTTTCCGTGGCGGGCCCTACATTTGCCAGTGCCTGTAGCATGGCGCTGCTCATATTTGAGATGGACTCATCCATTCTCTGCATATTCGCAGTGACCGTGGTTGCTAACCCTGTCAGAGCCTCCTGCACTTGTTCCAGAAGCTCCAGCATCGCTCTCTTTCTGAATGGCCCCCAAGGCTCAGCATCTGCATGCAGCTCAGCAAAGCTAGGAGAGTCCTGTGGCCTCTGACAAGGCCCTGGCTGCAGTGGCGCAAATCTTTCAATGATCTCAGTAGATCACGAAACGTTACTGCTAAGCCACACTCAACCTCATCCTGCTGTGCCACTCATCACATCCCCATCACTCTGCCCTCCCTACCCTACTCCTGCACATCCTTACTCACACCAATTTACCTTGCACCTCCACCCATCCCTCTCTAGCTACATTATCACTTCCCCATCTCACTAGCCACCCCTCACACTCACCCTCATCCTACAGCAAGCATATCAACTAACAACACACAAGGGTAGGCACTTGAGAGGTTTAACCAATGTTCATGTGAAGTTTCTGTTAATGTGTTGTCAAACATTGAAATCTATATTTTCAACACTTCACCTTATTGGACAGATCTGTGCTCACATTTGGAAGTGTCTTAGTGAGTTCCCATGAATGTTGACACATAACTCACCGACCCCCCGCCCCGCTATTGTGATGAGTGTGAAAGGAATGGCTTAGACATTGTAGGGATGCTTTATGGTGCTGTTGTGGGGTGGTGTCAACCTGGCGCATCATGTAGCAGCCAGGGTGTACAGCATCAAGTGAAGTAAATCTGGCCATGGTGATGCCATCGCTGGCCTCCCAGGCAGCAATGTTGTCAGGGGCTGATGCCCTGTGTCCTGTGCAGCATCAGGTGATGGCGGAGAAGGCTGGTGTTGTTGTTGGTGATATTGTTTGTGATGTTGGTGTGCCTGGTGATGTTGGTGTTGGGGCTGATCGTGGAAGGATTCAGAGGACCAAGGTGTGATTTTTTTAAGGGCACCGATATTGCTGGAATAGATGGCAGCTGCAGTTGAGGTGACAGAAGCGATCTGCCAATGGTGAGAGAGGTTGTTCCAATGAGATGCCTCTGGATATACAGTTGGCTCTGAACACTTGCAAGCTAAAGAAATCTCTATGGGGTAAAAATTCAGTTGGTTGCGCCTCCCGTTAGCGCCTTAAATGGGCGCTAATGGGGCGTTAAGGCGCTAACGCCCGGGCGCAGCGCTGTTTGCGCCGCTCGAGAACTTAACTTGAGATTGTGCGGCGGCGCTAAAACTTACCGCTGCGACCACCTGCGCGCGCAGATTGTGACGTCATTCCGTGGTGCAACGCCCTTGGGGCGCCCCGGAGCGGAAATTGAGTGGCGCCCCCTGCCTTACCGCCTGGCGCTTCCAACGACCGGAAGACTGGAACGTTATCAATCGGTGTGGGGCTGGGGGGGGCGCTATTTAAAGGGGGCCTCTTCCTGTCTTTTTCTGTGGTCGACATTTATGCACCACTCGTTCTGAGAGAGAGAGAGAGATTCGGAGAGAGAGAGAGAGAGACTTCTACATTGACTCAACGCTTTGTGAGGTAGTTTTGCCTAGTTCATCCTAACTTTGCTGCTACTTTCGTTGCTGTACCTCATTACTTTTCTGGCAAAGAGAATATGGGGGCTGCAATGATTGGGGGCGTCGTCCTGCTCCAGCTCAATCGGAGGAGAGTGAGACGCAGACAGAGAGTGGCAATGATGGCCAGACGGAGGAGGGCCATCAGGCGCATGTACAGGAGAGCTTACCCTCCCAGGGTATATCGTGAACAGCTCTCCTACATCCACATGTCCGAGGAGCTGTGTTTGCGAAGGCTGCGATTCAGCAAGGAGGTGGTCACTGAGCTCTGCCACCTGCTGCAGCCAGATCTGCAGCCTCAGCTGAGGTCCAGGACGTCTCTGTCGGTGGCAGTGAAGGTCACAGTGGCTTTGAACTTCTACGCCACTGGCTCATTCCAAGCTGCTGTTGGGGACCTCGCCAATATCTCCCAGTTTGCGGTGCATCGCTGCATCCGGCAGGTCACCAATGCCCTCTTCACAAGGAGACGAGACTTCATCTCCTTCCCTATGACCCCAGACAAGCAGCATGACCGTGCTATGGGCTTTGCGAGGGTAGCGGGCTTCCCCATGGTGCAGGGCGCCATTGACTGCACGCATGTGGCTTTGCGTGCTCCGCGAGAGAATGCAGAGGAGTTCCGGAACAGAAAGGGGTTCCATTCCTTGAATGTGCAGTTGGTCTGTGACCACAGACAGGTGATTCTCGCTGTCAATGCCCACTATCCGGGCAGCTGCCACGATGCTTTCATCCTGCGCCAGAGTACTGTGGCAGAAATTTTCGAGGCACCGCATCAGCCAGTTGGTTGGCTTCTGGGGGACAAGGGGTACGCATTGAGCACCTGGCTGATGACACCGCTCCGTGCGCCAAACACCCCTGCTGAGCTGCGGTACCAGGAAAGCCAACAAGCAACGAGGAACATTATTGAGCGCACAATCGGCGTGCTCAAACAACGATTCCGCTGTCTGGACCATTCCGGAGGAGCCCTGCAGTACTCGCCTGAGCAAGTTTCCAAATTCGTAGTGGTGTGCTGCATGTTGCACAACATGGCAATCCTCAGGACGCAGCCAATGCCACCAGGCCTTGCAGCACCACAAGAGGAGGAGGAGGAAGAGGAGGAACAGGCCGAGGACGATGATCAGCAGCAGCACCAAGGCAGGAGGGCGGCCCACAATGGTCAAACTGCAAGGGCCGTCCGTCAACGACTAATAGCAAGCCGCTTCTAGGGCCCCTGCCAGTGCTACAAACACGAATCAACCCAGCACGCAACCCCTAAGCCGGCCAAGGCACCAATAATTCCAACCACCAGCCATGTATATTTTGAATACAGAAACTTATTTATTGTACAAACTCTGTGTGTGTCAATTCCTCATGACAAACTCATAGAAATAAACACAAAAAAACAGTCAATAACATAACTGGTTCTCACAACCTGGAGATAATGTCCAAAACACTAAACAAAAGTTGGGCCATGAACCTCGGCCTTTAATAAAAAAATGACCAGCATTTTGGCACACCTCCTACTTTTTGCCCTTCGAGGGTGATCTCCTTCCCTTGCGCACTTCCCCCCTTCTAACCCTACTGCTCCTCCGTAATGGGACCTCAGTGGCTGCAGCAAGGCTGGTGGAAGGCTGCTGCTTGTCAGACCCTGACACTGCAGATGCCCCTGAAGGACGGCCTCGACCACTTCTGGGCCTGGAGGGCCCGGCTGCAGACTGCACCAACTCTGCATGGGCGGCAGCAGTCTGTCCTACAGGCGGTGGCAAGTGCAGTGGAGAAGTGACAGTGTTGGCAGCAGGAATGCTGTCATCGTGAGAGAGGACAGCAACTCCCTGCTCGCCCGACACACTGGCACTCCCACGGGGCAGCACTTCAGCATCCGGAGCAATTTGCCGGAGAACAGATTGCTGGCCTGCTGCGGCGCGGTGACAGCCCCGGGGACATGTGCACGAACCATCGAGGATGGCAGCAGTCAGTGCTCGCGTGGCCTCAATCTGAGTCTGCATGAGAGCAGTCTCAGATGGGTTCCTGGTAGCCAGTGACTGAATTGCAGCAGTAAGCTTTAGTGTGGCATTCGCCTGTGCTACAGCGAAGTGCTCCACACTCCTTGCCAGTGCCTCAATGCATTCGGGCACCCTTCCCACTGCACCCATGAGCTCAGTGTGCATGCCCACCGCCTGGCTGTTCATTTCTGCAATCAGCCGCTCCTCCTCTGCGTCCATTGCAGTAGGAGTGTCTGGCATACTCTCCCTCTGGGGAGAAGGCTCCCGTTCTTCGCTCCCCCCCCCATGGCGTTGCTGCAGCCCGCTGGGTCCTGGAGCTTCACCATCATCAGCCCCTTCCCCCCTGCTCCCCTCCGGGGAAGGTGTGTTCCCAGTGTGGCCATGGGCTTCCTCGGGAGAGGGTGGCACTGATGCTCCGGCTTCCTCTTCCTCCTCAGCTGCAGCATCACTCCCAGTGGCAGCTTCAGGGACCATCTCCTCAGCTGGTGAATCACCATCTGAAAGCAGGGAGGTACAAGAGTGGCTTTAGCGTGAGGACAGGGTGGCAGTAAGGGAGGAATAAGTGCAGCGAGTTAGCAAGTTGGATTGAAAGTGTCAAAGGCTGGTATTGTGAGGGACAAGTGGAAGGACAGAGGACAAAAAGGTGATGACCTTACCATTGCTGTCCACAACGGGGTCGGCGTCTCCAGTGGCGACGGGACCGATCACCCGGCTTGCCACAATCCTGTGGACGCGCTCCTCCAGATCGCTGAGGGGTTGCAGCTGAAGCCGCCCTCCACCCGTCCGTTGCTGCTGTCTCCGATTATGAGCCAGCTTAGCCTGCAAGAAAAAGGACAGCATCTGAGTCAATATACAGCCATGGTCTTGCCTGATGTGCCTCCCATAGGTGAATAGCCCTTACTGTATGCAGCCATGGTCTTGCCTGATGTGCCTCCCATAGGTGAATAGCCCTTACTGTATGCAGCCATGGTCTTGCCTGATGTGCCTCCCATAGGTGAATAGCCCTTACTGTATGCAAAGTGTGGAATGTGTGTGTGTGTTTGATGAAAGGGCCATAGGTGTTGCATGAGTGTTGTGCATTGGGGTTTTAAGACCCTCTGGCCATAGAGTGAGGTTGAGATGGAGGGATGGAGAGGTATTGAGAAAAAGCCACTCACCCTGACGACCCGAGTGAGGTCGTTGAACTTTTTGCGGCACTGGACATGGGTCCTGGGCACCATGCTCCTGGAGGAGACGCTCTGAGCCACCTCCCTCCACACTCTTCTGAACTCGCGTGGCAAAGGCCTCCTGCCACTCTCCGGGAACAGCATGCATCGTCTGCGCTCCACTGCGTCAACCAGAGCATCCAAGGCCCGCTCGGTGAAGCGATGAGCGCGTTCTCTCACCCTCTCCATGCTTGGCAGCAAAATGGATTACAGGTCTCTCCAGGCTGAGATTCAAGGCTGCAATGAGCAGGGTGTGGCTGGGGAGCAAGTGGCCCCCCCCGCTTTAAGAAGTGTCCGGCGCCAGTGTGTCTGTGTTCCCTCGCTAACTGGCAGCAGCTGCGCTGCGCTCGTGCGCTGAGGTAGCGCCTCACTCCTAGGCCTTTGCGCCTTAAGAGAGGTGTGCAGCGCCTAATTTAGCGCTCCACTCACCTCCCGGGGCGGTAAAAGTGAAGTTTCCTGTCAGTGCCGATAATTAGCGCCAGGCGCTAATATTTGCGCGCGGACGATATTTGCGCCCCAAATGGGGCGCGACCTAATTTCTACCCCTATATGTCTTACAAATGCAGTAACCAACAGTTTCTGAGCTCTGATACTGAACAGCTGCAATATGGTATCCTTTATACCACTTTCAGGTTATCAAATAAATCAAAGCAGACTCAACTCACGTCAGGTTGAGCTGGTGTGTTCCCCGAGCAGCGGGTAACCCGTGGGGGAGCACGTAAAATTACAAGGTAGCCTCAAAATGGCATTAAATTAGCTGTTAACAAGCCATTTAATGAGCTCAGTTGTCTCCCCCGCCGCTTGGTGTCGGGTCAGTTCTGCGCAGACTCATCCAACACCTTGGAGACTCGCATGGAGGCGGGTTGACGGCGGGTTTGCTATTTTGACAGCGGACCCGCCTCCAAACCTGCACTCTGAGCACCGGCAAAATTCAGCCCAGAGTCTACACCAGTCATAGGCTGGGTCCTGACTTAGAGCTATGGTGTGAAAACTCCGTGCTTGGGGAATGCCTGTTCCTGGCCCCCTCCCTGTACATGAATGGCCTTGTAGAGTCAGGTGGAGGCTCTGCCACTACAAGGCCATCCAAGAAATGCACACTTAAGGCTGGGATTATGTAAAGTGCACAAATTTAAGTTTTTGCTTGTTAATTATTCAAATGACTTCTTCATTGTGTTGCTGAGTCAATTATTTCTCATACCCAAATAAACACCATTTTCTCTCTTTCCAAATTTGTCCTGTTTGGCTCCCATGTAATATTTCATATTCTATTCCTCAATTCCATTTCCCTTCCTGGATGCTCACTCAGATTGAATCCATTGGTGTGCTGTTTGATCCTGTTTGATCCCAAGCTGAGCACATCTCACCCATCAGCAAAACTGCTTATTTCCACTTCTGCAATGTCACCCGCCTTGGCTCTTATCTCACTATCACCACTACTGAAAGCATGAAATGGGCTAGAAATTGCTGGGAAAGTAATGACGCATTAATGGTGCTTGCCATTTTTAGTTTGTAAAATATCCAGCAATTTGGGATGAAAAATTTATCTGAAGTGTACGGTGAAGTAAAAAGCCCAATTAACCTTTGCTGCGAGATGCGGCATTGCACCAATGTCTGGCCCATTAACCACACTGTAGACCCAATGGGCTGAATTTTAGCAACAAAAACGGGTGGGTTGGATTCGGGTCAGATGTTAAAATTTAAAAAATCTGAACCTCGACCCCAACCCGACAACTTCTAGGTTTTACGGCGTCGGGACAAGGGGTGAGCAGCCAACCCGCTTCCAGGAGGCAGGTTGGAAATTTAAGGGGGAAAAATTTGGTTGGTTAGCACCTCCCATTAGCACCTCCGGGGATGCTAACGGGGCGCTAAGAACTTAGCGCCCGAGCGCGGCGATTTTAGCACCGCTCGCGAAATTGACCAGTCGTTTTGCGGCAGCGCTAAAGACTACCGCCATGATCTCCTGCGCCCGCAGGTCGTATCGTCAGTCAAGCGTGCAACGCCCCAGTAGCGCCCCAACCGGATATTGAGTCACGCCCCCTGCCTTAGCGCCTGCCGCTAGGAACAACAGGTAGAGGGGAACGTTTTTAAGCCGGGAAGGGGCTGAGGGAGTGCTATTTAAAGGCGGGTGCTTCCTGCCTTTTCTTGTTGGCAAAATTTTTGGTTTTAACGCTGTCCTAAGGAGTTTTGGCCCTCAGCACCACTTTTGAGCTTTCTAAGCGCCGAGCTCTTTCCCTGGGCCTATCCATTAGTGCTTCCAACACAATTGCTTTTGAGGTCTCTCCAGGCCGAAATTCAAGGCTGCAATGAGCAGGGAGTGGCTTGCCAGCAAGATGGCCCCTCCCCTTTAAGAACTGGACGGTGCCAGTCTATCTGGCTTCCATGGTAATTGGCATCGTCTGTGCTTCGGTAGCGTTCTGAGGTAACGCCTCACTCCCTGACTTTTGCGCCTTAAGAGAGGTGTGTAGCGCCTGATTTCACTCATGGGGCGATAGAGGCGAATTTTGCAGTCGGAGGCGATAATTAGCGCCAGGCGCTAAACTTTGCGCCCGGCCGATATTAGCGCTCCAAAATGGGTGATACCGAATTTTTCCCCCCAAATATTTTAATGAGGCTAAAAGCCTCTGATTTAACCTGCCTTGCATGTTTTACAGTGGGCGGCCGGGTTTCCCAGTCCTCGGGAAACCCAGCAGCTGAAGTGAGGCGAGAGCAGCTTCGGGAAGAAGGTAAGTGCTTTCACAGCACTGCTTGTGGTCCAGGAGGAGCAGGAGTGCATCCCCCCGGCCCCCAAGCTCCCCCAATCATTCCCCCCTCCATACAAAGGCCCCCAGGGTCGGGGATCGGACTCCCCCCACCTACCCACCCACCCCCAGTCCCCGGGATCGTGGATCGGACCTACCTGGCCCTGCAGCCTGCTCCAGAGTGCACCCCACCTGACTGGAAGTCAAGACTGTCAATCAGGCTGACTTCCGGGCGGGGAACCTGTCAATGACAGAAGACAGTAAAACTCCTGTCCTAAACTCCGCTCTCCTGCCCAGGCTAATTTCTCCAATGTTCTCTTTGCCAGCTTCCGGAGCTTTATCATAGAATATTACATCAAAAATGGAGGCCATTTGATCCATCGTGCCTGTGCCGGTTCTCTGAAAGAGCTACCAATTAGTCCCACTCCCTTGCTCTTTCCTCATATCCCTGTAAATTTTTCCTTTTATGTATATATCGAATTCCCTTTTGAAAGTTACCATTGAATCTGCTTCCACCATGCTTTCAGGCAATGCGTTCCAAATCATAGCTACTCGCTGAATAAAAAAAATTTGCCTCATCCCCCCTGGCTTTTTTGTCATTTATCTTAAATCTGTGTTCTCTGGCTAACGATACTCCTGCCAGTGGATCCAGCTTCTCCCTATCTACCCTATCAAAACTCTCTATTAATTCTCCCCTTAACCTTCTTTGTTCTAAGGAGAACAATCCCAGCTTCTCTAGTCTCTCTACATAACTGAATTCCTGGTAACAATCTGGTAAATCTCCTCTGCACCCTCATCAAGGCCTTGACATCCCTAAAGTGTGGCGCCCAGAATTGGACATAATACTCTAGCTGAGACCTAACCAGTGATTTATAAAGATTGACCATACCTCCTTGCTTTTGCACTCTGTGCCTCTATTAATAAACCCAAGGATCCTGTATGCTTTAACAGCTTCATCAACTTGTCCTGCCACCTTTTATCGGATATAAAACACAATCATCACATACTGAATCCAGCTCCACCCATTACCCCATCTTTGCCAGCTTCCATTGCCTCTTTATTCCCCAGTGCAATGAATGCAAATTTTTCATCCTATTTGTAGTTTCCTCAAGGCCTCGCCCACCCGACTTCAGCAAGCTTCTCCAGCCTTCTATTCCAGGCCATGCCCCTTTTGTCCTTCCATTCTAGCCTCTGGTATATCTCTCGCTATCACCCCCGCCCCAGCTCCACCATCAGTGGAACAGTCTTCAGCAGTCTCGGCTTTAGTATCTGGAATGCCCTCCCCAAATCTCTCTGCTTTGCGGCTTCCATTCTGCTCCTCTCCAGTCCCAAAAGCCTCCTCAAAACTTTTTTTGTCTGTGCTTTTGGTTCACTTGTTCTGCCTCTTCCACTTCTGCCCAGTGTCTATTTCTCCTTTGTGAAGCTCTTTGGAACATTTTTTGTGTTAAAACTGATATAGAATTGCAAGTTGTTATTTTTATTCCCCTATTCATCAGGTTATTCTTCATGTCAGTGGCCTGGGAGTCTGAAAAAACTAGAATAATTCTTCCATGAGTATCTGGGAGATTATTCTGTTTGTGGTCATCCTCACCAAGTGAGGCTGAATTGTTTTGTGAACCTGTCTGTTCATGTCAGTGTTTCAGTTTTTAAGCCAAGAGAAAGTGCTTTAGTCCCATATTGCTAAAATACGTGAAAAATAGGGCCAAGCTAATTCTCGGGATAAATAACTAATTGATAGGCAAACATTACACACTCACTTACAGGAAATTCAGCTCAGCACCAAATTGAGCAATTTCTTCCCTCTCTTTTGCTCTATTTTGTCATTTAGGTACTTTTATTCATTATTATTAGATTTATATCCATAACTTAAAAAAAATCTGCATCAGCTGGAATACATTTCGGTTCAACTATTTTAATTTAAAGTGCTTCTCCTTTGAAATAAAAAATTCTGGAGCCAGGACATTCCTCCCTGCCTCCAAGATCAAACATGCCAGCTCGTAGAGCAACTATATAATATTGCACTTATTCAAAGAGCAGTGGAAACCAAGGCGGTGCTCTGAATTATAAAACATAAAATTAGTGTCATGGCATGAAATATTAATTGTTAGTGTCAAAGAAACCTGAATACTATTAGTGAATATAATATCAGGCCCACAATGTCATAATTGTGACCTAGCTGACTATCTGACTATTAGTCAAATCATAGACAAGTGTTTTGTAGTTAACCATGTGTCAAGAATGACAGCAATTGTTTCACCTCATTTTCAAGTTATTAACAGGTTGTGAAACTGTCAGTTCGAGAAATAGCTGCGCTGTCAGCACATTGGTGGTGCAAGTCCTCTCGCAGAACTCCATTTCATTTGGCTTCAGCCGGCATTGTCTTTCTTCCATGTAGTAAATTGAATCTGCTCATTCCTTTGTGCGAAAATGGCATGTTCAACATCCAGTGAATTGCTTCCAGATTCCCAAACTACAGAGAAGCACATTTACTTCAGATTGATTTGTGAATTGCATTTTTTGAATCTATTTCCTATCACCAGTGAATTATTCGTCTCATTGCATTTTATTAAGGACACATTGTGCCCCGTGTAGGCTTGAATCCCAGTTGGGGCAGCATGTGTCACAGACCGATGCTTAATGTGCGTCCCACCAGGATCCAGTTAATTCAGTCTCCAGAGTAAATGAGCTTTTATTTAAGAGTTGCTATTAACCAACACCTCACAAATCTACAATGATGCTCCTGATTGTAACACTGTCCAATCTGCATCATTTAAGATCTTTGATAACAATTAGCTCTCATCAAGTTATTTATTTGGGTAATGTGTCATAAAAACAAAAATGTGCTGTTAATTTTTAAAAGCTCAATTTTCATTTTTAACTGTACTCAATTTTTATTAAGATGTTTTATTAAGAAATTATATTTTTTGACTTGCAATAAATCTATCTTCTTTGCAACCAATTCTGAAGGCTGAAAAGCTGAGGGTGCAAGTCACTGATCCTTTTTTTAATCCAGTCAAAGTAGGACCATAATGCTGCTCTTATCAAACCCAAGCAGTAAGGACGTAAATCGTTTTTATAATGGAATCAGATTTGCAGCGTACATCTTAGTGACTCCAATGTCTACAGCATGTACTGACAAACGAAAGGAAAGAAGTAACATCTGAACATTAGCTCTAGGTGATGTCACTGTTAATAATTAAAAGTTTAAACCAGAATGAAAAGGCATTGAACGCAATGCTTTAAGCCAGCATGTGATATCTGTCCTCTGCTATTTTCTCTTTTCCTAGTACAGGACCAGCATGTTGAAGCTATAAAGCCATTCTATTAAATGTGCTATGCTGTTTCGCCGAAACTAATATGACAACTAAAATTATTTAAATAAACAAAACTTTACAGATCTTTTTTGTTCTGAATTATTTATTATTTTCATCAATCCAGCTGCTCCAGGGCACTATGCTGCCAGAACGGCCAAATTAAAAAATAGCTCGTAGATCCATTCTTCAGACAAACATAGTGATCTGAGATGTAGTTGCGCTTTATGTTGGGGGGCTGGGAGGTGGAGGTGGGGCCTTCATCTTGCTGTGGATTGTGGTTTTCAAACTCTGCTCTCCATAGCAATGATCAATTGCTATATAACCTGTTGTGAGTGATTGCCAGCCACGACTGCATTGTGAGGAAGCCAATTACGCAATGTCCTGACACCACATATAATCAAATAATGCATTTACAGTTGTTGCCAGCTTATTCCAGGTTAACAGTCTGAAGTCTTCGGCAGTCACAATGCCCCAAACTACGCGTTTGAGGATCCAATTATTCAGAGGCAGAGAAAGGATGATAAAGGAATGCCTGCAAGTTGCCACCTGCATACCTTATTGTCTGAATACACACAGGCGGATCAAAGGCTCACCCTAATGTAGGGTTGCCAGCCATCCCGGATTGCCTGGGAGTCTCCTCGAATGGGGCATGAATCTCCCAGGCACTGTTGCTAGCAGTCCGGGAGAACTTCACCATTTCAATTTCTCACCCCAGCCACGGCCCCACTGCTTTGTGATGTCACCAACTGCCGCTGCAGGGAAGCAGCAGCAACAGCAATGTGGTGAGCGGCAGCAGCGCTGAGAGAGGAGCCGCCAGTAAAAGGGCGCATGACACCTTGAGATTTTACTGTGGGTACATAGTGAAAGATTGTTTCCACTGGTGGGAAAATGGGGAACAAGGGGATGGAAATTGAGGCTTCTCACTGGAAGAACCAAGGAAGGGAGAAAGAAGGTTTTTGAACTGAGGGTTATTAGAGCGTGAGATGCTTCACCACAAGTGGCTATTGAGGCAGAGACTAGAATATCATTTAAAAGGAATGGGATAGGTATTTGAAAAGGAGGAATATAAAAGGATCTGGGGAATGGGGTTACAGGAGAGAGCACCAGCACCAGGGGGGGCTGAATGGCCTCTTCCTGTGCTGTAATTTCTATCATTCTATAAAAATGTTCCCTTATTGAGTTCAAGCCCAGGGAGCAGTTTAGAAATGTTGATGCTGAGCTGAATTTAGGATGATGTGCCGTGTGATAAGGACAACATTCTGTTGATTAACCTTTTTGATTACTTTTTGTACCTGTGCATTAGCTTTTAGTGATTTGTGTACCTGCGCACCAAAATCCCATTGCTGCTCCATATTTTGTAGTCTGTCACCATTAAAATAAACATTCTGTGTTGTCATTTTTAGAGCCAAAATGGATGACTTCCTACTTCCCCACAGTGAACCTCATCTGCCACAGTTTTGCCCACTCACAAATATGCCCCTTTGTAACTTCCTGCTCCCATCTGCACAACTTACTGTGTCTCCCAACCTCGTGACATCTGCAAACTCGGATATACAACTCTCTATTCCTTCATCCAAATCATTGATATAGATGGTGAAAAGCTGAGACCCTAGTTCAGATCCCTGGGGAACATCACTTGTCACATTTTGCCAATCAGAATACATTCCTTTTATTGCTACTCTCTGTCTCCTACCTCCCAACCAATTACCAACTCATGTCGCAAGGTTGCCTTCAATTCCGTGCGCTTTTATTGTTGCTAATAATCTCTTGTGCAGAACTTTGTTAAATGTCTCTGGAAGTCCAAATAAACAATATCCATAGACACTTCCTATCCACCATGCTAGTGGCCTACTCAAAGCATTCAGCTAGATTAGTCAGACATGACCTACTCTTCACAAATCCATGATGACTCTTTTTAATCAGATCATACTTGTCCAAGTCCTGAGTCAATTTGTTTCTGATGATAGATATATTTATTAAAAAATTTACTGTTAGCTTTGGTATCCCTTGCAAGTTTTTTAATTTTCTATTACCTTATATGTACATCTTATTACTTTCTTTGAATCCCTTTACTGCTTTTTATAGCTCCTCCAGTCTGCTGGATTTCCACTTTCCCTTGCATTTGTGTAAGCTTTTTCTTTTAGCTTGATACCATCTCTTACCTCATTTGTTGACCATGGCTGCTCAGTTTTTGCCTTTTAGAGGTATATATGGATTTTTTATGTTGCCAAATGCTTCTTTGAATACTTCCCACTGTTTGTCGTAAAGTTTCAGTCCAGCTTACTGTGGTCAATTTATTTCCCCTCCCTTCGAAGTTTGCCTGACTTAAATTTAACATTCTGCCTCACTCTCACTTGTCACTCTACCTCCCTCTCTCAAACCTAATATCAGATTAAATAATATTATGGTCACTATTCGCAAGATGTTCCCTTACTATCAGACTGTTAACTAATTCTGGTTTGTTACTTGGTACTAAATCTAATATGGTCTGTTCCTTTGTCAGTTCTAAAACATATTGGGCGGAATTTTCCGGGGGATCAGTGGGTGGGATTGGTGGCAGGTCGGGTAGGAAATTTGATTTTTTTGACAGCGGGTCCCAATGGCGCAGAGCAACAAACCGAGAGAAAAAAAATCACAAAGTGACATCATAACCGGTGGCGGATCCGGAGGAGATTGAACTCAGTATTCAGTCTACTTTATACACTCTCTTTAGTGTGAATTTTTAATTTTTAACGTAACTCTAAATAAATCGTTAAATAAATATTCAGAATAATTGATAACTAATATAAAAAATAGTTTAAGAAGAGCGGGCAGTGAAACTGATGAAAGGGAAAATCCGATAAAGTGAAGTCACGGAGAGTACGAAGGAGGAGCTCTGAGTCTGAGTAAACCTGGTGAGTAAACAGTAAGTCATTTGCTTTTTTTTTAAACAAAAGCTGTCTACCTAATTTAAATTTAAGTTTACTTAAATAAATAAACTCACTGGGAGCAGCAGAGCAGTGGAATCGAAAAATCAAGGAGTGACTCACAGGACAGCAGGTAGCTGATTGGTTGCTGAGTAGTACAGCTTTTTTTTCCTCTCTAAGTTCAGGAACTGGGTTAAATTAAGAGCTGAGAGAATAATAACTGCAATTACTTTATTAAATTAATAACTTAAACTAGCTTAATAATTATATAAATAAAATAAGGTCAGATAGAGATTGCAGTGTAGGGGGTGTCTCGTAACTGCAGCATGTGGGAGACCAACGAGATCCCGAGCAACCACATCTGCAGTGAGTGCCTGCAGCTCGAGGAACTTCGGCTCAGAGTTGTTGAGTTAGAGTCCGAGCTGCAGACATTATGATGCATCAGGGAAGGGGAGAGTTACCTGGAGACTTTGGGGGGAATTTTTCAGGGGGTCAGCGGGCGTGTTTGGTGGCGGGTTGGGTGGGAATTTTTTTTTTGATGGCGGGTAGGGAACCCGCTGTCAACCCGCTGCCACGCGACTTTCTCAGATGCTGGGTCTGTCAACGCTGAACAGACCCGACACGTAGCGGCAGGGGAGGCAATTTACGTCTTATGACCTTGTTAAGAGCCACTTGAAAAGTGTTTTGAGCTCACCTTTAAATTTTACGAGGTCACCCACGGGGTCCACGCTGCTCGGGGATCACATCAGGTAAGGAGGTCGGGAGTTGTGTTACCATGAAATGATAGCTGCAAATGTGCTATAAAAGCTCCCATCTCGCAGCTGTTCACTTACCAAGCTCAGAAGCTGTTGCTTACTGCATTTGGAAGACAGATTGAGCTTTATGCAGGTTGCAAGTGTTTCGAATAAACTCTCTATTCAGTGTCACCTCATTGGAACAAACTCTCACCATTGACCGATCACTTCTGCCATCTCAAGTTCAGCTGCCATCTATTACATCATCCTTGAAACTATCTCACCTTGGTCCTCAGAATCCCGCTACGATCAGCCCCAACACCAGCAGCACCAGGCACACCAGCAGCACCAACAACAACACCAACCTTCTCTGCAATCACCTGATGCTGCACAGGACACAGGGCATCAGCACCCGACCACATCGCTGCCCGGGACACCAGGAATGGCCTCACCATGTCCAGATTTACTTCACTTGACGCTGTACACCCTGGCTACCACATGATGCACCAGGTTGGCACCACCCCACACCAGCACCATAAAGCATTCCTACAATGTCCAAGCCACTCATCGCCATTGCGGGGGGTACCGTTATGTCTCACCATTCACTGCAACTCACTAAGCCACTTCCAAAGCTGCACAGAAATCTGTCCAAGAACGCAAAGTGTTAAAAATAAAGATTTCAATGTTTGACACCACATTAACTGAAACTTCACATGAACATTGGCTAAAACACACAAGTGGCTTGTGTGTTGTTAGTTGGTATGATTGGACTAGTATGAGGGTGAGTGTGAGGGGTGGCTAGTGGGATGGGGATGTGATAATGTAGATAGAGAGGGATGGGTGGAGGTGCAATGTAAGTTGGTGTGAGTAAGGATGTGCAGGAGTAGGGTAGGAAAGGCAGAGTGATGGGGATGTGCTGAGAGGCACAAGTGGATGAAGGTGAGTGTGGCTTTGTACTACTGTTTCGTGATCTAATGAGATCATTGAAAGCTTTGCGCCACTACAGCCTGGTCCTCCTGACGACATCCCTGCTTGTGACCTCCTTTGCAATTTGCAACCAGGCTGTGTTGGTCTCCTAGGGAGGTCTCTTCTGCTCATGGGAAGGGAAGAAGATCTCCCTATGTGCTGGGACTCCCTCCATAAGCATATGGAGGGAATCATGGGAGAGCCTGGGTGCAGCCTTGCACCTCTGTGCAGTGCTTGTCAGTGTTTGCAGCACCTCAATGCTGTATAACACTGACAGCACAACTGTCAAAAGTAAGGTGGCCATGGTCCCTTTAAGGAAACTGGCTGCTGACGCATCATGAATTACGTCACCAGACCTGCTTCCTCTAATTGGACCAGGAAACGCGCTAGTCGGGCTTAACAAGCCCCATCAACATAAATTCATTTTAGGCAGCGGGATGGAGCCAGCAGCAGAGCCGCAACCCGCCACCGACATCGGCCGCACCGGACCCGGTCAGGTGAGCAAAATCCAGGCCATTGTCCCAGATTTTGTGTAGATAATAACCGGGAGGCTAACAGCGCACACCATTATAACAGAGTAAATCAGACAGCAACTTCCGGCATCCGCACATGCACAGGGTTTACAGGCACAGGATCAGCTTCCTCAGCATGACTGAGTAGCAGTGCCAAAGGAGGCTGAGACTTTCGAGAGACATAGTCGCTGACATCTGCGCAATGCTGCACCAAAACCTGCAGCCCGGAGGAGCGGGTGGACACTCCTTACCAGTGGCTGTCAAAGTCACTACCGCACTCAACTTCTTTGCTTCGGGCTCCTTCCAGGGATTAGCTGCAGACATCAGCAGCATCTCCCAGTTGGCCGCACACACCTGCATCACGCAGGACACCGATGCCCTCTTTGCAAAGGCCCACAATTACATCCACTTCTCCATGGAAGGCTGAAGTGTGACTGCGTGTGCAGTTGGCTTTGCCAATATGGCAGGCTTGCCAATGGTGCAGGGCGTCATTGACTGCACACATGTAGCCAATAGGACCCCCTATCACAACCCAGCTGTATTTGTCAACCGCAAGGGATTCCACTCCCTGAATGTCCAGCTGGTGTGTAACTACAGGAAGATCATCATGCATGTTTGCACAAAGTACCCTGGCAGTTGCCATGAGTCCTTCATCCTGCGCCAGTCTACTGTGCCTCAGCTCTTCCATCCGCCAAACCAACTTTCCGGATGGCTTCTTGGCGAAAAGGGCTATCCCCTGAAAAAGTGACTTATGACACCGATGAGGAAGCCATCAAACGATGCTGAGGAGCGGGACAATTTGAGCTACATAACCACCAGAAGCATCATCGAGCAAACCATCGGCTTGCTCAAAATGTGCTTCCAATGCCGAGACAGATTTGAAGGAGCCTTGCAGTATGCACCAGCCAGGGTGTCCAGAATCATCATGGTCTGCTGTGCCCTGCACAACATCGGACAGCAGCGCGGCTTAGTGCTGCCGGATGAACAAGTGGCTCAGCACACAGCCTCCTTGGAGGAAGAGGAAGAGGACGAGGAAGAGGATGAGGAAGAGGATGAGGAGGAGGATGAGGAGGGATGCTTTGCAGGGCCGGATATGGCCAATCCAGCAGCAGGCGACCACATTGCTGGCCGTCAGGCAAGGGATGCACTCATCCATGCCAGGTTCGCGTAAGCTTACGCTTCAACCACAGGTGGCTGGCACATGGAGATGAATATAAGGCTGACATCCTCAAAACCCCAGGCATTATCTGTCTCCTAAAGCGCTCAGTGTCACCACCATCATTCTACATGGTATTCGCCCTGAGCCCTCACTCTTGAACTTCCATTTCACAGAACACAGAGGCCACACTTTAGGTGATCTCAGCAGATCATTAAACCTTTTTCGACACTGAACCCATGTACGTCTGCACACAGACCTCGAACTCACTTCCTCAGCAATTTGCGGCCAAGCTGCCTTGGTTTGCTGAGGATACCTCCTCCTTCCGTTTCCAGGGGAGAGGACCTCCTGATGTCCTCTAACTCCCTCCACAAAAGCATGGAGAGAGCCCTCATTGAACCTGGCTGCAGCCTTCGTTTTTGGGGCTGCCATTCCTGCAGCTCCCAGCACCTTTAAGAGAAAAAAGCATTAATTTTACTAAGCAAATGATTGGAACACATCTGGCATATTTTTCATTTCTTAGATAGATAAAAAAAATCATAAATGTCTTTCTGGAATAATATGACCAGCAATTTCATTCAATTATTTGTGTTCACACCAGCCGCTGTCAACTCCCCTTCCTAGATAATACAGCACCAAGCCACTCCAGTTACATTTTTTGTTAAGGGGACATGGCCCCTTTAAATTTTTATTCCAAAAATACGTCATCAGAAGCGAAAAACTGACATGCTCCAAGCAATTGCCTGGAGGGACCCGCACGTCGGCCGTAACGGGGCCAATCAGGCAAAAGTCAAAACTGCGGGCCGGCGGCATCCGGGAGCAGGTCCGAAAGTTGCCGAACAGCGGGCCCGCCCTCAACCCGCCTCCTCGATATAAATCGAGCCCTATCTCTCAGTGAGGGTTCTTCAATGCCACAGATCCCTTGTAGAGGGCGCTGCCCTGGGCCAGATGTTGGATTAGAGCAAGTCTTCACGCAAAATCCTGCAAACTCTTTGTGGGCGGCTGTCAGCGAGGTGAACAGCGAGCGCGGTTCTTGCGCCACTGACCACAAAATCCAGGCCATTGTTCCAGAAAACTGTTCCAGAAAACGACTTACCACTCAGGCGCGGCGATGTTACCGTCGCCCGCAAAATTCACCTGGCGGTTTGTGGCGGCGGTAAACCCTAGTGGCACGATCTCCTGCTCCTGGAGATCGTGACGTCATCCAGCTATGCAGCGCCTCCCTCCCTCTTGGGGCGCTACCAGTGAATTTCAGGCGCAGGGGTGCTAACTTTTTCGGGGCGCTAAAAGTAGCGCCCCGTCAAAGTTAGCGTCCCAAGGGGGGCGTGACCCAATTTGCCCCCAAGGTGGCCGAGGTAAGTAAAGAAAATTCTGAAATGCTCTTTCCGTTTTTTTTTTCATTTGTCTTCTCCAGCCATCGATCAGCCCGGCACTCTGCTGCAGTACATCGGGCTGATCGGGCCGGATCGCGGCTGTCGTCGGGGACCAGGTCAGTTTTCCCCTTGCAGAGCCTGCGGCGATGGCCCTTCCCTTTAAGGGAGGGAAGGAGCCTTTGAACGCGGCAGCGCTGCAAGGCCCAGTGTGCAGCGCTGCACACCTACCGCCCCGCCTGCTGCCTGTTCCACTCCAGGAAGGAAGTGGAGCGCTTGATTTAGTGCTCCACTTCCCTCCTGGAGCGCTAAAACCTAACTTTTTAAAAGCTGGGAATCATTAGCGCCTGGCGCTAAGTTTCCCAGCTTTCAAAATTACCGCCCCCAAATGGGGCGATGATGAATTTCTCCCCCATAGAATCATCGAATGGTTAAAGCACAGAAGGAGGCCATTCAGCACGTCGAGCCCATGCTGGCTCTCTGCAGGAGCACTTCAGCTAGTCCCACTTCCCTGTCCTTTCCTCGTAACCCTGCAATTTTTTTTCCTTCAGGTACTTATCCAATTCCCTTTTGAAAGCCACAATTGAATCTACCTTCACCACCCTTTCAGGCAGTGCATTCCAGATCATAACCACTCGCTGCATAAAAAAGTTCTTCCTCATGTCGCCTTTGGTTCTTCTGTCAATCACCTTAAATCTGTGTCCTCTGGTTCTCGACCCTTCCGCCAATGGGAACAGTTTCTCTCTATCTACTCTGTCTAAACCCCTCATGATTTTCTACACCTCAATTAAATATCCTCTAAACCTTCACTGCTATAAGGAGAACAACCCCAGTTTCTCCAGTCTATCCACGTAACTGAAGTCCCTCATCCCTGGAACCATTCTTATAAATCTTTTCTGCACCCTCTCTAAGACCTTCACATCCTTCCTAAAGTGCGATGCCCAGAATTGGACACAATACTCCAGTTGAGGCTGAACCAGAGTTTTATAAAGGCTCATCATAACTTCTTTGCTTTTGTACCCTATGCCTCTATTTATGAACATGGGACACAACCAACAGGGTACCCTACGTCGTCCAGTACTTCCCCGGAGCGGAGAAACTATGCCATGTTCTTCGCAGCCTTCAACATGTCATCGATGACAACAAACACCTCGCTAAGGCCATCCCCACGCCTCCACTACTTGCCTTCAAACAGCCGCCTAACCTCAGAAGTACCATCGTTCGCAGCAAATTACCCAGCTTTCAGGATAACAGCGACCACGACACCACACAACCCTGCCACGGCAAACTCTGCAAGACATGCCAGATCATCAACACAGATACCATCATCACACGTGAGGACACTACCCACCAGGTACATGGTACATACTCATGTGACTCGGCCAACGTTGTCTACCTCATACGTTGCAGGAAAGAATGCACCGCGGCATGGTACATCGGCGAGACCATGCAGACACTGAGACAACGTATGAACGAGCACCGCACAACAATCGCCAGGCAGGATTGTTACCTCCCAGTTAGTGAACACTTCAGCAGTCAAGGACATTCAGCCTCGGATCTGCGGGTAAGCGTTCTCCAAGGCGACCTTAGGAACACACGACAACGCAAAATCATCGAGCAGAAACTGATAGCCAAGTTCCGCACTCATGAAGACGGTCTCAACCGGGATCTTGAGTTTATGTCACGATACATGACGTGATCCGGACTCGAGTCGTCGTTGGCTTGTTCACAGATGTGATTCCCAGTAAAAAAGTAAACTTTTTAAAGCTTATCGTTTTACATACAGACGGCAGCTTTTGACACGTTAGACCCCCTGCGACTCCACCTCATTGTCTCAGTTGTATCTTGCTATGTCTTTGATGTGGTACCTTCCTGGCTGACCTGATTAACTTTATCACACCTCGGCAGATAAACAGTCAGGATGATTTAATTTAGTTGTCTGCAATTGTAAGGTACACATGCATTGTTCTCTATCTATATATGCTTTGGCGATTCTGTATCTCTTTACTTCACCCGACGAAGGAGTAGTAACTCCGAAAGCTTGTGATTTCAAATAAAACTGTTGGACTATAACCTGGTGTTGTGCGACCTCTCAATTCTATTTATGAAGCCCAGGATCCCTCCCGTATGCTTTTTTAACTGCTTTCTCAACCTGCCCTGCTATCTTCAATGATATGTGCACATATACCCCCAGGTCTCTCTGTTCATGTACCCCCTTTAGAATTGTACCCTTTAGTTTATATTGCCTCTCCTCATTCTTCCTACTAAAATGTATCATTTCGCACTTTTCCCCGTTAATTTTCATCTGCCACGTGTCCACCCATTCCACCAGCCTGTCTATGTCTTCTTGAAGTCTATCACTATTCTCCTCACTGTTCACTGTACTTCCAAGTTTTATGTCATCTGCAAATTTTTAAATTGTGCCCTGTACACCCAAGTGTAAGGGGGAAAAATTCAGTTGCTCTGCGCCTCCCATTAGTGCCCTAAGAGGGCGCTAATGGGGGGCGCAAAGCAACTAGCGCCCCGGCAAAGTTAGCGCCCCAAAGCAACTCAATTTTTCCCCCATGGTCTTTAATATATATGGAGAAAAGCAGTGGTCCTAGTATTGTATACCTTCCTCCAGTCCGAAAAACAAACGTTCACCACTACTCTCTGTTTCCTGTCACTTAGCCAATTTTGTATCCATGTTGCCACTGTCCCTTTTATTCCATAGGCTTCAACTTTGGTGGCAAGCCTATTATGTGGCACGTTAGCAAACGCTTTTTGGAAGTCCATGTACACCACATCAACCGCATTGCCCTCATGTCCAAAAACAATTAAAAGCTGAAGGAATGAGACTCCACACTTGTAAAAGTTAATTTTCAGTGCCAGAGAGGTTGTTTAGCAGTAATTAAGACATATCACGATGTTAAAAAGGGTATTTAGGCTGAAATGAACAAGCCGTATCTTTCTGTGGTGAATTTAGTTTGTATTTACCTTGCAATTTCACACCGTTTAATGCATTTGAATGGTGAGGCAAATGAGAGATGCCATTTTCACAAAGCTAACAGCGGAGTGGTGCATCTTGGACAGCAGCTTCCGGATTTTAACCACGATTCTGCCCTCACCTGAAGTTACATTGTGAATTGCGCATAAATAACAGTGGACGCCGTTAGACTCACTGTTATTTTGACAGTAAATCCTGGCCCATTGTTTCTACATGGTTCTCTGATCACCATATTTATACATCTCCCTGCTACATCCCTTCTGTCAGGACGTCTGTGGACAACTCCCACCAGAGTCTTGCATCCTTTGCTGATCCTTAGTTCCAGCCATGGTCTTTCCACAGCTGTAATTTTGTCTTTTATCAGTATTGCTACTCCTCCTTTCCCAAATTGGCAAGCATGGTGGAGAGGAAGTGAAGTTGGGTGGTCAGGATTTATAATGGGAAGCGATTGAGGGAACAGATGGTGGGGGGGGATGGCTTCATAGATGAGATGAGTGAACTTGTTGTTACCAGCAGAGGGTTTGTTCACCACCCAATAAAATACTCCCCATTAATAAGAAAGAAAGACTTGCATTTATATAGCGCCTTTCACGACCACCGGACGTCTCAAAGCGCTTTACAGTCAATGAAGTACTTTTGAAGTGGAGTCACTGTTGTAATGTGGGAAACGCAGCAGCCAATATGCACACAGCAAGGTCCCAGAAACAGCAATATGATAATGACCAGATAATCTGTTTCTGTGATGTTGGTTGAGGGATAAATATTGGCCAGGACATCGGGGATAACTCCCCTACTCTTCTTCGAAATAGTGCCATGGGATCTTTTACGTCCACCTGAGAGAGCAGACGGGGCCTCAGTTTAACGTCTCATCCGAAAGACAGCACCTCCGTCAGTGCAGCACTCCCTCAGCACTGCACTGGAGTGTCAGCCTAACTTTACGTGCTCAAGTTCCTGGAGTGGGACTCGAACCCACAACCTTCTGACTCAGAGGTGAGTGTGCTACCAACTGCACCCTCCCCCCCCCACCCCCCGTAAGGGCCTCGCAAGTTCCGGGTTTAGGCATGCGCATGTGCTAATACCCGGAACTTGCGATCTGTCAAGAATTTTCTTGACCGATCCTCCGCATCCCCGGAAAAAGGGCATTCGTGGGTGGAGAGTTGCACTATTTGCCCAACTTCTACCCAGTGAATGCCCGGGAAATTCTTACGCCTGGTAAAAGCAGGCATAAGGCCTGCTTTTACCAGCGTAAGACTTTCAAAAAACAGAAAAATAAAAAATGTTCAATAATTTATACATTTAAAAACCTGTGAAATAAGGTAAGTTTATTCTTAGCCCCTTTAAAACATGTAAATTTAAATGTGTGATTTATTTTTTATTTATTTGAAGCGTAGAAGTATTTTTTGGGTTATTCCCATTCATACGTATGGGGATTCTGTACATACGGAACCTCCATAAGCATGAATTGGGATTCCTTTCTGTCATTCGTTGGGCCGGCCCACATGATCCCAGGGGCGCTTGCGAACCGCCTGCGCCCCTGGGGTATGTGGCCTCTGTGCATGTCTACGCGTAGAGGCCCAGGATCGCGAGTCTCCGTGGATCGCGAGGCAGAAGGTAAGTTCGTAGATTTTTTGCCGGTCGGAGGCATCCACCCGCGGGAAGCCTTCGACAGCAAACTCAGGTCCATTGTGGTAAAAGTGTAATCGTCAACCCTGTGACATGCTATTCCCATTCATAGCATGAATAAGGGTATAAGTTTCAGATCAAAGAAGGTGCCAGTCCTCATGGAAAACGAGACTTTGCTGTGAACATGAATAAAGAGAGTTGAGAGAAAGCTCAAATTGTAATATTCAGTGCTGCATAATGGGGAGATGGCAGATGAGCATAATAGTTGGTCATTGATTAAAGCTTTGCATGTAACCTAATTCTGTGTTACATTCTCCATGCTAACACGCTTGCAACAAATGAGCAGTTAAACTCTATGCAAAAAATATAGTAAGATCATAACAATCATCTAATTTCCTGATATGACTGCATTGCAGTAGAATCATCATGAAGTCCAATTTTTTATCAAGTACAATGCCGTAATTTATTGCATGTACATCCAGATTATATATTATAATGGTTAAATCTGCATAAACCCTGATGATACACAATTCAAGGCAGATGTTTAAGAACATGGTAGCACATTTGGAAGATAATAGGCACAAAGCAAACAAACATAAAGGTGGGTAAAAAAGCACTGATATTGTACTGACTTCAATATGATTTCGGAAAGTTCAGAAATTTTGCTACCATTCTTGAAAGGAACAGACAGGTGGTATCTATTCTCTGGAATGACCCCACAGCTAGCAAAGTATCTGCTATTGTGCGGATATATATATCTATATATATGTGATAATGTTACATGTTTGCTCTTTGTACTGGTCTCCAGACACTAGTTACATTCTTTACCAAGACCCACGTTAACACGAAAGATGGCCTTTATCACAGCCTTAAATTCCAGTCTTGAACTTGAGATGTCAGTCTGTAATTAATAACATATTGTAATGTAAGGCAGCATAATAACCTAAAGTAGCTCTTTTTTCTCAGCCTTTTAGAAACCTATATAATTAATAGCCAAAACAAAAGTGCCTGTTTTGAATTTTGGCAATTATGTTACCCAGAGTTATCAATAAAATTAAAAAAAAATTATATTCCCAGACTCAGATGATAAAGGGATTTAAAAAGATGAATCACTTTCCCAAAAGACCTATTGAAACAATGCTGGAGTTTCATATCTTCTTTTTGTTTTGGTCTTCTAAAACATCATCTATTGTCCCTAACAATGTAGTAGTGGTATTACATAATACTACATTACAGCACAGAAACAGGCCATTCGGACCAACAGGTCAATGCCAGTGTTTATGCTCCTCATGAGCCTCCTCCCACGCTTCATCTAACTCCATCAACATATTCTTCTATACCTTTCTCCCTCATGTGTTTATCTAGCTTCCTCTTAAATACATCTATGCTATTCACCTCAGCTACTCCTTGTGATAGTGAGTTCCACAATCTAACCACTCTCTGAATTCCCTATTGATGACCTCACTGTGTTTCTTGGTGGTCCAGGGTCTTCTGCCTTGAATTTGTGGCTACCAAAATGTCAGCACTTCCGAAGCCAAATCTTGAAACAGCACAAGTTCTTCTCCTTAGTCAGGGAACAAAGTATTTCTTTCTTTGATCAACCTTACTAACAAACACCACTACATGTAGTCCACTGAACCTGAGTGACAGAGGTGATGAGAGTTTTGAACTGATGAATTGAGTTCCTTAATAAGATTGGAAAAGATTTGCATTCATATGGCATCTTATCATGTTTATGAGAAAGATACTTTACATGCAATTAACTATTTTGAAGTGCAGTGACTGCTGTTTTGTAGGCATATAGGTTAGCCATTTTGCCCACAGCAAGATCCCAAACAACAATGAGATGAATTAATAATTTGGTTATATTGGCAGAAGTTTTCTCAAAATCTACTCAGTCATGCTTAATTTACTTTTGAAAAAAGTAATCCTACTTCTCTATTTCTTCTATTTGGCAAACCTCATAAATTTGAATTATTTTTCATAAAATACTCACCTCCTATAATTCAGTAATGAATCGGTTGCAACACTGGCAAATCTTTATGCCTTTAAAGCAGCAAAACATGCTTTCTTTTAATTTTAGTTTTTGAATTACATTGAACATGTTACAGATAATTAATACTAATAGAAAATAAAAATATGTAAAGACCATAAAAGGAACCAATAGGGAGCTCAAATTAGCTTGCTTAGTACAGCATAGTCATTCAATGCTGTCCCACGCTCTGAAAGTGAGTTATAGAGTATAAATTCTGTCAATTCCACCTCATGGAATCAATAAAGTAACCTCTTACTCCCTCAGTACTTAGTGTGATTTATTGCAACTAAAATAAATGAGAAATGGCTGCCATGATGTTTGAATCAGATCTTGTTTTGTTCTTGCTTCTAAAAAGCATAGCTGTCATCCTCCTGTGTACACAGGCAAGGTGACTCCTTTGTCTTATGATCATCACGTGACTGTGGCAGAAGAGTTAGTTTCTGCTGGTATCACTAAGATAATAAAGGCTCACCTTGTCCAAAGGTTGATACATTTTATATAATAGGATTTGCGATCATTAAGAAAAATGGATCCTTAGGGATAATAAAACATATGTGACAGGCATTTAGACAAAATACATTCAGGTTAGGAAGTAACCATAAAATACACTGGACCTTCATCTCTATCAAACTTTGTTTGATAACGCTCCTGTGAAGTGCCTTGGAATGTTTAACTATATTAAAGGCGCTATATAAATTCAAGTTGTTGCTGTCACACCTCCAACAGGTACCCAGTCTATATGTTTTGACAGGCATTGAGGTACCATTCCATTTAGGGTTAATTTGCCAAACTTCCTTCCTCTAGATCCTCTGGCCACGATTTCCCCTACCTCGGCAGGTCCGTGGCAGGCGACGTCGGTGGCAGGTACCGACCTCGTTGCTGGCTCTAGCCCGCACTGTAGAGTGATTTCACGTTGATTGGGCTTGTTAAGCCCGTCCAGCGTGGGTCTGATGATGTAATTTGATGACGCATCATCAGCCAGTTTCCTGAAAGGGACCATGTGCAAACTGACTTGACAGTTGTCTTGTCAGTGTTCTACAGCATTGAGGTGCTGCAAACACTGACAAGCACTGCACAGAGGTGCACGGCTGCACCCAGGCTCTCCCATGACGCCCTCCATATGCTTATGGAGGGAGTCACAACATGCAGGGAGGTTCTCTTCCCTTTCAATGGGCGGAAGAGACCTCCCCAGGAGACCAACACAGCCTGGTTGCACATTGCACAGGAGGGCACAAGCAGAGATGTCATCAGGAGGACCAGGCTGCAGTGGCGCAAACCTTTCAATGCTCTCAGTAGATCATGAAACGTTACTGCAAAGCCACACTCAGACTCATCCTGCTGTGCCACTCATCGCATCCTCATCACTCTCTGCCTTCCCTACCCTACTCCTGCACATCCTTACTCACATCAACTTAACTTGCACCTCCACCCATCCCTCTCTATCCACATTATCACATCCCCATCTCACTAGCCACCCCTCACCCTCATCCTAGTTCAATCATACCAACTAACAACACACAAGGGTAGGCACTTGGGTGTTTTAACCAATGTTCATGTAAAGTTTCTGTTAATCTGGTGTCAAAGATTGAAACCTTTATTCTCAACACTTTGCATTCTTGGACAGATTTGTGTGCACCTTTGAAAGTGGCTTAGTGAGTTGCAGTGAATGGTGAGACATAACGGTACCCCCCGCAATGGTGATGAGTGTGAAAGAAATGGCTTGGGCATTGTAGGGTGTTGTTGTGGGGTGGTGTCAACCTGGTGCATTCTATGGCAGCCAGGGTGTACAGCATCAAGTGAAGTAAATCTGGCCATGGTGAGGCCATCCCTGGAGTCCTGGGCAGCAATGTGGTCGGGTGCTGATGCCCTCTGTCCTGTGCAGCATCAGTTGATTGTGGAGAAGGTTGGTGCTGTTGTTGGTGCTGCTGGTGTGCCTGGTGCTGCTGGTGTTCCTGGTGCTGCTGGTGTTGGGGCTGATCATAGTGGAATTCTGAGGACCAAGGTGAGATAGTTTCAAGGGCACCGATGCTGATGTAATAGATGGCAGGTGAACTTGAGATGACAGAAGCAATCTGTCAATGGTGAGAGAGGTTGTTCCAATGAGGTGACACTGGATATAGAGTTTGCTCCAAACACTTGCAACCTGCATAAAGCTCAATCTGTCTTCCAAATGCCGTAAGCAACAGCTTCTGAGCTTGGAAAGTGAACAGCTGTGAGATGGGAGCTTTTATAGCACATTTGCAGCTGTCAAGTAATGAGATGATCCCATGGTCATACAACTCCCAACCTCCTTACCTGACGTGATCCCCGAGCCGTGTGGACACCGTGGGCGACCTCGTAAAATGTAAAGGTGAGCTCAAAATACTTTTTAATGGGCTGTTAACAAGGTCATAATGACCTGAATTGCCTCCCCTGCCGCTGCGTGTCGGGTCTGTTCAGCACTGACAGACCCGACATCTGGGAAAGTCGCATAGCGGCGGGTTGACAGCGGGTTCCCGACCCACTGTCCAAAAAAAAATTTCCCACCCAACCCGCCACCAAACGTGCCTGCTGACCCCCTGAAAAATTCTCCCCTCTATCACTGATGAACAATGAACGATGATCGAAAGATCTTTTCATAGTTTAATCTAAAGCTTCAACTATAATTAGGATTAGAGGATAGAAATTGAGTTGAAAAATCGAATCATGTTTGTTCATGTTTCATTTTATAAAGTGCTGGAAATCCCTTAGTTGAAACATAGACACTAATGAGAGCAGCCATCTCATGCCAACCTATTTGTATTTCAATAAACCTTTAAATAGATTATGATTTTTAAGTTCAGTAAAAGTGGTAAAGCCATAATCTTCAAGTACAGTACAACTTTGCTTAAGCACACTAACAAAGATGACATCCTCACAATTCCAAAGGTAAGTGGTTATCAGGTAATCTCCCTCTCCCACAAGTTTTATTTTCTTTGTGTCTGCATATTGTGAAATCAGGTGCCATAACAATCCAGTCCTGCCAATTCACCACCTGTTGGCAGATTTCATGTTGCGATCAGCCAAAGCTGTTTTATTTGAAATTACTTGTCCAAATGTGACCAACTCCCCAAACTCTCAGCAGCTCAGGAAATGACAGAATGAATGCATCAGGAGTGGTGATTGGGGTGGTCACAGACAATCACTTCCAGGAAATACATAATTAAATAATTGTTCATTTATTGACAATATATGGTCTTCCGGTTCATTTTAAATGTGGATCTCTGCCACAAAGAAAATCCTAATGCATTAAAGAAGTGCTCGATCTGAAGCTACTCCCATAAACAGCAGTTTTTTTCTATTAACTGTTAAAAGTAGTAACACTGATTTCATCCCAAATCATTAATTTTAATTTAAGTAAGCTTTTACCCTCGGGGTATGTTTGCGGTAGGATTGCTTAACCTAGTGATTTCGCTGCTATTAGCATGCAAACGTACATAACTTTGCAAGTTTGCAGCTTAAAATATACACAAAGTTCACAGTTAGCTCCTCTGCCAGTTCCACCATTTTGGCACAACTCCAGCCTGGGGCGCAGCAGCTAGAGTTAAACATTCTGCGCAAGATTGTTGGCGGGACGGGAGGGGAGGAGAGGAAAGTGTGCTGTAGCTTTAACTGTAATGGCATTGTCTATTCATTGAAAAACTTGGTCTCCGCAAACTATCTGCAAAATCTATACAGGGAAAACAAACATAATCCCTGTGGCTAAGTACATCAAATCTACAAAATGATCTGTTAATTTGATAAAATACTAGCTGGTTCAAATCTCTTTTGATGGGGTTTGATATCTTTAAATGTGTGTTCAATTAAGAAATAATCTTAAAATAGAATTTAACTCGAGAAAGAAATATACAATACTTTCTGTGTTCTCTTTGTTTGACTGGCACTGCGGAGACAGTTACAGTTTTACAAAATCAAAGCCAGGTGAGATTCCTACTGGAATGAATGGGAGTTCCTGAAAGATAAAATGAGAAACTCTGAAAATGTTTAGCCAAGGGTCAGCTATGCATGTATTAAAAACAAATTGAGAGGAAATAAAAGCCATTCGGAGTAGTTGTGGTTACCAAATCATCTGCAGAATAAATATTTTGCATTTAACCCTTTTGAATGCCAAATATTCTTGGATTATTTCAAAACACAATGGCAAAAAGATGATCAGCTGGGCCTGATTCTGAATTTAGGCTGGACTTCAAACTCCTGTTTATCAGCTATTTTATCTTAATTTACATGCAGATTCCCTCACTGGTCAACTGGACCTCAAATGAAAGTTCAGATTTTTTTTAACTGATGTAACAAACCTGAAGCTTCATCTGCTGGCCATGGATAAAGGTCAACAGCATGCTCTGAAATCTGAGTTACTGTAGCCAGTTCCTTCGCATCAATTCTCATTTGACTGGAGCTTTGGAGTTCAGCTTTAAAACACAACTCTATTCTTTAATATTTACTTTACAATGCACAATGGGGGAGGGGGGAAATTTTCAACTTCAGTCCAAAACGGATGTGAAGTCGGCAGAGCGGCCAAGGCCTGAAGCTGGCGTTGGGATGTCTGATCTATTTTTAGGTTCGAACTTCATTTGAATGGAGCTGAAGAGCTGCGGGTGGCAAATGGGCGCTCCCCAGCACCATGCTAGTTGTGGGGGGCGGGGAGGGGGAGGGGCGGCAATTCATCCAGGTCTGAGAGTGGGGCGGAGCCAATCTTGGAGGGCGAGGGTGAGCATGGACAAGCAAGCCGCAGTATTTTTGTGGGGCCAGGAGGAACACTGGTGCCTGCCCGAAGCAGGTGCTGAGAGGGCTTAACTATTTTCAAGTTCGAGCCTCATATGAATGTAGCTGGCGAGCTGCGGGTGTCTAGCCAGCGCTCCACTGCAGCTCACGAGTTCTGGGAGGGCAGGAATTCGGTCAAGTCTGCAAGAGTGGGGGGGGGCCGGCAGCAGAGTCCAATAATTTTGTGAGGCCAGGAGAAGCACTCAGGCTCCTCCTGGCGCCACAAAAATTCCTCCCTAAAATTTCTAGGTTTTATGTTGAGCGGCCACTAGCAGTCCCTTTAAGGATCACTAGTTAGGCTGCTCACCACCTGGTACAAATGGGCAGAGTGTGTGCGGTCGTCACTCTACCCATTCACACCTGAAAATTGCTGGTGTCGGATCCCGATTTGCATATGTAAGCAGCCTCTTGCTTGAAACAGGCAGATGTTTGATTGCCAATGTCTGAAGAAGGCATCAGGCAGGCCTTGGGCATCAATGTGGTGGCTGAGGTGCCGCCCCCCCGCCCCCCCCGCCCCCCTCCAAAACAATTCCCAACTGTTGTAAGTGAGAAACAGGCAGCCGGCAGTTGAAAATCACCCCCCACTGCTTTCATGAAACGTGGCAAACTATTTTTGCTTAGGAGGGAGAAGAACCAGAAGAGATGTGTATGATTTCATTATAATAATGCCATAGTTAAGCAAGTAGCATGTTTCAATTATATTTATGTTGGAAACAAATGCAAAAAATATTTGCCAAACATTTTTTGCATGAAGACAGTGTTTCTCTAAATCAAAATTTCTCCAGCAGTAAATACAAATGGTATTAATAGTGACATTGCCAAGTATCCGCAATTTTACTCTGATGATGTGGCTGAGGAAAGCATATGAGAAACAAGTAAAACAGATAGCACCAGTAAATTAGTTTAATGAGCTTTAATGTATTACATATTTTTTGTAAAGAATAAACAGGCATAATTGGTAACATTTAATAATAAAACTTTAAAAGCAATGGGGGAAAGATTTGTTAGCGACCATTTTGGGGCGCTAACATCGCCTGGGCATTAAATTTAGCGCCCAGCGAAAAATAGCGCCAGCGTTCGCTAACTTCAGTGGGCCACGTAGCGCTGCCACATGGAAGGGCTCTTCCCCTCATTAAAGGGGAGGGCCCAAGCCCACAACTCTGCGGGGCCCTACTTGGACCACCAGGGAGCGGGGTGCCGTGCCAGTAGCCCTGCACTCCAGAGGAATGCTGGGCTGCCAGATCGCGGCACAGACCCGGCGTTCAAAGACGCAATGGGCCGCAACAAGTAAGTCGGACGATTTTTTTTCCGTGCCCACCCACCACCTCCCTTTTAGTTAGCGCCCCACGAGCCTCCTGCTGCTCCGTTCCCGCCCCCTGAATTGGTCACTGTCATCGCTCGACACAGGTTCAGGGGGCGTGGGCCAACTTTGCAGGCGGGGCGAAAACAGGGCTCTGCACACGGTGATGACGTCATCATTGCCTGCGCAGCAGAGTGGGGTGCTACCGGTTACCGCCGCCGCTAAACTCCCGCTGAATTTAGCGGAAGTCGTTAGCGGCGCTGCGCCCGGGCGAAAAGTCGTTTGTGCCCCCAACAAGAGGCGCAAATGCACCGAATTTCTAGCCCAGTTTATTTATAACAAACTCAAAAAATCCTCCTAAATTGGGAATAACAAAAGAAATTAGCAGTTATTGGTCAGCAGCACGGATAGTCTTGAGGAGAGGGCCTAACTTTATCATCATTGCTTTGGTCTATCCTCAGATCTTTGACAGCACTTGAAGGAGTTCTTCCATGATGTGACTGTTTCTTTCATAAAGACACAAGGGAACTGAAAATAGTGTCAGGTGGGAAAGTGTGAGGGAGACCTCATGGTAGCGTAGTGGTAATGTCACTGGGCTAGTAATCCAGAGGTCTGGACTAAGGATCCAGAGACATGCGTTCATAATCCCACCATGGCTGGGGAATTTTAATTCAGTTAATCAAATAAATCTGGAATAATTACTAGTATCAGTAATGGTAACCATGAAACTATTGGATTGTCATAAACACCCATCTGGTTCACTTTGTCCTAATGCCCTTTAGGGAAGGAAATCTGCTGTCCTGCTCCTACTTCTTGTGTTCTTTAGAGTTGAGGTTGGATCAGATCAGCCATGATCTCATTGAATGGCGGAGCAGGCTCGAGGGGCCGATTGGTCTACTCCTGCTCCTATTTCTTATGTTCTTATGTTCTTATGTTACCCGGCCTGGCCTATATATGACTCCAGAATGTGGTTGACTCTTAACTGTCCTCTGAAATGGCCTAGAAAGCCACTCAGTTGTAACAAATCGCTACAAAAAAGAATGAAACCAGCTACGGACATGGCAAGGCACCCAGCCCAGTCGACCCTCAACAATATCTGGGGACTTGTGCCAAAATTGGGAGAGCTGTCCCACAGACTAGTCAAGCAACAGCCTGATATAGTCATACTCACAGAATCATATCTTTCAGCCAATGTCCCAAACTCCTCCATCACCATCCCTGGGTATGTCCTTTCTCAAGGAATGGGCAAGGAAACCTCCTGCTGATTACCACCTACTACTGAATCACATGAATCAGTACTCCTCCATGTTGAACACCACTTGGAAGAAGCACTGAGAGTAGCAAGGGCACGGAATGTACTCTGGGTGGGGGACTTCAATGTCCATCACCAAGAGTGGCTCGGTAGCACCTGAAGGACATAACTGCCAGTCTGGGCCTGCGACAGGTGGTGAGAGAACCAGCACGAGGGAAAAATCTACTTGACCTCGTCCTCACCAATGCATATGTCCATGACAGTATTGGTAGCAGTGACCACCGCACAGTCATTGTGGAGACGAAGCCTCGTCTTCATACACTGAGGACAGCCTCCATCGTGTTGTGTGGCACTACCACCATGCTAAATGGGATAGATTCAGAACAGATCTAGCAGCTCAAAACTGGGCATCCATGAGACGCTGTGGGCCATCAGCAGCAGCAGAATGGTATTCCACAAAATCTGTAACCTCATGGCCTGGCATATCCCTCACTCTACCATTACCATCAACCCTGGTTCAATAAGGAGTGTAGAAGAGCATGCCAGGAGCAGTACCAGGCATACCTAAAAATGAGGTGCCAACCTGGGGAAGCTGCAACACAGGACTACACGCATGCTAAAAAGCAGAAGCAGCATGCTATAGACAGGGCTAAGCAATCCCACAATCAACGGATCAGATCAAAGCTCTGCAGTCCTGCCACATCCAGTTGTGAATGGTGGTGGACCATTAAACAACTAACGGGAGGAGGAGGCTCCATGAATATCCCCATCCTCAATGATAGTGGAGCACAGCACATGAGTGCAAAAGACAAGGCTGAAGCGTTTGCAACCATCTTCAGCCAGAAGTGCCGAGTGGATGATCCATATCGGCCTACTCCTGAGGTCCCCACCATCACAGAAGCCAGCCTTCAGCCAATTTGTTCACTCCACGTGATATCAAGAAACGGCTGAGCGCACTGGATACTGCAAAGGCTATGGGCCCAGACAACATCCCGGCTATCATGCTGAAGACTTGTGCTCCAGAACTAACCGTGCCTCTAGCCAAGCTGTTCCAGTACAGCTACAACACTGGCATCTATCCGACAATGTGGAAAACTGCCCAGGTATGTCCTGTCCACAAAAAGCAGGACAAATCCAACCCAGCCAATTACTGCCCCATCTATCTACTCAATCATTAGCAAAGTGATGGAAGGTGTCATCGAAAGTGCTATCAAGCGACACTTATTCACCAATAACCTGCTCACTGATGCCCAGTTTGGGTTCTGCCAAGACCACTTGGCTCCCGACTTCATTACAGCCTTGGTCCAAACATGGACAAAAGAGTTGAATTCCAGAGGTGAGGTGAGAGTGACTGCCCTTGACATCAAGGCAGCATTTGACTGAGTGCGGCATCAAGGAGCCCTAGTAAAACTGAAGTCAATGGGAATCGGGGGGAAAACGCTCCACTGGCTGGAGTCATACCTAGCACAAAGGAAGATGGTTGTGGTGATTGAAGGTTAATCATCACAGCCCCAGGACATCGCTGCAGGAGTTCCTCAGGGCAGTGTTCTTGTAAAGGAATAGCCATATTTCAGAAAAATACACCATCCTATGAAAACATTTTGATTATTAAAACATGACAAACTGGGTTTAAAAATCTAAAAGCCTCAACGACACAAGCTGTAAATACAGGCTTCTGAGATAAGATGAGTTGTTAACACAAAGCTGTAAACACCATACAAGCTTTTGAAATGGGAATCGGTTGTTGACACTGAAACAATAGCCTCATTGAAGCCGCAGATTGGAGCTTCCAGAAAGTCTGAGCTTTTGGAAGAACACAATAAGAGTACCCAGTTAAATTGTGTTAAACCAACACTTTGAAATGAAACACAGGAGATATCAAATGAAACAGGAGACAGGATTATGTGTTGCAACCAGTTGAGGTAGCTAAGAAGACAATGAATCACCCGGTCGAAGTGTTTTTAATTTACATGTTGTAAAAGATACAAACAGAAGATTTTCATAAATATGACATCAATAGATGCACCAAGCAATCACATTGTGTTTGTATTGAACTTGGAACAGTTAGGAGACATGACGTCTGCTTATAAACTCGCAAACTCAATCTCTGTACACTCTTTGATGAGGAGTTGCAGAATTCTGGGGGAGTTTTCCGGACCCTCATAATATCCGGAAGGTTACAGTCTAGTTAAACTTATTAAAAGTGCTATCTGGAGGACGGTAACATCTTCAGGTTGTTCCTTTCCTTTAGGGAGAGATAGTCTGGAACTTTAGACCCAATTAAGCGTCTCTAGGATTCGGCTATCTCTAACTTTAGTTGAAGGTGAACGTCTGGGGATTATGCCTGATCTGGGGTAGCCTGAAAAGGGCTAGGACTAGTAATTATCCCTTCATTCTAGGCCCAACCATCTTCAGCTGCTTCATCAATGGCCTTCCCTCCAATATAAGGTCAGAAATGGGGATGTTCGCTGATGACTGCACAGTGTCCAGCGCCATTCACAACTCCTCAGATAATGAAGCAGTCCATGCCCGCATGCAACAAGACCTGGACAACGTTCAGGCGTGGGCTGATAAGTGGCAGGTAACATTCACGCCACAGAAGTGCCAGGCAATGACTATCTCCAACAAGCGAAAATCTAACCACCTCCCCTTGACATTTAACGGTATTACCATCGCCAAATCCCCCACCATCAACATCCTGGGGGTCACCATTGACCAGAAACTTAACTGGACCAGCCACATAAATACTGTGGCAACAAGAGCAGGTCAGAGGCTAGGTATTGTGTGGCGAGTGTCTCACCTCCTGACTCCCCAAAGCCTTTCCACCATCTACAAGGCACAAGTAAGGAGTGTGATGGAATACTCTCCACTTGCCTGGATGAGTGCAGCTCCAACAACACTCAAGAAGCTCGACACCATCCAGGACAAAGCAGCCCGCTTAATTGGCACCTCATCCACCACCTTAAACATTCACTCCCTCCACCACCGTTGTACCGTGGCTGCAGTGTGTACCATCTACAAGATGCACTGCAGCAACTCGCCAAGGCTTCTTCGGCAGCACCTCCCAAACCCACGACCTCTTCCACCTAGAAGGACAAGGGCAGCAGACGCATGGGAACACCACCACCTCCAAGTTCCCCACCAAGTCACACACCATCCTGACATAGAAATATATCGACGATCCTTCATCGTCGCTGGGTCAAAATCCTGGAACTCCCTCCCTAACAGCACTGTGGGAGTACCATCACCACACGGACTGCAGCAGTTCAAGAAGGCAGCTCACTACCACCTTCTCAAAGGCAATTAGGGATGGGCAATAAATGCTGGCCTTGCCAGCGACGCCCACATCCCATAAAACAAATTTAAAAAAAAGACCTACCAGATCCCAGTGGTCTAGTTGCAGACAGAGGCTTGACTAACTCAGTTGATGAAGGCAAATGCAAAGTAAATCTAACAGACCAGAAAATCAGGAGCAGAAATAATATTATAAGAAAGGCAGACTCAGCTGTCATTAATGTAAAGAGAAGAGAATCTTGCTAAGGACATTTAAACAGATGTAGTCAGACAAGACAACAAAACAGACTGCAGAGAAAAGTATTTGGATTTAGAAGAAAGGCACTTACATTTATATAGCGCCTTTCATGACCTCAGGGTGTCCTAAAGTCTTTCACAGCCAATGAGGTACTTTTGAAGTGTAGTCACTGTTGTAATGCAAGAAAACGCAGCAGCCAATTTGCCCACAACAAGGTCCCACAAACAGCAATGAGATAAATGAACAGATAATCTGTTTTAATGATGCTGGATTAGGGATAAATATTGGCCAGGATATCTGGACAACTCCCCTACTATTTATTGAATAATGCCTTGGGATCTGTTATGTTCACCTGAGAAGGCAGACGGGACCTCGGTTTAATGTCCCATCTGAAAGTCAGCCCCTCCAAAAGTGCAGTTCTCCCTCAGTGCTGCACTGAAGTGTCAGTCTAGATTATGTACTCAATTCTCTGGAGTGCAGCTTGAACCCATGACCTACTGACTCAGACAAAAAAAGAACATGCTTTTATGTAGCACCTTTTATATCATCGGGATATCCCATAGTACTTCACAGCCAAAGAATTACTTTTGAAGTGCATATCACTGTTGTGTGGAGAAATGCAGCAGCCAATTTGCACACAGCAAGATCCCACATACAGCAAATGAAATAAATGATCAGTTAATCCTTTTTTTGTTGGTGTTGTTTGAGGGAGGAATGTTAGCCATGAGAACTCCCTGCTCTTCTTCCATTAGTGCCATGGGATCTCTTGAATCCACACAAACAGGCAGACAAGAACTATGTTTATCATCTCGGGGTAGATTTTAACTGAACGAGTTTTGGGCGGGTGGTGGCGGGTCGAGTGCAAAATATACTTGCAGGCCCATTTCAAGCCAAGGGTATTTTAACTCCTGGATCTCATTAACATTTGATTGGTGAGTTTCCCACCTGATCACAGTGGGAACGGGAAGCCCACCGACTTACATGGAGCAATTTCCAGTAGATCTGTGGAGGCCCATTTAAAGTGGAAATGCATTAACCTCTGTGAGATTGCTTCAAGAAATGAGAAATGAGTTGGAAGCAAGTCTCCAGGTTCTACATTGCTAGTATGTCATTGATATAAAAGTTGTCTGAATAGTTTCAATGTTCTTTAAAGCAGGATTAAGGGACTGGCGAGGAGGATAACAGAACTGTTAATGCAGAGCGGCTATCTGTATGTGTACCTTCTCAGGGACTGGAATGAGCAGGACACCAGAAGCACTGTTCTATTAACTGATATCTAGCCTCTCTGGCTGCAGTGTGTAGTGCCAGCCCTTATTCTTCTGCTTCTCCCTTGCCTCCAATTCTCCAATTCTTCCCCGTCAAATGATGACTCTTCCTGTTTCTCTGTCTCCTCCAACTGTAGTCCACTCTGCATTACCACGTTGTGCAACACGGAGCACACTACAATAATGTGACAGACTTTGTGTGGAGCATATCGTAGGGATCCCCCAGACAAATCCGGGCACCTGGCCCTTTGCTTCAAGTGTACTCAGTGAGGTTCCTAATGGTTTGATGGTTGTGATTGAGCTGAGCTCTGATCTGAATGCCTGCAGCTGAGTGACGCTTTAAGTAGTGCTTTCAGTCACTGAGTTAGTCAGGGCCTGAAGCCAATTCCACGAGGTTTTACTCAGTAGGTTGGACCCTGGGCAGGATGTCCTTTCCACCCAGTTAAAATCATTACGGGGTCCTAATGACATAAAAGGACTCCGATTTGTATGCATTCATGAGGCACCTGCCTGCTTCCGAGTGGCACCTCAGGCACCTGAATGTAGTTAGAAGTCAAAATGGTGGCCAGTTCGATTGCTGCAGGAATAGGGCAGTAAGTCAAAATTATCATTTTTTCTCGTTCTACCAGACAGAGTGGGTTAAAATAGACTCCCTCATCTCAAAGATGGCTCGGCACTGCACCAAATTATGTAGCTAAATTCTGGACTGAGGCTTGAACCCACAACCTTCAGACTCAGAGGCAAGAGTGGTACCACTGAGGCAAGCTCACATATGAAGAATGGACAGAATGCTGTCAGTACCCCACAAAACAGTACCCTTAAGGGCAGTATCCCTCGCAACTGTGGGTACCCCATGGGATTGTATGTCATCACGACTCAGGGAGACAAATAGAAGAAAAACTGGCGTCCCTAGAAGCCCCTTGAATAAAGAGAGGACAAATGTGAGTACAGGCAATATCAAAAGAGAACTAAAGTTAAAGCAAAGTCAATTTTCAAAGAAAATCTGAACCTATTACATAAAGAAGGAAATTGAACTAGAACAAAATATGAAACTGGAAAGTACATAGAATGCAAAGAAAAAGAAAAGTGAAACAAAGAGAAGTTGTGGTACTCAGGGAAAGTAATTCCACGTCAGGAATAAATGTATCTAAGGAAGAATGAAAAATAACTACCTTTAATTTGAAGTAAAACTACAGGCACAGAGTATGGTTCAGAGAACTGTATTTGTACAGTAATTTAAGGATAGATGAAGGAAAAAAAAGCAAGTACGACTGAAATGTTCCAGGATTTGAAACTATTACTTGGACAGCCAAGTTCTGAGAAATTCCAGGCTCCATAAATCAAGCATTTGTTGTGGAAGTTTTCAGCTTACACACTGCCATGCTGAAACTAACACTAATATTACAATAATAAAGTTACTCAAATATCATAAACAGTTTTACTTCTGTATCTTGCCGATCTCATGTGGTATTGCACATAAGTAGTGCTGTCTTCAGGAAAAGCAGGGTTACAGGGCAGGGGGATAATTGTACCAAGGCTAGGTAAGGTTGGAGGAAAGGGGTCGGAAAATATAGGAAGAGGGGAAGGAGCAGGGCAAAAGGAAGGGTGTGGAGGAGGAGGAGGAAGAGGAGCGACAAGAGGGAAGGGAGAATCTCCAGTAGAACCAGTGCCACATTAAAGGCTTGCCAGCAAAATTGAAGCCCATGGAATAAAAGGGACAGTGGCAGCATGGATACGAAATTGGCTAAGTGGCAGAAAACAGAGAGTAGTGGTGAACAGTTGTTTATTGGACTGGAGGAAGGTATACAGTGGGGTTCCCCAGGGGTCAGTACTAGGACCACCGCTTTTCTTGATATATGTTAATGACTTGGACTTGGATGTACAGGGCACAATTTAAAAATTTGCAGATGACACAAAACTTGGAAATAAAGTGAACAGTGAGGAGGATAGTGATAGACTTCAAGAGGACATAGACAGGCTGATGGAATGGGCGAACATGTGGCAGAAGAAATTTAATGCAGAAAAGTGCGAAGTGATACATTTTGGTAGGAAGAATGAGGAGAGGCAATATAAACTAAAAGGTACAATCCTAAAGTGGGTGCATGAACAGAGAGACCTGGGGGTATATGTGCATAAATCATTGAAGGTGGCAGGGCAGGTTGAGAAAGTGGTTAAAAAAGCATACGGGATCCTGGGCTTCATAAATAGAGACATAAGGCTGGATTTTGATACTGGGGCGGGTTGGGGTTGTGTCATCCACCCGACTGCAATTGGATGTGGGAGATTGATGTGATTTCCACCTAATTGGGCAATTGAGTTTCAGCATGTGGGAACCCATGAACCAATTAATATTTTCAGTCTGAAAGTCGCCTCTGATGATGTCATCATTGCTGCTGCATTGAAGGTCTTCAGAGACTGCCTGGCCTTTGCTGTGAGAGGACCTGGATGCAAAATGAGCAGCAGCAGGAGAGAGAGAGAGAGAGAGAGAGGAAGAGAGGAAGAGAGAGAGAGAGGAAGAGAGAGAGAGAGAGAAAAAAATGAGCAGCAGCAGCCCTAGGTCTGCTCCCAGATATTTTTCCTCCTCCTACTACTCCGTTGTAATAGTCGGCCTGCAGCTGATAGTCAGCTTTCAAAATGTGTTACCGCCAGGTTTCACATTCGTGGTTCAGAACAGGCGTGCTTCACGTAGAACAAGGGTTAAAATCACAAAGGCCTTTCAAAATGGCATTATAGAGCCAATTTAGTGCTTGTTAAGGGCCTTAACAACCTATCCCGCCTCTTAAAGGCGGGACGGAGTCGGGACCAGCAGACACGATTTAATGAAAATTGCGTGGAGGCGGGATGGAGGCGGACTTGTGCCCGCCCGCCAGTTTTCGCAATTTTAACCCCCAACACGCCTCCAAACCCGCCTCCACGGGTCAATGAAAATCCAGCCCATAGAGTACAAAAGCAAGTTATGATGAACCTTTATAAAACACTGATTCGGCCTCAACTGGAGCATTGTGTCCAATTCTGGGTATCACACTTTAGGAAAGATGTGATGGCCTTAGAGAGGGTGCAGAAAAGATTTACAAGATGGTTCCAGGGATGAGGGACTTATGTGGATAGACTGGAGAAGCTGGGATTGTTCTCCTTAGAGCAGAGACGGTTGAGAGGAGATTTGATAGAGGTGTACAAAATCATGAGGGGTCTAGACAGAGTAGATAGAGAGAAACTGTTCCCATTGGCGGAAGGGTCGAGAACCAGAGGACACAGATTTAAGGTGATTGGCAGAAGAACCAAAGGCGACATGAGGAAAATAAATTTACGCAGCGAGTGGAATGCACTGCCTGAAAGGTTGGAGGAGGCAGATTCAATCATGGCTTTCAAAAGGGAATTGGATAAGTACCTGAAGGAAACAAAAATGCAGAGCTACAGGGAAAGGGCAGGGGAGTGGGACTAGCTGAAGTGCTCTTGCAGAGAGCCAGCATGGGCTCGACGGGCCGAATGGCCTCCTTCTGTGCTGTAACCATTCGATGATTCTAGTCTATGATTCTATGAAAGGTATGGCAAACTGATGACTTGAGAACTGACAGAATGGTGGTGGTGGGGTGGGGATACAGGCCCAGTCTAGCTCCTTTAATGAGTTAAGCAACCTTGATTTAATGTGGTTAAACCTTTGAAGAATCGTTATTTGCACCTGCACGCATGGGTTTATTCCAAGATCGTATGATGTTTAAAATAAGATGCTTAAGTCCAGCTGCACAAGCAGCTGTTGTAAAATACTTTTAAAGGGAGTAGATATCTGTAAATAAGCATACGAACAGGATAGGATGTAGATATTCCAGGAAATACATTATGATGTAAAAGTGTATGGAACATTTGAAATTTATATTTCCCTGTAACAGGAACTATGAGCAAGGCCTTTGAGACATATTATGAGCAAGAAAGAAGGCTAATTGCCACGTGAATTCCTCTTCTTTACTTAGAGATTTAGCAAAGGCAGCTGAAGGAGACAAAGGTGCTTACATCCACAGAATTACGTTAAGAGCAAACTGAATGATTCACATGAAGTTCCCTAGAGTCTGTCTTGTCCCCAGAATTCTTTGCACTTTATACCTTTAGCTGACAAGTGCATGTAAAAGCAAATTAAACAACTTCTTGAAGGAGTGCATCCTTACAATAATGAATATTTTGACTTGCAGAAACTTCACAGAAATAAAAAAAATCCATTAAGACAAAGGCATGGGGCTTAATGGTGGATGGGCATCTGCAACTCACTAAAGATGCTGCCATAGATCTGCTGAAGATTTTTCTGGCTGCATATATGAGGCTTGTCTCCTCTAAGCCATAACTGATAGAGGACCTATTAGATATGAAACAATGCACGTTAAAACATAGGAGGATATCATATTTGTTGGTTAGTCTGAGAGGGAGAACACTTGTGACAGTCTAAGTAGCAAGAAATAACAACCAAGAAGTTTGAAAAACTAGATGTGGGAAGGTCGGGAAAGGTTCTACGTGAAATTAATTTAAGCCGTCTCAACTTGTGAAATGGCTGGGCATAATGAGAAGCAAAATTGTGTTTTTTATAAACAGGCTTGCAATTTTATTACACATAACACAGAGGAAATCTTCTTATTTTTGTTCTACAAATTTTCTACAATAGCCCTACTGGGTCACAGAGACAATTGTTTTGCTCAACTTCTCACTCACCACTGTGCTTTTGGAATATTAAGTTGTGGATGAACCATAATTTTCTCCAATTTAATACCAGCATGACTGAAGACATCTGGTTTAACTCCTGACAAAAGTTTTGCACCTGAGGTGTTAATCCCATCCTGCTGTCTGCTGCCTGCTCAGACTGAACCCAAAGGTGTCCAATCATATTTTACCCTAAAGTGAAGCTTAAATCCCATAACCTATCCATCACTAAGACTGGCTGTATCTAACATTACCTTCCTCCAGCTCATTCCACGGTTGTTGAAATCCTCATCCGTGCCTTCATCACCTGAAGGCTTGACATCTCCAATGTCCTTGTTGGGTATTAAGCTGCATCGTACATAAACTCCAATTTATTCAACATTTTTGTCACTCATGTCCTATCTGCACTAAGTCCTACTTTCCCATTACGTTGCTGATATCCATTGGCTCCCTGTTTTCTCCTTCACGCCTTCATTGAGTTCAAAATCCTCATCATCACCCCTTCCTACCTTTGCACCCTACGTGCCAGCATGCATCTTGTGCTATTCTGACTCTGTACATCCCCCCCTTCTCCTCAATTCACCTTTGGTGGTGCAGCCTTCACCCATATTGGCTGCAAACTTTTGAACTATCTCCCTAAAACCATCCATCTTTGTACCTCATGAAGGCATGGCGAGCTGAGATTTACTCAAAGAATGATCTAAAATATGAGAGCTGTAATAATCTAGGCTAAGAAGATTAGCAAAGACCCTAAAATGTAACATAGGTATTGCAGCGCTGCTCAGAAGAAATGAGCAGTTTCATGTGTTTGTAAATCTTTTCCTTACATAAAAAAGTCCTCTGTTAAATGCCGTAAGAGCTGGCAACTAGAAAATTGTCTCAAGGTCTTGTGTAGTTTTGACAATTCTGAAAGTTCAAAATTATGAGCCTTTCTATGCTTTATATAATGAAACAAATAAAAATTTTCACTGAAGGTTCACAGTAAAATCAATCTGCAACACCTTTAGATCTCATCACATTTATATTCCGCAACTCTTTCCATATATGGAGCTAGTTGGTTCTTTCCACTTTTGCTGTGATCATATTCATGACGCAAATTCAGATTTTGGGGAAATTTGAAGCACAAATGGTGGATGTTTTTATTCTCCAATTGTATTTGAGAGTTAAAAAAAACCTCACGCTTCCCCATTCAGAGGCTACAGAGCAGGAGATTTACACTGGGCTATTATAAATGGCTGTTACGCCTTTCCTGCAGAATTAACTTGTAAATCCAAAATCAGCACATACATCGGGGAGGAATTGAGTATCTCTGGGCAATGTTTAATATAAACCCTGGGAGATCATGTTCAGTGTTGGGTCATCTTGACCCAAGCTGACTCTAGTCTCGAGGAAACAGAGCTTGTCTGCAGGATTCCTGAACTGATTGGTGTGTTGATTCATGCAATAAACCACTTTGTAAGTAAAATGTCTGTTTCCTCGATAACCTGAAAGCAGACACCTATTCACGTGGTTGGTATACAAATGTCATGAATTCTTTTTGTTCAGTTAACCATGGAATTGCTCTTTAACTTATTGCAAGACGCTGCTCATTTTAGCTATGTTTTGTGTAACATAATGCGGAGATGCCGGTGTTGGACTGGGGTGGACAAAAGTGAGAAGTCGCACAACACCAGGTTATAGTCCAACAGCTTTATTTGAAATCACAAGCTTTCGGAGCGCTGCTCCTTCGTCACCTGACGAAGGAGCAGCGCTCCGAAAGCTTGTGATTTCAAATAAAGCTGTTGGACTATAACCTGGTGTTGTGCGACTTCTCACTTTTGTGTAACATAGTTTTGTGTCTCTTGCCAGCTTAATATACTGTGGGACTGGGGAAGGCATTCCATGTTGTCAGACCATTGCTCATGTTTTCTGCAATCTGAAACTTGTTCCTTGGAAACTTCATAATTTATAAATAAACATATATGTGAGGTTCCTGTAGAAATGTCTTCATTTAAAAAAAGCATCTGAAGAAATCAGCGCAAGTTATTATAAAACGCAAGTTACTGCTGGTGCTAACATTGATTCAATACATTTTTAGCTAATCCTTGCTCCCTCCAGAATATTTGTTTTCATTATTCTATGTAGAAAATGAAAACTAATTATACTGTGCTTCTACATTGATCAGTGAAACTGAAGCCTAACTAAATTAGATGTTGCATGGTGGCTGGACTGGTGCCCAGGCAACATCTGCACAATATGATAACCTCATTGGCTATGACTGGAACTATCTCACCTCAGTTTTAACTGAATTCCAACACATGGAGCTATTTTGCCCCTAAACTCATGGTAATAGCTTACTGCAGGAATGTCCGAGCCTTTTGTCTTTTCAAACTGTTTAGGTACATCCCATGCAGGTGTGACTTTTTGTGACTGGAAGGCTGTTTCCAGTGGGGATCCGCAGGGCTCAGTACTAGCTCCCTTGCTTTTTGTGGTATATATCAACTTGAATATAGGGGGTATGATTAAGAAGTTTGCAGGTGATACTAAAATCGGCTGTGTGGTTGATACTGAAGACTGCAGGAAGATATCAATAAATTGGTTAGGTGGGCAGAACAGTGACAAATGGAATTCAATCCAGAGAAGTGTGAGGTAATGCATTTGGGGAGGGCTAACAAGGAAAGGGAATACACATTAAATGGTAGGACACTGAGTAGTGTAGAGGAACAAAGGGACCTTGGAGTGCATGTCCACAGATCCCTGAAGGTAATAGGCCAGGTAGATAAGGTGGTTAAGAAGGCATACGGAATGCTTGCCTTTATTAGCCGTGGCATAGAATACAAGAGCAGGGGGGTTATGCTTCAACTGTATAAAACACTACTTAGGCCTCAGCTAGAGTACAGTGCAGTTCTGGTCACCACATTACAGGAAAGATGTGATTGCACTAGAGAGGGTAGAGAGGAGATTTATAAGGATGTTGCCGGGAGTAGAGAATCTTAGCTATGAGGAAAGATTGGATAGGCTGGGTCTGTTTTCCTTGGAACAGAGGAAGCTGAGGGGAGACCTTATTGAGGTGTATACAATTATGAGGGGCATAGATAAAGTGGATAGAAAGGACCTATTTCCCTTAGCAGAGGGGTCAAAAACGAGGGGGCACAGATTTAAAGTAATTGGTGGAAGGTTTAGAGGGGATTTGAGGGGAAATTTCTTCACCCAGAGGGTTGTGGGGGTCTGGAACTCGCTGCCTGAAAGGGTGGTAGAGGCAGGAACCCTAACCACATTTTAAAAATACTTGGATGTGCACTTGGGATGCTCTAACGTGCAGGGCTACAAACCATGAGCTGGGAAGTGGGATTAGGCTGGATAGCTCTTTGTTGGCCGGCGCGGACACAATGGGCCGAAATAGCCTCCTTCCGTGCTGTAACTTTCTATGATTCTACGGAGGCTCGCAGCCATCGGGCTGGATTTTGTCATTGGGGGCGTGTCAGGTGGTCGTCGTGTCAGGATCCCAACTCCGATGTAAAGTGGGAAAAAAGTGCGATTTCGCCTTAATTGGGCACTTGATTTCCAGCGTGTGGGAACCCCTGGCCCAATGAGCCTTTTCATACAGAAACTCGCCTCCGATGATTTCATCAATGCTGCTGGCTTTAAGGTCTGCAAGCAGCCTTGCTTCTTTTTCAGCCTTTCAACTTTGTGACCATTGTTCTGAGTGATTCCTTCTGCAAGTATGTCCAGCACTACACCAAAGTGTGCACCTGGATTTGATGAGGCCTCCCTCCAAGCTCTGGTGGAGGGAGCAAGAGCAAACAAGGAGGTGCTCTTTCCTTCCTCAGGCAGGAAAAAGCCTCCACAACAGACTAAAGCTGTGTGGCTGCAAGTGGCACAGGAGGTGAATGCCATTTCTATGTGCAGCAGAACCTGGCTGCAGGGCCGAAAGAGGTTTCATGACCTTCTCCGCACAGGAAAAGTGTGTATTACATTCCCATCACCCTCAATCTGATCCCCATTGCCTCTCATCACCAGCACTCTGCTTTGTCAACCTCCTCCTGCACATCCCACTTCACCCATACATCCCTGCACCCTTACCCATTCCCTCTCTCTCTATGTTCACATTCACTGAACTATTTGAATATGCAGCCCTCACACTCCCTATCACTGTGACGCAATGCCAACAACTTACAACACACAGGGAGGGCCCTTGATCTTGGCACCTCACTCCATCTTTGTCTCCTAAGCATCTATGCTATGGATTCTCTACGCTCACTCCTTTATTCTCACTCAAACTCCACTTGTGTCCCTCATTGCAGGAAAAGAGAGCCCACAATAAGAGGGAAAGGGCGAGGACAGGAGGAGGGCCACCTTCAATAGCTCAGCTCACCAATGCAGAGGAGGCGGCCCTGGAGATCGTGGGAGTGGAGGACGATGCGCAAGTGGGGGACGGACAGACGGGCGCATCACAGCAAGCTGGTGACAGAATAGTTTTGCATCTCTCTCATTGAAATTGCATGAGTGACTGATAATGATTCTGATGCTCTAACAGATTGACTTATGATCATCTGCACAATTTAATGTGCATGCAACCTTTATCTCACATCTCTAACTCTTTTCTTTACTCCCCCACAGGATCATCGAGAGCCCCTGTCCCCACTGTCCAGGAGGAACAGCCTGAGCCTGAAGACTCCTCAGAGGAAGCTGCAACCTCTGAGGGCGCAGCGTCAACAGAATTCAGCGCACCCAGCACCAGCGCAGACACTAACACCTCGGTGGGACCTTCGCGAGATAGAGTAGTATTGTCACCTGGTGTATCACAGCTCACAAGTGAGCATCAGCAGATGGTGGAGACAGGGACAGCAGTGGAAAGTCCTCGTTGGAGGGCGCAGGACTCTCCCAGCTCGGCTCAGCTGCATGTCGACCCTGTGCCTCCGGGTCCATCCAGAAGGAGAGCGGTGCTGGAACTCCAGGAACAGGTGCAGGAGTCTCCGGCAGGTTTTGTCTCCAGGGTCGCTGCGAGTGTGGAGCGAATGGAAGAGTCCATCGCGAACATGAGCAGCGCCTTTGTGGAGGCATTGGCGCATGAATGCATCACCACAGAAAGGATGGCTACCTCCGTGGTAAGGTTGGCTACCGTAGAGGAGAGGATGGCTACAGTAGAGGAGAGGATGGCTACAGCCATGGAGGAGCTAAGTCGCCAGAGTATTGAAAACATGGTGATTGTTCAGAATAGACTGACATCTGTTGAGGAGCGATGGTCAGCTATTGAGCAGAGAAACCAGAGCTTCATGGAAGTCCTCTGGAGTAGGACTTCCATTGCAGAAACGGGTCCTCCTGGCCCCCCTGAAGTGCAGCAAGGTGCTGTTAAGCCATTTGTTAGCTCTGAAGTGGGGTTGATCCATTAGAGGGATGTTGGTGGCAGAGAACAAGGAAGTGGGGGCTCCTCTCCAAGTGCTCACACAACCATGCCACTGCAAAGTCCTTGGTCAGAGCCCCACCAGAATCCTCACCCAACTGAGATGGTCGTCTCAGCCCCTGCACAGCCGTAGGAGCAGCAGACTGTTGCCGAGCCCTCACAGGCTCGCAACACCAGAGTACGCCCGCCAAAGGTGTCAAGATAGGAGCAGCAAGAAAGTGAGCAAAGGGCCTCCACATCTGCTGAAGCCACAGGGGAAGCACCACGTAGGAGCACGCGTAAGAGGAAGATAAAGCACAAGTAGTCACAAGGGTAGTCACTTGGGTGTTCTGTTGTGTTTATTTTTGAAAAGCCATCCGTGAATTGTGATGATAAACAAATTTGATGGCAAACTGTTGAAGTTGTGGCCTGTGTCATTTCGCAAATAGGACATCCACACTGAGGCCTTAGGGCGACTTGCAATTGTCAGTATGGAGGTCAGAGTGATAGGAATCCGTTGGTTCTTGTCCATGGTCGATGCTCTGTTAAGAAGGTGCGAGGCAAAAGTGTTTGATTGTGCAGGCTAAGCAAATCTGGCCAAGATGAATGCGTCCCTTGCATCCCGGGCAGCAATGTGCTCGCATGCTGGTGCTGCTGGTTGATGCGCCTCCACAACCTGTTCGTTGTCGGTGTCCTCCTCCTCATCTGAGGAGGCTATGCGATCAGCCACTTGTGCCTCAGACAGCTGCAAGCCACGATGCTGTGCCATGTTGTGAAGTGCACAGCAGACCACGACGATTCTGGAGACCCTGGCTGCTGAGTACTGCAGGGCTCCACCTGATCTATCAAGGCATCTGAATCGCATCTTCAGCAAGCCGATGGTTTGGTCGATTATGGATCTGGTGGAAATGTGGCTGGAGTTGTAGCGCTCCTCAGCATCGTTGGAAGGGCTCCTCAATGGCATCATTAGCTACGTCTTCAAGGGATAGCCCTTGTCTCCAAGTAGCCATCCGAAAAGTTGGTCTGGCGGACTGAAGAGCAGAGGCACACTAGATTGGCACAGGATGAAGGAGTCATGGCAACTGCCAGGGTACTTGGCACAAACATGCAAAATGCCCTTATTGTGGTCACACACCAGCTGTACATTGAGGGAGTGGAAGCCCTTGCGGTTGACAGAAATACCTGGATTGTGATGGGGTGCCTTAAGGGCCACATGTGTGCAGTTAACGACGCCCTGCACCCTTGGAAAGCTTGCCATATTGGCAAACCCAACCGCATGCGCAGTTACACTTGCTTGATCCTTGGAGAAGTTGATGTAATTGTGCGCGATGGCAAAGAGGGCATCGGTTACCTGCATGATACAAGTGTGTGCGGCTGCCTGGGAGATGCCGCTGATGTCTCCTACTGATCCCTGGAATGAGCCTGAAGCAAAAATGTTCAGTGCGGTGGTGACTTTGACGGCCACTGGTAAGGGGTGTCCACTGGATCCTCTGGGCTCCAGGTCTTGCTGCAGCATTGCGCAGATGTCACCCACTACCTCTCGCAAAAGTCTGAGCCTCCTTTGGCACTGCTGTTCAGTCATGTTGAGGTAGCTGATCCTCTGTCTGTAGACCCTGTTTTGAGGGTATCTCCTGCGCCGACGTGCTTCCATGCGCTGGTGCCTTCTTGCCTGTGCAGCTTCAGGTGGGTGAGCAGCAGCTTGGAGCTCCTGTTGTTGCTCCTGCAGTTGGTGCTGCTGTTGTTCAGGATTCTGCTGCTGCTGCGGCTGGTCTTCGTCCGAATCTGGTGTCCAGGAGGAAAGGAAATAAATGGTTCCCATGCTTCTGGTATATACCTCGGTTGAGGAAGCGCTCAGTCAATGTGGGGAGAGGGGTTTCCCAGGAGGTCACACTGGAGATGGGTGTCAGGCTCCAAACTTCCACAACAATGAGTAGGCCTGCTAAAAGTTCCCCCAGACCTGAGACAACAGAGTTCTGCCACCTGAAAATGATCATCGGTGAAAACTCCTTTTTAATGGTGGAGCTGCAGCTGTTAGTAAGCATTCCACTTGTGAGGCTGCCAGGATTCACTGGCGTGTTCCAGAGGAGCCGTGCAGCATGAGGGAAATGTCTTAAATTCAGAAAGGCCTCTCAAAATGGCATTATAGAGGCAATTAACTAGTAGTTAAGGGCCTAAAGGGCCTATCCCGCCTCTTGGAGGTGGGATGGTAACGGTGTCTGAAACCTCGAATGTGGGAAAATTGCTCGTAGGTGGGATGGAGGCGGGATCGGAGCCGCCCACCATTTTTTGCGATTTTTACTACTCACGCCTCCAATCCCATCTCCTCGGACCTGGCAAAATCGAGCCCATCGTTTCTGCCCGTTTTTAATAGCAGGTGAGTTTTCGGCAGGCAAGTAGCATCTGCTCCAGAAATAAGTCCCAGGGCATTTTAACTCCCAGGTCTTGTTTAAATCCCGCCGGCTGACTTCCCAACCGTTCTGGCCAGGGCTTCGTCGGGAAGTGAAGGAAACTAGCATGGCCTGGAGGCCACCGGCTGAGACCAGGTGGGTGGTGGGATCGGCTGCCGGGTCCATCCCATGGGGGGGTCTCACGCTCGGGATGGTGGGATGAGTCCGTGGTAGGAGAGGCCTAAGCTTTCCATGGGCCTTCAAACTTGGGGGAGTGTTGCGCAGGCCCAGACTCCCTTGACGCTGGTCACATTTTCCTCAGCCATCTTGGTAAGGGAGTTGATCCCTCACATTTAAAAAATAATACTCTTTTTGGTGCTTGCAGGGTCCACAATCCTGCCTTGTGTAGGCCGGGATAACTCACCTCACACAGTGCATCCACTCCACTGATGCGCTGGGTCCCAATCCAGCTTGTGGACCAGTAGCTCCCAATATAGGGAACCTGCTCCTGGCTCTGCCTCCTGTCTTTCATTTGCCATATAAAGGACGGGTGAAGGAACTGCCCTTTGCAAAGCAACTAGAAAACTCACGGATATGGCAGAGACCCAATGCAACCCCTGAGGAATTTAGGGGTAATTATCATTGCACCCCTTATTTAAAAACAAATATCAAATACAACTGATATGATGTCCACAGTGGAACAGATTTCCTTTGTCTTGCTTGTTTCATTTTCCTTGCAGGGCACACAATCCAGCCTTGTGGAGGCTGGGATAACTCACCTCATGTGTCAGCTGTGGCTCAGTTGGTAGCACTCTCGCCTCTGAGTCCGAAGGTTGTGGGTTTAAGTCCCACTCCATAAACTTGAGCACAAAAGTGACACTATTTTGAAGAAGAGCAGGAGAGTTCTCTCCGGTGTCCTGGCCAATATTTATCCCTCAATCAACATAATTAAAAAAACAGATTATCTGGTCATTATCACATTGCTGTTTGTGGGAGCTTGCTGTGCGCATATTGGCTATCGCATTTCCTACATTACAACAGTGACTACACTCCAAAAGTACTTCATCGGCTGTAAAGCGCTTTGGGACATCCTGAGGTCGTGACAGGCGCTAAATAAATGCAAATTTTTCTTTTCTTTTTGCATAGATCACTCAGCCAGTATTTAGTTTCATGCCTGAATAGCAGCAGTGAAAAATTTGTATATCAAAATAACAAGCTTCTTGTCTGAAGGGTGAACTAGGTGATGTTACTAGTGACTACTTTCTACAGATTTTAGGTCCTTTTCACATGCACACACTAGCCACTGCCTGTTCTGAAATGCAATCCCATACTGTAAATCTGTACTCATAGCAACATGCCAAAGAATTCCACTCCAGATGCAGTTCACAATACCTTACGAGCAATGCGCTGAAACTGAATGACTTTCTTTATTTGATCTGGACATGGAATGTATCCCAGTGAAATTCACCATAGATACTCAATGAAAATTAAATACTTCAAGCTGTTCAGGCAGCCCAGCAAATACAGATAAAAGTGGAACAGTAATAGTATCAGAACCTATAGCCTTGACACCATCTTACAACCTGGAAGAAACAACTTGAAAATGTTTTAATTCTGAGGAATGAATGCACCAATTTCTGTAACTACAGCATAAAAATATTGTGCTCCCAAAATTCAACATACTGACACTATTCTTACTAGAAACTAAACAGAAAAGTGAGAATACAACCAACTGTTCACCTTTTTATTTACTAGACAGATACATAAAGGAACAACTAAGCCTTTTAAAAAGCTATATAATGCAGAGTAAAAAGAATATATATATATATTCGAGTGAAGATCAAGTGCAGTCTTCAGGTGAAAGGGGGTTAGAGGACGAAGGATAATGGGACCTGGGTGCACAGACGTAATTCAAACCCCATTTAAAGGTTATACATTCTATATTATAAAGTCTCTCTATTTTAAATTCCTGTTAGTGGTGGCAATGTAGTGTCTGCACTGGCAGGAAGGTGTAATTGCAGTGTGAAACGTTTCCATTATAGATGTGGATATGCAGTAGAAATGTATAATGGAGATGGTTGATAGGAAGTGCACTCAGCCATAAGGGGGGTTATTTTGGCCAAAGGGTGAGAACAGGCGCTAAATGGGTGCTGTGCTAATAAGAGACACCTGTTTGAAAGTCTGGATTGAGCATGCAATTTCCAGGCTAATCAAAAATTATGATGATTTGAATGTGCCTGCAGGCACAGAAACCGACAACTTCAGGTTTAGCACTCAAGCGCTGACTCGATGCAATTTTCCTGGAGCTGTATATGTAGCCTGCACTCACCCACTTCCACTGAAGGTGTGGAGTGTGATGGCTGGGAGTGGAAGGATGCCTCAAGTTGCAAGAGAGACGCCGGCCAAGTTCTCCGATGCGGTACTGGAAGTCCTGGTGGAGGAGGCGGAGAGGAGGAGGGATGACCTCTACCCGCAGGGGTAAAGGAGGTCACAGAGGTAGCTGACGCGCCGCATGTGGGACGAGATTGCCCGGGAGGTCACAACCAGGAGCCCTGGCCCCAGGTAACGGCTCCAGTGCCGCAAATAATTTAATGACTTGATACAAGTGGTCAAGGTAAGATCCCATCTCACAAACACACTTCTCAATAACTGCACCACCACCACCAGCATCACAACCTCAACGCACTGCATCCACCATCAAACTACACTGACCTGCACACACCCCACACTATTGCATCCTTCACAGGCACTACTCAGACACATCTCACAGCTCTTCAACTATGTAAGGCATCACACACACAAATACACCCGACAATACACTCATTCACAATCATCACTCTTTCTCTTCCAGGAGAAATTAGCACATAACAGGCGGCAGCAGGACCTGACCTGGGCAGGGGAAGCATGACCGCATGATATCGCTCCCCTTGAGGAGGTAGTGTTGGCCGTAACCGGAGGGGGAGTGGAAGATGCCGTGGCCAGGGACAGAGCAGGGGGCATCTCACTGGCAACTGCAGCTTCCTTGCAGATGCCTTGGTGAGACCACACCTTGAGTATTGTGTGCAGTTTTGGTCGCCTTATCTGAGGAAGGATGTTCTTGCCATGGAGGGAGTTCAGTGAAGCGTCACAAGGCTGATACCTGGGATGGCAGGAATGACATATGAGGAGAGATTGGGTCGATTGGGCTTATACTCGCTGGAGTATAGAAGAATGAGAGGGGATCTCATCGAAACATAAAAAATTCTGACAGGTCTGGACAAACTAGATGCAGGAAGAATGTTCCCGATGGTCGGAGAGTCCAGAACCAGGGGTCATAATCTAAGGATAAGGGGTAAGCCATTTAGGACAGAAATGAGGAAGAATTTCTTCACCCAGAGAGTGGTGAACCTGTGGAATTCTCTACCACAGAAGGTAGTTGAGGCCAAGTCATTAAATATATTCAAGAAGGAGTTAGATATATTTCTTAAAGCTAAAGGGATCAAGGGATATGGGGAGAAGGCAGGTACAGGGTACTGAGTTTGGATGATCAGCCATGATCTCATCGAATGGCGGAGCAGGCTCGAGGGGCCGAATGGCCTACTCCTGCTCCTATCTTCTATGTTTCTATGTTTCTACAACTATTCCTGATCCCTAATCCCCTAAAGCTATCCTCATTCCCAAGCTCCATATGGTCTCATCACACACATCCTCCTATAGTGGCCACACGCTCTGCACCCTAACCCTTCCAGCTTTATCATTTCAGGCTCCCAGGAGCAAGATCCACCTCGCTCCATGGAGCATGCTCAGGAAAAGCAACAGCCACCTCGCCCTCAAGAGGAAGAGGAGGAGGTAGAGAGCGAGGACGAATGCACTGCGTCACTGGCTACTACTGTTGCAGACACCAGTTCAGAGACCGGCACCATGCATAACTTAGAGGTTAGCTTAGAAAATGGATCCTCACAGTGGGATGCACCGAGCACTAGTGGGCAGCAGCCACGCAGGGTGGAAGGGACACCATGGGTGCCAGCTTTCCGGGGGGCAAGGTCACATACTAGTTCTGCTGTAGAGGAGTCAGATGAGGTCCTCGCAGGGCCAAGCTTCAGAAGAAGGCTGATGGGTGCGACAAACCAAATGCTTGGTGCTATGGAGAGCCTGTCTGAAAGCCTACAGGTCATGTCTAGGGGGATGGAGGAATCCACCTCCACCTTGGTCCAAGGCTGGACACAGAGCCTGGAACCCATCCTCTCCAGCGTGGAGAGGCTGGTAACTTCCAGCCAGCGACCTGTGGAGGCCGACATCATGCAACGTCTGATGACTGAGCTCGCAGCTTCCACTGCAGTCATTGCAGCTTACATGAAATGGCAAACTGCTGCAATGGAAGCTCAGGCAGCTGCCATGGTGGCTCTGGGCTCCTTGGTTGAAAGGGGCTTGCAATGTCTCTGATGCCCACAGATCTGTCCTCCACCAGATCACTGGGCTGGCTGAACAGAGGCCCCGAGGTAGTGGCGTGGGACTCATGGAGCAGGAACCTACTGGCCTCTCTCCGGAAGCCAGCATTACTGCTCCCTCCCCCATCACTCCACCATTGCCCTTGCCGTTGCCTGTCAGCCAGGCGGCCCAGACTGCTGAAGCTCATGCTGAGGTGGTGCAGTCTGAGTTGGGCCATCACGGCCCGCTGTCCCTCGAGGCTGTCCCAGGAGGACATCTGAACTGCCCTATTCTGATTCTCAGTTGCCATTCACCTTGCCTGCTGCTGCCACTGGGGTTGCACTTTGTAGAAGCACTAGATTATTCAGGAGCATTTATAGATATCTATGAAGGGGAAGCACCAGGGTGAATAGTTTAATATTTGTAAGTGATGTTGGTTCTGTCATGTTGACATATTTTGTTTTTGATGTATATAAACAGTGATTATAGTAATTGGGTAGTGATGGAATCAGTGGTCTTTTTTATGGTGATCTTCATGGGGGAAGTGTTGAAAGGATTGAGTGCAGATGATGGACTGCCTGATGGGTCCGCCTGAAGGATCCTAAGTCGTGAAATGTACATCATGTGGTAACAATGCACTGGAGTCTGACGGTGGAGAATGTCTCTCAAAAGTTCTGGTCAATTAGATGGGGCCTGTCTACCTGGAAGCTCTGGTGCACCCCTGGTCCTCTTCCTCTTCTTCCTCTTCCTCCTTTTCCTCCTCCTCCTCCTCCACCACCAAATCACCACGAATGTGGACATCTTCACAGCCGAGTACTACAGGGCACCTCCTGACTGGTCAAGGCATCTAAACCTTTGCTTGAGGACCCTAATGGTCTGCTCAATGATATTCCTGGTGGCTGAGTGACTCTCATTGTATGAGTGCTCAGCTGGTGTCTGGGAGTTTCTCACTGGAGTCATGAGCCTTGGCATCAGAGGGTATCCCTTGTCACCTAGTAGCCACCCACGCACATTGTGTTAGGGCTCAAAGATCTGCGGGATGGATGACTGTCTCATTATAAATGCATCGTGGCAGCTCCCTAGATAGCAGGCATTCACCTGCAAGATGCACTGCCGGTGTTCGCAGACAAGCTGTACACTGAGGGAATGGAATCCCTTCCTGTTCCTGAACACCTCGGAGTTTAATTGATGGGCTCGTATGGCCACATGTGTTCAGTCAATGGCTCCCTAGACTATGGGGAATCCAGCAATCCTGTTGAATCCTAGTGCTCTCTGCCTCTGGTCTTCTCTGGCAATAGGGAATGATATATAGTCATTCCTCAGAGCGTATAGAGCCGCTGAGACCTCCCTTATGCAGAAGTGCACAGAGGATTGTGAATCTGTGGCACTTGAATTAAAGAATATTCAGGGTCACCTCTGCAGGAGCCATGCTAAAAACAAATTGTAAGAGCCTCTACAAGTATGTAAAAAGGAAGAGATTAGCAAAAGTAAAAGTGGGTGAAGTAAACAGGAGAAATTATAATGGAGAATAAGGAAATGGCAGAGACGTTAAACAAATATTTTGTATCAGTCTTCACAGTAAGAGACACAAAAAAATACCAGAAATAGTGAGGAACCGAGGGTCTAATGAAAGTGAGGAACTTAAATTATTTAATATTAGTAAAGAAAAAGTACTGGAGAAAATAATGCGACTAAAAGTCAACAAATCTCTTGGACCCGATGGCCTACATGCTCGCGTTTTAAAAGAGGTGGCTGCAGAGACAGTGGATGCATTGTTTTTGATCTTCTAGAATTCCCTAGATTCTAGAATGGTCCCTGTGGACTGGAAGGTAGCAAATGTAACCCGGCTGTTCAAGAAAGGAGGGAAAGGGAAAACAGGGAACTATAGGCAAATTAGCCTGACATCAGTAGTAAGGAAAATGCTAGAATCTATTATTAGGGATGTGATAACAGGTCATTTGGAAAATCAGAATATGATTAGGCAGAGTCAAAATGGTTTTATGACAGGGAAAATGTGTTTGACAAATCTGTTAGAGTTTTTTGACGGTGTAACTGACAGGGTAGATAAGGAGGAACCAATGGATATTTAGATTTTCAGAAGGCATTTGATAAGGTGCCACACAAGAGGTTGTTACACAAAATTAGGGCTCTTGGGATTGGGGGTAATATATTAGCATGGATTGAGGATTGGTTAACGGATAGAACACAGAGAGTAGGAATAAACGGGTCATTTTCGGGATGACAGCTTGTAACTAGTGGAGTGCCGCAAGGATCAGTGCTTGGGCCTCAGCTATTCACAATCTACATCAATGATTTAGGTGAGGGGACCAAGTGTAATATATTCAAGTTTGCTGATGATACAACGCTGGGTGGGAAAGTAAGCAGTGAGGAAAGAAAGACTTGCATTTCTATAGCGCCTGTCATGACCACCAGACGTCTCAAAGCGCTTTACAGCCAATGAAGTACTTTTGAAGTGGAGTCACTGTTGTAATGTGGGAAACGCGGCAGCCAATTTGTGCACAGCAAGCTCCCACAAACAGCAATGTGCTAATGACCAAATCATCTTTTTTTTTTGTTATGTTGGTTGAGGGATAAATATTAGCCAGGACACCGGGGATAACTCCCCTGCTCTTCTTCAAAATAGTGCCATGGGATCTTTTATGTCAACCTGAGAGAGCAGACAGGGCCTTGGTTTAACGTCTCATCCAAAAGGCGGCACCTCCGACAGTGCAGCACTCCCTCAGCACTGCACTGAGGAGGATGCAAAGAGGCTGCAACGGGATATAGACCAGTTAAGTGATTGGACAAGAAGGTGGGAGATGGAGTATAATGTGGGGAAATGTGAAATTATCCACTTTGGTAGGAAGAATAGAAAAGCAGGATAGTTTTTAAAAAGGTGAGAGATTAGGAAATGTTGGTGTTCAGAAGGATTTGGGTGTTCTTGTACACGTATTACAGAATGTTAACATGCAGGTGCAACAAGAAATTAGGAAAGCAAATGGTATGTTGGCCTTTATTGCAAGGGAGTAGTAGTAAAAGAGCAAGGAAGTCCTGCTGCAATTATATAGGACTTTGGTGAGACCACACCTGGAGTACTGTGCACAGTTTTGGTCTCCTTACCTAAGGAAGGATATACTTGCCTTAGAGGGGGTGCAACGAAGGTTCACTAGATTGATTCCTGGGATAAGAGGGTTGTCCTATGAAGAGAGATTGAGTAGAATGGCCCTATATTCTCTGGAGTTTAGAAGAATGAGAGTTGATCTCATTGAAATGTATAAAATTCTTAGAAGGATAGACAGGGTAGGTGCTGAGAGGCTGTTTCACCCGGCTGGAGAGTCTAGAACTAGGGATCATAGCCTCAGGATAAGGGGTCAGCCATTTAGGACTGAGATGAGGAGAAATTTAACTTGTGAATCTTTGGAATTCTCTACCCCAGAGGGCTGTGGATGCTTAGTCCTTGAGTATATTCAAGACTGAGATTGATAGATTCTTTTCTCTAAGGGAATCAAGGGATATGGGGATAGGGCGGGAAAGTGGAATTTATGTAGAAGGTCAGTCATGAATGGCAGAGCAGGCGCGATAGCCATATGGCCTACTCTACTCTTATTTTTTATGTTCTTATGTACTTGGCAGTCACAGTACTGACATAAAAGATCACGGTGTCGGTGGAAGAAAGCCTGCAGGGACAAAGTTAAATATTAACTTACAAGAGCTTAAAACAAAAAAAGTTGAAATCTTACATTTAAAAGTTCAAAACTAAGCTATAAAGAAGGTGACTTGAAGAGAAAAATCACTGTTAAAAATAAAATGGCAACAGAGCTGGAAGAGAAAGTCCTGAAAGCTTCACAACAATGTCATTACGAAATAATCCTGACAGGTTTATATAAGCGATTTCCATTATAAATGTAGACACAATTAATAATTGAAAAAGTTAACACAAAATTGTGACTGAAAATGTGACAATAAGAAATTAAGTGGTACAAACAGGAAGTATGTGCAGAAGTAAGAATTTTACTTACATAGATTAAAGTCTGTGATTAAATTGCAGCGACAAACTCTCCAGAATTTATTTGACATCGTCAACAAAATTTTTTCTACTGCCATCCAAGTCATTGCACTCAAGATGGTATATGACATACCAACAATTTTTAGTCTATTCCTTCACCTACCATTAACACAGCGTCTAATAGAAATCTTATCTTACTGTGTGCATATTTGTGCAACGAATGCCTCTACTGTGGAACTGTGTGATTTAAATTCCATTAACTTAAAATAGTAAGAAGCCTTTTAGAATTATTTTATGTTTAATGATTTGATTTCTGGATCTTATCACATGAAAAATGTGGAGCCAGCTTTCACCGAACTATATGCACTGAATAATAGGATTTCCACCATTTATAGTCAGTGATGGCAAAATGCTGCAATGTACAGGCAGTTTTAAATTGAGAAATTAAGGTATGAGTTCAAGGCCCATAGCGCACAGTGCCACCAAAGAGAGTAAAAGATTAGGTAAAATGGGAAATAGTATTTAATAATATGAAGTTTGAAATTTAAAAGCCTGAAGACAGTAGGAGGAAAGAAAGACTGAGGAAGTTAGCTGTTCCATGGTTTTGATGTATTGGGAAATAATAATTTAGAGTTGGAGACTGTGCAGTGAGTCTTGATTTCAACACAGTGGGTTGTAGGGAGGAGGATCATGTAGGACAACAACATAGCACCATAGGAACATAGGAAAAGGAGTAGGCCATTCAGTCCTTTGAGCCTGTTTCACCATTCAATTAGATCATGACTGATCTGTACCTCAACTCCATTTACCCACTTTCGCTCCATATCCCTGAATACCCTCACCTAACAAAAACCTATCTAATCTCAGTTTTGAATTTTTCAATTGCCCTAGCCTCACCAGCTTTTTGGGAGAGAGATTTAGATTTCCACTACCCTTTTTGTGAAGAAGTGCTTCCTGACATTACCCCTGAACAGCCTAGCTCTAATTTTAAGGTTATGCCCCCTTGTTCTGGATTCCCCCACCAGAGGAAATATTTTCTCTCTCTCTCCACCCTATCAACTCCTTTAATCATCATAAATATCTCAATTAGATCATCCCTTAATTTTCTATACTCAGGGGATACAACCTAGCCTCATAGTTTAACCCTTTTAGCCCTGGTATCATTCTGGTGAATCTGCTCTGCACCCCTTCCAAGGCCAATATTTCCTTCCTGAGGTGAGGTGCCCTTGTGATTCATGAAGGTAGTGGGGTCACATCAAAGACCCCACAGGACAACATGGATACAGTCAATGATGCCTTGAACTTGAGGGAATCTTGCAATCCCTGTAAACACCAGAGCCCTCTCCTGCTGCTTCCGGTTGTCCATGGGGAAAGTGATGAAAGTGTTTGATCTAGAAAACATGGTATCGGTTACCTGCTTAATGCAAGCATGAACGGATGACTGACTGATGTCACAGATATCTCCTGTGGCAGCCTGGAAGAAATGGGAGACAAAAAAGTTGAGGGCTTCAGTAACCTTGACACACAGGCAATGCTGTGCTAGTTGTTGTAGTTGGTTGAAGATCTTGTTGCAGGAGGTGATATAAACTCTGTCCCAGCCTCCCTAGATAAACAAAGGGTAGACTCTTAACTCCAAAAAACGGGTGGGTTGGGGTTAGATCAGAGGTTAAAATTTAAAAATCTGTAACAGGAACCCAACCCGTCTCGAGCCCGCTCACTTCCGGTTTTAACGGAGGTGGGACGAGGGGCGGGCGGTCGACCCGTACTTCCAAGTTTCCAAGATCAAAACAGCAGCCCCCTCCCTGCACGGAACGCGCCTCCAAAGTAAAATTTACAGATTTTTTCCCCCTAATTGCCTTGGATTTTTATTTGTCTCCCGCAGGAGATTACATGGCTCCTGGTGGGTAAGGAGTGTCTCAATCAACTCATAAAGCATCACGACTGAATGGGACAGGCTAGATTGACCAGCTGGCCATTTCCTGTCAGACATTTTCGTATGTTTGTATGTAAGCCCCTTAAGAGTTCAAAATGTTCTACAGCCACGACAAGCACGTTGAAATCTTTTAGGTAGCAACAAACCATTATGCAATACAAGCAAACTTTCTCACAAATCTTTCAACAGTTTTAACTGAGAGCAGCTGAGGATGTCTTTAAATATTACTGGAATTGGCCGCCTCCCAACTTGTACAGCCCGTGGTTTGTGGGCAGGATCAGCAGCTGCTGGGAGCAATGTGGGCAGAGGAGAAAATGGAGATGGAGGTTGTGACTATGTCATCTGATCCTGATTTGCATTCATTCATGGGACCCTTATCTGTTTTTGGCGGGAGCTCTGGCTACTTAAATCAAGGTCCATCTGAAAATCGGAATGGGTGGGCAACAAGCGGTAAGTTGGCGCTTCTGTTTGCCATGTGATTTTGGTCCTGTTATTGCCATGTTTTTAGGTGCAAACAGTGTAGTCGGGAGACAAAAATTGCCCCTGATTGTCTGATTCTGAATCATTTTATTCCTTTGAAGATGGACAACAGTGTTTCAGGGCAGTGCACATAAACAAGGTAGGAAAGAGTGTGATAAAGGATGAGACCACACCTGGAGTACTGTGTACAATTTTGGTCTCCTTACCTAAGGAAGGATATACTTGCCATAGAGGGAGTGCAATGAAAGTTCACGAGATTGATTCCTGGGATGGCGGGACTGTCATATGAGAAGAGATTGAGTAAACTAGGCCTGTATTCTCTTGAATTCAGAAGAATGAGAGGGGATCTCATTGAAGCATACAAAATTATTACAGGGCTTGATAGGATGGATGCTGGGAGAATGTTTCCCTTGGCTGAGGAGTCTAGAACCAGGGGCCACAGTCTCAAGATAAAGGGTAGGCCATTCAGGACTGAGATGAGAAGAAATTTCTTCACACAGAGGGTGGTGAATCTTTGGAATTGTCTACCCCAGAGGGCTGTGGAGGCTCAGTCATTGGGTATATTCAAAACAGAAGTCAATAGATTTCTGACTAGTAAGGGCATCAAGGGATATGGCGATAGGGCCGGTGAATGGAGTTGAGGCAGAAGATCAGCCATGATCTCATTGAATGGCGGATCAGGCTCGAAGGGCCGAATGGCCTACTCCTGCTCCTATTTCTTATGTTCTTATATAAAGCATTGAGAAGTGCCTTCCAAAACATTCTATTCAAAAACGATTAATACAACAACTAAATGACAACAAAAACCAGTTTTAGTGCAAAAAGCCAATACTAAGAGGGATGCATTCCATACCCTTTTTCCGACAAATCAGTAAACACTTACTACATCAACTTACTCAAATATCCAGACTGAATAAAAACTGGAAGTGCAATGAAAAAGTACAAGTTTGTGTGAAATTCCTTTGTTTTGCAGTTTAACAGAGGTGTTAACCCATTTAATATAAACAGATTAACACTTCTGTTAAAAATTCAGAAGAAGAATTTCTAACAAACGCATTAAATGTTCTTAGCCTAATATTAAATAGCAGGATTTCAACCATTTGTTATTCTAATGTCTTTCATAACATTAGCCCTGGTGGCCTCCCAGATATCTCAGGGACAATTCTGTAAGGCTGTGCACCCAGCAAAGCGTCTCACCTAACAGGAGAGCAAATCAGAGATTTTACAGTGATTAAAATGAGTGAACCCCATTCTCGATTCTTCAATCCGTGTTCCTGCTGAGCCAGGTTCTGTGCTGGGAACACTACCTCACACAATTTATCCTCTTAAATAAAACCAATAAACTGCCCTAATATAAAAACAGAAAATGCTGGAAACTCTCAGCAGGTCAGGCAGCATCTGTGGGATGAGAAACAGAGTTAACGTTTCAGGTCAATGACCTTTCGTCAGAACTGGGAAAAGTTAGAGATGTAACAGATTTTAAGCAAGTGCAGGGGAAGGGGGGAGGGGAGGAAAGAACAAAAGGGAAGGTCTGTGATAGGGTGGGAGGCAGGAGTGATTAAATGACAAAAGGTATGATAGTACTGTATAAAGCAAATGGAGATGGTAATGGGACAAGTAAAGTAACAAAAGGTGAGTCTAGAAGAGGTGTAAATGGGAATGGCAGAATCATCAACAGCTGCCATGTGAAAAAAAATAGGGGCCGAGGTTATGGTCTGAAATTGTTGATCTTGATGCTGAGTCCAGAAGGCTGTAAAGAGCCTAATCGAAAGATGAGGTGCTGTTCCTCGAGCTTACATTGAGCTTCGTTGGAACAGTGTAAGAGGACGAGAACAGAGAGGTCAGAGTGGGAGTGGAGAATTAAAGTGACAGGCGACTGGAAGCTTGGGGTCACGCTTACAGACAGAATGGAGGTGTTCCGCAAAGCGCTCACCCAATCTGCGTTTTGTCTCTCCAATGTAGAGGAGACCGCATCGTGAGCAGCGAATCCAGTATACTAAATTGCAAGAAGTACAAGTAAATTGCTGTTTCACCTGGAAGGAGTGTTTGGGGCCCTGGACCGTGGCAAGGAAGGAGTTAAAAGGGCAGGTGTTGCATCTCCTGCGCTTGCGTGAGAAGGTGCCGGGCGAAGAGGAAGGGTGTTGGGGGTGATTGAGTGAGGAGTGGACCAGGGTGTCACAGAGGGAGCGGTCCCTTCAGAATGCTGAAAGGGGAGGGGAGGGGAAGATGTGTTTGGTGGTGGGATCACGCTGGAGGTGGCGGAGGATGATCTGTTGAATGTGGAGGCTAGTGGGGTGAAAGGCAAGGACAAGGGGAACCCTATCGTGGTTCTGGTAGGGAGGGGAAGGGGTGAGAGCAGAAGTGCGGGAAATGGAATGGACACGGTCGAGGGCCATGTCAACCACGGTAGAGGGGAATCCTTGATTGAGGAAAAAGGAAGACATATCAGAAGCACTAGTATGGAAGGTGGCATCATCAGAACAGATGCGACAGAGACGGAGAAACTGGGAGAATGGAATAGAGTCCTTACAGGAAGTGGGGTGGGAGGAAGTTTAGTCCAGGTAGCTGTGGGAGTCAGTAGGCTTATAGTGGATGTTTGGCAGTAGCCTATCCCCAGCAATGGAGACAGAGAAGTCGAGGAAGGGAAGGGAAGAGTCGGAGATGGACCATGTGAAAGTGCCCTGTTGGATGTGTTAAAAGTGAATGTCCACCACTGGCCCACAGAAAGTCATACTGCACCTTTGCCCCTCTTTGCTCTTGCACCACTAACCACCAATTGTTGATGCCAGCATCAGACGATTGTCAGATGGAACTAATACTCCTCTACCCTTTAACCTTTAGATCTAAACCATGACAATGTCAGCACTAGAGAAATTTGGGGCCTTAATTCACCAGCCACCCCTAATGCCATTGCCCTTCACAAGCTCTCATGAAATTTTAAAACTTTGTCACCAATGTTCCTTCTAATTTTTTTTCTGTGAATGGTCCCTTTAAATTTGCTGCACAGTATCTTCCAGCAGCAACAGCTTGTGAGCGGCCTGCGCGGGACCTCCCGGTTGATGCGCAGCCACGCAGCTTAGGGGGAACATTGGTTATCACTAAACACATGGGTCTAAAAGTTCGGTGCCTTAGCGCCTCCAGTTAGCGCCTCCAGGGGGCGATAACAGGGCGTTAAGGAAATACCACCCGGGCGCGGTGATGTTACCGCCACCCGCAAAATTCACCTGGCGGTTTGCAGCGGCGGTAACCCCTAGCACCACCATCTCCTGCACCCGGCGATCGTGACATCATCCGGCTGCGCATCGCCCTGGTAGTGCACCGGACCCGAAATTCATTTCCGCCCCCTACAGCATGACACTGACAGCTGCAGGAGGCATTGATTGGGAGGCCGAGCGCTTCGGGGGTGACACTTAAAGGTGAGGTGGCCGAGGTAGGTTAAAAAAAAAAATCTGAAATGCTCTTTGCGTTTTTTTTTTGTTTCGTTGCCACCCATTGATCAGCCCAGCACTCTGCTGCAGTGCATCGGGCTGATCGGGCTGCATCGCGACGGCCGTCGGGGACCAGGTAAGTTTTTTCCTTGTAGTGCCTGCAGTGATGGCCCTTCCCTTTAAGGGAGGGAAGGAGTCTTCCAACGCGACAGCGCTGCACAACTTCTGTCCCGCCTGCTGCCTCTTGCGCTTCAGGAATGAAATGGAGTGCTTGATTTAGCGTTCCACTTCCTTCCTGGAGTGCAAAACCAAATATTTTAAAAGTTGAGAAACATTAGCGCCTGGCGCTAATTTTCTCAATGTTTAAAAGTTAGTGCCCCAAACGGGGCTATAATGAATTTCTTCCCCATAGTAACTTACAACTTGAATTTTAAGAAGACATTGGTGTAAATAACAACATACTGTATGGGCCGATTCCACCTTTAAGGCTGGCCTAAATCTCACTCATAGGGGGTGATTTTAACTTGGGATAACCAGTGCTAACGGAGCAGTAAGGGCCCAAATTTGGGCAGGTAGCCTTACTGCCCGATTAATCCTGACGATCGGCCCCATGCAACGTTTCCAGAGACTACTGCTGGGTGGTTGAAGCACCTGCCTGAAACAAGCAGTGGGCCTCTTTCCCAAGTAAATCAGAGCCTAATGACATGATCAGGACCCCAATTGCTCGGAAGGAGCAGGAGCACTCCTCCTGGCTCCACAAAACTACTGCTCCATCAGGGTGCCTGCTTGGCTTCTGCAGCTCACCCGCCAAATTCAAATGAGGCCGGAACGGGCGGCCAACCAGCACACTCCGCCAGTCAGCCGCCCAAAAATCAAAATCCACCCCATGAAATGAAAACTCTATCAGTTGAGTTCTATGTAGTGTCATCCCCGTGAGTGTTTTAAGACTGTAGTGCAAATAAAATACCTTCTAATTAAGAGAGAACTCTGCGGTATGCAAACTGGTGCTGTAGATCAAGGCACTTCAAGAAATAAGGTACCCGTTTAGCAAAACTCAATAATGTTGCTTTAAAAACACTACAAATTTTGTAAATTGTGTTACTGCTTCTTACATTAAAGATGCAAGTGTGTTGTCTGGTTATCAGTCTATTGTTAGCCAATTGCCAGAATTCTAACAGGTGTTTACACAGTTGCTCCACTTAACATTTCTGCTTAATACCTAGACACAACTTGCGGCTCCATCAGAATGTTAATGTCTAATTAAAATCCCCCAGTGGTATTACTTCATGGCTTTTGAATTAACCAAAATTACCTTGATAGAATGCCTTGAGGGAAATAGACGCAGGTTAAGAGGAAGCCCCACATGCACCACAGTTGTTGATATTTAGGCTACAGTTTATTTGCCAAAGTTCACTTATTTCAAAATAACGACAATATAATCTTCAGATCACTCTGTCAACTTCTTCCACCTCCCCATAAAACCTAACTTCCGAGTGTATTTTGTTTTAAACTTTGAAGACTGTAAAATGCACATACCTTTGTCGCAACATATGATTTAACCCTGTGATTGCTGCATATCTTTCTATCTTGTAGAAATAACTGTTTTCTTTCTTCCACTTCAACTATTTAACTCTCAACTGACATCACTAAATCATGGGGGCAAAATTTGGTTGCTTTGCGCCTCATGTTAAAGGGGCGCTAATGGGGCACAAGGCAACTAGTGCCCGGGCGCGGTGCCGCTAACGCCTCCTGCAAAATTCAGCGGGAGGTTAGCAGCGGCTGGTAGCGCCCCAGCAAAGTTAGCTCCCCAAAGGGGGCACAACCCAATTTTTGCCCAATATCTGGTTATTTATCTCATTGCTGTTTGTGGGACTTTGCTGCGTACAAATTAGCTGTCTTACATTACTACAGTGACTACATTTCAAAAGTACTTAATTGGCTGTAAAGCTCTTTGGGACATATAGATGCAAATGATTTCTCTTTTCTAACTTTCGATCTATTAGGATCATCAATTATTATAGTAGTGAACAATTTTAGTGAAAAAAGATGTATGGTACCTACCTAATGGGCTAGAAATTCGGCTGGTTAGTGCTTCCGGGGGGCAATAACGGGCCGCTAACCACTTACCGCCTGGGCGTGGCGAGAATATCGCCTCCTGCTAAATTCGGCTGGAGGATTGTGGCGTTGCGCCCCGATCTCCTTCGCCCGGAGATTGTGACGTCATCGCCGTGCGCATCGCCCCGGTTCCAAACTTCGGTTTCACCCCCTGCAGCATCGCCGGGCGACAACACCGACAGCTGCAGGAGGCGTTCATTGAGAGGCCGGGCGCTTCGGGGACGATATTTAAAGGCGAGGTGGCCGAGGTAGGAAAAAAATGCTCAAATGCTCTTTCTCTTTTTTTTTGCTTTTTTTTCCCCCAGCGATCGATCAGCCCAGCACTCTGCTGCAGTGCATCGGGCTGTTCGGGCCAGATCGTGACTGCCGTCGGGGACCAGGTAACTTTTCCCCTTGCAGAGCATGCAGCGATGGCCCTTCCCTTTAAGGGAGGGAAGGAGCCTTCCAACGTGGCAGCGTTGCACGGCACATTGTGCAGCGCTGCACACCTACCGCCCCGCCTGCTGCCTGTTCCACTCCAGGAAGGAAGTGAAGAACTTGATTTAGCGCGCCACTTCCTTCTTGGAGCGCAAAACCAAATTTTTTTAAAAGTTAAGAAACATTAGCGCCTGGCGCTAATTTTTTCAACTTTTAAAAGTTAGCGCCCCAAACGGGGCTATAATGAATTTCTCCCCCTATGAATATTCTAGGAATAAGGCAAAACAATATACACCATGTTGACTGGTTAAAATAGTACACACACAGCCTTAGCAGACTTGGGCTTTAAAAAGCTCCTTTTCTCACTCTCATCTCTTATGAGCGCGTAGCCCTTCTAACGTATAATTATGGAAAGGTTAACTTAGTATCTTGATGCCTTTTTATTCCCACAGAGATTTGATATCTACAAAAAGTGCAGGGCTCAAAATAGGCCCATACGCAAGTTATTATTTATACCAATGTCTTTTGAAAATTGAGGTTGTAAGTTACTATCAATATTTTACCAGAACAGTTTTTCTCAATAAGCAAAAGTCAATAAAATTCATTTTTAAATGACTGCATTGAATGTTTGGTTTTGTGAAGAACTACATTCTCAGGCAGTGATTGATTCAAACTTGTTTTATTGCTAAGTCTATATAGGTCAACACCAAAGGATTCCAGCAGCTTTACAAGGTAATTGCTATTTGACAAGTCCCCGACCAGTTGCAGGCCACTGAAGAGAAACTAATAGTAACTTGAATGAACCTGGGCTCAATATATCATGTTACCTTTATTGAGGATTCTCTTTTATCTTTTATTGAGTAATCAGGACAACACAGTCCAAGCTTTTTGTAGCATGCCATCTGTTCTTTAAAGAATATATCAAGAAGACTTTCTAATAAAATGTGAGGAATATTGGTTCTGGAGATGGTGGTGATGTTCAGTCTGAAAAATTCAACAAGATTCTCAATTATATCTGTATAGAAATCTGGATGTTCTTTGTTTCCTATACTTGATAAGCATACTTCATGCATTGAGCTTATAGAAAAACTGATCAATTTTCAACATTACCAGCACAACTTTTTTTTCCCAGGGCTTTGCTCTGGCCACCATCACTGTTATAGACTGAAATGGAGAGAGGGAGACTTGGGGGAAATCTGAAACTAATACGATATTCTAGCGTGTGGAATCAAAAATCTTCCTTGGATATCTTTTAATGAGGCCTGAAAGGGTTCACTAGCATGTTTCTGTGTGTGTGTCACTATGTTTGAAATCATTCCTGATAATTGTTGAAAGAGGAAATCTTGTGAATTTTTAACACTGATGTCATATGTTGGGATTTGATCCTTGTTTTTTATGGAAAAGATTTGGTAGTGAGTAGTGTGTTTTAAAATAAAATCAATTCACTTAGGTTTGAAAAAGTCACATACTGAAGGTACTGAACATGTGTGTTAAAGCCAGACAAGTCCGTTTATAGAATGTCACAACTCACAGTCTATTTCAAGATGATACATTGAGGGTCATTAAATGACAGATCAGAAACTTGTCACTATTAGCAACATAGGGCTGTATATTCCGATCCTACGGGTGTGTACGAGCTGTGTACATACCTGTAGGGACATCGGAAATGCCGGTTTCAGGCATGCGAAGTGCATGTGCTGAAAACCGGTATTTCCGATCTGTCAAGAAAAGCAATTCTACCACATCACCTTAATACTAACCTTTCAATAAGCATTATTGACCTGTATTTTCCGATCAGAGGCTTCCTGCGTGCGGAGGCCTCTGATCTGTAAAAAATCTACGGACTTACCTGAGGGCTCCCGAGGTGCGTATACTTCCGCTCCTGGGCCTCTCCAAACTTGAAATGCGCAGGGCCCACGTATCCCAGAGGCGCATGTGGTTCGCAAACGTCCCTGGGATCACGTGGGCCATGGGGAGCCAATAGGAGACAGATCGGACAGCTGCCCGAGAGAAGGGCCTCTGCGGGTGGATAGTTCCGCTTTCTGGAGAACCTCTGCCCGCAGAAAACCCTTAGAAATCTTACGCCTGGTAAAAGCAGTAAGGCCTGCTTTTACCAGCATAAGAGCTAAAAATAATTTTTAAATTAAAATTTTTTCACTGATTTATAATTTAAAAATACTTTTAAAAAAAGTTAAGTTTATTTTTAGCCCCGTAAAAAACTTTAATTATTTTTTTCAAAAAATTAAATTTTTGTTTAAAATATTTAATTTATTGTAATTTGAACTCATTTTAAATATGTGATTTTTAAAAACATTTATTTAATGTTTTACTATGTTTTTGGGGTGATCTCCATTCATATATTGACAGGTCTTTCTGTCAAGTGTATGAAGGGAGAGTCCCTTCTCCTATTGGCTCCCCATGGCCCACGTGATCTCAGGGATGCTTGCGAACCGCATGCGCCTCTGGGATACGTGGGCCCTGCACATTTCAAGTTTGGAGAGGCCCAGGAGTGGAAGTATACGCATCTCGGGAGCCCTCAGGTAAGTCCGTAGATTTTTTACAGATCGGAGACCTCCGCACGCAGGAAGCCTCCGATCGGGAAATACGGCCCAAAATGCTTATTGAAAGGTTAGTATTAAGGTGATGTGGTAGAATTGCTTTTCTGTTCCCAATTTATTAAAAAGGTTTTAGGAATATGTTTCTGCATATTCATCTACCAAGCAAGATTAGGGTGGGTTAATAATAACGGTGAGGCTGGAGTAAATTGGACAGCAACTTCCAGAGTACGCACATGCGCAGTTAAATGCGGAAATCAGGAAATTGCGGTCCGAGTTACCCTGCTCCTCCACAGGCCACGCTATACCTCGCTGATAGGCTCGGCATTGAAATCAATGTAAGGGAGTGAAGTTGGGGTACATGCCCACTAATTACCCACTAAACATGCCACAAAAAGTATGGGCTGGTGCATTGAGGAGGAAGTTAATTTTAATGGTGTGATAAGTGACAATTACTGCTAAACAACCTCTCCAGTCCTGAAAATTTAATTTCACACGTGTGCAGTCTCAGTCCTTTAGATGTTAATTAATGTTGGAGATTTAAAAAAAAAATATATATATATATTTACTTATTCTGTCTGTCTCTTTTATCTCACTCTCTTAATCCCATCTTTCTTTCCCAATCTTTATATTGTTTTTTGCACATGATTTAAATCTAATTTATACTTACTGGTGTATGATTCCTAGTTTAAACTCTGCGGCCGTGATTTTCCCTACCTCGGCGGGTCTGTGGCGGTCAATGTCGGTGGCGGGTCGCGGTCCTGTTGCTGGCTCCATCCTGGTCATCCTGGCCTCCGACATGACTTTCCCCTGATTGGGCTTTTTAAGATCGCCCATCAAGTTTCCCGGCCAATTGAAGGAAGTGGGTCTAATTAAGTAATTTGATGATGCGTCATCAGCCGGTTTCCTTAAAGGGACCATGCACAAATTTACTTTGGCATTTGTGCTGTCAGTGTTCTACAGTATTGAGGTGCTGCAAACCCTGACAAGCACTGCACAGAGGTATACGGCTGCACTCAGGCTCTTCCATGACTCCCTCCATATAGTTATGGAGGGAGTCACAGCACACTGGGAGGTTCTCTTCCCTTCCAATGGGCGGAAGAGACCTCCCCAAGACACCAACGCAGCCTGGTTGCACATTGCACAGGAGGGCACAAGCAGGGATGTCGTCAGGAGGACCTAGCTGCAGTGCCGCAAATGTTTCAATGATCTCAGTAGATCATGAAATGTTACTGCAAAGCCACACTCAGACTCATCCTGCTGTGCCACTCATCACATCCCCATCACTCTGCTTTCCCTACCCTACTCCTGCACATCCTTACTCACACCAACTTACCTTGCACCTCCACCCATCCCTCTCTATCTACATTATCACTTCCCCATCTCACTAGCCACCCCTCACACTCACTCTCATCCTAGTCTAATCATACCAACTAACAACACACAAGGGTAGGCACTTGGGTGTTTCAGACAATGTTCATGCGAAGTTTCTGTTAATGTGCTGTCAAACATTGAAATCTTTATTTTCAACACATTACCTTCTTGGACAGATTTGTGTGCACCTTTGGAAGTGGCTTAGTGAGTTGCAGTGAATGGTGAGACATAACGTTACCCCCCACCCCCCACAATGGTGATGACTGTGAAAGAAATGGCTTGGGCATTGTAGGGATGCTTTATGTTGTTGGATGTGGGGTGGTGCCAACCTGGCACATCATGTGGCAGCCAGGGTGTGCAGCGTCAAGTGAAGTAAATCTGGCCATGGTGAGGCCATCCCTGGCAGCAATGTGGTCAGGTGCTGGTGCCCTCTGTCCTGTGCAGCATCAGGTGATTGCGGAGAAGGTTGGTGCTGTTGTTGTTGCTGGTGGTGTGCCTGGTGATGTTGGCTTTGGGGCTGATCGTGGTCGGATTCTGAGGACCAAGGTGAGACAGTATAAAGTGCATCCATGCTGATGGATTAGATGGCAATCTGTCAATGGTGGGAGAGGTAATGAGGTCAGACTGGATGGAGACTTGTGTAAAGACTTGCAGCATTCTGAATCTGTAGTGGAAATGCAGTTTAGAGAAGCTAGTAGTTAAGGGAATATTTCTCAATCAGCTGGGAGCTTTGACTCGACATTTGAAGCTGTCAACTCAACAGCTTATTCAATGGCAAGTGACCTTCCACCTCAGCTTCGCAGACGAGGTCTAGGCACAGCGGGAAACCAGTGGGCGACCTGTCAAATCTGAAAAGCTGGGAAAAAAAGGCATTGTTACTTGGTTGTAAACAAGCCACTAATGATTTGAATTGGGTCCCCCACCACTGCCTGTCGGGTCTGCTCAGCGCTGGCAGACCCAACATCGGGAAATGCAGGTGTGCGTGTTTTGACAGTGGGTTCCCGACCTGCTGTCAATCATTTTAAATTTCACAGCTGACCCGCCACCAATCAGGGTCCGCTGAGCGCTGACAAAATCGAGGCCTGCGTGTCTCAGTGAGGATTCTTCAATCTGATTGGTTGAAGAGCCTTGCTGTTTTATGTCCTGCTCACAGACACCACAGATGCCCTGTAGAGGGTGCAGCGTTGGATCAGCTGCTGGATTAGAGCAAGTCTCTGCTCAAAAGCCCAAGAAAACTTTGTGGGCCGCTGTTAGCGAGGTGAACGGCGCGCGTCATTCCTTCGCCGCTGACCATAAAACCCGAGTCAATATATAGTGTACGGCAAGAGACAGACGCAGAATAAAATAATACAGTTTCATAAGGCTAATATTGAAGCTAAGAATAAATAATGATTATGAATCTAGACAGATCTCCCTCCCAGGGAGAGATAAACACACTTGGATTTCTTAATTTTTTTTATTACGCTCTGTGAAGTGCTTTGGGACATTTTTCTCTGTTATAAACACTGTATAAATGCAAGTTGTTGTTGGTAATGTAATTGTTTTGATGGATTCAAGTGAAAACAGCTCCCAAAGGCTGGACTAATTAAAATTGGACATTTAAAAAAAAGAATAATATTACACATTTGAATTGTTCAATATGGCCAGAAGTTATTCTGAAGCAAATTGAGTACAAGTCAATATGTAATTAAAGGATTTATGATGTAAAAAAATACTAGCTGCTTATAGAAAATATTTTCGTGCGAACAGTAAATTGTGCCCTGCATGGCATTATCCAGTAATCACTGTTTCCAGGTCATGTGCGGGGCACACTAAAGACATTTTACCTTGTGTTGACATGGACTAGATCCCCTAAGGGTGTGCGTGCCACTCTCCCACATATACACTATGTCCATGTAAAACTGAAAATGGAAATGAAAACCAACTATTACACACTTGTGCTTCCCTTCTTCCATGCATTGCGATATGTTCTTCACCGAACATGCAAGATGCAAGGAGATCTGACAGTCAGCCAATTCAGCATATTAGCATGCTTGTATTACGATGCTTTGATGCAAGCATGTTGTGGCATCAAACCAGCTCAAGTTATAAAGCCAATGGTCAGGTTGCAATACTGGTTGCAGCTCCAGAGCATGCATGACAAAGTGCGTGTTTGCTGTGCTTGGTCATGTGGAAATTGTTAAGTTTATATTGGTCATTGCTGCCAAATTCATAAAATGCATGTTTGGAGTTCAGAGCACTTGAGTAATGTAAAATCACCAACACAGAATTAAAGTTACAAAATATTATTCTAACAATAGGGACCAGGTGGTGCATTGTCCTTTAAACTCTGGGACTTGGGTTGAATTCTAGCTCAGAATGATGGGATGAAAGCCCCTTCACTTTGCTCGCAGAATGGTCATAAGTTTGGGCATTCACTACTTTTGGGCATGGCATGAAACTGGAGTGGGCAGAAAGTCTGATTTCCATACATCAGGCAACATTAAGGGCAGAACTTGGTTATACTGGGATTCCACCGTATTCAGGTTGGCTTTTTAAATTCTGGGGGATGGGTAGCGTGGACTGTGGGCAGATCTTCCATCTGCCCTCCCCCCACATTAAGAGGGGAGTTCTTTAGCTTCCTTAGGAAATTTCACTCTTTATTCCTCTGAAAGGCTAAGAGCTGGTGTAACTTCCTTTGGGGCCTTTTAAAGTTCCAAATCTTCAGTAGACTGGAGGCTGAATGAAAGTCACAGACTGAAAAGAAGTGACTTTTTTCTTCAGCCCTCTGGCCCTCGGGTTACTTCGGCTGTGGGCTGCTCCTCCTTATAAGAACGAATACAGATGGGGTAGGGTGGGCACCACTGAAGCACCCTTTCAATGCTGGCAGCCCGCCCCACCCATGTAAATGATACCTTCTCCAGGATTTGGGATGGGATCTCTGGCCTATGACTAGGATAGGCACTTAAACCGGCAAAGAAGAACCCCAGGAATTTGGGGGCTTAATGATATAAAGTATCAACATAAACTTCAAAGAATTAATGCATTTCTAATTGTTAGAAGATATACTCCCCTGACTTCTTTTCCACAAATAGTTAAGCAACTTAAACAATCCAACAAGTTATATGGATTTTGTGATGGAACAAAACCAAAGTTTGTGCTTGGTACAAATGATAGGGAACAATAATTTTTCTTGCACAGAAATTTCTTAATAAACCTTAGCACAGAAGCACATTGGAGTAATATCGAGGTCCCAACTGCCTGTTCAGGTGGATGCAAAAGATCCCACAGCACTCTTTGAAGTAGGGCAGGGAAGTTTCTCCCTGTGTCCAGGCCAACATTTATCCCTCAACCAACACCTTAAACAGCTAATATATGGGGGTAGAAATTAGGTCGCGCCCCATTTGGGGCGCAAATATCGTCCGAGCGCAAATATTAGCGCCTGGCGCTAATTATCGGCATTGACAGGAAACTTCACTTTTACCGCCCCGGGAGGTGAGTGGAGCGCTAAAGCAGGCGCTGCACACCTCTCTTAAGGCGCAAAGGCCTAGGAGTGAGGCGCTACCTCAGCGCGCGAGCGCAGCGCAGCTGCTGCCAGTTAGCGAGGGAACACAGACACACTGGCGCCGGACACTTCTTAAAGCGGGGGGGGGCCACTTGCTCCCCAGCCACACCCTGCTCATTGCAGCCTTGAATCTCAGCCTGGAGAGACCTGTAATCCATTTTGCTGCCAAGCATGGAGAGGGTGAGAGAACGCGCTCATCGCTTCACCGAGCGGGCCTTGGATGCTCTGGTTGACGCAGTGGAGCGCAGACGATGCATGCTGTTCCCGGAGAGTGGCAGGAGGCCTTTGCCACGCGAGTTCAGAAGAGTGTGGAGGGAGGTGGCTCAGAGCGTCTCCTCCAGGAGCATGGTGCCCAGGACCCATGTTCAGTGCCGCAAAAAATTCAACGACCTCACTCGGGTCGTCAGGGTGAGTGGCTTTTTCTCAATACCTCTCCATCCCTCCATCTCAACCTCACTCTATGGCCAGAGGGTCTTAAAACCCCAATGCACAACACTCATCCAACACCTATGGCCCTTTCATCAAACACACACACACATTCCACACTTTGCATACAGTAAGGGCTATTCACCTATGGGAGGCACATCAGGCAAGACCATGGCTGCATATTATAAGGGCTATTCACCTATGGGAGGCACATCAGGCAAGACCATGGCTGTATATTTACTCAGATGCTGTCCTTTTTCTTGCAGGCTAAGCTGGCTCATAATCGGAGACAGCAGCAACGGACGGGTGCAGGGCGGCTTCAGCTGCAACCCCTCAGCGATCTGGAGGAGCGCGTCCACAGGATTGTGGCAAGCCGGGTGATCGGTCCCATCGCCACTGGGGACGCCGACCCCGTTGTGGACAGCAATGGTAAGGTCATCACCTTTTTGTCCTCTGTCCTTCCACTTGTCCCTCACAATACCAGCCTTTGACACATTCAATACAACTTGCTAACTCGCTGCACTTATTCCTCCCTTACTGCCACCCTGTCCTCACGCTAAAGCCACTCTTGTACCTCCCTGCTTTCAGATGGTGATTCACCAGCTGAGGAGACGGGCCCTGAAGCTGCCACTGGGAGTGATGCTGCAGCTGAGGAGGAAGAGGAAGCCGGAGCATCAGTGCCACCCTCTCCCGAGGAAGCCCATGGCCACACTGGGAACACGCCTTCCCCGGAGGGGAGCAGGGGGGAAGGGGCTGATGATGGTGAAGCTCCAGGACCCAGCGGGCTGCAGCAACGCCATGGGGGGGGGAGGGAAGAACGGGAGCCTTCTCCCCAGAGGGAGAGTATGCCAGACACTCCTACTGCAATGGACGCAGAGGAGGAGCGGCTGATTGCAGAAATGAACAGCCAGGCGGTGGGCATGCACACTGAGCTCATGGGTGCAGTGGGAAGGGTGCCCGAATGCATTGAGGCACTGGCAAGGAGTGTGGAGCACTTCGCTGTAGCACAGGCGGATGCCACACTAAAGCTTAGTGCTGCAATTCAGTCACTGGCTGCCAGGAACCCATCTGAGACTGCTCTCATGCAGACTCAGATTGAGGCCACGCGAGCACTGACTGCTGCCATCCTCGATGGTTCGTGCACATGTCCCCGGGGCTGTCACCGCGCCGCAGCAGGCCAGCAATCTGTTCTCCGGCAAATTGCTCCGGATGCTGAAGTGCTGCCCCGTGGGAGTGCCAGTGTGTCGGGCGAGCAGGGAGTTGCTGTCCTCTCTCACGATGACAGCATTCCTGCTGCCAACACTGTCACTTCTCCACTGCACTTGCCACCGCCTGTAGGACAGACTGCTGCCGCCCATGCAGAGTTGGTGCAGTCTGCAGCCGGGCCCTCCAGGCCCAGAAGTGGTCGAGGCCGTCCTTCAGGGGCATCTGCAGTGTCAGGGTCTGACGAGCAGCAGCCTTCCACCAGCCTTGCTGCAGCCACTGAGGTCCCATTACGGAGGAGCAGTAGGGTTAGAAGGGGGGAAGTGCGCAAGGGAAGGAGATCACCCTCGAAGGGCAAAATGTAGGAGGTGTGCCAAAATGCTGGTCATTTTTTTATTAAAGGCCGAGGTTCATGGCCCAACTTTTGTTTAGTGTTTTGGACATTATCTCCAGGTTGTGAGAACCAGTTATGTTATTGACTGTTTTTTTGTGTTTATTTCTATGAGTTTGTCATGAGGAATTGACACACACAGAGTTTGTAAAATAAATAAGTTTCTGTATTCAAAATATACATGGCTGGTGGTTGGAATTATTGGTGCCTTGGCCGGCTTAGGGGTTGCGTGCTGGGTTGATTCGTGTTTGTAGCAATGGCAGGGGCCCTAGAAGCGGCTTGCTATTAGTCGTTGACGGACGGCCCTTGCAGTTTGACCATTGTGGGCCGCCCTCCTGCCTTGGTGCTGCTGATGATCATCGTCCTCGTCCTGTTCCTCCTCTTCCTCCTCCTCCTCTGGTGGTGCTACAAGGCCTGGTGGCATTGGCTGGGTCCTGAGGATTGCCATGTTGTGCAACATGCAGCACACGACTACGAACTTCGAAACTTGCTCAGGCGAGTACTGCAGGGCTCCACCGGAATGGTCCAGACAGCGGAACCGTTGTTTCAGCACGCCGATTGTGCGCTCAATAATGTTCCTGGTTGCTTGATGGCTTTCCTGGTACCGCAGCTCAGCAGGGGTGTTTGGCGCACGGAGCGGTGTCATCAGCCAGGTGCTCAATGCGTACCCCTTGTCCCCCAGAAGCCAACCAACTGGCTGATGCGGTGCCTCGAAAAGTTCTGCCACAGTAGTCTGGCGCAGGATGAAAGCATCGTGGCAGCTGCCCGGATAGTGGGCATTGACAGCGAGAATCACCTGTCTGTGGTCACAGACCAACTGCACATTCAAGGAATGGAACCCCTTTCTGTTCCGGAACTCCTCTGCATTCTCTCGCGGAGCACGCAAAGCCACATGCGTGCAGTCAATGGCGCCCTGCACCATGGGGAAGCCCGCTACCCTCGCAAAGCCCATAGCACGGTCATGCTGCTTGTCTGGGGTCATAGGGAAAGAGATGAAGTCTCGTCTCCTTCTGAAGAGGGCATTGGTGACCTGCCGGATGCAGCGATGCACCGCAAACTGGGAGATATTGGCGAGGTCCCCAACAGCAGCTTGGAATGAGCCAGTGGCGTAGAAGTTCAAAGCCACTGTGACCTTCACTGCCACCGACAGAGACGTCCTGGACCTCAGCTGAGGCTGCAGATCTGGCTGCAGCAGGTGGCAGAGCTCAGTGACCACCTCCTTGCTGAATCGCAGCCTTCGCAAACACAGCTCCTCGGACATATGGATGTAGGAGAGCTGTTCACGATATACCCTGGGAGGGTAAGCTCTCCTGTACATGCGCCTGATGGCCCTCCTCCGTCTGGCCATCATTGCCACTCTCTGTCTGCGTCTCACTATCCTCCGATTCAGCTGGAGCAGGACGACGCCCCCAATCATTGCAGCCCCCATATTCTCTTTGCCAGAAAAGTAATGAGGTACAGCAACTAAAGTAGCAACAAAGTTAGGATGAACTAGGCCAAACTACCTCACAAAGCGTTGAGTCAATGTAGAAGTCTCTCTCTCTCTCTCTCCGAATCTCTCTCTCTCTCTCAGAACGAGTGGTGCATAAATGTCGACCACAGAAAAAGACAGGAAGAGGCCCCCTTTAAATAGCGCCCCCCCCAGCCCCACAGCGATTGATAACGTTCCAGTCTTCCGGTTGTTGGAAGCGCCAGGCGGTAAGGCAGGGGGCGCCACTCAATTTCCGCTCCGGGGCGCCCCAAGGGCGTTGCACCATGGAATGACGTCACAATCTGCGCGCGCAGGTGGTCACAGCGGTAAGTTTTAGCGCCGCCGCACAATCTCAAGTTAAGTTCTCGAGCGGCGCAAACAGCGCTGCGCCCGGGCGTTAGCGGCTTAACGCCCCATTAGCGCCCTCTTAAGGCGCTAACGGGAGGCGCAACCAACTGAATTTTTACCCCTGGGTCTTTTATTTAATTGCTGTTTGTGGGAGCTTGCTGTGCACAAATTGGCTGCCGCATTTCCTACATTACAACAGTGACTATATTTCAAAAGCACTTCACTGGTTGTAAAGTGCTTTTGGACATCCTGAGGTCATGAAAGTCGCTATAAAAATGCAAGTCTTTCTTTAACTTGCCACAGCTAAAAATGCCAGCTTCATGCTCATTTTTTTTAAAAATCACTGAGAAATGATGATATAGTTAGACAGATTACATTTCTGGTGCCAGCAACCTGATGCTTGGTGACTGAAGTTCCCTTTACTGGAAATAACTTAATTAAAAGGACTCATCTCCCTAAAAGAACATCCATTATAAATAAAACACATTCCATGGATAGATAATATCAAATCTGGGAGAATTATCTGTCCAATTTAGTAGTGGTAACTGCAGCTACTCCTGCCTAGTACTTAACTTGTTGGAAATGCCATCTTTCAGATGAGATGTTAAACCAAGGTCTACGTGTTCTGGTGCATGTTAAAGATCCTATGCTACTATTTGGTGATAAGCAAAGAGCTGTCCCAGTGCCATGGCCAACATTTCTGTCTCAATCAACATCACCAAAAAAAACGAATTCACCGCTCATTCATCTCATTGCTGTTTTACTTACCTATCAAAAGTGATTGCAATTCAAAATAACTCATGTGAAGCACTTTGTGGTGTCCTGAGAGACATAAGACCTTCCTTCCTTTCTTTTCTTCTTTCTTTATTTCTTCATGGCTTCTGTGTCTGACTGTACCAGAATGTAAATTACATACTTAAACTGTAATAGAATTGGTATGACAAAATAACCAATTCCCATTATAACATTTTAGCACCTGCTTCCAAGAAATTAGACTATTATACTTTCATTACATTGTGCAAACCAGTATGTAGTGAGTTCCATTTTACTGCTTAAGTGTTAAAACACTGGTCTGGTTAATCAGTAAATCTGCTTGGGAGATGAATGTGTTTCCAAGAGGTCACTCTATGTTAAAACTTAAGAAGCATTGTTTTTAATCGCTTATCCATAGCATAATGGCTTAGTAGCTGTCTCTTGTCCCAAAAACAATTATTCAAAATGAATGCATAGTCATTCATGCATTCGTGGGTCTAACATTCCCCCAGTTGGTTTCCGTGTCTGCCCACAGTTCTTTCCATCCATAAAGGGATTCTCATATTTTATGAGATTTCTTGCCCATATGGCAAGATATGGCAAGATTTTCTGCTATCCCATAGCATATTCAAGACTGACATCAATTGATTTTTGGACACTAAAGGGATCGAGGGATATGGGGATCGGATGGAAACATGGAGTTGAGGTACAAGATCAGCCATGATCTTATTGAATGGCAGAGCAGGCACAAGGGGTCCTATTTCTTATGCTCTTATTGGAGGGAAAGGAGCAGGATGACAGTAGCAATTAGACAGAAGCATAGGGTGCAGCAAATATGTGGTGGTCTTCATGGAAGAAATAAATCAGATTTTTCTCAAGCTTTGTGCTGATGAAATAGACAAGTCTGATTATATATCCAATAGCATATGATGAATTTATAATTCATTTATTTTATTGAAAAAGTTGGGAAACACAAAATTGTCTGAATTAATTTAAAATCCCCTACTCTCTTTTATCAAGGAGAAAGTTATAAAGGAGAAAATTTACCCTCAGCTTCCATAGCTGTCAATGTTTCAGGCACGGTTCGTGTGGGATCCCAGGAGTCGATTGATGCCCAGGAATGCATTGTGCACTATATTTTCTGCACATCTGTTGAAACATTGCACATGTGTCGAAGAAAAAACTTGGAAAGTGCTTTGGGGCTGATTTTAAAGTGCCCAAAGCCACAAGCATCAGGAGCACTGAGCGAGTATCATGAACAGAGCTGACAGCTCACTCAGAAAGCACGCAGTTGGCAACTAAGTCAACAATGAACATAGGCACTGCATTTTCAGATTTTATTTATGAAGGGACTTTTCCTCAACATTACCGAAACCTACTTTCTATTTGCAATTTTAAAACTTATTTCTGACACAAGTACATAATCTATCACTGGAGAAAAAAGTTTTTTTTATTAATTTTCTTTTTAAAATTACCTAATAGCAACTAAAAGATTCAGACTTAATTTTCCAGCAGAACTATGGAGTGCAAATTTAGAATTGTACACATTTGTCTTCTGTACCTTCAACATTTCTGGGAAAAAATAAGTGGATTTGGATTTTCAATCTATCAACTAGACCATCTTTTCACTCTCTTCTCTTCACAATGGCACAAGACCAACCCCCCCGCCCGCCCCCCCCATAGTTCACAGACACTCAACTGTGTCCAAGTACAATCTTACCCCCACCATAGTTTGCAAGACACTCCCTCTGCCTCCACCCCTCCTAGTTCACACTGGCACTCTGCTGCCTCCTCCCCACACCCCACCCCTCCCGTTTATGCTTATATTTTTAATCAGCAGTGCACCACTGCATTAAACAGGTGACAGATGGTCTGTTCAGTTGGGCCACGGAGTTCATTTCCTTTCCCAATGACTCACCAGAGCAGAAACAGCGAACAATAGAATTTTATCAAGTGACAGGATTTCATCAAGTACAGAGTGCCATCGATGCCATCCATGAGCCATTAAAGGTCTTGACTGAAGACACCCAAATTTCATTAATGAGAAGGATTTTCAGTTTTTGAACGTATAGCTTCTGATTGATGGCAGCCACATCAAACTGCATGTGAAAGTGTGTTACCCTGGAAGCTGCCACAATTCTTTTCTTCTCGGACGATCAAAGTTATCTGAATTGTTTAGCTAGAGCAGTGTGTCAGAAGGATTGCTTTGAGATCAGGGTTACCCACGTCAACCATGGTAGTAGACACCACTGTGTTACCCAAGATCAAGACCGACAACAGATTCAATGAAACCTGAAGTGCTACCCTCATTATTATTGCACAGACTATCACATTTCAAAAGTCCTTCTTCCGTTGCCTGGGTAGCTCAGTGGGAGTTGTACAACCCAGCAAGGGTGTCAAGAATTATAGTGCTACTACGCTTTATGTTTTATAATTGTGCTGTTTGAAAGAAATTAGATCTTCCATTCCCAGAAAATAAAGAGGAAAAAACTGGAGGCCATCAATTCCCTGATCATGACGAGATCACCCAGGAGAGAGAGGAGGGTGGCACAGGAGCAGACGCGCTCCATAAAGATAATCCACAAACACAGCAGTCTTCTAATTATTTCCATATTTATTTGTTGTCTCTTCATTATGTCCTATTAATATTTCCCAATACCATACCTATGCTTTGTGCCTAAAACTCTTCTCACACGTGATATAGGAACATAAGAACAAGAGTTTGCCATTCAGCCCCTCAAGCCTGTACTGTATTCAATTAGATCATGGCTTATCTGTACCTCAGTTTCATTTATGCACCTTTATTTTATTTCATTTACCTTACAAAAATCTATCCATTTTAATCTTGAGAATTTCAAATGACCCAGCATTCACAGCCTTTTGGGGGAACGAGTTCCAGATTTCCACTACACTTAGTGTGAAAAAGTGCTTCCTGATTTCACTCCTGAATTGCCTCGCTCTAATTTTAAGACTATGCACTCTTGTTGTGTATTTGTCCACCACAGGAAATTGTTTCTCTGTATCTACCCTATCGAATCCCTTTATCATTTTAAAGACCTTGATTCGATCACACCACAACCTTCCACACTCAAGGGAATACAAGCCAAGTTTAGGCAACCTGTCCTCATAACCTAGCCACAGCAGACACCCCGAATCTGGTCCATCTTCTGCCATTCTCCTCTCACTGTGCTCTTGCTCTGTCTCTGCTTCCTAAAGACATGCAATGGCTCCTGGCCTTTAACTGTGGCAGGTAAACTGGATGTCCCTCCCTCCCAGTAACAGGGAACCTTTTAGTAGTGGGATTTGAACCTTTAACCCACTCAGCATGCAAAATTAATTAACCCCCAGGAAAATGCAGTCAAGTGCTGGTGGGATCACGTAGGCAAGTGAAAATTACATTCTACCATGTTTCCGATGGATTAAGGAAAGTTCAAGCACAGTCCTAAGTTGGAAGCTGCAACATTTCTGGTTGGTATGATTACTCACCAGATAGACTCACTGAGCTACTGGGGAAATATTTGTCGTCATGTATTTCAACAACTTTCAGATTTCATAAAGACATTTGGAATTGTGAATGTTCCAGGATGGAACCTCCCAACTGACACCACCTACAGAAAAATGCTGTTGTGGATCGTGACTAAGAAAGGGTTAACTAATCCTGTGTGTTGTTCTGTCATCAGGAAGATATACTTGAATTATCTTTCATGGAAATCTGCCAATCTGTAGGTAGACAGTAAAATGAGTGCAGTAAACTGACCGAGAGATGATCTTTTACGTGCGGTTTACCTATTATTGTTTGCACCCTCCAGCAAGCAAATAAGATCCCGGTGACATTGACCCTTTTAGTTCAACACTCCAGAGAGAAATTGCTATAAAATGGAGAAACCAGTGAATAATAAGTGTCATCCTTTAGCTCAGTGTTAGTCACTAACTTTTTGTTGAAGGTCACAATCCCAAACAATGTCTTGCTGAAGTGTCACTGTACTATAGGATGATTCTCTACACAGTGAGCTAGCAATCTTAATCATCGCTCTGTGTGCAGTGGCCAAGTGGAAGCTAAACACTTCTGCACAGAGAAAAAACCTGCAGGAACAATCGTTCTATTAATAGATCTATTTTAATTAGAGCTGTTGCACTTTCTGCATGGAAGGCACAATAACTTTGCCTTTTAATAGTATTGCCTTTCTTTCTCTAACTGAAGAGCAAGACAAGGAGAGAGGACATCAATGATATCCAGTATGGCCAACATCTCATACCCAGGCAGAGCCTGAGTGGAGGCCCAGATGCACCTGATAAAGATAATCTGCCAAAAGTCATAGATGATGGGAGGGTGGGCTGTAAATGGTCCTGGGATATAATATTGCAGTATCGCTTCAGCTCCATTATTGCTAGGTTTCAATGGGGTAAAAATTGGATAGGGCTCATTTTCCGACACATAACTAACAGTGCGCAGACAGCACACACCCCAGCTGGGAGGCCCAAGGCTCACCAGAAATGGACCTCAGGACTTATTGTAATCATTTGAGTCAGCTGCTAACACTTGCCGCACCTCCAGAGGCAGCTCACCCATTGTAAGGGTTTCAGGTTTGGGCCGCCTGCCTTGCCTGGAGCCTGCTCCACTCATCGCCAACCAATTTAGTGCCGAGGTCTTGAAACAGGTGTTGGGCCCCTCCTTTACATATGTAAGGAACCCAACACCTGTTACAGGTGGGTGCCACAGGCGCCTGGGCAGCTGCCTCTATCAATATGGTGGTGCGCATACCCCTGGTGCCTATCGGATGCAGGGCGTCGTTCCCTGGAATTGTCTCTTGTTGTGCCAGTGTTGCACCTGTAAAGTGGGTGCAACAAAATCCAATTTCTACTACAAAACAATAAATTAGTGGTTGTACAAGCTAAAATGTCCACAGCAAAATGCAGTGAAACAGATAAAGCAGTAGAAATGCCATCAAGCCTCTCAAAATAGCTACTTTTAACTAGACAATAAACTCATTCAGACAATATAAGCGGAACGTCTTGCTGTCCCCATTATTCATATCATGCGGATTTTACACCAAAAAATAAATGTAAATATTTCTAAAACTGTTCAAACATTGAGATCATCCATGTTACCATATGCAGTGTAAATTGTAAAAGATTTTGCAAACCCTCCAAAATCTGCTATTAAGCGCACAATGCATTGCCTAATGTATGTGTATCATACAGGTTTTTTTAAAAAATGTTCCTTGATCCTTGTGATTTGGAGAAATGAGAATTTTCTTGCTATTCTCTAAACTCTCTCTTATAAAGATATTTATATTAGAGAACTTACAAATCGCATTGTGGATTCTTACTCATTTGGAGACATGGTACATATAGGGGGGAATTTTAACTTGCCGACTGCTGCGAGCGGGGGGAGGGGGTGTCTGGTAGCACGCGGGAGACCCGGAAGTAAGTGCAGTGCATCTGTCAGTGACTTTTTAACCCAGCCACTGTATTAGCATATGATTTCCAGGTTTCCCGACCAATTAGGTTGAGTGGGCGTGATGACAACCCAGCATGAGTCGATTTCAACTCCAGCATTTAAAGGGATACCTGCAAAGATGACATTTGATGGATTCTGGAGTTGGGAGTACAACACTAGGAATTGACAGAATGGAGTCCAAACGTTCAAAGTCTGTGCGTCATTTTAGTGACACCTCTCTGGAGGTGCTGCTGGGGGCTGGAAGGGCTCGCAGGGAGATACTGTTCCCTACTGATGGGAGGAAGAAGCCTGCTGGTGAAACAAAGAAGGTGTGGCTGGAGATTGCCCATGAGGTCAGCATCAGGATTGTAATGCCACACTCCTGGATTCAATGCCGAAAGCATTTTAATGACCTAAGCAAGGCAGGAAAGGCGAGTACAGTGACACATTAATCTACATCCTGATGTGTGTATCACGCCAGCCCCCTCACTTTGCCTTCTCAAGCCTACTCCAGCACATCACTCCTCACACCAACTTACCTTGCAGGTGCATCCCTCTCTGTCTATGCACTTCCTCACATCCCCATCTGTCCATCCACCACTGACACTCACCCTCATCTTTATGCAATGCCATGCCTCTCTTTCATAGTCACCCTCAACAAATGCTCTCCATCCATCCATCCATTCAACATATGCCATTACTGTCACTCATAGGTTTCTTCGTTCCCTCCTTGCAGGAGAAGAGAGCATGAGGGAGAGGCAGAGTACTGGAGGTGGCCCTCCAGCCATCTCGCAACTGACAACTGCGGAGGAGGCGGCGCTGGACATTAGTGGATGCTTGGCATGCTTGGTCGTCAGAAATGGGGAGATGGGGGCCTCCCAGCTACCAGGTGACAGAATTAAATATCACACATGGCATACAACACTCACTCATGTTGACTTGATGTCAATAGTGAGGGACATATGATCATGTGCAAAATGATCACCTAAAACATTCTTATCTTGACAGTTCTAATTCATGTCTTTAATTTCCCACAGGGCCTTCAAGCGTTCCACAGGAGGTGGTGCAGGAGGATGAGGAAGACTCGGAGGAGGAGGTCACTCACTCTGAGGGTGCACCATCACAGGACTCATGCAGACCATGGACCAGCTCAGATACTCACACTTCGGTGGGACCGGTAAGGAAGATATTTGTGTTTTCACCGGGTGACTCACACATCACAAGTGAGCAAGAACAGATGGTGGAGACAGGGACAGCAGTGGAGAGTCCACGTTGGAGGTCACAGGACACTCCAAGCTCTGCTCAGCTGGATGGAGATGCTGAACCTCGGAGGCCGTTAACAAAGATGATACTTCTGGAGCAGCAGCAGAGAATGTGTGATGTATTGGCTGGCTTTCCAGCCACACTGTGCACACTTGCAGAGAGATTGGAGGAGTCCATCTCAAGCAGGAGTGGTATGATGTTGCATGTCTTTGCAATGACGTCTTCGTCCATGGAAAGAGTGGCCACTTGCATGGAGCATCAAACGCGGCAATCAAATGAGTGCACGCAGGCCCTCACCAATGGATTGCACACTATGAATGCCACCTCAAATAGGATTCATGAAGCTCTAACCTTGGCTGTTCATCGCCCCACTGATCTGCAGCAAACTGCTCTCCAGTACATTGCTAGCAGGGAAGTGCGGGTGGGCCATGAGAGGGATGATGGTGAAAGGGGACATACAAGTGGTGACTTGGCTCAGAGCACTTCCACTTCTCATCCGTTGCCTGTCCCCCCCACCCCCAGTCAGTACCCCACATGCTGCCTCGTGTCCAAATCATTGAATCTGCCCCTTCACTAGTGCATGTGGAGCAGTCTTTGGCAGCGCCCTCACCGGCTCCAAAACCCAGAGGACATCGACCAAGAGCATCTCAGCAGTAAGACCAGGGATCTGAGCAGCCTGCCTCTACCTCTGCTGAAGCCACAGGGGTTGCACCATGTAGAAGTGCTAGGAAGAGGAAGAGTAAAGAGTTGCACAAGGGGATGTACACGGGTGTGTTACACAATGTTAGATTGCTAAGTTTCTGTTTTATTTTTGAGCCACATAAATATTATTTGTTTCTACCACTTTCCTGTGTTGCCCATTTTTGGCTGCTGCCTGGCAAGTGGCCTTTCCAGTTGTGATGAATGACAAGACAACAATTAACACCGAGCAATGTGAGGCTGTGAAAGGGATGCTTGGTTGTTTGCACGACTGCTTCGTGTTTGGGGGAAGGGGCGTGGGGGGGTGGGGGGGGGTGGTCGGTGGTGAAAATGGATTTTGCATGTGGCTGCCAGATGGGTGGACTGGTGGAACCTAACTGAACCTTGCAATAATGAGGGCATCCCAGGCAGCAATGTGCGCCACTGCTGGTGCATTGACTGCATCATGTTCTTCCTCCTCGGAATTGTCTGAAGAGGCTCTGTGCTCTGCGCCTTGTTCCTCCTGAAGGTCCAAACCTCGCTGCTGTGTAGAGCGCAACACACCACAACCATTCTGGAGACCCTGGCTGGTCCGTACTGAAGGCTGCCTCCAGAGCTGTTGAGGCACCTGAAGCGTATCGTCAGCATGCCGATTGCTTGCTCAGTGACACGTCTGGTTGTCATATGGCTTTCATTCTTTTGCTCCTGAGCCTCATTGGTTGGGTTCCTCACTGGTATCATCAGCCATGTTTTAAGTGGGTATCCCTTGTCTCCAAGCAGCCACGCGATAAGTTTGCTTCAAGGTGTGAAGAGATCAGGGAGGGTGGACTGGCACAGGAAGAAAGCATCATGGCAGCTGCCTGGGAATCTTGTGCACACCTGCATAAACATCTTTTTGTGGTTGCATGCCAGCTGCACATTGATGGAGTTGAGGTTGAAGATCAGCCATGATCTTATTGAATGGCGGAACAGGCTCGAAGGGCCTTATGACATACTCCTGCTCCTAATTCTTATGTTCTTATGTTCTTGTGATGGAGTGGAAGCCCTTGCGGTTGATGAATACTCCTGGGTGATCGGGGGGTGCCTTAATTTCCACATGCTTGCAGTCGATGATGTCCTGCACCTGTGGGAAGCCAACCAGATCCACAAACCTGAGCGCCTGCTCATTCTGACTGGCATCATCAGTGGCAAAGTTGACATAATTGCCAGCCCTGGCAAACATGCCATCAGTCACCTGTCTATTGCATTTATGAGCGAGGAGGATCCTGCAAATGTTTCTGCCACAGCCCTGGAAGGAGCCAAAGGCAAGGAAGTTGAGGGCGGTGGTGACTTTGATAGCCACTGGTAAAGTGTGGCCACCATGTCCTCTTGGCAGCAGGTCTTGTTCCAGCAGACTGCAAACGTCTGCGACCACCTGACGCGAGACCCTCAGCCTCCTGAGACACTGGTGTTCCGACATGTCCAGGAAGCTCATCCTCTGCCTGTACACCGTGTTGCAGGTATGGCCTCTTGCGAGCTGCACTTCTCTGCTCATCCCCTCTCTCCAGTGGAGCGGCAGGTCTGTGAGGAACAGGCTGTTACTGCTCCTACTGGTGGTGCTGCTCCTGCTGCTGGTGCTCCTGCTGGTGCTCTTCTTGCTGCTGCTGGTCATCTTGGTCCTCATCTGAGATCCAAAGTAAAACAGCATAAGTGGCACCCATCCTGAGAGATCACAGCTCCAAAGGGGAGATCAGACGTACAAACCTCCAAAGTTGTGAAAGTCACATCTAAAATTGTGAAAGTAACCTCTCAGCACAAGCACTGTGAACAAAGCCTATCACACAATCAGGCAAGAAAGCAGCTGTGAGATTTCAGTACTTATTGGAATATTTGCCCATCATATCTTCAGCCCCCTCAATTGCTGCTGTGTTCTTGCCTTGCTTTTACTGGCAAGTTCCAGGCAGCCTGGGAAAACTGTGCACCCACAGTAAAATTCCAAAGCCCATGTTAATATCGCTGTTAATGACCGATATTAATTGGACAGAAGAGGTAGGTAAAGGGGATAAGGGAATGGAGTTTCAACGTGTACAGGACTCCTTTCTAACCCAATATGTAAAAAGCCCAACGAGGGAGGATTCGATATTGGATCTAGTAATGGGGAATGAACCAGAGCAGATAAGAGATGTAAAAATAGGGGAATATATAGGCAATAGTGACCATAATATAATACGCTTTAAGATGATAATTGAGAAGGACATAAGTATGACAAAAGCCAAGTTAATAGATTGGAGAAAAGCTGATTTTGAGGGGCTGAGAATAGAACTTGGGGAAAAAAATGGGCAACAATATTGGCAAACAACAATGTAGAAAAGCAATGGGAAACATTTAAAACGGTGTTCAACAGAGTGCAGAAACAATATATTCCACTAAAAGAAAAGAATAAACTAAACAATAATGATACGCCATAGATGAATAAAGCCATAAGGGAACAATTGAGGGTAAGGAAAGAGGCATACATTAAGTACATAGACAGCAGGAGAGTGCATAATAAGGGAGAATATGAAAAGATTAGGAGAGAAGTCAAAAGAACAATTAAGGAGGCAAAGAGGAACTATGAAATTAAATTATCAAGGAACATAAAACAAAATAGTAAAATATTTTATAGGCACATCAATACAAAAAAGGTTGGGATGGGAATAGGGCCATTAAGGGATAGACAGGATAATACCACAGGTAACGATAGCGAGATAGCAGAAATATTAAATAATTATTTTGCTTCAGTATTTACCAGAGAGATAGAACAGTTGGACATGACATTGGATGATGAGATTAGTAATGAGATAAGTGCATGTAAAATAAAAAAGTGGATATATTAAATAAAATAATCAAACTCAGAGGATAAAAATCCTGGTCTGGATGGATTGCATCCACGTATTTTAGAAGAATCTAGGGAAGAGATCGCAGAGGCATTACTACACATATTTAATAATTCGTTAGAAAAAGGTGTAGTGCCAGAGGACTGGCGGATAGCTAACGTATTACCGATATTTAAGAAGGGGGATAGAACATGTCCAGGGAATTATAGACCAGTCAGCTTAACATTGGTGGTAGGAAAAATAATGGAATCCCTGCTAAAGAAGAAAATAGAAGAACATCTAGAAACCAAAAATATAACAATGAATAGTCAGCATGGATTTCAAAAGGGAAAGTCTTGCTTGACTAACCTTATAGAATTTTTTGAAGAGGTAACAGAGAGAGTAGACAATGGTAATGCAGTAGATGTAATTTATCTGGATTTTCAGAAGGCCTTCGATAAGGTACCCCATAATAGACTGACGGTCAGAGAATGCAGAGTCAGGGGACAAGTAGCAGAATGGATTGCTGGCTGGCTTCAGGACAAAAAGCAGAGAGTAGGAGTAAAGGGTAACTATTCACAGTGGCAGAAGGTGGGTAGTGGTGTTCCACAAGGATCAGTGCTGGGACCACTGTTGTTCACAATTTACATTAACAATTTAGACTTTGGAATGAAAAACACAATTTATAAATTTGCAGATGACTCCAAATTGGGGGGGGGGGGAGGGGGGGGCGAGATAGTCAATACTAAGGAGGACTGCAACAAATTACAGGAGGACATTAATAAACTTGCAGAATGGGCATATAATTGACAAATGAAGTTCAACACAGATAGGGAGGTCACTTATCACTTGGAGGGTGCGAGTCTAGGTGGGGTAGAGGAACAAAGGGATCTAGGATTACAAATACACAAATCACTAAAAGTTGTGACACAGGTTAGCAAGGCCATAAAAAAAGCAAACCAAGCGCTAGGGTTTATTTCTAGAGGTATAGAATTGAAAAGTAGGGAAGTTATGCTAAACCTATATCGAACCTTGGTTAGACCACACTTGGGACTCGATTTTAATAGCCCTGAGGAGGCGGGATGGCAGCGAAAATCAAAAAAAATGGCTTCAGGCACCTAACCCGCCTCCATCTCGCCCCCACCCGATTTTCGTGAGTGTCGGGTCAGCCGCTCCCAAACTGACCTGACTGGAACCGGTGGAACAGACAGTTAAGGCAGTTAACAGCCTGTTAACTGCCTTGCTAATCCTATTTTGATAGTGGTTTCCCATTTTTGTGCTTCTGGCTCCTGTTTCCCATCTTGTCAGAAACACGCCAACTGCAAGGAGACGAGTTTCTCGAGGACATGATTTGTAATCATTGGTGCAGCACTTTAAAAGTGCTCCTGTAACATGGCTGACATTCAAATGCAACAACTTTGTTGTTGGAGGTTTGGGATAAGATTTTACAAATCTAATGACCTTGTGACTGTTCAAACTGACACCCATCTGCAGTGTTACCTGATTGGTATAATTTCAGGCCACTTTGAGTGTGTGCTTGCAAGCTTCTTGCATCAACTGAAATCTAGAACAACGGGATGGGAACCATTTACATCCTCTCATCCTGGTCGTCAGATTTGGAGGAAGAGCAGCTGCGGCAGCACCACAATAGCAGCGCCAACCTCCTCCTCACCCACCTGATGCTGCACTGGACGCAGGGCATCAGCACCTGACGAAAATTGCTGGTCGGGAGGCATCACCATGGCCAGATTTTCTTCACTTGATGCTGTAAATCCTGGCTGCCACATGATATGCCAGGTTGACACCATCCCACACCAGCACCGTGAAGCATCCCATTAATGTCCAAACCATTCCATGCACACACATCACTATAGCGGGGGGGGGGGGGGGCGGGGGAGAGAGTTATGACTGAACAATCACTGGAACTCAGTAAGACACTTCTCAAAGTGTGCTCAGATCTGTCCAATAAGAGGCACTTTTGGAAAAAGATATTACACTGTATGACAACACATTACCAAAAGCTTCACATGGACATTGGCTAAACCTCTCAAGTGCCTATCCTTGTATGTTGTTAGTTGGTGTGCTTGCAGTAGGATGAGGGTGAGTGTGAGGGATGGCTAGTGAGATGGGGAAGTGATAAAGTAGATAGAGAGGGTTGGGTGGAAGTTCAAGGTAAGTTGGTGTCCTGGGGAGGTCTCTACCGCCCTTGGAAGGGAAGAGAACCTCTCTGCATGCTGTGACTACCTCCATAAGCATATGGAGGGAGTCAGTGGAGAGCCTGGGTGCAAGTGTTCACCTTTGTGCAGTGATTGTCAGTGTTTGCAGCACTTCAATACCGTCAAACACTGACAGATCAACTGTCAAAATAAAATTGTGCATGGCCCCTTTAAGGAAACCGGCAGATGACGTGTCATCAAATGACATCATCAGACCCGCTTCCTGTTAATTGGCTGGTAAGCCCACAGGGCAGGCTTAACAAGACCAATCAAGGGAAAATCACGTCTGCAGAGTGGAGGCAGCTGGGGGCGGGACCGGAACCTGGAAACCAGCTGACCCGCCCCCATCCTGCCTCCAGAATTAAATTTGCAGCCTTAGAGTACTGTGTACAGTTCTGGTCGCCATATTATAAAAAGGATATAGAGGCACTGGAGAGGGTGCAGTGAAGATTTACAAGGATGATACCAGAAATGCGAGGGTGTACACATCAGGAAAGGATGAACAAGCTGGGTCTCTTTTTCTCTTGAAAAAAGAAGGCTGAGGGGTGACCTAATAGAGATCTATAAAATTATGAAAGGTTTTGATAGAGTGGATACAGAGAGTATATTTCCACTTGTGGGGAAGAGCATAACTAGAGGCCATCAATATAAGATAGTCACCAAGAAATCCAATAGGGAATTCAGAAGAAACTTCTTTACCCAGTGAGTGGTGAGAATGTGGAACTCGCTACCACAGGGAGTGGTTGAGACAAATAGTATAGATGCATTTAAGGGGAGGCTGAACAAACATATGAGGGAGAAGGGAATAGAGGGTTACGCTGATAGATTTAGATGAGGAAAGACAGGAGGAGGCTCGAGTGGAGCATAAATGCCGGCATGGACTGGTTGGGCCGAATGGTCTGTTTCTGTGCCGTATATCCCATGTAATCCTATGATTAACAAACTGAAATTAACAACCTGCCTCTCCCGCGGGGGTTGCACGCACACAGCCTAATGTGCTGCAGTTACATGCGGAAGACGGCAGGTTGGAGCTGGCTTCCTAGCACATTGTCAATTTCTGCACTTTTAACCCCCCCACCACCCACTACCAAACCCACATGCTCCTGCAAGTTAAAATTCATCCCATAGTTATTTTTCCTGCATGTTACCATCTGAGGAATGGCAGTACCATATCAAGGCTGCACTACCTTTGGGATGGTGTTATTGGGGTTTTGGAAGAGAAGAATGGCAATCCTTGCTTCACCACATTAATGAACAGCTACATACCATCAATATTAATTAACAGAATGAAATTCCAATCATATTGGGCTGGATTTTGTCTTGGGGTCGGGTTGGGGTCGTGTAATCCGCATTTCGTGTTTCCCCCCCGACTCCAGATTAATGTGGATGCCTGATGCAATTTTCACTTAATTGGGCAGTTGAGTTGGAGCATGTGGGAACCCATGAACTAATTAGTGTTTTCAGTCTGAAAGTCGCCTCTGATGATGTCATCATTGCTGACTGCCTAGTCTCAGAGACTGTTGGTGAGAGAGGACCTGCCTGGCTTTTGATGTGAGTGGACCTGGATGCAAAAATGGGGGTGGGGGGTAAGAGAGAGAGAGAGAGAGAGAGAGAGAGAGAGAGAGAGAGCGATGTAATAGTGGACCTGCAGCCGATAGTCAGCTATCCACTTGTGCTCCCACCAGGTTTCACTGGAGTGTTTCACACCAGGCGTGCTTCACGTCAGAAGAGGGTTAAACTAGCTACAGCATTTCAAAATGGCATTACAGAGCCAATTTAGAGCTTGTTAAGGGCTTTAATGGCCTCTCCCGCCTCTTGAAGGCGGGACGGAGTCAGGAACCCCGCGACTGATTATGTCAAAATTGCGTGGAGGCGGGATGGAGTCGGGATGGGGTCGGAAACCCCGACCCCGCAAATTTAACCCCCCACACGCCTCCAAACCCGACTCCATGGGTCATTCAAAATCCAGCCCATTGTTTTTAGATATTTTTCAATTTTTTTTGTCCCCTTTCTTTGAGGCCATTCATCTGCCTGTGCTCCCACTCAGCTGGGTGCGAAAACTGCACTGATTCAGAATTCTGGAGGGCTCATCCGTGCTTTGCTGCCTTGTAGTATTAAAATAAAATATTCATAGTTACCATTTGATCACAAACATCTATAACTAGGACAGAAGGTTATTGTGTGTGCTTTAAGATATGCAAATAGAAGAGCACTCTAATAATGTATAACTCAGTCACAGCACATTCAGCAATTACTGCTGTCACCGATTGCCGTAGCAGTAATGGCTGAATGTGGCAGGACTGACTGACATTACTGTACGAATGTATAAGTTGCATAGTATTTTACTCAAAAATTAAGGTCAGAAAAATGTGGACAATTGCATGTTACTGAAGTCTGCACAATACATCTCCATACAACATTGCCAAATGCTCACAAGCAATAGTGACAGAGCTTCAGGTTTAACCCCTTCAGGGCTGCTGGGAATGATGATACATTTCTTTTGAAATGTAATCCTTAAAAGATCCAATGCAGAGCTCCCTTTTTCCTTCAAAACTGATGCATATTGCTGTACGTGTGTCTGTCTAATATTTTTGCTGCTATCACAAAAATATAATAATTAACGACCAGTTATTTTTCTGCTCCATTACCACTATCTGACCTGTTGAAAATGTCGGCCACATGCCATGTTTTATCCAACATTTGCCAGAATCCACACAACTGCTGGAACTAAGAAGAGAAAAGACTGGCAGCAGATGAAAAGCAAATGCACAATTGTTTAAACAAAATATTTGTAATAACATTGATTTACTCTGTATGTGGTCCACGGATATATAATGTCTCAAGTTGTATGCAACAGCAAACAGCTAAGAAGCACTGCCACATTTATTATACAATTAGCACATACCAAGATGAAGTACAGTGGTGATTATTTTGGATCGGTTCCTTCCACATACAAAATCATAACCTGCCTGGGGTTCTGATTGCAATGTATTGTTTTTGTAATAGGAAATGAGGAATCTATGAAAATGACCTGTACTTACTATATGAAAATACAGCATAGCATAATTTAGAACAGTCTCTTACCTCTTAAATAAAATGTTATTTGCATTATAAAATTCTGAACAGCGAAAAGTGTGTTCAGGTTACGAGGAATATATTAAAGGAAATGATACTCATTTTGTATTATTAAATGGTAACAGTTAATTAAAGGACAAAGGTAAACATTATTTCTGTTGGACAGTATTGACATCTTGTTGGCAGTTTTTTGTAGGACTTTTCCTTTTGTTTTCTGGATGAAAGGAATGCACATTTAAGTAATCAATATGTCACTCAGCAAGAAATATTTCTTTGCCCTGTACAAGTTGCAGATGGTTAGGATTTAGTTTTAAAATGTAAAAGCATTTTGTGTGCTATTTATCTGGAAGTATGGGTACTAATGTGATGTAAAGATATCTCCAGCAAGCAAGGGTTCATCCTTCAATTGTACAATTAAAAAAAAGAATATTTCCATTGGGGTCTAGGACTGAGAATCCGTGTCTCAATACAGACAGGAACTCATTTATTTTACAAAAATGCTAATAAAAATTATTGCCTCATCTGTGATGCACACAGTGTAGATATGGGTTCCCATAGTCTGCACTGTAGCTAATACCAATGGTTAACAAGGGTAAAAGAAAGGAAGAACTTGCATTTATATAGTGCCTTTCACATCCTCAGGACAACCCAAAGCACTTCTCAAGCAATCAAATACTTTTGAAATATATTCATTGTTTTAATGTAGGAAAATGCAACAGCCAACTTGATCACATCAAGGTCCTACAAACAGCTGTGCAATAAATGACCAGGTAATCTGTTTTTGGCAGTGTTGGTTGAGGGATAAATATTGGCCAGGACTCTGCTCCTCTTCGAATAGTACCGTGGGAACTTTTACATCCACCTTAGAGGGTGGACAGGGCCTTGGTTTAATATCTCATCTAAAAGTCAGCAGGGGAGATTTTAGGTTTGTGCCATAAATAATTTTATTATCAGTGGTGCGGCTGCACAAGGCCATAGTTGGGACGCCAGAACCATTTTCAGGGTCAGGCCTAATTTAAGTTTTTCTGGTTAAGCTGTGGTGCCATACTATTCCCTCCACAAGCTTCACCACTACAGCTCGCCGGTTTGGGACCTCGGATAAATGTGCACAAAGATGGCCGACAGGTGGGGTCTGTTGGGGGAAGCATATCCGTGGTGGGAGATTGGGGCAATAGCAGGCAGGAAGACATTTGAATGCTCTTCCTGCCTCCATAAAAATCTTAAAACAAAGAGAAAAGCTTACCTTTTCGCAGCAGCCTCCAGCGATCCCTTTAAGGACAGTTAGTTAGGCCACTCAAGGCCTGGTAAAAGTGGGACTAGCATGCACTTCACATGCTCTGTCCATTTCTCTATGAAAATTGAAATTGGTGTAGGACCCCGAGTTGCATATTCAAAGAGCCACATGTCTATTTTGGAGGGCCTGCTGGGCGGCCATTTAATGCCTGAAAATTGAATCACGTAGGCAAATGGGTGTACAAGGTCCCCACCAGAGTCGCCCGTTTTTCAGGCAAGAAACAGGAGGCCGGCAGTTTAAAATACCCCTGTCACCTCTGACTGTGCAACACTCTCTCGGTATTAAACTGAAGAGTCAGCCTAGATGCTCAAGGCTCTGGGTTGGGGCTTGAACCCACGACCGGGTACGGTGGCTGCAGGGGACCTGGCCTCTTTCAATATTCTACTTCTAAAGCTTACGTTGTCTAGCTGTACAGATGCATAGAAGACCAGAAAGGTGATTGGAGCTTCTATGCGCAAATAATAGACACATAGACATGAGATAGGTTTACATATGAGCAAACCCACGCACAGTTGAACATTTACCTCTCCCCTCCCACTCCCCCACTCACCTATTTATATGCAAAATAACCTTGTATAAAAAACAGTGGAGAAATATACATGTTCTCTTCCCAACCTACAGGCACGTTGCTACTAAACAGATCTGCATTGTAGTGCAAGGACATTGCCATCTTTCCTTTGTATACTAGTACATGCTAAATCATCAAAAGACTTTTTTTTTTAAAAAGCACTCACAATAATATAATGCTTTTGCTTTTGCTTTTACAATATGCTGTGATTAGAAAGCATATGAACCATTTAAATTAAGCAGCTCAGGGAATGGAGGATCAATCTGATTAACATGGGTTGTTAGCAACCAAACAAATTGCCGTAGGCCTGAGTAATGATGGGAAGGATTTCCAACTGAGTTTAACAATCATTTGCGGGCTGCTGGTCAAAGGAGCTGCCATGGGTCTGCTGAAAACCAGCAAGCTTGTGCAGCATGTGGAGGAAACAGTTTTGCTCTAATTAATCATTGTGCTACAGTGCAGCTGCAGGGTCATGACTCCCCACGGGTTAGTAGACCTAAACTGCCAGAATTGTGTTGAGACAGCTTGTAATTTTATTCAACAATTTTTATGCTAAATGACCCAGTCACTACTTAGTTTGCATCATTGAAAGAGTGTAATGATTATAGATGTGTAGATCGACAGGATTACTATTTTATAGCAGTCCTGTGGCATTGCTTATGGTGAGTCGGAGAATATGCTGGAGGGCTGCACATTTTGAGGTATTTTAACTGGGAGTGGGTTTTGGACGGGAGGATGGGGTGAGTGTCAAACCCACCCGACGTTATCAGTCTGAGGCCCGGCCATCATTTTTGAATGATTTTTGGTTCAAGTTTTTGCTTTTTCATTTGTATATTTTCCGATATTTTTTACAACTAAAATCATTTGAGTTTTTTTTCCCAAGAATACTGATTAGTTCAGTCTCTCCTTTGCTTTATTGATAGATTTCCATCATTGCTCCCGGCTACAGCGTTTCAGTTTGTTGCTGCTTTACAAATAAGAAAGTTAAGCCAATCAAGTGAAAGGTTGACACAGAAATTTGCATAATGCAGGTATAACGGGGTGTGTAATGCTTGAAGTATAAATGGACAAAACACAGATCATATGTAACATATATATTACTAGCAGAATTAGAGCCAGTTAACTGCAAGAAGTGTGTATATGAACAAGTGGGATAACTGAAATCTGATGCCTGAAGTGTGACAGGCAGGAAGTGCATGCGGACATATATTTTTCATATATTACTAGCAGATCTCCTGCAACATTGCTCACTTTAAAACAAGATGGTAGGCTATTTTCTAACGACAAAAGTGTTATATTATGTATTGTAAAATGTATTATTCTGCTGGTACAGTGAAACTATGGGATAAATTTTCAACGTGCTGCCCAGGCATAATACTTGTGTTACAGATTGGTTGCCCATTAAACACCCCTGATTTTCAATTCCATTGATTTGAATCAAAATGAAAATCGGGTGGTTTGTCTAGCAGGCAGCTAATCGGCAATGCCAGTTTTATGCCAAGATGGCAAGTTGAAAATCTATCGCCATGTCCCTTTAAGCCCACAGTTTCTAATTGTTCGTGGAAAAAAGCCTCAGCTCATTCGGCACTTGATTGCGATTTGATGAAGGAACTTAGCTAATCGGAATGTACTTGTCCACTGCAGGCTCCAGCGGAGAAGCACACACCATTGTTCTACATTTGTAACGAAGTGTGCCAATTACACACACTGACTCGCCGTCTGGAATTCTTTTGCTTTGACAAAATCCTGGCACATCTTATTCGTATCGTGAGTTCCACCCGACACAAGGATGCACCCTTGACCTCAGCCTATTTCTGGGACTGAGCTCTGTTCATAATCAAAGCAAGGTCCCTGGCCTCCTCCAGGAAGTCTGCCTGTAAAGGACTGGAAAATGGCTACAGAAGACCTTGGTTGCCTGCCACAGTGTAGTGTAGCCAGTGGCCTTGGGGCTGAGCACAAAGTAAACGATATGTGTATTTTTTTTTAAGTGCCACAGTGTATGCAATCAGTCACCCTGCACTATGTCCCGTTAAAATTTAAATCCCCCCCGGCCCCGCCCCCCACCATAGCAGCAATTTATGCCTGGTAGCTCTGGCATTCCTTTTGCCCAGGGTAGCTATGGTACAAGTGCATAAAACACATTGGATATGTATTATATATGTCTACCAATAGATAGTCGAGTGTTCTGTACATCACCTCCAGCTGAAAAGCCTGGAAGTGGCAGGATAGAGCAGGGCTTAGCTACTAGAGGAAATTACTCATCCCAGTCCCCTCAATCACAGCAGGGAGCCAGACATATATATCTACAATATATAAAACAGAGGGTAGAAACTTGTCTTGGGCGCTAGCAGAAAATAAGTCTTCTTCTTGGGCAGTCCCTCGGAACCGAGGATGACTTGCTTCCACATTAAAAATGAGTTCGCAGGTGACTGATGAGTCCAATGCGGGACCTACAGTCTCTGTCACAGGTGGGGCAGATGGTGGTTGAAGGGGCGGGTGGGTGGGGTGCTTGGGTTGACGCGCGCTCCTTGCGCTGCCTGCGCTTGCTCCCGGCGAAGAGACTCGAGGTGTTCGGCGCCTTCCCGGATGCTTCTCCTCCACTTTCTGCGGTCTTGGGCCAGGGATTCCCAGGTGTCGGTGGGGATGTTACACTTTTTCAAGGAGGCTTTGAGGGTGTCCTTGAAGCGTTTCCTCTGCCCACCTGGGGCTCTCTTGCCATGCCGGAGCTCCGAGTAGAGCGCTTGTTTTGGGAGTCTTGTATCGGGCATGCGGACAATGTGACCCGTCCATCGGAGCTGATCGAGCGTGGTCAAAGCTTCGATGCTGGGGATGTTGGCCTGAGCGAAATCACTGACGTTGGTGCGCCTATCCTGCCAATGGATTTGCAGGACCTTGCGGAGGCAGCGTTGGTGGTACCTCTCCAGTGCTTTGAGGCGCCTGCTGTACATGGTCCATGTCTCTGAGGCATACAGCAGGGCGGGTATCACTGCTGCTCTGTAGACCATGAGCTTGGTGCCGGGTTTGAGGTCCTGGTCTTCAAACACTCTCTTCCTCAGGCGACCGAAGGCTGCACTGGCACACTGAAGGCGGTGTTGGACTTTGTCATCGACGTCTGCCCTTGTTGACAGTAGGCTCCAGAGGTATGGAAAGTGGTCCACGTTGTCCAAGGCCTTGTCGTGGATTTTGATAATCGTGGGGCAGTACTGTGTGGCGGGGGCAGGTTGGTAGAGGACCTTTGTTTTACGGATGTTTAGCGTAAGGCCCATGCTCGTGTACGCTTCGGTGAAGGTGTTGACGATGGTTTGGAGTTCGACCTCCGAGTAAGCGCAGACGCAAGCATCATCTGCATACTGTAATTCAACGACAGAGGATGGGACGACCTTGGATCTGGACTGGAGGCGACGGAGGTTGAACAGTTTCCCGTTTGTTCTGTAAATTAGCTCCACTCCAGTGAGGAGCTTACTGAGGTTGAGATGGAGCATTGCAGCAAGGAAGATCGAGAAGAGAGTTGGTGTGATGACACAGCCTTGCTTGACCCCAGATCATACGTGAATTGGGTCTGTGGTGGAACCGTTGGTCAGGATCACGGCTTGCATGTCGTCGTGAAGCAGGCAGAGGATGGTGACAAACTTTTGAGGGCAGCCGAATTTGAGGAGGACACTCCATAATCCCTCATGGTTGACAGTGTCGAAGACCTTTGTGAGATCAAAGAAGGCCATGTACAGCAGTTGGTGCTGTTCTCTGCATTTCTCTTGTAATTGACGTGTGGTGAAGATCATGTCCATTGTGCCCCTAAGTGGGCGGAATCTGCATTGCGACTCTGGGAGGAGCTCTTCGGCCACTGGGAGAAGGCGATTGAGGAGGATTCTTGCGATGACTTTCCCTGTGGCAGACAGCAGGGAGACTCCTCTGTAATTATAAAAAATAAGTGCTAGCAAATCGGCAGTCCGTTTATCAATCCTCCCGATTTTCTTTTATATTGGAGAGTAAGATTGAGAAATTGTTAAGAAATGCATTTTATGCAGAAGTATTACCTATATTAAATCCATTTTATATTAAGTTCTGTACGAATGGATTGCAGAGGAACAAGCAACTGTTGCTGAAGCTTCACATCTCCACCTGATGTAACCATTATTTTTTCAACTGTTTGTTCTTCGAATTAAAAGCATCGAATGTAATGGGAGAAGGCTCGTGTTGAGCACAAACACCGGCATAGACCTGTTGGGCTGAATAGCCTGTTTCTGTGCTGTGCATTCTATTTGTAGGAATAATACAAAAGGTTTAATAAATAGAAACGCTTCTCTTCTCTGCTACAGTATATGGAAATGACTAAGATGCCAGCCCCTCACATGAAGTTAAACAGTCTTTCAGTTATAGTCTTGCATCTGGCAACTGATATGATATCTACTGGTTTGCCCAATATAACATAAATTTCCAACTAATAGCCCTCAATAGTTAAGGGATTATTTTAGTTTACAAACTATGGTTGTTTCTTTTGGCTACCAAGAATTTGATAAATATTTGATTACATTTTTATAATACATCCGAGTGGAGCCAAGTACTGTATGATTAAATATCAAAACTTAGAACATCTGTATTTTGTCATATTTTCCACATTATGCCTTATGGCAAAATCTTTCAAATTTTAACAGCCTCCAAAAATGACATCATCTTCTGCCTGCAATAACTTTGCTTGAAATGTAGTTTTTATAATTAGTTTGTAAACAAAACATGAAAGGGGTGACATTGGACCTGGTTGTGCCCATTTTCTGAGCACAAGTGCAAAGAGGTCCAATTTAGTGGGCCAACCTCCCATGCTTGAATAGCGTCAGCAACAGGTCTGATGCCATATTGGTTCAGGTGCTGTAGAGGCGTCCCAGACAGCTGCCTAAAACAAGTGTTAGGCCCCTTTAATATGCTAATAGGAGGCCTAACATGTTTTGTGACCAAACCAGAAATAGGTTAAACCCTGATCCCAGCAGGTGTCGAGCCTGCTGAGTTCAGGATTACATAGTCTACATGCAGCCTAACCAGTGGTCCTTAAAGAGACCGCTGGAAGCTGACACCAAAAAGGTAAAAGAAATAGAGCAGGATTGCTCCTCATGGCTCCACATTGTAACTGTGGATCGCTGTCAGCCACTGCTCACTCCCACTTGACTTCCCTCCCTTAGGTTCACCTTAGGTCCTCATTCCAGCCAACCGACTTTGCTACCCCCCATGACCGGTGAATGGCCCTCGCAGCTCATCGGTACTATAGTAATGAAGCCAGCAGACCAATTTGCTGTGGTTCTGTCGATGGTCTTGGTTGGCATGGGCAATGCGCGCCAATTTGGATGCAATCCAATTTCTAGATCCAAATGTCACTTTCTCAAAAAGAGAGTACAGAAATGTTGAAAGCTTCATCCTCATAGGTAGCATTTGAATCTATCCCATTTAATACACCCATGTAGGTTTACATTTTTGTCCAAAGCCAAATCTAGTCCCCTTCCCAGACCAGTACAGGTACAGTTGCATCATCCGTTCTGATAGAACATCAAGGATTGGGATGCATATCTCTAAACTCTCAAATATAGGGCTGAATTTTGTCGGCGCTCAGAGGGCAAGTTCAGAGGTGGGTCTGCTGTCAAAATGGCATTGATTGACAGCGGGGCGGAAGTTCGCTCTGAACCCGCCTCCTTGTTAATTTCCCAAGCTCTGCCTGCGGTTTGCAGACCTGGCATTAGGCGACGGGCCAGGCAATTGAGATACTTAAGAAGCTGCTTAAAGGTATTTAAGCAGCAATTTACCAGGTCCTAACGATTTTCCCATGTTTTTTACGAGGTTCCCGGCGCTCAGGGATCACATCAGGTAAGTGTGTCGGGTTCTCAATGACTCGCATTGCTGTGAATAGTTGACAGCTGCAAAAATGGTACAAAAGCTATCATTTCACAGCTGTTCAATTTCCAATCGTAGAGGCTGGAGCCTTCAGGATTTGGAATACACTTTTCAGCTTTATGGAGGTTTGAGTGTTTGGAGAAAACTCTCTATCCAGTGTCACCTCCTTGGAGCAACCTCTCTCACCATTAACAGATCGTTTCTCACCATTGACAGATCGCTTCTGTCATCTCAACTTCAGCTGCCATCTATTCCATCAGCATCGGTGCCCTTGAAAAAATCTCACCCTCCACAATCAGCCCCAACACCAACATCACCAGGCACACCAGCATTACCAGGCACACCAGCAGCACCAACAACAGCACCAACCTTCTCCGGAATCACCTGATGCTGCACAGGACACAGGGCATCAGCACCCGAGCACATTGCTGCATTTACTTCACTTGATGCTGTACACCCTGGCTGCCACATGATGTGCCAGGTTGGCACCACCCCACACCAACACCATAAAATATCCCTACAATGCCCAAGCCATTCCTTTCACACTCATCACCATTAGGGGGTACCGTTATGTCTCACCATTCATTGCAACTCACTAAGCCACTTCCAAAGGTGCACACAGATCTGTCCAAGAAGGCAAAGTGTTGAAAATAAAGATTTTAATGTTTGACAACACATTAACAGAAACTTTACATGAACATCGGCGATAACACCCAACTGCCTACCCTTGTGTGTTGTTAGTTGGTATGATTGGACAAGGATGAGGGTGAGTGTGAGGGGTGGCTAGTGAGATGGGGAAGTGATAATGTCGATAGAGAGGGATGGGTAGAGGTGCAAGGTAAGTTGGTGAGAGTAAGGATGTGCAGGAGTAGGGTATGGAAGGCAGAGTGATGGGGATGTGATGAGTGGTACAGCAGGATGAGGCTGAGTCTGGCTTTGCAGTAACGTTTCATGATCTACTGAGATCATTGAAAGGTTTGCACCACTGCAGCCAAGTCCTCCTGACAACATCCCTGCTTGTGCCCTCCTGTGCAATGTGAACCAGGCTGCGTTAGTCTCCAGGGGAGGTCTCTTCTGCCCATTGGAAGGGAAGAGAACCTCCCTGCGTGCTGTAACTCCCTCCATAAGCATATGGAGGGAGTAATAGGAGATCCTGGGTGCCACCGTGCACCTTTGTGCAGTGCTTGTCAGTGTTTGCAGCACCTCAATGCTGCAGAACACTAACAGCACAACTGTCAAAATAATTGTGGACATGGCCCCTTTAAGGAAACCGGGTGATGACACGTTATCAAATGAAGTCATCAGACCTGCTTCCTATTAATTGTCCGGGAACCTCGCAGGGCGGGCTTAACAAACCTCATCAACTGAATATCTTGTTGGAGGATGAGATCGACACAGATGCGGGGCCCCCACACGCCATGGACATCGCCCGCCCCGACCCGCCGAGGTTGGAAAAATGCAACCCATAGATTCAGATATAGAAAATGTATCATCTTCCCATTCAGGACTCCAACATGCACGCATCAGATTGCCAAGTAATGCAGCTGTAATAACCGCCATTAAACTGTAGGGAAGAGCCTCACCTCCATGTTGTGCCTTGTGGATGAGATCTGGAACTTGCTGTGTGTGAAATCATGAGCTGAAACCAATTTCTACCATTCTATAGCACTGCATACAGGGGCACAAGCGCACTGTGCCTTGTTCATTCAGTGTTTTCCCTCTTGGTATCTCCTTTCTGGCTTTCCTTCTCCTATTGTGCAGTATCCTATCTTCTTAATCAGGATCCCCTCCAAAAACAGATTAGAAAGATCAAAGGTGTTAGTGATGTGGAATGCCACTGTCTTGGGTAAGAATACATTATATTTAGCTATTTATTAAATATTTACTTGCCTAAAGGTAGGAAAGCTTAATACTGTATGAAGATTTTGAGCGGGACAACTCTAAAATAATTTACAGGTGCAAAGTTTCCACCTGGACCATGACCCCACTACCGAACATCAAGCCACCGTTTCCAAGACTGTCACTGACCTCATCTCCTCTGGAGATCTTACCCCCATGGCCGCCAACCTCATAGTTTCCCAACCCCGCACAGCCCGCTTCTACCTCCTTCCCAAGATCCACAAACAGGACTGCCCTGGTAGACCGATCGTTTCAGCCTGTTCTTGCCCCACGGAACTTATCTCTTCCTATCTCGACTCTATTTTTTCTCCCCTTGTCCAGTCTCTTCCCACCTACATCCGCGATTCCTCTGACGCCCTCCACCACTTTAACAGTTTCCAGTTTCCTGGCCCCAACCGCCTCCTTTTCACCATGGACGTACAATCCCTCTACACCTCCATCCCCCACCAGGATGGCCTGAGGGCGCTCCGCTTCTTCCTTGAACAGAGGCCCAACCATTCCCCATCCACCGCCACCCTCCTCCGCCTGGCTGAACTTGTTCTCACATTGAACAACTTCTCCTTTGACTCCACTCATTTCCTCCAAATCAAAGGTGTTGCTATGGTTACCCGCATGGGTCCTAGCTATGCCTGCCTTTTCGTGGGATATGTGGAACACTCTTTGTTCCAGTCTGACTCGGGTCCCCTCCCTCACCTCTTTTTCCGGTACATTGACGACTGTATCGGTGCCGTTTCCTGCTCTCGCCCTGAACTAGACAATTTAATTCACTTTGCCTCCAATTTCCACCCTTCCCTCACCTTCACATGGTCCATCTCCGACTCTTCCCTTCCCTTCCTCGACTTCTCCGTCTCCATCTCTGGGGATAGGTTATTGACCAACATTCACTACAAGCCCACTGACTCCCACAGCTACCTGGACTACACTTCCTCCCACCCCGCCTCCTGTAAGGACTCTATTCCCTTCTCCCAGTTTCTCCGTCTCCGCTGCATCTGCTCCAACGATACCACCTTCCATACCAGTGCTTCTGACATGTCTTCCTTTTCCCTCAACCGAGGATTCCCCTCTACCGTGGTCAACACGGCCCTCGACCGTGTCCGTTCTATCTCCCGCACTTCTGCCCTCACCCCAGCCCCTCCCTCAAGGAACCACGATAGAGTTCTCCTTGTCCTCACCTTTCACCCCACCAGCCTCCACATTCAACGGATCATCCTCCGCCATTTCCGCCACCTCCAACGTGATCCCACCACCAAACGTATCTTCCCCTCACCTCCCCTTTCAGCATTCCGTAGGGACCGCTCCCTCCGAGACACCCTAGTCCACTCCTCGATCACCCCCAGCACCCCTTCCCCCTCGCCCGGCACCTTCCCGTGCAAGTGCAGGAGATGCAACACCTGCCCTTATACATCCCCTCTTCCCACTCTCCAGGGCCTCAAACACCCCTTCCAGGTGAAACAGCGATTTACTTGTACTTCTTGCAATCTAGTATACTGTATTAGCTGCTCACGATGCGGTCTCCTCTACATTGGGGAGACCAAACGCAGATTGGGTGACCGCTTTGCGGAACACCTCCGTTCAGTCAGTAAGGGTGACCCTGAGCTTCCGGTCGCTTGTCATTTTAATTCACCTCTCCACACCCACTCAGGCCTCACCGTCCTTGGCCTCGTGCATTCTTCCACGGAAGCTCAGCGTAAGCTCGAGGAACAGCACCTCATCTTCCGATTAGGCACTTTACAGCCTTCCAGACTCAATATCGAGTTCAACAATTTCAGATCATAACCTCGGCACATACATACATATATATATATATATATACATTTTATCCACCCTTTTGGTTTGTGCCTTTTCCCTTTTTTCTCTCTCTCCCCCCACAGCAGCTGCCTCTCATTCTGCCAGCATTTCACACTTCACACTTCTGAGCCACCTTTTGTTTCTAAAACCTGTCCTATTACCATCTCGTCTTGCCTTGAGCATCTCTTAATGTCTCTACTTACCATAGACCACCCCTTTTGTTCTTTTGTTCCTCCCCCCAGCATCCCCTTTGCTTTTTTATCTGTTTCATTTCCTGCTTTTTTCCTCAGTCCTGACGAAGGGTTTCGACCTGAAACGTTAACTCTGTTTCTCTCTCCACGGACGTTGCCTGGCCTGCTGAGTTTTTCCATTGTTTTCTGTTGTTGTTCCTATTTTAAAATGTGCTTGTGTTGTATATTATTGTATGTAAACTAAGGAAAAATGGATGTTATATACATTACTAAATAACATTGTATGCAAATATATTTTCCAAAAATAACACTTTGTTCTAATTTAATATACCATGCAATGATCATGCTCATGACACTCATGAAGAATCTAAATACTACAGCTGGGACTTTCTGCTTCAGTGCTCCAAACATAGCCTGGGAGTGCATTTTGGGAAATTCCAACCACCAGCTCATGATTGTCTGGATATTAATTTTAATGGTCAGAAAATCATGAATTGGGGTGTGGAATTTCATCACATGTTCTCCCATATGTGCTATTTCTAGAGGGATAGAATTGAAAAGCAGAGAAGTTATGTTAAACTTGTATAGAACCTTGGTTAGACCACACTTGGAGTACTGTGAACAGTTCTGGTCTCCATATTATAAAAAGGATATAGAGGCAAAGGTGAAGGTAAAAATGTTTTTACTAAAATGATACCAGAACTGAGAGGTTCTACCCATCAGGAAAGATTGAACAGGCTGGGGCTCATTCCTCTGGAAAAGGGAAGACTGAGGGGTGACCTGATCGAGGTCTTCAAGATTATGAAAGGGTTTGATAGGGTGGATGTAGAGAAGATGTTTCCACTTGCGGGTGAGACCAGAACTAGGGCCCATAAATATAAGACAGTCACTAATAAATCCAATAGGGGATTCAGGAGAAACTTCTTTACCCAGAGAGTAGTTAGAATGTGGAACTCGCTACCACAAGGAGTAGTTGAGGTAAATAGCATAGATGCACTTAAGGGGAAACAAGATAAGCACATGAGGGAGGAAGGAATAGAAGGATATTGATGGGGTTAGATGAAGAAGAGCGGGAGGAGGCTCGTGTGGAGCAAAAACACCGGCATTAACCTGTTGGGCCGAATGGCCGTTTCTGTGCTGTAAATACTTTAGAAACATAGAAACATAGAACAGTACAGCACAGTACAGGCCCTTCGGCCCTCGATGTTGTGCCGAGCATTGTCCGAGACCAAGATCAAGCTATCACATAAGAACATAAGAACATAAGAAATAGGAGCAGGAGTAGGCCAATCGGCCCCTCGAGCCTGCTCCGCCATTCAATAAGATCATGGCTGATCTGATCCTAACCGCCAATCTACTATCTATCACAGAACCATCTCCTGCATCTAACAGAATTGCACACACGAAATAGGAGCAGAATCAGGCTACACGGTCCCTGGGCCCGCTCCACTACCCACAGGGCCATGACCGATCCGAACCTAGACTCATGTCCAAATTCCTGCCCGCTCCCCGTAAACCTTAATGCCCTTTACTTCTAGGAAACTGTCTATTTCTGTTTTAAATTTATTTAATGATGTAGCTTCTACAGCTTTTTGTGGCAGCATATTCCATGGACCTACCACCCTCTGAGTGAAGTAGTTCCTCCTCATCTCAGTTTTGAAAGAGCAGCCCCTTATTCTAAGACTATGTCCCCTAGTTCTAGTCTCACCCGTCATCGGGAACATCCTCCCCGCATCCACCCGATCCAACCCCTTCACAATCTTATATGTTTCAATAAGATCGCCTCTCATTTTTCTGAACTCCAATGAGTAGAGTCCCAATCTACCCAACCTCTCCTCATATGACCACCCCCTCATCCCCGGGATTAACCGAGTGAACCTTTTTTGCACTGCCTCGAGAGCAAGGATGTCTTTCCTTAAGTAAGGACACCAAAACTATATGCAGTATTCCAGGTGCGGTCTCACCAATACCTTGTACAACTGAAGCAATACCTCCCTATTTTTATATTCTATCCCCCTAGCAATGAAAGCCAACATTCCATTTGCCTTCTTAATCACTTGCTGCACCTGCATACTAACCTTTTGAGTTTTGTGCACCAGGACCCCCAGATCCCTTTGCACTTCAGTACTCTCCAGTTTCTTGCCATTAAGATAATAAATTGCTCTAGGATTTTTCCTGCCAAAGTGCATCACCTCACACTTTCCAGTGTTGTATTCCATCTGCCAAATCTCTGCCCACTTACTTAGCCTGTCTATGTCCCCTTGCAGGTTTTTTATGTCCTCCTCACTCACTACTTTCCCTCCCATCTTAGTATCATCTGCAAATTTTGATATGTTACACTTGGTCCCTTCCTCCAAATCGTTAATATAGATTGTAAAGAGTTGGGGACCCAGCACTGACCCCTGTGGAACACCACTAGTTACTGATTGCCAGTCTGAGAATGAACCATTTATCCCAACTCTTTGCTTTCTGTTAGATAGCCAATCCTCTATCCATGCCAGAATATTACCCCCAATCCCGTGATTTTTTACTTTAAGCAATAATCTTTTGTGTGGCACCTTGTCAAATGCCTTTTGGAAGTCTAAATACACTACGTCCACTGGTTCCCCTTTATCCACTCTATATGTTACTTCCTCAAAGAACTCCAGCAAATTTGTCAAACATGACTTCCCCTTCGTAAAACCATGCTGACTTTGTCCTATTAAATTATGATTATCCAAATGTCCTGTTACTGTTTCCTTAATAATGGACTCCAAAATTTTACCTACCACAGATGTTAGGCTAACCGGTCTATAGTTACCAGCCTTCTGTCTACTGCCCTTTTTAAATAAGGGTGTTACATTAGCAGTTTTCCAGTCTGCCGGGACCTTAGCGGAATCCAGGGAGTTTTGAAAAATTATTACCAATGCATCTACAATCCCTACCGCCACTTCCTTCAAGACTCTAGGATGTAAGCCATCAGGTCCAGGTGATTTATCCGCCTTGAGTCCCATTATTTTACCGAGTACCACTTCCTTAGTGATTTTGATCGTGTTTAGCTCCTCTCCCCCTATAGCCCCCTGTTTGTCCAGTGTTGGGATATTCTTAGTGTCCTCTACTGTAAAGACTGATACAAAATATTCATTCAGTGTTTTTGCCATCTCCATATTTCCCACCATTAATTTCCCGGTCTCATCCTCTAAGGGACCAACATTTACTTTAGCCACCCTTTTTCTTTTTATATAACTATAAAAACTCTTACTATCTGTTTTTATATTTTTTGCTAATTTACTTTCATAATCTATCTTCCCTTTCTTAATCAATCTTTTTGTTATTTTTTGCTGCCTTTTAAAGTTTTCCCAATCCTCTGTCCTCCCACTAGATTTCGCTACCTTATATGCCCTTGTTTTTAGTCGAATACTATCCTTAATTTCTTTACTTAGCCACGGATGACTGTCCTTTCTTTTACACCCTTTTCTTTTCAGTGGAATATATTTTTTTTGGAAGTTGTAAAATAACTCCTTGAATGTACACCACTGATCATGTGTCGTCTTACCCTTTAATCTATTTTCCCAATCCACTCTACTCAATTCCGCTCGCATACCTTCATAGTCTCCTTTATTCAAGCTTAGCACGCTTGTTTGAGATCCAACCTTCTCACCCTCTAATTGAATATGGAATTCAACCATGTTATGGTCACTCATTCCAAGGGGATCCTTTACTAGGACATTTTTAATTAATCCTGTCTCGTTACACAGGACCAGATCTAAGGTTGCTTGCCCCCTGGTCGTTTCAGTTACATACTGCTCAAGAAACCCATCCCTAATACACTCAATGAACTCATCCTCAAGGCAGCCCTGCCCCATTTGATTTGTCCAATTAATATGATAGTTAAAATCCCCCATAATTATAGATGTTCCCTTATTACATGCCTCAACTATTTCCTGATTGATACTCCGTCCAACAGAGTTGCAACTGTTCGGAGGCCTATAGACTACGCCCACTAGTGTTTTTTTCCCCTTATTATTCCTTATCTCCACCCAAACTGTTTCATTATCATGATTTTTTGACCCAATATCATTACTCTGTATTACAGTGATTCCTTCCTTTATTAACATAGCCACCCCACCTCCCCTTCCTTCCTGCCTGTCCTTCCTGATCGTTAAATAACCTGGTATGTTTAATTCCCAGGCATTGTCACCCTGCAGCCATGTTTCTGTAATGGCCACAATATCATAACCATATGTAGTTATTTGTGCCATTAACTCGTCTATTTTGTTACGAATGCTACTTGCATTCAGATAGAGAACTTTCAAATATGCTTTGTGGCACTTAGTTCCTGCTTTTTCACTTTTTCTTTTACTCCACACACTCTGTCCCTTCCTGCCACGCTCTGATTTGTGATTCCCCTACTGCTACCTATGTCTATGACCCTCTCTGTTGTCATTTTTATTTTTTGCTCTCTTGAAACCTCCCCCCCACTAATTAGTTTAAACCCCTCTCCACAGCCCTAGTCATTCGATTCGCCAGGACACGAGTCCCAGCCCTGGCCAAGTGAAGTCCGTCCCAACGGAACAGCTCTCTCCTGCCCCAGTACTGGTGCCAGTGTCCCAAGAAGCAAAACCCATTTTTCCCACACCAGTCTTTGAGCCACGCATTCAACTCCCTGATTTTATTTACCCTAGCCAAATTTGCTCGTGGCTCAGGTAGTAATCCAGAGATTATTACCCTCGAGGTTCTGCTTTTTAATTTGGCCCCTAGCTGCTCAAACTCCCTCAGCAGAACCTCTTTCCTTGTCCTATCTATGTCATTGGTACCAACATGGAGCACGACAACTGGATCCTCCCCCTCCCACTCCAAGTTTCTCTCCAGCCCAGAGGAGATGTCCTTAACTCTGGCACCGGGCAGGCAACACAGCCTTCGGGACTCTCGCTCTTGGCTGCAAAGAACCCAGCTATCCCCCTAATGATACTATCCCCTACCACTACCATGGTGCTGTGGCCAGGTTGCTCATCCTCCCTGCAGTCCCCGCTCCTATCCACACAGGGAGTAAGAGCCTCGAACCTGTTGGACAAGAGCAAGGGCTGCGGCTCCTCCAACACTACCTCCTAGATCCCTGTACCTGCCTCACTCGTAGTCACACCTTCCTGTCCCTGACCACGGGCTACTTCTGAATTAGTTACTCTAATTGGCGTGACTACCTCCTGAAACACGGAGTCCAGGTAACTCTCCCCCTCCCTGATGTGTCGCAGTGTTTGAAGCTCGGACTCCAGCTCATCAACACGGAGCCGGAATTCCTCGAGCAGCCAACACTTACTGCAAATGTGTTCACCGTGAACATCAATGGTGTCCACCAGCTCTCACATATTGCAGCAGTAACACATCACCTGCTCTCCCATTCTATGTAATTAATTAAAAATTTATTATTTACCCTTCAGTTAATTTATGCCAGCAGTCTCCGCTACACCACAGATACCCGAGAAACTATAAACTATGGAATTGAAGTTTTGTATAAAAAAAAGAGAAATACTCACCAACCAATCACTTACCTGCTTTCTGGTGACGTCACACTTCGATTATTTTTTACCTCTCTCCTGCTCTCGGCTTGGTGAAAGCCTACCTGGTCGCTGCCGCCTTTTACCGCCGCCGCCTCGCCGCTGTTGCTCCACCCAGGTCCGCCGCCTCTGTGGGCCTACCTGGTCGCTGCCACCTTTTACCGCCGCCGCCTCGCCGCTGTTGCTCCACCCAGGTCCGCCGCCTCTGTGGGCCTACCTGGTCGCTGCCGCCTTTTACCGCCGCCGCCTCGCTGCTGTTGCTCCACCCAGGTCCGCCGCCTCTCACACTCCCTATCACTCTGGTGTGCTCCATGTGCTTATCCAATAACCGCTTGAAAGTTCCTAAAGTGTCCGACTCCACTATCACAGCAGGCAGTCCATTCCACACCCCAACCACTCTCTGAGTAAAGAATCTACCTCGGACATCCCTTCTATATCTCCCCCCATGCACCTTATAGTTATGCCCCCTTGTAACAGCTGCCTCTACCCGAGGAAATAGTCTCTGAACATCCACTCTATCTATCCCCCTCATCATCTTATAAACCTCTATTAAGTCGCCTCTCATCCTCCTCCGCTCTAAAGAGAAAAGCCCCAACTCCCTCAATCTTTCCTCATAAGACCTCCCCCCCAAACCAGGCAGCATCCTGGTAAATCTCCTTTGCACTCTTTCCAATGCTTCCACGTCCTTCCTATAGTGAGGTGACCAGAACTGCACACAATATTCCAAATGTGGTCTCACCAAGGTCCTGTACAGTTGCAGCATAACCTCACGGTTCTTAAACTCAAACCCTCTGTTAATAAACGCCAACACACCATAGGCCTTCTTTACTGCTCTATCCACTTGAGTGGCAACCTTCAGAGATCTGTGGATATGAACCCCCAGATCCCTCTGCTCCTCCACGTTCCTCAGAACCCTGCCGTTGACCCTGTAATCCTTATTCAAATTTGCCCTACCAAAATGAATCACCTCGCACTTATCAGGGTTAAATTCCATCTGCCATTTTTCGGCCCAGCTCTGCATCCTATCAATGTCTCTTTGCAGCCTACAACAGCCCTCCACCTCATCCACTGCTCCACCAATCTTGGTGTCATCAGCAAATTTACTGATCCACCCTTCAGTCCCCTCCTCCAAGTCATTGATAAAAATCACAAACAGCAGAGGACCCAGCACCGACCCCTGTGGCACACTGCTGGTAACTGGTCTCCAGTCCGAAAATGTTCCATCCACCACCACCCTCTGCCTTCTATGAGATAGCCAGTTACTTATCCAATCGGCCAAATTTCCCTCTATCCCACAAATCCTTACTTTCTTCATGAGTCGACCATGGGGAACCTTATCAAACGCCTTACTAAAATCCATGTATACGACATCAACTGCTCTACCTTCATCTACACACTTAGTTACCTCCTCAAAGAATTCAATCAAATTTGTTAGGCAAGACTTACCCTTCACGAATCCGTGTTGACTATCCCTGATTAAGTTGCCCCTTTCCAAATGGTCATAAATCCTATCCCTCAGGACCTTTTCCATTATCTTACCAACCACCGAAGTAAGACTAACCGGCCTATAATTACCAGGGTCATTCCTATTTCCTTTCTTGAAGAGAGGAACAACATTCGCCACTCTCCAGTCCTCTGGTACCATTCCCGTGGACAGTGAGGACCCAAAGATCAAAGCCAGAGGCTCTGCAATCTCCTCCCTTGCCTCCCAAAGAATCCTAGGATATATCCCATCTGGCCCAGGGGACTTATCGACCCTCAGGTTCTTCAAAATTGCTAAAACATCTTCCCTCAGAACATCTACCACCTCCAGCCTATCCACCTTTATCACACTCTCATCCTCAAGAACATGGCCCCTCTCCTCGGTGAACACTGACGAAAAGTATTCATTCATCACCTCTCCTATCTCTTCTGACTCCATGCACAAGTTCCCACTACTGTCCTTGACCGGCCCTTCCCTCACCCTGGTCATTCTTTTATTTCTCACATAAGAGTAAAAGGCCTTGGGGTTTTTCTTGATCCGACCCGCCAAGGACTTCTCATGCCCCCTCCTAGCTCTCCTAAGCTCTTTTTTTAGCTCATTCCTTGCTACCTTGTACCCCTCAATCGACCCAACTGAACCTTGTTTTCTCATCCTTACATACGCTTCCTTTTTCCTCTTGACTAGACATTCAACCTCTTTTGTGAACCATGGTTCTCTCACTCGGCCCTTTCCTCCCTGCCTGACAGGGACATACCTATCAAGGACACGCAGTAATTGCTCCATGAAAAAGCTCCACTTTTCGTTTGTGCCTTTCCCTGATAGTTTCTGTTCCCATCTTATACTCCCTAATTCTTGCCTAATCGCATCATAATTACCCCTCCCCCAATTATAAACCCTGCCCTGCCGTATGGCCCTATCCCTCTCCATTGCAATAGTGAAAGTTACCGAATTGTGGTCACTATCTCTAAAGTGCTCTCCCACATACAAATCAAACACTTGGCCCGGTTCATTACCCAGTACCAAATTCAACGTGGCCCCAGCTCTTGTCGGCCTATCCACATATTGTGTCAGGAAACCCTCCTGCACACACTGTGCAAAAACTATCCCATCCGAACTGTTTGACCTATAAAGGTTCCAATCAATATTTGGAAAGTTGAAGTCACCCATGACAACTACTCTGTGACCTCCACACCTATTCATAATCTGCTTTGCAATTTCTTCCTCCACATCTCTATTACTATTTGGGGGCCTGTAGAAAACTCCTAACAACGTGACCGCTCCTGTCCTATTTCTAACTTCAGCCCATATTACCTCAGACGGCAGATCCCCCTCGAACTGCCTTTCTGCCGCTGTTAAACTATCCTTGATTAACAATGCTACTCCTCCACCTTTCTTACCAACTTCCCTACTCTTACTGAAACATCTATACCCCGGAACTTCCAACAACCATTCCTGTCCCTGTTCTAACCATGTCTCCGTAATGGCCACCACATCGTAGTCCCAAGTACCAATCCACGCTCCAAGTTCTCCTACCTTATTCCGGATGCTCCTTGCATTGAAGTAGACACACTTCAAGCCATCTTCCTGTCTGCCGGTACATTCCTGCGACCTTGATACCCTCCTCAGTACCTCCCTACACTCACCACTGGCTGCTGGACTACAGCCCTTTTTCCAAACCCCCTGACAAATTAGTTTAAACCCCCCCGAAGAGCCGTAGCAAATTTCCCTCCCAGGATATTGGTGCCCCTCTGGTTCAGGTGCAAACCGTCCTGTTTGTACAGGTCCCACCTTCCCCAGAATGTGCTCCAATTATCCACATAACTGAAACCCTCCCCGCTACACCATCCCTGCAGCCACGTGTTTATCTGCACTCTCTCCCTGTTCCTCAACTCGCTAGCACGTGGCACCGGCAACAAACCAGAAATTACAACATGGTTTGTACTGGCTCTCAGCTTCCAACCTAGCTCCCTAAATTCCTGTTTTAAATCCCTGTCCCTTCTCCTACCTATGTCGTTGGTACCGATGTGTACCACGACTTGTGATTGTTCCCCCTCCCCTTTGAGGATTCTGAAAACACTTTGTATTAACAACATGTCAACGATGAATCCCGACCCATGTTTTTTTCAGGAATGAAGTTTGAGGCAAAAACTTTGATATCTTGCTGCAAAACACTAAGTGAAATGCTGTATTACACAAATTACTATTATTTTTTTTTTAAGTGCTTATTGTCCAAAAATTTATAATCACAATAGACATACCACCTTATATAATTGCTAGATTACAGTATGCTATATTTGAAGGGAAGCAAATAATGAATCAAGGATAAAGGAATATCAGAATAGAATGTTATTCCCCTGTGTTTTGACATGCCATGAGTCCTAATTTGTGTAGGTTGGGAAGAGTGTAGAAATAGCAATCACTTCAATGTTCTCAGCTGCAGAAATCACTAAGAGCTCTCCAGACTCTTCAGGCTCAGAAACCCCTTACTTCTGCCCATCTCACCTGATGCTGGCAGCTACTGTGGCTTATAATTCTTACCCTAAGTTACCTTGAGTGCACTGCGACTGTTAGAGCTGCAACATCATTATAATATATGTAAATGAGGGCACTCAGGACTTGATCGGTAGGTCACAGGACCAGCCAAAAAATGCAAGGGAACTCAGTGGAGTGATTTTATGGCGAAAAATTGGAGGAAATGGAGTCTGCCTGATTTTTCTGCCATAAAAATATACTTTCCCAATTATGCACTAGAAATATACTAAAAAGTGAGGAAATTCATCCCAAATGTCTTGATTAAGAAAGAAAGACTTGCATTTATATAGCGTCTTTCACGACCACCGGACGTCTCAAAGCACTTTACGGCCAATGAAGTACTTTTGAAGTGGAGTCACTGTTGTAATGTGGGAAATGCGGCAGCCAATTTGCGCACAGCAAGGTCCCACAAACAACAATGTGATAATGACCAGATAATCTGTTTTTGTTATGTTGGTTGAGGGATAAATATTGGCCAAGACACCGGGGATAACTCCCCTATTAAAAACAAGAACAATGGCCCTTGCCTTTTTACTGCTGAGTAAGTGCGCATTAGATTAGGCTCCAGTGGGAGTTACCTTGCATGGATAATTACAGAAATGAATTTTAAAGCTACTGATCAGTAAAGAACTCATTACTTTTGAGGGTTGTTTGGTACTAAAGTGTTTGTACAATCATCACCATATAAAGTTGTGGCTTTTTAAGTAATTCCAACATATCCATGGAGGAAGGTTAGCTGTGTGATGATGTGAACTTATCAGATCAGAGACCTGCCTTGCTTTCAATTATAAAAGACTATCATTTTTAATATTTCTTTTGGGAATTTGTAGATTGGTTGTATTGTGATGAGTTTAAAATGTCTCCCTTATATGCTGAAGGCTGCCTGTTTCTCTGTACTGGCAAAATACAGGTCTCAACTAATGCATTAATGTTGCTTCAAAGAGGATAGGCTGACCTTGATGAGATGGATTGATTAACAAGCACCACAGATGACTGCCTGTACTGGTGCTGGTCAATAACTGAGGGGGGAAGGCAGTTATCCATTGCATAAGGGATGCAGTTCTTTAAACATTAAATCAGGAAAAGCTGTCGGACTGTCTCTGTTCCCATGAATGCTGCTTTTATTGGCACGGTTGCACAATTAGGAAGGTTATCTCTGTGCTAACGTCCTTTGTCCCAGCTTGGACTTCAAAGTAAAGAGGATGAATAATTGCTGTGTTGCATCAAACCTTCTTCAGGGTTGAACCTCGCTTTGCCAGGCAACTAATGAACATGGGCTTAGTGCAGCACTACCTGTATATCTGATTTCAAGTATTAACTTCATATCGCAGACCTGTTTTAAACTGAATGTTACTTCCAAGATCTGTTAGAATTTCGAGATCTTTACCATTTTGAAGCAGACTGCGAGTTAAGTAAATTTCTGCAATCCAGTGAAAACTCCTGTGTTTGACTTTGCTTCTGTTTAATTTAATAAACCTGATTTGTAGTTGCAGCCTGAAATGTACTGTCTCTTAAGAGTATGAGGTGGGGGTGAAGTGGGTTCTCTGACACTTTACAACACTCCTGCCATGTTTTTACACAAGAGAGAGAAACCCTGCAGTCATTCAAGAGAAACTAAGATATGAATATGAAAACCATATTGAATAAGTTCACACTGCAAGACATGTGGCATTCACTGCAAACATGCTGCAGTTTTCAGCTCCGAGACTGAAGTGCTGAAGCACCATTTTAGAACTGAGCTTGCTCATAAACACCACAGTAGAGCAACACTGCCCCTTTAATAAAAAGTTACATGAGTACCCCAGTCAGTGAAATAATTTACACAACAATCCCCACAGTTTGATTTTCCATTTAGAAATTTCAATATTGAAGCTTACAATCTGGTATAAAGTTACAAATGTGATGCATTTAATTTAGAGAGTTCAATTTCACTTGTAGATCTTGCGTACAGTTGTTACTGACCTCCATTGTTCAGGTCCAGTTCCTGCCAATTGCAGAGCCAAGAATTAGGGATAAAGAGGGGAGTTCAGCATGACTTGTATATAAACTGCATGCTTGCAGATTCAATGTCTGCCATAAAGTATTCAAAAAATTTTGACAGTGGATAATGTTCGCAATACAATATTTTGTAATGCATAAATATTAATCTTGAGGTTTCAAACAGAAAAAAAGACTGGTGTAGACTTGCAGATTTATATAAACAACTTTTACAGACCTGCAACTAATGTCAGAGAAAAACTTTTCAGTGGCAAGAGCTTTCCTTTCTAGAGAAGTCAAAGAGGGCCATACTGCAGGACACCATCAAGGTTCAAAAGAGTAGACTAGGTAAATTAGGAAATAGTGTTTAGATGATGCAAGGTTATCTTGGAGAAGCCAGAAGATTGTAGAAGGAGGGAAAGACTAAGGAACATAAGTCCTTGGTCTTAAGGGCTTATGCTTTGAGGCCTTGTGAAAGTATTAGTTAGAGGAGGAGGCTGTACAATGAGGTTTGATTTCAATACAGTGAGAATGTAGAGAGGAGTTAGGCATTGAGGATGGCATACTTGGAGCTTAGAAGGAGTAAGAAAGAAAAGTTCAGAAAAGCACTCGAAGCTGTGCTTTGATGCTCCCCCCTTTGATACCTACCTCTGATGGCTTTGATATCTAAGTAGGATCTTCTATCACCTCTCTTGGACATATGGACACCATTCAAGAAAAAGCTGATAACCTCCAATTTCTCTTTCCCCCCCACTTTATTTTTAATTTGACCCTATTTTGTCAATACTATTATGGTCAGTTTTCTTTCTTACTCCTTCTAAACTCCAGGTATGCCGTCTTCCATGCCCTGCCTCCTCTCTACATTTTCACTGTATTGAAATCAAAGCTCATTGTACAGCCTCCTCCTCTAACTGATAGGTCTCCCCACAGCAGACTGTTGCTGATGGTCATTTTGCTCCTCGTCCGAAGTCCAATCTAAGGCAACCATGGCCAACACCTCAGAAGTCCACAAATTAGCCTCTCAGAGCATGCAGTCTCAACAAACCCTTTCTCAGTGGGAGGTAAGAAAGCAGCTGTTAGCACTGAGCCTTTATTGATCTCCGTATTCGTGCCTTTTAATTAGCCCCAGGAATTGCCGTACAATCTTCTCACCTTCCTTTCAATGGCGACTTTCAGGAATCCTGGACAACCTGTACATGTGACGCTAAATTTAAATGCCGGTGAAAATCTCCTTGAAATTGCCGAATTTAAATATTCTAAGCAGTAACTCACCTCTCCGGAGGGGATTACGCACACGCATCCAAACGCGCCCGAGTTAACCCCGGAAGTCGATGCGTTGGAGCCGGCCACGGTCGTGTTTCCATTTTTGGAAAATTTAACAACCATCCCAAACCCCAACTCATATGCTCTTGACTATTAAAATTCCCCCCTTCATGTTTATAAACTCAAGTAACTAATAAACGCTTAATTGTGTGGATGAAACATGGTGGCATCGCTCCTGCATATGGTCTTGTCTGTCACTCCAACTGATAACAATTAAGATCTCATTAAAAATTGACAAGGTAATCTATAGCCCTTTTTCAGTCAGTTTCTTTTTAACCATGTGAAAGATGCTATTACTTTTCATTGTGATTTTATAGTATTTAATTGATGGCTATTAGTTGAGATATATCTGGACATCCAGTCTAAAATGAAGTTTTTAACCAAAGGTTTAAAAATAATTTTCCACCTTCTTACCCCAAGAGTCAATCAAGAACACATGAAACTCTAATGACCAAGCCAGCACAGAATGGCAAGATTTAAGAGATTTAGACCCAAAAGATGCAGTACAGGAGTACTGCTTTGTAGAGACTGGTGATTGGAGGGATTGTGTGAGCCCCACCTCCCTAAGTGAAGGAAACCAATTAAAAAAACAGATGCTCTGCCCAAAGTAAAATGAAGTAAATCAAGTGCCCACATTTTTGTTGAGTGTGAGAGGTTGCAACCCCCCTTCCACTATTTGAAGAGGCTGCTCCTCAACTTCTGACTCCACTTCAGTCCCACGCTCCTGATCTTTGACCAACCGGTGCGGTGGGAGCAAGCAAGCTGGAGGACTTCCTCATGGGTCTGCTCAAGGTGGCCATCCACAGGCCCGTGGGGGTAGTTGCTCTGGCTGCCTGCCTGTCTTCCGTGCCCAGGTGGCCCTGCAGAAGGAGCGTGCCATGTCCGCCAGTATGCTTGAGGCTTTCCGCGACTGGTGGACACTGCAGGGACTAGAGGGCATATTTTATACTCTATGAAATATTATTATTTAATAATGATAAGTTTCCTTTATTTTATGGTGAAGAAAAAAAGTAATTCTAGTGCCAATCATCAAATCCAAATGAAGAAGGCAGTCAATCCTGCATGGTATCCAGAAGTTGTGCAAGAGAATGTAGATAATAGGTAATTAACAACCCATGCCTGATTCAAACCATGTGCCCAAACCAAGGTTGAAAGTCAGGTGCTGAAGATTAGCAATTTAATTAACATGAAAGTGTTTCAGAATGCAGTGTCTATAGAGGGCTCAGTATGAGTAATGCACACGAGAGAAATAGCTGCACAGAGGATTGGCTATTTTTTTTAAAAACTTTTCCTCTTATAATTTAGGTGATAGTTTTATTCTCAGATAAAATGGCAAGTTCACTCGCCTCCTATACTTCTGTACTGAATAAAACAGGAGTTAGCAGCTGAAAGTTGAGGTTTTAGAGAGGTAAATGGTTTGTGTATACAGAGAAGATCTGTTTGAACTGAACATTTGCCTGCAGGCAAAACACAAAAATCAGTTGCAAGCAAACAAAGGGGCCATTGCACCTTGTACTGCATAAACAAATTGCCTTCGGCTCATTGTTCATATTCACTGGCACATCAGGTAGGAACACCAAGCTCAAAGTGCCTGTGAGTGCATGCAAATAGGGGGAATATGTCTGTGCATATGTGTACTCAGAATGTATCTGATTGCTGGAAGGAAAATGTAGCCAAAAAAAAAATACCTTCTATATGAATCCAAATAATAGAACATGGCTAGATGAGAAATTTAATACTGTACTTTCAAATTCATTAAGGCTATTTAAACGTCAGCTACTCTTGATTTAGTTTGTGCTTAATGTTTTTGATCCCTGTGATCAGTATCTTTGCTTTGTTCTAGACTGGGCTGAAATGTTTTTAAGTCCATGGCAACTCCGCTGTTTTCTCCACGGCAGCCCTATTACTGAGATGATAAAATCAAATCCACTTAATAGTCGTGGCTATACCATAAAATTAGCATTGTGGATTTCAAATACAACACCCCCCAGCAGTAACCCTCGAGTCTCCGGCGACATCGGACTCCTGGCTGATTTCCTACTCCAGCCGCCAGCTCTGACGTCACTCCCATCGATTTCAGGCGGGAAACAGTTCTCCCGAAATCAAATGAGGCCCAGGAGTTAAAATGGCCCAGGGCTGATGTTCAACTCGCCTCAGGAGTTTCTCGCTCAAACCATAGGCCGCCTGCCCCAAGCTGTTTAACATAGTGCCTAGAGCGAGGACGATGAATTTCTTTAACATAATATGTACAACTTGCAGAAATACAGTTATAGCACACAAGTATCACAATCTAGTGAACAACACCTGCTTGGAAGTAATGATAAGCAATGTTCCCTTTAAGCTAAAATAAAAACAGAAAATGCTGGAAATACTCAGCAAGTCCGGCAGCATCTGTAGAGAGAGAAACAGAGTTAACGTTTCAGGTCGATAACCCTTCGTCGGAACTGGAAAAAGTTGGAGATGGAACAGGCCCCTACACTTGCTTAAAAACCTGTTCCATCTCCAACTTTTCCCAGTTCTGACGAAGGGTCATCGACCTGAAACGTTAACTCTGTTTCTCTCGCTACAGATGCTGCCTGACCTGCTGAGTATTTCCAGCATTTTCTGTTTTGATTTCAGATTTCCAGCATCCGCAGTATTTTGCTTTTGTATTTCCCTTTAAGCTACGCAGCCGCACCGTGCTCTGCAGCTCCTACACAGCCGGCTCGCTGGCTTTTAAATAAGAAAAACTGCGCATGCGTGATATTTTGAATGGACCCTTAAAGGGGCCGCACCCCTCCAAAAAATTAAAGGGAACATTGAAGTCAATGGGAATTAGGGGGGAAAATTGGCTGGAGTCATACCTAGTACAAAGGAAGATGGTTGTTATTGTTGGAGGCCAATCACCTCAGCCCCAGGACATCGCTGCAGGAGTTCCTCAGGGCAGTGTCCTAGGCCCAACCATCTTCAGCTGCTTCATCAATGACCTTCCCTCCATCATAAGGTCAGATGTGGGGATATTCGCTAATGATTGCACAGTGTTCAGTTCCATTCTCAACTCCTCAGATAATGAAGCAGTCCATGCCCGCATGCAGCAAGACCTGGACAACATTCAGGCTTGGGCTGATAAGTGGCAAGTAACAAATGCCAGGCAATGACTATCTCCAACAAGAGAAAGTCTAACCACCGCCCCTTGACATTCAATGGCATTACCATCGCCGAATCCCCCACCATCAACATCCTGGAGGTCACTATTGACCGGAAACGTAACTGAACCAGCCACATAAGTACTGTGGCTACAAGAGCAGGTCAGAGGCTGGGTATTCTGTGATGAGTGTCTCACCTCCTGACTCCCCAAAGCCTTTCCACCATCTACAAGGCACAAGTAAGGAGTGTGATGGAATACTCTCCACTTGCCTGGATGAGTGCAGCTCCAACAACACTCAAGAAGCTCAACATGATCCAGGACAAAGCAGCCCGCTTCATCGGCACCCCATCCACCACCTTAAACATTCACTCCCTCCACCACTGGCGCACCGTGGCTGCAGTGTGTACCATCTACAAGATGCACTGCAGCAACTCGCCAAGGCTTCTTCGACAGCACCTCCCAAACCCGCGATCTCTACCACCTAGAAGGACAAAGGCAGCAGGCGCATGGGAACACCATCGCCTGCAAGTTCCCCTCCAAGTTACACACCATCCTGACTTGGAAATGAAGACTTCCTTCATCGTTGTTGGGTCAAAATCCTGGAACTCCCTCCCTAACAGCACTGTGGGAATACCTTCAACACAAGGACTGCAGCAGTTCAAGAAGGCGGCTCACCACCACCTTCTCAAGGGCAGTTAGGGTTGGGCAATAAATGCTGGCCTTGTCAGCGACGCCCATATCCCAGGAACAAATTTAAAAAAGGCAGTAATCTTATCAAGAATATAAAATTACATAATATGCCACAAGTGTGAAGCTTCAGTAATTCACATATGTCATCTGAATCCCAAAATTAGTTAACAGCCTTTATTTGAAGAGGGAAGGGGGCTATTTATTTGACTTTCCTTTTTTGATCCTTTCATGCCAGGTCCCTTCTCACATCAAAAAAAGTCTGAAGTCCTCCACTTGGCTTTAACCAACACAACTTTACAGCCAGCTACAAGGAGATGCATCAAAGCATCTCGGGTGGACTAACACTCTCTCCCTTCTTGTGGAGATTCATATAGCTTCTGATCAGCCCTTTCCACAATGACATGTTTGAGAACAGGTATTCAGAATCCGTTAAATAGTGGGTGAAGCCTATGTTGTATCACTCCATGAGCCATCCATTGGAATGCCAATGCACTATTCCACCTTACTACTGTGAGAGGTTAAAATATGCTATTTTTAATAATATTTACTGTGAACTTCATTGGTTTGATTAAGATTTTGACCTCTTTTGACAGTAGCTGTCAGTGCACCCTGTATCATTTATGTGTGACCACATCGACACTGAAAGTTCAGTTCCTCATCTTCAATTAAGAAACAGTTTTCAGCCAATTACCAGAAAATGATGTGATCAGTCAATGTTAGAGGCCTGGAGGCCACTGCAGTCTGTGTGGTGAAGGTACTCCCACAGTGCTGTTAGGTAGGGAGTTCCAGGATTTTGACCCAGCGACGATGAAGGATTGGTGATATACTTCTAGGTCAGGATGGTGTGTGACTTGGAGGGGAACTTGGAGGTGGTGGTGTTCCCATGCACCTGCTGCCCTTGTCCTTCTAGGTGGAAGAGGTTGCGGGATTGGGATGTGCTGCTGAAGAAGCCTTGGTGAGTTGCTGCAGTGCATCTTGTAGATGGTACACATTGCAGCCATGGTACGCCAGTGGTGGAGGGAGTGAATGTTTAAGGTGGTGGATGGGGTGCCAATCAAGCGGGCTGCTTTGTCCTGGATGGTGTTGAGCTTCTTGAGTGTTGTTGGAGCTGCACTCATCCAGGCAAGTGGAGAGTATTCCATCATACTCCTTGCTTGTGCCTTGTAGATGATGGAAAGACTTTGGGGAGTCAGGAGGTGAGACACTCACTGCAGAATACCTAGCCTCTGACCTGCTCTTGTTGCCACAGTATTTATGTGGCTGGTCCAGTTAAGTTTCTGGTCAATGGTGACCCACAGAATGTTGATGGTGGGGGATTCAGCAATGGTTATGCCGTTGAATGTCAAGGGGCGGTGGTTAGTCTCTCACTTGTTGGAGATAGTCATTGCCTGGCACTTCTGTGGCGCGAATGTTACCTGCCACTTTTCAGCCAAAGCCTGAACGTCATCCAGTTCTTGTTACATGCGGGCATGGACTGCTTCATTATCTGAAGTGTTGTGAATGGCGCTGAACACTGTGCAGTCATCAGCGAACATCCCCTGATACGTTTACTGTGTGTTGTGTATCATGTTGTAAAGACAGTTTATTAGGATTGCTGATAATATTAGATCAGGCCCAGGTTTCTTTTACTGATATATTTTTCTTGCCACCACACTGACAGAAACTCCATTCCCTAGCCATCAACTCCATCCCTCTCCCTAGCAACTGTCAGAGGTCAACCAGACTGTTTGCAACCATGATGTCGTATTTGACCCCAAGATGAGCTTCTGACCACATATCCGCACCATCACTAAGATCGCCTATTTCCACCTATGTAATATTGCCCGACTCCGCCCCTTCCTCTGTTCATCTGCTGCTGAAACCCTCATCCATGCTTTTGTTACCTCTAGACTTGACTAGTCCAAGGCACACCTGGCTGGCCTCCCATCTTCCTCCCTCCATAAACTTAAGCTCACCCAAAACTCTGCTGCCCATATCCTAACTCGCACCAAGTCCTGTTCACCCATTACCCCTGTGCTCGCTGACCTACAGTGGCTTCCAGTTAAGCAACATCTCAATTTAAAATTCTCATCCTTGCTTTCAAATCCCTCCATGACCTCGCCCTTCCCTATCTCTGTAACCTCCTCCAGACCCATAACCCTCCGAGACATCTGTGCTCCTCCAAGTCTGGCCTCTTGCGCATCCTCGATTTTAAACGCTCCACCATTGGCAGCCATGCCTTCATCTGCTGAGGCCCTAAGCTCTGGAATTCACTCCCTAAACCTCTCCACCTCCCTACCTCACTTTCCTCCTTTAAGACGCTCCTTCTACCCTAATATCCCTTTATGTGGCTTGGTGTCAAATTTTGTTTGATAACGCTCCTGTGAAGTGCCTTGGGATGTTTTTAATACATTAAAGACGCTATATAAATGCAAGTTGTTGTTGTTCTCAGAACACATACTAAAATTGCATCTAAATAATTTAATCCAATATTGAATGTGAATGTTGATGCAAGTTTCAAATGCCAAGTACATTGTTCATAAAAATACCTAATATTTGTTATTTCAATATGATCTTACTACTTCATCAGTTGGGTATATGATAATCCCATCCAATTTACTGACTGCAAATCATCTTCCAACCACTATTGCTAAGCTATTTAAAAAAATGAAATTCCTTTAAAATTATTTTAGGAAAATATGTTTTCTATCAGTAAAGAGATAAGGGGGGCGAAATTCCCCTCGTTTGCACCTCCGGTGGGAGGCGCAAACAGGGCGCGAATGGCTTTGCGCCGCCCGAGGCGATAACTGCACATCCCGCGAAATTCCGCGGGAGGTTAGCAGCGGTGCTAGCACTCCGATCTTCTGCACCCGGAGATGATGATATCATCTCCGGACGCAACACCCCGGTAGCGCCTTGGAAGAAAAATTTGAAATCGCACCCCGCAGCAGCGCCGGCGATGTTACTGACTGCTGCAGGAGTCGCAAACACTGAGGCCGGCCACTCGTGGGGTGCAACTTAAAGGCGCGGTGGGCGGCCAGCCAAAAAAATCTGTCTATTTTTGTTTAGACTTATTTTCGGCCGCTGGTCGTGGCGTCCGTGCCGCGATCGGTCAGCCCGGCACTCTGCATGTGTGCCGGGCTGATGGCGCAGCACTCCCACTCCCCGGTGGCCCACATATCTAAAAATAAACCTGCAGAGCTCGCAGCGTGGTGCCCTTCCCGTTAATGCAGGGAAGAGCCCCTGCAACGCGATAGTGCCATGCTTGGCCACTTGTGGTGCTGCTGAGCACATTGTCCCGGATCGGGACATTGTCCCGGATCGGGACATTTCCCGCCTCTTGCGCTCCAAGAGGCAAGTGGAGCGCTTGGTTTAGTGCTCCACTTTCCTTGGAAGAAAAAATGGGAATTTAACTAATGTTTGAAAAGGTTAGCGCCTGGTGCTAACTTTCATAATATTTTTACTTAGGGCCCCAAATGGCCCTCATGGGGAATTTCACCCCCAATTAGTTTAAAAACGGGAAAGTTGAGAATATGGTGTAAAATATACAAAGGTAAATTAGGAACTCCCTACAGATAAAAGTCGGACTCCATGTGGCAGTCTCAGGTTTTATGTTCAATGGGAGGTTAAATCCTAGTTGTACTGCATGAGCCTTTAAATTTGAATAAAGGCTTATGTTGGTATTGAATCTTAATGGTATGATATCCTGCTGTCCAAAGTCACAGTTTTATTCTCTGTACTTTCAGTCCTAAGCCCCTCAAAGATTAACTAGTAGTCTCAGTTGTTGAATTAAATGAGCATTGTAAAGTGTTTGGCAAACAATTGTTTTCGTTTGGCAGGTACAAGAGCCATGCATTCTTTTTTGCATAATTGTGTTGCTCAGATAACACACTGGGCCGAAATTTGCAGTGGAGGCGTACCTCCAGAATACCCCTCCGACCCGAAAAAAAATATGGAATTACCTGGTGGCTTCGGAGCTTCAGAGTCTTATGGCCCTGGGCCTGCAGGCATACGCCTGCGTGAAGGCCCACGAATCCCAGGGACGCAGGTGGTTCGGAAGCGTCCCTGGGATCACGTGGGCCAGGCCAACCAATTAGAAAGGGGGGGTTTCCTCATAAGCTTATGGGGATTCCATTTACGAACGGAATCCCAAAAAGCTGATGAGAAATCCCTAAATAAATAAATAATTAATACAATTCTAAGAAAAAAAATATTCCCATGTTCAAAATTAATTAAAACTACCTTTGACTGCGCATTTAAAATAATAATGTAATTTTTTGTAAACAGTTTAATCCGGCCCAAAATTTACATGAACTAATTTTAAATCTTTTTTGTGTGTTTTAATCATTTTTAAAATGTTAATTTAACATTTATTTTAACCCTTACGCCGGTAAAAGCAGGCCATAAGGGTTTTGTGGGCATTCGCTGGGTAGTAGTTGGGAAAATAGCCCAACTCTGCACCAGCGTAAGTGTTTTTGGGGCGCATGCGGACGATCTGTCAAGGAGAAGCTTGACTGATCGCAGGTTCCGGGTTTTCGTGCATGAGCAGCGTAAGCGGAAACTTGCGGGGCCATTCTGAGGGCTTACGACGGTGTACGCACACTGCCATCGTCGGCCACGCAAAACCCGGGCCGATACCTGTGTGTAAACCAAACAATAAGGGGATGTAAAACAGCTTTTCATCAAGGTGATAACCCTAGTGAGAAAAATTAAGTATTTTTGTCTAAGGTTTAGCTTGGTTTCCTTAATGATGTCATGGTACATAAGGGATTTAAAAGCCAACTTCACTCATAGAAATCATGTCCCAGCTTAAGTTGATTTAATTTTTTGCAATAATTAAGTCAGTTTGTCTGAGCTGGGTGTCTGAGGGACCAAATGCTTCAATTCAAATACGAAGTCTTGCTGATTTTTTCAAATATGTTTATGATTGTCAGATTTTTTAAATTTGACCGTTATTTAAATACGCTCGATCTTCATCACTTTTTTGAAGGTATTTATCAGTCCGTCGTTTTCAAATCAGTGAGCCTGTTGTAGCTTTTGAAGAGTGATCGATCTCTTGGCCCCTCGAGAAGAAGCTCATGGGATATATCATCTGGTGGCACAAGGCAGATTTTTTTTGTAAACCCTCACTCGCGGGTAGCTTATCTTTGCTTTACTGCACTTCTTTCAATTTTAATATTTTTACTATATAAATAAAAGTGCCTGTTTATTGGTGGGCTCATTAACGCATTGATGTTACTATGATTTTAGTTATACATCTGTCTAAAAATAGCACCACAGGGAATAAACTACTTGTACAGGGACTATAAGGCTGTCTTCAACAAGTCAGCTGCCATGGCTAATGGCTCTCCATTATGAGATATATTAGCTGCTCAATTAAAAACAGAGAGTATTCCAACTTCAACTTTAATATGGAGACATTTGAAGATTCTTCCACTGTCCTCATCCAAGTGTGTAATCAGAATTTAGCTCCTGTAGCAGAATAAATTGATGCAGCAGATTAAATTGGTGCTATCATGGCTTTTAAAGCTATAGGGGGAGAAATTCGGTTGGTTAGCGCCTCCCGTTAGTGTTAGGAATGACAGGTAGAGGAGGTGGTTTGCAGTCGGCTGGGAGCTGGAGGAATGCTATTTAAAGGCGTGCACTTCCTGTTTTTTTTGCCGGCAAACAATGCTGCCTCATCACTGACAGAAGCAGACAGGCGTTTTGACCCATTTGAGGTTTTCCTGCTTGAAGGAGTTTTGCTCCTGACAAAAATTTATCAGGTTCATTTCTCTTACTTTTGATACTGCAACATTTCCAACACTTAATGGGGGCTGTACTGGCACGGGACCTCGCCCTCCAGCGTCACCGTCGGAGGCAGCGGAGGCAGAGAGAAAGATTGGAAAACGTGGCCAGAGGGAGGAGGGCCAACTGGGCTCTCAACAGGAGGCCTTACCCTCCCAGGGTATTCCGGGAGCAGTTCTCCTACATTCATCTGTCAGGGGAGCAGTGACTTAGAAGGCTCCGCTTCAGCAAGGAGGTGGTCACAGAGCTCTGCCACCTTCTGCAGCCAGAGCTCCAGCCTCAGCTCAGGACCAGGACGGCTCTGTCGGTGGCAGTGAAGGTCACAGTTGCTCTCAATTTCTATGCCAGCGGCTCCTTCCAAGCTTCAACAGGGGATATTGCAAACATTTCGCAGTTCGCCGTCCATTGCTGCAGCCGGGAGGTAACAGACGCTCTGTACAGAAGGAGAAGGGAGTACAACTCATTCCCCATGACCAGAGAGAAACAGGATGAACGCTCATGTGGCTTTGCAAGGATAGCGGGCTTCCCCATGGTTCAGGGCGCCATTGACTGCACCCACGTGGCATTGCGGGCACCTCATCACAATGCAGAGGTGCTCCGTAACCACAACGGCTACCACTCTCTGAACGTTCAGTTGGTGTGCGACCACAGACAGCGCATCCTCGCCGTCAATGCCCGCTATCTTGGCAGCAGCCATGATGCATTCATCCTGCAACAGACTGGGGTCCCAGCATGGTTCCAACCACCACAGGAAGCTCGTAGCTGGCTGCTTGGAGACCAGGGCTATACACTCGCCACCTGGCTGATGAAACCACTCCGCAAACCCAACACTCATGCTCAGCACGCATACAATGAGAGCCATAGCGCCATCAGGAACCTGATTGAACAGACTATCGGCGTGCTAAAGCAACGGTTCCGCTGCCTTGACTGCTCTGAAGGAGCCCTGCAGTACTCCCCTGATCGAGTCTCACTTTTCATTGTTGTGTGCTGCATGCTGCACAACCTGACCATTCTGAGGGCCCAGCCATTGCCACCAGGGATTGCAGGTCCACCTCAGGAGGAGGAGGAGGGAGAGGAGGAGGAGGTGGAGGAGGAGGAAGAAGAGGAGGAGGAGCAGCACCGACGTAGGAGGGAGCCACTCAAAGTTGCTTCTGCAAGGGCTGTTCGTGAACGCCTCATTACACAGCGCTTCCAATAAATGAGATCGCGCAGGACATTTGCGCAGAACAACCACATCATTACAGCCAGCTCGCAGCCCCTATCACCGGGTAAAGCTCAAATGAGAAACATCACAAAATTTGCTGCGTCGAAATAAACATTTATTATTCTGCACAACTCTCTCTTCTCAAACACAACCAATAATAAACAAACACAACTATTTCTTACCAAACTGAACAATATACAACTTTTGTACATACACTCCCCCCATTTGCTATTAACATTTTATTTACTGGGCCTTCCTCAATGATTTCCCTCCCCTTTGCAATTCCCCCCTCCCAACCCTACTGCTCCTCCGTAATCTAGCCCCAGTGGCTGCAGCAAGGCTGGTGGAAGGCTACTGAGTCTGGGAGCCAGAGACTGCAGATGACCTTGCAGGACGCCCCCGAACAGCTCTGGACCTGGAGGGCCCGGTTGCAGACTGCACCAACTGAGCATGGGCGGCAGCAGTCTGGGATGGCTGGGTTATAGGCTGCGGCAAGTGCAATGGTGGAGTGGCAGTGGTGGGAGCATCCTGAGAGAAGGCAGCACCTTCCTGCTTGACCAACACACTGCCACTCCCCCGGGGCAGAACCTCAGCATCTGGAGCAATCTGCTCGAACACAGATTGCTGGCCTGCTGCGGCACCTGTGAGATCCCCGTGGACTGTGGGTGACCCAGCGACGATGGCAGTAGTCAGCACTTGTGTGGCATCAATCTGAGACTGCATGAGAGTCTGAGATTGGATGCCACCAACCACTGATTCCATTACAGCACTAAGCCGTTGCGTTGCCTCGCCTGTGCTGCAATAGCTGCTGCCACCTCACCCATGACACGTGGCATGAGGTCTGGGTCTCCACGGTCTCTCTGCGAGTCAACCATCCTCTGCAAAATGCCAAGGATGGACTCGAAGGTTTGCGCAGAGATGAGAGCAATGCTGGAGGCAGACTGCTCCACGCTCCTAGCCAGTGCATCCATGCTCTCGGGCACCCTTGCCATTGCACCCATGAGCTCAGTATGCATACTCATCGCCTGTGTGTTCATCGCCTTGACATCGAGGTCCTCATCTGAGTCCTGTGCATCAGAACTTGTGCGCGCACTCACCCTCCGGGGAGATGGCCCCCGAGCATCCCTTTCCCCATGGCGTTGCTGCAGCCTGCTGGGTCCCGGAGCTTCACCCACATCTGAGTGATTTGCTCTGCTCCCCTCCAGTGACTGCGTGGCCCCATTATCCGATGTCTCACCCTCGGGAGATGCAGGCAGTGAGGCCCCGGCTTGGTGTTCCTCTGCCTCTCCCGCGTCGCTGCCACTGGGAGGCTGAGGGACAGGCTGGTCAGGTGGTGGCTGATTATCTGAAAGTGGGAAGGGCTCGTGTTGTGAGGGGGAAGTGGTATGAGAGAGGAAGGAGAGGTGATGAACATACCGTTGTTGTCCCCAAGGAGGTCAACCTCTCCGACTGCCACAGCGCCCACGACATGCCTCGCGATGATGCTGTGCACTCGCTCCTCCAGCTGTGTAAGGGGGTGCAGCTCCGCCTGACCTCCTCCCATGCATTGCTGCTCCCTCCTGTTATGAGCAAGCTTGGCCTACAAGAAAAAGGACAGCATGTGAGTGAGTGTGCAGCCATGTGTTTGGCAGATGTGCCTACCATACTTGAATAGCCGTTAATGTCTGCAAGGCGTGAGATGTGGACCCTGGCACCAGGGAAGCAACATACCATCCTGGAGTCACGTCTACAGCTGCAGAAACGCCAGTCTGCTCCCCTAACTATCGAATCCCCTACCACTATTGCTCTTCCAATCTTTTTCCTTCCCCCATGTGCAGCTGAGCCACCCGTGGTGCCGTGGACTTGACTCTGGCTGCACTCTCCAGAGGAACCATCACCCTCACCAGTACTCAGAACAGAATACTGGTTGGAGAACGTGATGCACTCCGGGGACTCCTGCACTACCTGCCTGGTCCTCCTCTTCTGTCTGGCGGTCACCCATTCCCTCTCTGCCTGCATACTCTTAAGCTGCGGGGTGACCACCTCTAGAAATGTGCTATCCACGTAACTCTCAGTCTCGCGGATGTACCGCAGTGACTCCAGCCGCCGCTCAAGCTCCGAAACCCGGAGCTCGAGTTGCTGTAGCTGGCAACACTTCCCGCACATGTGGTTGTCCAGGCTACGCAAAGCATTCAGGACTTCCCACATGGCACAGGATGTGCACTCCATGGGACTGAGTTGCCCTGCCATGCCTCTATTTAATAGACTAAGAACTAACCCAGCAGAAATAAACTTAAAACTTAACAAAAAACACTCCCCAGCTACTCACCAATCAGCTCTTTCTCTCTATTTAATGGGCTATTAACTAACTTAGCAGAAATAAACTTATAAACTTAAAAAAAAATACACTCACCAGCTCGTCACCAAACAACTCCTTCCCTTGTGCCAACGTCACTTTTTTTACTCTGCCATCACTTTTTGAAAAACTGCCTCTGTTGAGTTGCTGCCGCTCGGGACTGCTCCTTTTAACTGCTCCGCTCTCGCTGTGCTCCCTCCAGGTCCGCTCCTTCCGGTCTCAGCTTAGTACTAGTCCAGAAGAACAACCCACAAAAGAGACAGGACGTATTGTTAATTTTCCCCCTGTATTCGAGGAGAGAAGTAAGATTAGGTTAAATATTTGCTTTGACGATTACTCTGTATGTTTACTTTCTGTTTGTTAATTAAAGCAGCTTAACAATTTGTATATGGCCCCGTCTTACCAAATATTTCTTGGTCCAGAAAGGCATGATCTCCAGTTCAGATTACAAAGGGTTCCTATTGCTACACCCCTGGGGAACACTCTTGTATAGTTAGATATGGGACAGTATGGGCACCCCTAAATGTAAGATGCTCAGACTACTAATGGAAGTGACCAGCACTGCTATACCTGATGAATATCTAAGGCAAACCTTAAACTTGTAACAGACATCCTTAACTTATAACTTTGTCTCCTAGTCCTGGAATCCTTTGCTTGACAGAAGAACTTACCTGGATCCAAATGTTCCACACACATGAAAATTTTAAAGACCTCTATCAAGACCAGCCCTACCCCACCCCTCCCCCCTCCTCCCCACCCCCCATGCCCCTCCCCTGTTCTAAGGAATTAAGTCCCAGGATAGATAATCTTTCCTTATAATTCAGCCCTTTTAGTTCAGGAATTAGCTTAGTTGTCCTCCTCTGTACTCCCTCCAATGATTCTACTTCTCTTCTGTAATATGGAGACTAAAACAGAACACAGTACTATAAATCCATCCCCATTAAGATCAGGTACAGCTTCAACATTATTTCCTTTGATTTATAAGTCACACTCATAGCTATGCATCCCAACATTTTATTTGCTTTCTTTACCATCTGTAAACATTGAACTAATCGTTATAATGATGCATCTGCCCAAACCCCCAGACTTTGGTTCCTGATTTTTTTACTTCAAGCATGTTTGCCATTTAACATGTAATCTACACTCTTGCTTCTTCCATCTAATCTCATAATTTATTAGTTTTGAATTCCATCTGCCAGCTCTCTGTTCATTTACATAGCCTGTCAAGATATCATTGTACAGGAAACTCTTTATTAACCGGCACCGACGGGACCGGCGTGGTGCCGGTTTATCAAAAAGTCCGGATAACGGAGAGTTATATCTCCCAACGTACGAGAGCCCCGTACACACTGACATGCACCTGTATTCAGAGCTCCGTCTCCCCGGGGACCGCCAGCTGACCATCTGTCGTGTCCGCTGCCTACCCGGGCTGCACATTCCCCTCCCAATCTACACGCTCCGATACAAGGCAAACGCCTCGGGGTTTTTTTTAAAGTTAATTTTAAACGAGAGATGAAGGAAAACCCCGGTTACCTACTCAAGAATTTTGCCGGTTAAGAGAGATTTCCGGATATTTGGGTGCCGGTTAATAAAGAGTTTACTGTATTATTGCACATTGGCCACTTCACCCAACTTGATATCATCTTCAAACTCAGAAATCTTGGACAATTTTTCATTCTCCACGTCATTTATAATAATTATAACAATGGCCCTAACGCTGAGCCCATGGAACTCCACTGGATTTTTATTCTGACACAACGCCACAACCACTTGTCATCTATCTTCCAGCCATCTATCAATTCAACCTAATACTTTATCATCTATCCCATGGGCTCACACCTTAAGAATCATTTTTTAAAATTATTATGAAACCTTGGTAGTTACCATCCACTGTCTTACCATTATCCTGATGCGGAGATGCCGGTGTTGGACTGGGGTGGACAAAATTGAGAGGTCGCACAACACCAGGTTATAGTCCAACAGTTTTATTTGAAATCACAAGCTTTCGGAACTATCGATTGCCCCTTCCTCAGGTGAAGTAAATAGATACAGAATCGCCAAAGCATATATAGATAGAGAACAAAGCATGTGTACCTTACAATTGCAGACCACTAAATTAAATCATCCTGACTATCTGCCGAGGTGTGATAAAGTTAATCAGGTCAGCCTGTGATTCCCAGTAAAAAAGTAAAAATTTTAAAGCTTTTCGTTTTACATACAGACGGCAGCTTTTGACACGTTAGAACCCCTGCGACTACACCTCATTGTCTCAGTTGTATCTTGCTATATCTTTGATGTGGTACCTTCCTGGCTGACCTGATTAACTTTATCACACCTCGGCAGATAGTCAGGATGATTTAATTTAGTGGTCTGCAATTGTAAGGTACACATGCTTTGTTCTCTATCTATATATGCTTTGGCGATTCTGTATCTATTTACTTCACCTGAGGAAGGGGCAATCGATAGCTCCGAAAGCTTGTGATTTCAAATAAAACTGTTGGACTATAACCTGGTGTTGTGCGACCTCTCAATTTTTACCATTATCCACCAGACCTGTAACCTTCTCAGTCCAGTAAATTAGTCAGACAGGTTGCTGATCTTTATGAGCTCATGCTGGCTCTTTCTAATTATGCCCTGTCCTTCCAGATGATCTGTTATACTACAGCTCATTAAAGTCTTGACACTTTTCCCACAATCGAGATCAGGTGGTGAGGTTGCAGTAGGCCTCACTGCCCGCGTTTTCCATCATTTTCTATTGCGATACTACTCAATTTCGGAGAATTTCTCCCATAATTTCTTTTCACAGTGCTTGAAATGTACAATGCATACATAAAATAAATGTAACTTCTGTAAGCTAAAAAAAAAATTGATTGCAACCTCCACACATTCAACAACCACAATTGCATATATTCTCCTGGTTGGGGCGCGGGGGGAACAACTGTACATGAGCAGCCTATTATTAAGTAATCAATGTGAACACCATGATTTATTTCCTACAAGGTCTTGCATACCTCAGTAATAGAGTCCAAAATAAAAGTCCTTAATACCATAGGTTATGATTCATTATTAATTCAATTAGGATCATTCATTGCTGCATCTCAGCAAGATTTGCCGCTAAAAACTCAATAAAATTCATAATATGTGCTCTGTAAAACTTCTAATTATTATGATTTTTTTTTAATGCTTAGCACTGGAGAACACATACCAAAATAACACAGAAAAGCTTTTGAAGCCATAATTGAAAAGAATACAGATATAATGCACTCAAAAAGATTTGCCATGAGTAACTGTGGAACAGAAGAAAGATTACATAGAAATTACCACATCGAAAAAGGCCACTCGGCCCAACCAATCAATGTTGGTGTTTATCCTCCGCACAAGCAGTATTCCTAATCCCAGGTGCCCACCCTGTTCTCATATCCCTTTATTCCCCTTTCCTTCATCTATTTATCTAACCTATTATTAAATGTTGACATTGCCTGCTTCAATCTCTAATAGTGCATTCCACAGCCTCACAACCCTCTGTCTAAAAATGTTTCACATGCTGTCTGTCCTAAATCTCTTACATTTAATCTTATATTTATGTTATCTTGTTCTAGACCCCTTAATCACTCGAAACAGTCTGTTTCTATCAACTCTGTCCTATCCCTTCATAATTTTAAATTCATCTGTCAAATTGCCTCTTCATGTCACCTGTTCAAATAAAAACAGCTCCAGTTTTTCCAAGTCTTTCTTTGTGTTTATATTTCCTCATACCAGGCAGCATCCTAGTGAGACTGCACCACACCCTCTCTATTGCCTCTACATCCCTGCCATAGTTTTCACCCAGCTAATATTATATGGCTCTTAGCAATAAGACTATGGGGTAGATCTTAACGATCAGTTAGCCGACCGGCAGAGTTACCGGCCGCCCGATAGTGTCGGTGGAAGGCCGGTTCCATTTTGAGGGCCAGACCTCATAACCATTCCGCCAGCGGCCTGCAGCCACCAAATGGGTGCCCCGCTGCAGCTAACCAGCTCCCGGCTAGCGCACAAGCCTAAAGGGGGTGCATGAACAGAGAGACCTGGGGGTATATGTGCACACATCGTTGAAGGTGGCAGGGCAAGTTGAGAAAGTGGTTAAAAAAGCATACGGGATCCTGGGCTTCATAAATAGAGGTATAGAGTACAAAAGCAAGGAAGTTATGATGAACCTTTTTTAAACTCTGGTTCGGCCTCAACTGGAGTATTGTGTCCAATTCTGAGCTCTGCACTTTAGGAAGGATGTGAAGGCCTTAGAGAGGGTGCAGAAAAGATTTACGAGAATGGTTCCAGGGATGAGGGACTTCAGTTAGGTGGATAGACTGGAGAAGCTGGGGTTGTTCTCCTTAGAGCAGAGAATGTTGAGAGGAGATTTGATAGAGGTGTTCAAAATCATGAGGGGTCTAGACAGAGTAGATAGAGAGAAACTGTTCCCATTAGTGGAAGGGTCGAGAACCAGAGGACACAGATTTAAGGTGATTGGCAAAAGAACCAAAGGCGACATGAGGAAAAACTTTTTACGCAGCGAGTGGTTAGGATCTGGAATGCACTGCCTGAAAGGGTGGTGGAGGCAGACTCAACTGTGGCTTTCAAAAGGGAATTGGATAAGTACCTGAAGGAAAAAAAATTGCAGGGCTACAGGGAAAGGGAGGGGGGTGCGCGGGGGAGTGGGACTAGCTGAACTGCTCTTGCAGAGAGCCGGCACGGGCTCGACAGGCCGAATGGCCTCCTTCTGTGCTGTAACCATAGAATCATAGAATCATAGAAATTTACAGCACAGAAGGAGGCCATTCGGCCCATCTTGTCCATGCTGGCCGACCAAGAGCTTTCCAGCCTAATCCCATTTTCCAGCACTTGGTCCGTAGCCTTGTAGGTTACGGCACTTCAAGTGCATATCCAAGTACTTTTTAAATGTGATGAGGGTTTCTGCCTCTACCACCCTTTCAGGCAGTGAGTTCCAGACCCCCACCACCCTCTGGGTGAACAAATTTCACCTCAAATCCCCTCTAAACCTCCTACCAACTACTTTAAATCTATGCCTCCTGGTTATCGACCCCTCTGCTAAGGGAAATAGGTGCTTCCTATCCACTCTATCTAGGCCCCTCATAATTTTATACACCTCAATTAGGTCTCCCCTCAGCCTCCTCTGTTAACAACCCCAAACTATCCAATCTTTCCTCATAGCTAAAATTCCCCAGCCCAGGCAACATCCTCGTAAATCTCCATTCTGTGATTCTAATTTAGGGCGGCCTGGAACCGACACAGCCGGCAGCAAAGTAGATCCGCATTGGGAAGGGGGGAGCCCAAGGTGGCGGCAGCTGCTTTGTCTGCACCATAGGGTAAAAGCACGCAATGTCCCCCAAAATGACAGGCTCAGTCCTATAGACATCATAAGACACGGATTTGCATATTAATAGGGCCTACCATTCTGGCTGACTAGAGGTAGGCCCCTTTCAGGATTGGGAGCAGGAACAGGGCATCAGACTTTTCCCTGCAATTTTCGAGATGCTACCACTCTGTTTCCGCCTAGCAGAGCCAATGAAAATCTGTCCCTATGTTGCATCCACAGCAGGATGCAGTTTATTCTTACAATATACTGCTTAAATAAACAACCGTTACATATTTTACTGATTTATTGACATGGTCAGTACTTTGCAGCTCAATATTGTTAATAACATAACTCTCTTGGAACCATTTTTTTTATGAGGAAAGGTTAAGTTGTAAGTTTGAGTATCACATTGCAAAGGAGAAAAACAAATTACCACTGCTGTCAGCCTTATGATCCTTTTATACTGTGTTTGTTTAGGTCAGATTCTGGGAGACTAATGTCTGAGTCTTTTACATCAGTAAATCTAGCTCCCTTATCCCAAAGTGGGCCAATTTTTGTGGGTCTATGATTCTGCCACCAGGATTAGGGAGCTGGATTTAATAAATTAAACTTGGGGATCTAGCTCACAGACACTGTTCTTCTGGAGACCTAAAGAAGCACCAGTATAAAAGCAGCTTCATGCAGCTTCTGACTGAGTGATCTGTGGTTCAAGTTTCATATTGATCTAGGCTGGGAGTGTTAGGGAAGTAGATGCAGTATGTATCTCTGAGAGATTGAATAGTTGCATTGACCCTGGGGATACTCTCCATTTGAGAGTGAATCTTATCAGCAAGAGTCTTAATAAAATCGTGATTAATCGATTATTGTTAAGCATGTATGTGTGATTTATAAAGGAAGATTGTCTTGTGGTTTAAGACTGCCCAGACTCATTTCGTTTTGGACCTTATGCAAGCAAGCAAAATGTTTTTTGATTATTCTATCCTGATTCGCATTAAGAGATGAGTGAAATGTTAGCTGTCAATTTAAGCACTCTTAATTCTTGAACAATGAATTAGAAGAATCTGCATGATAATAACTGATTCACCTATGAAAACCTATGTTGTCAGTTTGCTATTCAGTTAGTGCCTTTATTTTTTAATGAATTGACATGTCTGCAAGAAATACCTAAAATACCTTTGTGACTGGAAGAAGCATTCAGCTGCTGTCTCTCAGTGCTAACAGTCTGGGAGAAGTAATGCTGGATCGCTTCATTGAGCAGTTCTCAGTTTGAGCTCTTTCAGTTTACTTACCATTTAACAAAACATGCAGCACCATGGGCTGGTAACACAGATTCACACTTACAATTCCCCATACCCTGAGTTCCTGCTCTCATCTGGGCTGTCCTGAGTGAGGCATACAGCAATACCAAAGCACTTCTTCAGAGGAAAGGTCAGACAATAAGTCAACCAGTAATGCTTTCATGTACCTCTCAGAGGGCAATTCAAGAGTGACATTGTCAGGTTTCTTGTAACTGCAGCCTTATGCCTGACCTCTTTGTCAGGGCATGGTATGGAGATGGACACATCACCTCGGATGTTTTTATATCCCTGTTCTAAAAACATTGCAGAGAGCAAAATAAAACCTTGAGTGAAGGTAAAATTAAATAATAATACAAAGATTACATTTTATTTTTGATTTCCAAAATTTGCTGTAACATGGCACAATGGCTTTCAATACCACAGTATTCAGTAGATATTAAATTATGGTTGCCATGCTGTGGTGTACAGTATATTCTGCCATGCAATGGTATGAGATAACTTCATGCGTATGTTGCTCCAAATCATGATTTCTGATTTTGGTTACGTCATCATAGAGATGCACTGAGCAGAGGCTGAGTTGCTTTCCCATAATTCCTTTCCAATTGGATTGAGAACGACGTTGGTGTTCTGGGAGGGCAATGGTTTGGGGTGCAAGGGAACAGAGGAAAGGAAGTGTTTTATTAAGGAGAGAAAGCCTTTATATATTTTTCAGACGTATCTAAGGTGTTTGTGAATTCCTGAACTTCATCCATATGTTACATTTAACTCTGAGAGGCAGAAAAAATTAAAAAGTCCGTAACAAAAAAATAAATCAATTGATAAGATAGTGGCTGGCTTTGAAAACTTTTATTCAATTCAGTAAGATAACTTTTTGAATGCTTCAGTTTCATAAATGGAGGTTAAGTTGAGGCTTCTAGCTGGACTGAGCTGTCTAGTAATTCTACTTGTAAAGAATGTGTGCTGGAATAAAAGTGTAAAATGCAGACGGGAAATATATTTTTGCATTAGTATTCATCCGGAATAGTGGTCAATATTTGGGAAAGCAGAGTATTAGCTGGTAATAATGTTCCTGATGCTCAATATGGCACAAGAGGCAACAACAAGGCTCAGATAGAAACTTCTAACAAAAGAAATTAAAGCTAGTATTAAGTCAAAGGCGGAAGCTTATAAAGTTGCCAGAAAAACCGGTCAGCCTGAGGATTGGGATCTTTTTAGAAATCAGCAAAGGGGGACCAGGAAATTGATAAAGAAAGGGAAAATGGAATATGAGCACAAACTAGCGAAAAATATAAAAACGGATTGTAAAAGCTTCTATAGGTATGTGAGAAGGAAAAGACTGGCGAAGGTAAATGTAGGTCCTTTACAGTCAGAGATGGGAGAATTTATAATGGGGAATGAGGAAATGGCAGAGAAATTAAATAAATATTTTGTTTCTGTCTTCACGGAGGAAGACACAAAAAACCTCCCAGAAATACGAGAAAACCAAGGGTGTGATGAGAATGAGGAACTTAAAGAAATTATTATTAGTAAAAAAACAGTACTAGCAAAATTAATGGGACTAAAAGTCGACAAATCCCAAGGACCGGATGACCTACATCCTAGGCTTTTGAAAGAGGTGGCCATTGGAATAGTGGACGCATTGGTTGTCATCTTCCAAAATTCTATAGATTCTGGAACGGTTCCTGCAGATTGGAGGATAGCAAATGTAACCCCGCTATTTAAGAAAGGAGGGAGAGAGAAAACGGGGAACTACAGACCTGTTAGCCTCACATCAATAGTTGGGAAAATGCTGGAATCTATTATGAAGGATGCAATAACTGGGCACTTAGAAACTAATAGTAAGATTGGGCAGAGTCAACATGGATTTACGAAAGGGAAATCCTGTTTGACAAACCTATTGGAGTTCTTTGAAGATGTAACTAGTGGAGTAGACAAAGGGGAACAGGTAGATGTGGTGTATCTGGATTTTCAGAAGGCCTTCGATAAGGTCCCACACAAGAAGTTGGTGAACAAAATTAGGGCACATGGAATTGGGGGTAATATACTGGCATGGATTGAGAATTGGTTAACAGACAGAAAACAAAGAGTAGGGATAAACGGATCTTTTTCAGGATGGCAGGCTGTGACTAGTGAGGTATCACAAGGATCTGTGCTTGGGCCCCAGCTATTCACAATCTATAACAATGATTTGGATGAGGGGACTAAATGTAACATTTCCAAATTTGCTGATGATACAAAGCTAGGTGGCAGTGTCAGTTGCGAAGAGGATGTGAAGAGGCTTCAAGGGGATCTCGACAGGCTCAGTGAGTGGGCGAGAAACATGGCAGATGGAATATAATATGGATAAATGTGAAGTTATCCACTTTGGTAGAAAAAACAGAAAGGCAGAGTATTTCCTAAATGGTGAAAGATTGGGGAATGCAGATGCTCAAAGGGACCTGGGTGTCCTTGTACATGAGTCGCTGAAAGTGAATGTGCAGGTGCAGCAAGCCATTAGGAAGGCAAATGGTATGCTGGCCTTCATTACAAGAGGATTTGAGTACAGGAGTAAAGAAGTCTTACTCCAATTATATAGGGCCTTGGTGAGACCACACCTGGAGTACTGTGTACAATTTTGGTCTCCTTACCTAAGGAAGGATATACTTGCCATAGAGGGAGTGCAACGAAGGTTCACGAGATTGATTCCTGGGATGGCGGGACTGTCGTATGAGAAGAGATTGAGTAAACTAGGCCTGTATTCTCTTGAATTCAGAGGAATGAGCGGGGATCTCATTGAAGTATATAAAATTATTACAGGGCTTGATAGGATGGATGCTGGGAGAATGTTTCCCTTAGCTGGGGAGTCTAGAACCAGGGGCCACAGCCTCAAGATAAAGGGTAGGCCATTCAGGACTGAGATGAGAAGAAATTTCTTCACACAGAGGGTGGTGAATCTTTGGAATTCTCTACTCCAGAGGGCTGTGGAGGCTCAGTCATTGGGTATATTCAAAACAGAAGTCGATAGATTTCTGACTAGTAAGGGCATCAAGGGATATGGCGATAGGGCCGGTGAATGGAGTTGAGGCAGAAGATCAACCATAAGGGCAACACGGTGGCATAGTGGTTAGCACTGGTGCCTCACAGCGCCAGAGACCCGGGTTCGAATCTGACCTCGGGTGACTGTCTGTGTGGAGTTTGCACATTCTCCCCGTGTCTGCGTGGGTTTCCTCCGGGTGCTCCGGTTTCCTCCCACAGTCCAAAAATGTGTGGGTTAGGTTGATTTGGCTATGATAAATTGACCCTTAGTGTTAGGGGGGATTAAATATGTGGGGTTATGGGGATAGGATGGGATATGTTAGGGGGAATTAAATACGTGGGGTTACGGGGGTAGGGTGGGATATGTGTACTGTGGGGATTAAAGCAGGGACAGGGTACTGGATTTGGATGATCAGCCATGATCGTATTGAATGGCGGAGCAGGCTCGACGGGCCGAATGGCCTACTCCTGCTCCTAGATTCTATGTTTCTATGTTTCTATGTTTCTATGTTTCTATGATCTCATTGAATGGCGGAGCAGGCTCGAAGGGCCGAATGGCCTACTCCTGCTCCTATTTCTTATGTTCTTATGTTCTATAAAACAGCCTAAAAATAAAAACTGGTGAAAATCCAGGTGCAAAACAAAACATTTGGAACAATTTCCTGAACTACATTATATTTGCCTCACCAAAACACTGATCCATTTTCTTTATAAACGCATCATGTCTACTCACTATAATTTGGTGGTACAACTTTTGGAAAATTGTTCTATTTACAACAAGAATACATGAGATCTTTGAGTCACATAAATGTAATGTTGTTTACTTCAATGTTCCATTGATATTGGGTAATGCTATTTAGCATCACATACTGGCTCCTATATAACATTTTCTTCGGCTTCATTAATATTGGAACTTAGATTCATTGCTCAAAATTGCTTTTCTTCCTGTTTTGCAAAATTCCCTGTAAAAAAATGCAATGACTGCAAGACAGGGAGCACAGACGAAATAAACATTATAACCATTAAAGCAATGACATTTGATTTTCTTTCCATTTCCTAATGTGGTTCATGTGGAAGGCTCACGCATTTGATGAGTAACAGAATTTTTGTTCACACGTAGTAATGAAAAGTTTAAAATTCAGTTAACATCTTATGAAAGCTTTTTATTGCAGCCAGAACTCACCACAAAAATCATTTTCAACCCTGTTGATAAGAAATAACTTGCACTGCAAAGAAAATGGAGGTATCAAATTACACTTAGCTGCAGATGTGGGGAGTGAAAAACAATTAGAAAATGATATTCCAGTAAATCTGTTCCTTCCCAAAAGTGGTTAAAGCTGACATTACATGTTTGGCCATTTTTATGGCACTGGTCAAATCACATTACATATTTTAGTAGTAAACTAATACAAAGAGAGCAGATATTTTGGGAAAAATATATAGGAATAAAAAATAAATGCTGTCTGATATATATGAATAAAAATTAAAATAGGAAGTATTTAAGCAGCCCTTGCTCATTCATTTCAGTGTGAAGTGAACTGTTTGAAAGTCCACCTACATTCATATACAGCATCTTGAATATTCTTTTCAAGAAGGCAATACCAGAAAGATCAAATAAATTAATTGTAAGCCTGTGGTGGGTATCTGTAAAATGTTAATGTATTTCATGCATCTTTTGTTTTTATTTCATACTTTTTATTACTTGATACATTTATAGGTTGCTTTATTCCCATTGGACTGAATGAGAGGTGCATTACACTGATGGAATGTATGTCAGTGTCACAGTTCAGGTTTTTTCAAATACTATTTTCTCACTCAAATGGCCTGGCAAGTTTCATTAAGCAGTCTCTGTCCTTTATGATCTGTAAGGTGTGTCTTAAGTCCTGGGTCTGACAATTAATCTGGCTTGTAGCAACTCACTTACTGGTTTTTATGTAGGATTCGCACTAGGTATTCGGCCTCAGGGCTGATGGAAAAATATCACAAGTTAATCCAACAGTCCAGCAAATAAAACTTCCAGTAGACCTTTGTAGTAGATGTAAATCTACAGGGGTAGAAATTGGTTCTCATTGCGCCTGTTTTCCAGGCAGAAAACAGGGCCAAAATGGACCAGTTCATGGGGCTTGCGCCATATTGGCCTCAGACAATACTCAGGCACCCCAGGCGGCCACCTTAAGCAGGCGTTAGGACCTTTGAAAATTTTAATGAGGGGCCTAACACCTGTTTAAGCACCCTTGAAGAAATTTGTTAGCATGAGCAGAGCAGGTGCTGGGCCTGTTCCGCTGAAGTTTTCAGGAGTTTGCTACTCTGGAAGTGGAATACTCCTGGCTCCACAGCGCTGTGGGTGAGGGGAGCAACCGAAATTGGAATGGGCCACATGAGCGAGCTGCCTCTGGAGGCACAACAGGTGCTGGCAGCTTTCCCCAATTATTCAGATGAGGTCTGAAGCCCGAGGCCCAATTTTGATTGGGCCTTGGGCCTACCTGTTCAGATGCAGGGATTATTTGTGAGTTAAATGCTTATGAGGAGCTCTTGCATCTGGGAACCTCAGGTCCCACTAAAGCTAATAAAACCTCAAAAATCCTTTTGTTTCATATACTTAATTCTTTTGAAAATAGTCCTGTCAATGAATCATGATCAAAGGAACAGTGGTACAGATTTTCATAGTGTTAAAATGGGATAATGAGAGGAATCCCATGGAACGCAGATTGAGAGTGTAAACCACATTTTTTGCAATTGATCACCTGGCCACATTTGCACATATTAACATGAAACACCAAAAAAATACATTCATGTGAGATATTACGCATTATCAGAACACTTATAAACAATTCCTGACCTTCATCGAATGATTGGGATCAAGTTACAAAAGTACCATCTCTTTAACACAGGCAAACATAGGAACAGGTATTTATACTTAACACTTATGAATTAAATTGTTCTGTTAGATTAAAAAGAAAAAAAACAAATACACTCGTTTTCTAGTACAGACCATAGTCTGAAAGCCAGAAAATAGCACTTCACTTAATGAACTTTTGCCTGAATGTAGCCTCATTTTTCTCTTTCAAAAATAAACCAGTCATATGCGCAGTACATCATGACATTTAAAGCAGTAGATGCTTGACTGACAGATATTCCTGAATAGTTTCTATGTGTACATCTTAGGCGCATGCCAAAATAATTTATTAAATGTCATGCATCCACATCTAAACTTAAAAAATTACTGTAGACTTTTCAGAAGGTACGCACAGAAACATTATTAAGAGAAGTAGTAATTTATTTTCATCTGGTAACGTTTTCCAGTTGGCTAAATTATGAATATCATAAAAATTAAGGTAATTCTTTCGGAATTGTTGAGCAGCCATTATTGAGTTATGAGGTACTGTCTCATAAGTAAAAGAAAAGCTCTATTGTACAGTTACTTAAAGAAAAAATATTATACATCTGAAAAAATCAGGGCATCGTTCCCAATGAAACCTCTTCACTTCCTATCAGGTGTCCCTGATCTATTGTCATTTGTGCTCTTAAAAATACTACCCTGTCCTGTCATGTGACATGGAGCTGCACAGAAAAATGTGGAACCATTGGAAAATATAAATTGATGGCAAACTCGAATGGAAAGCTCCAACAATGTGTATTTTTTTTCAAAAGTCTATTCATGCTCTAACAGACTTTCAGGGTTCATTTAATGGTGTAAACCATTCAACTTTATTCTCACACTTTATGACACCATTCAAAAGAATCAAAAATGCCATGCCTAGAGTGAGACATGTCAGGGCATATGTTCAGAACTGTTTAAATGTATTGATTAACACAATTCTCACAACACAGCTTGTACGAACTGGTTTTTGCAGATCACTTTCATCTCTGAGCTCTGATGATCTGACTGTGCTAACGTCATGTACAAAATATTGAATGGATCAATATATTCCACACTGTAACTGAGTAATACCCTACCTGCTGGGATTTGTGCAGCTCTCAGGGAGTGCTGCACTGTTGAAGGTGTTGTCTTTCGGACAGCCTACCCTCTCTAGTGAACGCACAGATTTGAACGAGTTCTCCCGGTGTCCTGGCCTATATTTATCCTTCAACCAACATAATTAAAAATCAAATTATCTAGTCATTTCATTTCGGTTTGTGGAAATTTACTTGGCTGCTGCGTTTCTCATATTACAACAGTGACTACACTTCAAAAGTACTTAATTAGCTGTAAAGAGCTTTGGGACGCCCTGAGGTTGTGAAAGGCACTATATAAATGCAAATTTGTTCTTTCTTTCCTTCCTCCTTCCTTCCCTCTGTGCAGCAAAAGCACAAACATTTAGGCTGGAATTTTGTGGGGGGTCAGCAGGCGCGATCGGTAGCGGGTCGGGTTTGAAAGTGGGGTTTTTATCACAGCGGGACAGACCCCGCTGTGAACCCGCCACCACGTGCCTTTCCCAATGTCGGGTCTGTCAGCGCTGAGCAGACCCGACACGCAGCAGCGGGGGACCCAATTCAGGTAATTAGTGGCTTGTTTAGAGCCACTTAAGAATGATTTTCAGCTTACCTGTCAGCTCACCCATGGGGTCTACACTGGTCGAGGACCATGTCTGTCAAGCTGAGGTGGTAGTTCAGTGCCCATTGAATCAGCTGTTGAGTTGACAGCTTCAAATATAAAGTAAAAGCTCCCACCTTACAGAGATATCTTCCCTCAGCCACAAACTCTTCCTCACTGCATTTCCACAACAGATTCACCATGCTGCAAGTCTTTATACAAGTCTCCATCTAGTCTGACCTCATTACCTCTCTCATCATTGACAGATCGCTTCTGTCATCTCTACTTCAACTGCCATCTATTCCATCAGCATCAGTGCCCTTTATACTCTCTCACCTTGGTCCTCAGAATCCCATCACGATCAGCACCAACACCAGCAGCACCAGGCACACCAACAACAACACCACCAAACTTCTCTGCAATCAACTGATGCTGTACAGGACACAGGGTATCAGCACCCAACCACATTGCTGCCCGGGAGGTCAGATTTACTTCACTTGAAGCTGTACACCCTGGCTGCCACATGATGCGCCAGGTTGGCACTACCCCACACCAACACCATAAAGTATCCTTACAATGCCCAAGCCATTCCTTTCACACTCATGACCATTGCGGGTCGTACCGTTATGTCTCACCATTCACTGCAACTCTCTAAACCACTTCCAAAGGTGCACACAAATCTGTCCAAGAATACAAAGTGTTGAAAATAAAGATTTCAATGTTTGACAGCACATTAACAGAAACTTTACATGAACATTACATAAAACACCCAAGTGCCTACCCTTGTGTGTTGTTAGTTGGTGTGATTGCACTAGGATGAGGGTGAGTGTGAGGGGTGTCTAGTGAGATGGGGAAGTGATAATGTAGATAGAGAGGGATGGGTGGAGGTGCAAGGTAAGTTGGTGGGAGTAAGGATGTGCAGGAGTAGGGTAGGGAAGGCAGAGTGATGGGGATGTGATGAGTGGCACAGTAGGATGAGGTTGAGTGTGGCTTTGTACTAACGTTTTGTGATCTACTGAGATCATTGAAACGTTTGGGGCACTGCACCCAGGTCCTCCTGACCACATCCATGCTCGTGCCCTCCTCTGCAATGTGCAACCAGACTGTGTTGATCTCCTGGGGAGGACTCTTCTGCTCATGGGAAGGGAAGAGGACCTTCTTGTGTGCTGTGACTCCCTCCATAAGCATATGGAGGGAGTCATGGGAACGCCTGGGTGCAGCCCAGTGCCTTTGTGCAGAGCTTGTCAGTGTTTGCAGCACCTCAATGCTGTAGAACACTGACAGCACAAATGTGCAGTTGGTGTGCGACCACAGACAGCGAATCCTCACCGTCATTACCCGCTATCCTGGCAGCAGCCTCGATGCCTTCATCCTGCGCCAGACCGGTGTACCAGCACTCTTCCAGCCACCTCACCAAGCTCGCAGCTGGCTGCTCAGAGACAAGGGGTATCCGCTCTCCACCTAGCTCAAGACTCACCTCCGCAACCCCAACACTCCTGCACAACACTCACATAATGAGAGCCATGCCGCCACCAGGAACATCATCAAGCAGACCATTGGTGTGCTCAAGCAACGGTTCCGCTGCCTTGTCCGCTCGGGAGGAACCCTCCAGTACTTGGCGAAGTGGATGCCCCATTTTGTGGTGTGCTGCATGCTCCACAACTTGGCCATCATGAGGGCCCAGCCCTTGCCACCAGGGATTGCGGGACCACCTCAGGAGGAGGGAGAGGAGGAGGAGGAGGAAGAAGAGTGAGACGTGGAGGACAAGGAGGAACAAGAGCAAGGGAGGAGGCAGCCACTCAATTGGCCTTCCAGAAGGTCAGTCCGTGACCGGCTCATCAGAATGAGGTTTGAATAAATTAAACCCCAGATCTGGGTTGCTCAGCATGTCCCCATCATTCCATCCCTGTCACAGGCCATATCACAGCGCAAAGCTGAAATGAGAGAAACCACAAAAGAATCCAAACTGAATTAATACATTTAGCAATAATCAGTGAACACTTATTTACACCAAAATTATTAATTATTCACCCTTGTGCAATCCCTTGGTGCCTGTCTTTACTGTGCCTTTGCCTACTCTAGTGCTTCTACAAAGTGTTGGCTCAGTAGCTGCTGCAGGGCTGGTGGAAGGCTGCTGAGTGTCCATGCAGGAGACTTCAGATAGCCTTACAGGATGCCCTCGATCAGCTCAGGGCCTGGGAGACCGGGCTGTAGACTGCACCACCTCAGCATGGGTGGCAGCAGTCTGGGCTGGCTGGATGACAGGCAGCGACAAGAGCAATGGCGGAGTGGCAGTGATGGGAGCAGGAATGCTGTCATCCTGAGAGAGGACAACAGGTTCCTGCTCCACTGACCCACTGCCACTCCCCCGGGGCAGCACCTCAGCATCCCTAGCAATCTGTTGCAGCATAGATTGCTGGCCTGCTGCGACACCATGAAAGCCCCGGTCGACGGTGGTAGACCCAACCACGATGGCAGCAGTCAGAGCTTGCGTGGCATCAAGCTGAGACTGCAGGAACGCAGTCTGAAATTGGATGCCATCAAGAATAGACTGCATTACAGCACTAATATGTTGCATTGCTTCTGCCTGTGCTGCAATGTAAGCTGTCAGATCGCCCATCACACGTGGCATCAGGTCTGGGTCGCCATGGTCTCTCTGGGAGTCTACCATCCTTTGCAGACTGCAAGTGATGGGCTCCATGGTGTGCACAGAGCCTTGTGCAATGTTGGAGACGGACTCCTCCATGCTCCTTATCATTGCCGACAGGCTCTCAAGCACCCTTGCCATTGCACCTATCACCTCTGTGTGCATGCCCATCACCCTTCTTCTAAACGCCTCCCCATCGAGGTCCTCATCTGAGTCCTGTGCAGCAGAACTTGCGCGCGAACCCGACCTCCGGGGAGCTGGCCCCCCGAGCTACCCTTTCCCCCTGGCCTTGCTGCAGCCCACTCGTCCCGGTACATCACCCTGTGCAGATCCCGCTACTATACTAGCCTCTAAAGAACGCGTAGTGCCAGTATCTGTGTTGGTGCCTGTGAGTGAGACATGCAGTGACGCGGTGTGTTCTTCCTCCTCCTCTTCTCGTGCCTCGCTCTCAACGGTGCCCTCAGAGACAGGCTGCTCAGGTGCTTGCTGATTATCTGAAAGCATAAAGGCACAAGAATCAGGTTAAGGTGAGGGGAGGGAGGCAGGAAGGGAGAAATTCATGGAGACAGCATGATTAGCTGGAAAGTGCGAAATGCTTGTGGGGTGAGGGGGAAGTGGGATGTGAGAAGGAGTAGGGATGAACATACCGTTGTTGTCACCAAGGGGGTCAACGTCGCCGGTGGCCACTGTGCCCACCACCTGGCACCCAATAATCTGCAGCACTCGAGTCTCTAGCTCAAACAGTAGTTGGGTGTCAGGTGCACCCTGCACTCCTGCTCCCTCCTGTTGTGAGCCACCTTGGCATGCAAGAAAAAGGGAAATGTGTGAGTGAGTGTGGAGCAATGTGTTTGGGTGATGTGCCTACCATAGTTGAATAGCTGTCATTGTGTGCAAGGTGTAAGATGTGGGTGTGAGTGTTGGTAGGTAGAGATTGTTGGTGGGTGAGTGCTGGGGGTGTGGTGCTTTGGACACTGTGTGAAGATTTTGGTACAGATGGTGGTATGCAGCATTTGTTGAAGGATTGGCTCACCCTGACCACCCGAGTACGGTCGTTAAATTTCTTCCTGCACTGTGTGTGGATCCTGGGAACCACAGTGCTGCCCGAGACATGCTGGTCTGCCTCCCTCCACACGGTGCGGAAGACTTGCGGCGAGGGCCTCCTGCCACTTGCTGGGTACAGCACCGCCCTCCGTCTCTCCACAGCGAAGACCAACGCCTCCAATACCTCATCGCTGAATCTGCAGGCTCTCTCCCTGGGGCGTGGATGTGCCATCAGTGCAGCTTCTTATGTTGTCTGGCTCAGAATTCTGAGAATGAGGTTCTGCAGCATCAATGAACCTTGACATAAATCTGTCATTCATGACTTATGAAATAATACTGAGTGGCCTGCGGGTGGCGCTGTCCAGGGAGAGTATAAATACGCGGGCATGGGCCCAGCTTGTGCAGGACATTCTTAACCGGAACTAGTGAAGGACACAACTAGACCTCCATGTTGTAAAACAGTTGATTAAAGCTTTGTTTAACGCTTAGACCAAGTGCCTAGCAGTTTTCTTACGTCAAACCTCCTGTTTAAGAATTGGAACAAGCTTGTGGCAATGATGAGTAGACTGCACCTGATATTGGTCAGCGCTTCAACTTTAGCGCCACTGAGCTAGGCCATTAGCGCTTGATTTAGCACTCCTATCCTTTCTTTGTGCAATGAGACTGAATTTTGCATGCAGTCTGAATCATTAGTGCCTGGCGCTAATTCTCAAACTTTTCTAAAGTTAGCGCCCATTCCTGAGCTATAATGAATTGCTCCCCCATTAGCTGCACATAAGTTACACTAATTTTATACAGCTGCTTTATTCCGCACAGTTGTTCCAGAAATTCTTGATTTTAAATACCAAAGAAAATTAATGAATATGTAAATTTGCTTTTATTTATGATATTTAGAAATGTAACAATTATATAATTTTAGCACATTTGTACATAATCCAACATTTATACTGTAGAATTTTGAAATGTAAATTTTCCATCATGCTTCAGATATAGCCTGTTATTTAGTCACATCACATCATAGTTGGGTGAGCTGCAGGCACAAGTTGCCACATGGGGATATGATAGAATGTCAATAACAGAGACCTGGCTCAAAGAATAGGAATATATTAAGAATGAAACCGGACGGACCACCTGGCATTGACCTCGGCACCGGCTACGGACACGGCAATGGCACACCCAGCCTTGTCGACCCTGCAAAGTCCTCCTCACCAACATCTGGGGACTTGTGCCAAAATTGGGAGTGCTGTCCCACAGACTAGTCAAGCAACAGCTTGACATTGTCATACTCACAGAATCATACCTTTCAGCCAATGTCCCAAACTCCTCCATCACCATCCTGTCTCACCGGCAGGACAGACCCACCAGGGGTGGTGGCACAGTGGTATACAGTCAGGAAGGAGTGGCCCTGGGAGTCCTCAACATTGACTCCGGACCCCATGAAGTCTCATGGCTTCAGGTCAAGCTTGGCAAGGAAACCTCCTGCTGATTACCACCTACCGCCCTCCCTCAGCTGATGAATCAGTACTCCACCATGTTGAACACCACTTGGAAGAATCACTGAGGGTAGCAAGGGCACAGAATGTACTCTGGGTGGGGACTTCAATGTCCATCACCAAGAGTGACTCGGTAACACCACTACTGACCATGCTGGCCGAGTCCTGAAGGACATAACTGCCAGTCTGGGCCTGCGACAGGTGGTGAGAGAACCAACACGAGGGAAAAACCTACTTCACCTCGTCCTCAGCAATCTACCAGTCGCAGATGCATCTGTCCATGACAGTATTGGTAGCAGTGACCACCGCACAGTCATTGTGGAGACGAAGTCCCGCCTTCACACTGAGGACACCCTCCATCGTGTTGTGTGGCACTACCACCGTGCTAAATGGGACAAATTCAGAACAGATCTAACAGCTCAAAACTGGGCATCCATGAGACGCTGTGGGATATCAGCAGCAGCAGAATTGTATTCCACCACAATCTGTAGCCTCATGGCTTGGAATATCCCTCACTCTACCATTACCACCAAGCCTAGGGACCAACCCTGGTTCAATAAGGAGTGTAGAAGAGCATGCCAGGAGCAGCACCAGGCATACCTAAAAATGAGGTGTCAACCTGGGGAAGCTGCAATACAGGATTACATGCATGCTAAAAAGTGGAAGCAGCATGCTATAGACAGGGCTAAGCGATCCCACAATCAACGGATCAGATCAAAGCTCTGCAGTCCTGCCACATCCAGTCGTGAATGGTGGTGGACCATTAAACAACTAACGGGAGGAGGAGGCTCCATGAATATCCCCATTCTCAATGATGGTGGAGCCCAGCACGTAAGTGCAAAAGACAAGGCTGAAGCGTTTGCAACCATCTACAGCCAGAAGTGCCGAGTGGATGATTCATATCGACCTACTCCAGATGTCCCCACCATCACAGAAGCCAGTCTTCAGCCAATTCGATTCACTCCCCGACAAAATCACAGCTATCGCGCTGAAGACTTGTGCTCCAGAACTAGCCGCGCCTCTAGCCAAACTGTTCCAGTACAGCTACAACACTGGCATCTAGCCGACAATGTGGAAAACTGCCCAGATCTGTCCTGTCCACAAAAAGCAGGACAAATCCAACCCGGCCAATTACCGCCCTATCAGTCTACTCTCAATCATCAGCAAAGTGATGGAAGGTGTCATCGACAGTGCTACCAAGCGGCACTTACTCACCAAAAACCTGCTCACTGATACCCAGTTTGGATTTTGCCAAGACATCTCAGCTCCCGACCTCATTACAGCCTTGGTCCAAACATGGACAAAGGAGCTGAATTCCAGAGGTGAGGTGAGGGTGACTGCCCTTGACATCAAGGCAGCATTTGACCGAGTGCGACATCAAGGAGCCCTAGTAAAACTGAAGTCAATGGGAATCGGGGGGAAAATGCTCCACTGGCTGGAGTCATACCTAGCACAAAGGATGATGGTTGTGGTGGTTGAAGTTCAATCATCACAGCCCCAGGACATCGCTGCAGGAGTTCCTCAAGGCAGCGCCCTAGGCCCAATCATCTTCAGCTGCTTCATCAATGACCTTCCCTCCAACATAAGGTCAGAAATGGGGATGTTCGCTGATGAATGCACAGTGTTCAGCGCCATTCACAACTCCTCAGATAATGAAGCAGTCCATGCCCGCATGCAACAAGACCTGGACGATGTTCAGGCTTGGGCTGATAAGTGGCAGGTAACATTGTGCCACAGAAGTGCCAGGCAATGACTATCTCCAACAAGCGAGAGTCTAAACACATCCCCTTGATATTCAACGGCATTACCATCACTGCATCCCCCACCATCAACATCCTGGGGGTCACCATGGACCAGAAACTTAACTGGACCAGCCACATAAATACTGTGGCAACAAGAGCAGGTCAGAGGCTAGGTATTCTGCGGTGAGTGTCTCACCTCCTGACTCCCCAAAGCCTTTTCACCATCTACAAGGCACAAGTAAGGAGTGCGATGGAATAGTCTCCACTTGCCTGGATTATTATGTTCAATTCTGGGCACCACAGTTTAGGAAGGGTATCAAGGCCTTGGAGAGGATGCAGAAGATTTACTAGAATGGTACCAGTGATGAGGGACTTCAGTTATGTGGAGAGACTGGAGAAGCTGCGGTTGTTCTCCTTAGAGCAGAGAAGGTTAAGAGGAGATTTGATAGAGTTGTTCAAAATTATGAATGGTTTTGACAGAGTAAATAAGGAGAAACTGCCAGTGGCAGAAGGGTCAGTAACCAAAGGACACAGATTTAAAGTGATTGGCAAAGGAACCAGAGGCGACAGGAGGAAGCAGTTTTTACACAGCGAGTTGTTGTGATCTGGAATGCACTGCCTGAAAGGGTGGAGAAAGCAGATTCAATAGTAATATTCAAAAGAGAACTGGATAACATTTACAAGGCTAGAGGGAAAGAGCTGGGGAGTATGACTAATTGGATAGCTCTACCAGAGAGCCAGCACAGGCACAATGGGCTGAATGGCTTCCTTCTGTGCTGTATCATTCTATGATTCTGTGATTACTGTGCTGGTGACTAGTTCACCAATGTACTGATCTGTTGACATGAAATTCTCATGTAGACGTTGCATCATAGCCTGGATACAAGAAATCAAAAGCAGTTATGATTTGGGGGAATGTGCACGTCCTCTTTAAATATGATGTGGAGATGCCGGTGTTGGACTGGGGTGGACAAATGTGAGAAGTCGCACAACCTGGTGTTGTGCGACTTCTCACTCTTTAAATATGACACTGCTCGGGTGGAGCAATGATACAGAGAAATAATGCTGAAATGTGTACTGCCTCAGTATGGTAACATATGGTTTGCATTTGTGATTCTTCACATGGTGAGTTGTCGACCTTGGCCTTCCATTAATGAGAGACAGTGAGCAGAGACCAAATGCTTCCTGAGATGCACGCAGGGATGGAAACCAGGAGAGTGAGAAATGCCAGACTCATTTCACCCACTTTCTAGTGGCTGCTGATGAAACTGCACAGATGCTGGAAAATGGGATGTGATTAGGGGAAACCTGAAATAGAGAAGAGAGGAAAACAGAAAATAACATATTAAACACAAAAGTGAATATTCCTGGAACCTTGAAAATGGAAATTGGATTTGGTATTTTAACCATTACATTGGATTAAATAATGTACAACATTTACATATATATATTTCATTTCTTAAGATTTAGGGCAACACGGTGGCATAGTGGTTAGCACTGGTGCTTCACAGCGCCAGGGACCCGGGTTCGAATCTGGCCTCGGGTGACTGTCTGTGTGGAATTTGCACATTCTCCCCGTGTCTGCGTGGGTTTCCTCCGGGTGCTCCGGTTTCCTCCCACAGTCCAAAAATGTGCGGGTTAAGTTGATTTGGCTATGATAAATTGACCCTTAGTGTTAGGGGGGGGATTAAATATGTGGGGTTACGGGGATAGGATGGGATATGTTAGGGGGAATTAAATACGTGGGGTTACGGGGATAGGGTGGGATATGTGTCGGTGCAGGCTCGATGGGGATTCTGTGTGAGGGGGCAGGGACAGGGTGCTGGATTTGGATGATCAGCCATGATTGTATTGAATGGTGGAGCAGGCTCGACGGGCCGAATGGCCTACTCCTGCTCCTAGTTTCTATGTTTCTATGTTTCTAAATGATACTGCTTTCAAAATGTCACTAAACGGCTGCAGGGCATTCTGAAGGGGGAGGACGAACAGTCAGAGGTCGTGGTTCACATTGGTACCAATGACATGGGTAGAAAGAGGGATGAGGTCTTGCAACAAGAATTTAGGGAGCTAGGTAGCAGATTAAAAAGCAGGACCTCAAAGGTTGCAATCTCTGGATTACTCCCAGTGCCACGTGCTAGTGAGTATAGGAACAGGAGGATAGAGCAGATGAATGCGTGGCTAAAGAGTTGGTGCAGGAGGCAGGGCTTTAGTTTCCTGGATCACTGGGTCTGCTTCTGGGGAAGGTGGGACCTGTACAAGTCGGACGGGTTGCACCTGAACCGGAACGGGACCAACATCCTTGCGGGGAGGTTTGCTAGTACTGTTGGGGGGGGTTTAAACTAACTTGGCAGGGGGATGGGATACGGAGTGGAGCTATAGTAGGGGGTGATGCACAGCCAAATATAGAGGAAAAAACAAGTCAGCCTGGAAGGCAGAGCAAATATGTAACGGCACAAGGGAGTATGGTAAGGCTGGATGGCATTTATTTTAATGCAAGGAGTCTTGCGAGTAAGGCAGATGAATTGAAGGTGTTGATGAACACATGGGAGTATGATATTGTTGCTATCACAGAGACATGGTTGAGGGAGGGGCAGGACTGGCAGCTCAATATTCCGGGGTATAGAATCTTCAGGCGAGACAGAGGGGGGTGTAAAAGAGGAGGGGGTGTGCAAAATATTAATCAAGGAGTCAATTACTGCTGTAAGGAGGGATGATATCTTAGCAGGTTCCTCTAATGAGGTCGTATGGGTAGAACTTAAAAACAAAAAGGGGGCAAGCACTTTGCTGGGAGTGTACCAAAGGCCCCCAAACAGTCAGAGGGAGATAGAGGAACAGATATGTAGGCAAATCTCAGAGAAGTGTAGAAATAATAGGGTAATAATAGTAGGGGATTTCAACTTCCCCAATATTAACTGGGATAGTCAGAGTGTGAAAGGCTTAGAGGGTGCGGAATTCTTAAAGTGCATCCAGGAGAGCTTTTTGAGCCAGCATGTAGATAGTCCTACAAGAGAAGGGGCAGTACGGGACCTAATTCTAGGGAATGTAGCCGGGCAAGTGGTAGAAGTGTCAGTAGGAGAGCATTTTGGTGACAGTGACCATAATTCGGTGAGATTTAAGGTAGTCATGGAAAAGGACAAAGATGGACCGGAAATAAAGGTTCTAAATTGGGGGAAGGCCGATTTTAATATGATAAGGCAGGATCTGGCCAAAGTAGACTGGGATCAGCTATTTGTAGGAAAATCCACATCAGAGCCGTGGGAGTCTTTCAGAAAGGAAATAGAGAGAGTACAACGCCAACATGTTCCCGTAAAGGTCAAGGGTGAGACCAACAAGCCCAGGGAACCCTGGATGTCAAGGGATATACAAGAATGGATTAGGAAAAAAAGGGAGGCTTTTGGCAGATACAAAGGACTAAAAACAGTGGAAGCCCTAGAGGAGTATAGAAAGTGCAGGGGGGTACTTAAAAAAGAAATTAGGAGAGCGAAGAGGGGCCATGAAAAAACACTGATGGGCAAAATAAAGGAAAATCCCAAGGTGTTTTACAAGTATATTAAGGGCAAGAGGATAACCAGGGAAAGAGTAGGGCCCATTAGGGACCAAAGTGGCAATCTGTGTGTAGAGCCGGAAGATGTAGGTGAGGTTTTAAATGAATATTTTGCATCTGTGTTCACTATGGAGAAGGATGATGTAGGCATAGAAATCAGGCAGGGGGATTGTGATATACTTGAACAAATCAGTATTGAGAGGGAGGAGGTACTAGCGGTTTTAACAGGCTTAAAAATGGATAAATCCCCAGGCCCTGAGGGGATGTATTGCAGGCTGCTGTGTGAGGCAAGTTGGAGATTGAAGAGGCTCTGACACAAATTTTCAGAACCTCTCTGGCCAAAGGCGAGGTCATGATGCGGAGATGCCGGTGTTGGACTGGGGTGGACAAAATTGAGAGGTCGCACAACACCAGGTTATAGTCCAACAGTTTTATTTGAAATCACAAGCTTTCGGAGCTATCGATTGCCCCTTCCTCAGGTGAAGTAAATAGATACAGAATCGCCAAAGCATATATAGATAGAGAACAAAGCATGTGTACCTTACAATTGCAGACCACTAAATTAAATCATCCTGACTATCTGCCGAGGTGTGATAAAGTTAATCAGGTCAGCCAGGAAGGTACCACATCAAAGACATAGCAAGATACAACTGAGACAATGAGGTGTAGTCGCAGGGGTTCTAACGTGTCAAAAGCTGCCGTCTGTATGTAAAACAAAAAGCTTTAAAATTTTTACTTTTTTACTGGGAATCACATCTGTGAACAAGCCAACGACGACTCGAGTCCGGATCACGTCATGTATCGTGACATAAACCCAAGATCCCGGTTGAGACCGTCTTCATGAGTGCGGAACTTGGCTATCAGTTTCTGCTCGATGATTTTGCGTTGTCGTGTGTTTCTAAGGTTGCCTTGGAGAACGCTTACCCGCAGATCCGAGGCTGAATGTCCTTGACTGCTGAAGTGTTCCCCGACTGGGAGGTAACAATCCTGCCTGGCGATTGTTGCGCGGTGCTCGTTCATACGTTGTCTCAGTGTCTGCATGGTCTCGCCGATGTACCATGCCGCGGTGCATTCTTTCCTGCAACGTATGAGGTAGACAACGTTGGCCGAGTCACATGAGTATGTACCATGTACCTGGTGGTTAGTGTCCTCACGTGTGATGGTGGTATCTGTGTTGATGATCTGGCATGTCTTGCAGAGTTTGCCGTGGCAGGGTTGTGTGGTGTCGTGGTCGCTGTTATCCTGAAAGCTAGGTAATTTTCTGCGAACGATGGTACTTCTGAGGTTAGGCGGCTGTTTGAAGGCAAGTAGTGGAGGCGTGGGGATGGCCTTAGCGAGGTGTTTGTCGTCATCGATGACATGTTGAAGGCTGCGAAGAACATGGCGTAGTTTCTCCGCTCCGGGGAAGTACTGGACGACATAGGGTACCCTGTTGGTTGTGTCCCGTGTTTGCCTTCTGAGGAGGTCTATGCGATTTTTCACTGTGGCCCGTCGGAACTGTCGATCGATGAGTCGAGCGTCATATCCCGTTCTTACGAGGGCGTTTTTCAGCGTCCGTAGGTGTCCATCGCGTTCCTCCTCGTCTGAGCAGATCCTGTGTATTCGCAGGGCTTGTCCATAGGGGATGGCTTCTTTAACATGGTTAGGGTGGAAGCTGGAGAAGTGGAGCATCGTGAGGTTGTCCGTGGGCTTGCGGTAGAGTGAAGTGCTGAGGTGTCCGTCTTTGATGGAGATTCGTGTGTCCAGGAATGAAACCGATTCTGAGGAGTAGTCCATGGTGAGTTTGATGGTGGGATGGAACTTGTTTATGTTATCGTGTAGTCTTTTCAGTGATCCTTCGCCATGGGTCCAAAGGAAGAAAATGTTGTCGATGTATCTGGTGTACAGCGTTGGCTGGAGGTCCTGTGCAGCGAAGAAGTCTTGCTCGAACTTGTGCATGAAGATGTTGGCGTATTGGGGTGCGAATTTGGTCCCCATGGCTGTTCCGTGTGTTTGGGTAAAAAAATGGTTGTCGAAGGTGAAGACATTGTGGTCAAGGATGAAGCGGATGAGTTGTAGGATGGCGTCTGGAGATTGGCTGTTGTTGGTGTTGAGTACTGAGGCTGTTGCAGCGATGCCGTCATCGTGGGGAATACTGGTGTAGAGTGCCGATACGTCCATCGTGGCAAGGAGTGTTCCTGGTTCAACAGTTGAACCAGGAACACTCCTTGTCACGATGGACGTATCGGCACTCTACACCAGTATCCCCCACGATGACGGCATCGCTGCAACAGCCTCAGTACTCAACACCAACAACAGCCAATCTCCAGACGCCATCCTACAACTCATCCGCTTCATCCTTGACCACAATGTCTTCACCTTCGACAACCATTTTTTTACCCAAACACACGGAACAGCCATGGGGACCAAATTCGCACCCCAATACGCCAACATCTTCATGCACAAGTTCGAGCAAGACTTCTTCGCTGCACAGGACCTCCAGCCAACGCTGTACACCAGATACATCGACGACATTTTCTTCCTTTGGACCCATGGCGAAGGATCACTGAAAAGACTACACGATAACATAAACAAGTTCCATCCCACCATCAAACTCACCATGGACTACTCCTCAGAATCGGTTTCATTCCTGGACACACGAATCTCCATCAAAGACGGACACCTCAGCACTTCACTCTACCGCAAGCCCACGGACAACCTCACGATGCTCCACTTCTCCAGCTTCCACCCTAACCATGTTAAAGAAGCCATCCCCTATGGACAAGCCCTGCGAATACACAGGATCTGCTCAGACGAGGAGGAACGCGATGGACACCTACGGACGCTGAAAAACGCCCTCGTAAGAACGGGATATGACGCTCGACTCATCGATCGACAGTTCCGACGGGCCACAGCGAAAAATCGCATAGACCTCCTCAGAAGGCAAACACGGGACACAACCAACAGGGTACCCTATGTCGTCCAGTACTTCCCCGGAGCGGAGAAACTACGCCATGTTCTTCGCAGCCTTCAACATGTCATCGATGACGACAAACACCTCGCTAAGGCCATCCCCACGCCTCCACTACTTGCCTTCAAACAGCCGCCTAACCTCAGAAGTACCATCGTTCGCAGCAAATTACCCAGCTTTCAGGATAACAGCGACCACGACACCACACAACCCTGCCACGGCAAACTCTGCAAGACATGCCAGATCATCAACACAGATACCACCATCACACGTGAGGACACTAACCACCAGGTACATGGTACATACTCATGTGACTCGGCCAACGTTGTCTACCTCATACGTTGCAGGAAAGAATGCACCACGGCATGGTACATCGGCGAGACCATGCAGACACTGAGACAACGTATGAACGAGCACCGCGCAACAATCGCCAGGCAGGATTGTTACCTCCCAGTCGGGGAACACTTCAGCAGTCAAGGACATTCAGCCTCGGATCTGCGGGTAAGCATTCTCCAAGGCAACCTTAGAAACACACGACAACGCAAAATCATCGAGCAGAAACTGATAGCCAAGTTCCGCACTCATGAAGACGGTCTCAACCGGGATCTTGGGTTTATGTCACGATACATGACGTGATCCGGACTCGAGTCATCGTTGGCTTGTTCACAGATGTGATTCCCAGTAAAAAAGTAAAAATTTTCCCAGTAAAAAAGTAAAAATTTTAAAGCTTTTCGTTTTACATACAGACGGCAGCTTTTGACACGTTAGAACCCCTGCGACTACACCTCATTGTCTCAGTTGTATCTTGCTATGTCTTTGATGTGGTACCTTCCTGGCTGACCTGATTAACTTTATCACACCTCGGCAGATAGTCAGGATGATTTAATTTAGTGGTCTGCAATTGTAAGGTACACATGCTTTGTTCTCTATCTATATATGCTTTGGCGATTCTGTATCTATTTACTTCACCTGAGGAAGGGGCAATCGATAGCTCCGAAAGCTTGTGATTTCAAATAAAACTGTTGGACTATAACCTGGTGTTGTGCGACCTCTCGAAGGGGAGGTGCCAGAGGACTGGAGAACAGCTAACGTAGTATCATTATTCAAGAAGGGTAGCAGGGATAAACCAGGGAATTACAGGCCAGTGAGCCTAACATCAGTGGTAGGGAAATTATTGGAAAAAATTCTGAGGGACAGAATTAGTCTCCACTTGGAGAGGCAAGGATTAATCAAGGATAGTCAGCATGGTTTTGTCAGGGGGAGATCATGTCTAACCAATTTGATTGAATTTTTCGAGGGGGTGACTAGGTGTGTGGATGAGGGTAGTGCAGTTGATGTAGTCTACATGGACTTCAGTAAGGCTTTTGACAAAGTCCCACATGGGAGACTGGTCAAGAAGGTAAGAGCCCATGGGATCCAGGGCAATTTGGCACATTGGATCCAAAATTGGCTTAGTGGCAGGAGGCAGAGGGTGATGGTCGAAGGTTGTTTTTGTGACTGGAAGCCTGTGCCCAGTGGTGTACCGCAGGGATCGGTGCTGGGTCCTTTGCTGTTTGTAGTGTACATTAATGATTTAGATATGAATGTAGGAGATATGATCAATAAGTTCGCAGATGACATGAAAATTGGTGGAGTGGTAAATAGCAAGGAGGGAAGCCTCAGGCTACAGGACGATATAGACGGGATGGTTAGATGGCAGAACAGTGGCAAATGGAAATTAACCCTGAAAAGTGTGAGGTGATGCATTCTGGGAGGACTAACAAGGCAAGGGAATACACAATGAATGGTAGGACCCTAGGAAGGACAGAGGATCAGAGGGACCTTGGTGTGCATGTACATAGATCCCTGAAGGCAGCAGGACAGGTAGATAAGGTGGTTAAAAAGGCATATGGGATACTTGCCTTCATTAGCCGAGGCATAGAATATAAGAGCAGGGAGGTTATGATGGAGCTGTACAAAACACTAGTTAGGCCACAGCTGGAATACTGTGTGCAGTTCTGGTCGCCACACTATAGGAAGGATGTGATTGCATTGGAGAGGGTGCAGAGGAGATCCACCCGGATGTTACCTGGGCTGGAGCGCTTCAGCTATGGGGAGAGACTGGACAGGCTGGGGTTGTTTTCCTTAGAGCAGGGAATGCTGAGGGGGGACCTGATTGAGGTGTACAAAATTATGAGGGGCATAGATAGGGTAGATAGAAAGGAACTTTTCCCCTTAGTAGAGGGGTCAATAACCAGGGGCATAGTTTCAAGGTAAGGGGCAGGAGGTTCAGAGGGGATTTGAGGAAAAACTTTTTCACCCAGAGGGTGGTTGGAATCTGGAACTCACTGCCTGAAAGGGTGGTAGAGGCAGGAACCCTCACAACATTCAAGAAGCATTTAGATGAGCACTTGAAACGCCATAGCATACAAGGCTACGGACCAAGTGCTGGAAAATGGGATTAGAATAGACAGGGCTTGATGGCTGGCGTGGACACGACGGGCCGAAAGGCCTCTTTCTGTGCTGTATATGACTCTATGAAAATGTGAGAAAAATATACTTCTTGAGACCAATGAAATCCTGTATAGAAAATTTGAAAGTAGTAATGTTAATGCTAATAAACAGTACTGTATAGATTTCTTACAAATGAACTGTTTATTAAAGAAACATTGAATGGCAACATTTTTAATGTTTATAATGATGCATTTTCCAACAAAACTGTATGTTGAAGCAAGAAAAAGATTCAACCAAAATGACAATTTCAGCAAGAAACACGGCAATGGTTTGGATGTGATCTGATTTCAATGGGGTCCTCCATTCTCCTGTCAGAACCACTGGGGGAAATGATGTAAATGACTGTAAATGGCTGCTTATGCCATTTTCCTTGGGATTGCGCTGGTCTCCTATTGGAGTTACAGGACATCAGGGGAACCCTACTGGAATTTCAAGGCATATATATAAGTTTACTCCAAGAATGTGCATTTATGTAGCACTCCTCACATCTAAGGGCACTATACATTGAGCAAAGTAAACATTGGAGGCTCAGCAGGAGGGGAAATACTGAAGAAGGCTACACTGAGGGACTAAAGGTCTGATTGAAGAGAATATTTTGAATGAGTTTTGAAAGCAGTGAGAGAGTGAGGTACACAGGGTACTTTAGATGATGGAAGCAGAGTGAATGGTTATCAATGGTGGAGTGGGGACAAAATGAAGCCAGTATTGGAGAAGAGGAGGGTGTATGTGGGGATGTTAGGCTGGAGGAAATCACTAAAATCCTGAGGTGTCTCAGAGACTAATTTCTGTTGCTGGCAAAGTTTCTCTGTAGGTTGGGTTATAAACTCCTGGCGCCTACCCAAAGTCAGAAGAAACCAGCAGGAAATGACTGGCTATCTTTTCTTTTTAATCTTTTTAAGGGGCAACTTACTCGTTGGTCGGCTTCCTATTTGTTCACTTGTAATTTGCTGCTGTTTTATGAATATGATAGTTGAGTTAATACAACGCAAGTGCGACACAGACTTTGCATGTGTGATACTTTCAAGTGTGAACATGTGCTATCTGCAAGTCTTTTATATTGTAGATAGCCAATTGCAGGCACAGTAGGTCACAATTTTCTAATCTGAGCAAAATAGGTAAATGTAAATGGATCCAAAATTGCCCAAAAGGACAATTTTATGAGGATAAGCAGTTTCTGAAGGAAAATTATGTCAGTATGAATTTAAAAAAAGTTAGCTTTGGTAAAGTTGTTCTTTGTAAAGTTTTCTTATGCCACTTGTTGATTGGGTTTTCTGTTATATATTGCCTGCTGGCAAATAAACTAGTTTTGTGATAGTATAATAGAGGTCAAATGGTATACGTAGCATTTAATAAAATATGTTCCGGATGCCTCAATATAGTAACTTCAGCCATTTCTTTTGTTGTGGGCTTACTTCAGCTATTGACAGTACTTTTTAATTTGATTTTTTAAAAACACATTGATCAACTTTCTAGACATACTACCTTATAGTCTATCCTGCTAAAATTGTCCTATTCAAAAGGACTGCCTTCAGGTATAGTACTAAGTTGTGAGAACTGCAACAGACAGATATGGGGGAAATGAGTGAAGCCTATTCAGGATTTTTCATCCACAGCCTGTCTTCCTAATCCATTTGAATTAGGCAGTTAGCTAATCAGCAAAAGACTCTTCAGGCAAAAGGAGATCAATGAATAGTGCTGAAAGAAAAGGAATTCACAGAAACCGATTTATAGTCATCAACCATTCTCTAGCAAATATAACCCCCACAAATAGCTACCAATTAAGGGCAATTTTCCTGTAAGTTTCCCAATGTGCTATTGTACAGGTGACTATAGAGATAATAATAGTCTCTGAGGCCTAAGTCTGCACATTGTGATTAGAAATAACAGAAAGTTTAGCAAGCAACATGTTTGTGTGCATACCAGCGGAAAGCTGGAAACCTGCATTAGAAAGTCAATAAGGGGGTGAAAAACAACAGGAAATAGTGCAAATTAAAGAATCAAAAGGAAAACAGCCATTTGAAAGCCATTAAAAATAAAATGAGCAAGCATGCGCAATTACCTAAAAGAGAGCAGAGAACATTAATGGGAAGGAACTGAGTAAATATTCTACACGTTCAAATGATCTTTTGAATGGAAAATCTGAATCCAATAACTAGCACTAACACAAGTATCTTTTCAAAAGAAGAGCAGGCATAGAGTTGATTTAATCTGATTGTTAATTTGGCAAACCTTGTTTGACTGTTTCATTTGAATAAAGGGACACCAACTAATATCTGGTTTTCTCTGTTTAGATGCAATAGCTAGGTGCTGGATTAAAATACTTGCAGCAAAATTTGGTTACATTGCAGCAGATGAGGGCTGAGTTTAATTATCGGTGGAGAATTGGGTGGATGGCAGGTGGAGAATGCCTGTTGCCCGCCCGTTCTCACCGGCGGGAGGCCCAAACCATTTAGAGGCCTGGGCTTTATTTCCATCCCGCCAGCAAGCTGTGGCCGACAAGTGAGCATCCTGCTGTAGCTAGCCACTTTTGAGAGGGCAGGAAAGCGGCCAGGTTCCATGCTGAGCCAGCTGGGTGGGACTGCACTCGCCTGGTTCCATTGTTATCTATCCAGTCGTAGCCAGCGAATCACCTGCAATGGCTTTTCTCCCCACGCCCGCACCATTACTTCTGGTGTCCCCCAAGAATCTATTCCTGGCCCCCTCCTATTTCTCATCTACATGCTGCCCCTTGGCGACATCATCCGAACACACAGCATCAGTTTCCACATGTACGCTGATGACACCCAGCTCTACCACCTCTCTTGACCCCTCCACTGTCTCTAAATTGTCAGACTGCTTGTCCAACATCCAGTACTGGATGAGCAGAAATTTCCTCCAACTAAAGACTGAAGCCATTGTCTTTGGTCCTCGCCACAAATTCTGTTCCCTAGCCACCAAATCTATCCCTCTCCCTGGCAACTGTCAAGGCTGAACCAGGCAGTTTGCAACCTTGGTGTCATATTTGACCCAAAGATGAGCTTCCAACCACATATCCACGCCATCACTAAGACTGCCTATTTTCACCTCTGTAACATCGCCCATCTCCGCCCCTGCCTCAGCTAATCTGCTGCTGAAACCCTCATCCATGCCTTTGTTACCTCTAGATTTGACTATTCCAAAGCACTCCTCACCAGCCTCCCACATTCTACCCTCCATAAACCTGAGGTCATCCAAAACTCTGCTGCCCGTATTCTAACTCGCAACAGGACCCATTCACCCATCACTCCTGTGCTCGTTGACCTACACTGGCTCCCTGTTAAGCACCGCCTTGATTTTAAAATTCTCATTCTTGTTTTCAAATGCCCCCATGGCCTCGTCCTTCCCTATCTCTGTAATCTTCTCCAGCCTCACAACCCTGCGAGATATCAGTGCTTCTCCAATTCTGGCCTCTTGAGCATCCCCAATTTTAATCGCTTCACCATTGGCGGTTGTGCCTTCAGCTGCCAAGGCCCTAGTCTCAGGAATTCCCTCTTTAAACCTCTCCGCCTCTCTACCTCTATTTCCTCCTTTAAGACGCTCCTTAAAACCTACCTCTTTGACCAAGCTTTTGGTCATCTGCCCGAATATCTCCTTATGTTGCTCAGTCTCAATTTTTATTTGATAATGCTCCTGTGAAGCGCCTTGGGATGTTTTACTACGTTAAAGACACTATATAAATACAAGTTGCTGTTGTTGTTGTTGAGCTGGCCAGGGATTGAAGCCTGGAAAATTGGGGGGAGCTGATAACCCTTCGGTGTCACCATTCAATGGAAACAATAGGGGTAATTTCAACTTACCACTGGAGTGTAAAACTGGCATTATTGGTTGGGCGCCCGTAATGGAAACTGCTTGAATTTCTTTCCATTAAATTCGGTTGAAAATTACTCTCTCCCCCGCGTGTCACTATTTACATTATTATAACCTTTCATAATCTCGAAGATCTTTCTCAGTTCAACCCTTAATCTTCTCAGCTCCAGTGTAAAAATTTCCGACTTCCTTCAAGTCTCTCTTTCCAACTGTAAACTTACAATTCCTAAATGGGGAGATAGGATTGGAGTGGAGGTCAACCTGTCCACAATTGGACACTTCTGGGTTGTCCGTTACTTGCCCTCTGAGTTAAAAATGAAATGTGGCATGAGCCAAGGGAGCAGTATAAGGACACAATAGAAGGTAACTGAGGAAAATTGCATAAAATTAAATGGAAAAATGGGAGAAACAGCAGATTTTTTTCAAGAACTGACAGCAGCGATTTTTCTAGTTCACATGGACAGAAATAAAAATGTTTAAAAAAAACAAAAGTTTCAACAGCAGCAATTAAAAAAAAATGGAAAGCGTATTAATTTCAGTCCAACATTTAAAAAATGAAACCGAACATTTGCAGCCGTAAGATTATTTAAAAAAAAACAACCTGACAGATTCGCGATGACTCAGTAACTTTCCCATAAGTAGCTGAGCCATGTAGAGCAGGAAAGAGTTCGGTTTGATCCCCGGTTTGTGTGAGGTAACTGATCTCAGCTGGGCCTGCAGTGGGGGCTTTACAGTTGGCCTCAGTGTCGCAGGGTTAGGGAGGGGGCGAATTGACCGATGATGTTGCTCTTGGTGAATATCTGACAACCCCTACATCAAGTGTGTGTGGATGGCAGCTGGGGAGTGGATTGGGCTTGGCTGTGAATAACCTGCTGACACTCATTGCCATCCATGAACAATGGCCACTTGCATGAGATACCAGAGGGTACCTGTAGAATCATACCCAGCAAGTATTTACACATTCTAAATCTCCATCATTAAAGAGGATTTCAGGCTCCTTGAATGAAGGGTAGCAATCATGTCTGACATGCCCTTAAGCCTTATCAGCTGTTAACCCAAAAACAAAAACATTCCAATTGAGTTTGTAAGGAGTTAAATTGCTTCCTTTTAGCAGTTAGTGGTGATGGTTAAAACCTTGAAAGTAAGAACTCCCTTTATAACATAAATGCCTAAAGGATTTAGCACCAACATCTACTCCATCTTTTTGTGCTTTTTTACATTATTTTATGCCCATAAAATTACTGTTAAAATCTACCATGTGTTGGAAACTAGCACATACGATCTGACAATTCTGTTTACTCTTTAAAAATGTGCAGTAAACCGACAATATGAGTTACTTTACAGATCATTAATAAATTAGTGCTGTACTTTTTCTTCAATGTGTTTTGAATTTGTTGCAGGGACACATTAATTGCCTGTTTTTTGTGGTTAGTTAGCTGTGAGTAATGTTTAATTATTAATTCATTAATGCTTTTCCCATTAATTTTATGTAGTGGAAGGTAGCATGCATAAGTTGAAGATTTTCATAATTTTTAGATTATGAATTTCAAAAGGCATTTCCAACAAAAAACAAACACTTACTTTTAGATATCAAGGAAGAATGTAAAATACACTTTTTATGTTATCCTCTCACCACATGTTTTAAAATATTACTTTCTCCCAGTTCCTTACATTCCACGGTGCCATGCATAATTCACTATTAAGAACATGGAATATCAGCTGGATCCTGTCCCTCATCTAACAGCATTCAATAACTGGCTTCTAACACATGTTGTAATATGGGTTGAATTCCCCCTGTTATCCCTATCTGAGCTGCAGTTGGGAGAGGAAAGGTATCGCCTCTATATTTAGTACAATTACAGAAAGGTTATCATAAGGTAATTAGTGACACACGGGGGAGAGGGTAATTTTTATGTCATACCATTCTGTGGTGCAAAGAATAAGTGTACTTATAAGCTGCATCTTTGCTACTGCCGCAGGGCTAATATAATTAATATGTATTCATTATCTCATTATTTGAATACACATTTTTCTGAAATATAAAAATTGAGTATTTCCTAAAGAGATTCATTTCTGCTAAAAATGACTTTCTCAGAAGCCAATTCTATTTGCAAGCAAATTGGGCTACAATTTAAATCTAGCGTTTACTTTTGGTTTTGATATCACAACCAAGAATTATATATAGTACCATTTTTAGAGGGACATAGGCAGTGAGGTGGACATACAATCTTGCACTTATTAACACTGATGCATAATATTGCATCAAATTGAGCTACTGGGGTAGAAATTAGTATTTGTAAAATGTGGCATTAAATGTGGCGTAAAGCATACCAATTTAGTGGTGGGATGGCCTGTGCCTAATCTGCGCAGATGTTGATCCTACTGCTAAACTCATGAAGCCCACTTATTAGGTGTCCCGGGCGGATGCCTAAAACAGGCATTAGGTGGGAGAAATTAGGCTCTGTAACACCTGTTTTTTAGGTGCTACACAGCCTCCTAATGCTCGAATATGGTGTCCGAGATGTGCGCGCACGCTACAGATGGGAAGTGCGCTGGACGCCATCTTGGTAAAGCAGTTTACGCGCGCGCACCAAACGACCGCAGGCAGCGTGCAGAGCTTTTATGCGTCTGGCTCCTTCCAGGCTGCTGCTAGAGATATAAGCAACAGCTCGCACTTTGCTGTACACAGCTTCATCTCATTCCCTCTTGCCTGGGTCAAGCAAGCGGAGTGAGCACGAGGTTTTGCACAGATTGCAGGCTTCCCCATGGTGCAGAGTACCATTGACTGCATACACATTGCCATACGTATGCCTCATGTGATCTCTGCCATTTTCATGAACCAGTGCAGTGTCTGACTACCTTGTTAGACGCTCTCTCGCATGTTCAGCCATTGCTCAAAGTATCAGAGCACATTCAGTTTTCAAATGACTCCCACCACGTCTTGCAGCCAAAATACACCTCCCCTTTAAGAGGTTAAGGCTGCCTTTAGGTAGCGCTAGCCACTCGCGATATCGGGCCCCCTGCTGATGCGTGCAGCCAATGAACAGCGTGGGTACTGCTGGTTGCAAGCAGCAATCATGTAAAGCAGCGGGCAGCAGGTATTTAACGTGCTGCCTACAACGCAATGAATGGGCGCGGGTTAATCGCGTACCGCGATCCCCATGCCTGTTTTCGGGGGTTAGCCAATTTCTCCCCCATTGGTCCCTTAAATATGTTAATGAGGAGCCTAACGGCTGTTTAAGGACCCATTTGCAAAATTAATTATCAATCAGCAGGACAGGATCCTTCAGCTGCCTCTGTGGCCACCAACAGAAGGTAAGTGTTACTTACATTTAAAACATTTTTCTGTGGTGCCAGGAGGAGCAGGAGTGCTCGCCCCTGACTCCACAGTCCTGGTGATCGAATCCCCCACCCCCCTCATTGTCCTCTCCAACCACACCCCTCCTCGACCAGAACTTACCCGAGAGCCGTTGCCGGTGAGGCAGGTGACCCAAAATTCATTTTTACTTGTGGGATGAGCTACCTGTGGAGGTGCAACAGGTTCCGGCAGCTCATCCGAATATGCACACGAGGCCCAAGGCCCAGAATAATTTCTACCCAAATATCTCCTCAAAGATAGGAATTCCAAGCGTTTCTTCATTTAATTGAATAATCATTCATTATCCACATTACTGGAGTACTCATGAGTCTTGGTCTTTCACTTTTGTTGGGTGGCTTCGATGTATATTTTGGATGTAGTACAAATGCAAGTGCTGTCCTTAAGGAGTTGATAATTGATCGATTCTCAAGAGCACTATGTTTCCAGACGTTACTATCATATCAAAATAAAGTTGAAGTTCTGCTTTAGATAAGCATTGCCTTTTCAGTCCTTCCGTGCCTAATAGGCCGCAAGATTATCAGTCGCACTGGGAATATTCGTTACTGAGAATGTACTAATTTGCAACAACTATAAATTAGCATGCCTACTCAAGTAGGCAGTTTCGATGTTATGAGATGGTTTCAGCTATAAAGGGTCTTTGAATTGTACATTGTTTGCTCAGAGCATGCAGCTTAATTTTTATTTTGTCAGTCATATTCTAGAAAACTGCCATTTTGCTGTCAATTTGTAATAACTCAGTTAACAGCCTAGTTATGCAGAATGCATGAGGTTTTTCTGATGATGTATAGGTTTAATTACAGTCACAATTCTACTCGGTCTATTCTCCAGTTGGCATTAGTGCACAGCAAATGCTACCAGCTTACTTATGGATGAGGTTACTATGGGGTCTCAGTAATTCTTTTATTATTGATCTTTTCGAAACACTGGCACCAAAACTTTCTGTTATTTAATGAGTCTCGGTAATTCTATTAATATTGATCTTTTCAAAACACTGGGACCCCCAACTTCTGATTTGTGGACTGTGTGCCAACAGTATTTTTAGCTGCCCATGTACAAATAGTTAAAACATTTTTACATATATATATGGAAATATATATATTTATTTTCCTCTTCTGACTGATCATGGTGACTCATGGTAGCGGTGTGGTATCCTGGAGTACTCCCCAAAAGGGCAATTCTTCATGTGTAAGCCCAGACAGTAAGTATTCAGTGGTTCACTTTCTTCAGGGACTGTTTTCCTTTCTTTCAAAACTACCTTCAGCCTCTCCCTCCTCTAAAAACCCACCCTTCTTGTCCTTGCAAACTACTACCCCATCTCTTACCTCCCTTTCCTCTCCAAAGTCATTGAACGTGTTCTGACCTCCCAAATTCATGCCCATCTATACCACAACTCCCTATCTGAATCTCTTCAATCAGGTTTCCACCCCTGCCACAGCACCGAAACAACCCTAGCCAAAGTCACAAATACTATCCTCTGTGACAATGATGCATTATCTCTCTTTGTCCCCCACTACCTCTTTGTAGCCTTTGACACCATCGCCACATCATTCTCCTCTTTTTTTCTCTCCATTGTCCAGCTCAGTGGGACTGCCCTTGTTTTGTTCCACTCTTACCTATCTGATGGTAGACAGAGCATCGCCTGCAATGGCTTTTCTTCCCACCCCCCACTGTTACCTCTGGAGTCCACCAAGGATCTGTACTTGGCCCCCTCTTCTTCCTCATCTACATCCTGCCCCTCAGTGACATCACCTGCAGACATGGTGTCAGCTATCACATGTACACTGATGACACCCAGCTCTACCTCTCCACTACCTCCCTCAGCCACTCTACTGCCTCTGTGTTTTCAGACTGCTTGTCTGACATCAATTCTCAGATAAGCCACAATTTCCTCCAGTTAAACATTGGGTAGACCGATACAATTGTCATCGGCCCTCGTCACAAACTTCATACCCTTCCCTTTCATTCCATTTGCCTCCCCAGCCATTGTCACAGCCTGACCCAGACTGTTCACAATCTCAGTGTCTTATTCGACACCAAACTGCACTTCTAACCTAATATCATCTCCATCACAAAGACCGTCTACTTCTACCTCTGTAACATCACCCACCTCCACCTCTATCTCAGTTCATCTACCACTGAAACCCTCATCCACCTCCAGACTTCTCTATTTCAATGTGCTCTTGGCTGTCCTCCACCTTCCATAAATTTGGGCTCATGCAAAGCTCTATTGCCCGTATCCAATCCTCACCAAGTCCTGCTCACCCATCACCCCTGTCCTCATAGAATCATAGACATTTACAGCACAGAAGGAGGCCATTTGGCCCATCTTGTCCGTAACTCCCAGTCCCCCAATGCCACAAATTTAAAATTTGCATCATCATGGCCTTGCTCCTCCCTGTCTGTGTCACCTCCTCCAGCCCTGCAACCCTCCCCAAACTCTACCTTCCTTTGATTCCATCTTGTCCTTTCCCTCCACCCCTCCACTGGCAGCCGTGTCTTCAGCTGCCTAGGCTCAAACTCTGGAATTCCGTTGGTGGCATACCCTTATATTTTTGAAAGGGAAATCTTTTCTTAAACAAAATTTGAATTATTTAGTCAGAAATCTCTTGGCTATTCTCCAGTTTCTTTCACCACCAGATAAAGCCTCCATTCTGCAGTTTTTGCTTTGTACAGAATGACATTATGGTGACTGTCTTCTGCTCTTGCGGTGTAAACATCACACCACAGAATTCTAACTACTGAAGGAACAGATGTTTATTATTTTTTATACGAGCCAAGCTTCTGTGGAAAGTTATAAAGCCCAGCTACGGAGCATAAGCAGGTCATGTCATCTTGTCCATAGTACAGTGTTGGGAGAATAGGCAGTGGCATCTCCCTGGAGATGGAGAAAACAGGGTTTCGAGTTAGATTTCTCAATAACACAGATGTTTGTGGTTCTAAATACTTGGAAGGGATTTTTTTGTGCATAAACAATTGAAATTTTCTGTATTTTAATTGCTATGAGTTTCCTCATTTTACAATACCACAATAATACAACCTTGTATAAGATAATTCACCCATGGATTCCCAATGGAAAATTGTGCACATGATGCTGTTTTAGATGTGACACAGAAATATTACTGCAGTCCTTTAGGATTAAATATGGGTTGTTCTGTCTTGTACAGCAGCTTGAATACTTGATTTAAGACTGTTTGATACCTTGAAGATTTAATATACAGCCATGATTTACTTTACTACTTTGCCTTATATCCTCATGAAGGAAATACTTTCCACAACTAGAATATATATCCACAAGAAACAAATAGAGTTTGGATTAAGAATAGCTTTGAAAATGTGTATCTGATGTCAGTGCTTAAACAGATACTGAACACAGTGGCTAAGCTCTACCAGCCTTTTTCAAATGTATGGAAGAAAAGGCCGTCCATTTCGATGGCACTTAGGTTGTGTGAAATAACTGACAAGTGGTAGACAAGAGCACAGAGTTTTGATGTGTAAAGTCCCCAAAGATCGAATCAGCTGCTGTAAATATGCCACTTTTTTGTGATTGAAGGTTACAGAAGCCAGTTGGCACACCTCACTTCACCATGGGGTGGCACGGAATCAGCCGTGCAATGCCTTGACAGCTGTGAATCATATTGCCACATTAAGCATCTAATTGTTTGTAAAAAAACCTTTTGGCATTATAATGTGCTACCTTGGATTATGAAAAAACCCTAAAGCATGAGGCACATTGCAACTTATACATGTTTAATAACATTCCTGGCATATTTTAAAAAGAATTTAATAAAAGCAAAAGCTGTTTTTTGGCCACTGGGTAGATGGCAACATGTTCGGGCTTTGCATGAAAAGTGAAGTGATTGACATTGACAACTATCTCATTATGGAAGACTGCAAAGTGCCTGCCTTGGATCAGCAACAACAGTCATCATCAACACAATCATAATAGCAGCAAACAACAAACAGCAACAACTTATGTCTGTGTTATACTACAATCTTCATGCTAAATTAGTACTCATAAAATAAATTTGGAATAAAATCTGTGGTATAGACTAGACAATCTGAAATCTGATTCAGCTGTCTCACCTGCACTGTGACCAAAAAGTAGATGGGTCAAGGCTGGAACTGCACTGTGTCACTTTCCATACAACCACTAGAGCTGGTACAATGCCCCAGAATCCAATGTGACATGTTAAAATTGCCCTAGATACTTATTAGTGTTTGTCAGATCTCTTTAGGCCAGTACAACAAAAACAACAACAACTTACATTTATATAGCACCTTTAACAGAGTAAAACGTCCCAAGGCGCTTCACAGGAGTGTTATCAAACAAAATTTGACACCGAGCCACATAAGGGGATATTAAGGCAGATGGTCAAAGAGATAGGTTTTAAGGAGTGTCTTAAAGGAGGAGAGCAAGGTAGAAAGGCAGAGAGGATTAGGGAGGGAATTCCAAAGCTTAGGGCCTTGGCAGCTGAAGGCACTGCTGCCAATGGTAGAGTGATGAAAGTCGGGCATGCACAAGAGGCCAGAATTAGAGGCGCGCAGAGATCTCGAAGCGTTGTAGAGCTGGAGGAGGTTACAGAGATAGGGAGTGGTGAGGCCATAGAGGAATTTGAAAAGAAAAATGAGAATTTTAAAATCGAGGCGCTGCTTCACCAGGAGCCAATGTAGGTCAGCGAGCACAGGGGTGATGGGTGAACAGGACTTGGTGCAAGTTAGAATAAGGGCAGAAGAGTTTTGACTGAGTCTAAGTTTATGGAGGGTGGAAGAAGGGAGGACGGCCAGGAGTGTGTTGGAATAGTCAAGTCTAGAGGTAACAAAGGCATGGCTGAGGGTTTCAGCAGCCGATGAGCTGAAGCGGGCTAGAATCAGGCAATGTTACGGAGGTGGAAGTAGGCAGTCTTAGTGATGCCGCGGATATGTGGTCGAAAGCTCCTCCCGGGGATCAAATACGGCACCAAGGTTGCGAACAGTCTGGTTCAGCCTCAGACAGTTGCCAGGGAGAGGGATGGAGTCGATGGCTAGGGAAAGGAGTTTGTGGCGGCGACCGAAGACAATGGCTTCAGTCTTCCCAATATTTAGTACACTCACACAGGTTAGTAAACATAACATGTGCATTGCTGGATAAAATCGATCACACACCAGATGATCCAAGCACCGCTATGCACATATAGGCATATGCATGACATGGCAGCTCTCTAAGTTTCAGAAGAAACTAGAGCACGACTGTCAGCGATAAGTTTGATTTGGCTGGGGTAAATGAGACAGCTTGTTTTTTCACATTTGTGCATCAGTCCTTCATCTTTTAATTTGGGTTTGATTTTACAATATGACTTCCTATTTCAACTTATTGTAGTTGGTAGATTATAACTCTTTTACAGTAGGATAATGCAGTATTTCTATTTCATATAATACAATGGTTTAAGTGTAATCTCTTATTAAAAAGTTTTAAAATAACCCTAGCACATTCTTTGCTCTCCCTTGCTTTTCTCACTTGTACCATGTGGAGAATACTGAGTAGATGAAACATCAGCCGCAATTTTGCTGACCTTGGCGGGTCCGGGGCGGGCGACGTCGGTGGCGGGTCCTGACCCTACTGCTGGCTCCAGCCCACTGTCTGAAATGAATTTACCTTGATTGGGTTTGTTAAGCCCGCCCAGCGCGTTTCCCAGCCAATTAGAGAAAGCGGGTCCGGTGACGTCATTTGATAACGTGTCATCTGCCGGTTTCCTGAAAGGGACCATGTCCAAATTTATTTTGGCATTTGAGCTGTCAGTGTTCTACAGCATTGAGGTGCTGCAAACACTGACAATGACTGCACAGAGGCACAGGGCTGCACCCAGGTTCTCCCATGACTCCCTCCATATGCTTATGGAGGGAGTCACAGCATGCAGGGAGGTCCTCTTCCCTTCCCATGGGCGGAAGAGACCTCCCCAGGAGATCAACACAGCCTGATTGCACATTGCAGAGGAGGGCACAAGCATGGATGTGGTCAGGAGGACCTGGGTGCAATGCCCCAAACGTTTCAATGATCTCAGTAGATCACAAAACGTTAGTACAAAGCCACACTCAACCTCATCCTGCTGTGCATCTCATCACATCCCCATCACTCTGCCTTCCCTACCCTACTCCTGCACATCCTTACTCCCACTAACTCACCTTGCACCTCCACCCATCTCTCTCTATCTACATTATCACATCCCCATCTCACTAGCCACCCCTCACACTCACCCTCATCCTAGTGCAATCATACCAACTAACAACACACAAGGGTAGGCACTTGGGTGTTTTATGTAATGTTCATGTAAAGTTTCTGCTAATGTGGTGTCAAACATTGAAACCTTTATTTTCAACACTTTGCGTTCTTGGACAGATTTGTGTGCACCTTTGGAAGTGGCTCAGTGAGTTGCAGTGAATGGTAAGACATAACGGTAACCCCCGCAATGGTCATGAGTGTGAAAGAAATGGCTTGGACATTGTAGGGATACTTTATGGTGTTGGTGTGGGGTGGTGCCAACCTGGCGCATCATGTGGCAGCCAGGGTGTATAGCATCAAGTGAAGTGAATCTGGCCATGGTGAGGCCATCCCTGGAGATGGGCAGCAATGTGGTTGGGTGCTGATGCCCTGTGTCCTGTGCAGCATCAGTTGATTGTGGAGAAGGTTGGCATTGTTGTTGGTGTTGCTAGTGTGCCTGGTGCTGCTGGTGTTAGGGCTGATCGTGGTGGGATTCTGAGGACCAAGGTGAGAGAGTATAAATGGTACCCATGCTGATGGAATAGAAGGCAGGTGAAGTTGAGATGACAGAAGCAAGCTGTCAATGTTGGGAGCAGTTGTTCCAATGAGGTGACACTGGATAGAGAGTTTGCTCCAAACACTTGCAACCTGCATAAAACTCAATCTGTCTTCCAAATGCAGTAAGCAACAGCTTCTGAGCTTGGAAAGTGAACAGCTGTGAGGTAGGAGCTTTTATAGCACATTTCAAGCTGTCAAGTAATTAACTGATTCAATGGCTATTCATCTCCCACCTTAGCTTAACAGACGTGATCCCCGAGCAGCGAGGACCCCGAGGGTGGGCACGTAAAATCAAAAGGTGAGCTCAAATGTATTATAAATGATCTCTAAACAAGGTCCTAATAACCTGAATTGGGTCCCCCGCTGTTGTGTCGGATCGGCTCAGCGCTGACAGACCCGACATTGGGGAAAGGCACGTGATGGCGGGTTCACAGCGACGTCCTGACTTGCTGGGGAAAAAACCCACTTTCCTACCCGACTCACCACCAATCGCGCCCACTGGCCCACCGGAAAATCTCGGCCTTAATTTCTAATCTCTCAAGTTTAGAGCATACAGCATAGAACAAGTATTTATTAACCTTCCCTCCCCAAATTACACAGCACCTTGCTTTGAAATTTCCTCTAGCTAAACATTTGGAAGACCAAATTCATCGTCTTCAGCCACAAGCTCCAAGCTCCATACCCTCACCAATGAATCCATCCGCCTCCTTGGCCATTGTCTCAGGCTAAAACAGACTGTTCACAAGCTTGCTGACCTATTCCACCCCAAGTTGAACTCCTGACCCCACATCCTCTGTATCACAAAGACTGCCTACTTCCACTTCCGTTATATTGCCCACTTCCACCCCATTTCAACCGATCTTCTGCTGAAACACTCATCCATGCTTTTGTCACTGACACACTTGACTATTCCAATGCTTTCCTGGCTGGCCTCCCATCTTCTATCCTCCATAAACTTAAGCCAATCTAATATTTTTCTTCCTGCATCCTATCCAGCAATAATTCCCACTTGTCCTCATTAAGCTACATTGGCTTCCAGTCCACCAATGCCTCTAATTGAAAATTCTTATCCTTGTGGTTAAACCTCTCTACTGCCTTGTCTTTCCTAATCTCTGTAATCTACGCCAGCCCTACAACCCACTCCCTTCTGAACTCTTTGCTACTTTAACTCCAGCCTTTTGTACATCGCCTCGACCCTTCGCCCCACCATTGGTGGTTGTGCCTCCAGTTGCCTAGGCACCCTGCCCTGGAATTCCCTTCCTAAAGAACATAACATAAGAACATAAGGATTAGGAGCAGGACTAGGCCATACGGCCCTTCAAGTCTGCTCTGACATTCAATAAGATCATGGCTGATCTTTGACCTCAACTCCACTTTCCCGCCTGATCCCCATATCCCTTGAGTCCCCTAGAGTCCAAAAATCTTGAAAATACTCAATGACTCAGCATCCACAGCCCTTTGGGGTAGAGAATTCCAAAGATTCATAACCCTCTAAGTGAAGAAATTCCTCCTTATCTCAGTCTTAAATAGCTGACCCCTTATCCTGAGACTATGCCCCCATGTTCTAGACTCTCCAGCCAGGGGGAACAACCTTTCAGCATCTACCCTGTCAATCTCCCTCAGTATCTTATATGTTTCAATGAGATCACCTCTCATTCTTCTAAACTCCAAGAGTATAGGCCCAATCTACGCAATCTCTTTTTTTTATTCGTTCCTGGGATGTGGGCGTTGCTGGCAAGGCCAGCATTTATTCCCCATCCCTAATTACCCTTGAGAAGGTGGTGGTGAGCCGCCTTCTTGAACCGCTGCAGTCAGTGCGGTGAAGGCACTCCTATAGTGCTTTATGGGAGGGAGTTCCAGGATTTTGACCCAGCGACGATGAAGGAATGGCGATATATTTCCAAGGCAGGATGGTGTGTGACTTGGAGGGGAACTTGGAGGTGATGGTGTTCCCCTGCACCTGCTGCCCTTGTCCTTCTAGGTGGTAGAGGTCGCAGATTTGGGAGGTGCTGTCGAAGAAGCCTTGGCGAGTTGCTGCAGTGCATCTTGTAGATGGTATACACTGCAGCCACGGTGCGCTGGTGGTGAAGGGAGTGAATGTTTAAGGTGGTGGATGGGGTGCCAATCAAGCTGGCTGCTTTGTCCTAGATGTTGTCGAGTTTCTTGAGTGTTGTTGGGGCTGCATCCATCCAAGCAAGTGGAGAGTATTCCATAACACTCTGACTTGTACCTTGTAGATGGTGGAAAGGCTTTGGGGAGTCAGGAGGTGAGACACTCACTGCAGAATACCCAGCCTCTGACCTGCTCTTGTAGCCACAGTGTTTATGTGGCTGGTCCAGTTAAGTTTCTGGTCAATGGTAACCCCCCAGGATGTTAATGGTGGGGGATTCGGCGATGGTAATGTCGTTGAATGTCAAGGGACGGTGGTTAGACTCTCTCTTGTTGGAGATAGTCATTGCCTGGCACTTGTGTGGCACAAATGTTATTTGCCACTTATCAGCCCAAGCCTGAATGTCGTCCAGGTCTGGCTGCATGTGGGCATGGACTGCTTTATTATCTGAGGAGTTGCGAATGGAACTGAACACTGTGCAATCATCAGCGAGCATCCCCAGTTCTGACCTTATGATGGAGGGAAGTTCATTGATGAAACAGCTGAAGATGGTTGGGCCTAGGATACTGCCCTGAGGAACCTAGTTTTGTATTGCCAGCAAACTTGGATACATTTACTCGGTCCCTTCATCTAAGTCATTAATATAGATTGTAAATAGCTGAGGCCCAAGCACTGATCCTTGCGGCACCCCACTAGTTACAGCCTGCCAAACAGAAAATGACCCATTTATCCCTACTCTCTGTTTTCTGTCCTTTAACCAATTCTCAATCCATGCTAATATATTACCCCCAACCCCATGAGCCCGTATCTTGTGTAGCAACGTTTGATGCGGCACCTTATCGAATGCCATTTGGAAATCCAATTATACTAAATCCACTAGTTCCCCTTTATCTACCCTGCTAGTTACATCCTCATAATACTCTAATAAATTTGTTAAACTCGATTTCCCTTTCATAAAAATGTTGACTCTGCCTAATCATATTATGATTTTCTAAGTGCCCTCTTACCATTTCCTTGATAATGGATTCCAGCATTTTCCCCGACGACTGATGTCAGGCTAAATGGCCTGTAATTCCCCCAAATTCCTCCACCGCCCTTAAAACCCTACATAAAGCCTTACTTAAAACCTAGCCCTACAACTAAGGTTTTTGGCCACCCCTCCTAATCTCTCGCCCATTTTACCTTGCGTTTATGTGAAGCACCATGGAAATTGTTATTTTACATTAAAGGTGCCATATAATTGCAAGTTGTTATTGTTGTATTGCACATTGTATACAGAATGACTGGTTGAGTCATAACTAAGGCAAAATGTGTAGCTGGGTGAAGAAAACAAACACATCTATTAATTTGGAACTCCCTAAATACACAAGTATATAAGCCAGTGTGGTTCTGAACCTTACAGTTCAGGAGAATTCAAAGTTCAATCCCTGATCTGAGCTGGGATAGCACTGGGGACATTGTAAATAGCATTTGTATACTCAGGCTCGGGAGGTGTAATACTAATAAGGGTTTCTGCTCTTTATTGCTATCCAGTAAAGATGAATGTCATGAGCAGAGGTTGGGTGAGCTGCAATTCTTCTTCTCCTTCCCCTTTGTATGTCTGCTGACATTCACTGCCTGGGCTGCTACATGAAAATTGGTTTGGCTTAATGACTTGCCCACAGAATTTACTTCTTGTGATTTTCAGCCCACAATGGTGCTGCCTTCATATCTGCTGGTGGTAAGCCTGGTAACCCTGGGACTGATTTCTAAGATGCTTCTAGCGCACATTTTAGATTTCAACACTGTAAAACAAAATAACAAAGACACAAAAACACACTTTTAACAGTTGCCTTGGGAATGGTCCAGTGTATAAGATTCAGTGGAGTAATTAGATGTGAGACTGAACGAGAAGACTGACATGAGTGAAAATGTACTGTAAGTGGTTTATGTCTTCAAAATCATGAGACTATAGAAATGAATAACCTCACATTTAGCAGTGACCTGCAGTATCAAAAGGCTCTGGTACAATCATAATACAGTATTGGAGAATTAATGGAACACCTTCCCCTACCCTACCCACAAAACCTCAAAATTCCAATTCCTTTTTAATTAACATACTTAAGCCACAGCAATATATGCTCTTGGCAATAGAAACGTGAGGTGCAGTGGATTCATGTATAATCCATTTATCAAAAAATATTTATGCAGTTCTTAGCTTTCAACACTTGTACATTTGCAGAGTTCACAGAAAATGAAATATATATCTTTTCACTTTTGACTGAGTTATATAAATGATGTAAGTTTTGTACTCGTATGTGTGCCATAGAGCAGCTGTACATTTTTTCTCTATTAAGTGCAGGTTTTAGATTAGGATTGGGGCATCAATATGGCTGAAATAATAGGAGGTGGTGGTAAGACTCCACATAACCATTTGGCGCATTAGCTGTTAATTGGGAGAATGCAGTGTGAGATGAGACAAGAGCCAGAGGGGAAATGAAGGAATGTGGTGGAATATTTTGTTCAGTTGAGTCAGCTATTGAATTACTTATGTGGAGAAATACCAATGGAAATAAAACTGATATTTTCACTGTATGATATCTCAATGATAAAGTGACAGCACAAGGCAGCTGTTAATTATTTTCTTGGCCTACATAAAATGTCCATTTAAGTGAATTATTTTCAGTACTATACACGTTATAACCATGAGGTCATGATAGAAGCGTGATGTAATAAATGTTGACTCTCAATAGGTTGACCATAACCCACTTGTGTTTGTTTTTCTTTCACTCAACCAGCCTCAATTGTGAAACTATCGGCACCAATTTTAACCACTTCCTCCTGCCAGGAGGGCCGAGCGAGGGGTTAAAATGGTCTGAGTGTACTTACCGCCCCAGGTTGCTTCATTCCAGTCTGACAGCATCTTAATGGTGGCGAGTTTCTTCATTGATGAGGCTTCTATTGTAAGCAGGCAGGAGGAGCCTTGTATATGTTATGTAAATCAGGGTCCTATGATGCAAATAGGGCCCCTTGTAATTTTAATCTGCAAAACATGGAAGTCACACCCATCAGCAAGTTTAGCTTGGTTAACAGCCCTCTGGCCTCTGAGTTAAAAGATTGTGGGTTCAAGCCCCACTCCAGGACTTGAGCACATAATCTAAGCAGGGATCTTTTTCTGTGGCAAAACGCACTATATCAATGCATGTTGGTGTTGTTGATACTCCAAGGACTGAAGAAGTACTTCATTGTTGGAGCTGCTGTCTTTTGGCTGATACATTAAACTGAGGCCCATCTGCTTGTGTAGCTGAATGTAATACATTCTCCCAGTATCCTGAACAACAGTCTGTGGCATTTGTTACTAAGTTCACTAACTGATGATGGAAAAAACTATGGGCAATTTACCAGTATATATAAAAAGTCTTGCAACTAGCATTCATCCATCTCAGTCCAAATATCACACACCAGACGTCACACACCAGGTGTTGTAGTTTGTTAGAGATTTTAAAAATCTTGGAAAGAAAGCTAGTAATAGACCTGGAGACTGTTTTCTGCTTGCCCTCAGCAGTTTGCAAGTAGCTATTAACAACCTGGATTTACCTACTTATAGCAGATGTCGTAAAAGCCCGTGCCAAGTTAGGAACTAAACAGCACAGCCTTATTCCACCTACAAGACGACCCATGAACAATATCATGATATATATCCATTAATATAGTCAAAACACTTGTAGTAAACCTTTGCTCTTTCTCTATATTTCACTTCTACTCTAAGTCTATCACTATCAACAGACAGCTGAGCAACATTGGATGAGAATGGACCGTTCACTTGCTCACAGCTGGCCACACTACCATTGCACAAGAGCTGGCAGGAGAACCAATTCAGATGGTGGAAGATGGTTTGCTCCTTCTAGTGGCTGTCTAAGAACTCCAAAATTTACGACAAGTCCAGCTCAAGGATTGTGCATCTGCCAGTGACATGTTAAGTCTTGTCACTTGAGCTAGCAGGATGTTGAACAGTTTATTCTACTTGCATATCTTATAAGTGTCCTTCAGGACTTATCTAACAGTCTTACATCTGTGAATACATTCATTCAGACTCTTCAGAATGATGAACTGCATGTGTTCCAGCAATATAGATATTATATTGAGATTTTATGCCTGTGAAAATACATGGTAATATTTTGAGCATTTTTACTGCTGAAGTATCAAATAGGGCCTCAGGAAATATTATTCTTTATTTAACTAAGCAATTACAGGTTTAAAATCCAAACAACCTGGTAAGAATATAAGAAATAGGAGCAGGAGTAGGCCATACGGCCCCTCGAGCCTGCTCCGCTATTCAATAAGATCATGGCTGATCATTTACATCAATTTCACTTTCCCGCCCTATCCCCATATCCCTCAATTCCCTCAGTGGCCAAAAATCTATCAATCTCAGTCTTGAATATACTCATCGACTGAGCATCCACAGCCCTCTGGGGTAGATAATTCCAAAGATTCACAACCCTCTGAGAGAAGAATTTTTACCTCATCTCAGTCCTAAATGGCCGACCCCTTATCCTGAGTCTATGACCTCTAGTTCTAGACCCTCCAGCCAGAGGAAACAGCCTCTCAGTATCTACCCTGTCAATCCCCCTCAGAATCTTATATGTTTCAATGAGAATACTGCTCAGTCTTCTAAACTCCAGAGAATACAGGCCCATTCTACTCAATCTCCCCTCATAGGACAGTTCTCTCATCCCAGGAATCAATCTAGTGAACTTTGTTGCACCCTCTCTAAGGCAAGTATATCCTTTATTAGGTAAGGAGACCAAACTGCACACTGTACTCCAGGTGTGGTCTCACCAAAGCCCTATATAATTCCTTACTATTGTACTCCAGCTCCCTTGCAATAAAGGCGAACATACCATTTACCTTCCTAATTGTTTGCTGTGCCTGCATGTTAACTTTCAGTGATTTGTGTACAAGGACCCCAAATCCCCCTGAATAACAGCATTTACTGGCCTCTCAACTTAAAAAAAATATTCTGCTTTTCCGTTCTTCCTACAAAAGTGGATAATTTCACACTTCCCCACACTATACTCCATCTGACACCTTCTTATACTCCATCTGCCAATCACTTAACCGGTCTATATCCCTTTGCAGCCTCTTTGCATCCTCCTCACTGCTTACTTTCCCACCTAGCTTTGTATCGTCAGCAAACTTGTATATATTACACTCGGGCCCCTCATCTAAGTCATTAATATAGATTGTAAATAGCTGAGGCCCAAGCGGCAGTCCACTAGTTATACCCTGCCATCCCCAAAATGACCCATTTATTCCTACTCTCTGTTTTCTGTCTATTAACCAATCCTCAATCCATGCTAATATATTACCCCAAATCCCATGAGCCCAAATCTTGTGTAACAACCTCTTGTGTGGCACCTTATCGAATGCCTTCTGAAAATCCAAATATACTACATCTACTGGTTCCCCCTTATCTATCCTGCTAGTTACACCCTCATAAAAGATTTGTCAAACACGATTTCCCTTTCATAAAACCATGTTGACTTGGCCTAATCATATTGTGATTTTCCAAGTGTCCCGTTATCATGTCCTTATTACTGATGTCAGGCTAACTGGCCTATTGTTCCCTGTTTTCTCTTTCCCTCCTTTCTTGAACAGCGGGGTTACATTTGCTACCTTCAATTCCATGGTGCCGATTCTAGAATCTAGGGAATTCTGGAAGATCGAAACCAATGCATCCACTATCTCTGCAACCACCTCTTTTAAAACCCTAGGATGTAGGCCATCAGGTCGAGGGGATTTGTCGGCTTTTAGTCCCAATAATTTCTCCAGTACTTTTTCTTTACTAATATTAATTACTTTAAGTTGTGAATGATGGTGGACAGTTAAACAACTAATGGGAGGAGGAGGCTCTATGAATATCCCCATCCTCAATGATGGTGGAGCCCAGTACGTGAGTGCAAAAGACAAGGCTGAAGCGTTTGCAACCATCTTCAGCCAGAAGTGCCAAGTGGATGATCCATATCAGCCTCCTCCTGAGGTTCCTACCATCACAGAAGCCAGTCTTCAGCCAATTCGATTCACTCCATGTGATATCAAGAAATGGCTGAGCGCACTGGATACAGCAAAGGCTATGGGCCCCGACAACATCCGGCTGTGTGCTGAAGACTTGTGCTCCAGAACTAGCTGCACCTCTAGCCAAGCTGTTCTGGTACAGCTACAACACTGGCATCTACCTGACAATGTGGAAAATTGCCCAGGTATGTCCTGTCCACAAAAAGCAGGACAAATCCAATCCGGCCAATTACCGCCCCATCAGTCTACTCTCAATCATCAGCAAAGTGATAGAAGGTGTCATTGGCAGTGCTATCAAGTGACACTTACTCACCAATAACCTGCTCACTGATGCTCAGTTTGGGTTCCGCCAGGACCACCTAGCATAAAGGAAGATGGTTGTGATTGTTGGAGGTCAATCATTTCAGCTCCAGGACATCGCTGCAGGAGTTTCTCAGGGCAGTGTCCTAGGCCCAACCATCTTCAGCTGCTTCATCAATGACCTTCCCTCCATCATAAGGTCAGAAGTGGGGATGTTCACTGATGATTGCACAGTGTTTAGTTCCATTCGCAAACTCCTCAGATATGAAGCAGTCATGCCTGCATGTAGCAAGACCTGGACAACATTCAGGCTTGGGCCGATAAGTGGCAAGTAGCATTCGCGCCACACAAGTGCCAGGCAATGACTATCTTCAACAAGCGAGAGTCTAACCACTGCCCCTTGACATTCATCATTTACTATAATATTACTAATTAACCCTGTCTCATTACACAATACTAGATCTGAAATAGCTTGTTCCCTAGTTGGTTCCTTGACATATTGTTTGAGCAAACTGTCTCAAATGCATTCCATGAACTCATCCTCCAAGCTACTTTTGCCAATTTGATTTGCCCAGTCTATATGAAGATTAAAGTCCCCCACAATTATTGCATTACCCTTTTTACATGCTCCTCTAATATCCTGATTTATATTCTGTCCAACACTGTGATTACTGTTAGGGGGCCTATAAACTACCCCCACCAGTGTTTTCTGCCCTTTGTTATTTCTTAGTTCCACCCATACTGATTCTATATCCTGATTTTCTGGGTTAAGATCATTTCTCCCGACTGCCTTTATTTCATCCTTTATTATCAGGGGCACCTCACCTCCTTTTCCATTTTTCCTATCTTTTCTAAAAGTCAAGTACCCTGGAATATTTAGTTCCCAACCTTGGCTACCCTGCAACCACGTCTCAGTAATGGCTACTAGATCAAACCCATTTATCTCTATTTGTTCCATTAATTCATCTATCTTGTTAGGAATGTTTCATGCATTCAGATATAGCACCTTTAATTTTAACGTTTTACTATTTTCCTCTGATGTGGCCATTAGTCACTAATGCCCTATTACCATTATTTAACTCTCTGGCCTAGAAATTGGAGATCGCTAAAAACCTACCGATGCCGTCATGGTGTAATGGAATAGGCCATATTCCAAGAAATAAATCATCCTATGAACAGATTTTGATATTATTAATACAAGACATACTGGGCTGGATTTTGATACTGGGGACGTGATGGAGGCGGGACTCCCACTTTTTGGGTTGTAGTCCCGCCTCCATCGACTTGTGGCCAACCCACTGTATTTTCCCTTGATTGACCTTGTTGAGCCCGCCCAGCGGGCTCAGCAGGCCAATCAAGGGCCACTCGGCAACAGGTGACGTCACAGATTGACATTTCATCTGTCAAGAGCTTTTGACAGATGAAATATCAGCATTTGACAGTTCTGTAAAAATGTCAAACACTGACAATCTGTCTTCTAACTTGAGTCCTTCCTCTCAGGCTGAGTTAAAATCATTCCAGCACAGAAAGCAAAGGCTGCAGTTTTTGACAGCACCACGGCCATTCTGCTTTCTGTGCCAGTGAGATTTCTGACTCCCGAGACCTGAAGGGTTGACACCTGCAGGAGGAAGTTAAGGTAAGTAAAACTTTTTCCCACACTTTACACTTACCTTACACACTTACCTCTGCACACATGCACCCATTACTCACCTGCCCACCGGACATATCGACCCCTCCAGCCCCTGCAGACCCACGGTCCACCTCGCTAACTTGGCATGGTTGGGACCTTTCGGGAAGCCCACATTTCAGCTTTTAAAATAGGGATTAGGCAAAAAACTGCCTGTTAACTACCTGTTAACAGGCAGTTAATTGTCACTAATCCCTTCCCGCCTCGGGGAGGCGGGTCCCAGCACAGGTCGGGTACCCGCCTCCAGCGAAACTGGCATGGAGGCGGGTTGGGGGCAGGATGGGTTTGGGACCCCCGAATCTGCAACTTTAACCCCCCACACGCCTCCAAACCTGCCTCCACGGGTCAATGAAAATCCAGCCCACTGAGTTTAAAAGTCTGGAAAGCCTCGGCGACACAGACTGCAAACACAATACAGGCTTCTGAGATAAGGTGAAGTGTTAACAAAAGCTGTAAAATACCACAAGCTTTGAAATGGGAATTGTTTGTAAATAAAAAATGAATGGCCCTATTGAAGCAAACCATTGGCACTTCCAGAAGGTCTGGAGTTTGGGAGAAACACAATGGAAAGACCCAAGTAAAGTGTTATAAGCTAACACTCAGGGAAACAGAAACTTAGAACATTAAACAACCATATGCCTTCATAAAGTAACATCAAATAAGACAGGAAACATGATTGCAACCAATATGCAACCAATTGAGATAGCAAGAAAAGAAGTAAACACCCTAAGAGAAGTGTTTTCAATTTACAAGTTGTAAAATATACCTACAGAGAGGCTTTGAAGATATAATATCAATAGATGACACCAAGCAATTACATTGTGTTTGTATTGAACTTGGAACACCACAGAGTCACGACATCTGGCTTACAAGCAGTTAAGTGATATTAAGAATTCAATAGAAAGACTTCCTAAGAATGGCATCAAATAGATAAATCGATAATAACCATAAAAATGATAAGTTTTTGAAACATCTAAAGGTAGAGACAGAATTCTAAAAGTTGGCAGCTGAAATGATAGTAAGAATTGAAAAGAATTCAATAGAGTATCACAAGAGACAATTAGCTTACATCAGTAGAAAACTTCAAAGAATATACCACTAAAAAAGAGTATAAAAATGGAGCTTTTCAGATAGAGAGTCAGAAGTCGCTGGAAGGGCAAGCGTTTCTCAACTTCACAGGCACGCTCTGTAAGTTTTTAACTCTGAGTCTCGGGTAATCAAGGTATTTGATTTTGGTGGATATTCTGGATTAAGAAATAAGTAGAAGTGTGAAAATGTAACGAAGTTAAGATTTGAGAATAAGGATCTCTGATAAGAAATGTAAGCTATTTGTATTTTGAACGGTTAAAGTTGCGATTGCCATACCAGCTGTTAACTAGATGTCGGTTCTTTAATAAATCTATATATTTTTTAAATTGTCTCGAAGAGTATTTCTGTATCAATCTCGCGAACTCAATTTCTGTACACTCGTCAGTGAGGAGTTGCAGAATTCTGGGGGGTTTTCCGGACCCTCATAATATCCAGAAGGTTACAGTCTAGTTAAACTTGTTAAAAGAGCTAAGGTGAACGTCTGGGGAATACGCCTGATCTGGGGTAGCCCGAAAATTGGCTAGGACTTGTAATTATCCCTTCAACGGGACGGATTTAATGCCCGCTGAAATTGATGGTGCTGGCAGGACTGGTAAATTGGTGCTGGTTGCTAATTAACATTAGCCCAGCGCTAAACTTATCGTGCAAGGTCGTTTTCGTGGCGTTAGTCCTGGCAGGAGGCCCAATGTAGTGTGGCTGCAGCATTATTGCAGCAAGAACAGCCTTCTCTTAAAGCAAGGCTAACATTTCAGAAAGCAGTTTGGTCCCTTAAAAGGGAACAGCCTTCTAAAATGAAAAAATTAAATCATTTTAAAAATAGGCAGTTTTTAGTCCTTCAGCTCACCTGCCTTCTGGAAAAAAAATTAACATTAAAAGGAATTCCCAAATGGGAGTCTTCAACTCTTAATATTGAATTCCCTTCCGCACCTAAAAAAAAGGAAAAGTGCTGAAGCACTAACACAAATAGCTCAGCAAGCCAGGGAAGGTGCACCAAAGGTCTCGCACGCTGCACTCCAGCTTTGTGCAGGGGGTCAACACTGTAAGAGAGGTCCTCTACCCACAGGGGGCCAGAAGGCCCTCCAGAAAGAAGGTTGTGGGAGCAGATTACTGAGGCCGTCACTGCCAGCAGTAGCGTCCCCACCAACTGGCGCCAGTGCCCAAAGAAGCTTCATGACTTCAGACCAGTGGTCAAGGTCAGTGAATGCATCTTCAAAAGCTGTCTCCTACCAACTGCACCACTAGCCTCACATACTTCTCAATGAATGACTACCCTCCCCCCCCACCAATCACTTACCTACCAATAATCTGTACCAAACACGAGGCACACCTCCCATTCCTAGTTTCACCTCACCACCTTGAAGGAAACGATGCTGGCCATTCTTGGCAGGGGCATGGCTGAGCCCTTGGCCAGCAGCGGAGCATAAAGGATACAAGATGCTGGTATCCTCATACGTTATCCATCTTCTCGCATGGACCTCCCGATTTCCCGCCCTTTCCTCACCACCTCTCCATCCTTGTGCCTTCCTCATTTCAGAAGAAGAAGAAGAAGAAGAAGAACCACCACCAAACAATACCACCGTCACTTGATTTCACACTCCCAATCACCAGCTCCTCAAGGTCGACCAGCAAAGCCATTTGCAGTGTCCCCCAGTGAAAGTCAGAAGCCTTCCACCAGCCATGCTGCAACCACTGGGGTAGCACACACAAGACAGTCACTAAGGGGATGTATAAAGGTGATTAGTTGATCTCTTGATGTCAGATTGGATGGATAGGTGTATAAAGTTGGATTGGAAAGTTTGCTTTGTAGTGGCTTTTATTTCAGCATTGTGGCCAACAGGACATTGTGATGGTCAGTAACAGAGGGAAGGTAAGGTGTGAGACTAATGTTGAAAGGGAAATTGGGGTTGTGGTCACTGGTACCGCAGGCGGATGATTCCATCCCCGATATCCTGGCCAGAAAGGGGTTGTCTGGGTTGCATCCTTCCTTCTGCTTCCTCCTCTTCTGCTTCCTGCTCTTCTGCACCTTCCTCTTCTGTGTCTTCCTCTTCCCTCTGCGAGCGGATGCAGTAAATCTGAAATAAAAGCATAAAATGCTGGAAATACTCAGCAAGTTAGACAGCATCTCGACCTGTGATGTGAACTCTGTTTCTCTCTCCATGGATGTTGCCTGACCTGCTGAGTACTTCCAGCATTTTCTGTCTTCTCAGCTGCTTTCCTTTACCATCCGAGGCCTTGCAAGCATCCAGCAACAGTCCGCCATTTTTCACCAGGATTCTGGCGCTAACTCATGGCGGTAAGTAGCCCAATTTCTGGGCCTCTGTCCCTTCCTGACACAATGAGCTGGATCTTAAAGAGGAGAGCAAGTTGGGGGTGGGGGGGGGGGCTCCGAGGCAGTCGGGAGACCCAGGAGGCCGGGTTTCCCACAGGCTTTGCTGACTTTAACGGCAGGGCCTGATTTGCATGCAAGGCCTCGGTTTTCCACCCGCAGCCAGCCAAATTGAGAGGCTGGCTGGCTGCGGGCGGGTAGGTCTGTGGCACTAGGCCACACAGAGGAGGGAGGGAGGGATAGGGCCGGGCTGTTAAAAGGATAGAGGGGGGGGGGGGGGCGGAGGCTGGCCAGGGATTGGGGATAGGGCCGTGCCATTAAAAGGCTCGGGAGAGGGGGTCAGCCAGGGATTGGGGATTGGGCCTTGCCATTAAAAGGATGGTGGGCGGGTTGGCCAGGGATCGGGGTCGGGCCGGGCCAGGCCATTAAAAGGATCAGGGTGCGGGGTGGGGGAGGTGGCAGGCAGCAATCTGCGACGGTTTGGGTGGCGGAAAGAGGACTGGGGCTGGATGATCGGGCTGGGTGAAGAGAAGATCGTGGCCGGCTACCAGAGGATGGTGGCCGGCCTCAGCATCATCGGTGCAGGGGGCGGGGAGGTGATCGGAGGCCTCGTGAGGGGGCCTCTGATCACAGGGTTGGGTTAGGTAGGGACCCTGGATCCAGGAGGTAGGTATAAAGACACTTACCTCCTGGATCCAGCAGTCCCCACCTTGTTGTAACTGCCGGGTTTTACGAAGTGTGTAAAACCCATCCACATGCAGTTAAAAACAAAATGGAAGTTAAAAAAGAGGCTTCCAGCCTCATTATATTTAAATTGACGTCCCGCCTCCTGGGAGCAGGTTGGTTGCCCGCCCCGTCCCGCCTCCGTTAAAACCGGAAGTTGGAGGCAGGTTCAGGTTTCCATTTTTAACAATTTAACTACCCCCACGCCCCCAACCTATCCAATTTTTTAGGTTAAAATCCCCCCCAATCTGCTTAATTTTACCAAAATTGTTATTCTGCTCTGCAGCCTTGAACTTTCTCTTCAGACTTATAAATTTACCCTTATCTGAACCCTCCCTCCCTCTTATTGGTATTAACATATATGTGCAGTTTTGTCTTTTCTTTTTGCCAATTAAGATGTGACAAGAAATGTATACAATTGTTTTCTAAAGCTTTTTTCCTAACAATATTATACATTATCTGTCTAACATGTTCTCTGATGTAATACACATTGTTTATGACTTCCTTTAGAAAACCCCTTAGCTAGAACACACCCCTCATTATAAAGACTTACAATAGGAAGTATTATAGATGTACTATACTGGGTACTAGGATCAAGTGTGCTACAAGTTATCATCAGTGAAAAGCTCCCATATATTATTCTAACATTTCACCTCTCAGGTGACATTTCCATTCTCCAGGCCTAACCTTAAGCCTATCATTGCTGAGAATGACAAAAAGAACCTTCATGTAAAGTATACTTATCAAATCAAGGGGCATGCTGTGACTCAAATCTACTTAGGACTAGAATTTGACACTCTCAGAATTCAGATTGCGTATTCCTGTGTACCCTCATAAGAGAAGCCCTTACCAGAAATAGATAGGTGTAAGTAATAAATATGTATTAACATATGTTGAAAAAGAATGTGCAGAAATGAATTTCATATGTGCGGGTTAGGTTGATTTGGCTATGATAAATTGACCCTTAGTGTTAGGGGGGATGAAATATATGGGGATAGGATGGGATATGTTAGGGGGAATTAAATACGTGGGGTTACGGGGATAGGGTGGGATAGGTGCAGTTTCGATGTGGGGATTCTGTGTGAGAAAGCAGGGACAGGGTACTGGATTTGGATGATCAGCCATGATCGTATTGAATGGTGGAGCAGGCTCGACGGGCCGAATGGCCTACTCCTGCTCCTAGTTTCTATGTTTCTATGTTCTATGTTTCTATATGTATTACAGACGTACTGCCTCATTGGAATACATATAAATTTTCTGTAAAAAAAAAATATAGGTGCAGAACAGTTATGCTAGGTACTGGACCATGAAAGCTCACTGCCACAACGTGGGCGATTGAGAGTTAATCCCCCAACCCTGCTCAGTTCCTAATCTGGGCAGGAGAACACTAAAGGCAACCTACATTTCCTGAGGATGGAGACAATGGAAGGAACATTGGACGGGGTGGGCAGCACTCATACCTCCTCCTGATTTTACACGGTGTCTTTGCATCAGTCTGAGGGTAGGTCAACCCCTCAGCAGCAAAGCTCCTGATGGACTGCAGAACGGGCATAAATTACTGACCTTGTAAAACGATTAAAATACTAGAGATAAATTATCCAGTAATAATGTCAAAGTTTGTGCATCATTGCCAAGTTATCTTCCGCCTGCATTAATAAATGTACAAAATATTATATGAAAAGTATTTATCTGTATACATCACATCACATATCATATACTGATCTGGTATAAAAGGGGAAAAAAGTAAGGGCTTGATTTTGCCGGCGCTCAGAGGGCGGGTTTGGAGGCGGGTCCGCTGTCAAAATAGCAAAGATTGACAGCGGGATAGGAAACCCACTGTTAACCCGCCTTCACGTGAGTCTCCCAGGTGTCGGGTCTGTCAGCGGAGAACTGACCCAACACCAAGCGGCGGGGGAGACAACTGAGCTCATTAAATGGCTTGTTAGGAGCCAATTTAATGGTATTTTGAGGCTTCCTTGCAATTTTACGTGCTCCCCACGCGTTACCCGCTGCTCGGGCAACATGCCAGCTCAACCTGGCGTGTTTTGAGTCTGCTCTGATGTTTCTGATAAGCTGACAGCTGCAGAAGTGGTGTAAGGATGCCATGTTGCAGATGGTCAGTTTCAGAGCGCAGAAACTGTCGGTTACGGCATTTGTAAGACATATAGGGGGAAAAATTCAGTTGGTTGCGCCTCCCGTTAGCGCCTTAAGAGGGTGCTAATGGGGCGCAAAGCATCTAGCGCCCAGGCGCGGCGAAGTTTGCGCCGCTCGCGAAATTAACTAGACATTTTGCGGCGGCGCTAAATACTACCGCCACGATCTCCTGTGCCGGCAGATCATGACGTCACTCGAGTGTGCAACGCCCCGGTATCGCCCCGGAGCGGATATTGAGTGGCGCCCCCTGCCTTACCGCCTGACGCTAGCAACGACAGGTTGAGGGGAGCGTTCTGCAGTCATGAAGGGAAAGGGGGAGCGCTATTTAAAGGTGACCGCTTCCTGCCTTTTATTGTTGGTGCCATTTTTGAACTACGCATTCTGAGAGAGAGAGGGAGAGACTTCTGGAGAGATTCAACGTTGTGTGAAGGAGTTTTGGGTACTGAGCAGCACTTTGCAGGTTCATTTTGATTTGCCATTCCTTGTATCGATTTAGCAGAGACTGTGGGGGCTGCACTCTGAGCTCTTTGCCTGGTACTCTCCATTGTTCTTTCCAGCACATTTGATGTGCAAGTCTCTCCAGGCCGAGATTCAAGGCTGCAATGAGCAGGATGTGGATGGAAAGCAAGATTAACCATCCCCTTTAAGAACTGGCCCGTGCCATTGTGTGTGTGTTCCATTGCTGACTGACATTACATGAGCTTCGCCAGCGCTCTGAGGTAGCGCCTCGCTCCTCGGCCTTTGCGCCTTAAGACAGGTGTGAAGCGCCTGATATAGCGCTGCAATCACCTCCAGGGGCGATAAAAGTCAAGTTTGCAGTCGGTGGCGATAATTAGCGCCAGGCGCTAATCTTTGCGCCCGGCTGATAATTGCGCCCCAAATGGGGCGATACTGAATTTCTCCCCCATAGAAATTTCTTTAGCTTGCAAGTGTTTAGAGCTAACTGTATGTCCAGTGCCACTTCATTGGAACAACCTCTCTCACCATTGACAGATCGCTTCTATCATCTCACCTGCAGCTGACATCTATTGCAGCAACATCGGTGCCCTAGAAACCATCTCACCTTGCTCCTCTGATTCCTTCCACGCTCCACCCCATCACCAAAATTACCAGGCATACCAGCAGCACCGACAACAACACTGACCTTCTCCGCCATCACATGATGCTGCACAGGACACAGGGCATCAGCCCCTGACAACACTGCTGCCTGGGAGGCCAGCGATGGCATCACCATGGCCAGATTTACTTTACTTGATGCTGTACACCCTGGCTGCCACATGATGCACCAGGTTGACACCATTCTACAACAGCACCGTAAAGCATCCCTTTAATGTCCAAGCCATTCCATGCACACACATCACTATAACGGGGCGGGGGGGGGTGGGGGGGGGGGCGGAGGTGGGGAGGTCGGGAAGTTATGTCTCAACATTCACTGGAACTCAGTAAGACACTTCTCAAGGTGCGCACAGCTCTGTCCAATAAGGGGCAGTGTTGAAAATATAGATTTCACTGTATGACAACACATTACTAGAAACTTCACATGAACATTGGTTAATCCTCTCGAGTGCCTACCCTTGTGTGTTGTTAGTTGGTATGCTTGCAGTAGGATGAGGGTGAGTGTGAGGGGTGGCTTGTGAGATGGGGAAGTGATAATGTAGATAGAGAGGGCTGGGTGGAGGTGCAAGGTAATTTGATGTGAGTAATGATGTGCAGAAGAAGAGTATGGATGGCAGAGTGATAGGGATGTGTTGAGTGGTACAGCAGGAGGAGTTTGAGTCTGGCTTTGCAGTAACATTTCGTGATCCATTGAGATCATTGAAAGGTTGGCGCCACTGCAGCCAGGGACCCCTCACGACATCCCTACTTGTGCCCTCCTGTGCAATGTGCAACCAGGCTGCGTTGGTGTCCTGGGGAGGTCTCCTCCACCCTTGGATTGGAAGAGAACCTCCCTGCGTGCTGTGACTCCCTCCATAAGCATATGGAGGGAGTCATTGGAGAGTCTGGGTGCAACCGTCCACCTCTGTGCAGTGCTTGTCAGTGTTTGCAGCATCTCAATGCTGTAAAACACTGACAGAACAACTGTCTAACTCAATGTGGCCGTGGTACCTTTAAAGAAACCGGCTGATGACGCGTCATCAAATGACGTCATCAGACCCGCTTCCTGTTAATTGGCCAGGAAGCCTGCAGGGTGGGCTTAACAAGGCCAATCAAGGGAAAATCCCATTGACAGAGTGGCTGTAGCGGGGAGCGGGTCCAGACGCCGGCAAACAGCTATCCCGCCACCATCCGGACACCGCTGATAAAATCCAGCCCTAAGTGGATGTATTATCGGCCACCACAAAATAAAGAGTTAGATGCACGACTGTGGGAGGCCATAAAGAAAGTTAGGCCTTTGTTGTAATCATGGAGGATTTTAATCTCCATACACCGAATGGGACTTACAGTGGAGATAATCTGTAGGTGTGAAGGAGTTTATTGAGTTATTTCAATTCAGAAAGTAGTAATTTACTAATGAGAAGGGAGTAATAAGCCAAGTGGAAGTAAGGAAATATTTGAGGTCTAGCGATCATAAAGTTATTAATCTTATGACTGAAACTGGGATAGAATAGATAATAAAAACTTTTCACAAGAGCAGACTTTGGGAGGCTGAAATACTGCATGAAGGGAATAAAATGGGAAGAACTATTTAATGGGAATGATGTGGAGGAACATTGAAGTGTTTTAAGGAGATATTTTTCACATTGCAGAGGCAGTTCATCCCAGAAACAAGTCAAAAATCAAATAGTGAGTAAAACCAACGGGGATAAAAAGGAAGTCATGGAAGATATTAGGAAGAAGGGGCTTATAAAATTCTGGAATGTACATGGAAGAAACAGGATGTGAAGAACTATACAAGCAGAAGAGGGCCAACAACTGAAAAGAAATTTGAGGAGGGTACAAGAGAGGAATATCGGAGAAAAGATTAAAGAAAATAACAAAGTGTTTTCTAAGTATATCATGAGCAAAGTAAGGGGACAGTTGGACTAATTAGCAATGACAACGTGAAGGTGACATCTGAGGACAGCGAAGTGGCAGAATTACTAAAATATTATTTTGTACATTTTATGATTTTTTTTACAATTAAAAGAGAGGAAGAGATTTATGATTTTGGAGAAAATAAATGAGAAAGCAAACTGGAAACCCTTAGTACAATATGGGAAGGTGTAATAGAAAGGTTTCAGAAGCTTAAGGTAAGCAAGGCTCTGGGTTCTAATAATTTCCACTAAAGGAGGGTGCTGGTGGAGTTGGCTGAAGAGATTGCAAATCCCCTCGCCAATATCTTTCAAAGTTCAGTGATGGACAAAATGCAATTGGAAAGAGCCAGGATGAGTGCAGGAGGGTTAGCAAGTGTCTGACCAATCAGATGGATGAGGGTGAGGCAGCGGGTGTTATCTATCTGTACTTGAGGAAAGCATTGGACATCTTCCCACAGGGAGTGTTGCATAACAGTATTTTATAAATGAGCTACTGGAATTGGTCCTGTTGCGTTCAGGATAATCATGCGGCCTAGCCAGCATTCCTTAAAAAGACTGCTGGAGGCCGCCACCAAAAAGGTACGTTTTTTAAATAATACTGCCTTGAATATGGAGCCACGAGGAGCAGGATTTCTAAAAACCGTTGCCGGCCCTGGCTTGGGCCCCACCCAATCGCCTCTCTCCCTCCCAATTGCCTCCAATCCCTCCCGAACGCCTCCCCTTCCTCCCAGGACCTACCCGAGAGCCGCTGTCAGGGAGGAAGCTGGCCCAACTTCATCCTTGTTTAACTGGCGAGCTGTCTCTGGATGCCCGATTGGTGCCTGCGGCTCGCTGGTAATAGGCTAATGAGGCCCGAGGCCCAATTTCAGGTAACTATCTAGCAAGTGCTGAGTAGATGTGCCTGTATGCTGGTGAGTGAGTGAGTTTGAAGGGGGTGGATGAACATGGAGATGGCCTATGGACACGGGAGACATCATTCAGTATCAGCCACCTGCTATCATACTTGTTGCACATATTGGCACACAAGGGAGGTTCCCCATAGACCCAAATACGACTATCCTACTTTGCTGCACCTTTTCTGGCAGAACATTAAAACTGTCATCATGGAAGGGGGCAATTCTGCCCACATATCCTGGCCAACCTTCCATAGATACTCTTTAATGCAGCTGAAGCAACATGTTCAAATGGAGCAGTAGCCCTTTAGGAGTTGCTGTCCTCATGTTTTCTCCATGCTTCTATCCATTGCATTCCCTCAGGGTAATAAAATTATTATAATAAACTGACCTCACTGCATCCAATGAGGACAGTTCCCCTATCCACTTGCACTAACGATCATGGGACCACAGCGAACCCAGCTCCATTTCTGTCAGTATCACTGAGTCGGCTTTTAGGTGTGGGTTCCATTTCAGATGAAGTGTTCTAGCAAAATAAAAGCTAAATTATTGTGTGAGGTATTTAGTTTCTTTCTTGCACACTGAGTGATGGAAACTATGAAGAGAAAATTATTACCCATAGTTACTGAATAACAGACCTTCAACAAGGATTTATAGTATATCCATACATTTTATGTCAGGTTTGAAAAGTTGCCATTAGAGTTACCACAGATGGGGGTGACAAGATAAAGTGAAGGACAGTCCATAAGCAATGCATCCCGTTAGTTTTAATGCCAGCACTTGCACCTCCATGAGCTTTCTGCCTCCTGCAAATGTAACTGTGTGTTTTTCAAATGTTTCAAAAGTCTGCTGCAGCTTTGGAGATATGGAGGGCTAAATATTTGTTTGCATAGCGCCCGTTGTTTGGGTGCTACGGATGCCGTTTTGGGTCAAAAATGGCATCTGAGCAGCGCGCACACACTTCAGGTGCAGCCCACGCCGGATGCCATCTTGATGAGGGCATTAGCCTAGGCACTGGAGTGTGCGCCAGGAGTATGTAGAGTAGGCAGATCGTGACGCACGCTGAGTTGGCATCAGCGCTGCCATTTTCATCCTCAACGCTGGAACTAATGCCTTGTGTTAACCACGTACAGCTGAACATGCGTTCAGCAGCTGCAAGGACCCTCTACCAGCGATATTTAAAAGGATCATCACCTACTTACAGGTTAGTTGCTGATTAATTTCTACTGGCTCTGTGTAAGTTTGTGGAAGTGTTTGGAGCTTTCTAGTGTTGTTTGAAGTTGGTGAGGTGACAGGGAGTGGTGCTGCAAGTGGAGAAGGCCTTGGTTCTGACTTAAAGGGTTCTGATTAGACCACTTGCTCCCAGTCATGGGGGCTCTAGTTGTTATCCCCCTTGGTCTGCAGCATGACGGGTAGATGGAGCAGAGGCAGCAAAGAAGAGGACAAGCTGCTCGCAGAGGGAGGAGGAGAAACGGGAGGAGGGTTCTCAGCAGGAGGTCTTACCCACCTAGGGTCTTCTGAGAGCAATTCTCTTACCTCAACCTCAGCCAGGAGCAGTGTGTGAGGCGTCTGCGCTTTTCGAAGAAGCTGCTCACACAACTCTACCACCTCTTGCAACCAGGCCTGCAGCCTCACAGCAAGGCAAAGACAGCGCTGCCAGTGGCTGTGAAGGTGAGTGTGGCTCTAAGTTTCTTCGCATCGGGGTCCTTCCAGGCTGGAGCAGGCGACATCTGTAACATTTCGCAGTTCGCCGTCCACTGCTCAATAAGAGAGGTGACAGATGCTCTTTATGCCAGGAGAGAGGACTTCATTGTCTTCTCTCTGACCAGAGAGGAGCAGGCAGAGTGTGCACATGGCTTTGCCAGGATAGCGGGCATGGAGCACTATTGGCTACACGCACATGGCTTTGCAGGAGCAGCATCTAAATGCTAAGATGTAGAGAAAATGCAAAGGTTTACACTCGCTGAATGTGCAGTTGGTGTGCGACCATTCTCAGCACATCCTGATGGTGAATGCCTGGTATCCTGGCAGCAGTCGTGATGCTTTTATTCTGCGCCAGTCCACTGTTCCCTCAGTCTTTGCGCCACCACGACAATCTAGAGGGTGGCTACTGGGTGACAAGGGCTATCCGCTGACCACCTGGCTCATGACTCTACTCCGCAACCAAACCACACGTGGGCAGCATGCATACAATGAGAGCCATGCTGCCCCATGGAATCTGATAGAGCAGACCATTTGCGTCCTTAAACAATGCTTCCACTGCCTGGACTCACCAGAGCGCATCTCAAGATTCATCATGGTCTGCTGCATGCTCCACAACCTCTCCATTATGTGGGCACAGCCCTTGCCACCAGGCATACTGCGACCAACTGAGGAGGAGGAGGAGGTGGAAGAGGAGGAAGCGGAAGGGAGGAGGCAACCCAGACAGCCCTTTCCTGTCTGGATTATCCATGATCAAATCATCTGACTGTGGTATGAGTGAATGCAACCGCAATTCCCCATTCAACAATAGTTCCACCCCTTACCTTCCCTCTGTTATTGATCATCACAGCGCCCTCTTGGCCACAATGCTGAAATAAAAGCCACCACAAAAGAAACATTCCAATCCAACTTTATCCATCAATCCATCCAATATTATATAACAAAGTCAACTAATCACCCTAGTGCATTCCCTTGGTGCCTGTCTTGCATGTGCCTTTGCTTGTCCCAGTGCTCCTATGAAGTGCTACCCCAGTGGCTGCACCATGGCTGGTGGAAGGCTGCTGACTTTCAGTGGGGGAGATTGCAGATGGCCTTGCAGGATGACTTTGAGCAGCTCTGGGCCTAGAAGACCCAGCTGCAGTTCGCACCACTTCAGCATGGGCAGCAGCAGTCTGGACTAGCTGGCTGAAATGCAACAGCAAGGGCATTGGCGGAGTGGCAGGAGTGGGAGGATGAATGCTGTCATCCTGAGAGAGGACAGCAGGTTCTTGCTCCACAGAGCCACTGCCACTAACCTGGGGCATTCCTAGCCATCTGCTGTGACACCCTGCAAGCCTCTTTCCACACTGGTAAACGCAGCCACAATGGCAGCAGTCTGAGCTTTCATGACAGAAGTCTGAGCTTCCACTGCAGCACTCAGACATTGGTTGGCTTCTTTTTGTGTTCCAATGGAAGCTGAGACATTGCACTCAGGCTTTCTGGCAGCAGGCCTGCCAATGCACCAAGCACTTCATTGTGCATACCCATCAGCGTTCTTCTGTTGGCTGCCCATCAAAGTCCTCATCTGAGTCCTCTGCAGAGGAAATCATGTGTGACATCGCCCTCCGGGGAGCTGGCACCTGTGTTATCCATTCCCCCTGCCCTGCCAGCAGCCCACTCATGCCCGGTGACTCACCATATGCAGATCCAACCTCTAAGCGAAAACTGTGAGATATGGGTGTGAGTCTTGCAGCAGTGGTAAGTGCGTAAGGGTGAGATGAAGCTATGAATGTGAGGTTGTGTTTGGTAGAGATTGTTGGTAAGTGAGTGAACAGGGTGTGGTGCATTGAGCGGTGTGTGAGGCTAGTGGTGCAGATGGTGGGATATGGCATTGAAGACGAATTCACTGACCTTGATCACTTGTGTGAGGTCATTAAACTTCTTCCTGCACTGTATCCACATCCTCAGGGCTCCACTGCTGGCATTTACCACAGTGGCTATCTGCTCCCACTGCACTTTGCTCTGTTGCCTGGAGGGCCTCCTGTCTCCCTGTGGAAAGAGGACCTCTCTCCTCCTATCAACCTCCTGCACCAAGGCCTCCAGTGCTGTATCCAAGAGCCTTGGTGCATGCTCTCTCCCCTGTTGTGCCATCATTAATTGTTCTTTGCTGTCTTCCCCAGCCAGTTTAATGATCTGCTGCGGGCAGAATGCACCTCCCCTTTAGGAGGTGCAGGCTGCCTTTAAGTGGTGCAGGCTAGCTTTAAGTGGTGCTAGCCTCACACGAACTTGGGCCCCCTTCTGAGTGTTCAGCCACTCAGCAGCGTGTTCAGTGCTGGGCTGAACACCACAATCATGGAAATGAGCAGGCAGCATGAAGTTCGCGTGCTGCCTGCCTTCCTCTGAACGGGCGCATCGCAATCCCTGCGTCCATTTTCAGGTGCAAACCAATTTCTAGGCAGGAATGTCTTTAGTTAGGAATTCCCAATAAGTTGGAAAGTCCTTAGAAGCCTGTATTTTTCCTCTTAATGTATATGTCAAAAATCAATCAGAATGCAGCTTAAAAAACATTGTAAAGTACAGCCATCAATTATATTGCAATGTGTATTATTGTACAGTAAATTAAATATAACCGTGGACTGAAAGAAGGAAATTTTTGTGTATTTTCATTTTACCTTCATGACAATCTTGCCTTTAGATTAATGAATCTCATCACGCAATGATTATTATTTTAAGGCCATGATCATTAGCAGTCGTTGACGTGGTATTTGCTAAGGTAACTAATGGCAGCAATTAATACAGTCAGCCACTAAAAGCGGAATAAAAGGGAAATTGCTAGAACTCATACAGCTGACTGTGTGTAATAGGTGAGTATGGAGGCGAAATGGATTTAACAAAAAAATTAAATGACCACAGGAACAGTTACCTCTGAACTGGCTCTGAATTTTTTCAACCTTCCCCTTTACAAAGTGCCTGTGAGTAGATTTTTACTAGGGGTAGAAAAATTAATTCTAAAATAATTGGTGACGGTGGGGGAAATGGAAGGAATTATAATGCCATCGTTAATGCTGCCACATGTAGCAGAAATGTAGATTAGTGCCTAGAGCGAAATCATAATCTCCAGTGTTATGTACACCTGAATTAGCTTGTGACACAGAAAAATGAGAACATGCTTGGAATCATTTGTAATCACTATTTTGTTCTGTAAGCAGGTGTTAATATTTTTACATTGGAGATCAAATGTAACCGTACTATTGTGCTCAGCAGGTTTGGAAGCACTAAGCTTCCTGTTTTTACAGCAGAATTAAGTTTATATTAGCCAACCTTGCCTTCTCATTTATCATTGATTAACTGAATGACTTTATTCAGTAGTCTCTTAATATACAGTCACCATGCTTGATTTTCCTAAACCAAAGTTAATTAAATATCAAGAAACTAAAGGGCTGATTTTGCGATCCTGGTGAAATGGAGCCAGGAATGGTAAGCTGTTTGTGCAAAGCTAGCCAACACCGCACTGAGCAGAGTGCCTGCAATTGTCTGGGGTCAGCTTCTTTCAGTAATTAGTATGAGCTCTCAGTACAGTTGTGGCCTTGTGATGGAAGCTAGCCTGATGAGGAATACAGAAAATATGGGTAGCAGTTCAAAAGGGATGTGACCATTTAAAGGTAAGAGGCCACATATGGGAGTAAATATTGTTTCAGCCCTTATAAAGGCTCAAAGTGGATTTTAAATTTCTGTCAGCTTTTTCGAGGCTGTGGGAAAGTAGGGAGGGGGCCAGGCAAAAATGGAAATAAAAGGAAACCCAGTGTGGAGTCATGAAATGGGATCTATGGACAAGTGATGAAATGACGCATCATCCACCCTCCTGGTGATGGCTGGTGAAGTGAACATATTGCTGTATGAGGTGCGGGCGTGAGAAGAACTGCCTTATTTGGTACTTCAAGGCCCCATCCCCAGCAGACAACTGTGCACCATGCCTGTCAGAAGGTGGCGGTTGGACTCATTGTCCTCTACAGTACCTACAGGAACAGAAGCAGGAAAACGTGGGACATTTTACGGAATGTAGAATGATAAAATGATCAAACAGTAGGATTTACCAGGTCAAAGACCCAAGATTCTGCCACAAGCTTGTTCCACATTTACTGCTTGCCCATGGCAAACCCCCGCACAGCCTTACAGCTCTTTCATTGCATCACATGCATTGCATCTCAGGGCACACCTTCAAAATACAAATTGCAGTTGATAGCTTTATCATACTTGCATCTTGCAAGGGCGTCACACATCATATCATTGTAACCTAGATGTATGATCACATACCGACACATGGGTTGACCTGCAGATTGGACACATGTCCGCCACTGTGTGTGCGCTCCTTCAATTTGCATCTCGAAATTATTTTTATGTCTGCATGAAAATTGCAGAAAATTCAAGGGAGCTGGTTCCAACAGCAAAATGGCTCTTAAATCACAGGCTTTTGACTCTCTTGGAGGAGTCCACCCTGGACAATCTGGCATATCATAGCACTGAAAGAATAAGGAAAGTTGAAAAAGTAGCCTGATTCCCTTCACTCAGTCCCACACAGGGATGCTACACATACAGTATCTTGCAACACAAGCTCTGGTTAAAGGCGTTTCAGGAAGCCAGCATTCTAATATTAATTCCAAAATATTAATCTGTCCCATCCTGCCATGTAGGGCTGCAAGAGCAGCCTATCAGTACTGCTAGCATTCTGCAACCCTCTCAGTGAAGTTTGCAAGCACCACATAGATGCACACATCCCAAAAGATGCAGTTAGTGATCTTGAGGATGTAGCACCAGTTGAAGCAGAGTGCACAGGTGCAAGTAATGATGGCAGAGAAGGAGCAGGAATCTACTGGCCAGATGACTGTATGTGTACCATCTGTATTGTCTTGAAGTCTTGGTAACCCAGAAAAATAAATGAGTCCAACAGAGCTAATGCTCCCTTTTAACAGAGAAGGTAAGGAGCATGTTACCCCTTGCCACGTGCATGATATATCTGTGGACAGATAACTGCCTAATTTGCTATGTGTTGCAGGGGTGGCTTGGAAGGATCCAGTTGCTTAAATATTTAATGCACTAGTGATCCTCACACCCATGGGAGAGCTGCCCCTCTGAAAGAAATTATTTTTAGGTCAGCCTCCAAGAGCTGGCATAGCTTTGTGGGAGCCTCCTTTATTACACAAAAGCCCTGACATGCCCAGACAGGACTATCTAGGTCATTAAATGGGTGAGGACAGGCATAATGTGTGAGGTATCTTGTACTGCACTATCTCGCTCATCCATGACCTTGTTCCACTTCATTTCTGCAATCTGCTCCAGCCCTGTACCTCTGTCCATTACAAGTCATCAGACTCTGGAGTCCTGTGCACCACTGTCCTGGCGTTCTGCACTTGGTGGCAGAGCTTTCAGCTCTTTAGTCCAACTCTCTGGAAGTCCCTTCCTAAAGTCTTTGGTTTGCTATTTATTTTGCTGCCTTTAAAAGCCTCCTCAGAACCTATCTTTTCAACCGTGCTTTCAATCGACATTCTTAATTCTCTAGCCACCACTTGGCCCCTTCTTTCATATGTGAAGCACCTTTGGGATGTTTCATTAAATTAAAGATGCTGCATGAATACAAGTTGAAGTAATTGTTTCTGTAACAGCTGAGAGGACATTTCTCTTGTAAGACTTTCTGAACTCGAAATAGATAACCGCACGCACACACACATGCACACATGGTATTAACATTTCCAGGAAGCCAGCCTACCACTGAAAGCTCAGTAGAAACTTGCTGTTGTCAGCTAGATTACTATCTGTCAGACAGCAAACATTCAGCCAACAACTTTGCTTTCAAAATCCTTAAAGAGTAGGCAGCTACCAGCACTTCAAAAATTTTAGAGCTAGTCACAGAAAAACATTGATTACAATAGTTATTGTTGATAGATAGATAGCTGATTCCATATGGAGAGAATTAATTTATTTCTCAATTTGTCTGAACCTGGTTATTTCCACCAGGCAAATTTCACCAGTTGTAAATCAGACTGTAGGTGGAGTGATTCACAGTTCCAGTCGGGTAGAAATTCATCTCGGGTGGAAGCACAAAACGGCCCATTTTACACTCCGCCCCATTTTCTTTTCCACTGAAGTCAATAGAAAAGAAAATCAGGCGGATGTAAAGCAGGCTGCCGATTCGTTATCTCCCATTTTGCGCTGCTGCCCAAGGTGAATTTCTAACCCAGTCTGTTCTTTTTCAGAAAAATCTCTCTGCACCTTTAAGGTATGTAGTTGACAGCCAATTTAGAGCAATGATACTGATGGTTATGGAAAGCTGCGTGGCCCAAATCCATCTATTCCTCTTGGTTAACGGACTGCAGTAAAGGAATATCATTGAAGGGAAAATGATTTTTAAGTATGGAAAAATATATATGAGTTGCTGCAGATAAAGTAGACTTTGTTCTTTATGACGCAGATTTGTATTACTTATAACTGTTGTGCTTAAAAGACAGTGTATACAGCATTGCCATATATTATGACATTTAGAGATTTAGGGGGAAAAATCGGGTTGCTTTGTGCCTCTCGTTAGCGCTTTAAGAGGGCGCTAACGGGGCGCAAAGCAACTAGCGCCCGGGCGCGGCGCCGCCCACACCTCCCACGAAATTCAGCGGGAGGTTAGCGGCGGTGCTCACCGGTAGCGCCCCATGGCGCTGCGCCACTGGCGATGATGTCATCGCCGTGCGCAGCGCCCCGCTCGCACCCTGGCCACGATCTTCGGGAGCGCCCCCTGACTTACCGCCGGACTCTGTGTCCGACGGGGTCAGGGGGGTCTACCTGCGGCCGGGGAGGCGCAATTTAAAGGCGAGGTGCGGGGCGGCCATTTTTGTTGCTGGCTGCCTGCCAGCACCTGCCTGCGCTCCTGTCCCCGGCCTCCTGAATGCCCCCCCCTCCCCCCGCGGGGTGCCAGCTGCGCTCCAAGAGCCCGGCACTTCTCTTGAGTGCCGGGCTCTTTTGCCGGCACTCCCGATCCCCGGGGGCCCAGCTGGGCCCCGGGTCACGCTGCGCAAGGCCCCTCCCCTTTAAGAAGGGGAGGAAGGCCTGCAATACCGCGGCACGTAGCACCGTGATATTGACTCGCAGCACCCCAAAAGGGATGTGGGGCGCTTCCAGTAGCGCCCCGCTTCCCTCTTGGGGCGCAACCACTGAAGTTCCGGCGTGGGGGGTGCTAATTTTTCTGGGGCGCTAAAAGTAGCGCCCCGGCGAAGTTCTACTCAATTTTTAGCCCTTAGTGAGTTAAAACAGGTTATTCATCACTATTGAACCTGTAGCGAGATCCACAAGTAAAATTACAAGGTATTAAAAACCTTGAGGGTAATTTTAACCCCCCAAAACTGGGAGGTTTGGTTCAGGTGGGAGGTTAAAAAGCTAAAGAATCTGAAACAGGAACCCAACCCGCCTCGAACCTGCCCACTTCTAGTTCCTCAACTCTCACCAAATAGGTTCAGCTTTTGAACCATTCTTATATCATCCCAATATTGTGGTGCTGCATTGGAATATTTTATTAAAACTGCCAGCCCTCCTCCCTTTTGTCCGTTTCTATCCTTACTGAATATTTTGTAACCAATAGTGTTCAGCTCCAAGTCCTGCCCTGGCCTAAACCACATTTCTATTAATGCTATTATATCACTCCCAAAGCAATTTGTGCTAATTACTGCCCACTATCAAGTCATATGATAGCATTATCTGGGGCTGTAACAATAAAGCCCTGTGTTAAATAAACTGGATACCGTATGCCGCCATGTACATTTCTCCTGTCTTTCTAAAGGTGGATTGCTTTACACTTTAGTGAGATGATGCCAATGAAAAACTCAATAAGCTCGTTTTATTTTATAAATTACACACAGCTGAACAGAATAGTAAATTCTGAAATTTAACTTATTCTGTAATGTTTCCTTTAACATATAAACCAACAAAGCACATCACATTGTCCCCATTAGCTGGCTAAATATTCACTTTTTCTGGACAACCTTTTCCCTGAATCTGACCAATTCTATCTTAAAGAAAATTCTGTGGTATCTGTGGTGTCTCTCTGTCTGTCTATCTGTCTGTCTGTCTGTCTGTGTGTGTGTGTGTGTGTGTGTGTGTGTGTGTGTGTCTCTCTCTCTCTCTCTCTCTCTCTTTGTGTCTTTGTGTCTTTGTGTGTCTCTCTCTCTCTCTCTCTCTCTCTCAGCAGACCTTCTGGAATTGGCTTCCAGGAATGTCTTCATCTGTCCTTTTATTCTCCAGCTGGATAGGGTGTCAGCAGTTTGACCTCTGACCCTCTCCCAGGTCTCCCTGCCCAGGGATTGGCTCGTAAGGCTACCAATTAAACCGGCTACCACCCCCTTGGTAGGGCCGCTCAGAAACTATCTCCTGATGTTTCTCCAATTAATAGGAGTAATCCAACATAATGAGCCTAGATGGCTGACAGGAAAGCAGCCATATCAGCATGATCACCCAATCCTTTGTCTGGGATGAATTAATGACTCATATTATCTCAGGCTGGAGGAATATGCAAGTAGTATCACTCCACAAACTGGTTCATCTGTTCTTAAATACATATCCTCCTCCCCCCCCCCCTCAGCCTTTGGTTTCTGTAGGCATTTTAATCCTTTGTGAGCTACATCTAATTTAAAGGTAACATTTTAAGATATATCATATATATCCTTCCATGGAAAAATGATCAGAAATTCTGAACTGTGACAAGATGCATAAAACTGAAACCTGCCTGATTCTGTTTCCACTGGGCGGGTAGGACTGAACTCACCCCCCTAGTTTCCTGGTTTTACACTCCTTCTGCATTCTGAGTAACTTAGACCATGATCTATGCACCTGGAAAATGCTTTTTAAAGCATATTTTTGTCATTTTACCCACAGACACCTAGACTTGCTGTTGACTACTTCTCACTGGGAGTAAGATCTACATGGTGGATCTTGGTCATCATCAAGGAGACCATCATGATGACCAACACTCAGGAGTTCTTTCATCCCCTCGCCCTTTTCCCAGCCCTAAACTTGCTTTAAAATCTATTTCATTTCCTGCTTTTTTCCAGTTCTGACGAAAGGTCTTCGACCTGAAACGTTAACTCTGTTTATCTCCACGGATGCTGCCTGGCCTGCTGAGTTTTTCCAGCGTTTTCTGTTGTTACTCAGGAGTCCTTAGTGACTGCTACAAGGGGCATCAACGCACATCTCATCACTGAAGTCTTCTCTTCTGTGGAACACAGGTAACTTTTTATACTACGCCATACCTCTTTCGCGCCCACCTCCACCCAACAAAGGTACATTCGCTCAATCCACGACCCATTCTACAACATGACAACACATCAGCCCTCTTTGTTTCTACTTGAGTGTGCCAATAATCATCACCTGACTGAATAAGTCAACGCCAAATAAGTACACCCTTTCCTGTATGACTCTAACTTTCATCAGTAACAAAGCACCGCGTCAGTGCACATTCTTTTTTACTACTATGAATTCCAAAGAGCACATAATAAACCTACCCTTTCTTAACACCGTGCATCTCCGGTTGCCTGCACATGCCTTTTTTTTTAACCTATTCTTGTGCTTCTTCTAGGGTCCACCTGAGGACCAGGATCATGGAAGGTGGTTGGCTCCTCATGCTCTATAAAAGGCTCATGGGACTGAGGTAGCCATTGTCTCATGGCAGTTTGTACCTAGCAGGGACCCATTGCTGCCTCTGGAGTTTGTTTCTGGGCAGGCTGCTGTCACTTCCCATGTTCTGCTGGCGTGGAGTTCTGCGGGGAAAGGGGTATACAAATGAGCTTACCCAGGAAATCCTCATAGCCTACCTATCCAGGCCACTAGTGGGCACAAATCTTTTTCCTTTGGCGTAATAGGGGTGCAACTCACCATGTGGAAATTCAGGGCCAAAAGCAATAAGCCAGACCTTATCACTTTGATTTCCCCTTTGTCATTTTATGAATATTATTTTCTATTCATTGAAGTAATTTTGTGATTTTACACTGGTGGTGCTGCTTTGGAATCCACCATCCTACCTTTGAAGTCAACCTTTTTTTCTTGTTGAGTAGGGCTATTCTTTCACATGCATTTCATGTCAATGTGTTTCTAATTATAGGTCTGCTTGCCTGCCTTTGTACAGCTCTACTGTTTTGAACCAACTTCAAACTTAAGTCTGTTTTCATTTAAATTTTGTCAAATACGATCTTTAAGACAAAGCTAACTAGTTACGGATGAAGAGCAGCTCAGGCAAAAAAAATGGATTTTACACGAATAGCAGAAATTTATATTAATATTAAAATGCATAGCAGAAATTTGTATTTAAATGTTGAAGTGTACTGTGCACTGAATATATTGAAGAATATTGAATGGCAATTGTCATTAGCTTCAACTTGTAGTCACAATCTTAGATTTAAGAAAATAAGAACATAAGAAATAGGAACAGGTGTAGGCCATTTGGCCCTTCGAGCCTGCTCCGCCATTCAATGAGATCATGGCTGATCTTCTACCTCATCTCCACTTTCATGCACTATCCCCATATCCCTTGATTCCCTTAATATTTAAAAATCTATCGATCTCTGTCTTAAATATACTCAATGACTGATCCTCCACAGCCCTCTGGGGTAGAGAATTCCAAAGATTCACCACCCTCTGAGTGAAGAAACTTCTCCTCATCTCCGTCCTAAATGGCTGACCCCTTATTCTGAGACTGTGACCCCTGGTTCTAGACTCCCCAGCCAGGGGAAACATCCCCCCTACATCTACCCTGTCAAGCCCTGTAAGAATTTTGTATGTTTCAACGAGATCACCTCTTATTCTTCTAAACTCTAGAGAATTTAGGCCTAGTCTACTCAATCTCTCCTCATAGGACAATCCCCCCATCCCAGGAACCAGTCTGGTGAACCTTCGTTGCACTCCCTCTCTGGCAAGTATATCCTTCCTTAGGTAAGGAGACCAAAACTGTACACAATACTCCAGGTGTGGTCTCACCAGAGCCCTATATAATTGCAGTAAGACAGCTTTACTCTTATACTCAAATCCTCTTGTAATAAAGGCCAACATACTATTTGCTTTCCTAATTGCTTGCTGTACCTGCATATTAACTAGCCGGTTCCACAATGGGAGAAGTATTAACGGGTACTCAGCAGTTACAAGTATCACCGAAACCCATTAAAAACGGAGATCACCCTATACAAGAAGTTTGAGCGCCAAAACCCTGACAAAAGATAGACATTAAGATTGGGCGGGAAAAGAGGAATTACAGCACTATAACTGTAAGGTACAACCGTCCATCTTTCTCTTGACTCTTCGCCTGCGACTCTGACTCTTGCATCTTGACTCTGCCTCTTGCTGCTCGACTTACTGAAAGACTATTGAACTTTCTGATCCGCCAGGATCAACCTCGTGGCTTGCCGCGAAGATCCGTGTAGAACTGGGCTGTGAAGCCTTGAAACGGGCACACCATCCCGAGAAGTCGGTAAACGGTGTTGGAACCGAAGGCCCGAGATGAGATGAGATGAGATGAGATGAGATGAGAAGAGAAGAAGACGACACTACGTACCGCCACGGTCAGTAAGCCCCGACCGCGCCTGTAGGTCGAATAAACACTTTCCTTGCCCAGGAAGACCATTCTTTGAGTTTTACAAACTGGCGTGAGGGCACAGGAAGACCATTCTTCGAATTTTATCGCATCGGTGTGAGGGCACAGGAAGACTATTTTTTGAGTCGTGTCGGAACTCCAAGGACAACACAGATCTTCATGACAGCAGACGGCCCAGCCTGCTAGCCGGAGCAGAAACGAGTAAACAAGTGGGGTACAGAGACCCCTGATCAACACGTGGGTGGTCAGGTGCTGCGGTAAAAACATCCGAGCAGAGTTTCGGAATTCTCCGAGTTATCACGAGTGGTGAGCATGAGTCTCGATCCTACAAATCTAGTTTAGGACAGGTATTGATAGGGGAGGGTTTAAGTTTTAAGGATAATTGTAATGTGTGCCCCCTTTTACGATGTGTCGTTCGCTCCTCGTTTCCCTAAAATTAGTTACATAACTGCGTGTAAGATTGTACTGTCATTAATCTGTGCTTATGACATGTATTTCGTAATCTTGAATAATATGCAATAAAGATTTTCCATTTCGCACTATTCAACCGGGTCTACCTGAGTTTTCTCTGCCTTATTGCTCTCGCACCTAAGTCCAGTGTCAGAACCGTAAGGGCGAGTGGGTCGAACCACTCACAGGTGTTCTAGTGTTACCAGGCTGGCTGGAGACCAGAACAGGCAACAAGGCCTAACCTCGCACTAGCACCCAGGCTAAGCACAGAGCCACAGGCGTGTCACCCCTTACACTCCTCACAACTTATATTCCCACCGAGCTTTGTATCATCAGCAAACTTGGACATATTACATTTGGTCCCCTCATCCAAATCATTGATGTAGATTGTGAATAGCTGAGGCCCAAGCATTGATCCTTGCGGTACCCCACTAGTTACAGCCTGCCAACCCGAAAATGACCCGTTTATTCCTACTCTCTGTTTTCTGTCCGTTAACCAATCCTCAATCCATGCTAGTATATTACCCCCAATCCCATGAGCCCTACTTTTGTTTAATAACCTCTTATTTAGTGAATCAAGTTTCCTAGTATAAGGGAACTGCATTCCTAAGGTTTATCGCTTAGCAGTTATTTGTTATCAGTTTCAGAGATTGAAGAAACACTTTCATTTGTATAACTGTGGTATAGTGCAAATTAATTACATATTGAATCATTCATAAAAGATGAAGATAAATCTGAAAATCAGAACACGTGTTTTACTTCATTCTTCATAAATAAAGATTGCAGGATCCTTTATAATCCAATAAACAGCAAGGCAAGGGAACCGATAGAATATGTACAGAAGGTTTCTACTGTATTAGTAGAAGCAGCTGTAATAAGAAACTGAAGACATGAGAGCAGATAAGGCAATAGGACCTAATGATACATAGTGATCTATATCCAGGGATTCTTAAATATACTTGGCTACAAGTGGAAAAACATTTTTAGCAGAAATTTTTATTTGTGGATTGAAAATTGGCGAGAAATCCAAAGACTGGGAAATGTTTCATGTATTCCCAATCTTTAAGAAGAAAGGCATAGTGCTTGGAATTTTAAGCTGGTTAGTGTAGGGTTTGATATGTTTGTGTTTCATGTGTTTGATAACGCTCCTGTGAAGCGCCTTGGGACGTTTTACTACATTAAAGGCGCTGTATAGATGCAAGTTGTTGTTGTTGTACTTTCAGAAAGGAGCTGGAGAGATTTATATAGCTGAAGGGTGTAGACAGATCAGGGGGTATTTTATCATTTAGGTGGACAGCCAGCAAAACGAGAGGTGCAATGGGACGTCAGGACCATGTCGAGAGCTGAGCCTCATTTAAATAGAACTGACCACCTGCCCGCCCCTAACGAGCATCTCAATACAACTTGCCAGATTTGGGCTGGCACAATATCAGATGGTCTAGAGACCGCCCGGTTGGCAGCAAGGTAAGTCTTGGGAGGGGGGTGACGATTGTGGAGGGCTGGGGGTGGGAAGCTGCCCAGATTATTTTTGTGGGGCCTGGAGATAAACCCCACAAAAAATGCCACCTACCTTTGAGGATCTCCACTTCTTGGCCGACAGGTACCTCAGTGCAGAGCAACTAGGCAACTTTCTGCCCAGCAGGCAATAAAAATGGCTTTGGGGTCGATCTACATAATAGGTCCTCAATTTAAATGTATTCGTGAGACTCCTGCCTGAGTTGGATGGGCACCTCCGCTGCCTATTTAACCAGCGGTGGGAAGTTGGCGACGGGGCAGAAAAGCAGCAGCAAGTCTACTTCTTTGATTTAACTCCCGCATCACCCAGTTTCCACCAGGCGGAGAGTGTTAATATCCCTCCTATAGAAACTTAAATTTAACACAAGACTGACTTTGGAACAGAAGAGATCTCGAGCACTGTACGCTTAGAGGATAACAATGATAGTTAACTGCAGCACCAATCAATAAAACAGTTGGAATAGATTGAATGGCCTTTCCTTATTCTACAACTTCTTACCTTCCTAACAGAAAAGGTAACTTTTGAAATACAAAATAGTAGTATTTTATCTGAAGCAAAAGTTATAAAAATGCACTCAGCATTTTACCAATAATGAAAAACACTAAGGGCTGGATTTTGCCAGCGCTCAGAGGGCGGGTTTGGAGGCGGGTCGAAGGTTAAAATCATTTTGATTGATGAAGGGTTGCGATCCCGCCGTCAACCCACCTCCAAACAATTTTCCCAAGTGTCGGGTCCCCGATTTGCGAATGGACCCGACACCTAGCGGCGGGAAGAGGATTAAAGGCAATTACCTGCCTATTAATAGGTAGTTGCCAGTAGTTGAAAGCCTATTTTTGAATTTTGCCACTTCTGGCTCGGGTTTCCCGATGTCCGGACACCATGCCAGGTAAGTATGGTGTGTTGTGAGTCTGCTGCAATGTTTCTGGATTGATGACAGCTGCAGAAGTGGCGTGAAGGAGCCAATGTTGCACTGGTGAGTCTCAGAGGTAAGAAAATGTTGGGTGCTGCATTTTTAATACATTTACACTTTTCTTTAGGTTACAAGTTTTTAAATCCATGTCCAGTGCCACCTCACTGGGAAAACCTCTCTCACCAGTGACAGATCACTTCTGCCACCTCACCTGCAGCTGCCATCTATTGCAACCTATGGAGGGAGTCATTGGAGAGCCTGGGTGCAAGAGGTCACCTTTGAGCAGTGATTGTCAGTGTTTGCAGCACCTCAATGCTGTCAAACACTGAAAAATCAACTGTCAAAATAAAATTGTGCGTGGTCCCTTTAAGGAAACTGACAGATGACGCATCATGAAATGACGTCATCTGACTCGCTTCCTCTTAATTGGCTGGCAAGCCTGCAGGGCAGGCTAAACAAGGTCAATCAAGGCAAAATCACGTCTGTGGGCCGGATGTAGTTGGAGGCGGGACTGGAAGCTGGAAACCACCTGACCCGCACCCAACCCGCCTCCATTGATAAAATCGCGGCCTAAGCTCCTAATTACATGTCATGCCATTCCAGAAGGAGATACATGAGAGTAGGAGGAAAAATTCACTCTCTTTCTTGTTTCACAGAAATGATGCCACTGTGTGGGGGTGTGTGGGGGTGTGTGGGGGTGGGGGCGGAGACAGGGGGGCGGGGGGGGGGAAAGTTGTATGGGAATCAACCAACAATCTGCACATAATTCACAAATAAAATTTGTGTTTACATTTAAAGGATGAGTTACTGAGTCTGCACTGCCAATGGGGAGACCTGTCCACCAAACACATGTATTGGGAAATTTTGGGCACGCTGCCCTCAATTTTCCATCCAACCGGTCGGTGAACAAGGCTCCCATTAATAGTGCAAACCAGGAAAATCAGCTTTCTAGTTTTAATCTAATTTTTTCTTACTTATCCTAATGTATGGTATAAATAGAGTGCATAATAAGGAGCGATGGGGATCAGCTTTCCATGCCATTCTTGGCTCCTCTTGGAACTCAAATGGGAAAGTTACAGTTGAGCAATTGGGTCAGCCTACCCTTGAGATATAAAAAATATCCCATAGTTGCTTGTTACAAATTTTCTATTTATTCCATTTTTAGGAGCATCTATAAATATTTGCTTATTTCTGGTTCTCAAAAAGCTAAATTTATATCTTGAATCTATACAATTAGTATAGATAAATGAGACTATCATAGTTACAGTCATTAACATATCCTGTTCATGAATACCACAGAGACTTTAGTATGAATATGTTATTTCCCATCAGCCTTCAACTAAAGTCAGAACTGAAAACCTAACACAGTGAAATATCATACAATAGCATTCTACGATAGCATTCTACGCTTGTTGGTTTTTGGAGGCACTTATCTGTGATGCATGACTTAAAATGCAGGCTAGTGTCAGTCGTTGTCATCATTCTTCTGTTGGTTAGCACAGTTTTACATTTAATCATTGAGGAAGGGCAGCTGCCTGAGACACACAGGCTTTATGCAAGTGCCCTTCTGAAGGCAAGAAATTTAAAAACATCAAAAGGTCCGAGACTTTCAATTAATTGAAAAATCAGGGTACATGACCTAATAATGTAAGATGATCAAAGCTAATCAAACCTGTATCTAATGGTCAAAAGCCAAGGTGGTTTGCTAGATTCTGAATCCAGTCGACGGCTGCCATTGTTAAAGCAGAAAAAGGTATAAGTTAGTGCGATGAACTGGGGAACACTTTCTAATTTAAAGATATGATTGATTTAAAGCCCAGTAACAGACAGTGACAGTCAACTTTCAGTGAACATCATTAAAAGGTCATGTGTAAAATAAGCCTGATGTATGAAGCTGATAGCACAGAATCAGGCTGAATTCTGCCAATCAAATTCTGGTTGAATACAATTTGCAGCAGTGTCTGCTCATAGCAGTTAGCTTTGTTGAGATCCATTTTAATGCTGTATTATTATGGTAATATAAGCAGTGCTGTGGATGACAACACTTCTAACACAGAGGAGCAAAAATACTATTAGCACCGCTGCAATATCAATAGCCTTCTGTATGAATGTATTCTGTAGGGGATAAACATCACAGAATAAGAAGTTTCAAATACTGTGGATAAATAAGTGAAATATGTATTTGATGTCACAAACACAGTAGGAAGATTTATTCTAACTTGGCTGCGTAGCATTCTCACTATATGTTTAAAGATACTTCACGTTACTGTAGTTGTCAGGGGTTCAGTTCTCAGGAAAGGCTGACATTCATTTCCACCAGGCGCACATGTCAAGACTTGTGCCAGTTCTTGGCAGCAGTGAAAGATGACATGGTCGTACAGTTGCTTTCCTGAATTATGGAGAAGAAAAAAAATAAAAGAACATGTTTTGCTAACAACCCCTAAACGTTCTTCATTACTAATTTGTTGGAGGAAAGGGAAGGAAATAGATTTAAATACATTTGGGACCCAGTGTATCCAGGCTTACTTGACATGCCTTGTGATTTACAACGGGAAGGCCGGCCGATTTTCAAGTCCAACATCTCAATTCCTTTCGTTCAACAAATTAAAGTGTTCAATGGTAACTAAGTTCAACTGCCAATGCTGACTTGGGAATTATAGTGGAGATTTTGTGATGGTTGTGCATGTGTGCAACCAGTACATTGGGAGAGAGGAAAAGGCCAGAAAATCCCAAAAGTAGGCCTTGCGCCTACTCCGCATCAGGATTACTAAAACTGGGATTTTGCCAAGGCCCTGCTGCCACTTGAGATGCCCAGGGGCATCATGCTGGAAGCTCACTGCAGGCTCAAAAAATATGGCAAATGGGAATGGGGTTTATCACCCCTCATTTTGTGTCATTTGCCTTGAGAAATTACACCATAATTTCAGGCACGTTAATGCCAGGTCCAAAACCCTATAACCTGCCTTTTCTCTTTACTGATGATGATGGAGCTGCTGTATATTTTATAAGAACATAAGAAATAGGAGCAGGAGTAGGCCATTCGGCCCCTCGAGCCTGCTCCGCCATTCAATAAGATCATGGCTGATCTGATCTTGGCCTCAACTCCACTTTCCTGCCTGTTCCCCATAACCCTTGACTCCCCTGTAGCTCAAAAATCTGTCTATCTCTGCCTTGAATATATTCAACTGACTCAGCCTCCACAGCTCTCTGAGGTAGAGAATTCCAAAGATTCACGACCCTCTGAGAGAAGAAATTCCTCCTCATCTCCGTCTTAAATGGGCGACCCCTTATCCTGAAACTATGCCCCCTAGTTCTAGATTCCCCCATGAAGCTATTTTCAGCTTTTTCTGAGTTTATTTCAGCGGCCCTCCAGTTTATTTCAACTACTGATTATATTCCATGCCTTCACATGACCCTCCTTGTCTTTGGAAGGTGGCACAGATACACTACACCACACCTCGACTTAGGCTTTAACTGCCAAACAAATTTTTTACCACAGTAAAAGAACAAATGAATAATAGTCGTAACACAATGTATATTTTGCAATAGTTGAGATATTCTAGTTACTTGTGTATTAAAAATAATAAATAGTTGAAAACTGCTGTGACAAACTATGATATAAGTAATGACGTAAGAAAACTACTAGGCACTTGGTCTGAGTATTAAACAAGGCTTTAATCAACTGTTTTACAACATGGAGATCTAGTTGTCCTTCACTAGTTCCTGTTAAAGAATGTCCTGAGCAAGCTGGGCCCATGCTCGAGTATTTATACTCTCCCTGGACAGCGCCACCAGCAGGCCGCCCAGTATTATGTCACAAGTCATTTCCCATGAATGACAAAATTCATGTCAAGTAATATTCTTATGTAACTGTACTTTCGCTTTACTCGTGCAGTTCCTTATCACCATTTATTTTAAAGTATTAGACCAGCCTTAATTGGTCCAAATGGGAATTTTCTGGCACTTGTGACAGCCTGCAAAATGTTTCGCCTACTTCCACCTCCGTAACATCGCCTGACTCCACCCCGCCTCAGCTCATCTGCTACTGAAACCCTCATCCATGCCTTTGTTACCGCTAGACTTGACAATTCCAATGCTCTCCTGGCCAGCCTCCCATCTTCCACCCTCCATAAATATGAGCTCATCCAAAACTCTGCTGCCCGTGTCCTAACTCGCAACAAGGCCCATTCACCCGTCACCTCTGTGCTCACTGACCTACATTGGCTCCCGGTCCGGCAATGCCTCCATTTTAAAATTCTGTGAAGTGCCTTGGGACGTTTTACTACGTTAAAGACGCTATATAAATGTAAGTTGTTGTTGTTTCAAATCAGGCCACTTCAGGTTTTTCAATTTAATTCGGTACACCCAAGTTCAACTGGCAAATTTGAAAGATATTCTTCATTTGTACTTACAGGAAATGCTACTTTTATTTTGTTTTTGCTTTTGTTGCCAATTTTCTCCCCTCCTCTATCTACTAAAGGCATTGACTCCTTGCTGGGGTAGAGGAAACTTGTCACTCTCTGGTACCTTGTTTAAGTGATTATTATTTATGTCTGAGCCTTGACAGTAAGTGTCGACATGCTATCCCACCATGGAGGGCATCATGGCCAAACCCATTCCTGTCCTTCTACATCGAAACATCGAAAAATAGGAGTAGGATTAGGCCATTCGGCCCATCGAGCCTGCTCCACCATTCAATATGATCATGGCTGATCCTCTTGCTCAATTCCATATTCCCGCTCTCTCCCCATACCCCTTGATGCCTTTTGTGTCTAGAAATCTATCTATCTCCTTCTTAAATATATTCAGTGACTTGGCCTTCACAGCCTTCTGTGGTAGAGAATTCCACAGGTTCACCACCCTCTGAGTGAAGAAATTTCTCCTCATCTCAGTCCTAAATGTCCTACCCCATATCCTGAGACTGTGACCCCTCGTTCTGGACCCTCCAGCCAGGGGAAACATCCTCCCTGCATCCAGTCTGTCTAGCCCTGTCAGAATTTTATATGTTTCAATGAGATCCCCTCTCATTCTTCTAAACTCTAGTGAATACAGGCCTAGTCGACCCAGTCTCTCCTCATACGACAGTCCTGCCATCCCAGGAATCAGTTTCATTGTATAATCTCCTCTGACGTGCACAGACACACTTCCAGCATGGATCACTGAATAGAGATCAGAAGGAGGCATAGAATCATAGAATGTTGCAGCACAGAAACAGGCCATTAGGACAATCAATTCTGCACTTGTATTATTGTTCACAAGCTATTTAGTCTAATTCTACTTTCTTGCACACTCCCCATACCATTTAATATTCTTCTTTTTCAATTAATTGACTGATTTTCTCTTCATTAACATAGGGTTATGAATATCAATTAGAAGGGGATGATGTTAGCTTATATTGGCCCAGCTAATTTGGCAAAGACTGGGAATCAGGACATTGCTGAGCTGCATGGCTCAGCTTTTCATTGTATAATCTCACTGCGCCACCAGAGAGCAGAAATGGTGTTTCTGTAATGGAGGCATGCGTCTCAATCTTCTACATGAAGATGGGAGAGTTTATAACACTGAGGCCCAGCTTCAGTTCTCCGTGATCCCCATTTGTTCCATCAAACATTCCATTTTTGGCAATGCAAATCAATAATCTTCCTTTCATAAATTGTTTTTTATTGTCATCAATTCAGCATGAAATATTAATGAACAATCTCCTGTCACACTGCTTCAAATTTGGTTAATTGTACTACTGATTGGTGCAAAAAGCAAAAGCTTGCAATTTGTACTGGAGAAGTTGATCGTGTAAGTTATCTGTAGGTGTGGTAAGAATTTGTAAAATGGATTTCACTTGATAGAAGTTTACAGTTTACATTTAATAGAAGTTTATGTCACTGGAAATATAATGAAAAATATTGACACAGCATATTATTTCTCAAACAATTTTCAGCACTGGGAATTGAAACCACCTCATAAATGACCAGGTTTGACAATTACGCAAAGAAAGGCTGAAAAGTACTGGTGAATTTCATATCATGAAAACAAACTTGTTACTGCTTTAACCCTCTTAACTGTATCAAATTGTACATTGTATTCTGTCTCAGGTGTTTTTGCAATTTACATATTATGTACCAAATTATATTTTGAAAGTTGCAATAAAAACCCAAAAGTGGAGGCTGCAATGAATTGTAAGTAGCTTATAAATTCTAAAATAAGTACTGAAAATATTGTCAAAACTAAAAAGAGGCACAAACCTACCAATGAAGTAATATAAGCTTATGGTGATTAGCCATGCAGTACATACTTAATTTTCAGCAAATGTCACACAGAAGTTCCAGATGAGCTGGCACTGACAAGCATGACTGCATGCATTATGATTACAATCTATTTATAAAGTTCACTGAAAACCCTACTCTTCTACGAAAAAGCACAGTATCTCCGTGGCAGGTTATCCATGTACACTCAGAAAGAAAAAAAGCACAGGTGGCATTGTTAGCTGTATGTATGTGTTCTGTACTTGTGCTATGATCCTTATAACAAAAGGCTAGATCCCTAGAAAGATAAGAAAATGTTGAAGATTGGTGTAAAGTACAATCAGTGACCTTTGTTTACAGTCGCAACCTGCCTGGTATCTGAATCACTCAACCTTTTCTTTGTTTTCGGGATTAGGGTGGAATTATTTTATTAAGAAATCCAAGTAGCTGTAGTTTTAGGATCAGGAGTTATTTTTAGAAGATTAGACAGATAAAACCTTTGAGCTAGAAATTCGGCTCCTTTGCGCCTGCTGGGGGCACTAACGGGGCGCAAAGGGCTTATCGCCTGGGGGTGGGGGGTGGGAGCCAAAAAAGCGCCTCCCGAGAAATTCGGTGGGGCGTTGCTGAGGCGTTAGCTGATAGTGCCACGCCCCTGCTGGTAGTGCCCCAGGCTGCTGCGCCATCGGCGATTACGTCATTGCTGTGTGCTGCAACCTCGTAACACCCCGCCGCGTCCCCTTACCACCCCGTGGCAGAAATTCGGCTGCACCCCGCGTGGCTGCCGCGGGTGATGTTAGCGCCAGCCTCGGGGGTCGCAAACCAGGCCGACCTCCGTTCGCGGGGCGGTATTTAAAGGGGAGGTGCGACTGCGACCCGCGCCGCCATTTTCTTTTTATGACCGACCTCCAGGTTGGCCCTCCGTAGTGGGCTGTGGCGTGGTCCTGGCCGCCATCGCCCAGCCCGGCACCGCGTGTTGGTACCGGGCTGCGGCCGCGGCACCACGCCGCCCTGGTGGCCTAGTACTGTGATATCTATAAATGTGAAGCAGCCTATTTCTGTTGTTGGTCAGGCTAACAACCTGGCCACATAAAAAGGGATCTTCATTACAGAACTAATCCAGAGCATGGTCTTCTGGATGTAAAAGCAGCAGAAGAAATGGGCTGCCTTATGTGTCGCTAGGCAAAGAGAAAAAGAAGAAGACTGTTTATATAATACAATAACTCCACCTCTAATCTCTCTTTACTTACAGGGATCAATTTTTGCTTTTAGCATTCCCAATGGAGAGCTACACACTGCAAGAGTGCATATCAAGAATTCAGGCATGTACACGTATTCCTGATTATATATTCCTAACATGCAAAGCTTTGCATGAGGAGTGCTAAAGATGAAAATTTACTTCGTTGGATACATAGGGTTAAGAGTCCCTCTGGTTACTATGTGCAGCAGCATCATAAATGCTTTTTTCAAGCTTTCCTCTCTTTGGTATTTCTGTTAGAGCTTGCTTATGATTGAATTTGAAATACCAAAGGTTAATCTTCGGAAAGGATTGATGATGTTGCATGTAACAACCAGAGGAATTCTTACCCATATTTACCAATGGCTATCAGTAAAATATACATGGGGGCTTCTCTATAAGATGTGTTTTATAAAAGATCTGGGGTAGAGTTTCCACTTTGGGTGCAATTGGCGATTCCAGCGCAAACTGTGCCCAAAATTGCACTCATTTTGAAAAGTGTTTTCTCCCCCATGTTTCCACTCAAACTCATTTGTATATCGCCAAACGCAAAATCTGCCATAAATCAGCGTAATCGGGCAGCGTTTTAAAACGTAATTTAAAAAAAATTGCTTTAAAAAATATTCCTTGCTATATTTAAGTGATAACTTGGTAAAGTTTGATTACTACATCTGAAAATGGGTTTATCACAAAAAATAAATCATAGCGTCAATCCGTCACCTGTGAGTAACATGATTTTAAATGACTGAAAATGACTTAAATAAAAAAAAATGTTCTGGTTAGATTGGGTTACAGTAGTCAGTTCCTTAGTAAATTAAAAAACGTGCGCATTAGTGTCCTTGCGCCCCAAATTTTTAGAGCCACCTTGAAGGCCTGCTAACGAGCGCAATTAGCGGAAACTCCCAGTGGCGAGTAATTCACCCTGGGTGGGCATGGCCACTTTTGTGGGTGGGGCCTGCTTCTAGCATGATGTTTTTAAAACGAGCGCAAAAGATCGCAAAAACTCGATTTGCACTTAAAATTTCGTGATCTTTTGCGCCGCTTACGCTGATATCGGATGAATTACGCTGAAAATAACAGAGCAATCGAGTGGAAACTCCAGACCCTGCTATATAGTCTCCCTGTGAGCAATTCATTTGAGGAAAGGTTCCCAGTGGGTGGGTATATTAGATACATTAATGCACGTATTAAACTTGCACTCAAAGATTACCCACTTAAAAATGTATTCTGTTATATCAAAGGCAACAGCATATAGTAGGATTTTTAAAAAGTTTCTTCTCTTTGAAAGTGTTTTTCCACCCTGAAACAAGGGTACCACAAGTGCTCCTTCATTCCTTAATGCCCCTGCTAAAAACAACCTGATTGACATCAGGACCCATGTCAAAAATCTGTGTCCTGCCTCATGAGACTGCTAGAGTGAGAAGCAAATGCATCTATCCACAGAGATAATGCTTTATTACCCGACACATAATTGAATCAGACCAAACACATTGGGGCAGAAATTAGGCTCGCCACGGGTGAATACGTACTATGTACTCACCCGTGGACGGAACGAAAGTGCCGGTTTCTTGCATGCACTGCGCATGCGCAGGAAACCGGCACTTCCGTTCCCCTGAAGGAAGGGGTTCAGAGGTCGAACGCGCACGCCGGAGGGCCAGCGCGTTCGCCTCGCACTTCGTCTTTTTTTACAGGTTCCTCCGTGAGGGTAAACACGGAGAAGATACACATTGAAAAAGGAGGCGCAAGGCCTTCTTTTAACAAGGTAAGTGTTGATTTTATTAAAATGTAAACATTTTTTTCACAGATTTATCTTTTTTAATTACTTTAAAGAAAAGTAAGTTTAGTTTTAACCCCATTAAAAAGTGTAATTAATTTTTTCAAAAATTTAAATTTTTGTTTAAAATAGTTAATTAATGTAATTTATAGTTATTTTAAAAATGTGATTAAAAAAAAAAATTATTTGTAGTTTTAGGGATGTTTTGGGGCCGATCTGTATTCATAGATTTGACAGGTCTTCCTGTCAAATCTATGAATGAAAGATGGTCTGCTGCCATTGGCTCTCCATGGCCCACGTGATCCCAGGGGACACATCGCACTAACTGCGCCCCTGGGACACGCAAGCACTGCGCGCCGGCAGTTGGAGGAGGCCCAGGAGCCGAATTCCTCGTGGGCCCAGGGGTCAACGGTAGGCGCGGTAGGTAGGTGCGCGCGCAATCCTTGCACCCGCGGGAAGCCAGGGAGCCGAATTTCTGGCCCACTACCTTTAATTACCCTCCTGGACCTGGGCACAAGCAAGCTCTTAATTTTCCTATGAACAGCATACTGGTAGTGCATTTCATTGAGGTGGTGGCAGGTGTTGCTTTCCCCAGTCAATGTGGATTGAATCATTATGAAAATAGCCCAGCATCATGTACTCACGGTGACTGGAGATGTAGTCCCAGCCCAATGCATTATTGTGCTGGGAACTTGCTGAGATTAAGGAGGTCCTGCAGCAAAGGTTGGTCCTATGTGGAGGAAAGTGCCACCCTACAATAACGAGTTATACCAGAGTAGCTAAATGGAAATGATGAAGCACTGCAATGCAATCTTACCCATGCCCCGAACTTGGGAACAGATAAGGCAGATGTTTTATGTTTAAGCATGGTTGCTAAAATGTAAACTTGGTGTGTCATCACAAAGGGAGAATACGGTAAGCTTTGCTAAATGTTCATCTTCCTAAGTGCGCAGGCATGCTCATGGCACTTTGTAATGTAAGTAGCTCAAAGTGTTGACTGCATCACACACTAAATAAGTAACGGGCACCAAGCACTATGCTAGCACCAGATTCATGAATACTGTGTGTTCGCATACTCACTTAAGGTGGTTAGTGCCCTGACCAAATAAATACCAAAATTGAGAGGTCGCACAACATACCAACCATCGGTATTCCACAACAACACCAAGAGATCTGAGTGAAAACTGTGCCACTCTCAAGAGTGCTCCTCCAGGCCCCACAAGGAAACCTTGAGCCTCATCTGCCCCATGCTTCGCTCCCCTGCCCCGTGCTTCCCTCCCCCTCCCCTACCTGTCGCCCCTCCCCCCCCACCGAAGACTTACCTTAGTGCCAGAGACCAATCCCTCTGGTCGTCAGTTGCGGCCTTCTCCCACCCAATTTTAACGGCTGGGCAGTCATTTCCCAATGACTTTCTGGCTGTTTTGGTTGGGAGGTCGGCCAGTGGCATGTTAATGAGACCCGGGCATTAAAATTGGTGCCGCTGCCGCTCCTGGAGGGGACGGCCACTCACTAGGCCATGTTTCTGTACTGGAATTAAAATCGACTCCATAGTCTCTACCTATCTATTTGATCAGGCTTTCTGTACTTCGTTTGCTGTAGGTGACAACTGAATTGCTGGTCAAAACACTGGAAGCTTACAGCCAGAGGATTTCAGGGGCATTCATCTGGCACTTATTTGCAGCCAGCATTATAAAGGTATATTTATGACTAATCTTAACCTGTTACCACTCACTGAGAGGAAATTTTGTCCTGGAGTCGAGTATTCATTATCATTACTATATAAAATTAAAAGGTTTTCAACACATTGCATTATATATTATTACAGATGAATCCATTGTTAAAGTAAAGCTTTACTGATTACATCGATTTCAAACCTCAGAGCGAATTCAGCTTTCCAGAACAACAGTAAAAACTGCTCTTACACAGAATATGTTGGATAACCTGGCCCTGGAGTTCTTTACTTCAGTGAGAGATCAGCAGCATTCCCAGAGAAATGGCGTAAGCGGCCGTTTTTAGCCAATTACATAGTTTCTCCCGCAGGGAACCCTTGCAGAAATTCCATGCGTAAATGTTAGGTATTAATTTAATAAATATATTTAGTTTAAATTCACTGATCCTGCGCTGCTGCTGGGGAGCCATGCTTGAAAGGAGGACATGTTAAAGAATCAGCATTACAGGGTTGTAGCCCTAGCTCTGTCCCACACTCCCTTTGAGTGCAGCTCCCTGCTAGGAGTGTGTGATTGTTGAATTTACCTTTTGCTTTTGTAAAAATACTTGTTGCCTTCTGCCTAATTGTGGAATACTGAGACCAGCCATTATGGTGCAAATGAAGCACTATATTACATAGTATTGCATAGTATTTACAGCACAGCACCAGGCCATTCGGCCCAACAGGTCCATGCCGGTGTTTATGCTCCACACGAGCCTCCTCCCACCCCTCTTCATCTAACCCCATCAACATATATAGGATTAAGCAACTTCCACTGAATAAATGGATTTCCTCTCCCATGTTTCTTTACCTTTCCAAAAACATCACCTGTGATTATGAATAGAAAGTAAGCAACATTGTAAATTAACGAAAGAATGACCTTATATATTTATATTAAAATACAAGTTATCACTCATTGTAAAGTCCTACTGGCAACCTTGTGCTGGTTCGTTAAATAATTTGGAGGGAGTGCTTGAAGGGTTCAATGGGTATCTGCACGAACTGGTGTGGAAATTAGCCATACACACTGGGAATATCCCAGATTTCATCCCTGGCCTGTGCTGAGTTAACTGATTTCAACCAAATCGAGCAGTAGAGGGAGCGCGATTGGTCTCCACATCTCACTCCTAATCAGTAGAGGTTACTAGGTTTCAGACGTAGATAAGACTGTTGAGCTGTTATGCCCTTCATGGTTGAAAAGCCTCCTAACACATGTTTAGGCTCACAGATGAAGATGGAGAAATTAGTGAGATACTAGTGGGTTCCTGGTGCCTGTGTAATCATATCATATCACGAGTCAGCATTTTCAGAAGAAGGGAAATGTCATTCGGTGGAATTGGTACTGGAGATTGAATAATTTACAAATGAATGCAAAGGAATCAATATCATTGGCAAAATCTCACAGAAATTAATGATTTATGCAAATAATGAATTGGTATTGAGTGACAAGAAAAATTGATATTTCAGAATCTCACCCAGTCATATGAGTTAACTCATCCAAGAAGGTTATCTCATACAATCAAGTATTACCAATTAAGGTAGAGATCCTTTTCTTTTCTATTTATATAATTAATTGTTTCTTTATGTTTGCTAGGTCCTTGAACTGGTTGTAGAACATTTTAATATTTAACACTTTTGTTTTGGGAGAGCGCTTGACATCAACCATTGCCAAGGTTTATTATTTTATGAACAGACAAAATTTTTATTGTGATGTGGGAACAAACCAGCATTTGATCTCTTATATATGCTGGTTGCAACTGTATCATGCTCAACTTAATGGGAAAAGCTTTTTTAGTTATGTGAAGAATCAGAGAACTATCAAAGACTGTATTGGGCCATTGAAGAATGTTCAAGGTGTAAGATTCTCAAAATTCACAGATCCCCCAAAACTCGAAGACAAACCCTAAGGAAAAAGACTTTGGACTCTTTTCTAACTATTACAGGGTAGTGAAATGCATTGGGAAGAACCGAAGGACATTTTAGAGCACAAAACCAAGATTTGGTATTTTTAAAACATGTCTGGGCTTGTAAGGGAGAAAAGGCTGTGAAGGGAGGTGGGTTCAGCCTCTGTAAAAAAACGTTTAGGTATTGGAGCTAATGGGAACTGTCTGGGGAACCGCATGATCTCGCTGGGAGTTTAAATCGGCCCCTATCAGACATTAGCATCCTAACAATAAACCTGAGGAAAAACAGTCTCCACCCCAAGTTACAGAGCCCATTAAGACATGCATAAAACAGATTACTTCAGCCTACTCCATAGAAATCATAGGCCCAGCCAAGAAAACCCAAAACATAAGAACAATCAAACTCCGATTAAGTGGCAAATCGACAGGATGGGAGCCATCCCGGAACCACTTCACACCTTAACAAACCAGTTACCGTTAACGAGCCCGCCAAAACTAACAAAGAACGAGACCTGATTTGGCGCGCAGATAAGGGAGCTTCAATGGGTATAACTGAAGGCCCGTTCTCAACCTGAAAAAGAAGAAGAGGAAGGAAGAACAAGAAGACATCGACGGAGGCATTCTCCGCAACACAGTTCTGCAACACCAACGTTCAGCGTTCCGTGTCCAGCCTGGAGATCGACAGCTCGAAGGCCAGACCATCCAACAAAGTAGGCTGACACGAGAAGAAACCAGACCGACCGCCTCAGTGACCATCGGACACCTCGCAGCAACAAGGCCCTCACGAAACAATCAACCAAACACCAAGTATCAATGTTTGGGCCACCGCGACCAAAGAAAACCAACTCGAAGAAAAACCGAAGAACCGCAAAGTTTCCACTCTACAATCTACTCCTGACTTACCCCTGGGTAAGATTTTCCCTTAAAAAACTCTAAACCCTACTTCTAAACCAAAGAAAAGTGGGTACTCACCTGATAGATCCAATACGCACCCTATCGCATCAGCGGAATCGTGAAGACTGATCAGATACGCAGTTGAAGTCCTCTACCGTGTATGGGGTACGGTAGACACCAACCAACATACAGAGCAAACCCCAAAACCGCAAACTAGCCCAACTGTCAAGGATTCTGGTGAGTATCATCCCTGGTCCTCTGGAGTCCAACCTAGCTAGTAAAGTGGGATTGGGAGGGGTGAAGTATTCTCCTAATGTTATTTCCCTCGCCTGTACCGAAGTGTTCCCCATTTTTAGAGTGTTAAGAGTGTTTGTGTTGTGTTTTACTTTCTTGAATAAAGATCAAAGTTCTTGCATCAAACTCAGTTGTCTGCTGCACTTTTTGTCACAACCCCCAAATAAGTCCAAAGTCTAGAACCAAGGAAGTGGTAGCGATTCGAACCGCTCAGAAGTCAGAGGTGAAGCTGACACAAACCACTACCCCCTACAAAGGAAAGGTTGCAAAGGACTCACTGGGTATGGCGGAAATATTAATTGAATACTTTGCATCGGTCTTCACCCTTGAAGATGATGATCAACTATTAGAATTTAATAATGTTACTAACAAAACAAGTAATAACATAGATGAACATATTGTTTTAGAAAGAATTAAGAACTTGAAAATAGATAGAGCAGCCGGGCCAGATGATATCCACCTGAGGGTCCTCAGGGAGATGGGGCATGTGCTGTACGAGCCCCTAGCTTGTATTTTTAATAGCTCACTGCACTCTGGAATGGTTCCTATAGACTGGAAGGAGGCTATTGTTGTCCCCATCTTTAAAAAAGTTGACAAAACAGACCCGGGTAACTATAGACCCATTAGTTTAATATCAGTAATAGGTAAGATGCTTGAAGGAATCATTGGGGATGCAATATATGAATACTTGGATAGAGAGGGACATGTTAGGGACACCCAACATGGCTTCATAAAAAGGAAATCATATCTTACAAATCTAATTGTATTTTTTGAAGAAGTTACAAAGTTGTTGGATGAGGGAAGTCCAGTAGATATTATGGGGGAGAAATTCAGTATCGCCCCATTTGGGGCGCAATTATCGGCCGGGCGCAAAGATTAGCGCCTGGCGCTAATTATCGCCACCGACTGCAAACTTGATTTTTATCGCCCCTGGAGGTGATTGGAGCGCTAAATCAGGCGCTTAACACCTGTCTTAAGGCACAAAGGCTGAGGAGCGAGGCGCTACCTCAGAGCGCTGGCGAAGCTCATGTGATGTCAGTCAGCAATGGAACACACAGGGGGAAAAATTCAGTCGCGCCCCGTTTGGGGCGCAAATATCGTCCGGGCGCAAAAATTAGCGCCTGGCGCTAATTATCGCCACTGACTGGAAACTTCACTTTTAACGCCCCGGGAGGTGAGTGGAGCGCTAAATCAGGCGCTGCACACCTGTCTTAAGGCGCAAAGGCTGAGGAGTGAGGCGCTAACTCAGAGCGCTGGCGAAGCTCATGTAATGTCAGTCAGCAATGGAACACACACACTATGGCACGGGCCAGTTCTTAAAGGGGATGGTTAATCTTGCTTTCCATCCACATCCTACTCATTGCAGCCTTGAATCTCGGCCTGGAGAGACTTGCACATCAAATGTGCTGGAAAGAACAATGGAGAGTACCAGGCAAAGAGCTCAGAGTGCAGCCCCCACAGTCTCTGCTAAATCAATACAAGGAATGGCAAATCAAAATGAACCTGCAAAGTGCTGCTCAGTACCCAAAACTCCTTCAAACAACGTTGAATCTCTCCAGAAGTCTCTCCCTCTCTCTCTCAGAATGCGTAGTTCAAAAATGGCACCAACAATAAAAGGCAGGAAGCGGTCACCTTTAAATAGCGCTCCCCCTTTCCCTTCATGACTGCAGAGTGCTCCCCTCAACCTGTCGTTGCTAGCGTCAGGCGGTAAGGCAGGGGGCACCACTCAATATCCGCTCCGGGGCGATACCGGGGCGTTGCGCACTCGAGTGACGTCATGATCTGCCGGCGCAGGAGATCGTGGCGGTAGTGTTTAGCGCCGCCGCAAAATGTCTAGTTAATTTCGCGAGCGGCGCAAACTTCGCCGTGCCCGGGCGCTAGATGCTTTGCGCCCCATTAGCGCCCTCTTAAGGCGCTAACGGGAGGCGCAACCAACTGAATTTTTCCCCCTATCTACTTAGATTTTCAAAAAGCTTTTGATAAGGTACCGCACAAGAGGCTTCTCTATAAGATCAAAGCCTCTGGTATTAGTGGTAATATATTGAGCTGGATTCAGAACTGGCTGGAAGGATGTAGGCAAAAAGTAGTTATAGATGGATTTGGATCTGTTTGGAGACCAGTCACCAATGGTGTCCCGCAGGGATCAGTGTTGGGACCGTTGCCCTTTACTATTTTTATTAATGATCTGGATTTAGGTGTTGGGGGCAAAATCTGCACATTTGCAGATGATACCAAGATCTGTGCGAGTGTTAGAACTGTAGCTGGTGCCCATCTGCTTCAGGCAGATCTTAATGTTTTGGGAGATGTGGCTCAAGACTGGAAAATGATGCATTACATAGATAAGTGCAATGTTATGCATGTGGGCAGGGCAAATGTCAACATTCATACAACCTTCAGGGAAAGGCATTAAAGATGGTAGAGATAGAAAGAGATCTGGGCATTCTAGTGCATAGATCCTTAAAGGTACATGAGCAATGCCGTGAAGTGATAGCTAGAGCAAATAGGGTGTTGAGGTGTATCCATAGGACACTTGAGTACAAGACGAGGCATACTATTTTGTCCTTGTACAAGACCTTAGTCAGGTCACACTTGGAATACTGTGTCCAGTTTTGGTCTCCTCACATGGTGGGTGATATTGTAGCATTAGAAAGGGTGCAGAGGAGGACTAATTCCCAGTCTAAAGCATCTTAGTTATCAAGATAGACTAAAAGAATTGAGACTGTACACTTTAGAGAAGTGTAGACTTAGGGGGGATCTAATTGAGGTTTATAAGATAATGAAGGGAATAGATTGTGTTCCAGCTGACAGTTTATTTCAATTAAATAGGTTAGGCAGGACCAGGGGTCACAAATTTAAGTTGAGTAAGGCTAGATCTAGGTTAGATCTAGGTTAGATGTCAGGATGTGGTTCTTTTCCCAGAGAATAGTGGACCTCTGGAACAGGCTGCCGTCTCGTGATGGACACAGACTCGTTGAATTCCTTCAAGCAAGAGCTGGACCTGTTTCTGGCTGGGGTGGAGATCACCTCTTTCAGAAGATAGGTACTGCAGGGAATTCAGGGCCAGAGTGATCTTCTGGACTAGTTTCAATTGCCGGGATGGGTTGGAGAGGAATTTCCTAGATTTTTTTTCCCAAATTGGCCTGGGATTTTTGCCTCTCCCAGGCGATCACATAGTTTTTGGGGGGGTGTGGGTGGGTGTGGAGTGTATATGTTGTGATACACAAGGTATCGCAATTGTGTGTGACAGGCTCAATGGACCAGATGGTCTTTACCTGTCCATCATTGTTCGTATGTTCATAACTTGATGTATGTCGGCCATCCAACCCCACTCTGAGCATTGTATATAGTCTACGATTACAGAGATGATGGGGTGAAATTGGCTAATTACACCATGCCAAAATTATTTTCCATTGAAGTCCTTATAAATGTGGGGATAGGAATTTACAATGGCCCAAAGATTGCTGTCAAAATAATGGTGAGGCTAATAGTGTTCGCCGTTATTTCAGTGCAAGTGACACAGCAACTTCAGGCGAGGGCAGATGCATGATTAAATGTAGAAATTGAGAAATTGCTGTCAGAGTTGCGCTGCTCCTGCGTTAGCTCCGCAAACACGGCTTCTCAGTGTCTGGCTCCCCATTCAAATGCATTGAGCGGCATGAAGTTCCTGTACTTACACGGTAGATATAAAGTAAACTCGCCACGGAAAGTTAAGTCAAGTAATTTCAAGTCTAAGTACCCTTTTAATGACATAGTAAGTGTTAATTACTACCAGTCAACCTCTCTGGCACTGAAAATTAACTTTTACAAGGGTGGAGTCTCATTCTTTCAAGTCTTAATTGTTGTTGGAGATTTCTTTTGAAATTAAAATTAAAAGATTTATGTAAACTTTTTCTTTCTGTCTTTTTTTCTCTATCTCATAAATCAATTTTTCTTTCTCTTTCTTTATTTCTCTTTCTGTACCTGATTTGACATTGATTCACTATTCTAACTTATACTTCCTTGTTCAGACCTTGCGCTGCTCACTTCATAATCCTTCAATCTGATTGGTTAAGGAGATACACTGTTGCTTACCCTGTTCACCCAGGTCCCAGATGCCCTGTAGAGGCTATTTCCACCTCACACTTCCAGCAACTTGCAGCACAAAATATCATGGAGATTAAATGGGCAAGGGCAAGTCTAACTAACAGTGGGTGCTGTTTGTTGGCCTGCCACAGTAATTGTTGGGCCATTGAGAAAATGTTGACACAAAAACTGTGACAAAAATGTGGCAAGAGGTCAAGTTGTGCAGACAGGTTGTGTTTTGATGACCTAAAAAAATGGATGTGAGTGTTTCTCAGGGATATGAGTCCTCATGATTTTTAATTCATGTGAGGATATTTGGATTTCTGAGATAAGTTGGCCAAGTAGAGTAGCACCTACCATTTTTTCATTGGCCTAGCTGGGTTTTTGAAGTTGGTGCCAATCACCAGTTTGAACCATAAATACAGTGGCTATTTGTTTATTATTCCATCTCCAAGTTTTCTGTGGCAGCATCAAAAACCAGCCTGGTACCAATCCTGGGGGTAGGAATGTCAAAGTTGAAGAAGAATCTCCAAGCTAGATGAAGCTGGTCACTTACAGCTAGATCAATGAAGGTAATTATAGATTCACAAAGAAATTAAAAGATATAAACAGAAGGTTTGAATCACCTAATTAAACACTTTTTAAAGCTTATAGGTTTCTTCTCATTTTCTTCTCTTACTGTCCTTCCCCAGAAGATGACAAATTCTATTGGGCTATAGGAACTGATTTCTTGACTTGCATTTTTTATATAGCATCTTTCAGGACCTCAGGATGTTCCATGGCGCTTTATAACCAATGAAGTACTTTTGAAATGTAGTCAATGTTTTAATGTAGGAAACATTTCCCGATCAGGCAGCTTCACTTGCAGGGAACTCTGGTCATGAAATTCCAGGCCCACAGTGCCCAATTTTCCACCCATTAATTTAAATGGAGTTCCCAATGGGGAAGGTAGCCCTATAGTTTCATGAATAGCAAGACCCTTCTACGTCTAGACAGTATTTGCTGGTCAACCCTGCTATCTTTTTAAATCCATACTAGATATCGGGACACCAGCTAATTTTTTCTTTCCTAATCCATGAGACTGAGACCATTTGTAATGCTCCACCACTGCCCTGGCTGAGACTGGTTAACTCAGCACAGAACTAGAATTTAGCGTAGGACCTTCCTAGACTATATAGCTCAGCGAGATGCTGTACAGTGGATATACACAATAGATCCTCGTTATTAGACATTTTTAAAGCATTCCTTCCACTTCAGGTTCAGGAACCAGTCAGTCTCTGAACCTTTAAAACTGTTGTTTCTTTTATTTTTGTAAAGTTTGCAATCAATTCAGTTTCACTTCTGTTTCAAAACCTCATTAAATAAAGAATGTCATGCATTCAAAAATAATCAGAATTTAGAATAGTCTCAAAATATGCACAATACTGTTATGCAGTTAGTTTCAGCAATGAACTTTCAGAATCAGTTAGCAATATTAATTTGGTTATCTTCTGACAAAGCAAAACTCCTGATACAGTGAAGATATAATTATGTTCCCTCTCCATCAGATCATGACAAGTGTTGTGTGACAAATGTGGCTAGGCTTAAATGGAAATCATGCAAAAACTTTGAGACAATTTGATAACAATATTATACTACAGGAAAGTTTAGCTCTCAGTCAACTTCAAATATTGATCAGTAGTTATTAATTATAATTCTGAGATGAACTGGTGCAAAAGTAATTGAGTTTTCAATAACGGCTTTATTCAGTTGACAAAAATGCAATTGTAAGACTGAAACTTTGAATGGCTTCTCCTACACTAGTCATGCACTAAATCAATTTAATTATACCATTAGGGAATATCAGTAACACAGTATTTTAAATGTCTATGAAATTTATGTTGAGCAAACTAATTTATTTGACACTCATTCAACTTCTATTGATGTGGTGCTATAGACTGATCTTTTCATGTGTAAAAGGAGAACCATTATCTGGATGAAACATTCAGTGGAACATTCTTTAAGGATTTTATCTTTGATACTCATAAGTAAATTGCTTTACTTGGCATTTATCATAGCTTCATAGTTCTGTTTTTTCATAATTTTGATCTTCTACAACAATTATCCATTGTAGCATGAGCTTCACCCCAAATTTTTCAAGGAAAAAGTGATTGAACAGTAAATTACTTTATTAACCATTGTATTGTACTTGTCAAGGTAAACCCGATCATAGATTTGCTGAGACAACTAAGAGAGGCTGCATAGAAATATAATGTGACAATGAAAGATGTTCAATATCCCAGAAGTAAAATAGACAGACCAGAATAACAGAAAGGGAGAGGTGAAATCATGCAATTTGATCATGGTAACCACTGACTGCTTCTTAACATGATATGTGAAGCAGAGTACTAGGGCAGATGTACTATTGGATTTGGTATTTAGGGGTTTAGCAGAAATGTTGTTTCATATGACGGGAAAAGCTTATAATGGGATGTCTAGTTTTGCTATCCATTCGATGGGCTACTGAGATGCCGAGTGGAGAAATGAGGTGCCACCCACAACAGATCTTAGTGAGCAAGTTGATGTGATGTGTTCCATGGTCTGAGACTCATGGCCACAGTCGCAGTTTGGGTCGTCCCTCGGGAATGGTAGCATAGTGGTTATGTTACTGGACTAGTAATACAGAGGCCTGGACTAATGATCCAGAGACGTGAGTTCAAATCTCACCATGGCAGCTGGGGAATTTAAATTCAGTTGATTAAATAAATCTGGAATAATTACTAGTATCAGTAATATTGACCATGAAACTATTGGATTGTTGTAAAAACCCATTTGGTTCACTAATGTCCTTTAGGGAAGGAAATCTGCTGTCCTTACCTGGTCTCCAGACCCACAGCAATGTGGTTGACTCTTAACTGCCCTATGAAATGGCCTAGCAAGCCATTCAGTTTTAACAAGCTCCTGCGAAAAACAATAAGAAATAAACCGGACAGAACCACCTGACATCGACAATCGCACACCCAGCCCAGTCAACCCTGCAAAGTCCTCCTCACGAACATCTGGGGACCTGTGCCAAAATTGGGAGAGTTTTCCCATAGACTAGTCAAGCAACAGCCTGACAGAATCATACTCACAGAATCATATCTTTCAGCCAATGTCCCAAACTCCTCCATCACCATCCCTGGGTATGTCCTGTCCCACCGGCAGGACAGACCCACCAGAGGTGGTATACAGTCGGGAGGGAGTGGCCCTGGGACTCCGCAACATTAACTCTGGACCCCATGAAGTCTCATGGCTTCAGGTCAAGCATGGGCAAGGAAACCTCCTGCTGATTACCACCCACTGCCCTCGCTAAGCTGATGAACCAGTACTCCTTCATGTTGAACACCACTTGGAAGAAGCACTGAGGGTAGCAAGGGCATAGAATGTACTCTGGGTGAGGGACTTCAATGCCCCACTACTGAGCGAGCTGGCCGAGTCATACATACGAATTAGGAGCAGGAGCAGGCCACTCGGCCCTTCAAGCCTGCTCCGCCATTCAATAAGATCATGGCTGATCTGATTACTCCACATTCCCACCTACCCCCGATAACTTTTCACCCCCTTGCTTACCAAGAATCTATCTACCTCTGCCTTAAAAATATTCAAAGACTCTGCTTCCACCGCCCTCTGAGGAAGAGAGTTCCAAAGACTCACGACCCTCTGTGAGAAAAAATTTCTCCACATCTCTATCTTAAATGGGCGACCCCTTATTTTTAAACAGTGACCCCTAGTTCTAGATTCTCCCACAAGATGAAACATCCTCTCCACATCCACCCTGTCCAGACCCCTCAGGATCTTATGGGGTAGAAATTAGGTCGCGCCCCATTTGGGGCGCAAATATCGTCTGGACGCAAATATTAGCGCCTGGCGCTAATTATCGGCACTGACAGGAAACTTCACTTTTACCGCCCCGGGAGGTGAGTGGAGCGCTAAAGCAGGCGCTGCACACCTGTCTTAAGGCGCAAAGGCCGAGCAGTGAGGCGCTAACTCAGAGCGCTGGCGAAGCTCATGTAATGTCAGTCAGCAATGAAACACACACACAATGGCACGGGCCAGTTCTTAAAGGGGATGGTTAATCTTGCTTTCCATCCACATCCTGTTCATTGCAGCCTTGAATCTCGGCCTGGAGAGACTTGCACATCAAATGTGCTGGAAAGAACAATGGAGAGTACCAGGCAAAGAGCTCAGAGTGCAGCTCCCACAGTCTCTGCTAAATCGATACAAGGAATGGCAAATCAAAATGAACCTGCAAAGTGCTGCTCAGTACCCAAAACTCCTTCACACAACGTTGAATCTCTCCAGAAGTCTCTCCCTCTCTCTCTCAGAATGCGTAGTTCAAAAATGCCACCAACAATAAAAGACAGGAAGAGGCCCCCTTTAAATAGCGCCCCCCCCCAGCCCCACAGCGATTGATAGCGTTCCAGTCTTCTGGTCGTTGGATGCGCCAGGCGGTAAGGCAGGGGGCGCCACTCAATTTCCGCTCCGGGGCGCCACAAGGGCGTTGCACCATGGAATGACGTCACAATCTGCGCGCGCAGGTGGTCGCAGCGGTAAGTTTTAGCGCCGCCGCACAATCTCAAGTTAAGTTCTCGAGCGGCGCAAACATCGCTGCGCACGGGCGTTAGCGGCTTTGCGCCCCATTAGCGCCCTCTTAAGGCGCTAACGGGAGGCGCAACCAAGTGAATTTTTACCCCTATATGTTTCAATCAAGTCACCTCTTATTCTTCTAAACTCCAGCGAATACAAGTCTAGCCTGTCCAACCTTTCCTCATAAGACAACCCGCCCATTCCAGGTATTAGTCTAGTAAACCTTCTCTGAACTGCTTCCAACGCATTTACATCCTTCCTTAAATAAGGAGACCAATACTGTACACAGTACTCCAGATGTGGTCTCACCAATGCCCTGTATAACTGAAGCATAACCTCCCTACTTTTGTATTCAATTCCCCTCGCAATAAACGATAACATTCTATTAGCTTTCCTAATTACTTGCTGTACCTGCATAGTAACCTTTTGCGATTCATGCTCTAGGACACCCAGATCCCTCTGCATCTCAGAGCTCTGCAATCTCTCACCATTTAGATAATATGCTTCTTTTTTATTCTTCCTGCCAAAATGGACAACTTCACATTTTCCCACATTATACTCCATTTGCCAGATCTTTGCCCACTCACTTAATTTATCTATATCCCTTTGTAGCCTCCTTATGTCCTCTTCACAATTTACTTTCCTACCTATCTTTGTGTCATCAGCAAATTTAGCAACCAAGGTCCCTTCATTCAAGTCATTTATATAAATTGTAAAAAGTTGAGGCCCCAGCACTGATCCCTGTGGCACACCACTCGTTACATCTTGCCAATCAGAAAATGACCCATTTATGCCTACTCTCTGTTTCCTGTTAGCTAGCCAATCTTCTATCCATGCCAATATGTTACCCCCTACACCATGAGCTTTTATTTTCTGCAATAACCTTTAATGTGGCACCTTATCAAATGCCTTCTGGAAATCTAAGTACAGTACATCCACCGGTTCCCCTTTATCCACAGCACATGTTACTTCCTCAAAGAACTCCAATAAATTGGTTAAACATGATTTCCCTTGCACAAAACCATGTTGACTCTGCCTGATTATTTTGAACTTTTCTAAACGCCCTGCTATAATGGCCCAAAAATTAAACCTAATACGCGAGAGTACGCACTGTGTACTCTCGCGTATTAGATCCCGAATTGCCGGTTTCCTGCATGCACTGCGCATGCGCGGGAAACCGGCACTTCGTGAATTGAAAAGGGGGCGGTTCCTAAGTGAACCACGTGCGCACTACAGGCTGTGCGCACACAGTGCACTTAGTTTTTTTTCCAGCTTTGAACGCGCAGGTAAGTGGTGAAGATTTTACACACAAAGAAAGCAGGCGTAGGACCCCCTTTTAACAAGGTAAGTAGTTAATTAAGTGTTATTTTAAATTTTTTTCAACAGGTTTATCTTTTTTAGAGACTTTAAAGAAAGGTAAGTTTATTTTTATAACTTTTAAAAAGATTTTAAATTTTTTCAAAAGTTTAATTTTTTGTTTAAAGTGGTTAATTTATTTAACTATACTTATTTTATTAATGTGATGGCTTTTTAAAAAATTTAATTGAGGTTTAGCTGTTCTTTTTGGGGTGTGTAGTATTCATAGCTTTGACAGCTCTTGCCGTCAAAACTATGAATGAAAGATGGTGTGCTGCCATTGGCTCTAACTGAATCACGTGATCCCAGAGCTCGCACGAACTAATTGCGCCTCTGGGTCACGCAAGCACTGCACGGTTCCAACAGAGAGAGCCTTTGAAACTAAAGTTCGTGTGGGCCCGGAGCAAAAAGGTAGGCGCGGAGTGCGATATCGCGGGGAATCCTTACCCCCGCGGGAACCATCCATGTTTAATTTCTGGGCCAATGTCTTTAATAATAGCTTCTAACATCTTCCCTATGACAGATGTTAAGCTAACTGGCCTGTAGTTTCCTGCTTTCTGTCTCCCTCCCTTTTTGAATAAAGGAGTTACATTCGCTATTTTCCAATCTAATGGAACCTTACCCGAATCTAGGGAATTTTGGAAAATTAAAACCAACGCATCAACTATCTCACTAGTCATTTCTTTTAAGACCCTAGGATGAAGTCCATCAGGACCCGGGGACTTGTCAGCCCGCAGTTCCAACAATTTGCTCAGTACCATTTCCCTGATGATTATAATTTTCTTGAGTTCCTCCCTCCCTTCCATTTCCTGATTTACAGCTATTTCTGGGATGTTACTTGTATCCTCTATAGTGAAGACCGATGCAAAATACCTGTTCAATTCAACTGCCATCTCCTTATTTTCTATTAATTCCCCAGACTCACTTTTTATAGGCCCAACGCTCACTTTGTTAACTCTTTTCTTTTTAAAATATCTATAGAAACTCTTACTATCTGTTTTTATATTTCTAGCTAGCTTTCTCTCGTACTCTAATTTTTCTCTCCTTATTAATCTTTTAGTCATTCTTTGCCGTTTTTTATATTCTGTCCAATCTTCTGACCTACCAGCCATCTTTGCGCAATTATATGCTTTTTCTTTAAGTTTAATACTATCTTTAACTTTTTTAGTTAACCGCGGATGTTGGGTCCTCCCCTTGGAATTTTTCTTTCTTGTTGGAATGTATATATTCTGTGTATTTTGAAATATCCCCTTAAATGTCTGCCACTGCAACTCTATTGACCTATCCCTTAACCTAATTTGCCAGTTCACTTTAGCTAGCTCTGCTTTCATGCCCTCATAACTGCCCTTATTTAAGTTTAAAATACTAGTTTTGGATCCACTCTTCTCTCTCTCAAACTGAATGTAAAATTCAATTATGTTATGATCGCTGCTACCTAGGGGCGCCTTCACTATGAGGTCATTAATTAATCCTATCTCGTTGCACAATAACAGGTCTAGTATAGCCTGCTCTCTGGTTGGCTCCAGAACGTGCAATTGTAAGAAACTATCCCGAAAACATTCCATGAACTCCTCATCTATGCTACCTTTGCCCATGAAGGACATAGCTGCCAGACTGGGCCTGCGGCAGGTGGTGAGAGAACCAACACGAGGGAAAACCTACTTGAACTCATCCTTACCAAGATACCTGTTGCAGATGCATCTGTCCATGACAGCATTGGTAGCAGTGACCATCGCACAGTCCTTGTGGAGATGAAGTCCCATCTTCACACTGAGGACACCCGCCATCGTGTTATGTGGCACTATCACCATGCTAAATGGGATAGATTCAGAACAGATCTAGCAGCTCAAATCTGGGCACCCATGTGGCACCGCGGGCCATCAGCAGCAGCAGAATTGTATTCCACCACAATCTGTAACCTCATGGCCCAGCATATCCTTCACTCTACCATTACCATCAAGCCAGGGGACCAACCCTGGTTCAATGAGGAATGCAGAAGAGCATGCCAGGAGCAGCACCAGGTGTACCTAAAAATGAAGTGCCAACCTGGGGAAGCTGCAACACAGGACTACATGCATGCTAAACAGCGGAAGCAGTCCTGCCACATCCAGTCGTGAATGGTGGTGGACAATTAAACAACTAATGGAGGGAGGAGGCTCCATGAATATCCCCATCCTCAATGATGGTGGAGCCCAGCACGCAAGTGCAAAAGACAAGGCTGAAGCGTTTGCAACCATCTTCAGCCAGACGTGCCGAGTGGATGATCCATATCGGTCTCCTCCTGAGATCCCTACCATCACAGAAGCCAGTCTTCAGCCAAATCGATTGACTCCATGTATTATCGAGAAATGATTGAGCGCACTGGATACAGAAAAGGCTATGAGCCTATGAGACAACATCCCGGCTGTCGTGCTGAAGACTTGTGCTCCAGAACTAGCTGCGCCTCTAGCCAAGCTGTTCCAGTATATCTACAACACTAGCATCTACCTGACAATGTGGAAAACTGCCCAGGTATGTCCTGTCCATAAAAAGCAGGACAAATCCAATCCGGCCAATTACCGCCCCATCAGTCTACTCTCAATCATCAGCAAAGTGATGGAAAGTGTCAAAGACAGTGCTATCAAGCGGCACTTACTCACCAATAACCTGCTCAACAATGCTCAGTTTGTGTTCCGCCAGGACTACTCGGCTACAGATCTCATTATAGCCTTGGTCCAAACATGGACGAAAGAGCTGAATTTCAGACGTGAGGTGAGAGTGACTGCCCTTGACATCAAGCACGGTGGTGTCACGACGAATGGCAGGCAGGACAATGTGCGACAACACTGGGAGCCATTCAGTTGGAGTGGATTTGTGTGTCCCTGACACCATCCTCCTGGTGGTGTTTAGCTGTATGTCAGTGATCTTTGTGTGGCGACTGCAGGACCATGAGGCAGAGCAGTATTCTGCAGCAGGGTAGACTAGGGCCACTGTTGCGGTATAAAGTGTTCTGGCTGTGCTTCCTCATGATTAGTAATCTTGCAGTGGGTGAACTCTTGGCTTCTATTGAACATAGTATATCTGATATTGTAACAAAAGGATAGAAAGCTGAGGCCAACCATACCATACAGATGTGAAAGAACTGTAAGAGAAACTTTAGGGCTGTGAGAAGAATTCTAGGAAGAAATGGAAATAGAATTAGCAAACAACAGAATAAAATGAACATTTTTAAAGATTAATTTAAGAGGTGTGAAAATTAAGGATATCCCTATGAGAAAAACTAAGATATTTGTAGCTAAATAAGAGAGTCAAAAATAAACTAAAGAACAAGAAAAAATATTTCAAAAGATACAAGGAATTAGATGGTGCCACTTCTACATCAATGGAAAGCAACTTCAGATATGCATCAATACAAAGTAATAGTATAACTTGGAGCCATGACAGTGACCTGACTCCTGATTGTACTAAAACTTGTGGTTGTTTTTTTTCACCAATGGTAATATCACTCCAGTTCTGTGTAAAGCCAAGTTAAATAGTTTACAAGTGACCCATTGAACCCTGGGAACTTTTCAAAACTTAAATTTGATCACTAATTTTAATGTGAACGGAGAAGCTATGCTTTTTCTTGACATTTGTTTAACTGGCCCTGAGCAGGGCACTGCTTCTTTGTCCCTACACAGGGTGTGACACACAGTCAGCACTGTAACTCAGCTTTGCTTACTACATATCAACACACTGAGACCAATATCTGCAGTGTAACACCACCCTAACTTTAAGAGTGAATCATCAGAGGATATCTAAAATGAGTATCAGGACAGATGAGGGCATAATAGAAAAGTGGCAGAAGGATTATGGGTTATGCAATGCAAATTTATGCTGGAAACTGTATTTCAGTTGGATTGATATCACCACCAAATTGTTCCAGTGAATGGATTTTGTCACAACCATCGGTGACAGTATTAATATATTTGCCATCTCTCATGTAAGCCATCTTAAGCACTGGTAACCTAATTTTATCCATATTGGTGGGCAAGAAATAACACTACCAACAGCTGTTTTTTTTAATTGCCTTATGCCACTTTTAATTTGATAGGTAATTGGTACTGCCAATTGCACACTTAATGTTCTCCTTTAGGTACCAGTGCTACAATCAATGGGGTCACTGGTTTTCTGTTTGCCTCAGTTGCTGATTCTGCTGTACTGGACCTCTCCAACTCTGTATGGAGGAATAGAATTCAGTTCCCAATGGGAGGGACTCTTGTCTTACTATTTCTCAGTATACTTCAACAACAGCAGGTCTTGTAAAAAATACCTTCCCTTGGATCCGAGACAACCAAAAAGTACCATATACTAAAATCAGCTAGCTAATATGGCTGATATAAATCTTGGCAGACATGTTAATCATTAAATGGTAGGACACTGAGTAGCGTAGAGGAACAAAGGGACCTTGGAGTGCATGTCCACAGATCCCTGAAGGTAACAGGCCAGGTAGATAAGGTGGTTAAGAAGGAATACGGAATGCTTGCCTTTATTAGCCATGGCATAGAATACAAGAGCAGGGGGGTGATGCTTCAACTGTATAAAACACTAGTTAGGCCTCAGCTAGAGTACTGCATGCAGTTCTGGTCACCACATTACAAGAAAAATGTGATTGCACTAGAGAGGGTACAGAGGAGATTTACAAGGATGTTTCCAGGAGTAGAGAATCTTAGCTATGAGGAAAGACTGGATAGGCTGGGTTTATTTTCCTTGGAACAGAGGAAGCTGAGGGGAGACCTTATTGAGGTGTACAAAATTATGAGGGGCCTAGATAAAGTGGATAGAAAGGACCTATTTCCCTTAGCAGAGGGGTCAAAAACCAGGGGGCACAGATTTAAAGTAATTGGTGGAAGGTTTAGAGGGGATTTGAGGGGAAATTTCTTCACCCAGAGGGTTGTGGGGATCTGGAACTCACTGCCTGAAAGGGTGGTAGAGGCAGAAACCCTAATCACATTTAAAAAGTACTTGGATGTGCACTTGGGATGCTGTAACCTGCGGACCAAGAGCTGGGAAGTGGGATTTGGATGGATAGCTCTTTGTTGGCCGGCGCGGACACGATAGACCGAAATGGCCTCCTTCCGTGCTGTAACTTTCTATGATTCTATGATTCTATGATATGCATATTAAATGCAAACTCTGCCATCATGTGCAGAGAACAGATGCATGGCTTGCTTAAGTTACCTGCAGTTGCTGCAGACGCGTGGGACCTCAGCTTGAAGGGGAGGAAGCAAGGTGGATTTCATCATATGTGCAAATGCTGGGGCTGCCGGATGTGTGACTTACTCCACTCTCCCCCCACAAACAATATTTTTCTCTGTGGGTTATGTTAAAATGATAAGGAGGGATTCCATTACTGACCACCACTGTTGCTCCACATGAGTTGTACTGTTGCAAGATTCATGGAGTAAGCAGGCCAAAATAGATTTTCATATTGTGATAGTTTTGAAGAAAATTTCTAATCAGGTTCCTTACTAAATAGCAGATAGTAGAAAAGGAAATAGGCCAACATATTGTCATAAACCAAACATGTAGATCCAAATATCAAATCCTGATATTAATTGTGTGTTATGAAATAATTGACCAACATACTTTTTTTTGGGAAATAACTTCCTTGCCATCACTCCTTACAAAATATATTTCATTAAAAAAAATTGGCTTTATCTCCTTTCACAGTCTCCCTGCTTCCCCATTGTTCTTTATTTTGAGGGAGTGTAACGGACTTCACCATGGATTTATTTCTACCCATCAGAGATAATCATGAGTATCTGAATGAAAATTATATTATATTTGGGTAGAACAAAAGAAGGACAGAGGCAGGATTAGTTGCTTTTTGTTGCTGGCCGCCTGCCAGCACCTGCCCCTGTTGCCGTCCCCGGCCTCTTGTGCAGCCCCCACCTCTCGGGGTACCGGCTGCGCTCCGTGAGCCCGGCACTCCTCTTGAGTGCTGGGCTCTTTTGCCGGACTCCGATCCCTGGTGGCCCAGCTGGGCCCCGGGTTGTGCTGCGCTAGGCCCCTCCCCTTTAATAAGGGGTGGAAGGCCTGCAGTACCACGGCACGTAGCACCGCAATATTCACTCGCAGCGCCCCAAGAGGGAGGGGGAGCTGTTCCAGTAGCGCCCCGCCTCCCTCTTGGAGCGCTACCAGTGAATTTCGGGCGCGGGGGGCACTAATGTTTTCGGGGCGCTAAAAGTAGCGCCCTGGTGAAGTTAGCGCCCCAAAGGGGGTGCGACCCAATTTTGCCCCCTCAACCTCGGGCACAAAAGCACATTTGCTCCTTTTCAATTTGACGTTGTGGGCATTCAACCTCTGAAGCACTAAATCTAACACTTCTAGATTTTCTTCCTCTCTGCTTGTTGCAATCTGTACATCGTCTTGATTGCATAAGCAATTTGGAACTCCTTGCAAAATCTTATCCATCGTAGCCTGGAAGATTTTGGGGGAGGACTTTACACCATATGGCAGTTTGGTGTATGAGTACAGTCCCTTGTGTATGTTGATGGTGAGATACTGTTCACTCTCTTTGTCAACATTCAGCTGAACGTAAGCGTACGACAGGTTAAGCTTGGAGAAAACCTTTGACCCAGAGAGTGCTGCATATAAATCTTGCGATGTAGGTAATGGGTACTGCTCATCGTCAACTGCTTGGTTGATAGTAACTTTTTAGTCACCTCACAAGCGTACAGTTTTGTCTGCTTTGGGCACTACCACAATCGGGATAGCCCATTCACTTTTGTCAGTTTTTACTAGCACTCCGTTCTCTCTGAGCTTTGCTAGTTCCTCTTCCACCTGACTTTTCAACGCATAGGGCACCGGCCTTGCCTTACAATAGACAGGCTTCGTGTTGAACTTGATGCGGATATGTGCATCATACCCAGTGATGCCCTCATAACTGTCTGTGAACGTGCTTTCATATTTGTTCAGCATTGTGTCGAGTCACTTCTTTGAAGCATCTTCACTGAAAGGGGGCGAAATTCCTCTCGTTTGTGCCTACGGTGGGAGGCGCTAACGGGGCGCAAATGGCTTTTCGCCCCTCCTTCAGGCGATAACCACGCCTCCTGCGAAATTCCACGGGAGGTTAGTGGCAGTGCTACTGGGTATCGCCCCGATCTCCTGCACCCGGAGATCATGACATCATCTCTGGGCGCAGCGCCCCGGTAGTGCCTCGGGAGAAAAATTCACACTCGCGCCCCGCAGCTGCGCCGGGCAATGTTACCGACTGCTGCAGGGGTCGCGAACAGTGAGGCAGCCGCTCGCGGGGCGCAACTTAAAGGCGCGGTGGGCAGCCGGCCAAAAAACAATTCTAATTTTTTTCTTTTTTCTTTTCGGCCACCGGTCGTGGCGTCCGTGCCGCAATCGCTCAGCCCGGCACTCCCGTTCCCCGGTGGCTCAGAAATCTACAATTAAACCTGCAGAGCTCGCAGCGTGGGGCCTTCCCTTTAATGCACGGAAGAGCCCCCGCAACGCGGCAGCAGCACTTGTGGCGCTGCTGAGCACATCGCCCCGGATCGGGACATTCCCCTCCTCTTGTGCTCCAAGAGGCAAGTGGAGCGTTTGATTTAACGCTCCACTTCCCATCTTGGATCAAAAAGAGGGAATTTAACAAATGTTTGAAAAGGTTAGCGCCGGCGCTAACTTTCCAATCATTTTTCACTTAGCGTCCCGAACGGCCCTCTAGGGCAATTTCTCCCCCAAGATTTTTTTCCAGTCTAGTTTTAACTTTCTCAACCAGTCTTTGCCCATGAGGGTTGGCCTGTTGTTGTAGCTCACTACAATAATAGGCAGCTTTACTGACTGGCCATTGTGTTGAACTGTATATTCCATTTGTCCACATGTCTCTAGGATTTCTTCGGAGTAGGTTTTTAACTCTACGGTACTCTTTGCAAGTGGTATTTGAGTAAACTTACTCTTATATGTGTCCTCCCTCATGATAGAGCAGTCCGCCGCCGTGTCAATACACATATCAATATATTGCTCGTTGATCAAAAGTTTGTACGGAAGTCTTTCTCACGACTGCTAGCGTTGCTGCTAGTGGCATAGATACTGTAGATGCCTATTTCTTCAACATCAGGTGTGTTCACTTCAATATTGTGAATTCCTCCTTTTTGTTGTTGCTGCTTTGCATTGCCACTAGAATGGTTCTTACTTCCTGCTTTCGATCTAGCTCTGCAAGCTGTTGAAATATGGCCTTGCTTCTTGCAGTGAAAACACTTCGCATTTCTGTATTGGCAGGACTGTGGTGAGTGATTTCCATTGCAGCAATAACAATTCACTGAACTGCTCTCACTGACATGTTTTTGACTTGGTCTCACTGCTTTAGGTTTGGCGGTGGCTTTGTGACTGTAGACCTCAGCTGCACTAGTCACTTGAGTTGGATGGAGCTTCTTAGCATTCTTAGACGCCATCTCCATAGATAGGGCAATTTTGCATCCTACGTAAGGTTTGGAGTATTCAGTAACTTGAACAGTGGGCGTTCATCCACCATTCCACACACGAACGTATCTCGTAACGCACGATCCAAAAATGTGTCGAAGTTACAATGCAAAGACAGGTTTTTAAGAGCTACAACCGAGGCCCCGTCTGCCCTCTCAGGTGGATGTAAAAGATCCCATGACACTATTTCGAAGAAGAGCAGGGGAGTTATCCCCAGTGTCCTGGCCAATATTTATCCCTCAATCAACAACACTAAAAACAGATTATTTGGTCTTTATCACATTGCTGTTTGTGGGAGCTTGCTGTGCGCAAATTGGCTGCTGTGTTTTCTACATTACAACTGTGACTACACTTCGAAAAAGTACTTCATTGGCTGTAAAGTGCTTTGGGCCGTCCGGTGGTCATGAAAGGCACTATATAAATGCAAGTCTTTCTTTTTTTACAATGTACTCACTGATGGTTTCACTTTGTTTTTGGTTTCTGGTACAAAACTTATAGCTCTTTGCTATTTCTAACGGCTTTGGGTTGAAATAGTCCTCGAGTTTCTCGACAATGTCTTCAAACGACGCATCCTTTCCTTTCCCTGGCGCGAGTAGATTTGTCAAGGTTCCGTAAACATCTGGCCCGATCTCCGTTAGAAAAATTGCTTTTTTACATTCACAAATTACTTTATTTTGAGCTTGAACATTCTCATCTGCACCTTCAGTCTCAATGATGTTACTGGCCCGAAAAAGAATCTCCATCCGCTCAATGTAAGAAATGAATGGTTCGCGAGCTCGGTCATATATGCCGAGGCTTCCGATGAATCCCATAGGTGTGGCCATGATTGTCCCGATCCCGTCGAACAGTGACTCAGCACGATACCTGTGTACCTGTGAGAATCAGCGCCGCTGGTGCTGTGTATATATACACGCGAAGGCGAAGCACAGACGATTCTACATGAGCATTAACGGTAAAACATCGCAAATATTCAGTTTAGGTGTCACAAATTCACCTTAAACTTGTCTACTCGATGGTTGAACACTGTGGCCTTCCATGATCCCTAAAAATGGCTTTGGGATCCCATCCTCGTCGCCAAAATGTAATATATGTGGGTAGAATAAATAAAAGACAGAGGCACAATGAGTTGCTAGTCCATGTGCTTGCTTTATTAGGCCAGAGCGAACTGAGCATGCTCATGCTAAACCTTGTGACAAACCATGTGATAATACATTACACTAATGTGTGTGTCAGAGAGTGAATATAGAAAGGAGTGTGTGTGTGTGAGAGAGAGTAAAGATTGTGGGGTTTGTGTGAAGAGGATTGAGTGTCTGTAAATACAATAGATTATATTTTTTCTGTAAGCATAACTGAAAAAGCACTGGATCACATGAACTTGCATGGAAATTTCTGAATTTTCTAGAGATTTGCATAGCCTGAACCCCTGCGAATAACAGCCTATTTCTTCAGTTGGGGAAAACAGCAGCACAGAGCAGCTCTTGCAGGTGGACCCACCAGGGCATCTCCTTGCTCTTCCTTGAATAGTAGCCACGGATCTTGACTATCCATCCGACCCACTAGAACAGGTAATTGGGGCCTTGGTGTAATGTTCCATCTGAAGCAGCAGCCTATATTATGTTGTCAATTCCTGGAGTGGGGATTGAAACCACTGCCTTCTGATTCAGAGGTAAGAGTGAACCAAACTAACACTTCTGCTGATTATTTGTGAAATGGTCAAATACAGGGTTGGTTGGCAACAAAAAACAAGAGAAATGGAATGAGTTTCTTCTTGTTCCCTTAAGAAATACAAGTTCGACACATGTATTAAGGTCAATGTCAGTTTTTATGGGTATCATAATACAAATGAAGTCACTCTTGTAACCCAAGCTGAATGTTTTAGCATTGCTGCCTAAAAAAGTCATTGTTTGTTTCACTATTACGTTTGGATATAAATCTGTGAACCCACAAGGTTATGATCAGTGGCCATTACCCTTGGAAGTGTGATTCAAAGACAATCAATTTTAAGTACACTAAATATAGCTTATCTAAAACATCTGCCAACAGTTAAGTGAGTGAATTTGAAAAACTGTCTTTCTCTATGTCACTGTAATGGAGTCAACCCAAGAAATTCTTGTCAGAACTACAAATAAATAACTCAACAAGCAGATATATATCCCCAAGTGATTTGAACTACACAGCCAAAAGCTTAGTTCCTTCAAAGAAAATAATTTAGATTTTTAAGCCAATCCGATTAACATTAAAGTATGGAAAACAACAGAAAGAGTTCACATCGTCCTTGTACTAGTTGCAGAATCGAGAGACAGAATTCTGGGAAGTTCCATTAATCATCCTCCTGTGTCATCTCCACAAGGATGTCGTCACTGTTGTTGCAAATTTCGCAGCCATCCAGAAAAAACCAACAATAGATGATTGAAAGAAACATTTATCCTGGTGAAGCGTTGTCTGTTTGAGGGATTGAAGTACAACAAATAATTTTTATAATATTTATGCCATTTTCCTAATTTTGCATGCATTTAAAATAAAAGATTTAAAAACATCTTTACAATGGAATTGATAGTTCCCTCAAAGGATTGGTCCTATGTGGAGCATTAAAGTGAAGATGTAGTTGAATTTCATCCATCTGCTATATTTGACATTCTTTCACTGTCTCACTCGACTTCATCGAGTCACAAATATCACCTTCATGGATGGTACTTTCTTGATTTGACACCAGGCTGCACATTGATGTCATTTTTTCTGATGGTACATATTTTGAACATTAATGGCAAATCATTCAAGGAGAATTTTACCACAACAATAAATTACTGCGGTTTTCTAATTTTTTCAAGTTCTATCTTTTCAGGATAGAAATTTGTCTTGTGCCGTAGCGCAAAATGGGTGGTACTGAATCGTCCGCCCCTTATACTCTCCACCCGATATTCAGTTCCATTGACCCGATTAGTGCTACCACTCGACAAATTTCTATCCCTAGAAGTTTACCAAGAGATAGGACGAAAATTAATCGCTATTCTGAAACCTATGTATTATACATATGATAGCATTATGTAAAAAGTGAAAAGCAATGTTTTAAGTTAGAAAATATTATTGGACTGTTTCTTTTTAACATGCATAGTAACACAAATGGTGATCTGTATCACCTGCACTGGTGCTTTGTTCTTATCACATAAGTGCACAAGAAGATTTCAAGCTCCAAGTTAAGGTATGTCGTGTCTCCATTTTCCTTTATTAAGCGCTGTAGTATCTGGAGCCTCTGAGGATCAAGTGCGAGGGCAGCTGTTATACTGCCTATTCTCACCCCTCTTGAATCTGAAGCAAGAAATTAGAGAAGCGTGCAATAAGAGCACAGCTGTCATCATAGGTGACTTTAACTTACATATAGATTGGAATAGCCTAATCAGTAAAAATAATGAGGAGGAGGAATTCCTTGAGTGTTTAAGGGATGGTTATCTGGATCAATATGTCGAGGAACCAACTCGGGAACAGGCTATATTGGACTGGGTACTGTGCAATGAGAAGGGACTAATTAGTAATCTTGTTGTACGGGGACCCTTGGGTCAGAGCGATCATAACATGATCGATTTCTCACTCGAAATGGAGAGCGAAGAAATTGACTCAGATACTAAGGTCCTGAATTTAAACAAGGGGAATTATGATGCCATTAGACGGGAACTGAGTAGGTCTGATTGGACAACGTTCCTGGGAGGACTGGAGGTAGATAAACAATGGCAAGCATTTAAAGATAGAATGACAAAATTGCAAAAATTGTTTATACCAATCTGGCATAAAAGGAAATCTAAAAAGGTGACTCAACCGTGGATAACAGGGGAAATTAGAGACAGCATAAAATCCAAAGATAGGGCGTATAAAATAGCCAAAAAAAGCGCCAGAGCGGAAGATTGGGAACAGTTTAAGATAGAGCAAAGGAGGACAAAGGGCTTAATCAAGAGGGGCAAAATAGCTTACGAAAGCAAGCTGGCGGAAAATATAAAAACTAACTCCAAAAGCTTTTATAAGTATATCAAGAGGAAAAGACTGGTGAAAACCAAAGTTGGCCCATTGCAGTCAGATACGGGGGAATATATAACGGGAAATAAGGAAATGGCAGACCAACTAAATGCATACTTTGGGTCAGTCTTTACGAAGGAAGACACAAAAAACCTCCCTGGGATATCGGGAAAAATAGGGACATTTGCAAAGGAGGAACTGACGCAAATCAATATCTCTAAGGATATGGTGTTAAGGAAGCTAAAGGGATTGAAGGCGGACAAATCCCCAGGGCCTGATAACATGCATCCTAGGGTGCTGAAGGAGGTGGCCCTAGAGATAGCGGATGCACTAAGTATGATTTTTCAGAATTCATTAGACTCGGGAACAGTGCCCATGGATTGGAGGGTAGCTAACGTTACCCCACTATTCAAAAAGGGGGGTAGGGAAAAAGCAGGTAATTACAGACCTGTAAGCCTTACATCAGTTGTGGGCAAAATGCTGGAGTCCATCATTAAGGATGAAATAGTGGAGCACTTAGCAAATGGGGACAGGATAGGACAGAGTCAACATGGATTTACAAAGGGTAAATCGTGCTTGACTAATCTATTGGAATTTTTTGAGGGAGTAACTGGTAAAATAGATGGGGGAGAGCCAGTAGATGTGGTGTACCTGGACTTCCAAAAGGCCTTCGATAAGGTCCCACATAAAAGATTAGCAGGGAAAATTGAAGCTCATGGGATAAAGGGGAAAGTATTGACGTGGATAGAGAACTGGCTGTCAGATAGAAAACAGAGAGTTGGAATAAACGGCTCATTTTCTGAATGGCAGGCAGTAACAAGTGGGGTACCACAGGGATCTGTCCTGGGTCCCCAGCTGTTCACAATTTACATTAATGACCTGGATCAGGGAGTCGGATGCAGCATTTCCAAATTTGCAGACGACACTAAACTAGGAGGAGGGGTGGGCTCAGAGGAGGAGACCAGGAAGCTCCAGAGCGATTTGGACAGACTGGGTGATTGGGCGGATAAATGGCAGATGCACTATAATGTGGACAAGTGCGAAGTTATCCACCTTGGGTGCAGGAACGGGAGGGCAAATTATTATTTAAATGGCAATAAATTGGGAGAGGGGCAAGTACAGAGAGACCTGGGTGTTCTTGTACACCAGTCACTGAAGGCGAGCATGCAGGTGCAACAGGCGGTCAAGAAGGCAAACGGTATGCTGGCCTTCATAGCAAAAGGGTTGGAATACAGGAACAGGGATACCTTGCTGCAGCTGTACAGGGCACTGGTGAGACCACACCTCGAGTACTGTGTACAGTTTTGGTCGCCTCATCTGAGGAAAGATGTTCTTGCCATGGAGGGGGTGCAGCGGCGATTCACCAGGCTGATACCAGGAATGGCGGGATTGACCTATGAGGAGAGACTATGTAGTTTAGGGATGTACACACTGGAGTTTAGAAGATTGAGAGGGGACCTCATAGAAGTGTATAAAATTCTGACAGGTCTAGACAGACTAGATGCAGAAGGAATGTTTCCCTTGGCGGGTGAGAACAGAACTAGAGGACATAATTTAAGGATAAGGGCTAAACCATTTAGGACAGAAATGAGGGGGAATTTCTTCACTCAGAGGGTGGTGAACCTGTGGAACTCATTGCCACAGAGGGCAGTGTACGCCAGCTCATTAAATATATTTAAGAGGGAATTAGATATATTTCTACAGGCAAAAGGGGTTAAGGGTTACGGAGAGAAGGCGGGGACGGGATACTGAATTGGAGGATCAGCCATGATCTCATTAAATGGCGGAGCAGGCTCGAAGGGCCGGATGGCCTACTCCTGCTCCTATCTTCTATGTATCTATGTATCTATGTATCTATGTATCTATGTAAGCAGAGGTCCATGCATATGTGCGTAAACACTGCTCTGCTCAGCAACTCCTAACTGCTGGTGAAATATCTAATGATAGAACATTTTAATGTGTACAGCAAGCCATCTAAGTGCTCCATGAAATGTATGTTTTAAATATAAAATAGTAGGCAGTCAACCAGCAGCAGTTCTACTGGAGCTGATGTGTATCTGCGTGGATGTGACGTCACCTCTTTCATCAGACTTGTCATCAATGCCAAATTGATTTTTTAAATAAGAAATAGGAAGCATTATACTGCATGTTTGGTGTCAGTTTGTGCAACAAATCATGCTGCATCAATGCCACTCCACAACTGTGGAAAATACAGTCACAGAAGGGACTGTGCATGTTATTTTTATGTGCATGCATTACATTTTTATTTTCTCTGGTTTGAAATATTAACTTGAGAGGTCGCACAACACCAGGTTATAGTCCAACAGTTTTATTTGAAATCACAAGCTTTCGGAGCTATCGATTGCTCCTTCCTCAGGTGAAGTAAATTAGATACAGAATCGCCAAAGCATATATAGATAGAGAACAAAGCATGTGTACCTTACAATTGCAGACCACTAAATTAAATCATCCTGACTATCTGCCGAGGTGTGATAAAGTTAATTAAGTCAGCCAGGAAGGTACCACATCAAAGACATAGCAAGATACAACTGAGACAATGAGGTGTAGTCGCAGGGGTTCTAACGTGTCAAAAGCTGCCGTCTGTATGTAAAACGAAAAGCTTTAAAATTTTTACTTTTTTACTGGGAACATTTTTACTTTTTTACTGGGAATCACATCTGTGAACAAGCCAACGACGACTCGAGTCCAGATCACGTCATGTATCGTGACATAAACCCAAGATCCCGGTTGAGACCGGACAAGCCCTGCGAATACACAGGATCTGCTCAGACGAGGAGGAACGCGATGGACACCTACGGACGCTGAAAAACGCCCTCGTAAGAACGGGATATGACGCTCGACTCATCGATCGACAGTTCCGACGGGCCACAGCGAAAAATCGCATAGACTTCCTCAGAAGGCAAACACGGGACACAACCAACAGGGTACCCTACGTCGTCCAGTACTTCCCCGGAGCGGAGAAACTACGCCATGTTCTTCGCAGCCTTCAACATGTCATCAATGACGACAAACACCTCGCTAAGGCCATTCCCACGCCTCCACTACTTGCCTTCAAACAGCCGCCTAACCTCAGAAGTACCATCTTTCGCAGCAAATTACCCAGCTTTCAGGATAACAGCGACCATGACACCACACAACCCTGCCATGGCAAACTCTGCAAGACATGCCAGATCATCAACACAGATACCACCATCACACGTGAGGACACTACCCACCAGGTACATGGTACATACTCATGTGACTCGGCCAACGTTGTCTACCTCATACGTTGCAGGAAAGAATGCACTGCGGCATGGTACATCGGCGAGACCATGCAGACACTGAGACAACGTATGAACGAGCACCGCGCAACAATCGCCAGGCAGGATTGTTACCTCCCAGTCGGGGAACACTTCAGCAGTCAAGGACATTCAGCCTCGGATCTGCGGGTAAGCGTTCTCCAAGGCAACCTTAGAAACACACGACAACGCAAAATCATCGAGCAGAAACTGATAGCCAAGTTCCGCACTCATGAAGACGGTCTCAACCGGGATCTTGGGTTTATGTCACGATACATGACGTGATCCGGACTCGAGTCGTCGTTGGCTTGTTCACAGATGTGATTCCCAGTAAAAAAGTAAAAATTTTCCCAGTAAAAAAGTAAAAATTTTAAAGCTTTTCGTTTTACATACAGACGGCAGCTTTTGACACGTTAGAACCCCTGCGACTACACCTCATTGTCTCAGTTGTATCTTGCTATGTCTTTGATGTGGTACCTTCCTGGCTGACTTAATTAACTTTATCACACCTCGGCAGATAGTCAGGATGATTTAATTTAGTGGTCTGCAATTGTAAGGTACACATGCTTTGTTCTCTATCTATATATGCTTTGGCGATTCTGTATCTAATTTACTTCACCTGAGGAAGGAGCAATCGATAGCTCCGAAAGCTTGTGATTTCAAATAAAACTGTTGGACTATAACCTGGTGTTGTGCGACCTCTCAATTTTGTCCACCCCAGTCCAACACCGGCATCTCCGCATCATTGAAATATTAACAGCAGGGAGTGTAAAAAATCACAAATGGAAGTATAATGATTAAATTAAAGCAATATAAGTGATAATGTCAATGACAAAATAATCATGTGAAATCCTACCGCTATTATTTTGTGAAATCCTGCTGCTATTATTTTCAAATATTAGACATTTTTTGTACTTACATGCGCTCAGTTAAACTCTCACTACTGGGAGCTGATTGAAGTGCAGCAGGTGCTTAACTATGAAATCTAACAGCTAAACATGCCCACCATGATGTCATCTGAGAAAAGAAACATGCCACCTTTCCCAGCACCACGTATACATAACAGGGCAAGACTGGGAACTAAATATTAAAGCGGAAAAAGGGACAAGGCATAGCCTTAATAATTAAGAACATTAAGAGATTTAAAAAAAATGAAAGGTCCTCAGAATTGAATTAAGAAACAGTAAGGAATCTTTTACAATATTGGGAGTACATTATCGAATACCAAACAATGGAAAGAAATTTGTAGATAATTTATAGAGATTTACAGTAGTAACAGAGTTGTAATATTGTGGGACTTTAACTATCATAAAGTAAAATGGCATGAGGCAAAATGGGAAAAGGTTCTTGGGATACATTGAGGACAGTTTCCTTAATATGTTGCACGCACAACAGGAAAGCATGCAGTGCTAGTTTTGATTCTGCGTGACAAAACAGGCCTGATAAGCAACCTGAAGGCAGGAGAACCCTTGGGAAGGAGTGATTATAACCTAATTAGATTGAAATAGAAAATAAATAAAAAGGATAAGTCAAACAGAAAGAAAGAACCAATTAAGTACTTTTGAAGTGTAGTCACTGTTGTAATGTAGCAGCCAATCTGTGCATAGCAAGGTCCTACAAACAGCAATGGGATAATGACCAGATAATCTGTTTTAGTGATGTTGGTTGAGGGATAGGTGTTGGGCAGTACACTGGGAGAACTCCCCAACTCCTCTTTGAAAAGTGACATGCAATCTTTTGCAACTACCTGAGAGGACAAATGGGGCCACGGTTTAACATCTCATCCGAAAGACAGCATATCCAGCAATGCAGCACTCCCTCAGTACTGCACTGAAGTGTCAGCCTAGATTATCTGATCAAGTCTCTGGAGTGGGGCTTGAACCCACAACCTTCTGATGCGAGATGCAGGAATGCTACCACTGAGCCACGCTGACAGAGTTGGACTTGGAACTAACTAAATTCATTTGGATGAAAGGGGACTGAGTCAAGATTAACTGTTTGGCAAAATGACAGATCAAATAATGGACCAGCAGTGGAGATATTTATATTTGAGCTGGGTAAGATATAGGTTAAATACATTCTGACCAGAAGTTAAAGAGAGGTGGGCATCTAATGCTGGGGTCCAGCAGAAAGATTTTTAAAAAGAGGTATAATATACAGATGGAGAATGGAGAAAGGGTTAATTAATAACTTTGTAGTAAAAGGGGCTTTAGGGAAGAGCGACCATAATATGATAGAAATTTATATTCAGTTTGAAAGTGATTTAGTTAAATCCGAAACTAGGATCTTAAATCTAAACAAAGCAAACTACGTAGGTATGAGGGGTGAGTTGGCTACGGTAGATTGGGAAACTACATTAAAAGGTATGATGGTAGACAAGCAATGGCTAGCATTTAAAGAATTAATACATAAATTACAACAAATATACATTCCTTTAAGGCACAAAAAAACTCCACAAGAAAAGAGGTCCAACCGTGGCTAACAAGAGAAGTTAAAGATAACATTAGATCAAAGGAAGAAGCTTATAATTTTGCCAAAAGGAGTAGTAAGCCTGAACATTGGGAAGATTTTAGAATTCAGCAAAGGAGGACCAAGAAATTGATAAAGAAAGGGAAAATAGAACATGAGAGTAAACTAGCGAGAGACATAAAAACAGACTGTAAAAGCTTCTATAGGTATGTAAAAAGGAAAAGATTAGCGAATGTAAATGTGGGTCCCTTACAGGCTGAGACAGGAGAAGTTATAATGGGGAATAAGGAAATGGCAGAGAAATTAAACAAACACCTTGGCTGCGATTTTATCATTGGTGGCGGGTTGGGTGCGGGTCAGGTGGTCAGTGGGTTCCGGTCCTGCCGCCGCTTTCAGCCGGTCAGAAATAGCAATTTGACCTTAATTGCCCCCTGCATTGAATCCTTGCATGCGCACTACCCGGCCCAATTAGTGGTTTCGGGTCTGCTGCTCGCCTCTGCTGATGTCTGTCAGCCAGCTGCATTTAAGGGGCCCATGCAGCCTTCTTTCATTCTTATCCTTTTATGTTGGTTTTCGTGCTGCCAACTGCTCCCATGATTGCTGCAAGAGCCAAGGCCTCTCCCCGCTTTGATGATGACTCCCTCCATGCTCTTGTGGATGGAGTGAGAGGGCGCAAGGAGGTAATATTCCCATCCTCTGGACGGAGGAAGCCTCCTCAGCAAAGCAAAGCAGCCTGGCTGCAAATTGCTGAGGAGGTCAGCTCCAGATCGTTGTGTGCTCGCTCCTGGGTCCAGTGCAGGAAAAGGTTTAACGACCTGGTACGTTCAGGAAAAGTGAGTATAACATCACACTTACCTTCAATCTGATCCCCATCTCCTCTCATCACCAGCACTCTGCATTGTCAACCTACTCCTGCACATCCCAACTTACCCTTACATCCCTTGCACCCTTAACCATCCCTCTCTCTCTATGTACAGAATCACTTCACTATTCGACAATGCTGCCCTCACACTCGCTATCACTGTTATGCAATGACAACAACTAACAACGCACAGGGAGGGCCCTTGGTATTGGCACCTCACTCCATCTTTGTCTCCTACTAAGCATCTATGCTATGGCTTCTCTACACTCACTCCATCATTCTCACTCAAACTCCACTTGTGTCCCTCATTGCAGGAAAAGAGAGCCCACAATAAGAGGGAGAGGGCTAAGACAGGAGGAGGGCCACCTTCAATTGCCTATTTGACCAACGCTGAGGAGGCTGCACTCGAAATGATCGGAGGTGATGAGGATCTGGAAGTGGGGGACGGTCAGACGGGCGCAGCAGAGCAAGCTGGTAACAGAATAGATTTGCATCTCTCTCACTTACATTGCATGAGTGACTGATATGGCATCTGAAGCTCATACAGATTGACTTATGATCATCTGCACAATTCGATGTGCCTGCTATGTTAATATCACATGTCTAGCTCATGCCTTTACTCCCCCACAGGACCATCGAGAGCCCCACCCACCCCCACCACTTTCCAGGACAAAGAGCCTGAAGACTCTGCAGAGGAAGCTGCAACCTCTGAGGGCACAACATCAGCAGAATTAAGCTCACCCAGCACCAGCACCAGCGCAGATACGCACACCTCGGTGGGACCTCCGCGAGGCAGAGTAGTGTTGGCACCTGGTGTATCACAGCTCACAAGTGAGCATAAGCAGATGGTGGAGACAGGGACAGCAGTGGAGAGTCCTCATCGGAGGCCACAGGGCGCTCCCACCTCTGCTCAGCTGCATGTGGACCCTGTGCCTCTGGGGCCATCCAGAAAGAGAGTGGTGCTGGAACTCCAGGAACAAGTGCAGGAGTCTCTGGCAGGTTTTGCATCCAGGGTTACTGCGAGTGTGGAGAGGATGGAGGAGTCCATGTCTAACATGAGCAGTGCCTTTGTGGAGGCAATGGCACATGACTGCACCACCAAGGAAAGGATGGCAACCTCCGTGGAAAGGATGGCTACCTCCGTGGAAAGGATGGCTATCTCTGTGGAAAGGATGGCTATGGTAGAGGAAAGGATGGCTACAGGCATGGAGGAAATAAGTTGCCAGAGTCAGGAAAACATGGTGAATGTTCAGAATAGATTGACATCTCTGGAGGAGCAATGGGCAGCTATTGAGCAGAAAAACCAGAGCTTCATGGAAGTCCTTTTGAGGAGGACTGCCAGTGCAGATATGGGTCCTCATGGCCCCCCTGATGTACAGCAAGGTGCTGTCCAGCCACTTGCTGGCACTAAAGTGGGGCTAACCCATGAGACGGATGTTGGTGGCAGGCAACAAGGAAGTGTGGGCTCCTCTTCAAGCGCTCACACTCCCATGTCACTGCGTAGCCCTCAGTCAGAGCCCCACCAGAATCCTCACCCAACTGAGATGGGCGTCTTAGCCCCTGCACAGCTGCAGGAGGAGCAGACTGTTGCCGAGCCCTCACAGGCTCGCAAACCCAGAGGACGCCCGCCAAAGGTATCGAAGCAGGAGCAGCATGAAAGTGAGCAAGGTGCCTCCACATCTGCTGAAGCCACAGGGGAAGCACCACGTAGAAGCATGCGTAAGAGGAAGATAAAGCACAATTAGTCACAAGGGTAGTCACTTGGGTGTTCTGTTCTGTTGTCTTTTGTTGTGTTTAATATTTGGCATTGTTATCCTTTTGTGCATGTATAAAACAAAAGTGATTGCAAACAGTTGAAGGTCTGGACTCTGTGTTCTGGGAAATGGAAGTTGCACATTGAGGGCTCAGGGCGACTTGCATTTGTAATGATGGTGGTGAGAGTGATAGGAACCCACAGGTTCTTGTACATTGTGTATGGTGTGAGAAGAAGGTGCCAGCCACATGTGTTTGATTCGTCTACCTAAGCGAATCTGGCAAAGATTAGTGCATCCCTTGCATCACGGGCAGCAATTTGCTCGTGTGCTGCTGGAGCTGGTTCATCTGCCTCCATAAGGTCTTTCTCCTCCTCCTCTTCCTCATCCTCATCCTCCTCCTCATCTGAGGAGGCTATGCACTGAGCCACTTGTTCCTCAGGCAGCTGCAAGCCACGATGCTGTGCGATGTTGTGCAGTGCACAACAGACCACGATGATTCTGGAGACCCTGGCTGCTGAGTACTGTAGGGCTCCACCTGATCTGTCAAGGCATCTGAATCGCATTTTGAGCAAGTCGATGGTTTGCTCGATGATGGCTCTGGTGAAAATGTGGCTGGCATTGTAGCGCTCCTCAGCTTCGTTTGATGGCCTCCTCAACGGCGTCATTAGCCGCGTCTTCAGGGGATAGCCCTTGTCACCAAGTAGCCATCCGGAAAGTTGGGTTGGTGGATTGAAGAGCTGAGGCACAGTGGACTGCCGCAGGATGAATGAGTCATGGCAACTGCTAGGGTACTTCGTGCAAACATGCATAATGTTCTTCCTGTGGTTACAAACCAGCTGGACGTTAAGGGAGTGGAAGCACTTGCGGTTGACAAATACAGCTGGGTTGTGTTGGGGTGCCCTCATGGCCACATGTGTGCAGTCTACGACGCCCTGCACCCTTGGCAAGCCTGCCAGCTTTGCAAAGCCAACCGCACGCGCAGGTGGACTTGCCTCATCCGTGGAGAAGTGGATGTAATTGTGCGCCTTTGCAAAGAGGGCATCGGTAACCTGCATGATGCAAGTGTGTGCAGACGACTGGGAGATGCCACTGATATCTGCTAATGAGCCCTGGAAGGACCCTGAAGCAAAAAGATTGAGGGCGGTGGTGACTTTGACAGCCACTGGTAAGGGGTTGTAGCAGTCGGCGCAGACTCCATGGATTTTTACATGTACCCTTATTAAAAACTGGACAGGCTGTTTGGGGGGGAAGCAATGAAAAACCACGCAAGCTGAAGGTGACTCACGTAACCAGGTTGCATTCGTATGGAAATGATCTGTCCTTGGGAACAATGGCCCGAGAGGCCCACTCCCAAGTCTTGAATAACGAAGCTGGCGACTCATTGTTTCTGGAGAAGGTGAGCTCATTAAGTTAATCGGCTGGGAGATCGAAATGAGTTCGAAACCATCCAAACCTGGGAGGAAGCCTGGAAACCATTTCCCTGAGGCCATGTGTCCATTAAAACCACAGACAGCGGTCTGTGTATTGGAGGGGTATATCAGAGAGCAGTTTGGATAGCTCTCTCTCTCTCTCTCTCCTGCTCTCCACACATCGGAACGTCAAGAGGAGCTGAGCCTTGCTCTGCCAACCGAGACAGACTTTGACTAAGGCTGGGACTCGCATGCTGCAAGGTCGGTACGGAACCAGGTAGCCGAGACGTACGGGAGGAAGCTGCAAGCAAGATCAAAGGGCAATCTAGGTGAGCATTGCCAAGCCTACACACCCACAAGATCACTTAGCTGTGTGAGGGGGTGCCTGTATGTTCCTACCAAACCAGAGGGGGTTTAGCTTTGGAAGTGTCCTGTGATAGTTTAGTTCACGGGAGGGTGTTTTTAGGCCGTGGTAAGTCAGCACGGCAGGGACTTGTTGGACAAGTCAGGGTTGTACTGTTTTAAACTGTACTGTTGTGTTCACACCACTCGTACTGTATGCGAGTGGAGTGGTTTTTGTCAACCTTAATAAACACTGTACGGGTGAGTCTGAAAACGCTGTCCGTGCTCAAATCTGTCCTCAGTAATCCCTATCGTCCAGAACTTGTAATAAGGGGGTTTGTGTGCTCGCTACGGGTGGGGCGAAACCACTTACAATAATTGGCGATTGCGGCAGGGGCCATAGGAAATTGGCCACCGCAAAAAACGGTTACAGAATTGGCGACCGCGGCAGGACGATAGGTTGTGGATTAGATATGGACAGTTTGGAGGGCAAGAGATCCGGAATGGAGGACAGAATTTCCTCCTACGTGTTTACAAAGGTTACCGTATCCCAGCAATGGGTGCTGGAGATGTTGCGCTCTGAGAGTCCCCAGGATAGGGCCGCAGAGTGGACAGGGAGCAAGGAGCACAGGAAGTCCAAAGAGAAGGCGATTTGGCTCCTGTGCTTCCAATAGCAAGTTCAACTGCTCCGGGAGCAGGTTGAAAAGCTCAAAAACAAGCTGAAGGAGTCTGAAGACAAGTCGGACGCAAGGGGGATAGTTGGGAGTAGACTAGTGGAGGAGTTGCGTGAGGAAAAACAGGAAAGACGCGCGCAGGAAGAGACCTCCCGTAATATGGGGGAATACCTGCGGTGCCAGGTTACGGAGGCCAGGTTAAATGAGCAGGCCTTACGGGAGGAGAATGCAAGATTAGCCACGAGAGCTGACGGTTTGGAGGGTCAGCTAAGGGACATTAAAATAGCTTATAAGGTAGCTAGAAGTAGGAGCTATAAAGACTCTGATCACTGTCCCTGCGAAGAAAGGATTAAAAAATTGACCCAAGCCTTGTCTGGGGCCAGAGGCATGGTCTGTTTAATGGCACCAGGGGAAACCCAGGTGGAGTGGGACGAGGAGGGTCAGGAATCAGAGGATAAGGTTCAGGACAGGGAAGTCCCACCGGCGCCCGAAGCGCCACCGAGACCAATGTATCTTCTGCGGCAGCAAAAGTACGGTCCACCCACACCAAACGGTGACCAGGGCCCGCTGCAGAGCGATTACGTGGTCCCATTCACCACCCCGCAGTTGCAAGCCATGGTAGCAGAGTTGTCCAAACTAAAACAGGACGGGGACCCCTCAGTTCACTTTATGGAGGTCGAGCAGGTAGGGGCAATCAATGGGTGTAGCAAGGGCGAGATCTTGAGAGTGCAGGGGTTGACCGAGCCACTGCTAGCAGCCAACATGATTTACCCAGGGACAGCCCACACGTGTACGGTAGAAGGGGTGTGGAATGTAGATGAAGGATTCCGGGCCGGGATGCACCCGACGGGCCGGGACATCTATATAGACGGGTTCAGTTCGGTCGTGATGGGGGAGCGTCTCACTGGGTGCGGAATCTATGACCCTACGGCTAAAATAACGAAAGCCATTAAACTCCCCAACACCCTGAGCGCTCAGCACGCCGAACTGGCAGCTGTGGCATACGTGGTCACCCACCCCGACGAGTTCCCCACCCCCTACACCATTTGCTCGGACTCTATGTTCACTTGCGCACGGAATACATGGCAATCTGGGCAGGCACGGATTCAAGTCCGCAGATGGGAAGCCCTTAGCAACAGCACCGCTGCTAGGTAAAATTTTGAGGGGCACAGGCACCCGGGGAGATCACTATATTCACAAAGTTAAAGCCCATTCAAAGACATAGCCCAAGTGGGAGGGCAACCAAAAGGCAGGCGAGCTGGCCAAACAGGGGGCCAGGGAAGGAGTATTCTGGGATCCGTACAAAGCAGGTCCGGTAGCAGCAATCCAGGACAAGGGAGGCACACAGGGGGTAGCTTTGGCCCTGGACTTAAAGCAGGTCCAAGCCCAGGATCCCGTCCTTAAGGCTGTCCTGGTAAAGAGAGAGAATGGGGAGTCCATAGAAGGTCCGTTCGGGGCAGCGGACATTAGTATCAAAGAGGGGATGCTTTTCAAAGGGGATCGGTGGGTAGTCCCAGCACAGCACCGAGAGGAGTTCCCCCAGTTGGCCCATGGGGGCCCAGGAGCGGGACACCCAGGGCCGGAAACTACCTGGCGAAGGGTAGAGGAGGCAGGGTGGTGGATCCAGCTCAGGGAGGATGTCCGAGTTTTCTGTGCGCACTGTTTGGTGTGCGCAGCCAATAACCCCGATCCGCAGCGCAGGTAAGCCCGCATAGGACACACCAGGAGGGTAGAGGGGCCGTGGCGGTCCCTGCAGGTCGATTTCATCGGACCACTGCCCACCACTAAAGCAGGCAACAAGTATTGTTTAGTCTTGGTGGACGTATTTTCCAAGTGGGTGGAAGCCGTCCCCTGCCGAGCAGCCACGGCACTAGCAACAACGAGAATCCTGGTGAGGGAAGTGTTCTCCTGGTGGGGGCTGCCACAGGTCGTGGAGTCCGACCAAGGGAGCCATTTCACGGGGCAGGTGATGCAGGCCACCTTAAAACTCTTGGGAATACAAGGGAAGTGGCATGTGGCTCACAACCCCCAGTCATCGGGGATTGTGGAGCGCATGAACCAGACACTGAAAGAAAGACTGAGGAAGGAGATAAGCCCGTTTCCGCAGAGATGGGACGAGGTCTTGCCTCTAGTCTTAATGGGTGTCCGGGCCAGCCCCTCCAGAAGCACAGGATACTCCCCACACGAGCTTATGACCGGGAGGATTATGCGCACCCCAACCCATGTGTTGACGCCGGTCCTCACCGAAGCGCAGGTCAGGGAGGGAAACCAGGACAGATTTGTCCAGAATCTGTACGAGACATTGAAACAGATTCACTGGCAGGCAGCCAGTAACCTGGGGAGCCAGCACCAGAAAAATCGGCTGCTGTTAGAACCCCAGAGAACCCATGAGTGGGAGGTGGGAGACCAGGTAATGGTCTGTAATTACGCCCGAGTAGGGGGGTTCGAGCCGCTGTACTTGGGGTCTTATAATATCGTGGATAAAGCGAGCTCCATGGTATATGCAGTAAAACTCCCGAAACGCACAAAATGGTTTCATGTAAACCAGTGCAAGTTGTTTAATCCCGAGGAGGGGACAACAAAGGCCAAGAGACACCAGGGCACAGTCATGAGCCTGGTGGACGCGGGTTTTCCTCCCATGGTGTGGGACGATGATAACCCAGAGGACGGGGCGGTAAGGAGGAGCAGTCGGGTCCCACGGCCCAGGGTGCTGTGGACGCCTCCCTACTCGCCGACCGTGAGCCGCAAGAGGCCCCGACGGGAGAGGTCTAAAATGGGGCGCTCGTTAATGCGGCAGGGAAAACTGTAAATATTTTGTAAATAACCAAAACCAGATCCATGGAGGAAAACCCTCTCACAGAACGGAACTGTTTTGCTTTTGTTTTGGCAGGGAACCAAAGGAGATTGGAGGAACAAGGGGATATGGCCAACAAATTTATCGTACTTCTATTCCTAATGATGATCGGGACTGGCAGCATGGAAAGAGGAGACACAGAGGTGTCCTTCCTCTATGGCTGCACAGGAGGGAACGGGCCTACCGTGACACAGGGGGGTAGGACAGGGGACACGGATGGAATGGCCACTTACTTCTGTAAGGGGTTCGCCTGGCTCTGTGCTCAGCCTGGGTGCTAGTGCGGGGTTAGGCCTTGTTGCCTGTTCTGGTCTCCAGCCAGCCTGGTAGCACTAGACACCTGTGAGTGGTTTGACCCACTCGCCCTTACGGTTCTGACACTGGACTTAGGTGCGGGAGCAGTAATGCAGAGAAAACTCAGGTAGACCCGGTTGAATAGTACGAAATGGAAAATCTTTATTGCATATTGTTCAAGATTACGAAATACATGTCATAAGCACAGATTAATGACAAGCTTACATACATTTATGCAACTAGGTTTAGGGAAACGAGGAGCGCACGACACATCGCAAAAGGGGACACACATTATAATTATCCTTAAAACAAAACCCTCCCCTATTAATACCTGTCCTAATCTAGATCTGTAGGATCGAGAACCATGCTCACCACTCGTGATAACTCGGAGAATTCTAAACCGATGCTCGGATGTTTTCGCCACAGCACCTGACTATTCACGTGTCGATCAGGGGTCTCTGTACCCCACTTGTTTACTCGTTCTGCTGCTGCAAGCAGGCTGGACCGTCTGCTGTCATGAAGAACTCGACAGTGCTCGGGCCCGGCTGTAGAACTCAAAGAAAAGTCTTTCTGGACCGACACCAGTTAGCCGGTAGAATTCAAAGAAGAGTCTTTGACCAGTTCATGCAGTAACCTGATAGAGTTCAAAAATGGTCTTTATATTTACGGGCGCGGTCGGGGTTTACTGACCGCGGCGGCACGTGGATTCTTCTTCTTCTCTTCTCATCTCATCTCATCTCCTCGGGCCTTCGGGTCCAGACACCATTTACCGACCTTCGGGATGGTGCACCCGATTTCGCAGCGCGCCACGAAGTCGACACCAAAAGAGATCAGCGGAATAAGAGAGTGTAACGGTCGTCCGGGAGAATAGCCAAGAGACGATTCCAAGCGAATGAAAAGGATAAGAGAGCGATGGGCGCTTGGACACTACAGTTATAGTACTGTAATTCATTATCTCCCGCCCAAACTTAATGTTCATCTTTTGTCATGTTTTGGCGCTCAAACTTCTTGTATGGGGTGGTTCTTGTCGTTAATGGGTTTCGGTGATACTTGTAACTGTCTAAGTACCCGTTAATATTTCTCCCATTGTGGAACCGGCTAGGAGTCTCCCTGGAGGGGTTTTGGGGGCCTCCGAATTCTTGTTGTGAGTACCCGCGAACGGCTCTCTCATCGTAGAGCCGTGGGGAATTTGCGTATCAATGTCTTTGGATGGGCCCTTGATTGCCCAGTACAATAGCCCCCGTTTGTGTATGGAAAACCAATTCCAACACTTATATTTCTTGCTTAGGTGTTAGAAATGCAAAACAATCGCGTCTTGTCTTATATCAATATGCTGAGCACTGTCCGATCTTGCTGAAATGTTTATTGAAATGCCATCTTGTCTGCCTACTGAGAAAATCTGGAACCTTCTACCACGAGGCGCGGCGGCCATTTTACAGGCTTCTTGTGTCCATTTTTGAACCTGACAACATTTTGCTGAAATAAAGCTGTTTTTACGAAACTGTATGTTTCTTTCTCATTATTTTGAAATCGCGATAATTTGCAAATTCTACACTTCCACAAGGGAAGGTGGTCAGGGTGGCTGGGATCGAACTCGACTCGGTACTCCGGCAGCGAAGGTTTCACGTATGGAGAAGCTTCCATACCGTGTCCCAAACGGCAGGTCACAGCCACACGGGTTAGGGTGACTGAGGGGAAACGCGTCTGTCTAAGATACGAAGTCATGTCAGTCATTCTAAATTTAACCCGGGTACAGCTGCCCCGGTGGTGTCCGGTAGAAACGGAAAAATTATATGAGGCCCTGTTGAAGGAAATGTTCCAACAATTTTATGAATTAAGTTACGGGGACGTGAATCGGGAAAGTCTGTACGATTTAACGGTAAACCATCGCGTTGGTTCGGGGAGATACAGACGGGGGGTATTTAATGATGCGGCTACAGCCTTCAGCACGGGCACGTCCATTATCAACAGTATGGACGATGCACAGTTGCAGATGCAGGTCAACACCTTAAGGGACCAGCTGCGAAAGATACTGGGGGAGGGTAACGATCTAGAGGGGTCGGAGTTACGGGAAGATCAGGCTATGACTATACATTTAAAGGAAGTCATAGCCGAGCTGGAGGCACGCGCTCAGACGATCAATAGTTTGATCAGGGAGGATCAGAATGCCTCGGCGCAGGCAGCGAAAAACGATGCGTGTGTGTTGTACGGTGCGTGGCTGCTGAACGAAGGGCGCAGTAATTTGGAGAACCTACAGCAAGGTCGCGTCCCTTCGTGGGTCAGCAACCGGCACCTCACTGCGCTCAGCCCGTACGAAAATTTAATGAGCCCGTGCCAACTCCAATTGGCCTCAGAGGCATATCTGGTCCCAGTTGACTGTGGCCAGTCCAACCACACTGTAATGGGGATTGTACTCCGGATGCCGGTAATGGGCAGGTCACCTCAGCCAGCGCCGGTATACCGAGTAGAGAATATTGGGGTGCATGTGCGACATCATGGGGCCCCACCATTTGTTGTAAAGTGGGAGCACGCCATGACCAGCACTGACCTCAATGGATGCCAAAGCAGGGGCGCGCACGTGGTGTTGTGTCCCCAGCATTTGAATGCCGGTGTGCGGGTTTGAATCACGGTGCGGAGCCCATTAAATGCACCATGGAGGTGATGGCCCAAAGCCACGTTCCACCCCAGGTAGCATATGCGGGCAGAGGGATGTACTGCGTTACGACAAGTGTGGACCAGTACCGGGTACACAACGACACTTGGTGCCCGGTCACCGATAAGACTTTCTGCTTCAAACCCCACACAGAAGTTCAGGTGGCTCAAGAGCACATCATTCCCATTCCAGAGCCCACCACGGTACACCTCACGGTGAATGATACAATACAAGACCTGCAACAATAACTAACACAGTTCAGGTATGAAATTCCTCCTCTGCCCGAACACCTCACAAAATTAATAAAGGAAGTTGAACTCTCCCAAAAGCATTTCTATACCCTCGAGCAACGGAACAGGGAAACGGGGAATGAGATAAAAGAACTGGTTTCTCCGCCATGGTGGGACATCGGTCTGAATATCGAGATTCCCCCATGGATTCGTGTGATTTCTCATGTGATTGTAGTAGTTCAATGTATGTTAGTGTTTTACCTTCTCCGGTTGTCATGCAGAAAGCGAAGTAAAACACTCCGAAACCGGTGTCAAGCTTTGATTAAAGAATAGCCCGGAGTTGACTGTCTGTTTGTATATATACCTGTAACTGTGATGTGATTTGTTGCATAAAGTGTGAGATACAGGACCCCTGGGGTAAAATTTGATGTATGGTTTGGTTGGGATATACAGTGCGTCTCCCGCAGCGGAAGACGACAGAACTTTTGATGATATTTCTGTTTGGGAAAAGTTGAAATATCAAAGTGGGGCCTGTAGCAGTCGGCGCAGACTCCATGGATTTTTACATATACCCTTATTAAAAACTGGACAGGCTGTTTGGGGGGGAAGCAGTGGAAAACCACCCAAACTGAAGGTGACTCACGTAACCAGGTTGCATTCGTATGGAAACAAACTGTCCTTGGGAACAATGGCCCGAGAGGCCCACTCCCAAGTCTTGAATAACTGAAACGTTAACTCTGTTTCTCTCTCCACGGATGCTGCCTGGCCTGCTGAGTTTTTCCAGCATTTTCTGTTGTTATCTTGAATAACAAGGCTGGTGACTCATTGTTTCTGGAGAAGATGAGCTCGTTAAGTTAATCGGCTGGGAGATCGAAATGAGTTCGAAACCATCCAAACCTGGGAGGAAGCCTGGAAACCATTTCCCTGAGGCCATGTGTCCATTAAAACCACAGACAGCGGTCTGTGTATTGGAGGGGTATATCAGAGAGCAGTTTGGATAGCTCTCTCTCTCTCTCTCTCCTGTCCTCCACACAATGGAACGTCAAGAGGAGCTGAGCCTTGCTCTTCCAACCGAGACGGACTTCGACTCAGACTGGGACTCGCATGCTGCAAGGCCGGTACGGAACCAGGTAGCCGAGACGTACGGGAGGAAGCTACAAGCAAGATCAAAGGGCAATCTAGGTGAGCATTGCCAAGCCTACACACCCACAAGATCACTTAGCTGTGTGAGGGGGTGCCTGTATGTTCCTACCAAACCAGAGGGGGTTTAGCATTGGAAGAGTCCTGTGATAGTTTAGTTCACGGGAGGGTGTTTTTAGGCCATGGTAAGTCAGCACGGCAGGGGCTTGTTGGACAAGTCAGGGTTGTACTGTTTTAAACTGTACTGTTGTGTTCACACCGCTCGTACTGTATGCGAGTGGAGTGGTTTTTGTCAACCTTAATAAACACTTTTTTAAAAAGACTAACACAAGAACCAACACAAATTGACAGGATATGCAGCCAGCAGGTGGTTTGACACGTTGGACCCCCTGGGACACATCTCATTGTCTTGGCTGTGCTCTTAGTGTGTCTTTGATGTAGGGAAAGATTTGAATAGATTTTGTCTGTGTTTAAATTGTGAATTCTGGGAGATTCTCTCACTGCTAACCTACCTGAGGAAGGAGCGAACAGCTCCGAAAGCTTGTAAAATTAAATAAATCTGTTGGACTATAACCTGGTGTTGTGCGACTTCTCATTTTAATAAACACTGTACAGGTGAGTCCGAAAACGCTGTCCGTGTTCAAATCTGTCCTCAGTAATCCCTATCGTCCAGAACTTGTAGTAAGGGGGTTTGCGTGCTCGCTACGGGCGGGGCGAAACCACTTACAATAATTGGCGATTGCGGCAGGGGCCATAGGAAATGGGCCACCGCAAAAACCGGTTACAGGGTGTCCACCCACTCTTCTGGGTTCTAGGTGTTGGTGCAGCATTGCGCAGATGTCAGCGACTACCTCTCGCAAAAGTCTCAGCCTCCTTTGGCACTGCTGCTCAGTCATGTTGAGGAAGCTCATCCTCGGCCTGTAAGCCCTGTGTTGGGGGTATCTCCTGCGGCGACGTGCAGGCCTGCGCTGACGCCCTCTGCCCTGTGCAGCATCAGGTGGGCGAGGAGGAGGTTGGCGCTCCTGCTGCTGCTGTTATGCCTCATTCTGCTGCTGCCACGGCTGCTCTTCCTCCGAATTTAAGGACCAAGATGACAGGGTATAGATGGTTCCCATGCTGCTGGTAGATATGTCAGTTGAGGAATAGAAGTTATAAGCACTCAGTCAATGTGGGGAGAGGGTTTTCCCAGGCGGTCACAGTGGATATGGATCTCAGCTTCACCACTTAAAAGATCAGTAGACCTGCAAAAAGTTTTCCAAGACCTGAAAGTTCTGTCATCTGTAAGTCAGCCATGTTAGAAGTCTGCAGCTGTCAAGAAGTCAGGCACTTGGTGAACCCGGCACAATCAGCTGGCGTGGTTTGGGAACGGCGTGGAACACGCAGAAAATGTTATAAAATCGAAAACCGCTGGTAAAATAGGCTTATCCAGGAAATTAACAAGCTGCTATCTGGCTTAAGGGCCTCTCCCGCCGCTTGGTGGGGGGACTGATCGGGACTCCCAGAGCCGGCATTTAGCAAAGTGGCATGGAGGCGGGTTGACGGTGGGATTGCAACCCGCCGTCAATCAAAATGATTTTGACCCTTGACCCGCCTCCAAACCCGTCCTCTCAGTGCCGATAGAATCCCGGCCTTTGTGTCTGTCTTCACGGAAGAAGATGCAAAAAACTTCCCAGAAATAGTGGAGAACCAAGGCTCTAGCGAGAATGAGGAACTGAAAGAAATTAGTATTAGTAAAAAAAATAGGACTGGAAAATTAATGGGACAGAAAGCCAATATATCCCCTGGACCTGATGGCCTACATCCTAGGGTTTTGAAAGAGGTGGCTATAGAGATAGTGGATGCATTGGTTTTCATTTTCCAAAATTCCATAGATTCTGGAATGGTTCCCGCGGATTGGAAGGTGGCAAATGTAAACCCCCACTTATGAAAGGAGGGAGAGAGAAAACGGGGAACTACAGACCAGTTAGCCTGACATCAGTAGTAGGGAAAATGCTAGAATCTATTATTAAGGATGTGGTAACAGGGCACTTAGAAAATAATAATAGGATTGGGCAGAGTCAACACGGATTTATGAAAGAGAAATCATGTTTGACAAATCTATTAGAGTTTTTTGAGGTTGTAACTAGCAGAATCGATAAGGGGGGAACCAGTGGATGTGGTGTATTTGGATTTTCAGAAAGCATTCAATAAGGTGCCACACAAACAAAATTAGGGCTCATGGGAGTGGGGGTAATATACTAGCATGGATTGAGGATTGGTTAATGGACAGAAAACAGAGAGTAGGAATAAACGGGTCATTTTCAGGTTGGCAGGCTGTAACTAGTAGAGGATCAGTGCTTGGGCCTCAGCTATTCACAATCTACATCAATGATTTGGATGAGGGGACCAAATGTAATATATCCAAGTTTGTTGATGATACAAAGCTAGGTGGGAATATAAGTTGTGAGGAGGATGCAAGGAGGCTTCAAGGGGATATAGACAGGCTAAGTGAGTGGGCAAAAACATGGCAAATAGAATATAATGTGGAGAAATGTCAAGTTATCCACTTTGGTAGGAAAAATAGAAAAGCAGAGTATTTTTTAAATGGTGAGAGATTGGAAAATGTTGGTGTTCATAGGGACCTGAGTGCCCTTGTACACGAATCGCTGAAAGTTAAAATGCAGGTACAGCAAGCAATTAGGAAAGCAAATGGTATGTTGGCCTTTATTATAAGAGGATTTGAGCATAAGAGTAAAGACGTCTCACTGCAATTATATAGGGCCCTGGTGAGACCACACCTGGAGTATTGTGTACAGCTTTGGTGTCCTTACCTAAGGAAGGATATACTTGCCATAGAGGGAGTGCAACGAAGGTTCACCAGACTGGTTCCTGAGATGGGGGGATTGTCCTATGAGGAAACATTGAGTAGACTAGGCCTATATTCTCTAGAGTTTAGAAGAATGAGAGGTGATCTCATTGAAACATACAAAATACTTACAGGGCTTGACAGGGTAGATGCAGGGAGTATGTTTCCCCTGGCTGGGGAGTCTAGAACCAGGGGTCACAGTCTCAGAATAAGGGGTCGGCCATTTAGGACTGAGATGAGGAGAAATTTCTTCACTCAGAGGGTGGGGAATCTTTGGAATTCTCTACCCCAGAGGGCTGTGGAGGCTCAGTCATTGAGTATATTCAAGACAGAGATCGATAGATTTTTGAATATTAAGGGAATCAAGGGATATGGGGATAGAGCAGGAAAGTGGAGATGAGGTAGAAGATCAGCCATGATCTTATTGAATGGCGGAACAGGCTCGAAGGGCCAAATGGCCAACTCCTGCTCCTATTTCTTATGTTCTTATGATATAGAAGAACATACTGAGCAATATACTTAGTATAAAAGGAATTAAAAGATATTAGGAAGAGAGAGTATTAAAGAACATTGGCAGTCAACATAAAAGGAAATAGCATGTAAGAAGTAAAAGGATAGGCAGAAATGGGTGCGACTACTTTGAAATGAAAGAGAGCATTCTGTACATAATAGTGAGGGAATGGAGGAGATATTTAAGGGAGGAAGCTGAAAGTGGAACTGCAGGAGTACCTGAGGAGGATGTGGAGGAGCCACTTCTGGAGATAAATATTCAAAACGAAACTGCATTAAAAATAAAAGCAAAATACTGCGGATGCTAGAAATCTGAAATAAAAAACAGAAAATGCTGGAAATACTCAGCAGGTCAGGCAGCATCTGTGGAGCAAGAAACAGAGTTAACGTTTCAGGTCGATGACCTTTCATCAGAAGTGGAAAATGTTAGAGATGTAACAGATTTTATGCAAGTGCAGGGGCAGGGAAAGGGAGGGGGGGGGACAGAACAAAAGGGAAGGTCTGTGATAGGGCGGAAGGCAGGAGTGATTAAATGACAGAAGGTATGATTGTATAAAGCAAAAGGAGATGGGAATGGGACAAGTAAAGAAACAAAAGATGGGTCTGGAAGAGGTGTAAATGGGAACAGCAGAATCATCAACAGCTGCCATCGGAAAAAATAGGGGCAGAGGTTATGGTCTGAAATTGTTGAACTCGATGTTGAGTCCAGAAGGCTGTAAAGTGCCTAATCAAAAGATAAGCTGCTGTTCCTCGAGCTAACGTTGAGCTTCATTGGAACAGTGTAAGAGGCCGAGGACAGAATGGTCAGAGTGGGAGTGGAGCGGAGAATTAAAGTGATCGGAAGCTCGGGGTCACACTTACGGACTGAACGGAGGTGTTCCATAAAGCGTTCACCCAATCTGCGCTTGGTCTCCCCAGTGTAGAGGAGACCGCAGTGAATACAGTATACTGAATTGCAAGAAGTACAAGTAAATCACTGTTTCACTTTGAAGGAGTGCTTAGGGCCCTGGACGGTGGGAAGGGAGGAGGTAAAAGGGCAGGTGTTGCATCTCCTGCGCTTGCACGGGAAGGTGCCGTGGGAAGGGGAAGGGGTGTTGGGAGTGATTGAGGAATGGACCAGGGTATCACGGAGGGAATGGTCCCTTCGGAATGCTGAAAGGGGTGGGGGTAGGTGACGATGTGTTTGGTGGTGGGATCATGCTGGAGGTGGCGGAAAAGGCGGAGGATGATCCGTTAATGTGGAGGCTGGTGGGTGAAAGGTGAGGACAAGGGGAACCCTATTGTGGTTCTGGGAGGGTGGGGAAGGGGTGAGAGCAGAAGTGCAGGAAATGGAACAGACACGGTCGAGGGCCGTGTCAACCATGGGAGAGGGGAATCCCCGGTTGAGGAAAAAGGAGTAAAAAAATTAATTTTGTGTCAATCATCTGTGTCAAGGTTATTTAAAGATGAAGAAAACTGGAAGGATGGTGCCTGGGAGGCCAAAACTATCTTCTCCAAGCCTGGCAATAGCCATGGAAAGAACCTGAGCACCGATCTGGTGAGGCTCATGCATCCACCAGCATCATTACTGAGCATACCACTATCATTTTGAAGCCGTGCTTCAGATCCAGTACCGTCTGTGTAAGAGCTCCAGGATCACTGTTGTTGCTACGTGCTCCATAACATTGTCCTGTACAGAAGCCTAACCATGGAGGAGTAGGAGTGAGTAAAGAATGAGGAGGAGGAAGAGGCCAATTCAGAAACAGTGCCTCAAAAGGATGAAGGTAGTTGCCATGGGGACCAAATTCCTGATATTGTGCTAGTGTGCCAGGGGAAGACTGGTAGGTTAAGCATCATTATAAGATAAATTTATCTAAGTGCGTGAGCTGTCCCTTTAAGGAACTCGCCTGTCCATTTGTATAAAATAAAGTGGCCCTAAACTGGACTATACTTCAATCAATGTTCATTCTTTACTGTGCTCCTAAAATATTCTGCACAATGACAAAGACATTCTCAGCACAATGTACATATCAAGTGGATCAAATTTATTTTGTACTCTGTATGATGCATGAATGATGTCAGTGTGTTTTACCAGTGTTTTTGATTAGTGCTGTGTACAATGTCTAAAACCTAGCTTACTTCTTCTAAGTGGCTGCTCTGTGGAAGGGGTAAGTGTGTTAGCTGGATACAAGGGCTCAGATATTCCGATCCCTACGGGTGGGTTCACGCTAAGTACCCACCCGTAGGGACATCGTAAATGCCGGTTTCAGGCATGCACAGCGCATGCGCTGGAAACCGGCATTTCCGATCTGTCAAGAATGCTCTTGACAGATCCTCCGGCTGCCCTGGAGAAGGGCCTCTGCGGGCGGATAGTTCCACTTTTTGGAGACCCTCCGCCCACAGAAAACCCTTACAATTCTTATGCCTGATAAGAGTTGAAAAAAGTAAACAAAAACATTTTTTTGCACTGATTTATCATTTAAAAACACTTTTTAAAAAGGTAAGTTTATTTTTAGCCCCGTAAAAAACTTTAATTATTTTTTTCAAAAAATTAAATTTTTGTTTAAAATACATTGTCATTTCAAGTCATTTTAAAAATGTGATTTTAAAAAAAATTTATTTAAAGTTTTACTATGTTTTTTCATTGATCTCCATTCATATATTTGACAGGTCTTCCTGTCAAATGTATGAAGGGAGATTCCCTTCTCTGATTGGCTCCCCATGGCCCACGTGATCCCAGGGACGCTGCGAACTATATGCGCCCCTGGGATATGTGGGCCCTGCGCACTTCAAGTTTGGAGAGGCCCAGGAGCGGAAGCGTGTGCGTCCCGGGAGCCCTCAGGTAAGGGCATAAATTTTTCCAGATCGCAGGCCTCTGTCCCCGGGAGGCCTGCGATCAGAAAATACGGGCCTGTGGCGGATCGCCACCCAAAACGGGCATAATCCACTCTTCCGTCTGTGGACAAATTTCCAGCCCCTCCCCTTTAAGGCACATTACCTTTAAGGCAGAAGGGGGCAGGGCCTCAGGTTTTACCCAGAGAATTCTGGGAGTTTTTCCAGAGAATTCTGGGAGCAGCTCTCGCAGCCATTTTGAATAGCATGCAGTGAATAAAAGTTTCTTGTTTTCCACACATGGATTCAGCCTCCATTCGTGTTTCGCGGCAGCCTCAACATTGGTGACCCCGACGCTCAGAACGTATTCTGAGCACTGCAATGGCGGACACGAACGCAGTTTCCGTGAAACTGCCGGAGTTTTGGGAAAACCAGCCCGAAGCCTGGTTTCTCCAAGCTGAATCTCGCTTCCAGCTGCGAAATATCACCACAGATGGGACGAAGTACGACTATCTCGTCACATCACTCAGTAACGCCACAGTTTCCAAGGTTTGGACAACGCTGCAGAACCCACCAGAGGAAGGCAAGTACGCACATCTCAGAACAGCGCTCCTTAAAAAATTTACGGTCTTGGCATATCAGCGAAACTGCCACCTCCTCGACCTTCCAGGCCTCGGTGATGCCTCACCGTCAGACCTCCTCTCCCACATGCTCTCCCTCACCGACGAGAGCCCACCCGGATCCCTCTTCCGCACGCTGTTCATCCGCCAGCTCCCTCTCAGCATCCGCCCAGCGATCGTGGCGTCCGGCCTCATGAACCTGGAAGCCCTGGCCGATGAGGCCGACAAGCTGCTGTCCGCTCACTCCAGCCGCGACGTCACTCCGGACCTGGCAGCCAATGCCTAGGCGCGCCCCTCACCATCCAGCACATGGCTACAAGGGCCTGTCACCAGGCACACGGGGCCTTCACGCCCCACTAACCCGGGCCACTGTTACTACCGCACACGGTTCGGCGCCAGGGCACAACGGTGCACACCTCCCTGCTCTTTCAAGTCCGCCCCCGTTCCAGCCCCCGCGATGGCCGTGGGCCACGCGGGCTCTCTGCTGTTCGTCACGGATGACAAAACCGGCCGCCGGTTCCTGTGCGACACTGGGGCTCAGCACAGCATCATCCCGGCCTCCTCCCTCGACATCCAAAAGGGCGAACGAGGACCGGCGCTGGCTGCTGCTAATGGCTCGGAAATCCGGACGTATGGCACCCGGACAGTCACCCTCGACCTCGCTGGTCACCGCTACCGATGGGAGTTCATCACTGCCAAGGTGCTCTCCCCTCTCATCGGCGCAGATTTCCTGTGCGCCCACGGCCTACTGGTAGACATCCCTCGTCACCGCCTCATGGACATAAACACCATGTCCCCCATCCTGGGCGCCATGGCCCCCCGTCAACCCGCCGACATGGCGTCACAGTGCCACGCCCGGGCCACGGATGACTACTCGGCACTCCTGGCCGAATTCCCGTCCCTTACCAATCCGACCTTCTCCGCGGAAGCCGCCAAACACGGGGTGGAACACTTCATCCCCACCACAGGCCCCCCAGTGTACGCCCACGCCCGCAGGCTGGACCCGGCCAAACTGGAGATCGCGCGGACCGAGTTTGCCACCATGGAACAGCTCGGCATCATCCGCTACTCCAACAGTCCCTGGGCCTCCCCACTCCACATCGCCCCCAAACCAGGCGGAGGTTGGCGCCCCTGCGGGGATTACCGCCGCCTCAATGACGCCACCACCCCTGATCGGTACCCCGTGCCACACATTCAGGACTTCTCGGCTAGACTGGCCGGCCGCTCAGTCTTTTCCAAGGTCGACCTGGTGCGCGGCTACCACCAAGTCCCCGTCCACCCCGCGGACGTCCCCAAGACGGCCGTAATCACCCCCTTCGGCCTGTTCGAGTTCCTGTGGATGCTCTTCAGCCTCAAAAACGCGGCCCAGGCATTCCAACGGCTCATGGACTCAGTCCTTCGGGACCTGAAGTTCCTGTTCGTCTACCTGGACGACATCCTGGTAGCCAGTTCCTCCAAGCAGGAACACCTCGAACACCTTCGCATCCTGTTCGGGCGCCTCAGCGACCACGGGCTCATCCTCAGCCCAGCCAAATGCCAGTTCGGCCTGGACAAGATCGACTTCCTCGGCCACCACATCACCCATGCTGGGGCCATTCCCCTGCCCACCAAAGTGCAGGCCGTCCAACAATTTCCCCGTCCCACCACCATTAAAGGCCTCCAGGAGTTCCTCGGGATGGTGAATTTCTATAACCGCTTCATCCCCAAAGCGGCGTCCCTCATGAGGCCCCTGTATGAAGCCCTCCGGGGCAGGAGCGGCAAGATGGCGGTCGAATGGACGGCAGACGCGTCCGCCGCCTTCGATTCCACCAAGACCGCGCTCGCCAACACCACCCTGCTCGCGCACCCACGGCCCAATGCCAGGGTAGCGCTCACCACGGACGCCTCCGACCACGCGGTCGGCGCCGTGTATGAGCAGTGGGTCGACAGCGCCTGGCAACCACTTGCCTTCTTCAGCTGCCAACTATGCCCCCCGGAGGTCAAGTACAGCACCTTCGACCGCGAGCTCCTCGCGCTGTTCCTGGCGGTCCGCCATTTCCGGTTTTTGCTTGAGGGCCACCCCTTCACTGCGTTTGTCGACCACAAGCCCCTGACATTTGCAATGGCAAAGACAACCGACCCCTGGTCCGCCAGGCAGCAGCGCCAGCTCGCGGCAGTGTCCGAGTTCACCACGGACATCCAACACGTCTCCGGCCGAGACAATGTGGTAGCCGACTGCCTCTCCCGCCCCGCCATCCACGCCGCACACCTAGCAGTCGACTACGCTCAACTCGCAGCAGACCTGATCACCGACCCTGATCTGCTCTCCGCACCCACCAACCTACCAGGGCTACGCCTGGCCGACGTCGCCTGTGGCCCGACCGCAGTCATGGTCAAGTGCGACATATCCCTATGTCAACCTCGGCCCGTCGTCCCAGCATCCTGGCGCCGCCGGGTATTCGACATTCTCCACAACCTCTCCCACCCCGGCGCCCGCGCATCCATCAAATTGGTAGCCAACCGCTTTGTCTGGCGCGGCCTTCGCAAGGATGTGTGTACTTTGGCCAACTCCTGCCTAGCCTGCCAATGGGCCAAGGTACAGCAACACACGAAAGCACCCCTCGAGGAGTTTACCGTCCCCTCGCGGAGATTCGACCACATCCACGTGGACATCGTCGGGCCCCTGCCGCCGTCGCAAGGCCACATGCACTTGCTGACGATCGTTGATCGCACCACGCGCTGGCCTGAGGCAATTCCACTGACCTCTACCACCACCGCCGACATCGCCAGAGCCTTCGTCAGCACCTGGGTCGCACGGTCCGGCGTCCCCTCCGACATGACGTCGGACAGAGGTCCGCAATTTACCTCTGAACTCTGGACCGCCGTCGCACGCAATCTCGGGGTGACCATTCACCGCACCACAGCGTACCACCCCCAAGCCAACAGACTGTGTGAGCGGTTCCACAGATCCTTGAAGGCATCTCTTCGAGCCAGCCTCCAAGACGGCGCCTGGACCGACCGACTTCCGTGGGTCCTCCTCGGCCTGCGCACCGCGGTTAAAGAAGACCTCCATGCATTGGCAGCAGAGCTCGTGTACGGTCAGCCGCTGCGCGTACCCGGCGAGTTCCTGCCCACCGCCACGACACCCTGGTCAGCTGACCAGCAACGCCACAACTTCGCCTCACCGGCGCTGCAGTTCGCCTCGGTGCCCATTGCCCGACACGGCGAATCCACCTCACACGTCCCACTAAGCCTGCACCAGGCACGGTTTGTTTTCGTCCAGCACGACGCCCACCGCGGACCCCTTCAACCCCCATACGACGGGCCCTACAAGGTGCTACAGGCTGGGGACAAATTTTTCACCCTGCAAGTGGGCGACAGGACCGAAAAAGTGTCGGTGGACCGACTCAAGCCAGCACACTCGGAGCCCGGGGAGCAGGTCCCTGTAGCTCGTCCACCTCCACGCGGCCGACCTGCCCTCAAGCCAGTTCACCCGGCTGCTCCACGCCCGGCCGTTCCACGTTCACCGGCATCCTACAAGAGCCGCTCCAGCCGGCCCATCAGACCGCCTCACCGTCTCGTCCACACCTCCTAAGCGGATTCTGGGGGGAGCTGTGTGGCGGATCGCCACCCAAAACGGGCATAATCCACTCTTCCGTCTGTGGACAAATTTCCAGCCCCTCCCCTTTAAGGCACATTACCTTTAAGGCAGAAGGGGGCGGGGCCTCAGGTTTTACCCAGAGAATTCTGGGAGTTTTTCCAGAGAATTCTGGGAGCAGCTCTCACAGCCATTTTGTTATAGCATGCAGTGAATAAAAGTTTCTTGTTTTCCACACATGGATTCAGCCTCCATTCGTGTTTCGCGGCAGCCTCAACAGGCCAATGTTTCAGTGACATCCAGTTGGTATGCTGGTGTTCCTATTTGTTTCCTCTGGTGGCCCTGCATCTGAATCAGCCATGCCTGTTGCGACTCTCTCGCCCTGGCCATTTTTTGGAACATCTATTGTCACATGCACAGGAATGTTCAATGGTTTGGATATGATGTCACCTTGAGAGACAGCAACCTGGTCTGTGTCTACTCCAGAGAGAATGAGAGTAGAACTGTGGCCAGCTTTGTGATTCAATTAATCTCTGCCTCAATGTTCTCTCAATTTAATCACACAGCATGTGGAAGCCAGACAAGAGTGACTTTTTAAAATCTGAGGCCAAAGTTTCTACACCACCAGTTCCATGTTTGGTCTGTTTTTCCAGGGAAATGATTTGGAAAAGAGTTATATTTAAATGTAGGGTTTTAAAAGCAAAATGTATTCCATAACACAAATTTTAAAGAAAATACCGAAATGAAATGTGGTAAAAATACTAATGTGCTAGGCATTGAATTATTTCCCCAAAGGCCAATAATAATAAGCAATTTGTTACCCTGTCTTAGCAATCAATTAAACCCCTCACACCCATTGTTTTGGGAAGTCTCTGGTCCAGAGTGCTTATCCGGAATTTCTTGGCACAGGCCCCCCTCCCTCCTCCTCCCCCTTGACCACCACCCTCTCACCCCCCGCCCGCCCCCCCCACCCCCGCCCCTCCACTCTAGTTGTGAACACAGAGAGATAATGCAGATAGACACTAATAGATTTTTAAATAGAAAGTGACTAGCTTTTTCCCAGTCACAGAAGTATAAAATTTATTTTGTTTAAGCCAAACAAGATGACCCACTGATGGGGGAAATGAAGCATAATTATTATTTTGTAAAATTATGCAAAGTCAAGTTGTACTGATTGACTTGAGCCTGAATAACTATCACTCTGTATGTTCACTTGCTATCTGAGAAATAAAATATCTTAATGTTTTGTTCTAGCTGCGTCTCAGTAAAGTGTAAACAGTCTGCCTACTGATATTTTGGAAAAACACACATAAAAGTGCATTCAAAAGACACGGTATCCTGCTTATATGTCAAGGGGGACACATTGTTACATCCCCTGAGTAATAATGGGCCAAAAATTCATCCCTGCGTACTCTCGCGTATTCCCTCTGCAATTGCCGGTTTTCTGCATGCCCTGCGCATGCGCTGAAAACCGGCAATTGCTCTTTTGAAAAGGGGGCGGTTCCTCAGTGCATCGCGTGCGCGCTACAGGCTGCGCACACGCTGTGCACTTCATGCTTTGGACGCGCAGGTAAGTACTGAAGATTTTAGAAATGGAAAAAGGAGGAGTAAGACCCACTTTTAACAAGGTAAGTAGTGAATTAAGTATTTTTTTGAATTTTTTTTAACAGGTATATCTTTTTTAGAGACTTTAAAGACAGGTAAGTTTATTTTTATAACTTTTTAAAAGATTTTAAATTTTTCAAAAATTTAATTTTTTATTTAAAATGGTTAATTTATTTAACTATACTTATTTTATTAATGTGATGGTTTTTTTTTTAAATTTAATTGAGGTTTAGCTGTTATTTTGGGGGGGTGTAAGATTCATAGATTTCACAGCACGTATGTGAAACTTATGAATGGAAGATGGTGTGCTGCCATTGGCTCTAACTGAGTCACGTGATCCCACAGCTCGCACGAATTCACTACGCCGGTGGGATACGCAAGCACTGCCCGGCTGATGTCTGGAACATCAAGTTCGTGCGAGCTGGATCTGAAAAAGCACAAGCGGAGTGAGAGATCGCGGGGAAGGCTTACCCCCGCGGGAACAGAGCGAGATCAATTTCTGGGCCATTATCATATAAGTAAATATTGGGCAGTGTACGCCAACTCCGGAATGTAAAGGATGTGGGATCCATTTATGGGTGTGACTGATGCCACTGATTCAGAAAAGTTTTCTGTGTCAGACCCAAATTTGTAATCAGTACTCTTCAGTTTCGTAAGAAGTACTTCACTGTGTTTTGGACCTGCACCATTGGGATTTCATTGCAGATGTCAGAAGAGTTTTTATGCAGCTTTGGCTAGTGGATGCACAATTGACTCATGTAGATCACCCGGCTGCAAAAGTAATCTTATTTTATAAGCAGGCCTTTTGAGGAATTAATCCTGAAGCACTTATCCAGAGAGTCAAGGAAAGGTGAAAAATACATTATCGGAGAAATGGCACCCTTCCCAGGTGTCCTTCAAAAACCTTCACCACCTGCTGTTCTTCACCTGTGCACTGTGACCCACCTGTCGCTCAGGTTCACTTTCAATATCTTCCAGATATGTGTACCTGGGCTGATGCCTTACAAAGGTGAGAGTGCTGTGAGGTGCTGACTTGCTCGGGGATACTAGCTGTGGTGTCAATGGGGGCTGAATTGGGCTGTATAGCGCTCATTTTTAGGCGCTATGTGGCCACATAACACTTGAAAATGGGACTTCTCCGACGAGAAGAGCACAGGACACCACCATGGAAATGGGGCTTGTGCGCATGCAGCTTACGACTGCTATGAACATGCAGAGCAGCGAGATGATGATGTGAATCAGTGTGCAATGCTGATTTGAATTCACCACCATTTCTGAACTCCACACTCCAGCCACTGCCCTGTCTTAATCTCAAACAGCTGAACACGACATTAAACGGAATGAAGAACTCCTCCACCAGCACTATTTAAAGTGATCATGAAGTACTTACAGATTAGTAGCTGGATTATTCCTTCTGGCTGCTGTTGCAATTGCATGCATTTTTGGAGCTTTGCTAAACTTGGCTAAAGTTCGAATACTCTACAGGGAGTGGTCTGGCTGGACTTGACTTTTTTTGTCATTTAAAATCTTGTGCTGAAAGAAGTTGCTTCCAGACATGGATGGGCTTCCACTGGGAATTGAGCATGACTGGGAGAATGAAGAGAGGCCATGCAGGGCAGGACAAGCTGACAGAAGCGGTCGGTGGAGGAGGAGGAGGAGCAGGGGGAGAAGTGCTCTCAGCAGAAGGCCATATTCGCCGAGGGTCTTCAGGGTACGATTCTCTTATCTCAACTTTAGTGAGGACCAATGCATGAGACTTCTTTGCTTCACAAAAGAGGTCAGGAGTGAAATCTGCCATCTACTGCAGCCACAACTGCCGCCACAAAGCAGGGCTAGGATAGCATTGCCTGTGGCTATCAAGGTAACTGTGGCTTTTAACTTTTATATATCTGGCTCCTTTCAGGCTGCTGCTGGAGATATCAGCAGCATCTCACAGTTTGTAGTGCACTGTTGTAAAAGAGGGGTCACTGAGGCTGTCTGTACAAAGAGAAACACTTTCATCTCATTCCCTCTTGCCAGAGACAAGTAGGCGGAGTAAGCAGAAGGTTTTGCATGGATTGCAGGTTTCCCCATGTGTAGGGTGCCATTGATTGCATGCACATTGCCTGCGTGTGCCTCATCTGAACTCGGCCATTTTCATGAATTGAAAGGGATTCCACTCTCTCAATGTGCAGCTGGTGTGTGACCACAGGCAGCGCATCATGCAGGTCAATGCCCGTTATCCTGGCAGCAGTCATGATTCCTTCATTCTGTGGCAGTCCTCTGTTCCACCTGTATTTGAATCACCACGGCAAGTCAAAGGCTGGTTACTGGGTGACAAGGGTATCCCCTCATGACATGGCTCATGACTCCGGTCGGGAACGGTTATCAAGATTTGAGTTGTAAGCTGCATGCTGCACAACCTGGCCGTTATGAGGGAACAGCCCTTGCCTCCACCTATCAGGCGAGAAGCTGAGGAGCAGGAGCACAAGGAAGAAAAGGAGAAAGTGCAACAGGAGGAACAGGAAGAGGAAGGGAGACTACAGCATAGACAGACCCTTTTGCTCGGGCTCTACGTGATCACATTATTCATGAGCAATACCTGTAACCTCAGCCACACCTCCCCATTCACCAACAGTCCCACATTCCTTACCTTTCTTCTATCACTGACCATCACATCATCCTCTTTCCGAAAACACAAAAATTGCGTACCGTGATCCCCACTCCCGTTTTCGAGGGTTAGCCAATTTAACCCCTAATCTGTTTTAAGTGGCCTAAGAAAACAGAAGGGTAATAGGTGTCAAAGTACTGTATCAAATAAGCACGTTCAAGCAGTCCTTTTACTGCAATATACTGTTTGTTACTGAAACTGAGTGAATTGTCTGTGTGTTAGTGACTGACTAGGACATAATAGCACAACACAACTAATCTTGAATAAAAACAGAAAATGCTGGAAATGCTCAGCAGGTCAGACAGCATCTGTGGAGAGAGAAACAGAGTCAACGTTTCAGGTCGATGACCCACTAATCTTGAAATTGGGGCAGGCCTCCAACTTCACCATCCCTCATTGCCTCAATGTTGTCACAAATATTGCGTCTAAAATATCCTCCTCAAAGAGTCAAGGGCTTCTACTGCCTCAAATCCCCTCCACTTCTTGTCTGCTCCTTTCTATTACGTACTACCTTGCAAGGATTAAAGTGTCTTTCGTAGCACAATCTATTGCTAGTTAGCATGGTTCTTGAAATTATTTAAGTTTGAAAACAAAATTTGTGGCATGCCTACTTGTGAGGAGCAGTAGATATTCCAAACAGTATTTTAAACTTACTTTAGCTGCTTTCTTAAGGTTAATCATTTTACTCCCATCTCTTCAAGCCCACAGGTTCTTGATACAGCATTCACCCTCTCTGCAAACTGTTCCCAAACCTGCTGCACCAGCTGCTTTTGGGAGGGTACCCATCTGTTCTATAACGTACTTCTCTCCTTGCCCTGACTTCCTGGATAAGCACTTCTTATGCCTGGTCATCAAATCTGCTTTTTCATGATTTGGATGTTTGCGTTGTACAACAATTTTGCTGAGCAAACACTCGCTCAGTATTCCTCTATACTATTGCAGGTGTTTAAATGACTCTTCCATGTAGTTAATAACTGCAGCCGCTGCATTTGTTCGTCTACTTTCCAGGGTTATAATACAATTTACTCCTGCTACAAGTGATTAATTCAATTTTTAAAAAGTATAACTTTTAAAATTGATTGATTGTAGGTAAGACCATGTCAGTGGCACTGTAATAAAGTTTGAATTGCTTGTTTTAGTGCTCAAAACAGCAGATTATGTCTTTGATCAAAATATTAAAGTGGTGCGTTTCTTTTATTTAATTAGCAGCATTATGCTTTGAGCAAAAAGAACCAGTTCGTTCCATTGTGGGGATTTGTTTGTTTGTTGCAGACGGGCAAATAGTGAATATTCACTGCAGTTTTTGTAACATTTGGTTCCTATTATTAATTGTATACATGGGATTAAACACTCAAATGTGTTGGTTTAAATGCTCAAATTAAAAGCAGGGTTAAAAACAGAAGAGATTGAAACAATGAGACAGTTCATTCAATAGCTGGTGTTTGATCAGAACTAGTGCCTCAATTTCACTTCCTGCTGGAGGAATAACTTCATATAGAGGGGTGGAATTTCCTGTGTATTTGCACCCAGAGACACGTGTAATTGGGGCATAAAGCAAATACTTGTCGTAAAATAGTTATGAACTGGGGCGCAAATGTGTTACACACGTAATTACACTACGACCGAACTTCCTCGCTCTTACTCAGATCTATCAATCCCTGCCCCAAAAGCTTCTTGACTTACTATAATGGCTCCACCCCCAGGCTAAAGACTGTACACGCAAATTTTCTGCAATTACAATGATTCAAAATGGATGTACAGTTAAACCCAGAATTTTAGGTGCAGCAGGACACAGTCATTTTTCTGGTGTTTTACTGCTATTTTTTGAGCATTTGAAAACATTTCTCCTCCCTGAGACCTGCTCTGTATTTTCTGTTTCTTTGAATGCATTTTTATGACATTAGCATAAGTCACATTAAAAATGGAAAAGCTTCCACCATTGCATGTTCTTAAACATGCTGTGCCTAATGTACATGAATGATAGTTAGATGGCTTGAAACTTTAATTTTCATACTTAAAGAAGGAATATACAGTGTGAGTTTGGCGCTTTCCTCAAGCTGATTTCTGCTTGTCTACCGACTTTTTTACATTCTGCTGTATGTTAATTGGCAGGAAATTTGGCTGTAAACAGACTCACAAAATGGACGCAGGAATGGGCATATTTACAGGTGTATCTTCCCAATTATGCCCCACACGAAATTCCACACCAAAAGGTTTGCAAGAAGATGAAACTGGCTGAATTTACTATGTACAAACCAACATAAATTTGTTCTATTAATTTACCGAGATCCTCGAACTTAATCTAAAACATTTATTTAAGGGATAATTAATACATTACAGATCTTCTTATTCAGTGTATACTTTTATAAATATTGGCTGAAAATTTGCGATCAGAGGCCTCCGACCTGTAAAAAATCTACGCATTTACCTGGTGACCCGGGAGGTACGGAGGCTCGCTATCCTGGGCCTCTCCGGGTCCACGCGGGCAGAGGCCCCGTATCCCAGGGGTGCATGCGGTTCGCAAGCACCCCTGGGATCACGTGGGCTGGCTCAACCAATAAAAGAAGGGAATCCCCAGTACGTACTGAACTCCCATAAGTATGAATGGGGTTTACTTAAAAAATACACGAACACGTGAAATAAATGTAAAAAAAATCACATATTTAAATTAATTAAAATGCCATTTAATTAAATATTTTAAACGAAAATGTAATTTTTTGAAATTTTTTAAATATGTTTTAACGGGGCTAAAAATAAACTTACCTTATTGGACAGGGTTTTTTATTGTATAAATGAGTGATAACATTTTTTTTTAAAAACTGCTTTTACCATGCGTAAGAATTTCACAAGCATTCAGCGGGCGGAAGTTGGGCAATTAGTGCAAGAAGATTCTTGACAGATCGCAAGTGCCGGGTTTTAGTGCATGCGCTTTGCATGCCAAAACCCGGAACTTGCACGGCCCTTAGGGGCGCGTACACACCTCGTACGCACCCATAGGGATCACAAAATATGGCCCATTGTATCATTCAACTTGCCAGTTATTGTGTTTCATATAGTTAATTATAAATATATTAATTGGTTCAAGCTGTAAACCTCTGATCTATGTAGTAAGAGCTGCTATTTTGAAAAGCAAATGCAAGCCTTTGTGAAGTCCAGTAAATGCATGTTAACCCCACAGGTATGCAAGAAAGAAAGAACTTGTAGTTATTTTGTGCCTCTCACATCCTAGAGATGTCCCCAAAAACACTTTAGAACCAATGAAGTGCCTTTAAGTGTAGTTACTTTTGTAATGTAGGCAACTGCAGCAGCCAATGATCCCACAAACAGCAGTGAGATAAATGACCAGGTTATCCATTTTAGTGGTGTTGGTTAAGAGATAAGTACTGGCCAGGACACCGGGATAGTTTCCCTGCTCTCCTCTGAATTCTGGCATGGGATCTTTTGCATTCACCTGTGTAGGAAGATGGGGCCTTGGCTTAACATCTTATCCAAAAGACAGTACCGCCTGCAGTGCTGCACTTACATGTCAATCTAGATGGCATGCTACAAATCTCTGGACTGGGATTTGAACCCATAACCTTCTGATTCATGGGCAAGAATTGTACAAACTGAGCCAATAGCACACCAAGGCTATACTGCTATGAAAGCAGAGTAAAGGAATGGTACAGTTTCCAAGATTGTACAGGAATAATTTTTTTTATTCATTCATGGGATGTGGGCATTGCTGGCAAGGCCAGCATTCATTGCCCATCCCTAATTGCCCTTGAGAATGTTGTGGTGAGCCACCTTCTTGAATCACTGCATCCGTGTGGTGAAGGTACTCCCACAGTGCTGTTAGGTAGGAAGTTCCAGGATTTGGACTCAGCAATGATGAAGGAACAGCGATAGTTTTCCAAGTCAGGATGGTGTGTGACTTGGAGGGGAACTTGCAGTTGATGGTGTTCACATGCGTCTGCTGCCCTTATCCTTCTAGGAGGAAGAGGTCGCAGGTTTGGGAGGTGCTGTTGTAAGATATAATTCGCTATTCGTGACTTGGCTGAATTTAATGCACCAGCATGCTTCAAGAGTTCTGCAAACAAACCTTTAAACAGATTTAGTTAACTTTTGTAACCCTTTTAGACATGGCATAAGCGGTCCATTGTCTACAGATTTAGTTAACTTCTGCAACCACATCAGACAGGACCTCGAGAGTTCTGCAAAACAAACCTTTAAGCTGATTGAACAATGAGGGACTTCTGCAACCCCTTCAGACATGGCGCAAGCAGCCTTGAGGCCCATTGACTATAGATAAGGAGAAGAGATGCCAATGATTGAACAGTAGTCAGTGTGGTCTGAGACAGAAGAAATACCAATGAGTGAACAATAGTCAACGTGGTCTGAGATACGTGTGCATTGGGAGGCCTGCCAACTTTTGGGTATAAAGGACACAGTTAGGGAACGCTATGGGGCTGCTGCAGTGAGATGTGCGACTTGAACGGTCATACAGAAAGAAGGGTCTACTAGTCACCGCCGAACTGGTCACTCAGCTTATCCTTGTGTGTAAACTTGTTTTTATGCTTGCTTGTAAACTTGATTGATTTTAAGTAAAGAAATAGTTACCCTGAAATCTTTGTCTCATTGTCTTCATTCTGGTTTGGGTCCGAACTCTAAGGGCGCGATCTTGCTAGCCCTGGGGAGGCGGGATTGGAGGTGGGACTGCCGGGAAAATGGCAGAATTTGGGGGCAGGTGTCCAACCCGCCCCCAACCCATCTCCATGCCATCTTGCCAGGAGGCGGGTAGCCGTCCCGTGCCGGGTCCCGTCTCCTTGGACACAGGAAGGGATTACAGCCACTTAACTGCCTGTTGACAGGTAGTTAACAGGCAGAAAATAGGCTTAACACCATTTTGCCCACACAAGTGCGGGCTTCCCGAAGGCTCCGAACCCCGCCAGGTCACCGAGGCGAGTAGTGGGTCTGCGGGGGTCGGGGTGGTGCAAAAGTGTGTTGTGAAGGTAAGTGATGGGTGCAAGTGTGGAGAGGTGAGTATCTGAGGTAAGTGGCAAGCGTTAGAAAAAGTGTACTTACCTTTGTTTCTTCCTGCAGGCTTCAGTCGGTGGGTATGCAAAGAGTCTCGCACCTCCGCGGTAGAGATGACAGATGGCCGTTGCATTCTCCAAAGCAACAACCATCTCATTTCTGCAAATGAAAGAGGTTTTATGAGGTCTCAAGACCTCATCAAAATACAGAGAATGTCACTGTTTAACAGCTTAACAGAGCTGTCAAATGATGACAATTCATCTGTCAAAAATTTTTGACAGATGAAACGTCATACGTTGACGTTCTCTGCAACCGGCTTTTCCTTAATTGGCCTGCTAAGCCCACTGGACGGGCTTAACAAGGTCAATCAAGGGAAATTAACGTGGGTTGGCCAGAAGTTGATGGAGGCGGAACTAAAACCCGACAAGTGCGACTCCCGCCTCCAAAAGCTCCCCATTGGCAAAATCACCCCCTAAGTAACTGTCAGACCGGGATATCGTAAAAGGCCTAGTCTTACACTGTTGAAGAAGCCTTGGCGAATTTCTGCAGTGCACCTTGTAGATGGTGCATGTTGCAGACACGGTGCGCCAGTGGTGGGGGGAATGAACGTTTACAGTAGTGGATGGGGTGCCAATCAAGCGGATTGCTTTGTTTTGGATGTTGAGCTTCTTGAGTGTTTTTGGAGCTCCACTTATCCAGACAAGTGGAAAGTATTCCATCACACTCCTGATGGTAATGGTGGAAAGGCTTTGGGGAGTCAGGAGGTGAGTTACTCGCTGCAGAATACCCAGCCTCTGACCTGCTCTTGTAGTCACAGTATTTATGTGGCTATTTCAGTTAAGTTTCTGGTCAATGGTGACCCCCAGGATGTTGATGGTGGGGGATTCAACAATGGTAATGGCATTGAATGTCAAGAGGTGGTGGTTAGACTCTCTCTTGTTGGAGATAGTCATTGCCTGGCACTTGTGTGGCGCGAATGGTACTTGCTACTTATCAGCCCAAGCCTGAATATTGTCCAGGGCTTGCTGCATGCGGGCAGGGACTGCTTCAATTTACAGAAACTATTGTTGGACCATTGTGAATGAAGATGATATTAAAACCCCCAAATTCCTACAGCCACCATGAGAATTATAATAATTCAAGGATGAGATTTTGTATATTTATTAATCAGGTGTTTAATGATCATTCTACCTCTTTTTACACTTTAACCTTGCTAAATATATTAAATAATTACAAAGCTATGATTTGTTCATCTTGTCAGCTTTGGTCACAGCTACAGTAACTGCGATTTGGGCTAATGGCACATTAATAAATGGATACAATAGATTAGAGAATTATGACATTGGCAGATATGGGCACTTGTATTTAAACTATAAAAATTATTTCAAGATGTCTCAAAAAGCCAGACCTTGCAGAAAAAAAGTAAAGTGGAATTCCTTAGCACCACTGATTTTTTTTTTACAATCTTTCTGCTGAACAAAAATCTGTTACTCTGTTAAACTACTTTTGACCACCCACCTTATCATTTTACTGCTTGCGGTAAAGGTTTAGCTAATACGCATTTTTACCTGCTCAAACAACTCCTATGTTCCTTTGTTGTCAAATACGAATAAGTTCAAGTAAACAAAAACTACTGAGATCATAACAATGGTTGCATTTTTCCTAATGGTCCTTCAAACAGATCTGATTTTAAAGTGCATAAAAGGAATAATGAACCATTTTTACATCTTGTCCATATTAAGTAGAGTTGGCCTTATTGCCAAAGTATGCTCTGAGGAATCTGAAGTCTGAAAAACCTTGGCACTATAAAAATACAGTTAATCATGACCAGTTCCACAAAGGATAAGCTGGTGATTTATATGGCTGCATTTGAGATAAAGTGCGTAGGTTTATAAGCATAATTTAAATCTGCTTTGTGAAAAGACAATCACTGGTGGCAAAATTATAGCAATATTTCAGCTTCAACATATCTATAAAGGTAATGTGAGTTAATGCACTCCTTCTGTCCAGTTTTAACTGCCTGTGAACAAAATACTAACCAGCTGAATCTTTAAGCAATGGAGTTCAAATTTTTATCAACATATACAAAGCACAACACTTCTCATTTTAATGCCATATCTGAAATAGTAATGGTTCAATTATATCATGTACTTGACATCACATTACCAGTTGCAAAGACACAGCTGCTTGGGTGCATGAAGAAGCATCTTTTGGGTCATTAACCTTGAGACACTGATAAAAGACACAAATTATGTTAGTAAGTGGAACTATTGCCAAATAGTCAATGCTGCCATATCAAACCGTTAGATGCTGAGCTAATTGCATAGACTGCAGGCTTTTGAAGGGAACTTAATTTTTTTTCTAAAACTTAATATTAATCCAGCTGCTGGCCAAAGAAAATGTTTCATCAGATTACAGACATCCAATCATTACCATGATGTGTTACTCTGGGAAGTCTGCCAGTGCACAGATAATGTGAGACAAAACGGTGCTGGGAAACCAGGACCAGGAAATTGGGGCATTTTAATTCAATATTGATACAGTAGGAAAAGCATGAAGTTCCATTTCAGGGGATCCTTAACAATCAATATCTGTTCAGGCCCCCGTGCAAAATTGGTCATTAACCATAATGGGACGTTTCTTATAGGAGGCGCGTCCATTAAAATAAGTTAGGTTTCTTTGTTCCGTCTGGTATAACCATTGCAGAATATTCAAACTGTGAGCTGTCTTACTTCAGGCATGATACATTGCAGCATAAATCTGGCAAAATAGAACTCTCAGCTCACAGCATGCAGTAGAGGATTTTAGCAGTAGGTCTACTGGGTATTTGACTGCAGTTGCTTAATTATATCTGACAGGATCATCCAAACTACTGAATGCAATGAATGGTTAACTGATTGACTATTAATTGACTTAAGCTCATGGTGGCCAATTTTTTTTTATGGGTATTAATTGAATATTAATCAGAAAAGACTACTCCCAATCCCAGTTTTTGCGCTAAGTGCATCTCTTAGTTGCTACTAATTATTGTAGGAATTTGACTATTGATTTTCTGCTGTAATATGGTCTCACTGGGTCAAAATTGGGTGTAATCAACTCAACCAGGACACAATGGAGGGTGGGAGGGACAGCTGCCTGAAGAAAATAGTTCTGCAATTCCAAAATATTTCTTTTTGCTAATGGGGCAGGGGTCGGTATTGGGACCACTGCTCTTTTTGATAGATATGTTAATGACCTGGACTTGGGTATACAGGGCATCATTTCAAAGTTTGCAGATGACATGAAACTCGGAAATGTAGTAAACAATGAGGAGGATAGTAACAGAAATCAGGAGGACTTAGACAGACTAGTGATATGGGCAGACACATGGGAGATGCAATTTAATGCAGAGAAGTGTGAAGTGATGAATTTTGGTAGGAAGAATGAGGAGAGGCAATATAAACAAAATGGAGCAATTTTAGAGGGGGTGCAGGAACAGAGAGGCCTGGGTGTGTACATACACAAATGTCTGAAGATGCTTTTTAAATAGAGAGGTCGCACAACACCAGGTTATAGTCCAACAGTTTTATTTGAAATCACAAGCTTTCGGAGCTTACTACTCCTTCGTCGGGTGAAGTAAAAAGATACAGAATCGCCAAAGCATATATAGATAGAGAACAATGCATGTGTACCTTACAATTGCAGACAACTAAATTAAATCATCCTGACTATCTGCCGAGGTGTGATAAAGTTAATCAGGTCAGCCAGGAAGGTACCACATCAAAGATATAGCAAGATACAACTGAGACAATGAGGTGGAGTCGCAGGGGGTCTAACGTGTCAAAAGCTGCCATCTGTATGTAAAACGATAAGCTGTAAAATTTTTACTTTTTTACTGGGAAAATTTTTACTTTTTTACTGGGAATCACATCTGTGAACAAGCCAACGACGACTCGAGTCCGGATCACGTCATGTATCGTGACATAAACCCAAGATCCCGGTTGAGACCGTCTTCATGAGTGCGGAACTTGGCTATCAGTTTCTGCTCGATGATTTTGCGTTGTCGTGTGTTCCTAAGGTTGCCTTGGAGAACGCTTACCCGCAGATCCGAGGCTGAATGTCCTTGACTGCTGAAGTGTTCCCCGACTGGGAGGTAACAAATAGAGGCATAGAGTAAAAAAAGCAAGAAAGTTATGCTAAACCTTTATAAAACACTGGTTAGGCCCCAGCTGCAGTATTGTGTCCAGTTCTGGGCACCAGACTTTAGGAAGGATGTCAAGGCTTGAGAGAGGGTGCAGAGGAGATTTACTAGAATGGTACCAAGAATGCGGGATTTTAGTTACGTGAAGAGACTAGAGAAACTGGGGTTGTTCTCCTTAAAGCAAAGAAAATTGAGGAGAGATTTAATAGAGGTGTTTAAAATCATGAAGAGATTTGATAGAGTAATTAAGAAGAAACTGTTTCCAGTGGCAGAAGAGTCAGTAACCAGAGGACACAGATTTAAAATAATAGGCAAAAGAACCAGAGGCAAGATGAGAAGAATATTTTACACAGCGAGTTATGATGATCTGAAATACACTGCCTGAAAGGGTGGTGGAAGCAGATTTAATAATAACTTTCAAAAGGGAATTGGATAAATACTTGAAGGGGAAAAATTTGCCGGGCAATGGGAAAAAAGCAGGGGAATGGGGCTAACTGGATAGTTCTTTCAAAGAGCCGGTACAGGCACGATGGGCCGAATGGCCTCCTTCTGTGCTGTATGATTCTATGATTCTATGTGCATGGCCATATTCTAAGAGCATTTGAACAAGTCACTCCATGATTAGGCGCCAGAGACCCCTTTGCCGACCTTTGAATGCTGGACACTGCAGCTTAAGTGGTGACTTCTGCGCCCAGCACTTGAACTAGTCAAATGGCAGAAAAGACAGCAGAGGCTGTGTTTCCCTCATTTTCATTAGATTTATATGTGGATGCATTTATTGCTGCCGACACTGCCCTCTGGAAGGGGATGGGAAGTGGGACAGAAAACCCATCGATTTCATTGGTAATGCAAAGATTAATATTGTATAATATAAACAGAAAATGCTGGAAATACTCAGCAGGTCAGGCAGCATCTGTGGAGAGAGAAACAGAGTTAACGTTTCTGGTCGTTAACCTTTCATCAGAACTGGCCAAGGTTAGCGATGTAACAGGTTTTAAGCAAGTACAGAGGTAGGGAAAGGGAGGAGGGGAGGAAAGTACAAAAGGGAAGGTCTGTGATAGGCTGGAAGGCAGGAGTAATTAAATGACAAAAGGGATGATGGTGCAAGGCAAAAGGGGGTGGTAATGGGACAAGTAAAAGAAACAAAAGATGGGTCTAGAGGAGGTGTAAATGGCAACAGCAGAACCATTACCAGCAGCTGCTGTCCGAAAAAATGGGAGCAGTGGTTATGATCTGAAATTGTTGAACTCAGTGTTGAGTGCCTAATCCAAAGATGAGGTGCTGTTCCTCGAACTTCTGTTGAGCTTCAATGGGACAGTATGCGAGGCTGAGGACAGAGAGGTCAGGGTGGGAGTGGAATGGAGAATTAAAATGACAAGCGACTGCAAGCTCAGGGTCACGCTTGCAGACTGAACGGAGGTGTTCCGCAAAGCGATCATCCAAACTGTGTTTGGTCTCTCCGACGTAGAGGAGACCACATCGTGAGCAGTGAATACAGTATACTAAATTGAAAGAAGTACATGATAATGACATTCAAGTATATACCCAATAGGCATGCAATACCTGCTCCTGAGAAGCCCTCACTGCGGGTAGGAGGCCAGGGGGGATTTGGCTGGTTCCAAAAATCTGCCGGTGGTCTGATTTTATTAGAAGCAGTGAAAAGCCATGTCCACAGGGCATTCTGGAGGGGGAGGGTGAACAAGCAGTTGTCGTGGTGCATATAGGTACCAACGATATAGGTAAAAACTGGGATGAGGTCCTAAAAGCTGAATATAGGGAGTTAGGAGGTAAATTAAAAAATAGGACCTCAAAGGTAGTAATCACAGGGTTGCTACCAGTGCCACGTGCTAGTCAGAGTAGAAATAGAAGGATATTTCAGATGAATACATGGCTAGAGGAATGGTGCAAGGGGGAGGGATTCAAATTCCTGGGACATTGGAACTGGTTCTGGGGGAGGTGGGACCAGTACAAACTGGACGGTGTGCACCTGGGCAGGACCGGGACCGATGTCCTCGGGGGAGTGTTTTCTAGTGCTGTTGGGGAGGGTTTAAACTAAAATGGCAGGGGGTTGAGAACCTGTGCAGGGAGACAGAGGAAAGGGAAGCAAGGATAGAAGCAAAAGGCTGGAAGGAGAAAAGCAAAGGTGGCAGTCAGAGAAATCAAGGGTGTAAATCAAACATGGCCACAGTAAATAATAATTCTAAAAGGTCTAAGAGTGTTAAAAAAACAAGCCTGAAGGCTTTGTGTCTTAATGCAAGGAGCATTCGTAATAAGGTGGATGAATTAGCTGTGCAAATAGATGTAAACGGATATGATATAATTGGGATTACGGAGACATGGCTCCAGGGTGACCAAGGCTGGGAATTCAACATCCAGGGGTATTCAATATTCAGGAAAGACAGGCAAAAAGGAAAAGGAGGTGGGGTAGCATTGCTGGTTAAAGAGGAGATTAACACAATAGTAAGGAAGGATATTAGCTCTGATGGTGTGGAATCTGTATGGGCAGAGAGGAGAAATACCAAGGGGCAGAAAACATTAATGGGAGTTGTATACAGACCCCCAAACAGTAAGGCTGAGGTTGGGGATGGCATTAAACAGGAAATTAGAGATGCGTGCAATAAGGGCACAGCAGTTATCATGGGTGACTTTAATCTACATATAGATTGGGCTAACCAAATTAGTAACAATACTGTGGAGGAGGAATTTCGAGAGTGTATACGGGATGGTTTCCTGGACCAACATGTTGAGGAACCAACTAGAGATCAGGCCATCTTAGGCTGGGTATTATGTAATGAAAAAGGATTAATTAGCAATCTTGTTGTGCGAGACCCCTTGGGGAGGAGCGATCATAATATGATGGAATTCTTCATTGAGATGGAGAGTGAAGTATTTGACTCAGAGACTAGGGTCCTGAATTTAAATAAAGGAAACTATGATGGTATGAGGTGCGAGTTGGCTAGGATGGATTGGGGAATGTTACTTAAAGGGTTGATGGTGGATAGGCAATGGCAAACATTTAAAGATCGCATGGATGAACTATAGAATTTGTTCATCCCTGTTTGGCATAAAAACAAAACAAAAAAGGTGACTCAACCGTGGCTAACAAGGGAAATTAGGGATAGCATAAGATCCAAGGAGTGGACATATAAATTGGCCAGAAAAAGCAGCAAACCTGAGGATTGGGAGCAATTTAGGATTCAGCAAAGGAGGACAAAGGGATTAATTAAGAGGGGGAAAATAGAGTATGAGAGTAAGCTTGCAGGGAACATAAAAACTGACTGCAAAAGCTTCTATAGATATGTGAAGAGAAAAAGATTGGTGAAGTCAAGCGTAGGTGCCTTGCAGTCAGAATCAGGGGAATTTATAATGGGGAACAAAGAAATGGCAGACCAATTAAATACATACTTTGGTTCTGTCTTCACAAAAGAGGACACAAATAACCTCCCAGAGATGTTGGGGAACATAGGGGGAAAAATTCAGCTGCTTGCGCCTCCCGTTAGCGCCTTAAGAGGGCGCTAATGGGGCGTAAAGCAGCTAACGCCCGGGCGCAGCGCCGCCCACGCCTCCCGAAAAATTTAGTGGGAGGTTAGCGGCGGCGGCAGCCGGTAGCGCCCTGTGGCGCTGCGCCGCCGGCGATGACGTAATCGCCGTGCGCAGCACCCCGCTCGCGCCCCGGCCGTGATCTTCAGTCGCGCCCCCTGATTTACCGCCAGACGCTATGTCCGACGGGTTCAGGGAGGCGTACGTGCGGCCGGGGCAGCGATATTTAAAGGGGAGGTGGCAGGCGGCCATTTTTGTTGCTGGCCGCCTGCCAGCACCTGCCCCCGGCCCCCGTGAAGCCCCCCCACCGTGAAGTGCCGGCTGCGCTCCAAGAGCCCGGCACTTCTCTTGAGCGCCGGGCTCTTTTGCCGGCACTCCCGATCCCTGGGGGCCCAGCTGGGCCCCGGTTCGCGCTGCGCAGGGTCCCTCCCCTTTAAGAAGGGGAGGAAGGCCTGCAATACCGCGGCGCGACGTGCCGCAGCGCGTGGCGCTGCGGCACGTAGCGCCAGGATATTCACTCGCAGCGCCCCAAGAGGGATGCGGGGTGCTTCCAGTGGTGCCCCGCTTCCCTCTTGGGGCGCAACCACTGAAGTTCCGGCGCGGGGCCGCTAATTTTTTCGGGGCGCTAAAAGTCGCGCCCCGGCGAGGTTAGCGCCCCAAATGGGGCGCGACTCAATTTTTACCCCATAGGGTCTAATGAGAGGGAAGAACTGAATGAAATCAGTATTTTTAGGGAAATGGTGTTAGGGAAATTGATGGGATTGAAGACCGATAAATCCCCAAGGCCTGATAATCTACAACCTAGGGTACTTAAGGAAGTGGCCCTAGAAATAGTAGCTGCATTGCTGGTCATCTTCCAAAATTCTATAGACTCTGGAACAGTTTCCATGGATTGGAGGGTAGCTAATGTAACCCCACTATTTAAAAAAGATGGCAGAGAGAAAACAGGGAATTATAGACTGGTAAGCCTGACATCGATAAGGTCCCGCATAAGAGATTAGCATGCAAATTTAATGCACATGGGATGGGGGTAAGGTACTGACTTGGATAGAGAACTGGTTGGCAGACAGGAAGCAGAGAGTTGGAACAAACGGGTCTTTTTCCGAGTGGCAGGCAGTGAAAGTGGGGTACCGCAGGGATCGGTGCTAGGACCCCAGTTATTCACAATATATATAAATGATCTAGACAAGGGAACTAGATGTAATATCTCCAAGTTTGCAGACGACAGAAAGCTGGGTGGGCGTGTGTGCTGTGAGGAGGATGCAGAGAAACTCCAGTATGATTTGGACAGGTTGGGTGATTGGGCAGATGCATGGCAGATGCAGTATAATGTGGATAAATGCGAGGTTATCCACTTTGGTGGCAAAAACAGGGAGGCAGATTATTATCTGAACAGCAATAGATTGGGAAAAGGGGAAGTGCAATGAGACCTGGGTGTCCTTGTGCACCAGTCGCTGAAGGTAAGCATGCAGGTGCAGCAGACGTTTAAGAAGGCAAATGGTATGTTGGCCTTCATAGCGAGAGGATTCGAGTACAGGAGCAAGGATGTCTTTCTGCAGTTGTACAGGGCCCTGGTGAGACCACACCTTGAGTATTGTGTGCAGTTTTGGTCACCTTATCTGAGGAAGGATGTTCTTGCCATGGAGGGAGTGCAGTGAAGATTCACCAGACTGATACCTGGGATGGCAGGAATGACGTATGAAGAGAGATTGGCTCAATTGGGCTTGTATTCGCTAGAGTTTAGAAGAATGAGAGGGGATCTCATTGAAACTTATAAAATTCTAACAGGACTAGTCAGACTAGATGCAGGAAGGATGTTCCCGATGGCGGGGGTGTCCAGAACCAGGGGTCACAGTCTAAGGATAAGGGGTAAGCCATTTAGGACGGAGATGAGGAGGAATTTCCTCACTCAGAGAATGGTGAACCTGTGGAATTCTCTACCACAGAAGGCAGTTGAGGTCAATTCATTAAATATATTCAAGAAGGAGTTAGATGTATTTCTTAAGGCTAAAGGGATCAAGGGATATGGAGAGAAAGCAGGGGCAGGTACTGAATTTGGATGATCAGCCATGATCTCATTAAATGGCGGAGCAGGTTCGAGGGGCCGAATGGCCTACTCCTGCTCCTATCTTCTATGTTTCTATGTGTAGGCAGAATGGCAAAAAAACAAATCACTGCATTTGCCAGCTGCAGAAATCGCTATTCAAGTCCGCCAGACTCTTCTGTGTCAGGAACTCCTTACTTGCAACAGCGATCAGCTGATTCTGGCAGCTGCTGCACCTCATAAATAGGAGTTTATTTCACCCAGAGTGCATTCGGAGTGGAAAACCAGGAAACTCAGAGCTGCTGCATCAGTTTGACATGTGAGAATTCAGTCACTCAGTTCAAAAGGCGCAAGGAAACTCGAGGAAAGTGATTACATAGATTTACGTAGAGCGTGCTGCACCGAAACAGTCCATTCGGCCCAACTGGTCTATGCCAATGTTTATGCTCCACACGAGCCTCCTCCCACCCCTCTTCATCTAACCCTAAATTTCTATTCCTTTCTCCCTCATATGTCTATCTAGCTTCCCCTTAAATGCATCAACTACTTCTTGTGGTAGCGAGTTCCACATTCTAACTACTCTCTGGGTAAAGAAGTTTCTCCTGAATTCCCTACTGGAATTATTAGTGATTATCTTATATTTTTGGCCCCTAGTTTTGGTCGCCCCCACAAGTTGAAACATCTTCTCTACATCCACCCTATCAAACCCTTTCATAATCTTAAAGACCTCTATCAGGTCACCCTCAGCCTTCGCTTTTCTAGAGAAAAGAGCCTCAACCTGTTCATCCTTCCTGATAGGTATAACAGGGGTAACTCTAACCACGAAAAATGGGTGGGTTGCGGTTGGGTGAGATGTAAAAGTTAAAAACATCTCAAACCTGACCCCAACCCGCCCACTTCCGGGTTTAACGGAGGTGGGACAGAAGGCAGGCAGCCAACCCACTCTCAGGAGGCGGGTTGGACATTTAAATATTATTATGAGGCTGGGGACCTCATATTTAACCTGTTTTACAGGTTCAACCCTGACCGCCCGGGTTTCCAGGGCCTCAAGAAACCCAATAGCTCAAGGGAGGTGAGCACAGCTTCGGGGAGAAAGTAAATGCCTTTACAGCACTGCTAGTGGGCCAGAAGGAGCAGGAGTGCTTCCTTCCAGGCCCCCAAGTGTAATATATGTGGGTAGAACAAATGAAGGACAGTGCACGATGAGTTGCTAGTCATAAGAACATAAGAAATAGGAGCAGGAATAGGCCATTCGGCCCTTCGAGCCTGCTCCGCCATTCAATGAGATCATGGCTGATCTTCTGCCTTAACTCCATTCACTGGCCTTATCGCCATATCCCTTGATGCCCTTACCAGTCAGAAATCTATCGACTTCTGTTTTGAATATACCCAATGACTGAGCCTCCACAGCCCTCTGGGGTAGAGAATTCCAAAGATTCACCACCCTCTGTGTAAAGAAATTTCTTCTCATCTCAGTCCTGAATGGCCTACCCTTTATCCTGAAGCTGTGGCCCCTGGTTCTAGACTCCCCAGCCAAGGGAAACATTCTCCCAGCATCCATCCTCTCAAGCCCTGTAATAATTTTGTATGCTTCAATGAGATCCCCTCTCATTCTTCTGAATTCAAGAGAATACAGGCCTAGTTTACTCAATCTCTTCTCATATGACAGACCCGCCATCCCAGGAATCAATCTCGTGAACCTTCATTGTACTCCCTCTATGGCAAGTATATCCTTCCTTAGGTAAGGAGACCAAAATTGTACACAGTACTCCAGGTGTAGTCTCACCAAGGCCCTATATAATTGGAATAAGACTTCTTTACTCCTGTACTCAAATCCTCTTGTAATGAAGGCCAGCATACCATTTGCCTTCCTAATGGCTTGCTGCACCTGTATATTCACTTTCAGTGACTCATGTACAAGGACACCCAGGTCCCTTTGAGCATCTGCATTCCCCAATCTTTCACCATTCAGGAAATACTCTGCCTTTCTGTTTTTTCTACTAAAGTGAATAACTTCACATTTATCCACATTATAATCCATCTGCCATGTTCTTGCCCACTCACTGAGCCTGTCAAGATCACCTTGCAGCCTCTTCACATCCTCTTCGCAACTGACACTGCCACCTAGCTTTGTGTCATCAGCAAATTTGGAAATGTTACATTTAGTCCCCTCATTCCAAATCATTGATATAGATTGTGAATAGCTGGGGCCCAAGCATAGTCCATGTGCTTGCTTTATTGGGCCAGAGCGAACTGAGCATGCTCATACCAAACCATGTGATAAACCATGTGATAATACATTACACTGCTTTCCCCTTAAAAAAATGTACATATTCCCCTCTCAAATACAACAAAACTATGGTCCCACCTTTACCAGCATTACATGTACCACATAACAAAAACTCCTGGCTTTTTTTCTTTTAAATGATCTACAAATCCAGTTTAATACAGGTTGCGGAGCCTTCCTGAACTCCTTACAGAAGGTTTGGTGTTGCTGTTTTGTTTTGGTTCCGAACTCAAAGATGATCCTGTTTCTATCTCTGACTTGTTTGAACCTGGTACTTCAGTTACTGAATTCTGAACTGAGTCAAACTCATGTATGTGTTCATGATCAAGTGGTTCACGATCACATCTTGGTTTTATCTCGAGTAGAGATCATTTGATCTACATGAACACTTCGGATTTTGTCACCAATTTCAACCAAATATCTATTGCTTCCACCAACCTCTACTATGGTTCCTACATCCCACTTGTGTGAATTCGACTTGCCAGGGGGACCAAGAACATGAACACACTTGTTTTGTTTGAAACTGCGTTCTTTCTGATTGGTGTCAAAATAATGTTTCTGACTCAACTGTTTCTGGTTTACTCTTGAGGCCAAATTTGGTTGAACAAGACTCAATTGTGTTCTCAAACTCCTCTTCATCAAGAGTTCTGCTGGGGTATATCCAGTTGTAGTGTACGGAGTACTTCTGTACTTCAGCAAGAAATTTGCTAAACGTTGTTTCATGCTGAGTCCCGAACAACCCTGCAACACTTGCTTTTTGAGAGCTTCTTTTACTATTCTGACTGACCTTTCAGCTGCTCCATTTGAAGCTGGATGATATGGTGGAACGAGAGTGTGTTTGATACCATTCCATTTCATGAACTCTTGGAATAGAGCAGAACGGAACTGAGGGCCATTGTCAGAAACAAGCTCTTCAGGTAAGCCATGACATGCAAAGACCTCAACTCATCTATGGTACTTTCAGTTGTAATATTTGAACCCATGTGTTTCACTTCAATCCACTTTGAGTGACAATCTACAAGTACCAGAAAATAATCATTTGCTTTCTCACAGGAGTCTACATGTACTCTCTGAAAAGGTCTACTTGTCCATGAACACGGTTGTAGTGGAGTTTTGGTGGTTTGTTTCTACAATTTTGGCAAATGCTGCATTTGCTAACAAGTGATTCAAGATCACTGTCCAATCCAGAGGCCAGTAAACAAAGCTTCTTGCAATTGATTTCATCCTGACGATCCCTGGATGTTCAGTAAGAAGTTCGGCAAGAATTCTATTTCTTAAAGAAGTAGGTCCCACCCCTTTGTTTCCCCATTTGATACAACCTTGCTCACAAGACAATTCAGTACGACGGTTATGGAATGGTTTCAATTCTGTGTCCATACACTGATCAGTCCATCCATTCAAGATGTTTTCATACATTCTTTTCAGTACTGAGTCCTGTTGAGTTTCATCTGCAATCTCAGTTGCATTCACGGGAAAATCTTTGTCAACTGCACCTAGAGTGAAAATCGCACCTTCACTCCCAACACATGAGTCCTCATATGGCAACCTGGACAAGGCATCTGCGATTAAGTTTTGCTTTGAAGTGCGATATTCAATCATGTAGTCATATTGTGACAACAGCACTGCCCAACGTTGCATTTTTGATGTGGCCATTGCAGGGATGGCAGATTTGGGCCCCAATACTGCTAGGAGCGGTTTGTCGATCAGGAACTGTTGGAATGTCTTGATTCCAAACACTATGGCGAGTGCTTCCTTTTCAATTTGCGCGTAGTTTCTTGCGCTCTTTGTGAGGGTTCACGATGTGAACGCGATTGGTTTCTCTTGGTCATCATCCATTAATTGGCTTATGACAGCTCCCATACCATAGCTGGAGGCTTCACATATTAACCTAAGCTCACGCTCTGTGTTGTAGTGAACAAGTAGAGCATCGCTAGAGAGACTTCTCTTTCAAGCGTCGTAAGCTTCCTGTTATGCTTTCGTCCACTTTCACTGGACATCCTTCTTGAGGAGCTCGTGCAATGGTGCTAACATGGTCGCTAACTCAGGTAAGAAACGTGTGTAGTACTGGACAATTCCAAGGAAAGATCTTAACTCAGACACGTTCTGTGACTTTGGAGCATTGATGACAGCATCAACCTTTTCCTTCATTGGTTGCAAGCCATTTGCATCAACTTTCAGACCAAGGTACACAACCTCGGGCTGCACAAAAGCATATTTGCTCCTTTTCAATTTGACGTTGTGGGCCTTCAACCTCTGAAGCACTATATCTAACACTTCTAGATTTTCTTCCTTGCTGCTTGTTGCGATCAGCACATTGTCTTGATTGCATAAGCAATTTGGAACTCCTTGCAAAATCTTATCTGTTGTAGCCTGGAAGATTTTGAGGGAGGAATTTACATCATACGGCAGCTTGGTGTATGAGTACAGTCCCTTGTGTGTGTTGATGAATAGATACTGTTAACTCTCTTTGTCAACATTCAGCTGAGCGTAAGCGTGTGACAGGTCAAGCTTGAGAAAGCCTTTGACCCAGAGAGTGCTGCATACAAATCTTGTGATGTAAGTAATGGGTTCTGCTCATCGTCAACTGCTTGGTTGATAGTAACTTTTTAGTCACCACACAAGCGTACAGTTTTGTCTGCTTTGGGTACTTCCACAATCGGGGTAGCCCATTCACTTTTGTCAGTTTTTACTAGCACTCCGTTCTCTCTGAGCTTCGCTAGCTCCTCCTCCACCTGACTTTCCAACACATAGGGGACCGGCCTTGCCTTACAATAGACAGGCTTCGCGTTGGACTTGATGCGGATATGCACGTCATACCCAGTGATGCCCTCATAACTGTCTGAGAACATACTTTTATACTTGTTTAGCATTGTGTCGAGTTACTTCTTTGAAGCATCTACACTGAAGATGTTTTTCCAGTCTAGTTTCAACTTTCTCAACCAGTCTTTGCCCATGAGAATCAGCCTGTTGTTGTAGCTCACTACAATAATAGGCAGCTTTACTTACTGGCCATTGTGTTGAACTGTACATTCCATTTGTCCACATGTTTCTAGGATTTCTCCGGAGTAGGTTTTTAACACTACGGTACACTTTGTAAGTGGTATTTGATTAAACTTACTCTCATATGTGTCCTTCCTCATGATAGAGCCGTCTGCCGCTGTGTCGATACACATATCAATGTATTGCTCGTTGATCAAAAGTTTTGTACGGATGTCTTTCTCATGACTGCTAGCGTTGCAGCTAATGGCATAGATACTGTAGGTGCCTAGTTCTTCAATATCAGGTGTGTTCACTTCAATATTGTTACCTCCTCCCTTTTGTTGTCACTGCTTTGCATTGCCACTAGAATGGTTCTTACTTCCTGCTTTAGATCTAGCTCTGCAAGCTGTTGAAATATGGCCTTGCTTCTGGCAGTGAAAACACTTCACATTTCTGTATTGGCAGGACTGTGGTGAGTGATTTCCGTTGCAGCGATAACAATTCACTGAACTGCTCTCACTGACATGCTTTTGACTCGGTCTCACAGCTTTAGGTTTGGCGGTGGCTTTGTGACTGTAGACCTCAGCTGCACTAGTCACTTGAGTTGGACAGAGCTCCCTAGCATTCTTAGATGCCATCTCCATATATAAGGCAATCTTGCATGCTATGTCACATGTTAGGTTCGGAGTGTTCAGTAATTTGGACTGTGTGCGCTCATCCACCAGTCCACACACAAACTTATCTCGCAATGCACGATCCAAAAATGTGCCGAAGTTACAATGCAAAGCCAGGTTCTTAAGAGCTACAATGTATTCACTGATGGTTTCACTTTGTTTTTGGTTTCTGGTACCAAACATATAGCTCTCTGCTATTTCTAATGGCTTTGGGTCGAAATGGTCCTCAAGTTTCTCGACAATGTCTTCAAATGACGCATCCTTCGCTTCCCTTGGCACGAGTAGGTTTGTCAACGATCCGTAGATATCTGGTCCGACCTCCGTTAGAAAAATTGCTTTCTTCCGTTCATGAATTACTTTATTTTGAGCTTGAATATTCTCATCTGCACCTTCGGTCTCAATAATGTTATTGGCTCTAAAAAACATCTCCATCCGCTCACTGTAAGACCTGAATATTCACAAGCTCGGTCATACATGCCGAGGCTTCCGATGAATCCCGTAGACATGGCCATGATTATCCCGTCAAACAGTGACTCAGCATGCTACCTGTGTACCTGTGCGAATCAACGTTGCTGTTGCTGTGTATACATACACGCGAAAATGAAGCACAGATGATTCTGCATGAACATTAGAAACATAGAAACATAGAAAAATAGGAGCAGGAGTAGGCCATTCGGCCCTTCGAGCCTGTTCCGCCATTCAGTACGATCATGGCTGATCCTCTAGCTCAATACCATATTCCCGCTCTCTCCCCATACCCCTTGATACCTTTTGTGTCTAGAAATCTATCTATCTCCTTCTTAAATATATTCAGTGACTTGGCCTCCACAGCCTTCTGTGGTAGAGAATTCCACAGGTTCACCACCCTCTGAGTGAAGAACTTTCTCCTCATCTCAGTCCTAAATGTCCGACCCCATATCCTGAGACTGTGACCCCTCGTTCTAGACCCCCCAGCCAGGGGAAACACCCTCCCTGCATCCAGTCTGTCTAGCCCTGTCAGAATTTTATACAGTTCAATGAGATCCCCTCTCATTCTTCTAAACTCTAGTGAATACAGGCCTAGTCGACCCAATCTCTCCTCATACGACAGTCCTGCCATCCCAGGAATCAGTCTGGTGAACCTTCGCTGCACTCCCTCTATGGCAAGTATATCCTTTCTTAGGTAAGGAGACCAAAACTGCACACAGTACTCCAGGTGTGGTCTCACCAAGGCCCTGTACAACTGTAGTAAGACATCCTTGCTCCTGTACTCAAATCCTCTTGCAATGAAGGCCAACATACCATTTGCCTTCCTAACTGCTTGCTGCACCTGCATGTTTGCTTTCAGTGACTGGTGTACAAGGACACCCAGGTCCCTTTGTACATCAATATTTTCCAATCTATCACCATTTAAATAATACTCTACCTTTCTGTTTTTCCTACCGAAGTGGATAACTTCACATTTATCCACGTTATACTGCATCTGCCATGTATTTGCCCACTCACTCAACTTTCTAAATCGCCTTGAAGCCTCTTTGCATCCTCCTCACAACTCACAATCCCATCTAGTTTCGTGTCATCAGCAAACTTGGAAATATTACACTTGGTTCCCTCATACAAATCATTTATATGTATTGTGAATAGCTAGGGCCCAAGCACTGATCCCTGTGGTACCCCACTAGTCACCGCCTGCCACCCCGAAAAAGACCCATTTATTCCTACTCTCTGTTTCCTGTCTGTTAACCAATTTTCAATCCATGCCAGTATATTGCCCCCAATCCCACATGCTTTAATTTTGCATACTAACCTCTTATGTGGGGCTTTATCAAAGGCCTTCTGAAAATCCAAATACACCACATCCACTGGTTCTCCCTTATCTATTCTACCAGTTACATCCTCAAAAAACTCCAGTAGGTTTGTCAAACACGATTTCCCTTCCACAAATCCATGTTGACTTTGTCTAATCCCGTTGATATTTTCTAAGTGTCCTGTTATCACATCCTTTATAATAGACTCTAGCATTTTCCCTACTACAGATGTTAGGCTAACCGTTCTGTAGTTCCCTGTTTTCTCTCTCCCTCCTTTTTTAAATAGTGGGGTTACATTTGCCACTCTCCAATCTGCCGGAACTGTTCCATAATCTATAGAATTTTGGAAGATGACAACCAATGCATCCACTATTTCCATGGCTACCTCTTTTAGTACTCTGGGATGCAGATTATAAGGCCCTGGGGATTTATCAGCTTTCAGTCCCATTAATGTCTGCAGCACTATTATTTTACTAATACTAATTTCCTTTAATTTCTCCTTCTCACTAGACCCTTGGTTCCCTAGCATTTCTGGGAAGTTATTTGTGTCCTCTTCCATGAAGACAGAACCAAAGTATTTGTTTAATTGCTCTGCCATTTCCTTGTTCCCCATTATAAATTCTCCCATTTCTGACTGTAAGGGAGCTACATTTGTCTTCACTAATCTTTTTCTTTTTGCATACTTGTAGAAGCTTTTACAATCTGCTTTTATGTTCCTTGCAAGTTTACTCTCATACTTTATTTTTCCCCTCTTAATCAATCTCTTGGTCCTTTTTTGCTGAACTCTAAACTGCTCCCAATCCTCAGGCTTGCTACTTTTTCTGGCAACTTTATATGACTCCTCTTTGGATCTAATACTATCCTTAATTTATTTTGTTAGCCATGGTTGGGCTGCTTTTCCTTTTGTGTTTTTGTGCCAGAAATGAATGTATAACTGTTGCAATTCATGCATTCATTCCTTAAATGTTAGCCATTGCCTATCCACCATCATGCCTTTTAATGAAGTTCCCCAATCTATCATAGCCAACTCACTCCTCATACCTTCGTAGTTTCCTTTGTTTAGAGTTAGGACCCTAGTTTCGGATTGGACTTCTTCACTTTCCATTTTAATGAAGAATTCTATCATGTTATGGTCACTCTTCCCTAAAGGACCCCGCACAACAAGATTATTAATTAACCCCTTCTCATTGCACAATACCCAATCTAGGATAGCCTGTTCCCTAGTTGGCTCCTCAACGTACTGGTCTAAAAAACCATCTCGTACACACTCCAGGAATTCATCCTCCACAGTATTATTACTAATTTGGTTTGGCCAGTCTATATGTAGATTAAAGTCACCCATGATTACTGTAGTACCCTTGTTACATGCATCTCTAATTTCCTGTTTGATGCCATCCCCTACATTACCACTACTGTTTGGAGGCCTATAGACAACAATGTTTTCTGCCCCTTGGTGCTTCTTAGCTCCACCCAGTCTGATTCTACATCTTGATTTTCTGAGCCAATATCCTTTCTCACTATTGCTCTTATTTCATCCTTTACTAACAAGGCCACCCTACCTCCTTTTCCTTTTTGCCTGTCCTTCCTAAATATCGAATATCCTTGGATATTCAGCTCCAAGCCTTGGTCACCCTTGCAGCCATGTCTCCGTAATCGCAATTATATTGTATCCGTTTACATCTATTTGCGCTGTTAATTCTCACAGTCACACCCTCCTGTCCCTGACCACGTGTCAATTCTAAAGTATTTAATCTAAGGGGTGTGGCTGCCTCCTGGAGCAAAAGGTTCAGGTAACTTTCTCCCTCCCTGATGTCTCGCAGTGTCTGCAGCTCGGACTCCAGCTCCTCAACTCGGAGCCGAAGTTCCTCATCGCAAAAATTCAGTTTAGGTGTCATAAATTCACCTTACCTTGAAGGCTGAGCATTCTGTCCTTCCATGATCCCTAAAAATGGCTTTGGGATCCCATCCTCATTGCCAAAATGTAATATATGTGGGTAGAACAAATGAAGGACACAGACACGATGAGTTGCTAGTCCATGTACTTGCTTTATTAGGCCAGAGCGAACTGAGCATTCTCATACCAAAGCATGTGATAAACCATGTGATAATACATTACACCAAGCTTACCTGCTTCCCTGGGATCGGATCCTCCACCCACCCCCCACCCCCCAACAATCAGAGCCCCCCATCTAAAGACCCGCCCCCCATTTAGATTCTTATTTTCCAAGGAGTGTATGGCCTCCTTATTCTTCCTACCAAAATGGACCACCTCATACTTTTCTATATTGAAATTCATTTGCCAATTACATGCCCATTCTGCAAGTTTATTAATATCTTCTTGTATTTTGTCACAGTCTTCCTCAGCATTAACTATACCCCCCAATTTGGTGTCATTCATGCTTTAATGGTAGAAATGACTTCTACCAAATTGTCCTGTCAAAAAAAATTCCTGTGCCACTAATGCGTCAAAAATGACAAGGAAATTCTCCCCAACATTGTCATTTTAGATTGTTTATTGTTTCCTGAAGCAGAGCATTGCACTTTTAAGATGTAGCATCGATTCTTCTTTATGACTGAGAGCAAATAAACCCAGTTCCCAGTAGGGCAAGTCTTGGTCCCATTTGGACTCTCTGAACAGGCTGTCAGCACTGGCAAGGTATTTATCCAGAATAAGGACTGGAAAACCCAAGGTTGAGTCAATCATTTTGCTCTTGTATACCTAACAGGAGATCATTCAGAAAAACATTTACAGAGAGTTGGGAATAAATCACTTTTTCAGTTGGGTGATGGTCGAAGACAAGGAAGGACCAAAAGATGTGCGAGAAAAATTATTTTTAAAACTGTATAGAGAAAGAAAGACTGATGAAAGCCACACTTAGTTAGTGAACAGACATCCTATATATGTGCACCATAGAAATGTACGTAAATATTCTGGCATTATTAATAAGAAACCATCAAATTCATGAAAGAGATGTATTACTAAAATATTGGCAGAGGTCTATAAAACAGTTATATGTATTTGCTACTACATGTATATATGTATGAAAGATGACCAGATAATCTGTCAGGGCAAGTGACTTTGTTTAGTATTTTAATTAATTTATGTATTAATTAGATATCTCTTAGCTGATTCAAATTGATATATTAAAAACAGTGAATGGTTGGAGTATTCAAATGGTATTGTATCTATAAGTGGTGCTGTGAGGGTAATGTTATCTTCATAATGTTACATGACCATCAATCAGCTGAGCTCAAGCCATTTATGCCAATTCTAATATAGTGCTTAACATTCACCAACGTGCATTTCCCAGACAACAGTGGACATCTTGATAAAGTTAAGAAAGGCAGGCCGATTGTACTCACCTTAAGGGCCCACAGAAATTTGTGTTTCCATGTTCCCACTGCTCCTGTTTTGTAAGGAACATGGACCAGTCCCTTCTGTTTAATGGCAGTTGCTGTGCCTCTCTTCCCCAGTGTGTGTTAAATGGTTGCCCAGTCCATTGGATGATTTGGCCTACCATTGCTGGCTGCTTAGCTGCCATCAATCAATCACTCACCAGCATACCTGTCTTACTGGTCTTGTAGTACTGCAGCCCTGCTGCTCAATGTTGCTATTCTCAATAGCCTTGTAGTTACCAGAGGGAAAAGTAGATTGACAGTGCTGCTTCTCCCCATCTCAATGGCTTTGTATTTAATTAATTTTCCCTAGAGAGTACCCGATCTTTAATTAATTTTGTTGACTGAAGCCAGATGTTTATTTAATTAATTCTACTGATCTGCAATGGCTCTTTATTTAGTTAATTTTGTCAACTCATTCCCCAATTATTAAATTAATTTATACCCACCATTGTCAACTTTCTTTTATTTATTTGGTGCAGTTTCTCCCTATTTTCTGTAAGGCTATTTTAAATTCATGAATCAATTATCTTCATTTACTTCATATTTCTTAGTTCCATTTTTATTTTTGACTACCCATCCTCTCCCCCTTCCCCACTCCTCTTTCCTCTCCCTGACATCCCCACTTGTCCTCGCTGCCACTCCTCCTGACCTATTCCTGTAACTGACTTTTATCCTTCATACTTTTCCCCATCTTCTTCTCCCTTTTAACCAACCTCTTGCTATCTCCTCCCCCTCTGCACTCCTTCCCTCCCCCATTCTCCCTGATTCCACTCCCCATCTCATCCACCCTACCCTTCCTCTCTTCCACCCCTTAAAATATTGTGTCACTGGGTCCAGTAAGTGCAGCACCTTATTTTAGGCCCCAACACTGTTCTTTAAGCCTCTAGCAACCTTCATTTCATCCACCCTGGAGACCTCTAGCTCTTTTTCTCTTTGGCCTCTCACTTGACTCTCGCCCTATCTTGCCCCCGATCTTTGGGGGGAGAAATTTGGTATCGCCCCGTTTGGGGCGCAATTATTGGCCAGGCGCAAAGTTTAGCGCCTGACGCTAATTATCGCCTCTGACTGCAAACTTGGCTTTTATCGACCCCTGGAGGTGATTGGAGCGCTAAATCAGGCGCTGCATACCTGTAAGGGCTATTCAACTATGGGAGGCACATCAGGCAAGACCATGGCTGCATACATTAAGGGCTATTCAATTATGGGAGGCACATCAGGCAAGACCATGGCTGTATATTTACTCAGACGCCGTCCTTTTTCTTGCAGGCCAAGCTATCTCATAACAGGAGACAGCAGCAACGGACGGGTGGAGGGCGGCCTCAGCTGCAACCCCTCAGCGATCTTGAGGCGCTGTCCACAGGATTGTGGCAAGCCAGGTGATCGGTCTCATCGCCCCTGGAGAGGTCGACCCCGTTCGGGACAGCAATGGTAAGGTCATCAGCTTTCTCTCCTCTCTCATTCCACTTGTCCCTCACAACACCAGCCTTTGACACTTTCAATCCAACTTACTAAATCGCTCCAGTCCTTCCTCCCTTACTGCCCCTCTGTCCTCACGCTAAAGCCACTCTTGTACCTCCCTGCTTTCATATGGTGATTCACCAGCTGAGGAGACGGGCCCTCAAGCTGCCAGTGGGAGCGAAGCCGCAGGCGAGGAGGAAGAGGAAGCCGGAGCATCAGTGCCACCCTCTCCCAAGGAAGCCCATGCCCACACTGGGACCACGTCTTCCCTGGAGGGGAGCAGGGGGGAAGGGTTTGATGAGGGTGAAGCTCCGGGACCCAGCGGGCTGCAGCAACGCCATGGGGGTAGGGAAGCTCGGGGGCCTTCTCTCCGGAGGGAGAGTAGGCCAGCGAGTCCTGCTGCACTGGACGCAGAGGAGGAGCAGCTCATCACTGAAATGAACACCCAGGCGGTGGACATGCACACTCAGCTCATGGGTGCAGTGGGAAGGGTGCCCGAATGCATTGATGCATTGGCAAGGAGTGTGGAGCACTACGCTGTAGCACAGGCAGATGCCATGCAAATGCTTAGTGCTGCAATTCAGTCACTGGCTGCCATGATCCAATCTCAGACTGGTCTCATGCAGACTCAGATTGAGGCCACGCAAGCACTGACTGCTGCCTTTGTCGCTGGTTCGGACACATTTCCCCGGGGCTCTCACCGCGCCTGCAGCAGGCCAGCAATCTGTGCTCCAGCAGATTGCTCCGGATGCTGAGGTGTTGCCCCGTGGGAGTGCCAGTGTGTCGGTCGAGCAGGGAGTTGCTGTCTTCTCTCAAGATGACAGCATTCCTGCTGCCACCACTGTCACTTCCCCATTGCACTTGCCACCGCCTGTAGGCCAGACTGCTGCCGCCCATGCAGAGTTGGTGCAGTCTGCAGCTGGGCCCTCCAGGCCCAGAGCTGGTCGAGGCCGTCCTTCAAGGGCATCTGTAGTTCCAGGTTCTGACAATCAGCAGAGCTTCCACCAGCCTTGCTGCAGCCACTGGGGCCCCATTACAGAGGAACAGTAGGGTGGGAAGGGGGGAAGTGCGCAAGGGAAGGAGATCACCCTCGAAGGGCAAAAAGTAGGAGGTGTGACGAAATGTTGGGAATTTTTTTATTAAAGGCCGAGGTTCGTGTTCAAACTTTTGTTTAGTGTTTTGGACATTATCTCCAGGTTGTGAGAACCAGTTATGTTAGTTAATGATCTTTTGTGTTTGTTTCTATTAGTTTGTCACGAAGAAATGACACACACAGAGTTTGTAAAATAAAAAAGTTTTTGTATTCAAAATTCAAATGTACTTTGGAATCATTGCTGCCTTGGCCGGCTTTGGGGTTGCGGGTTGCTTTCATTCATGTTGTTCTCCATGCCAGAAGCCATTTCCTCTGTAGGGGCCTAGAAGCGGCTTGTTATCAGTCGTTGACAGACGGCCCTTGCAGTTTCAACATTGTGGACCTCCCTCCCGCCTTGGTGCTGCTGCTGATCATCCTCCTCCTCTTCCTCCTCCTCCGGTGGTGCTCCAAGGCCTGGTGGCATTGGCTGGGTCCCGAGGATTGCCAGGTTAAGAAGAATGCAGCACACAACTGTGAAGAGGGAGACTCGCTCAGGCGAGTACTGCAGGGCTCCTCCTGAGTGGTCCAGACAGCGGAACTGTTGCTTGAGCACGCCGATCGTCTGCTCAATGATGTTCCTGGTGGCGAGATGGCTCTCATTGTACCGCAGCTCAGTAGGGGTGTTGGGGTTACGGAGCGGTGTCATCAACCAGGTGCAGAGTGGATAGCCCTTGTCCCCGAGGCGCCAACCACTTGGCTGATGCGATGCCTGGAAAAGTTCTGGCACAGCAGTCTGGCGCAAGATGAAAGCATCGTGGCTGCTGCCAGGATAGCGGGCATTGACAGCGAGTATCAGCTGTCTGTGGTCACACACCAACTGGACGTTTAAGGAGTGGAACCCCTTGCGGTTTCGGAAAGCCTCTGCATTCTCATGCGGTGTCCGCAATGCCACATGCGTGCAGTCAATGGCGCCCTGCACCACTATCCTCGCAAAGTCCAATGCGCGTACATGCTGTTTGGCCCGGGTCATCGGGAAAGAGATGTACTGGCGTCTCCTTTTATACAGGGCATTTGTGGTCTGATGGATACAGCAATGGACCGCGAACTGGGAGATATTGGCGATGTCCCCAGTAGCTGCTTGAAAGGAGCCGGTGGCATAAAAATTCAAAGCCACTGTGACCTTCACTGCCACCGACAGAGACGTCCTGGTCCTCAGTTGAGGCTGCAGATCTGGCTGCAGCAGGTGGCAGAGCTCAGTGACCACCTCCTTGCTGAAGCGCAGCCTGTGCAAACACTGCTCCTCAGACAAATTAATGTCAGAGAATTGTTCCCGGAATTCCCTGGGAGGGTAAGGTCTCCTGTGCAGAGGCCTGTTGGCCCTCCTCCATCTGGCCATGATTGCCACTCTCTCTCTGCGTCTCTGTTGCCTCCAATTCTGCAGGCGCAGGACGATGCCCCGAATCAGTGCAGCCGCCACAGTCTCTTGGCAATCGAAGTAATGAAGGTCAAATCCAAAAGTACCTGCAAAATGATGCTCAGTAGCCAAAACTACTTCACACAGCGTTGACTCTATGCAGAAGTCTCTCTATCTCTCTCTCAGAATCTCTCTATCAGAATGAGTGGTGCAAAAATGTCTACCACAGAAAAAGGCAGGAAGAGGCCGTCTTTAAGTAGTGCCCTCCCAGCCCCTCACCGACTGGGAAACGTTCCAGTCTCCCTGTTGTTGCTTGCGCCAGGCGAAAAGGAGGGGGGCGCCACTCAATATCCGGTCTGGGGCGCCACCAGGGCATTGCACGCTCGACTGACGTCACGATCTGCGGGCGCAGAAGATCGGGGCGGTAAACCTTTGCACCACCGCAAAAACTCTAGTCAATTTCGCGAGCGGCGCAAACATCGCCGCGCCCGGGTGCTAGTTGCTTTGCACCCCAGAATGGGAGGCGCAAACCAACTAAATATTCCCCCCCCGGTGTCTTACCTTAGTCCTGGTCCAATTATTTTCCAACTTCTAATCCTCCTTGACTTGAAGATTGCATTTAGTCTTGATTTCGCAACATCGTGAGAGATCGACTCAAGTACCTAGAGAGCACCTAGTGTTATTATCAAGGTCTGAGGTCAGGTATAGCTCATCCACTTGTACAGTAAAGTACTGCCCCAACAATGTACCTTAGCGTAGTCCCAAGCACTCCTACAGCATCAGAAATAATGTATCTATTTCCCATGCCAGTCATTTTTCTGACTTCTCTAAGTGAGATCACCAATGGGGAATTATGGATCCAAACTCGCCAGTAACTAGTTTCAGATTGTTCCAACTCTTTCATGAAAGGTCATACAGTGGAAAAAGAGTATGGTCGCAATCCATCAATCTGGGTTGGTTTCAAACCAAGATCCAAGAAGTAATAAAATAGAAAATACTGCACGTACACCATAGATCTGGCAGCATCTATAAAGAGAAAAGATCGGCTAATTGAGAGGTATCTGTCTACTGTGTTCTGTACTATCCACTGTGTCAATATGTCTCAACTTTATTTTTACTTGCTTTATATCATTTGCCGGTTTCAAATAGGACTGAAAAAGAGGAAGCTGCCTCAAAAGGGCACAAATGGGTTGAGTTTGGACATTAGTTACAGAAACATAGAAACATAGAAGATAGGAGCAGGAGTAGGCCATTCGGCCCCTCGAGCCTGTTCCGCCATTTAATGAGATCATGGCAGATCATCCAAATTCAGTACCCTGTCCCTGCTTTCTCCCCATATCCCTTGATCCCTTTAGCCTTAAGAAATATATCTAACTGCTTCTTGAATATATTTAATGAATTGGCCTCAACTGCCTTCTGTGGTAAAGAATTCCACAGGTTCACCACTCTCTGGGTGAAGAAATTCCTCCTCATCTCAGTCCTAAATGGCTTACCCCTTATCCGTAGACTGTGACCCCTGGTTCTGTACTCCCCCGCCATCGGGAACATCCTTCCTGCATCTAGTCTGTCTAGCCCTGTTAAAATTTTATAAGTTTCAATGAGATCCCCTCTCATTCTTCTAAACTCTAGCGAATACAAGCCCAATCGACCCAATCCCTCTTCATACGTCATTCCTGTCATCCCAGGTATCAGTCTGGTGAATCTTCGCTGCACTCCCTCCATGGCAAGAACATCCTTCCTCAGATAAGGTGACCAAAACTGCACACAATACTCAAGGTGTGGTCTCACCAAGGCCCTGTACAACTGCAGCAAGACATCCTTGTTCCCGTACTCGAATCCTCTCACTATGAAGGCCAACATACAATTTGCCTTCTTAACCGCCTGCTGCACCTGCATGCTTACCTTCAGTGACTGGTGCACAAGGACACCCAGGTCTCGTTGCACTTCCCCTTTTCCCAATCTATTGCCGTTCAGATAATAATCTGTCTTCCTGTTTTTGCCAGCGAAGTGGATAACCTCGTATTTATCCACATTCTACTGTATTTGCCATGCATCTGCCCAATCACCCAACCTGTCCAAATCATACTGGAGTTTCTCTGCATCCTCCTCACAGCACACACACCCACCCAGTTTTGTGTCGTCTGCAAACTTGGAGATATAACATCTAGTTCCCTCGTCTAGATCATTTATATATATTGTGAATAGCTGGGGTCCTAGCACCGATCCCTGCGGTACCTCACTAGTCACTGCCTGCCACTCGGAAAAAGACCCGTTTATTCCAACTCTTTGCTTCCTGTCTGCCAACCAGTTCTCTATCCAAGACAGTACCTTGCCCCCAATCCCATGTGCTTTAACATTGCACGCCAATCTCTTATGCAGGACCTTATCGAAAGCCTTCTAAAAGTCCAAATACACCACATCCACTGGTTCTCCCTTATCTATTCTACCAGTTACATCCTCAAAAAATTCCAGTAGATTAGTCAAGCATGATTTACCTTTTGTAAATCCTTGTTGACTTTGTCTGATCCTGTCACTGTTTTCCAAGTGCTCTGCTATTACATCTTTGATAATGGACTCTAGCATTTCCCCCACTACCAATGTCATGCTTACCGGTCTATAATTCCCCGTTTTCTCTCTACCACCTTTTTTAAATAGTGGGGTTACATTAGCTATCCTCCAATCCATGGGAACTGTTCCAGGGTCTATAGAATTTTGGAAGATGACCAGCAATGCATCTACTATTTCTAGGGCCACTTCCTTAAGTACCCTAGGATGTAGATTTCAGGCCCTGGGGATTTATCGGCCTTCAATCCCGTCAATTTCCCTAACACCATTTCCCTACAAATACTGATTTCATTCAATTCCTCCCTCTCATTAGAACCTATGTTCCCCGACATCTCTGGAAGGTCATTTGTGCCCTCCTTTGTGAAGACAGAACCAAAGTATGTATTTAATTGGTCTGCCATTTCTTTGTTCCCCATTATAAATTCCCCTGATTCTGATTGCAAGGGACCTATGCTTGACTTCACCAATCTTTTTCTCTTCACATATCTATAGAAGCTTTTGCAGTCAGTTTTTATGTTCCCTGCAAGCTTACTCTCATAATCTATTTCCCCCCTCTTAATTAACCCCTTTGTCCTCCTTTGCTGAATAATAAACTGCTCCCAATCCTCAGGTTTGCTGCTTTTTCTGGCCAAATTATATGTCCTCTCCTTGGATCTTATGCTATCCCTAATTTTCCTTGTTAGCCACAGCTGAGTCACCTTTTGTGTTTTATTTTTATGCCAAACAGGGATGAACAAATTCTGTAGTTCATCCATGCAATCTTTAAATGTTTGCCATTGCCTATCCACCGTCAACCCTTTAAGTAATGTTCCCCAATCCATCTTAGCCAACTCGTGCCTCATACCATCGTAGTTTCCTTTATTTAAATTCAGGACCCTAGTCTCTGAGTCAACTACTTCATTCTCCATCTTAATGAAGAATTCATCACATTATGATTGCTCCTCCCCAAGGGGCCTCGCACAACAAGATTGCTAATTAATCCTTTCTCATTACATAATACCCAGTCTAAGATGGCCTGATCTCTAGTTGGTTCCTCGACATATTGGTCCAGGAAACACTCTAGGAATTCCTCCTCCACAGTATTGTTACTAATTTGGTTAGCCCAATCTATATGTAGATTAAAGTCACCCATGATAACTGCTGTGCCCTTATTGCACACATCTCTAATTTCCCATTTAATGCCATCCCCAACCTCAGCATTACTGTTCGGGGGTCTGTATAAAACTCCCACTAACGTTTTCTGCCCCTTCGTATTTCTCAGCCCTGCCCATACAGATTCCACATCATCAGAGCTAATATCCTTCCTTACTATTGTGTTAATCTGCTCTTTAACCAGCAATGCTACCCCACCTCCTTTTCCTTTTAGCCTGTCTTTCCTGAATATTGAATACCCCTGGATGTTGAATTCCCAGATTTGGTCACCCTGGAGCCATGTCTCCGTAATCCCAATTATATCATATCCGTTTACATCTATTTGCACAGCTAATTCATCCACCTTATTACGAATGCTCCTCGCATTAAGACACAAAGCCTTCAGGCTTGATTTTTTAACACTCTAAGTCCTTTTAGAATTATTATTTACTGTGGCCCTGTTTGATTTACACCCTTGATTTCTTTACCTTCCACTTTTGCTTTTCTCCTTCCTGTCTTTTGTTTCTATCCTTGCTTCCCTTTCCTCTGTCTCCCTGAACAGGTTCTCAACCCCCTGTCATTTTAGTTTAAACCCTCCCCAACAGCACTAGCAAACACTCCCCCTTGGACATCAGTTCCGGTCCCGCCCAGGTGCAAACCGTCCAGTTTGTACTGGTCCCACCTCCCCCAGAACCGGTTCCAATGTCCCAGGAATTTGAATCCCTCCCCCTTGCACTATTCCTCTAGCCACGTATTCATCTGAAATATCCTTCTATTTCTACTCTGACTAGCACGTGGCACTGGTAGCAATCCTGAGCTAGAGAGACAAAATGCAGACTGGGTCATGAGCCAGCAGTCATTTTGGGAATAAAGAGGATGCAGAAAAAAGCATTAACATGTGGTACAACTAAGATCAAGTGTTACCTTTCAGTTAGCAGTAGGGCATGACACATTGCGTCAAAATATAGAAATGTATTCCTCTATGTGCAACATAATGGAAACTATGTTCACCTGCTGCAATGTGCAGAGATGAAGGGGGCTAAATTGGATGGCCCCCCAAAAACAGGCGCTGGGATCCTGATGTGTGATTAACCCGCGCCCGTTGATTGAAATGCAGGCAGCATGCCAACTTTGTAACTTGAAAGAACTATGGAAAGCACCAAACACTTGTATAATCATAGCACCAGCCAGAAGAAATCAACCAGCAACTATGCTGTAAGTAGTTGATTATCTCTTTCAATAGTGCTGTTGGGGTTCCTTCCTGCTGTTTAATGCATGCTCAGCTGTGTAAGGTTAAGAGTAAGAGAGGGCATTGGCTGGAACATTGAGCTGGCGTCAAATCAGCATTGCACGCTGTACACGTCATGATCTGCCTGCTCTGCATACTTCCGGTGGACATTAGCTGCGCGTGCGCTAACGCCCACACCAAGATGGAATCTGGCGCGATTTGTGGTAGAAGTGTGCGTGCACGCATCAGATGCCATTTTGTTCCCCGAATGGCACCCATAGCCCCCAAACAACAGGCGCTACCGAGCCCAATTTCGCGGCATAAGAGTCACACAAAGGATGGATTCCTGCCATTTAAGTGCAAATAGCCAACTGTTTGAAGTAACAATAGAAATGTGATTGTACAATAAATTTTAAATTGTTTTTCCAAAATCAAACTTGATCTATCTAATGTAACATTAGTTTCAGATTACAGTGTTTATAATTACGGAAAAGTAATTTCACTTTGAATCAATAAAATACCCCATTTAATGCTGTTATTTTAATTTTCTGACCAATACTCTGAGCCCTGTAGGTCTAATTGGTTTGTGTGAAACATTCATGGATAAAAAATTAAGAATTTACTCACAAAAGATAGACAGTCATCTTTTAATCTGCTTATTTGTGACACTGCAAATAATGAAATCTAACAGATCACAGTGTTCCACGCATTTTTCATTTGTCTTCCCCTTTGTATGGAGACAAAATCCTCATCAATGAATCTTTTACATGAACCAATTAAGGATCCAGTGAGTGGCACAATGATGCACAAGAAAAATGAGTGTGTCAGCAGTATCTGACAGGCACATTGAAAAACTGTGTCAGGTAAGACACTGCATCAAAATCACACTCCCTCAGAGCAAAGTGATACATGAGAACGTTATCATAAAGAAGCTGATAACAAACAGCAGAAAAAGTGGTAAAAAAGATAAACGGCCAAAAATAGCTATATCCTGACCATAATTAATAAAGTCGTTATGGTAGATTACTACTGGTTCTTATTTTAGCTGTGAATGGACGAAAGAAGTTTTGCATACAACAAAAGTGATTTTGGTTTTGATGTTTAATAAACTATGTGATTTGAAAACAAACATTCTATTCAATTGGTATTAATTCCATACTAAAACTATTGATTTCCAGCAAACTCTAAATAATTGCTTTTAATTTTGAGAAAGTGTAACAGTGTCCTTAGATTAATTGATTTTAAAGAACCAATTAAACTCTACAAAGAAATGTCTTTATTGATTAGCTGCACCACTATGGAATTTTGAAGTGTGAATTACAATCCTGAATAAATAGTTGCCATGGTAATATCTTTTATGACGGAAAAATTTACATTTCAATTTGTGATTACGTCTTTGTTTGATGAGAAACTCTTCACACATTTTATTGATAATAACAAAAAGAATTTGAGGATATCTATTCAACCTCTTTTGCTGGATAAAGTGTAATTTTTACCTATTAGTAATTTAAACAGCAACTTACTGCTAATAGGAAATTGAAATTCTTGGTATAAAATCTCATTTAGGTGCTGTTGATGCTTGCTCATTTCTGTCAACATAGGTTTAAAATGATGGTAAGATTTTTCAGCGAGTGGGTTGAAAAAAGCAATTAAAGCTGCTGTTGAGTGGATGGATGCTTCAGTTCCCCCAGTTGCATGGTGTGCACACATGACGATGTATGTCACACTCAAAATAACCCTGAACAAGATTCATTAGGCGATAATCCCAAGATGAATACAGTATAGCAACATGGCATTTTGGAGGAGGAACAGGACAAACAAGAGGTTTTGGGTTTTAAGTGGTGTATTATCAGTAGAGAACCATATCGTGGGAAGAGAATAAACAGGTGTAGAATGGCCTACATGGGCTGAACAGAGGAGTAGTGTATGAAGAGTTTCCAGTTCTCCAGGAAGCCACTTCCAGTGGTTTGTTGAATGGCCATGAAAATGACAATACAAATGATTTTTTTTAACTACTTGGTCATTTCAATCACTGGGGGTAGGGGCGGATGAATTTCTCAGACAAAACACTATGTCCACTTGCATTGAAGAGGTGACTGATGCACTGTTCCCAAAGGGCTGCTTATCCATCTTCAACCATATGCAAATAAACAGTTGAAGAAACGGCAGCAGTTCCTTCAGGTCTTGGATGTGATTGATTACTTGTGGAGCTAAAGCCACTAACAGTCAATCTTACAACATATATCAACTGCGCATGCTTCTTTTCCTCAATATTAAGATGATCTGCAATGCTCTAAAAATAAGATGAGGTAGAATTTCTGTGGGGGGTTTATGCCATTCCTCTTAGGTTTCTACTGATCGTCTGCCAAGGTTACAGCGAGAGATTCTACAAATCACTTTTCATTCACCCTAGTCTTTAACTTTTCCTGTGACATTTCAACTGCAATGATGTGTTGCACTATAGACTAAAAATGTGACTCATGATCCACTGTATGATCTACAGACTCCAACATAGTATATGTACAACTAGACATACGAGACGTTGTTCAGCATCTTCAAGCAGCAATTTTTGTACCCTGTTTTTGCAGAATGAGCAAGATGAAGTGTACACAATATTCTTGGTATGCTGCATAGCCTGACCATTCAGAAAGCTATCCACCTCAAAATTAAATAGGAATGCACCCGTGTCTTGGAGGATGATGGTCGTCAACAGCCTGCACCTGTAGAAGATAGGATTGGCATGAGAGGTTAGCAATGATCTGACTATTACTTTTTGCAGTTAAAGGAATCTCCTATAAGAAGGCAAGAAACCTCACACACTCTCTGCCTGGTACAAGGCTAGACATACTAAATCGTCAAACAAACCTCGCGCCAACATGAGAGATTGCACATGGATATATGATGATAACATATCTGTTGCAGGTCTGAGGGGAGGAAAAGCAGCGGCAGCTATTTGTTGTAGGCACCCATAAAGGAAAATCTGGCCTATAATCTCTTCTGTGTCTGATTCTTTGAAAATAATTCATTTTATTTGGACTTAAAATTAGAACAATTATTTTAATAACATTTTATCAGGATAAATAACTGTATCTGCTAATTCACTAATCATTGATTTCAGAAATTTATTGAATTACTGTCAAAAATACAAATAATGTTTGCAGATATTAATTCTCACAGAGCGAATGGTCTCAAAAGAATAACGCTTATTTCTGATGCAACCTGCATAAAAGAAAGAAAGACTTGCATGCATATAGCGCCTTTCACAAACCTCAGGCGTCCAAGAGCGCTTTACAGCCAATTAAATACTTTTGAAGTGTCGTCACTGTTATAATGTAGGAAAATGTGTCGAACAAATAACAGTATTATTGAATTAAATGTAACGTAACAACAACTGCTCAACAGTTTATGGCCATGTAGAGCAATGCCGCAATACAGTCTTACTGTATCGTTAGCACTTGCCTTCTTTTCTGATTTATTGAGTCCACCCTTATCTTTATTGAGCATCATTTGTGTTGTCTATTTTTTCCGTATTAATTGGATATAAACTTCATAACCATCAATAAGTTGTCACTCATAATTCTAATATAGTCGACTTTTTCCAGGACAATATCCATGGAACTATTCAAAAAGCATGTCATAGTAATAGTCATTTTATGTAGAGAGTATCTTATATGATTTCACTATTAATAAAGGATTCAGGAACAGTGACTGTTCTATACTAAAATCTGTGTTGATTAAAGAATGTACTAATGAGAGACTACAGTTTTATCAAACTTATTTTTAGAAAGCGCTAATGTACAATAATAATTAAATCAATCAATACATAATTTTGCACAATTTATTAACCTACAAATGCATTCATAGGTTCCTGCAAAGGATACCATACACATACACTGCATGCACAGCTGTAACCTACAGAGATTGTACACCACTGCCTTATTAACATACAACTATTGGATATCAAACCTAAAATAGCTTTGATTTCCCTTTACCTTAAGTTTCTCTGAACAAGGACACTCAGACATTTATCTAGAAATGGGGCTCCTCTAGGCACATGATGTTAGTTCTAGTATTTGAGCAGTAATGTGGCTGCCAATGCATCTCCCGTGAGAGTGAGTCGTATTGGTTTTAGTATACACAAGAATAATGGAAAGCTGTGATTTGATTCTGCTTATCACATGCGGCACCCAAAACCCCCACAATGGGAGTCAGTGTAAAAAAATGACAATTAAACTTTGACTTCAACACTTTAGGCAATGTGACAGGATTCCAGAATAACATAATGCAAGCCATACATAATAGATGAAGTAGAACTCACAATTCAGTGGATCTTTCCATCTTGGCATTCTTGCAAACTAATGCTGCTTTTGGATGGGCCAATTAAAATGGGACAGTTGAGAAATATAAAATCTGTTTCTGACATTACTATTTGAAGGAAGTACAGTTCTCAAAATTCCACACAATAGGCTTGATTCTGTGGTCAGGCCAAAAAGTGGCTACATTCCTTGCACCGACAGGAATACCCACTCTTAAAGGGTTGCTGCACTTAAAGGGACACTGCATAATTTCGGGTAGAGGCTGCCTGCAGATAAAGAAGATGATTGGAGGAGCCCATGGAGGCAGAGCCGCACTTCAACCTCCTTGCGAGCATTTTGCACTCATTTAGTGGCTAAGAGATTGTAACAGCTGCCCCTCAGGTGAAAGGAACCATTTAGGCCTTGTTACTGTGTTCACAGTTATTGGTAACAGAACCTATGTTAAGGTGTTCCCTTTGTTTTGTGTTGGTTCACCTAAAATAAAAAAGCTAGCAACAAAGAGGAGAAGGAGGAAGCAACCCCATCACATCAACACCCGTCAAGCACTCCAGACTCTCAAATCACCAGCCGTGGAACATCCATTTCAGGGAAACAGATTGGTCGGGGGCGTGTGGGCTAGGGGGTGAGGGTGGGTCAGGGGCATTGAGGAAGGAGCATAGGGTGAATCAATGAGGAAAAGCAGAGGTTGCATACTGAGCTGTATTGCTTTATCAGTAGAAACTCTTCTTGCATCCTTTGGGAATCTTCAGAATATCCTGAATGGAATGCAGCCGTGCTACTCCAACATCAGGTGTATGAAAGGGTTTGAAAAACCAACAGAGCACCATGGAACAAGTAACAAATGCAGGACATCCTGCAGGGGGGCGCCTGAGGGCAGAAGGCCCAAGTGCTGGTGTCACTTTGCTAGCCAACAATATATTAACAACAATTAGCATTTATATAGCGCCTTTAACATAGTAAAACATCCCAAGGCACTTTGCAGGAGCGTTATCAAACAAAATTTGATACCGAGCCGCATAAGGAGATATTAACACAGGTGACCAAAAACTTGGTTAAAGAGGTAGGTTTTAAGGAGCGTCTTAAAGGAGGAAAGAGAGATGGCAAGGCAGAGAGGTTTAGCAAGGGAATTCCAGAGCTTAGGGCCTAGGACACTAAAAGCATAGCCACCAATGGTGGAGTGATTAAAATCAGGAATGCGCAAGGTGCTAAGATTGGAAGAGTGCAGAGATTTTGGAGAGTTGTAGGGCTAGAGGAGGTTACAGAGATAGGGAGGGGCGAGGCCATGGAGGAATTTGGAAACAAGGTTGAGGCATTGCAGGACCGGGAGCCAATGTAGGTCAGCGAGCACAGGGGCGATGGGTGAAGGCGATTTGGTGTGGGTTAGGATATGGGCAGCAGAATTTTGGATGAGCTCAAGTTTACAGAAGGTGCAAGGTGGGAGGCCAGCTAGGGGAGCATTGAAGTAGTCGAGACTAGAGGTAACAAAGGCATGGATGAAAGTTTCAGCAGCAGATGAGCTGTGGCAGGGGCGGAGATGGGCGACGTTGCAGAAGTGGAAGTAGGTGGTCTTGGTGATCGGGTGTCATCTCAGGTTCAAATAAAATGCCAAGGTTGCAAACAGTCTGATTCAGCCTCAGACAATGGTCAGGGCGAGGGATGGAGTCGGTGGTTAGGGAACAGAGTTTGTGGTGGGGACCAAAGACAATGGGCTGGATTTTACCAGCCCTGAGGAGGCGGGTTTGGAGGCGGGACTGCTGGGAAAATCCCCAAAAATGGGAGTGGGTCCCAAACCCACTCCCAACCCGCCTCTAACCAGTCTTCCCAAGAGTTGGGTCCCCGATTTGCGCAGGGACCCAACTCCTAGCGGCGGGAAGAGGATTATAGCCACTTAACTGCCTGTTAACAGGTAGTTAACAGGCGGTTAAGAGGCTTTTTCCAATTTTTCGACTGCTGCTGTGGGCTTCCCGATATCAGGGAACTCCGCCAGGGTAAGTGAGGCGTGCTGTGGGTCTGTTGTTATGTTGGTGTTTGGATGACAGCTGCAGAGGTGGTGTGAAGGATCCAATTGGACACTGGTTAGTATCAGAGATAAGGACATGTTGTGAAAGTAATTTTTTATGTGGTTAGATGATTCTGCAGGTGACAAGCTGTGAAGTGTTTGTGTAGCCTCATCTCATCGGGAGAAGTGACAGATGGCTTCTGCAATCTCAGCTGCAGCTGCCATCTGTTTTATCCTAAGGAGAGAGTAATTGGAGTGCCTGGGGGCAAGGGCTCACCTTTGGACAGTGATTGTCAAACACTGTCAAATCATCTGTCAAACAAGTGTGGTGCATATGCCTTTAAGAAAACCGGCAGATGAAGCATCATCAACTGACGTCATCTGACACCAGCTTTCCTTAATTGGCCGGCAAGCCCGCAGGGTGGCCTTAACAAGGCCAATCAGGGCAAAATAGCGTTTGTTCATCAGACATCACTGGGAGCGGGACTAGAACCCAGTCAGCCTAACCTCGGTGGTGGGAAAATTATCGGGAAGAATTCTGAAGGAGAGGACAAATCTTCATTTAGAAAGACATGGATTAATCAAGGATAGTCAGCACGGATTTGTTAAGGGAAGGTCGTTTCTGACAAACTTGATTGAATTTTTTGAGGAGGTAACAAGGAGGGTAGATGAGGGTAGTGCGATTGATGTAGTGTATATGGACTTTAGCAAGGCTTTTGATAAGGTTCCACATGACAGACTGGTCACGAAGTTAAAATCCCATGGGATCCAGGGCAAAGTGTCAAGTTGGCTTCAAAACTGGCTCGGAGACAGGAAGCAGAGGGTAATGGTTGATGGGTGTTTTTGTGACTGGAAGGCTGTTTCCAGTGGGGTTCCGCAGGGCTCAGTACTAGGTCCCTTGTTTTTTGTGGTATATATCAATGATCTAGACTTGAATATAGGGGGTATGATTAAGAAGTTTGCAGATGATACTAAAATCGGCTGTGTGGTTGAAACTGAAGAAGCTGTAGGTTGCAGGAAGATATCAATAAATTGGTCAGGTGGGCAGAACAGTGGCAAATGGAATTCAATCCAGAGAAGTGTGAGGTAATGTATTTGGGAGGGCTAACAAGGAAAGGGAATACACATTAAATGGTAGGACACTGAGTAGTGTAGAGGAACAAAGGGACCTTGGAGTGCATGTCCACAGATCCCTGAAGGTACTCCAGTACTACCTGCCTGGTCTTCCTCTTCTGTCTGACGGTCACCCATTCCCTCTCTGCCTGCACACTCTTAAGCTGCGAGGTGACCACCTCCCGAAACGTGCTCTCAGCCTCGCGGATGCACAGCAGTGACTGCAGCCGCCGCTCAAGCTCCGTAACCCGGTGCTCGAGCTGCTGTAGCTGGCGACACTTCCCGCACATGTGGTCGTCCAGACCACGGGAGGTGTCCAGGACTTCCCACATGGCACAGGATGTACATTCCACGGGTGTGAGCTGCCCTGCCATACCTCTAATTAACAGACTATTTACTAACCTAGCTGGAATAAACTTAAAAACTTTAAGAAAGCCAAATAAAAACACTTACCAGATACTCAGCAATCAGCTCCCTCTTTTTGAAGGTTTAGTTTTTAATCCCAGCTCTTAATTTAAGCCAATGCCCAAGATAAAGAGAGAAATACTGACCAGCCAATCACTTCCCTGCTTTCCTGTGATGTCACTCCTTGTTTTTGTTGTCAGGTCCGCTGCCTCCGCGGATCTGGCAACTGTATCTACCAGCACAGTCGCGGGACCTGGGAAAGTACCAATGAAACTCCCCTGTGTTCTGGACTGGGCTCCGAAGATTACCGAGTTAACACTAGCTGAAATGATATTCAATCGGATTTGTAAGCTGCTTTATTCCACAATAGTCAAAATATACAGAACACTGAGTATGATGAGAGACACTTGATACAATCAGTACAACTTCTGTTTGTGTGCTATTGCAAAAATAACACACATATGTGTGAACAGCAAAAGGCCCAAAATAGATCTCCAGCCAAAGATTTTTCTATTACCATTTAATTTTTTCTATTACTTTCTGTTCTTAAAAAAGTGAGAAAATACCATATATACATGAACTACCAATCAAAATAAAGTTCATTGATAAAAACATTCTGTAATCTAATCTATTCATTACATCATAGAATCATAGAATCATAGAAGGTAGGAGCAGGAGTAGGCCATTCGGCCCCTCTAGCCTGCTCCGCCATTCAATGCGATCATGGCTGATCATCCAAATTCAGTACCCTGTCCCTGCTTTCTCCCCATATCCCTTGATCCCTTTAGCCTTAAGAAATATATCCAACTCCTTCTTGAATCTATTTAATGAATTGGCTCTACTGCCTTCTGTGGCAGAGAATTCCACAGGTTCACCACTCTCTGGGTGAAGAAATTCCTCCTCATCTCCGTCCTAAATGGCTTACCCCTTATCCTTAGACAGTGACCCCTGGTTCTGGACTCCCCGACCATCGGGAACATCCTTCCTGCATCTAGTTTGTCCTGTCCTGTCAGAATTTTATAAGTTTCAATGAGATCCCCTCTCATTCTTCTAAACTCCAGCGAGTATAAGCCCAATCGACCCAATCTCTCTTCATACGTCATTCCTGCCATCCCAGGTATCAGCCTTGTGAATCTTCGCTGAACTCCTTCCATGGCAAGAACATCCTTCCTCAGATAAGGCGACCAAAACTGCACACAGTACTCAAGGTGTGGTCTCACCAAGGCCCTGTACAACTGCAGCAAGACATCCTTGTTCCTGTACTCAAACCCTCTCGCTATAAAAGCCAACATACCATTTGCCTTTTTAACCGCCTGCTGCACCTGCATGCTTACCTTCAGCGACTGGTGCACAAGGACACCCAGGTCTCATTGCACTTCCCCTTCTCCCAATCTATTGCCATGCAGATAATAATCTGCCTTTCTGTTTTTGACACCAAAGTGGATAACCTCGCATTTATCCACGTTATATTGTATCTGCCACGCTTCTGCCCAATCACCCAACCTGTCCAAATCATCCTGGAGTTTCTCGGCATCCTCCTCGCAGCACACACGCCCACCCAGTTTTGTGTCAGTGCATCATGTCAGTATATATTGGCAACTATATATGAAAGTTCATTACAACATCAGACTGTCATGTTGAATCAGGACTGGATCAGCACCTCGAATATCGTGACCCTGAAATTCCTCGAGGTCTACTCCACCAGCATAAGTGTGGGAGAACAGAACCTCCGCCCACCCTAGCCCTACGCCGGAGGCCCATTACACATCCTGGAGACGGGCATTTACATGGATGGGACAAGCAGCATCTGCCCTGAACCACCAGCTAGAATGTCAGAGTGGAGCCATCCTATAACAGTGGAAGGAGGTTCAATGAGGCCCCAAAGAAAGTTTTCTTCTTCACCTCTTCTGAAGATAATTGATTCTGCTGGATTTAATTATCTTTCCCCAGTAAAGGTTTGGGGCCTTTTAACAAGCATCAGCGGGACTCATGCAACTCTCAGCTAGCGTGAGTTCCACTGAGACCTATGCAGAGTATAACAGGCCAGAATTTCCAGCATAGCCCAGGAGCTCCTCCAGACACATCCACTGCCCCCGCCCCCCCTATCCAGCCCCCCCACCACACTCCCACCCACTGGAATTCAAAGGGCCTCAGGAAATGGCTCAGAATTGGGCTGATGTTCAGGCTTGGGCTGATAAGTGGCAGGTAACATTTGCGCTACAGAAGTGCCAGGCAATGACTATCTCCAACAAGCGAGAGTCTAACCACCTCCCCTTGACATTCAATGGCATTACCATCACCGAATCCCCCACCATCAACATCCTGGGGGTCACCATTGACCAGAAATTTAACTGGACCAGCCACATAAATACTGCAACAAGAGCAGGTCAGAGGCTAGGTATTCTGCAGCAAGTGTCTCACCTCCTGATTCCCCAAAGCCTTTTCACCATCTACAAGTCACAAGTAAGGAGTGTGATGGAATACTCTCCACTTGCCTAGATGAGTGCAGCTCCAACAATACTCAAGAAGCTCGACACCATCCAGGACAAAGCAGCCCGCTTGATTGGCACCCCATCCACCACCTTAAACATTCACTCTACAAGATGCATTGCAGTAACTTGCCAAGGCTTCTTCGGCAGCACCTCCCAAACTCGTGACCTCTTCCACCTAGAAGGACAAGGGCAGCAGATGCATGGGAACACCACCACCTCCAAGTTCCCCTCCAAGTCACACAACATCCTGACTTAGAAGTATATCGCCGATCCTTCATCGTCGCTGGGTCAAAATCCTGGAACTCCCTACCTAACAGCACTGGGAGTACCATCACCACACGGACTGCAGCGGTTCAAGAAGGCGGCTCACCACCACCTTCTCAGCAGCAATAAATGCTGGCCTTGCCAGCGACACCCACATCCCATGAACGAATAAAAAAAAAGAATTCTGATGTAACTGGGTTCCATCTCAAATTCCTCGCTCCTTTGGGTGGATTCATACATTCAGCCCTCTCCAGCCCGAGGAATATTGGGACCATTACAGCTTTGACATAGGCATGCGTAGGAGTTTGATGTATTGCTGAGATTACATAGAGTGCCTGAAGGCACTGATGTCAACTATTACAACAACTTTGATTTTGCTTTGAAGTGTGAACAGATGAGAGATGTTCATTGCTCCAGGCAGATGCAGGTAATTTCAAAGGTGAATTATTTCACATCCTTCTGTGTCCATTTAGCCGTTCATTTACACATGTTATGTGTATAAATGATATTTGCACTGCTGCTGATATTACTCATGCTCTCTAGAATAATGAACCATGTTACAGTAACAAAAGATTATGAACAGAAGCTCAGATTTGTGATTAAATAATAACCGGTCATTTTTCATTTTCTTTTTTTATTTCCAGAAAAATAAATAACTAATCACACTGACTTTTTAAAGCGAGTCTGACAGATCTGGAGTTTTGGGACACCTCAAGGTACTTAATATTAGAATTCCAAGCATTATCTGCAGGCTGATTAAAGGAAATATGGGAATAATTGGGAGGCTGTAGCTGTAAGAGCATTTAACAGAAACAGTGAAAAACTGTCCGGAAATATGAAAAAGTAAATGGTGGACTGATGGAAGAAAGTGGCAACAGATTAATCACTCACGTTCTGAACATTCTTAGCCTCTAAAACAGATGTTAGAAACACTTGCAAAAAGTTGAAAAATACTTCAATTGAACTCATTAGGGCCTCGTTAAAGATCATGAATGGGTAATTAGTGCAGCATCTACAGTTACAAGAAGTATGTTGAAAGGTGAATATTTTACAGAAGTTCAGATCTCATCTCAATGAGGGTTATGAATACAAAGAATTTTAAGTACTGGTGACCAGCATTAGTATAGTGATCATTGCTAGCTATATCATCGTTGAAGAGGGGGAGGAGATGAAGATCTAGGAGTGTAGAGAGAATGGGAGGGTCATCATTCACAATAGGTACTACCTCAGGCAGTGGGCATACCACAATATAGTCAGTTACCTAGACACAGTGGAGGCACAGTCCCTGAGCGGAGTGAAGTTAGTTTTTTTTGCTGCTCATCTCTCACTGTTGCTACTTAGGAATTCAGCTCAGGATGTGTGTTTCATTTGCGGATATTAAAAGTTTAAAAAATAGGCTTAACGCTACTGTGGGAGGGGAGGGTGAATTTCCTCACAATTTTTGGCACATTAGCAGTGTATAAAGGCGGGCAGAATTTGTTTCTGGCTGGAAAATCAGGAAGAAACTGTTTCTGCCCAGTTTCTACCATGCAAACGCTTCCCCCGAGCTCCCACAATCTGCCCACAAGGTCCCAATTGACCTCATTAACATATCTTATAATGAGGACCACTGGTGCGGCAGCTCCAAGTTTCCAGGTTTTACTCCTAATGCACTCTGGGTAACTTCGGCAGCAGCTGCCGGCATCAACTAATATTGGTGGAAATTAGGAGATCTTGAGACGGAATTAACTTTAACTTGGAGGCGAGTAGGGAGTGGCGGGGCTGGATTGCGGTCGGGAAACCCGGGAGAATGGGTTTCCCTCAGGCCCTGCCGAATTTAACGGCAGGGCCTGATTAACATTTTTTTTCTCTGTTTGCCGCCCGTAGTTAACCAGATTGAGAGGCTGTCTGGCTGGCAGGCTGTCAGGGGGCAGAGAGAAGGGAGGGAGAGATCAAAGGCTGGAGGGGGTGTCGGGGGCCGGGGATTGGAGGCGGGTAGGGGTCGGGATTCAGATTTCTAACACTTTAACCTCCCACCCAACCCAAACCTGCCGCTGCTTTGGGGTAAAATTCCCCCCATAGAATTTTATAGCATAGAAACAGACCATTCGGCCCAAGAGGTTTATGCCAGTGTTTACGCACCACATGAGCCTCCTCCAACCTTACTTCATCTAACCTTATCAACAAATCCTTCTATTCCTTTCTCCCTCATGGACTTATCTAGCTTCCCTTAAATGCATCGGAGCTAATCACCTCAGCCACTCCAAGTGGTAGTCAGTTCCACATTCTCACTGCTCTCTGAGTAAAGAAGATTCTTCTGAATTCCCACTTGGACAGGGTGCAATGAATCAGCTAGAAAAGTGAATTGTCGAACAATATTCTTCAGTTCCTCAAGTCTAAATAAATGCAGTTTCAGTTATGAGTTTGAACCATGAGTCTTCTGTCCATTCCTTCTGTCGTTTGGATTGGTTCATGAGTGCTTGCAGAGCTCCGTCTTCCTAACCTCCACTTTTGGCATTGAAAGCATTTCAGATGCATACTAAACTTTGGCTGTATGCTTGGTCTAGTCTTCAGTTAATTATATTTTGTAGATGGCAGTGTGAAGTAATGATTCATCCTCAGCCCAGAGCCTCAGACTCTCAACTTTGGTGTTGAAACAAAGCTGTGTCTATATAATGACTCTCAAAATACCAAAGGTTATCTTTCCAGTACAATTATTTCATTCAAAGCTTGATGAATCTATAGTTTTCAATGCTTACCTTCCAAATACTCATTTATGATCTCCCGAAACAAATTGCAAAAGAATTTGTTTTTGTTCTGGGGATGTGAGATCTAAAAATACTAAAACACAATTACATTTTCTTTATGCCTGCTGTACTTAAATGTTAGAAATGCTGGAATCTATTACTAAGGATGTGATAACAGGGCACTTGGAAAATCACAATATGATTAGGCAGAGCCAACACAGTTTTATGAAAGGGAAATCATGTTTAACAAATCTATAAGAGTTTTTTGTGGGTTTAACTAGCAGGGTAGATAAAGGGGAATAAGTGGATGTAGTATATTTGTATTTTCAGAAGCCATTCGATAAGGTGCCACACAAAAGGTTGTTACACAAGATTAGGGCTCATGGAATTGGGATAATATATTAGCATGGATTGAGGATTGGTTAACAGACAGAAAACAGAGAGTAGGAATAAACGGGTCATTTTCAGGATAGCAGGGTGTAACTAGTGGAGTCCCGCAAGGATCAGTGCTTGGGCCTCAGCTATTTACAATCTATATTAATGACCTAGATGAGGGAACCGAATGTAACATATCCAAGTTTGCTGACGATACAAAGTCATGTGGCAAAGTAAGCTGTGAGGAGGAAGCAAAGAGGCTGCAAAGGAATATAGACCAGTTAAGTGATTGGGCGTGAAGGTGGCAGATGGAGTATAATGTGGGGAAGTGTGAAATGATCCACTTTGGTAGGAAGAATGGAAAAGCAAAATATTTTTTAAAAGGTGAGAGACTAGTAAATGTTGTTATTCAGAGGGATTTGGGGGTCCTAACATGCAGGTACTGCAATAAATTAGGAAGGCAAATGGTATGTTGGCCTTTATTGCAAGGGGGTTGTAGTATAAGAGTAAGGAAGTCTTGCTGAAATTATATAGGGCTTTGGTGAGACCACACCTGGAGTACTGTGTACAGTTTTGGTTCCTTACCTAAGGAAGGATATACTTGCCTTGGAGGGGGTGCAACAAAGGTTCATTAGATTGATTCCTGGGATGAGAGGGCTTTCCTATGAGGAGAGATTGAGTAGAATGGATGTATGAAATTCTTAGCGGGCGTGACAGGGTAGATGCTGGAGAATCTAGAACCAGGGCTCATAGTCTCAGGATAAGGGGTCGGCCATTTAGGACTGAGATGAGGAGAAATTTCTTCACGCAGAGGGTTGTGAATCTTTGGAATTCTCTACTCCAGAGGGCTGTGGATGCTCAGTCAATGAGTATATTCAAGACAGAGATAGATAGATTTTTGGACACCATGGGAATCAAGGGATATGGGGATAGGGTGAGAAAGTGGAGTTGGTGTAGAAGTTCAGCCGTGATCTTATTGAATGGTGGAGCAGGCTCACTGGGCTGTATGTCCTGCTCCTGCTCTTATTTCTTAAGTTCTTATGAAAGAATGGCCTTACATCGGTAAAAAGGCAAGGGAGCTGATTGGGGATAGGAATCATTTTAGTTATGTAACTAAACATGATGGTGGGGGGAGGGATTAATGCCCACCCTGTAGGTGGAAGGATCATATTGCAGATCCTAAACCAATTTTTCAGGAGAAAATCCACTAGGCGTTTTCTGACAAACCAACCAGCATAGGGAAGTTATTGCTCTGGTTGCTCTGTGTAGCAATGTCATTAACACATTGGGGAGAATTTTAACCCCCAAGGACAGTTGGGGGCAGGTGGGAAGGTAAAAAATGTTAAATTTCCAAACCCGACCCCAACCCGCCCACTTCCGGTTTTAATGTAGGTGGATCGGGGGCGAGCGACCAATCTGCTCTCAGGAGGCGGGTTGGTCCCTAAAATCTTTAAAAGAGGCTGCGTGCCTCCATTTTAACTCCATTTTTATTTTTAACATATGGAGGCTGGGATCCCCGGGCCTTGGAAAACCCGTCAGGTAAAATGAGATGAGAAAGGCTGGATCCATGAAGTAAGTACCTTTATTGCACTGCTTGTAGGCCAGGAGGAGCAGGAGTGTTTCCCCCAGGCCCAACAAGCTTACCTTCATGCCACCGGACCCCAGCAATAGGCCAAACCCCACAACCCTTGCAGTCGGTCGAAACCCCCCACATTGTCCGACAAACCCCCGGAATGTCAATTCGCCCTCGCAATCTCCTCCATGATGTCCGATCCCTCGCAATGTCCAACCCACCCCAATGTCCGACCCATCGTGATGTCCGATCCCCTGCAATGTCCGACCATCCGCAATGTCTGATCCCCCGCAATGCCCGATTCACTTTCCTGCGATATCCAACCTCCTCGGTGATGTCCAATCCCCTGTGATATCCGACCCACCTCCGTGATGCCCGACCCCGTCAACCGCCTCCCCCCACCCTCAGCAATATCAATCTCACCTGACATCCGCTCCCTGGCTGTTTTCCAGCCTAATAGTCAGCCAGCCTGTCAATCTGTTGAAAATTTGTTAAAGACTTCGTGCCATTAAATTCAGCAGGATGTGCGGGAAACCCTTACTTTCAGGTATCCCATCCGAAAACCACACCCCCACCACTCTCTTCCCGGCTCTGAGTAAATAGCTGGGCCATTCATTTTGCCTGCAATTACAATGCTGCTGCACATGATGAGCACATCAATTCTTCCCTGAAAACAGAAAAGCATTTTTATCTGTGATGAATTTTAACACATTAGAGCCGACTTTAATTCCCTCTATGCAGCGCAATTTGGGTAGTAGTGGTCCACAACTGGCGTTGAGTCACTTACCACCCCATTTGCACTGCTGGTCTGGGCATTGTGATCTTGGGTGAAGTGCACACTCCATCCATTTGTACCAGGTGTTGCGCAGCCTAACCAACAGTCCTTAAAGGGATTGCTGGAGACAGCTCATAAAATGACCTACGAAAAGTTACTTTTTTTTTGGTGGGTCCAGGAGGAGCAGGAGTTCTCCTCCTGGACCCACAACAATACTCCAGGCTGCTACTGGCCTGTCTGAGGCCCCCCTGAGATTGCGTTCCCCCGAACCCCCTACTTCCCCCTGCCCCCCTTCCCAGACTCCAACTGTCGATTGGTTCAGTGTTGGTTTCCAACCCTCCCACATCCGACAAGCTGGAACGTAAATGAATTCTGGGCTTCAAAACGGCATGGACCTCACACCTATCAGAATAGGCTGGCATGCTCCACCCACCCCCATTCGCTGCCGGAGTCTTAATTGGCCTTATTAGCTTTTAGCTCAAGGAAAAAAGTGTCAACAACTTACACCTGGTTTAAATTTAAATTCCCTGAACTGACCTCATTGTGTTTGCAAAATGAGTGACAGAATTAGAAAATGCACACTTCTGGACACAAAATCAAAATGCTCACTGCTGTAATAATTGAACCATACAAGTTTACAGTACAGAAGAGGGCCATTTGCCCATTTGTATCTATGCCAGCTCTTAGCTGGAGCAATTCAAAGCTAATCTCAATGCCTTGTGCTCTCCCCATACTTCTGCATTTTTACTTCAAATATTGTTCCATTTTTCCTTTAAAAGATGCAATCACCTTTCTCTCAACCATCCCCTGTGGGAATGCATTCCATGGTAAAATAACCTTCTCTGTAAAGAAATCTTAAACTTTCTCCTCACTCCCTTGGTGACACGTTTAAATTGATGACCCCTTGTCATTGCCTCCCCAAGCATAGGAAATAAACTTTCCCTTTTCACTCTATCAAAACTCTTCACACTTTTAAAAACCTCAATTAAATCTCTTTCTCGCCTTTTCTGCTTCAGTGGAAATAGTTCCAATATCTCAACTCTGTCCTCATAACTAGTTTCCCATCCCTGGTATCATCATGGTGAATCTTTGCTGTGTGCTCTCTATGGCATTAATGTCATTTCTATAATGGGGCACCCAAAACTACGCACAGTAATCTAAATGTATTGACTTTGCTGATTGCTGCTCTGCATTGGTTGGACATTTTGAGTGTTGAGCCTACTGGGTTCCTGGGTCTCTCAACCTCATCCTTATCTATTTCAACACTATACATGGAGTATGTGTGTAGCTCATTTTTTTTCCTATGTGCAATACTTTTATACTTGTCTGCATTAAGTTTCATCTGCCATTGTTTGGCCCGCACATATTTTGTTTAGCTCATTCCGTAATTTCTGGGCTGCTTCCTGACTTCACTGCATTGCCAAATTTGGTGTCATCTGCAAATTTGACCAATTGGCATTGAGTTTCTGAATCCAAGTCAAACTAAAAACAGTAGTGGTCCCAATACTGAGCCCTGGGGCACCCTTCTCAACACTGCACCCCCCCCCACCCCCAACCTGACATTACCTCTTTAACCAGTACCCGCTCTTTTCTACCCGTCAGCTAATTTCTCATCCATCCCAAGTTTTGCTGTTAATCCCCACAGCTTTGAGAATAATTAGCAATCTTTCAAGTAGAACTTTATGAACTGCTTTTTGGAAGCCTAAGGGCACAACGTCATATGGTTTACCATAGTTGACTTGGGTTGTCACGCCCTCAAAGAAATCAAAGTTTAGTCAGTCAGGATCTTTCTTGTCTAACGTCATGACTGCTGTTTGCTAAATTGTTGTTGTAATAATCCTCAAGTTTACTCCTGATAAGCAATTTCATTATTTTACACGGAATTAAAGTAAGACTAATGGGTCTGCTTTGTCAACCTTTTTGAATATGGGTATCACGTCAGTGTCCACTGATTCCCTGATAATAATTTTGAGTGCCTCACAAATCTCACTAGTCTCTTTCAACACTCTGGGGAAATGCCATCTATCCCTGGGGATTTGTTTTAAGCCCTTTCAGCTTGTCTAAGGCTTCCATCTAATTTATATCAGAGTGCTAAATTTTACCTTGGTACTCTTTACTGAGGGATGGTATTACATCTTTCCTTATGAATACTGGAGGAGATACGTTTCCCACTTTATTTCACTTTTAATTTGTTTGTTAATCCATTTAGAGTCACATTTGTTTAGTCTGAACGTGCTGATCTTAGGTATATAAAAATACGTGGCTATACTATCAATACCAACAGCTTATTAAATTAGCAATGTTTGAATGGCAGGGGCATGAACACTTCTATTCAGCGGGCTCTGAATCCAGTTTCAATTTGATTGTAAATTTAAAACCCTTCAAAATTGGGAATATGTAGACACAGAGCACTTTCCCTGAAGTATATACTTTTTACAAGTTGCTTTGCTGCAGGATTACCTAATTGCCTAACACTAGTTGGGTTCTAGGTTCTGTTACAGATGTAAACATTCTATTTAACACAGGTGGTAAAATCCAAAATCATTTTGTGTGGAGGCCTACGTGTCCTGGGTCAAACTGAGCGCAAAATGTTTAATCCTTTAATTTTTGCTCAGTAAGGCTTCTCCCGCATCATTTGAAAGGTTACTATTTGCAGGACTGATTAAAAAAGAAAGCATTACTGTGGAATGTCATAAGGATGTAAACTATAAAACTTAGAGTGAATAATGGTTACACTGCATTGCTTGCCTTGATGCAGTGAGCTTCTTGAATTGCACTGGTAAGCAGGACAAGCAGTTCACTGGACTTTAACTTCACTAAATTAAGGTAAATTCCGTGGGGGCTAGTATTAACAACCCCCCCCCCTCACCATGACTTTAATCAAGAGTAAAATCGGGCAGTGCGGAAATCAGACAGCAGACCCAATCGACTCAGTTTCCCACCAGGCGGATTAGGTTAAAACTACCTCCACTGTTTTTTTAGCCGTCTTGTCCAACTTTGGCTTCACGCTAGTTGCAATGTGAACTCAACCCAAGCAAAGCTAACTTTGAAACTTTAACTTTAAAAGCAGTTTAGCAAGCCACTTGAATTCTCGCTACTATTTCAAAAGTGATGACACAATAGTAAGCTCCTTTCTAACATTATAAACTTAAAGAAATTACTGCAAGTGCAGGCCAGTTGGCAGAGTTCAATAAGTATGGCCGGAATATTGCCGGCGCTCAGGGGGCGGGTTTGGAGGTGGGACATCCGTCAAAATTGCAAAGATTGATAGTGGGCAGGAAACCCGCTGTCAACCCGCCTCCAATCAATCTTCCCAAGTGTCGGGTCCCCGATTTGTGCATGGACCCGACACTTAGCGGCGGGAAGAGGATTATAGCCACTTAACTGCCTGTTAAAGGTTGTTAACAGGCTCTTTTGCAATTTTGACACTTCTACTTCGGGCTTCCCGATGTTCAGACACTGCGCCAGGTAAGTGTGGCATGTTGTGAGTCTGCTGTAATGTTTCTGCATTGATGACAGCTGCAGAAGTGGTGTGAAGGATCCAATGGTGCACTGGTGAGTTTCAGAGGTAAGGAAATGTTGGGAAATTCATTTTTAATGCATTTACACTTTTCTGTAGGTAACAAGTTTTGAATTGTATGTCTCGTCCCACCTCATTGGGAAAACCTCTCTCACCAGTGACAGATCGCTTCTGTAACCTCACCTGCAGCGGCCATCTGTTCGAGCCTAAGGAGGGAGTCACGGGAGAGCCTGGGTGCAAGAGCTCACCTGTGAACAGTCATTGGTCAGTGTTTGCAGGACCTCAATGCTGTCAAACACTGAGAAATGAGCTGTCAAAGAAAAAATGTGCATGGTCCCTTTAAGAAAACCAGCAGATGACACGTCATCAAATGACATAATCTGACCGGCTTCTTCTTAATTGGCTGGCAAGCCCGCATGCGGGCTTAACAAGGCAAATTGACGTAAAATCACGTCCTTGGGCCGGATGAAGTTGGGGGCGGGACCGGAACCCGGAAACCAGCTGACCCGCTCCCAAGCCGCATCGATCGATAAAATCGCGGCCTAGGTGTCCAGACATCCCTGATATTTTGATTAGAGAGCAATATGATTGGGCGTTATAACTATGCGCTATCCCTTCAATGCTCTAAAATGGTACCAGCATCATACCTGTACCAATAATCAGGCAAAATATCATGAACATATGAAAGTAGAAAAATTTGTGATATTTTAATGCCCCTTCAGATGCTCCTCATCAAGAGCTGAGCAAGAGGTATTCGAGTGCCAAGACATTGTCTTACATGTAATTTTATATAAAATCTGTGTGTTATCTACCCTGTTTACTCCGTGAGGGCAGCAGCTTAGAAAGACTGGATATAATTAAACAGCCTATGATGCCAATGTTTGTTTAAAAATATTTTCTACAGTCACAGGATGGTGTACCTTTGAAGAATGTCACACAACTAGACAACAAGTGCTCGAACTATATGTTAGCAGCACGATATGTAAGGTTCAAAGACACCACAAGGGAAACCACAGGTCCTTTCAGGTTCTCACATTTATTTTTAACAAAGGTGAACTTGCACGAAGGCTGTTGCTGTGGTTACAGCAATTATATGGATGCTTAAACACAAATGCATATCACAAAACAATTTTATTCAGACACGCCTGTGTTGCTAAATCCAAGCATAAGAACACCTGGTCTCCTTATTCTTGTTTATGTTTATATTCCATTATGAACGATTATGCATGACTCAGGACATCTATTTGTTAATGCTATACAGCAACCAGGAAAGGAAATGAAATATCTCTTGAGTCCACCTTTAATTCAAACCAATCAATAGCCACACTTTTCAGAACTGTGAAGAGTCATTTGATGCCTGCACAGAAATATCATATTGTTGGAATATTAATACATTAAAAATCAATAGAACTTGATACAGTACAAACAGATTGCTTTCATTAAATTCATTACCAGATTTTTTTTAGCAAAACATTTATGCAACATTAATTCATGTTTGCAGCACCAGCGTGATGTATTTCCAAATGAAGGTAAAAGGAGTCAAACAAAGGCAGTCACCATCTGTGGACTGACCACCTTCAAGAGGATGTCTTCTTAAATCTGGCTGGCCTCCAGCAGCTATTTGGTCCAGCTTCAATTGTCAAGAAATAATGAAAAAGTACTTACATTTTAACGTTGTGATTCAGCACTTTGGTGCCACAACTCACGAGTTGTAGGATACAGGTGTTGGTCTCTGTTTCCCCCACAGGGCTCCTTCCTGATCACAGTCATGTTGTCAGGGGCAGGTGGTGAGTGAGAAGCAGGTGCTTCACTGCATGGAATAAAAGAAAACCAGAAGGCAAGTTGCCACTGGCCTATACTGTGCATCCCCTAGTATCTCGTCTCAGAGTGGCATTAGAAAAGGAGTACTTTACCTCAACGATCAAGAAAACTTTGAAAAAGGAGAAAATACAAGTCAAAAGTTGAACAATATTTTTTTGTTGAACTGTACAAGGAATTGCAACCTCAGAAACACTGTTGGGAAACTGTGCTTATCTATAAGTGTCTATGGACAGTAATCTTATCATTTTTATTACTATTAATTTCAGATGCTAAAGAAAATAATACCACACATATCAAGGCGCTGCATATTTGCTTATGTAGTAATAGATAGGCCGGGAAATTGGAACCATTTGTGCCGGCTGTTAAGGCCGGTTTGGAAGAAAAAATGGCGGCCGCCTCGCCACCGCTTCCGGTGCGGAACGTGGTGGCCGCCATTTTGGGCAGGTCAGCAGTACTGCCGTTGCCTGCGCTCACTTCAGATATTTAGATGAGGCAGATTATGACGTCAATCGGTGTGCAACGCTGAATTGACGAACGATCTGGTATTTTGGACTTTGCCGCTCTTATTAACGCCCTCTCCAAAGCACGCACAGCAGAACGTGTGTGCAGCAGTACGACGGAGCCGCTGCCAGTGTTTCTTAAAGGGACACACACAACTTTCAGGTAAGTTTAGATTATTGCTTTTGTACTGGTTTCTTTACATTTTATTGGAGTAGTGGCTTGGTGTAATACATTTAAAAAGTTGTTAAAGTATGTAGGGAGTGCAGGGCTTGCTGCTGGACATTTGCAAGGATTTGGCTCTTAAAGGAAGGCCTCTGAGAACACCACTTGCTCCCAGTCCTGGGTGCTCCAGTTACAGTCTCCCTTGGGCTGCAGCATGACATGGAGATGGAGCAGGGGCAGCAAAGGGGACAAGCTGCTCGCAGAGGAAGGAGGAGGAAGAAGAGGAAGATGCAGAAGAGGAAGAAGCTGAAGAGGAGGAAGCAGAAGACGAAAAAGCAGAAGAGGACAAAGCAGAAAAGGAAAAAGCAGAAGAGGAGGAAGCGGAAGGAAGGAGGCAACCCTCACAGCCCATTTCTGGCCCGGATATCTGAGATCGAATCATCTGCCTGCGGTACCAGCGAAGACAACACCAATACCCCTTTCAACATTTGTCCTACACCTTACCTTCCCTCTGTTACTGACCATCACAGGGTCCTCTTGGCCACAATGCTGAAATAAAAGCCACCAACTTTCCAATCCAACTTTATCCATATAGGCATCCAATATTACTTCAAAAAATCAACTAATCACCCTTGTACATTCCCTTAGTGAATGTCTTGCATGTGCCTTTGCCTATCCTAGTGCTCTTATGCAATGGCAGCAGCATGGCTGGTGGAAGCCTGCTGACTTTCAGTGGGGGACACTGCAGATGGTCTTGCATGACAACCTCGAGGAGCTGGTGGCTGGGAGACTGAAATCGAGTGACGATGTTTCTTCTTCTTCTTCTTCTTCTTCTTCTTCTTCTTCTTCTTCTTCTTCTTCTTCACTTTCCTCTCCCTCTTCTTGGTCAACCACTGGCTGGACATGCTGGATTTCTTGGGTGTCTGAAATGAGGAAGGCACAAGGGAAGTGTTGTGGTGAGGGGAGGGGGCTAAAGCAAGAGGTGCATGCTTACACCATGTGCAACTTGTAAATCAGAAGATATTGTCAGATGAGCGGGAAGTGGGATGTGAGAAGGAGGATAACATATGAGGATACCGGCATCTTGTTTTCTTTCAGCCCCGCCACTGGCCAAGGGGTCAGCCATGCTCTTAGCAAGAATGGCCAGCACTGTCTCCTCCAAGGGGGTGAGGTGAAGCTAGGAATGTAAGGTGTGCCTCGTGTTTGATAGAAATTGTTGGTAGGTGAGTGATGGGGGTGGGGGTGGGGGGGGTTGTGGTCATGCATTGAGCAGTGTGTGAGGCTGGTGGTGCAGTTGGTAGGAGACAGCTTTTGAAGATGCATTCACTGACCTTGACCACGTGTCTGAGGTCATGAAACTTCTTTGGGCACTGGAGCCAGGTCCTTGGGGCGACACTACTGGCAGTGATGGACTTGGCGATCTTGTCCTGCCTCCTTCTTTCAGGAGGGCCTCCTGGCCTCCTGTGGGTAGAGGACCTCTCTTCCAATGTTTACCTCCTGCATAAAGCTCGAGTGCTATGTGCGAGACCCTGGCCTGTTGGGCCATCTGTGTTAGTGCTGAAGCACTTTTACCATTTTTGATCAGCAGAAGACAGCTCACCTTTAGGAGGTACAGACTGCCTAGTGCTGAAGCACTTTTAAATTTTTTCATCTGCAGAAGGCAGCTCACCTTTAAGAGGTGCAGACTGCCTTTAAGAGGAGTAGGCTAGCTTTAAGCTAGCCTCGCTCGAGTAACGTGAACTTTAGTCCCCTGCTGAGCGCTCAGCCTGTCAGCAGCGAGTTCAGTCACAATCATTATAATTAGCAGGCAGCACTAAGTTGACGCACTGCCTGCGCTTTTTGACCAGGCGCGGGCACATCTCGCATCGCAATGTCCTTGCCCGTTTTTTAGCATTATCGAATTTCGAGGCCATAGTCTCTAATATTTTAAAGAAAATTAGAGGGGGTGATTTTCAGTTTCAGTAAACTCTCGGTTTGCAGATCAGCCATTCATTATACGCCCGGCGTGATTTTCCTTCCATTGGTTTCAATGGAAATGAAAATCGGGTGCTTTCTAACTGGTGGACAATCCACACTGCCAGTTTTACACCCAGGCGTCAAGTTGAAAAGCTACCCCTCAAAGTATGCTGTTACTTCTCTGTTACATAGATACATAGATACATAGAAGATAGGAGCAGGAGTAGGCCATCCGGCCCTTCGAGCCTGCTCCGCCATTTAATGAGATCATGGCTGATCCTCCAATTCAGTATCCCGTCCCCGCCTTCTCTCCGTAACCCTTAACCCCTTTTGCCTGTAGAAATATATCTAATTCCCTCTTAAATATATTTAATGAGCTGGCGTACACTGCCCTCTGTGGCAATGAGTTCCACAGGTTCACCACCCTCTGAGTGAAGAAATTCCCCCTCATTTCTGTCCTAAATGGTTTAGCCCTTATCCTTAAATTATGTCCTCTAGTTCTGTTCTCACCCGCCAAGGGAAACATTCCTTCTGCATCTAGTCTGTCTAGACCTGTCAGAATTTTATACACTTCTATGAGGTCCCCTCTCAATCTTCTAAACTCCAGTGTGTACATCCCTAAACTACATAGTCTCTCCTCATAGGTCAATCCCGCCATTCCTGGTATCAGCCTGGTGAATCGCCGCTGCACCCCCTCCATGGCAAGAACATCTTTCCTCAGATGAGGCGACCAAAACTGTACACAGTACTCGAGGTGTGGTCTCACCAGTGCCCTGTACAGCTGCAGCAAGGTATCCCTGTTCCTGTATTCCAACCCTTTTGCTATGAAGGCCAGCATACCGTTTGCCTTCTTGACCGCCTGTTGCACCTGCATGCTCGCCTTCAGTGACTGGTGTACAAGAACACCCAGGTCTCTCTGTACTTCCCCCTCTCCCAATTTATTGCCATTTAAATAATAATTTGCCCTCCCGTTCCTGCACCCAAGGTGGATAACTTCGCACTTGTCCACATTATAGTGCATCTGCCATTTATCCGCCCAATCACCCAGTCTGTCCAAATCGCTCTGGAGCTTCCTGGTCTCCTCCTCTGAGCCCACCCCCCCTCCTAGTTTAGTGTCGTCTGCAAATTTGGAAATGCTGCATCCGACTCCCTGATCCAGGTCATTAATGTAAATTGTGAACAGCTGGGGACCCAGGACAGATCCCTGTGGTACCCCACTTGTTACTGCCTGCCATTCAGAAAATGAGCCGTTTATTCCAACTCTCTGTTTTCTATCTGACAGCCAGTTCTCTATCCACGTCAATACTTTCCCCTTTATCCCATGAGCTTCAATTTTCCATGCTAATCTTTTATGTGGGACCTTGTCGAAGGCCTTTTGGAAGTCCAGGTACACCACATCTACTGGCTCTCCCCCATCTATTTTACCAGTTACTCCCTCAAAAAATTCCAATAGATTAGTCAAGCACGATTTACCCTTTGTAAATCCATGTTGACTCTGTCCTATCCTGTCCCCATTTGCTAAGTGCTCCGCTATTTCATCCTTAATGATGGACTCCAGCATTTTGCCCACAACTGATGTAAGGCTTACAGGTCTGTAATTACCTGCTTTTTCCCTACCCCCCTTTTTGAATAGTGGGGTAACGTTAGCTACCCTCCAATCCATGGGCACTGTTCCTGAGTCTAATGAATTCTGAAAAATCATACTTAGTGCATCCGCTATCTCTAGGGCCACCTCCTTCAGTACCCTAGGATGCATGTTATCAGGCCCTGGGGATTTGTCCGCCTTCAATCCCTTTAGCTTCCTTAACACCATATCCTTAGAGATATTGATTTGCGTCAGTTCCTCCTTTGCCAATGTCCCTATTTTTCCCGATATCCCAGGGAGGTTTTTTGTGTCTTCCTTCGTAAAGACTGACCCAAAGTATGCATTTAGTTGGTCTGCCATTTCCTTATTTCCCGTTATATATTCCCCCGTATCTGACTGTAATGGACCAACTTTGGTTTTCACCAGTCTTTTCCTCTTGATATACTTATAAAAGCTTTTGGAGTTAGTTTTTATATTTTCCGCCAGCTTGCTTTCGTAAGCTATTTTGCCCCTCTTGATTAAGCCCTTTGTCCTCCTTTGCTCTATCTTAATCTGTTCCCAATCTTCCGCTCTGGCGCTTTTTTTGGCTATTTTATACGCCCTATCTTTGGATTTTATGCTGTCTCTAATTTCCCTTGTTATCCACGGTTGAGTCACCTTTTTAGATTTCCTTTTATGCCAGATTGGTATGAACAATTTTTGCAATTTTGTCTTTCTATCTTTAAATGCTTGCCATTGTTTATCTACCTCCAGTCCTCCCAGGAACGTTGTCCAATCAGATCTACTCAGTTCCCGTCTAATGGCATCATAATTCCCCTTGTTTAAATTCAGGACCTTAGTCTCTGAGTCAATTTCTTCGCTCTCCATTTCGAGTGAGAAATCGATCATGTTATGATCGCTCTGACCCAAGGGTCCCCGTACAACAAGATTACTAATTAGTCCCTTCTCATTGCACAGTACCCAGTCCAATATAGCCTGTTCCCGAGTTGGTTCCTCGACATATTGATCCAGATAACCATCCCTTAAACACTCAAGGAATTCCTCCTCCTCATTATTTTTACTGATTAGGCTAGTCCAATCTATATGTAAGTTAAAGTCACCTATGATGACAGCTGTGCTCTTATTGCACGCTTCTCTAATTTCCCTCGTGATGCCCTCCCCAACCTCTATTTTACTATTTGGAGGCCTATATACCACTCCTATTAATGTTTTTCGCCCCTCGCTATTTCTTAGCTCCACCCATATAGATTCTGTATTAACTGAGTTAATATCCTTCCTTTCAATTGCATTTATCCCCTCTTTTACCAGCAATGCTACCCCTCCTCCCTTTCTTTTTTGTCGATCCTTCCTAAATACTGAATACCCCTGTATGTTAAGCTCCCAGCCCTGCTCACCCTGCAACCATGTTTCCGTAATCCCAATTAGATCATAATTATTAACCTCTATTTCCACAGCTAATTCATCTACCTTGTTCCTGATGCTTCTCGCATTAAGGTATAAAACCCTCAGGCTTTTTTTATGCTCACATTTTTTATGAATTAGTTTGGCCCTTTGTTTTTTGTTCCTCAGCCTTTTACCATTTATTTCTGTCTGCCTTTCACTTTCCTCTATTTCACTACATAGGTTTCTAGCCCCCTGCCATACTAGTTTAAATGCTCCCGAACTGCTTTATCAAAAATTACCCCGAGAACATCAGTTCCATCTTTGCACAGGTGTAGACCGTCCCTTTTGTATAGGTCATACCTACCACAAAACTGGTTCCAATGCCTCAAAAATTTAAAACCCTCCCTCTTACACCACTGCTCAAGCCACGTATTTAGCCTAACTATCCTGTTCTCTGTACTCTTACTAGCACGTGGCACTGGTAGTAATCCAGAGATTACTACCTTCGAGGTCCTACTTTTTAGCTTGGCTCCTAACTCCCTAAATTCTACTTGTAGGACCTCTTCCCTTTTTTTAGCTACGTCGTTGGTACCAACATGTATCACGACAACTGGCTGTTCCCCCTCCCCCTCCAGAATGTTCTGCACCCGCGCCGAGACATCCTTGACCCTTGCACCAGGGAGGCAACATACCATCCTGGAGTCTCGGTCGCGACCACAGAAACCCCTATCTATTCCCCTTACAATCGAATCCCCTATTACTATAGCCCTGCCACTCTTTTTCCCTCCCTTCTTTGCAACAGAGCCAGTCATGGTGCCATGAGCCTGGCTGCTGGTGCCTTCCCCCGATGAGTCATCCCCCCCGACAACAGCACCTAAGGCGGTGAACCTGTTGCTAAGGGAGACAACCCCAGGGGATTTCTGCACTACCTTCCTGCCCTTGCTCTGCCTTTTGGTCACCCATGTACTATCTACGCTGGCCTTAACCTGCGGTGTGACCAACTCACTAAATGTGCTATCCACAACCTCTCAGAATCGTGGATGTCTGACATCTCGACGCTTTCATTTTATTGTAGCATGATCCTTCAGTGCGTTGCTTGGTGAATCATATCTTTACATCTCTCGTGGTCCTCGGCTCTCTTCATGGCAGAGAAGATCCCTATGTCCTGGGACCTGAGGTCAGCTGTAACCGTCGAGAGCCAGGTGCTTCTTGGTCTTCCAGTGGAGTGTTTCCAGGTCTTCGGAGGACAAGCTCTGAGTGCTCTGGAGGTGTCAGGTGAATGTTTAAGACTGGCCAAATGCCTAAATAGTAATAAACGCCTTTTGGCATGAAGTATAACTCTAGTACGGTGTCAAGCTGGGTTTAAAAAGTGGTCTGTTGAACTTCCTGAGCACTTTATAAACTTCTGTAGAGTTTTTTGTTGATGCTTTGAGACTGACGATACCAATCCACTGCTTTCATAACATTCAAAAGTTATTACACAGGAGCGGAGCACTGCATATGTATGTAAGCACACATTCTTAGACCTGTGCCCTAGCTGCGAAAGTGTGATTCCAGCCAGTACACCAGGTGCTGCTGGATTCAAATCGATTCTATAATTGGTCTCAACTCAGTAGCACAGCATAACCACAAGCAAATTGTCAGGATGCATTATGAGATTATTACAGTCTATGTGAAACCAAATGGGTATAAATGACATTTGTTAAAATCTGTATAACATAGCGATAGCTGCATTGGCAGAATTAGAATATAGCTCATTGATGAGACAAGGCAGCATGAAAGATGTATCATCACAAACACTGTAGGTGTATGAGTTACAAAGGTATTTCATCTGCATGAGAGAATGTCTAGATCTTCCATTACTTGTGGGCTAAAGTGTTTGTTCTCATTGGGCACATTCATAATGTGCCAATGTATAATGCCAATCATCATGTCAACATATATTTGTTGTGAATGTGCCCATAGAAACAATGCTGACAATTTTCTCCACTGTGCTTTGCCCACACACACTGATGATCAATGCAGAGAATATAAAGTGCAAAGGAATACTTGCTGGGTCCTATATTTTCCCTCGGATTATTTGTTCTCTGCTGGCTTTGGGCAACTATATATAAATAAGGCTTGCGTTCACTGAGTTTTTATCTGTTCATGGTGTGTTTTTCTGGTTGTAGACTCCTATCCCTTGTTTGAGCAGTAGGGTAAGAGGGCCTGCAACATCATTATAAGAATTGAAGCAAAATATTAATGGAAAGAACAGCGAGTTGACAGTTAAAAAGGCCATGCATTAATTTCTTCCATTTGAATCATCAAGATTTTTCGCCACACATCCATCTTACTTGCATTGTGTTTGCTGGTCCCTAATGGCCAAATTGAAAAAGCAATATTTTGCATGTAGCCACAAGCTGGATCTTTTGTTTGTGTCTTTGCATCAAAACACACGCACATACACAGAATTTTAACCCACACACTATTCCTTATTGTTAAGTGTTCTTTCAAACGCGAAAAGTAATGTTCTGTATTTTAATTTTTTTACTTCCATTTATATGGCGCCTTATCACATCTTTCAGAAACATCTCAAAAGTATTTTACAGTCAATGAATTGCCTTGAAGTGCAGTCACTGTTGTTAATCAGGTGAACCGAAGTTACCCTATTCATGTTACTAATTGTCCCCATAAACTATAAAACAAAAAAAAATGTGTCCGCAAGAATATGATCTTTCAGAAAATAAGTTGATGTTCAATTATTTGATGTATCCTATCATTACCAGTTGTAAGAAAATTAGCAGTTTCTGAATATAAGTTGTGACAACCTCAGATGACAGTGAGACCAGCATTTCACTGCTCCGTTCCATAATGCAGTGGGTGAATATGAACTGTTTAGACTGTGTGCAGACCCGTCTAACCTACCCTCTGAACTATGTGTGGTGCCAGTATCTGTGCTGGTGCCTGCAAGGGTAAAATTGAGTGGCTTCTTCCATAGTGCTGCCCTCCTCGTTCTCTGCTCACCCAGGGCTCTGTACAGCTTCTGGAGCTGAAATGGAAGGGTAAGCAGAGAGAGATGAATGGCTGCTGAAAGCACCTGCACTTGGTCATGCAGAGTATGTTGAGTGATATTGGAGTGGGAAAGGAAAAAGAGGGTAAAATGCACAGAAACCCAATGGAATTCATCCTCCAGTCTCACCACTATCTGCAGCTTGACTTGTCCACTGCCCACAATGTCCCAGACTATCTCCTCGAGTGAGGACAGGACATGAATATAAACACTTCCTTCTAACATGAACTCCCTTCACTTTCCTGGAATCACTCCTGGAATCCTGGCGCAGTGATTCCAGGAGAGTGAAGGGAAATAGGTGAAAAAGTTTGAGAGCAGTGGGGCTATAGGTGGTGCAGTACTGAGGAGAGAGTAATGTGAGATCTGAGTTAGGAGTCCTACCTTAGCAAACCTGCTGAGGTCATTAAACTTCTTGCGGCATTGCAGCCACGTCCTGGGTGCAATGCTCCTGGCATTGACCTCCTATGCCACCTCTTGCCACTGCTGCACAGCCACTTGTCTTGAAATACTTTGGCCCCCCCGACGGAAACAGCACCTCACTCCTCCGGTAGACCACCTCCACCAGGACCCTCCATGCAGCATCTGTGAACCTGCGGGCCCTCATTCAGCTGTTCAGGTGTGTCTGTATTATCCACGTCAGATTCCAGTGAATCAGCAGCTAAAGTGCACCTCCCCTTTAAGAAGTGCAGGCCGCCTTTAAATAGTGTCATCGACACATTATTTTCAGGGCCCCGATTAGGCAAGCTGCCAATGAATAGTGCGAGTATTGCTGGCAGCCACCTGTTCAATGTTAATGAGGCACGGGGACCAATTTCTCTACTTAATGGACTCCACGTGTTCAGGTGCGAACATGGGCGCGCACAAATTTCTACCCTTCTGTGTTTCATATTTCTGGTGTTGAAATGGCTCAGTGTTTAATGTATTGCTAATTGTATACAATCGTTTGTTGTATAGGTGGCAACATAGATATTATGCATCTCAGATAAAGGCACATACACATATATGCATGCATGTGCATAACAAACATACACTACTCATAGCCATTTAACTATAAATTTAAGACTCATGTTTTTAAGTCTGGCAATGTGTTTTGGAAAGCAACTATTACTTGCTGTGAAGCTGCAGCTGTAAGACATGCTACACAGATGTTCCCAATTTTCTTGGATTTTCAGTCTCATAGTTTTGGAGCTGTTTTCACAATCCTACCGTTTCTGTGCTTGGAAGTACAACTGTGTGTACTGACCTTCTATTAACTGTATTAAATTAAAGCATTTTAATATAAAATGTAGTGATTTTATTGCAGAAATCATTGCTACTAAATAAACAATGATTGAATTACTTGCTATTACAATTGTTTTGTAAGATGTAGAGGAAGGTAAGCAGGGTGGAGGGAATTACATTCAGGCTTTGGTCCACTGTGGTATAATATTACTGCACTACTTTGACTACAGTTTGTGGAAAACTTACAGAAAGGAGATTAGAAGCTGTATCATTTGTTTATGAGACAGACAGAGACTAGAGAACGGTCTAGCAGGAGAAGCAGCAGTAAAGGCCCAGAGCTCCCCCAGTGGAGGGATCGGGCCTTGTAGCGACCTCATTTGCCTCCAATCGACCCCAGACACTTATGTGCTGATGGCCTCAGTCACAACTGAGGCCTTCAGTGGGAGCCTTCCTTTCAATATTCTGGGTGCTTCTGCCCCTCTAAGGTCCCTCACTGCCTCTTCAGGTGATGCAACAGCTTCGCCTCTGCAGCATTACCAAGATTCTCTGCCTTTGCACTGGCGGGCACTGTCATGATGGTTGGAATCCCTCCGTGCATATTTAATGAGTTGTGACAGAGCTGTGGTGGATATGGAACTCCTCCATGAAGAGAATTTCCGCCTTAAGCCCTCTATTTCACTATCGCAATAAATTTCCACGGGGGCTCTCCCAATCGTCCCCTGTACTTTGACGGAAGAGCCATGAAAACCACGGAGAAATTCTGTAAACACCGCTGACGCCATTTCTCTGAGGTTTCTGTGGATCGTCCACCGAAGTTACAGCAGACAATTGGGAGAATTCTACTCTCGTATCTTTAATTATTAATTCTGCTACCTTGCTTTCCCAAATTTGTGAAACATCGTTTAAGGACAGAAGCCACAAGATACACAGCCATTAAAAACTAATAGTCCAATCATTAAAACTAGACTCAATGAATAAATTTAATCTGAAATAAGTGGAGCTAACACTCTTGGGTTGAATAGTAATGACTTCTCAGGATTTTCTCCCATTTATCAATACTAATTAAAAACCCAATCTCCAGACCATTTATCAGGGACAACAGGGGATTTAGGAGATTGTTCAATGACAACACTATTGCAAATGCTTCAGAAGAATCATCCATATTTGTAAAAAGATCTAAAAAAAAATCCACTTAAGATTCAACAATATCTTCATCAAAATTCTTCAACATACTCCCTGCTAACAGGTTGGAAGAAATAATCTGTCATAGTTACAGTTACACAATAGCAGATCAATCAGACATAGATTGGTCAGATTGGGGTAAAATATCCACAATTCTTCATCTGTAATCATTCACCATTGATCCAGCCATGCTATGTTTAATGTAAGTGAAAATAGTTATTTCCCTTTATCAGTGCTGACATAGCCCATCATCTTAGACAGTGCCCCCTGTCACTGCCAGATTACAGCCAACTGGGAGTGCCAGTGGTAGTGGAGGTAAAAGTAGTTGCGGCTGGGTAGATTTGAAGATGTCATAAAAAGGGCAGGAGCAAAAGGGTTCTGCATCAGAAAACGTAAACAAAATTGTAAATCACCAAATATTTGATCACATTAGGGCCAATGTTCCTCTTTACCGTGTCTGAAGTGGATCTAAATTATGAATACAATGTGGGAAAAATAGGCAGAAAGTCGTTATGCTGGTCTCTGCCCAGATTGTGATATGCTCAAACTTCATCTTCCCTTTTTTGCATGCTGCATTCCAGTGCAAACTGACGTCAACTGACAACACTCAAGCCCACGACCAGCCTTCTTCCACTTCTGTCATTCACAGGTCAGGAGCATGCTATCCCCCCCTCTCCTGCACCCGAACCCCCCCCCCCCCCACCTCCCCCGCCCCCATAAAATTCTAGCATTCCTCATTTCTGTGTTTATTTCAGCAGCTGATTGATTTAAAGGGACAGGCACTCTGTGTAAGTTAACAGCAGCAGTGACCAGTGCCACCTGATCAAGGTGAAGGTGAGAAGATTGTGAGCTTTGAAGAGTTTGCAAACTGATTTCCACTGTTTGATAATGTGTTGTTTTGCTTTTTTCCTACTGAGACCTGCACTTGATTTTCGCTGCCTGCTACTGAGTCAGACCACCTGAAGATTTGTCCCCTGGACAATCCAGTCTTTGCCATTATTACAGAGGAGGAAGAAGAGCAGCACAGGTTGGAGGGAAGGAGAATCAGGCAGCATGCCAGAAGAATACAACCCAGATTCTATGAAGACATCTCTGAGGAGCTCTGCATCAGAAGAGTTCCATTCTCAAAAGCTGCAATTGGTCATCTCTGTGACCTGCAACATGAAGATCTCAGGCCACACTCATCTGCCAAAACCACTCTCTCTGTGGCAAGGAAGGTATTCACTGCCCTCAATTTTTACAGATCAGGCTCCTTTCAGGCATCCCTGCAACATCATCCAGGGAGCATTAAGATATGCCAGGTTACTGTGACCCTGTACAACAGAGCAGCGCACTTCATTAGTTTTGGCATCATAGCTTGGCAGCCAAGAGAAAAGACCACACAGTTCTATGGAGTTGCATGGGATCTGCCTAACCCAATGTGTGAAGGTGAATTTTGAAGAGAGTGATGTGCACCCTGTGAATATTGAGCATCACAAGTTCTGAAGAGGTATTATTGGCCATGCTTGTGCTGATGAAAGGAGTGCTGATCAAGGAGGTAGTGAAAAGTGAACCATGAAGGGCATGGACAACAATGTGAAGGAGAAGAGATTGTGATGGAGGGCATGATTAGTAGGCCAGAGGTCCTGCTGCTGCTAGTTTTTAGAGAGCCTGTTAGGCCACATGTAGACCTGGTTTTCCTAAGTGCAGCTGGCACAAGGTGGTATTGTGGTATTGGACTGATGCCTACAGATTGCTACTGATACAGATAACCAAGGCTACTGGGGAAACTTCCTTTACTGTCATATCTGGGAAAAAAACATTCAGTGAGTATCAACACATTTCAAATGTCAGCTTGACCGAATGGTAGCAATCTTGTCTCTGAGGGAGAAGATCATAGGATCAAGCTCCACGCCAGAACTTGAGCATATAATCCAAGCTGACACTCTATTAACTGTATTAGTACTGAAGGAGTGCTGCATTGTTGAATGTGCCATCTTTTGGATGTGAAATTAAATCAAGACCCCGTCCATCCTGTTCAAGTGGACATAATCCATAGCATTATTTAGAAAGAAGGGGCGTTCTTCCAGTGTGTTGGCCAACATTTATCTCTTAAAATAGAATAATTTGTAATTTACCTCATTTATTGATGTTGGCCTAAATAATAGTGACTATGTTTCAAAAATAATTCATTAGCTGTGAAGCACTCGAGGATGTGAAAACACTGCACAAGTACAAGTGCTTTCTTCTATCGGCACTTGCCCATCACAAGACTTCTATGGGTCAGGCGTAGGCTTCCCCAGCCAAGCACCAGGGTTCAAATATTTAAAAAAAAACAAATATATATTTCTTTATTTAAATTTTAAAAAATAAAACAAATTAAACTGACCTTTACTGCTGTGTCTCCAAATGCTTTGCTTGCGTGTCAGCAGCTGTTTTGGTGAGACATGGAAAATGGCATCACACAACACAAAGGGATATTTTGCCTCCATGCCTTGACCAGTGGAGAGAACGTTTTTGTTTTCCATTGGTGCGTGCAGTTCACTATTATTTTAGAGGTGGCAAGGTTATTTAAAGTTAATATTCTGAATGCTGGATATTGGGCAATAAACTTGACAATTTCAGACCCCTCCTGCTTCAGTTTTCTGTATTTCTCTATTAGCCAGCACATCTTCAAACTAATCCTTCTCTGGAAAAAGTTACAAGCCAAATAACTTTCTTTTGTTTTACATGTTTACTTGGCATCAGATATAAACTGCCTAATGTGATTTTTCAGCTACGTTTATTAGGTTGCTTCTACCAAAATAAATAAGGAACTTAGTCCCATTTTATCCCATTGGTAATTTGGTCACACCTACTAGATTTGGTTACATTCTTCTTTCTGACCTGGTACACTGCACAACCACAGTGAACAGAAAAAATAAGAAGTCGCACAACACCAGGTTATAGTCCAACAGATTTATTTAATTTTACAAGCTTTCGAAGCAGTTCGCTCCTTCGTCAGGTAAAGAAAAAATAAAGTAGATGCCTTGCAAGAGGAAGCAATGGCTTCTTTGTTGTCAGATGATTGAAGAGCTGCCTAAGAAGCACAAACTGTCTGAGGGGATCGGACTGAGTAAAGGGCTCCGTTTTAAAGGAACGTTTTATTTTGTTATTTGAGAACTGAGTCAATACTTAATAAAAATAAAACATAAACCATTCTCTACAAAGAATATCATTGTGTGAGAGAGGTTTTAGCTTGTTTGCCATTCACAATGTAAAAGGTTTCAAAAGAATTGCAACTTTTGCAAACAATAAATTGGGCTAGATACATCCACTTCTCATGTTTTTTATCTTGTTATCTTTTCTCCTTTTATGATTCAGCTGATATGCTTAGTGTTCGCCCTTTCCTTTTCAACTCAGCATCTTAAGGCCTGGAGAAAAAAGGAAAATCGATTTATTTTTGTTAACTTCAAAGGGTCACAGATAATGCTGCCAACATGTGCAAGTGCCAGGAAAAGGTTTCATTTGTGTAAGATATGTGGCGTTAAAAGCTTGCAGCAATTGTTTCATTGCACTGTACTGTAGCAGGAAAAAAAGCCTTTTATCTGATTGGTTAGATAATGTTAAATACACAGCACATTTGATTTGTTCCAAAATAAGTGAATGGCAAAATGGAAAAGATGCAGAGTTAATGGAAACATTTTTAATTAACTGACTACTTCTGAGTAAAATAATGTCTCATTTAAAAAGAAACATCAGTCACTTACTCACTCCTGTCCTTGCCAAATTCTACTAGCTTGGTGTACCGCAATGAATCAGCTTCAAAATCCTTGATCCCATCTTCAAACCCTTCTATAACTTAGCTCCACCCTCACCTGAGTGACCTTCTTCAGCTATACATCCCCCTCCCACCCCCCTCACCATTCCCTCCTCTGACTCCAGATCACTGCTTGTTTCCTGATCCCAACTTTCCACCACCAGAAGTTGATCAGTCACTGCACTTTTTGGCCTCTCGATTTATATCCCCAAACCATTTCACTTCTTAATTTCCTCCCCATCTTCAAAAACCTCCTAAAACCCTTGTGTGCCTTTGTTCCCACCCTGCTACAGATCCACATTTCCTCCTTTCCCCCTGCTAGGCATTCACCTTAACTGTCTTGTTAAGCACTCTTTTATGGTTCTGTTACATGTGGAATGCTATATAAATGCAACTTATTGATGGTATGCTGTCTCCTTACCATTTCACCTCTCTACATCGCACCATATGCAGAATTTTACTGCTTCCTCCTATTTGTTAGGCTTCACACTGGGCAATAAAGCAAGGCTTAGAAATGTTGCAAAGCCAGTTGAATTATCGCAGTTTCTGAAAGGACATTTTCCTTAACTGGTAGAAATTCAGAACTCAAAGCTAAACAGACAGGTATGTCAAATACTCTGAGAACTAACTTAACAACCTTAGAAATAAATGCAGTACACGGATTAACATATGGCTGGGTAAAAAACCCTTGGAAAGATTTTTTTTCCACGCAATCTCCATTAATGAACAGTTGTTTCTATAAAACATAAACATTGCTGCTTCTAGAGGTGTATTTAAATAAATCTAATAAAAATGGAGATAATGTGGATGAAGGGAGTTATAACAGGTAAAAAAATCTATTTTACAAGTTCTGAGCTGTATCATATGTCAGAATTGTTTTGAAAAATTGCTTTATTTTTAGCACAGTTGCATAAAAATTCTCATACATTTGTAGAGTGAAAACATCTAAGTGTGATGGATTATTACTGGTATTACTTTTCTTATTTGTTATGAATATCTGAATAGTACAAATCAATGTGGAGGATTACAGGAAGGCAACTTCTGTACATTACCAGTGATATTTGAAAGAAAAAGCTAACCTTGTCATGATTAATTGGTACAGAAATACCTCTCTGACCCTTTGAGGATTCAATGATGTTGCAGCAGCTCTGTACCTTGATTAGCGTGGTAATTTAATCATCCCATAATACTCCAATTTCACATCTTGTAAGTCAAAGGCCACAAGATTTCACCATCAAATCAAGCTATTGGATGGCACAAAATGCATTCCAGACAAGGTCAAAGGCAAACAGCTTTTCAAAGCAATTTTAGGACTATGAAGCTAGTTTAAATGTAATCTGTCCCTTGTGAATAACAGTCAAAAAGACCCAACATGGAATAAATGAAAGTTGCCCTCTTTTGATTTTCCATTTACAGATATTGTGTACTATAGTTATTTGGATATGTCCTCAACCAACTACTTGACAATATTTTGCTTGACTTCTATAGTGATTCTTCGGAATAATTCATTTAATGGATAAGATGCCTCCCACAGGATTCAACTGCAAGGTTTACCTGTTGACACATACAAATGCATTATGAGCTATTTGAAATCCCATAACTTACTTATTACCTGTAGCAAATTAGAACACATATGAAAGCCAAAAATACACATGCAAACTCAACCCACAATAACAACTTGAGTTCTATATATGACATTTATGTAAAACTAGTATTTGCTGAATGCACGTTTCATTATCGGACGAACATAAGGATGTCACAATGAGAAAAGACCATTCAGCCGATCAAGTTGTTCTGTATCTAGCTTCCATTTCTGATCCTATTTGATCATTTTAATATAATTTCCTGCTTAAACCCACATCCCTCTACAGTATGTGTCAACGGTAAGGAAGACTAACTAGATCTTGGGATGTATAGCCAGAGGGCGAGAACACATACCCCAGGAAGTGATAACAGTGTGAGTTTGTACAAGGCACAAGGCACAGGGCACTGGTATGGCCAAACCTGGAGTACTGTGTACAAATCTGGTTGTCAGGATGTCCAGGCACTGGAAGCAGTGCGGCAACCAAAGGACAACCAAACTCATACCTAACTTAAGACATCTGATTTATGAAGAGAGGTTAAACAGCCTTGGATTGTTTACTCTGGAGAAGAGAAGGCTTAGGCAGATGTTATTCAAGTATTCAAAATCCTTAAGGGTATAGATAAATAACCCCTACAAAATGTTTGAGATTGCACAAATTCTAGAAGCAGGGTTACAGTCTCAAGGTTAGAAGAGGGATGATACACAGGAAGTTTAGATTGAAGTGCTTTATGCAGAGGGTGGTGAACATATGGAACAGATTGTCCAGGGAGGCAGATAGTGCAGAAAAATTTAAGGAAAAACTGGATAGATACTTGAGAGAATAGGTGATTGAGAAATATTCGTTTCTGGGGGATTCAGATGGACCTCAGAGTCTTTTTCAATCCTGTACTTAGCTATGTTCCAGTGTTTACTGAATCTGGAATTGATCCAATTGCTGTCAGTACGTGTTTCTGCTCTCTCCATTCTTCCTTCATGACACGGTGTTGCAGCCAGTAGACCTGATTAATAGATACGATTAAACACAACAAACACAATAGAAGTTTTATTTCCTTACCAGTAAATCATTCAGAAGCTTGGAATAGTCAAAAGGTGCACTACAAGATTCTGTAATATACTAAAAATCCTTTAGGAAGTAGTACGATTTTTATTTTGACAATTCCATGAAAAGATGTAACTGCCCTAATGGCTCCATTGGCACAGTGTGGAGCTTAACTTTACCGATTAGGAAGGTGCCATGTTTGATGTCAGTCTGTTAGCAGTATGGGTGCAACAATTCCTCTCAAAACTACAAGAACAGAGAGGGGAACAATCACCCAGGGTTCTCACTTCTGATCACAATCCAACAATCCCTTCTGGAAAATATGCATGTATGGTGATGCATCTAAGGATCCAGACTGTTTCAGATCATAAGAATATGTGTATTTTGTATTTTATAATAATTTGTAGCCATATATTGTAAAAATTTTAAAGTGGCTTCTGAATTTTGCATTGAACAGGAGTAAATGTATTGGGAAGCAGCCCGATTTATAACAGTGGGAGCCAGGTGAGGACAGGATTGGGGATGACTTTGATGTCCCCTTGATTAAATAACTTATCAACACTCAAACCTAGATTTTCACGACTGACCTTCATTTGTAGGTTCATAAATCAATTGACTGGAAGTGGAAAATGGTGGGAAATTTTCATCCTGCCAGAACTCTGCCTGCTTTATGCCGCAAAGTAATATCCAGCGGGTGGGGATCACCACCCAGTGTAGGAAGCGCCCATCTCAAACACTTAAATATTTCATTTGGTGACGGAAACATCCTGCACACTATTTCTCGATGTTTGAGCATGCAGGATGTTATTTCTAAAGGATGCTCATGTGTAGTAGACGTTCAGCGATACTTGGGAACCAACTCAGAATCACAGAATCACAGAATCCCCACCGTGCAGAGAGAGGCCATTTCGGCCCATCGAGCCTGCACCGACACATATCCCACCCTATCCCCGTAACCCCACGTATTTAATCCCCCCTAACACTAAGGGTCAATTTATCATAGCTAAATCAACCTAACCCGCACATCTTTGGACTGTAACTGATTTAAACGGCAGAGGTAAATGCATTACCACAGTGGTGGTGGGAGGGGAGGGGTACTACAGAGAGCATGAGTGAAAAGTACCTTGCTGGGTGGAGCAGGGACATTGGTGGAAGCAGACTCCATAACAGCTTTTAAAAGGGTGGATAAATATTTTAAAAAGAACATTTTGAAACACTCTGGAGAAAGGACAGGACAATGCACTTTCAGAAAGTTGGTACAACTCGATAGGTTGAATGACCTCCCTCTGTGCTGTACATTCCACGATTCATGTAACTATCTAATTCCCTTTAAAATAATTTATAAACTCTTATTCAACAATGGATTTTGGCAGAGAATTTGATTGCTTTCATAGCTGACAACTAGGCAGAATGTTCTATAATACCAATTGGAATTGCTGGGGTGGAAAGACACAGGCTGCAAACTTATCCAGAGACTGAAAGAAATGAATTACTGCTCAGGTAATTTTCTTACATTAAACCATTGCAGTAATTTTTACCATGGCTGTTGTAGTACCTGTTGAGTTACCAGTAAGCTGTCAATATAATCTATAATGTTTAGTAATTTATATGTTTCTATCTGGTTATTTTATCACCGCTGTTTCCAATTGCAATTGAAATTTTAGAAACAAGTAACATTAGAGATGTCAGAAATACCAATCCTTGTATGAATTGCGAAATGACCATATAGTGCAAATTTGCCATATCATTCCAATTTATTGCTGGCTTATGGATTACTGCCTCGAAGGCAATACAGCACGTAGAAAAACAAAATGAGACCTGGAAATTGCAATGAGGGCTGTAAGTCAGCTGAATATTGATTCTTACACCTACAGCCCATGAAAATAGAGTTGTTTTTATCTCAAGATAGGGGCTTTGGAGAATCTGTACAATCAGAATTTTCCATAAATAAATAACGTCTGATTTGCTGTTTCCTCCATTGGTAAAGGGCTTGACAACTGAATGACTACATAATTGGAATGTAACTGTTGCAGACTATCAGAATTAGTTATTCATAAGCAATACTTCACTAATGGCACATTTTAATATCTTTTCATTTTACTTACCTTTGTGTCACGTTTCAGATTGAGTGTAACCTGGTAATATAGCATTAACAAAAGAAAATTGTAATTGTGTATGAGGCACCTTATTTAAATCACACCATCCTCACAAAAACAGTCATCTCCCATTTGTATCTGGCATTATAATGAAATTAGATTTTACAGATTAATAATTAGATACTGGTTTTAGTCAAGTGTTAAAGCAATGCCCATATTTTACTTAGAAGTATTCAACTTTTGAGGTCTGCATAGCGTTTTAGCACAATTGGTTTAAAAAAATATTTTATAATGATATTTTTTTCCGAGCACACCGTTTCTTTTTCAATTTTCTTTCCTTTTCCTCTGAGGGCACGGATTCATGTGGGAATATAATTTCACACGCCCTGGAAACCTTCCAGTCTTTTGCAGAAGTGACTAGTCTTCATGCGTGAACCTCAATAGTTAGGGGGGTGAAATTGGGTATCGCCCCGTTTGGGGGTGTTAATTTTTGAAATTTTGAACATTTAGCACCAGGCGCTAAGGATTCTGAACTTCTACTAAATTGGGTGTTAGAGCCCCAGGAAGGAAGTGGAGCGCTAAATCAAGCGCTAATGACCTCAGTGGGGCGCTACAGGGGCGCTACCAGCAGAGCGCTAATGAATTTCAGGTGCAATGCATTCAGCAATGATCCTTCACACTGGTTCCTTCCAACTCTTAAAGGGGAGGTTGCATCATTGTGCAGATGCTCATTTTCAGCATTGCTGGCTTTGAGGCGACCTGCGAGCAACTGAATCCCCTGATGGCTATGGCTGTTCCCACACCCAGGGTGAGAGCTCGTCAGTTCACAGACGTGGCATTGGAGGCATTGGTGGCTGGAGTGGAGCGAAGGAGGACAGTGCTGTTTCCGGCCACTGGAAGGAGGCCATCGCCTCAGGTGTTCAGGGCAATGTGGAGGGAAGTGGCCCAGGAGGTCTCGGCCAGTAGTGTAGGTGAACGCAGCCTCACCCAGTGCCGCAAGAAATTCAACGACCTGAGTCGGGTGGTCAAGGTGAGTACATGCTTCAACAGCTCCTACATACCAGCATCTGAACCTCAGTCTGTGCACACTGCGCAAAGAACCACACCGCCACCACTCACCCACCAAACATCTTCACCTACTCAAACTCACATCCACATCTCACGCCTTGCCTACTATCACAGCTATTCAACAATGGCAGGCATATCTCCCAGACACATAGCTGGACTCTGACTCAAACACATTTGTTTCTCTTGCAGGCCAAGTTGGCCCACAATAGGAGGGAGCAGCAGAGAACAGGCGGGGGGTGATGCGCAGCTCCAGCGGCTCTCAGACCTTGAGGAGCGAGTGCTGTAACTCATTCGGCAGCAGGTGGTGGGCGCCATGGCTGTCGGCGATGTCAACCCCGTTGGGGGCAAAAGCGGTATCTTCAGCCCCTCTCCTTCTCTCATCCCACACCCCCCTCACACCACAAACCTTTCTCACTTTCCAGCTCCTGAGAATGTCTGCATTCCTTGCTCCATTCCTGCCCCCACCTTAACGCGAGTCTTGTGCCTTTATGTTTTCACATCATCAGCAACCAGATGACCAGCCTATCCTTGAGCCCCCCACTGAAAGTGAGGAAGGAGAAGAGGAGGAGGAGCAAAGCACCGCGTCACTGCATCTCTCACCCGCAAGCACCACCTCAGATACTGGGATTACGTGATCTTTAGAGGCAAGATTAGTAGAGGGGTCTGCACTGGGTGATGCACCGGGGACGAGCGGGCTGCAGCAAGGCCAGGGAGAAAGGGTAGCTCAGGGGCCAGCTCCCCGGAGGATGAGTTCATGCGCGAGTTCTGCTGCACAGAACTCAGATGAGGACCTCGATGGCGAGGCGTTCACAAGAAGGGTGATGGCCATGCACACCGAGATGATAGGTGCAATGGCAAGGGTGCCCGAGAGCCTGGTGGCAATGGTAAGGAACGTGGAGGAGTCTGCCTCCAACATTGCACTGAGCTCTGCGCACACCATGGAGCCCATCATTTCCACTGTGCAGAGGATAGTGGACTCCCAGAGAGACCATGTGGATCCAGACCTCATGACGCGTGTCATGGGCAATGTGGCAGCTTCCATTGCAGCACAGGCAGAAGCGACGCAACGTCTTAGTGCTGTAATGCAGTCAATGGTTGCTGCCATCGAATCTCAGACTGCTCTCATGCAGTCTCAGCTTGATGCCACATAAGCTCTGACTGCTGCCATCATCACTGGGTCCACCACAGTCCACTGGGGATCTCACGGCGTCACAGCAGGCCAGCAATCTGTGCTTCAGCAGATTGGTAGGGATGCTGAGGTGCTGCCCCGGGGGAGTGGGAGTGGGTCAGTGGAGCAGGAGCCTGCTGACCTCTCTCAGGATGACAGCATTCCTGCTCCCACCACTGCCACTCCACCATTGTACTTGTCGCTGCCTGTCATCCAGCCAGCCCAGACTGCCGCCGCCCAGCCTGAGGTGATGCAATGTACAGCTGGGCCTTCCAGGCCCAGAGCTGGTCAAGGGCATCCTGCAAGGCCATCTGTAGTCTCTGGCACCAACACTCAGCAGCCTTCCACCAGCCCTGCTGCAGCCACTGGGGAGACACTATGGGCTCGATTTTGCCAGGTCCGAGGAGGCGGGTTTGGAGGCGTGTGAGTTGTTAAAAATCGCAAAAAATGGCGGGCGGATCCGATCCCTCCTCCAGCCCACCTCTGAGCAATTTTCCCAGAATCGGGGTTTCAGACCCCGTTTCAATCCCGCCTCCAAGAGGCGGGATAGGCCATTAAGGCCCTTAACAACCAGCTAAGTGCCTCTATAATCCCATTTTGAGAGGCCTTTCTGAATTTAACACATTTCCCCCATGCTGCACATCTCCTCTGGAACACGCCAGTCAATCCTGGCGGACTCACAAGTGGATTGCTTACGAACAGCTGCAGCTCCACCATTAAAAAGGAGTTTTCACCAATCATCATTAGCAGGTGGCAGAACTCTGTTGTCTCAGGTCTGGGGGAACTATTAGCAAGCCTACTCATTGTTGTGAAAGTTTGGAGCCTGAGACCCATCTCCAGTGTGACCTCCTGGGAAACCCCTCTCCCCACCTTGACTGAGCGCTTCCTCAACCGAGGTATATACCAGAAACATGGGAACCATTTATTTCTTTTCCTCCTGGACCTCAGATTCGGACGAAGACCAGCCGCAGCAGCAGCAGAACCCTGAACAACAGCAGCACCAACAGCAGGAGCAACAACAGGAGAGCCAAGCTGCTGCTCACCCACCTGAAGCTGCACAGGCCAGAAGGCGCCAGCGCATGGAAGCACATCGCGCAGGAGATACCCCCAAAACAGGGTTTACAGACAGAGGATGAGCTACCTCAACATGACTGAGCAGCAGTGCCAAAGGAGGCTCAGACTTTCGCGAGAGGTAGTGGGTGACATCTGCGCAATGCTGCAGCAAGACCTGGAGCTCAGAGGAGCAGGTGGACACCCCTTACCAGTGGCCGTCAAAGTCACCACCGCACTCAACTTTTTTGCTTCAGGCTCATACCAGGGATCAGCAGCAGACATCAGCGGCATGTCCCAGGTGGCCGCACACACTTGCATCACGCAGGTAACCGATGCCCTCTTTGCCATCGTGCACAATTACATCAACTTCTCCAAGGACCAAGCAAGTGTAACCACGCTTGCGGTTGGGTTTGCGAATCTGGCAGGCTTTCCAAGGGTGCAGGGCATCATTGTCTGAACACATGTGGGCCCTTAAGGCACCCCATCACAATCCAGGTATTTTTGTCAACCGCAAGGGCTTCCACTCCCTTAACGTACAGCTGGTGTGTGACCACAAGAAGGAAATTTTGCATGTTTGCGCCAAGTACCCTGGCAGTTGACATGACTCCTTCATACTGCGCCAGTCGACTGTGCCTCTGCTCTTCAGTCCGCCAGACCAACTTTTCGGATGGCTACTTGGAGACAAGGGCTATCCCTTGAAGACGTGGCTAATGACGCCGTTGAGGAGCCCATCCAACGAAGCTGAGTAGCGCTACAACTCCAGCCACATTTCCACCAGATCCATAATTGAGCAAACCATCAGCTTGCTGAAGATGCAATTCAGATGCCTTGATAAATCAGGTGGAGCCCTGCAGCCAGGGTCTCCAGAATCGTCGTGGTCTGCTATGCACTTCACAACATGGCACAGCATCGTGGCTTGTAGCTGGCTGAGGTACAAGTGGCTGATCGGATAGCCTCCTCAGATGAGGAGGAGGAGGAGGAGGAGTAGAGTGACAACAAACAGGTTGAAGAGGCGCATCAACCAGTGGCAGCAGGACACGAGCACATTGCTGCCCGGGATGCAAGGGACGCAGTCATCTTGGTCAGATTTGCTTAGCCTGCCCAAACAAACACTTTTGCCTCGAAACTTCTTACCAGAGCATCGACAATGGACAAGAACCTATGGATTCCTATCACTCTGACCACCATACTGACAATTGCAAGTCGCCCTAAGCCCTCAATGTGGAAGTCCCATTTGCAAAATGACACGTGCCACAACTTCAACAGTTTGCCATCAAGTTTTTTTATCATCACAATTCATGGATGGCTTTTCAAAAATAAACACAACAGAACACCCAAGTGACTACCCTTGTGACTACTTGTGCTTTATCTTCCTCTTACGCGTGCTCCTACGTGGTGCTTCCCCTGTGGCTTCAGCAGATGTGAAGGGCCCTTGCTTACTTTCTTGCTGCTCCTGCCTCGACACCTTTGGCGGGTGTACTCTGGAGTTGCGAGCCTATGAGGGCTTGGCAACAGTCTGCTGCTCCTGCGGCTGTGCAGGGGCTGAGACGCCCATCTCAGTTGGGTGAGGACTCTGGTGGGGCTCTGACCAAGGGCTTTGCAGTGGCATGGTCGTGTGAGCGCTTGGAGAGGAGCCCCCACTTCCTTGTTCTCTGCCACCAACATCCCTCTTATGGGTCAACCCCACTTCAGTGCTAGCAAGTGGTTTGACAGCACCTTGCTGAACTTCAGGGGGGCCATGAGGACCCATTTCTGCACTGGAAGTCCTACTCCAGAGGACTTCCATGAAGGTCTGGTTTCGCTGCTCAATAGCTGACCATCACTCCTCAAGAGATGTCAGTCTATTCCGAACAATGACCACGTTTTCAAGACCCTGGCAACTAAGCTCCTCCATGACCGTAGCCATCCTCTCCTCTACCATAGCCACCCTCTCCTCTATGGTAGCCAGCCTTACCAGGGAGGTAGCCATCCTTTCCGTGGTGATGCATTCATGCGCCAATGCCTCCACAAAGGCTCTGCTCATGTTTGTGATGGACTCCTCCATTCGCTCCACACTTGCAGCGACCCTGGAGACAAAACCTGGCAGAGACTCCTGCACCTCTTCCTGGAGTTCCAGCACCGCTCTCCTTCTGGATGGACCCGGAGGCACAGGGTCAACATGCAGCTGAGCCGAGCTGGGAGAGTCCTGTGGCCTCCGATGAGGACTCTCCACTGCTGTCCCCGTCTCCACCATCTGCTGATGCTCACTTGTGAGCTGTGATACACCAGGTGACAACACTACTCTATGTCCCAAGGGTCCCACCAAGGTGTGAGTTTCTGCGCTCGTGCTGGGTGGGCTTAATTCTGCTGACGCTGCGCCCTCAGAGGTTGCAGCTTCCTCTGAGGAGTCTTCAGGCTCAGGCTGTTCCTCCTAGACAGTGGGGAGGGGGGCTGTTGATGGTCCTGTGGGGGAGTAAAGGAAAGAGTTAGACATGTGAGATAAAGGTTGCATGCACATTGAATTGTGCAGATGATCATAAGTCAATCTGTTAGAGCATCAGAATCATTATCAGTCACTCATGCAATGCCAATGAGAGAGATGAAAAACTATTCTGTCACCAGCTTGCTGTGATGCGCCCGTCTGTCCGTCCCCCACTTGCGCATCGTCCTCCACTCCCACATTGCCAGGGCCGCCTCCTCTGCAGTAGTGAGCTGGGCTACTGAGGGTGGCCCTCCTCCTGTCCTCACCCTCTCCCTATTATTGTGGGCTCTCTTTTCTTGCAATGAGGGACACAAGTGGAGTTTGAGTGAGAATGAAGGAGTGAGTGTAGAGAATCCATAGCATAGATGCTTAGAAGGAGACAAAGATAGAGTGAGGTGCCAAGACCAAAAGCCCTCCCTGTGTGTTGTAAATTGTTGTCATAGCATCACAGTGATAGGGAGTGTGAGGGCTGCATAGTCGAATAGTTAAGTAAATGTGAACATACAGAGAGAGGGAATTGGTAAGGGTGCAGGGATGTAAGGGTGAAGTGGGATGTGGAGGGGGAGGTTGTCAAAGCAGAGTGCTGGTGATGAGAGGCGATGGGGATCAGATTGAGGGTCATGGGGATGGAATACTCACTTTTCCTGTGCGGAGAAGGTCATGAAACCTCTTTTGGCACTACAGCCAGGTTCTGCTGCACATTGAAATCACATTCACCTCCTGTGCCACTTGCAGCCACACAGCTTTGGTCTGTTGTGGAGGCTTTTTCCTCCCTGAGGAAGGAAAGAGCACTTCCTTGTTAGCTCTTGCTCCCTCCACCAAAGCTTGGAGGGAGGCCTCATCGAATCGGGGTGCACACTTTGGTCTGGTGCTGGACATACTTGCAGTAGGAATCCCTCAGAAGAATGGTGATAAAGTTGTAAGGCTGAAAAAGAACCAAGGTTGCTTGCAGGCCTTAAATCCAGCTGCATAGATGACATCATCAGAGGCGGGTTTCTGCATCAAAAGACTCATTGGGCCAGGGGTTCCCACACGCTGGAAATCAATTGCCCAATTAGGGCAAAATCGCACTTTTGTCCCGCCTCACATCAGAGGCGGGGTCCTGACATGCCGACCACCTGACACGCCCCCAGCCCGTCCCCAATGACAAAATCCAGCACTAGATTAGGAAAGGGGATTATAAAGAGGGGAGGCAAGGGTTTGCACAAGGGTAATTAGTCAATATTGTTGTTGTATATATGTGGATAATGGTTTTTGATAAATTTATTACTGGAATGTTATAGATTTGGTGCTGTGTCTCATTTCAGTTCTGGGGTGTGGTATGGAATCACAAAGTGATGGAATGATGGCGACGTGCTCAGCGACCGGAAAGAGGACTCGAAGTCACTGGAAACGAAGTCTGATGAGGCGGTCACGGACCGACCTTGCAGAACGCTGATTGAGTGGCTGCCTCCTCCATCGCTGCTGTTCGTCCTCCTGTTCCTCCTGCTCCTCTTCTTCCTCCTCCTCCTCCTCCTCCTCGCCCTCATCCTCCTCGTCCTCTTCCTCCTCCTGAGGTGGTGGAGATATGCCTGGTGGCAATGGCTGCGCCCTCATAATGGCCAAGTTGTGGAGCATGCAGCAGATGACGAGGAAAAGTGACACCCGCTCCGGCGAGTACTGGAGGGCTCCTCCCGAGCGGTCAAGGCAGCGGAACAGTTGCTTGAGCACTCCGATGGTCTGCTCACTGATGTTCCTGTTGGCAGCATGGCTCTCATTATATGAGTGTTGGCCAGGAGTGTCAGGGTTGCGGAGGGGAGTCATGAGCCAGGTGGAGAGCGGATAGCCCTTGTCTCCCAGCAGCCAGCCGCAAGGTTGATGTGGTGGCTGGAATAGAGCTGCCACAGGATGAAGGCATCGTGGCTGCTGCCAGGATAGCGGGCATTGACGGTCAGGATTCACCGTGTGTGGTCGCACACTAACTGTACATTAAGTGAGTGGTAGCCTTTGCGGTTACGGAATACCTCAGGATTGTTATGAGGTGCCCGCAAAGTGATGTGGGTGCAGTCAATGACGCCCTACACCATGGGCAAGCCTGCTCTCCTGGCAAAGCCACATGCACGCTTGTGCTGTTTCTCTCTGGTCATGGGGAAGGAAATGTAGTCCCTTCTCCTTCTGTACAGAGCATCTGTGACCTGGCGGATGGAGCAATGGACGGCAAACTGGGAGATGTTGGAGATGTCACCTGTCGCACACTGGAATGATCCACTGGCGTCAAAATTGAGGGCGACGGTGACCTTGATTGCCACTGAGAGAGACATGGTGGTCCTGATCTGAGGCTCAAGGTCTGGCTGTAGGAGGTGGCAGAGCTCTGTGACCACATCCTTGCTGAAGCAGAACCTTCTAACACACTGGTCCTCAGTGAAATTCATGTCGGAGAACTGCTGCCGGAATACCCTGGGTGGGTAAGGCCACCTGTTGAGAGCCCTGTTGGTCCTCCTTCCTCTGGCCACATTTTGCACTCTTTGCCTCAGTTGCCTCCGACGTTGACGCTGGAGGACAAGGTCCAGTGCCAGTACAACCCCCATGAAAGGATCCAAATATTGCACTTTCAAATCTCCCCTCAATGAAACTAACAAATCTTTATGTGCCAGAACACTCGTTAAAATGCAATACGCTCAAATCGGTCAAAAGGCCTCTTTGCCTATGTGAAACTAACAACGCAACATTGTTGGCTGACAAAAACTAAACCGGATGTGAACGCCTTTAATTAGCGCTCCTCCAGCTGACATCCGACTGAAAGCCGCCTCCTCTACCTGTCGTTGCAGGTGCACAAGCAGGGGGCGCTGCGCACGGCAATGACATCACGATTTCTGGGTGCAGGAGATTGGGGCGCAACGTCTTACCGCTGCTGCAAAACTCGCGCCGAACTTAGTAGAAGGCGTTGATATCGCCGCGCCCGGTTGTAAACCCATTTGCTCCCCCGTTAGCGCCCCAGAGGCACTAATGGGAGGTGCAAAGGAGCCCAATTCCTAGCCCTTACATTACTGAACTGTTGGAGAGTCTTATAGCCAAGCCTGATCCTCCCCCTCCTCTACCTCACTCTACCATAGACATAGACATAGAAGATAGGAGCAGGAGTAGGCCATTCGGCCCCTCGAGCCTGCTCCGCCATTCGATGAGATCATGGCTGATCATCCAAATTCCGTACCCTGTCCCTGCTTTCTCCCCATATCCCTTGATCCCCTTAGCCTTAAGAAATATATCTAACTCCTTCTTGAATATATTTAATGAATTGGACTCAACTGTCTTCTGTGGTAGAGAATTCCACAGGTTCATCACTCTCTGGGTGAAGAAATTCCTCCTCATCTCAGTCCCAAATGGCTTACCCCTTATCCTTAGACTGTGACCCCTGGTTCTGGACTCCCCCACCATCGGGAACATCCTTCGTGCATCTAGTCTGTCTAGTCCTGTTAGAATTTTATGGGGGAGAAATTCAGTATCGCCCCATTTGGGGCGCAATTATCGGCCGGGCGCAAAGATTAGCGCCTGGCGCTAATTATTGCCACCGACTGCAAACTTGACTTTTATCGTCCCTGGAGGTGATTGCAGCGCTAAATCAGGCGCTTCACACCTGTCTTAAGGCGCAAAGGCCGAGGAGCGAGGCGCTACCTCAGAGGCTGGCGAAGCTCATGTAATGTCAGTCAGCAATGGAACACACACACAATGCCACGGGCCAGTTCTTAAAGGGGATGGTTAATCTTGCTTTCCATCCACATCCTGCTCATTGCAGCCTTGAATCTCGGCCTGGAGAGACCTGCACATCAAATCTGCTGGAAAGAACAATGGAGAGTACCAGGCAAAGAGCTCAGAGTGCAGCCCCCACAGTCTCTTCTAAATCGATACAAGGAATGGCAAATCAAAATGAACCTGCAAAGTGCTGCTCAATACCCAAAACTCCTTCACACAACGTTGAATCTCTCCAGAAGTCTCTCCCTCTCTCTCTCCGAATGCGTAGTTCAAAAATGGCACCAACAATAAAAGGCAGGAAGCGGTCACCTTTAAATAGCGCTCCCCCTTTCCCTTCATGACTGCAGAACGCTCCCCTCAACCTGTCGTTGCTAGCGTCAGGCGGTAAGGCAGGGGGCGCCACTCAATATCCGCTCTGGGGCGATACCGGGGCGTTGTGCACTCGACTGACATCACGATCTGTCGGTGCAGGAGATCGTGGCGGTAGTGTTTAGCGCCGTCGCAAAATGTCTAGTTAATTTCGCGAGCGGCGCAAACTTCACCGAGCCTGGGCGCCAGATGCTTTGCGCCCCATTAGCACCCTCTTAAGGCGCAAACAGGAGGCGCAACCAACTGAATTTTCCCCCTATAAGTTTCAATGAGATCCCCTCTCATTCTTCTAAACTCTAGCGAATACAAGCCCAATCGAGCCAATCTCTCTTCATACATCATTCCTGCTATCCCAGGTATCAGTCTGGTGAATCTTCGCTGCACTCCCTCCATGGCAAGAACATCCTTCCTCAGATAAGGCGACCAAAACTACACACAATACTCAAGGTGTGGTCTCACCAAGGCCCTGTACAACTGCAGTAAGACATCCTTGCTCCTGTACTCGAATCCACTCGCTATGAAGGCCAACATACAATTTGCCTTCTTAACCGCCTGCTGCACCTGCATGCTTACCTTCAGCGACTGGTGCACAAGGACACGCAGGTCTCGTTGCACTTCCCCTTTTCCCAATCTATTGCCGTTCAGATAATAATCTGCCTTCCTGTTTTTGCCACCAAAGTGGATAACCTCGCATTTATCCACATTATACTGCATCTGCCATGCATCTGCCCAATCACCCAACCTGTCCAAATCATACTGGAGTTTCTCTGCATCCTCCTCACAGCACACACGTCCACCCAGCTTTGTGTCGTCTGCAAACTTGGAGATATTACATCTAGTTCCCTCGTCTAGATCATTAATATATATTGTGAATAACTGGGGTCCTAGCACCGATCCCTGCGGTACCCCACTAGTCACTGCCTGCCACTCGGAAAAAGACCCGTTTATTCCAACTCTTTGCTTCCTGTCTGCCAACCAGTTTCTATCCAAGTCAGTACCTTACCCCCAATCCCATGTGCTTTAACTTTGCACGCCAATCTCTTATGCGGGACCTTATCGAAAGCCTTCTGAAAGTCCAAATACACCACATCCACTGGTTCTCCCTTATCTATTCTACCAGTTACATCCTCAAAAAATTCCAGTAGATTAGTCAAGCATGATTTACCTTTTGTAAATCCATGTTGACTTTGTCCGATCCTGTCACTGTTTTCCAAGTGCTCTGCTATTACATCTTTTATAATGGACTCTAGCATTTTCCCCACTACCCCTACCCTGCAACCTTCTCCAATCCAACATCTCAGCTCACACCATACACTCTTTTAATTCCCCAACCCCCCACTACCAGTGGAACAGCCTTCAGACATTGTGCTTCTGTGCTATAGAAATCTGTTCCTAAGTCCCTCTGGTTGTTGCATCTCTTTCCACCTTCAAGATTCTCCTTAAAACATACCTCTTCAACCACATCTCCCATCACTGCAAATGAAGGAGTTTTGACATTAAAAGAGAAATTGCTGACAAAACACAGTCCTGTCACTGTTCCAGACATGAAAAGAGTTTACTATTGTTCACTTTTCCACCACCCTTGCATCCAGTTGACTTACCCATGGCACCTTCCCATGCAACCACAGCAAGTGCAACACCACTGTCCAGGGTCTCGGGCAGTTCCCCCATGTGAGACCGCAATTTACATGTACTTCCTCTGCATTTGCTGCTTATGAGGCGGCCTTCTCTATATTGGGGAGACTAACTGCAGATTAGGGGACTGCTTTGCCAAACACCTCCATTTTGTTCGTAAGAGTTCTCCTGACCTGGCTATATCTCACTACTTCAACACCCTCTCCCATTCTGTCCTCTCCATCTTTGATCTCCTACACTGTTCCAACAGCCTCTACGCAAATTTCATAAGAACATAAGAACATAGGAAATAGGAGCAGGAATAGGCCACTTGGCCCCGCGAGCCTGCTCCGCTATTCAATAAGATCATGGCTGATCTTGGGCTCAAAGCCACTTCCCAGCCCGCTCCCCATAACCCTTCACTCCCTTATCTTGCAAAAATTTGTCTATCTCCAATTTAAATGTATTTAATGACCCAGCCTCCACAGCTCTCTGGGGCAGAGAATTCCACAAATTTACGACCCTCTGAGAGAAGAAGTTCCTCCTCATCTCAGTTCTAAAAGGACGACCCTTTATTCTGAGACTGTGCCCTCGAGTTCTAGATTTCCCCATGAGGGGAAACATCCTCTCTGCATCTACCTTGTCAAGCCCTCTCAGTATCTTATATGTTTCAATAAGATCACGTCTCATTCTTCTAAATTCCAATGAGTATAGGCCCAGCCTGCTCAACCTTTCCTCATAAGTCAAACATCTCATCTCTGGAATTAACCTAGTGAATCGTCTCTGAACTGCCTCCAATGCAAGTATATCCTTCCTTAAATAAGGAGACCAAAACTGTACGCAGTACTCAAGGTGTGGTCTCACCAATACCTTGTACAGTTGTAGCAGGACTTCCCTGCTTTTATATTCCAACCCCCTTGAAATAAAGGCCAACATTCCATTTGCCTTTTTGATTACTTGCTGTACCTGCATGCTAACTTTTTGTGTTTCATGCACAAGGACCCCCAGGTCCCTCTGAACTGTAGCATTTTGTAATCTCTCTCTATTTAAATAATAGTTTGTTTTTTTATTTTTCCTGCCAAAGTGAATAACCTCGCACTTTCCCACATTATACTCCATCTGCCAAATGCTTGCCCACTCACTTAGCCTGTCTATATCCCTTTGCAGATTCTTTGAGTCCTCTACACAACTTACTTTCCACCCATCTTTGTATCATCCGCAAACTTGGTTACATTACACTCGATCCCTTCATCCAAGTCATTAATGTAGATTGTAAATAGTTGAGGCCCCAGCACCGATCCTTGTGGCACCCCACTAGTTACCGTTTGCCAACCAGAAAATGACCCATTTATCCTGACTCTCTGCTTTCTGTTAGTTAGCCAATTCTCTATCCATGCTAATATATTACCCCCAACTCTGTGAGCTCTTATCTTATGCAGTAACCTTTTATGTGGCACCTTATCGAATGCCTTCTGAAAATCCAAATACACCACATCCACTGGCTCACCCTTGTCCACCCTACTTGTTACATCCTCAAAGAACTCCAGCAAATTTGTTAAACATGATTTCCCTTTCCTAAAACCATGCTGACTCTGTTTGACTGCAGTATGTTTTTCTAAATGCCCTGCTACTGCTTCCTTAATGAAGGACTCCAGCATTTTCCCAACGACAGATATTAGGCTAACTGTCTATAGTTTCCTGCTTTCTGTCATTTTCTCATCATTTTGTTCGGGTGGGTGTATCCACCATGTCTTTCAGGACAGTATCTCACCTTTCTACTGAGCTCTCTGCAGCCCTCTGCTCTAAACACTCAACTTAATAACTACAGACCTTAACTATATCCTCCATTTTATGTACAGGAAAGGTGTTGATGATATGGGGTAGGCCCATCAGTATATCGGAGTTGACATCTTGTTGACTCTTTTTCAGAATACAGTGCTGGAGGCAGGGGCCTGCACCTGTGGTGTTGCTCTGTGTTTTATGCTCTTTTTGGGGCTGATTTGGGACTTATTTTACCAGCAATTTCTGTTTTCTTTTCAGACCCTCTGCATTTGATATTTTTTTCTCCAATTTCCCCATTTTCTTATCATTTTGTTCGGGTGGGTGATCCACCATGTCTTTTTTCCCCTTAACTAATTGCACATTCTTTAGTTCTTTTAATGTCTTTTCATTGCCTCGATGATGATCTTTTATATCATGTAACAGTTTTATATTAAAGAATTTTCAGGTCTTTCAATGCCTTAACACCCTTTCCATGATTAGAGTATTCGTTGTTTCACCATCCGTTCCTTTTTTTTCCCCCTCTATTGTTTTCTTCCTTACTAAAGTGCTTATATTTTACTATTCAGTTCTGATGCAATGTTTCATAACTGAAACATTAATCTATTTTTTTTCTATTCTCAGATGCTGACTGACCTACTGTGTGGTTTACAGCCTTTTCAATTTTTATTTCAGTTTTATATTTATTTTTATTAATAGGAATGTTACATTATTTTTCTTGCTGTCAAAGCACTTTCCTGTAGAAATCATTAGAATGCAATTGAGAGTAGGAACCCTGGCTGAATTTTTAACCCATCCTTAGCCCAGGGACTACGAGACCAATTAGAGTGCCCAATCTGCTGCCTGAGCTCAGCTAACTCAGCACAGACTGGGAATTGAACCCGAAACCTTCTGCTTTGTTTGGCTTAATACAAAAATACTATTAATTAATATTTTTTTTTGGTTTTGCACATTTTTCTAACCTTAATTAAAAATGTTATTTGACGATAAACATCCCTAATTTCCATTCATTGTTCTCCTAAGTCCAAAGATCAGAGGATAATACATGACCTAGTTATAGGCCTCAGCCAATACCAATTTAACCTAGCCAATAGGAGGACATTAGTGGCCTAGGTAGGACACTTTGAGCTAGAAATTTGTTATAGCTTAGAAATGGGCAGTGTTTAGACTAAAAATGGTTAAGTAGCGCCAGTTGAAAATCATCTAGGCTGCACGCAAAATTCATCCTCATTCCTCATTAAAATGATTGCAGTCATGATTCTCGTTTAAAAACCCAAGCTCATTGGTGTTACACTGAAAACATGGACCAATATCGGGGGCAGTCTGAACGCAAGCAATGATTGCCACAGGCTTTTTTCACTGCTTGAAGGGGAGGTTCATTGGTGCTGCAGCACCTCATTCTCAGCATTGTTGGGTGTGCAGCTGTCTCAACAACCATAAGAAGAAGCACAAGGAGAAGGAGCACTTATTTACAAATCCTGATGGCAGATCGCCGCCCCAGGGAGAGAGCCCGGAGGTTTTCTGATGAAACTTTGGAGGCATTGGTTTTAGCATTAAAGAGAAGGTGGGCGGTCCTGTACTCAGCAAGTGGCAGGTGGCCCTTGCCACAAGTCTGCTGGACTATGTGGAGGGAGGTGGCACACCACGTCACGGGCATCACTGTGGTCCCCAGGACCCACACACAGTGCAGAAAGAAGTTTAATGAGCTCACACGGGTGGTCAGGGTGAGCGAAGGCTTCAACAAGTGCTACATACCACCATCTGTACCATAAGCTTCACACACTGCTCAATGCACCACACCCCCAGCACTCACCCACCAACAATCTCTACCTAGCAACACTCACACCCACATCTCACACCTTGCACACAATGACAGCTATTCAACTATGACAGGCACAAATATTAGTAGTTATTGGAATTCATGTGATATGTGTGATATGTTTATAGATAAATTTATTAATTGTGTTTGGAATATTTTGTGGTCTCTCTCATTTCACCTTTGCACCCAGGAGGACCCTGTGATATGCCATGAGACAGGGATTGTATGATAGGGATGTGGTGAGCTACGGGGGGTCTGGGGTTTCATTCATGCAAATCGGAGTCTGATGAGCTGGTCACAGACAGCCTGTCTGGAAGGCCGATTGTCTCACTGCCTCCGCTCCCTCTGCCGTAGATCCTGGAGGGCGAGGTCCACTGCCAGTACCTCCCCCATGACTTTCAGCAAGTGTTGTAGGATGGAGCTTTTCAGAAATAATTATGGAGTTTTGTACTTGCCACAAAACTCCCTGATACCAAAGAACCTTGAAATGAATAAAGAAAACTCTTCCAGTAGCAGGAAGTAGCACACAGCCACTCAAACTTCAAAAACCTGTCAGGTCCAAGTGATTGGTGATGGTTCCTTTAAATAGCATCGTTGGAGTTAGCTTCCTGCTGTTGCACGCCACCTGAAGCTGTTGTTGTTTTCTCCAGCTGGTAAGTTCATTTTGCTGTAATGAAGTTGGGAGATCGGGCATCAAATGAATGTTGCACACTCACTGATGACGCGATCTCTGTGCAGGCGAGGTCTCCGGCAATAGCGTTCAGCGGCAGCGCTACCGGCATCAAGTGAGATTAAAGCTCTCAACGGCGTTTTAGTGCCATCTCATGGCGCTAATGTGCGATGCAAACCACACAAATTTCTCCCCCCTTGTTTTCCCCTCTTCCTTTGCAGAAGTGCCTCTCAAGGTGATGTGGTGGTGATTGGGAGTTCAACGGAGTGGAAGATTTAAATTGCCTCACCATCTCATGGCACAGTATGTTGGTGTTTCATAGCTTTTTCAGTGTCTATAATGTTTATTATTCAGATTTTTATTATACTTTGGTATCTTTGCTGATTTCTGATCAATATTTCCTTAACTTCTGATTAATTGACATTTATGATAGATTAAAGATGCACCTCCATGACTACTGTAATGAATCAGCATTTTAACTAACAATGTGAAACAAAGTTTTCAGAAACTATTATATTAAAAATAAAATCTAACAAGAGTTACTATCTATTTTAATGAAGTCACGATGTATATGTTGACCAGAGCGTGATAAGAGACCTCAGACATGACCAGAGCACAAAAATGTCTATATACAAAGGTTGAAGAGTTAAAAAAAGTCTTTATTTCAATATTTATAATGTATTTGCATAAAAGATAAATTGCTTCTTACTTAGAAACTAGAATAAAGCAGAAACTCAATTCATCACATAATTGAAATGCATTGAATTACAATAATGAAGTTACGGATTTACAATAGGTTGTAATTGGGGACAGCAGTCTGATTGAAAATTTCGACCTTCAGTCTTGTCCTTCAGTTGTGCTACCTGTCTTCAATTACAACCTTGTCCGTTCCCATGTATCTAGCAATACTTAATTAGGTATTTGCATTAATTCATTTTTGCAGATATTACATGGAAGAAGCAAGCATATATTTTGTAGTATTTATGGACTCAATACTATATCATGGTTATGTATTTAGTAGGTTTGAAGATTTTTAACTGCTTTATACTTTGAAATATGACTCTTGTTTGGTCCTTCAAAAAAATTACATTCAGCTGAGAATACCTTTTTAGCTTTCAAAGTATGTCCTGTTTTACTTCATATAAGAGCTGTAAAATTATTTTCTGTAACATTTTCATATTGAAGATTTTAAACTACGTTTAGAAAAATACATACAACCAAAGAGCATGTATTAATACATAGTGTTCTTGGAATTAAGTCAAACATTGTAATTGCATTGTATTCCTTCCTTAGTTGCTGAAATGTTATTGCAGTCCTTGGAGGGTTAATGGAAATTTTTGCACTAAACCTATACAATGTAACAATATTGTGTGGCTCCAATCTTCCCCTTGCGTGACACTGATGCTAATCGAGGCTAGCGTAACTGACTTTTGCCAGAGTACAAAATTTCAATTTTCCCTGCTGGTGATGTGCAGGGATTTAATTAACAACTATTCAGAATTTAAATACTTGCACGGTGCACCTTAGTAACTATTTTTAAGATTAACATGTATACAATTAACATAAAGGCCAAGGAGAGGTAGCATTTCTAACTACAATTTTTTTTTTAAAATTCTACTTTTCCAACTAAGAGTGTGTATCATTTTGGGAACTGTTGAATCGTCATGGGCAGCAGGCTGATTTTTCGTATAATGCTTCATTATTCTTTGGCTTTGCAGAAGAGATAAGTCAATTTCTCCGCCCGCCCTCGCAAGTTCTTTCACTATGCTGTTGTGGGCCAAAAGGAAAATCAGAAACTGTGTTGCTAGATTTATTGATCTGCCCCATTATTATTGGAACACTTCTTTCCTCATGTTGAGCAGAGCATGAAAACTAATTGGGGAAAGTGCTTTTTTTCCATTGGTCTCACAGGGCAAATCTGTCCCATGGTCCAATTCCTATGTTAAGTGCTCAAAGTATATGACCAGCTGTTAACATAGAAACATAGAAACATAGAAACTAGGAGCAGGAGTAGGCCATTCGGCCCGTCGAGCCTGCTCCACCATTCAATACGATCATGGCTGATCATCCAAATCCAGTACCCTGTCCCTGCTTTCCCCCACAGAATCCCCATCGAGCCTGCACCGACACATATCCCACCCTATCCCCGTAACCCCACGTATTTAATTCCCCCTAACATATCCCATCCTATCCCCGTAACCCCACATATTTAATCCCCCCCCTAACACTAAGTGTCAATTTATCATAGCCAAATCAACCTAACCCGCACATTTTTGGTAAAATGACGAGAGCTCACTTATAGACTGCATTAACTCACCAATGCTGCAGGCATAAAGTGAGTCATCAGCCTTAGTGGAGTTCCCTGTCAATGGTTGGATTATTATGGGAATGAAATTCCTATCTTGACTTTATTTTAGTCCAAAAAGTTTACATGGGCATCTACTTTTGACTAAAATTACCAACGGCAGGAACTTCACCCACCCCAGTGTTTCTTCGGTAGTTGGATGGTTACTTGCTGAACCTTGAGCATCCTTTTAATGAAGCCCTGAATGTTGCTGCTGTCAACCGCCAAGTATTATATGATGCAAATGAATTGTTCCTCTGTGTGTAAAATATAAATTTTTCATCATGGAAATTATGGTTGTGACAATATCAATGACAGAATTTTAGTCCAAAATTAACTATTTTATGCTGTGTTCCCAAAAAGCCTATTTTCTCTGAAATAAATATAACAATAAGCATTTATATAGTGCCTTCAATGTAGAAAAATTGTCCTAAAGTGTTTCATGGAGGTGTCAGGAAAATGGACGTCGAGCCATACAAAGAGAGATTACGGGCATCATCAAACGCTTGGTCAAAGATAATGGATATTAAGGAGGATCTTAAAAGAGGAGTGGGAGGTGGCAAGGCAGAGGGGTTTAGAGAAGGGTTTCCAGAGAGTGGAACCTAGATGGCTGAAGGTACAGCCATTAATGGTGGGATGAAAGAGGGTGATGCACAAAAAGTCAGAGTCAGCTGAGCCGAGATTTTGGGGAGGGATTTGTAGAGCTGGAAGAGGGTACAGAGATAAGGATTTAAACACAAGGTTGAGAATTTTAAATTTGAGGTGTTGAGGGACTGGGCACCAATATAGGACAAATGTGTTTGTCACCTACAGATTCACCTACAGGTGTGATGGGTGAACATGACTCAGTGTGTGAAAGGATACCTGCAGCAGAATTTTGGATGAAATGAAGTTTACAGAGAGTGGTATATGGGAGGTCAGCCAGGAAAGCATTAGAGGTAGGTTACAGTGGAGTTAGACAGCGGAGGAGGATTGCATGATCGACTGTATCAATGGCTGCAGAGAGGTCAAGGAGGATGAGGAAGAATAATGTACCATTCTCAACATTGTGGCATAATAATGACTAATTTGACTAATAGTATAGAAAGTTTAGATGTATTTCTGTATTGTTAAAACTTGTTCTCAGGATGTGGGTGGTGCTGGGAAGGCCACATTTGTTGCCCAGGCCCAATTACCCTGAGAAGGTGGTAGTGGGCCTTTCTCCTAAACCACTGCAGCCCTTGGGATGAGGGTGCTCCCATTATGGTGCGAGGTAAATAATTGCAGGTTATTGACCCAGCAACAATGATGGAAAAATGATATATATCCAAGTCAGGATGGTATGTGACTTGGAGTGGAACTTGGAGGTGAAGGCCTTCCCAGGATGTTGCTGCTCTTATACTTCTCGATAGTTGAGGTCATAGTAACTTTGGTGAGCTACTGCAGTGTATCCTGTAGATCATGCATTTGCAGTCACATTGCGCTGGAGGTGGCAAGTGTGGTATTGAGTCGAGTGGCAAAGCTACCAATGAAGCAAACTGTCTTGTCCTGGATGAATTTGAGCTTCTTGAGTGTTGTTGCAGCTGTCTGCATTGAGATGAGTAGTGAGTATTCCATCACACTCTGATTCGAGATTTTTAGATGGTGGATAGGCTTTGAGGATTCAGGAGGAAAGCCAATCCTGTGCTCTGCTCTTGTAGCTATAGTGTTAATATGGCTGGTCCAGATAATCTTCTGGTCAATGGAGACCTCTAAGGTATTGATGGTGGGGGACTCAACGATGCTGGTGCCACTGAAGGTCAATGAGAGATAGCTGGGCTTTTTCTTATTCATTTCCTGGCAAATGTTACCAGCCACTTGTCAGCCCAAGCCTGCATATTATCCAGGACTAGCATGTGTTGCTTCATTAGTGGAGGAGTTGTGAATAGAGCTGGACACTGTAGAATCATCAGCAGACAGTCCCACTCCTGATCTTCTAATGGAGAGAAGGCCATTCATGAAGCAGCTGAAGATAGTTTGGCAAAGGAAGCAACCCCGAGGAACTCCTTTAGCTATGTCCTGAGGCTGTGCTAGCTGGCCTCTAACAAACACAATCATCTTCCTTTGTGTCAGATATGACTCCAGCCACTGAAGGGTTTTCCCTTTGACCCCCATTGACCTCTGTTTTGCTAGAGCTCTTTGGTGCCATACTTGGCTGAATGCTGCCTTGATGTCAAGGGCAGCTACTCTCACCTCTCACCATGTGTGTGTTTCAGAGTATTACATATGTATTTCATTAGATAGTATAAGTGAGCTCACTTATAAAATGCATGGTCCACAGACTAAAATAATTAAAATCCCTAACAGTGCCTCATTGTTCTCTCTGTTGTCAGCCTATCTACCCCCTTATGACTGTTACAGGAAAGGTCAAAATCATCTTAGCCATCTTGTGACAAGCTGTGATCTGAGTCAACAAAATTCTGGAGAATCTTGTGGGGAGACGATGGCTCAGGTACTAAAGTTGCCCTTACATTTTTATCTTATCTCCTCTCTAATTAAGAAAGAAATATTAGGGCAATATTAATACCTGGAAAGTTGACAACTCGGGGTTGAAAACATGTTTTAGTTCTAAATCCATCACAAAGAAGATTTGTGACAAAATATAAAATTCCAAATGCGTTTGCAATATCTCTTGAAAATCATGCCTGCAGATGTTGCTTCTGAGATTTGTTTTTGATATTGTTAATTTCTTTGCTGAATTACATCTGCTCCATGTGTATTTAGTTCAAGGAATACCACACTGATGAAACAACTACCTCTGGAGAGAAAAGTGAATTGGTAATTAACTGTACTTGGGTCCATCCTATTGTAAAAGCATTTCTGCTAAATCCAATGGAAAGTTAGTTATTTATTTCAGTTTTTTAGTGTTATCGCATGTGCTGTAACTATTGTGGAGGTAACGTGTATAACTGGTGATCTCTATTAGGGATATTGCTAAAATTTACATCTGTAGAGGTTTAGAATCAATATATTCAAAAAATGATTTCAAAGAGCAACAAGATTCTTTAAAAAAGACAAAATCTATTTGTCACTTAGGATCAGTAGCTACACTATCAATTCGCAGCTGGTTGTTTATGCTGCCTACTGCCATTGGGACTGTCAGATCTAGGAGACAACCTTGCACGTGTGTGCTTATAGACATATATGGAACTCCATGTTACCGCTTGGCCTTTCTCCTAATAGCCACCATGGCTAGATTACTGTTTCCATAAGCAAATGAGTCTGTAATGAACTGAAATCTACATCTTTATTCTTCACCATGTATGGGTTAGCATAGCCTAAGTCTAACAATTAAGCCTCAATCATTGTAAATCACTTACTGGAAAATTAATGAGATGTGTCCTGTCATATTTCAAGTTTTTTTTTACCATTTCTTCACAGAAAGGGTTTTATGTTTTAAAAATGAGTTACTGCAAATGTTGTGTTATAATAGCCTAAGGGGCAATCCCACCAGATCTACTTTTCTTTTGTTCCCAATGTCAAGTACATCTGCATGATGCCAGCACTGCAATCGATTACTGTTAGGAAACCAGCAACTACAGGAAGGATTGTTTTTCAGAGAAGAATTTTCTCTTTGGCCAGAAAGTCCCGTCCACCCCCGCGCTCCCCCCCCCCCCCTCCCCCATCTCTAAAAGAACTAATGACCACGTAACCAGAATTTGGAAATAGTTGTGTTGGAACAGACTGGTGGGCGTAAGTCCTGCCCAATCACATTTTTGACATCAGGAATTTTGGGGCTTACATTTTTAGACAGGCATCACTAACAGGAATTCACAAAGAGTGGTCCTCTGGGTGACCACATGAAAACAAATGGCTATGTTTTAGGTTCCTCAACAGTAATATGAAATAACCACTAAAAATACATTTAAGATAGACATTCACATTAAATAAGTTAATGGGACTACTTGCTTACACTCAGCCCAATGTATTGGTCATCTGCATACCAATTCTGCCACAGAACCATAGAAATCTCAATCCTGAGACATTGCCAAGACACTGCTGACTGATGCCATTATAAATTTAGATTTACTCAAACTGTCTAACATCATATAAAATAAAGACAGACATTCCTGTGTTCATCACATTACACGCCAGGGATAAAATTTGAACTATTTAGAGAGCTCTCAGTAGTTGTAAATAAACGTTGCATAAATTTATAAAACGTCTAGTAAGTTCAATGGACCCCTGAGCACGTTGTAAAGCTAGTTTAACTTTGCAGTGGAATAGCATGGTGCAACTATTTCTTTCAACGGGTCTCATACCAATCCTCACAATAGACAGGTCAGGATCCGACTCGAGAGCTGTACAACGTTAGTGTTGTTGGAAAGTGGTAACCGATAAAGTTACATGTAAATATACTGTTAATTGCACTACTTACTCATCCCGAGACCTTTAATCATCTTTCTCATATCTTGAATAGATCCCAAAGTAAAGAAAAACTTTTAGAACTTGAGATTCCAATAGAAGAAATAGGACAGAACACTGATAATTATTATTTTTTATTTCTAAATGTGAGCTTAAAAATTCAGTTTTGGGTTTTATATGTAGTACAATAAAGGCTAGTGCATGTTAGCAAACATATCAAAAAATATAAAACCTCAGCAAGGAATCTGATTGTTTTCACATTTCATGGATAACATGTTACTTTCCATCATAGACTGAAGGAAAACTTCTTAAGTTGTACATGCGTTGGGAGATGATGATTACTAAAACTAATAAACCAGCGCATATTTTGTAGATTCCTAGGAAGTCAGTTAATTTATATGTATAGCTGTATTGATATTGGCCTGTAGAAACATGAGGATATTTTCTCTTTTGATATGCCATGGTACGGAACTAAAGTGGTCAATCATTTACAAGAGTTTCTCTGGAGATGGAAGAATATGGAAAAAATTGATTCCTATCCAAAGAAACAAATTGGTAAAACTACTGTTTATTTCCTTCCTTTCATTTTCATTTATTTTCACCCTTTCATTGCTCCTTTTATGCTTACATTATTGTGGTTCTTTATGTTTTTCATTTCTACTTGTGCATTAGAGAGTTAAAAGTCAAGTAAAATTTGTGCTATGGTTCAAACACTTGTAGCCTGTTTATGCTATCAGCTCCATATGGTTGCATTCAACTCAGGTCAGGATGACCCACACTGAATGCAATCCATCAGTGATAATATTGGGGCTGCTACCAAGTCTGTTAGTTTGTCAGGAGGTAATAAATTAATTGTCCAGCACATGCATTGACTACTTTTGTAGATTAAATCCAGACAGACTGTTTATACCAGCCCAAAGATGCAATGACAGGAAGGGGTAATGTAATGTGGAATTGGAGTAAATCACTTCCGACTATTTGGAGCACATCAGCTGCAAATTTACCACTAAACGAGAATTTTCAGCTATTGCATAAAGGAGTTTTAATGAATCCAATTTGACTGTACGTGCTGTGGGTTTCTGTAGGTATTCTACTGTGGCACTGAAACATTGGCAAGGTCTTCAAATGTTGCACATTAAATTGAACAGAATGCATTCCCCTTGTTACCCAGACTATATTGAACCTTAGGGACAAGATCTGTTTGTTTGAACATTCTGCAAATACTACAACAGTGAATGTATAAATCACAACCCCTTTTGAGACTTCAAGTTATAATCCTCTTTTAAATTGTCTCAATCCAGATCCCAGTGGACGTGAGTCCACAACATGATCAAAACAAAGGAGCTCTGCATTAATTAGCACTCTTAGAATTAAACCCACTCCAGAATGACAGTAAAATGGAAATGGCACACTATTGCAGTGCTGGCTACTTTCTAAATTTAGGATTAAAATATACTTTTGGGAAGGCTATCGAGGAGCTCCAAGTTCCACCTGATCTGTGGCACAAACAGGAGCTGACTTAAACAGAAATTCTCAAACGATCGAGTTTTCCCCATATTGGACTAACATATGGGGATTCTGAGACACCGGGCTGAATTTTAACACTAAAAAAATGGGTGGTTTGGGGTTGGGTCAGATGCTAACATTTTTTAATTATGAAACCCGCCTCCAACCTGCTCACTTCCGGGTTTAACGGAGACAAGACAAGGGGCGGGCAGCCAAGCCGCTCCCAGGAGGCAGGTTGGCAAATTAAATATTTTAATGATGCTGATAGCCTCTGATTTAACCTGCTTTGTAGGTTTTATAGTGGCCGGCATGCTTCCCAGGCCTCAGGAACCCCAGCAGCTGAAGGGAGGTGAGGACAGCTTTGGGGAGAAGGTAAGTGCCTTTATAGCACAGCTTGTGGGCCAGGAACAGCAGGTATGCTCCCCCCCCCCGCCCCCCCGGGCCTGCAAGCTCCCACACATCAGATGACCCCCCATACAAAGAACCCCGGGATCTGACCCTCCCTCCCACTTTTGGGGATCAGACTCCCTCCCCGGATCGCTCCCCCCCAGGTCGTGGATCGGACCTACCTGCTCCAGAGTCCTGCTCCGGAGTCCTCCCCGCCTGACTAGAAGCCAAGCCTGTCAATCAGGCTGTCAAGCTGACTTCTGGGCAGGGAACCTGTCAAGTACAAAAGATGCACACTGTGAAGTTAAAACTTCACAGCATGTGGAGGGAAAACCAGGTTTCAAAACTCCGCCCGCTCCCCTGCCCTTCCCCCCCCCCTCCCCTGCCTATGTAGCCCGCCCCTGTTAATATGCAGGCCACCAATTCTGATAGACACTGGTTAATTTCATTTGAAAAACAACTTTGCAATGTTCAGTTGTGTGGTGCATACAGTAAACAAACTGAAGGGTACTGAACTTCGAAATTTCAGTCTTTCACAGTGATGATACAGTCTAAGCTATCTTCTTAATGATATTTATTTTAGCCCAAAGACATGTAATTGATTTGAATAAAGAAGTGTCCACTCTAAAGGTAACCCATTTCAGAATGTAAGCTTCCAAGCAGGGTTTTCCTCATCTCCCACAAGGTGCTAAAACCAAAGTCAAGCTAATGGCGCTATGATTTTGCAGTTCTAACTTGTTGCCCTTTTTGAATATTGGCACCACATGGACCTCCCTCCAGTCCATGTGAACAATTCCAGACCCTAGTGAGCTGTTAAATATATGAGCAAGGGACCCACTGAGCACAGCTCTCATTTTCTTTGAGAACCCTCGGGTGAACTCCGCTTTCTCTACACTGTCCCATAAAAAAACTTCCAGGTCAGTTACAGCACGGGTTAACTACAGAGTAAGGCTTCCGCTATACTGTCCCATAAAGAAACACTTCCAGGTCAGTTACAGCACGGATTAGATACAGGGTAAAGCTTCCTCTATACTGTCCCATAAAAAAACACTACCAGGTCAGTTACAGCATGGAATTGTTCACATGGACTGGAGGCAGGTCCATGTGATGCCAATATTCAAAAAGGGCAACAAGTCAGAACTGAGGAATCAGAAGCCCATTAGCTTGATTTGGTTATAGGCAAGTTGCTAGAAGGAATCATTAGAGATACTCTGTATGACCACATGCACACAGAACGGGTTATTAAGGACTCTCAAAACGGTTGCTTTTTTTTGAGGAAGTTACAAGTTGGTGGATGTGGATAACCTGGTTGACATTGTATACCTGGATTTTCCAAAATCTTTTGACAAGGTGCCACACAATAGGCTACTTAATAAGATAGAGTTTTATGGAATTGGCAGGCAAATCTTGGGTTGGATGTGGAATTGGTTGCATTCCCTTCAGCAGAAGGTTGTTATTACTGGTAGCAGTTCTGCATGGAGACCGGTTACTAGTGGTGTCCCACAGGGATCAGTGTTAGAACTGTTGCTCTTCATAACCTTTATTAATGAGCTGTTTAAAGGCGTTGAGGGAGACAAGCTTATGGATGATCCAAAGATTTGTGCAAGTATTAGGATGTTAGATGCAAAAAAAAACCAACTATAATCAGATCTAGATATAACAGGTGAATGGGCCCGCGTCTGACAGGTCAGTTAATATTCATAAGTGTAGTGTTATGCACGTGGGTTGAGTTAATGCCAAGCATGTGTATACCATGAAGAGTTCTGAACTAAAGATTGTTATGGTACATAAATCTTTAAAGGTTCATGACCAGTGCTGTGAGGCTGTAGTATAAGCAAATTACTATTAGGATACATTGCTAGCACAATCCAATACAAAACATGAAGCACCATCTGTCCTTGTAAAAGACATTGATGAAGCCTCATCGAGAATACTGTATCCAGTTTTGGTCCTCTCACATGGTGCCTTATAGAGGACCTGAAAAAAGTTCAAAGGAGGGCCACTAGACTGCTACCTAGCTTAAAGGCCCTTAGTTACCAAAATAAGTTTACAGAGCTGGGTCATTTACTTTAGAAAAGCCTAGGCTTCGGGGAGACTTGCTTGAAGTCCTTGAAATAATGAAGGACTAGACTCTTTCCTTGTGGATAAACTATTTGAATTAGATACGTTAGGGAGAAGCAGGAGATGTGCGTATAAGTTATGTAAGCATAGAACTAGGTTAGATGTCAGATGTCAGGAGGTTTTATTTTTGGTGAGGGTTCTCGAGCTTTGCAACAAATTACCAGCTTGTGCAGTGAGGGCAGATTTACTGCAAGTATTCAAAAGGGAGCTGAATAAGTGCCTGGCTGTAGCTGATATCACAGCATACAAAAGGTAAATGGGTTATTGGGCAGTGTGTCTCATGATCACTGTGGACTTCAGGAATTTGTTTTTATTGCCTTCGGGAGGGAAGGGGTTCAGCGTGGAATTTCCTACATTTTTGTTACCCTGAATTGGGCCTAAGAAAGAAAAAACTTACATTTATATAGCGCCTTTCATGACCTTAGGACATCCCAAAGCGCTTCTCAGCCAATGAGTACTTTAGAAGTGTAGTCACTGTTGTAATGTTGGGAATCATGACAGCCATTTTGCGCATAGCAAGGTCCCAAAAACATCAATGAGATGAATGACCAGGTGATCTGTTTCAGTGATATTGGTCAGGACACCGGGAGAACTATCCTGTTCCGCTTTGAATAGCATCATGGGATCACCTAAGAGGGCCTCGGTTAAACATCTCATTCGAAGGACAGCACCTCCAACAGTGCCGCACTCCCTCAGTACTGCACTGGAGTGTCAGTCTAACTTTTAAACTCACGCCATGGGGTGGGGCTTGAAGCCAGGATCTTCTGACCCAGAGGCGAGAGTGCTACTACTGAGGCTAGACGGACACCTTAAAGCCGAGGATTTTTCTCTCCCACGATACTACATGGCTGCTGTCGGGTGAAATGCAATGAGGGTCATGATGCTTAGTTGTACCATGATGGCATGGGACAGGCTCAATGGACCAACTGGTCTTTTCCTGTCCTTCATTTTCATATGTTCATATGTTTATAAAGGGGTTGCAAATATCAATCTAACTTCCACCTCAGACTCTTGTTCAGTGACTAGAGCGATAGTAGCATGAAGATCTGACTCCTCGCAACATCCTAGATGGAGCACAATATGGGATTAGTGAAAGATAATGTTTGAATGATCAAATGAATCCCTTTATATCTTTAAAGATGCATTATCATTGTTAGAAATACAGCTGAGTTCTTTGATGAAAAAAAATCTCATTCTATCTATCTCGTTGGCATAGAATGCATTGCTGAAAAACAAATAGCATATTTTATTTCTCAGGTGCAAACTTTATGTGGAATAAGATTTGGCAGACAAATGTCATAGGTTTCTTTCCTTTTCTAAAAGATCAAACCTTTTTTTCTCATTGTATAAATGTCCACCCAGTTGATACTGCTACAAAAAAGACAAAAAAATGCTATCTTTGTTGCATTGAAATCTATATTTGCTAAAGGGTGTTTCACATATCCAGCTGATATGAGAAGTGAAATACGTATGAAAAGAGCTTACAAGGTATATTTTGGTTTACAGCCCCATTATAACTCCTTTGTGAAAACAGTAATTGTGCTGCACCCAGATTATCTTTGCAATGAGTCCTGTAATTAGACTATTTCTTTTTAAGGATACAGCTTTCTTTCAATAAATAATTATTGTAAGCTATATATATCAAATGGCCTTTAGTCCAAGAGTTAGAATGCTTGCTATTACTGAAAGGCTCTGATTCCCAGGTAAATCTATCACTCAAACTGCTTTACCTCAGTCGGATAGGTTTCTAGCAGTTCTTGGTCAAACTCCTAAGTATTTGCCATGTGGATTCACTCTCAAGAGAAGGGAACAACTGCTGCCATGCAACACATTTACGGAAGTACTAGCAGATCTTCCATGGTGTTGCTCAAAGTGAGCTGGAGATTCATCTGAATAAGATTGTTACACCAAGTTATATTACAAGAGAAACTGACCTTTCAGCACTGGGGGTAGCCCTGGGATTTGTGAGCACTGAAAAAGGTGCCCAGGCTCTGGCAGTGCTGGAGTGGAATGTCAGGGTCCAGCAGTACTTTGAGAGTCTAGGAGCAGTGGGAGATGGTACCGGGGTGGTGGTGGTGGGGATGGGGTGGGGCGCTGCAGGATTCCAGGAACTTTAGAAAGGAGTTTCTAGGAACACTGGTCAGGTCCTGGAATATGGGGTCTTAGATCATTGGGTGCTGTTCTGGGATTAGGGAGCACGTGGAATGATGTCTAGGGGTTAGTGAACATTGAGAGGGAGTCCCAGAATCTGGCAAGAGTTTGAAGTCTGAAGAGGAGGTCCTGAATCCAGCAGGACTAAGCAGCGGGTTTTGGAGTATAGGGATGCCAGAGTCAGGCAGTATTGGGGGTTACTGGGGGCTGGCTGTATTCGGAGGAGCAGGGTCTTGTTGGGGAGAGGGCTCAAATTGCTGTTGGCACCTTTCCAACCATCAGGTCCTAAAAACCCACACTGTATTCTTGCCCATCAGCAACCTCCCAACACCCGTCTGCTGCCCCTTTTGGTTCCTCAAGTATCTTCCCACAACCTTCCCGATCATCAACCAGTTTTTATCTTTATGTAATAAAAACAGACTGTGGAGAGAGAAACAGAGCTAACGTTTCAGGTCGACGACCTTTCATCTGGACAATTTTCCCCAAATGTATTCCCAGAATGCATCAGGAGTGGGGAAGCATTTCCTGCCAAAATCTAGCGTTGGGGGTTTCGAAGCCTTTTCGGGTTCAGGCCTCATGACACCAGGTGTCAAGTGGGTGCTATACTGTAGCTCACCGATTGTGAGAGGGTGGGAAATTCGTCAGTTCCCATGCTGAGCCGGCTGGCAGGTAGGGCCGACCGGGGGCGGGGGGGCGATCCCAGTGGAGGTGGAGCATGAGCAGGCAGCGGCACACCTGCTCCTCCTGGCCCCACAAAAACCAAAAGAACATTAAGTTTGGGGCCTTATCTTGAGCGGCCACCAGCAGTCCCTTTAAGCATCATTGGTTAGGCCACTCAATGCCTGGTACAAATGGGAAGAGTGTACGTGACGTACGCTCCCTGCATTTCTACCTGAAAACTGTAACCAGAGATGTATAACTGCCGTAGGACCACAATTTTCATATTTAAGTAGCCTCCCACCTGAAATAGGCAAGCATGCTGCTCACCTATTTACAGGCCCACCATAAAATTGCATCAGGTGGACCTTGGGCATTCACTGGCAGCCTAGGAGCCCCCTCCCTCCCCCAACCCTCTCAGTGCCAACTGCTGGCCCACCGTCGTTCAGTAAAGAAAAATTGTCTACATGTTGGGCTAGCAATTCATTATAGCCCAGGAATGGGTGGTATTATTAGAAAAGTTGGAGAATTAGCGCCAGGCGCCAATGCTTTAGACTGCACGCAAAATTTGTGCCCACTGCTCAAAAAAATGATTGGAGTCCCAATTCAAGTCTTAACGCCCAAGCTCATTGGCGTTACACTCAAAGGGTGGACCAATATCAGGTGCAGTCTAATCGCAAGTCATGATTGCCACAGGCTTTTTTTCAGTACTTAAAGGGGAGGTTCATTGATGCTGCAGAACCTCATTCTCAGCTTTGCTGGCTGTGCAGCTGCATCACCAAGCAGCAGCAGGACAAGGAGAAGGAGCTGGAGGACTGAAGCAGCTGTATTCATAGCAGATCCACGCCCCAGGGAGAGAGCCCGCAGATTCTGAGATCAAACATTGGAGGCATTGGTGTTCGCTGTGGAGAGACGGAGGGCGGTGTTCTACTCGGCAAGTGGCAGGAGGCCCTCTCCGCAAGTCTTCCGCACCATATGGAGGGAGGTAGCGTTGCACGTCTTGGCCAGCACTATGGTCCCCAGTACGCATACACAGTGCAGGAAGAAATTTAACAACCTCACTCGGGTGGTCAGAGTGAGTGAATGCTTCAACAAATGTTACATACCACCATCTCTGCCACAATCTTCACATATTACCCAAAGCACCAGACCTCCAGCACTCACCCACCAACAATCTCTACCTACCAACACTCATACCCACATCTCACACCTTGCACACAATGACAGCTATTCAACTATGACAGGCAAATCACCCAAACACATTGCTCCACACTCACTCATACACTTTCCTTTCTCTCACAGGCCAAGGTGGCACACAACAGGAGGGAGCAGGAGTGTACAGGCGGGGGACAAGCCGACACCCAACCACTGTCTGCGCTGGAGAATCGAGTGCTGCAAATCATTGGACGCCAGGTGGTGGGCGCCGTGGCCACCGGCGACGTTGACCCCCCTTGGGGATCACAATGGCATGTTCATCCCTACTCCTTCTTCTCACATCCCACTTCCCCCTCACCCCACAAGCGTTTCGCACTTTCCAGCTAATCATGCTGTATGCATGCATTTCTCCCTTCCTGCCCCTCTCCCCTCACCTTAACCCGACTCTTGTGCCTTTATGCTGTCAAATAATCAGCAAGCACCTGAGCAGCCTGTCCCTGAGTGCACCGTAGAGAGCGAGGCACGAGAAGAGGAGGAGGAAGAACAGATCGCGTCATTGCATGTCTCACCTACAGGCACCAGCTCAGATACTGGCACTACGCGTTCTTTAGAGGCTAGTATAGTAGCGGGATCTGCACAGGGTGAGGTACCGGGGACGAGTGGGCTGCAGTAAGGCCAGGGGGAAAGGGTAGATCGGGGGCCAGCTCCCCGGAGGGCGAGTTCACGCGCAAGTTCTGCTGCACAGGACTCAGATGAGGACCTCGATGGGGAGGCCTTTAGAAGAAGGGTGATAGGCATTCACATGGAAATGATAGCTGCAATGGCAAGGGTGCCCAAGAGCCTCTCGGCAATGATAAGGAGCGTGAAGGAGTCCGCCTCCAACATTGCACAAAGCTCTGTGCACACCATGGAGCCCGTCATTTCCAGTCTGCAAAGGATGGTAGACTTCCAGAGAGACCGTGGCGACCCAGACCTGATGCCATGTGTGATGGGTGATCTGGCAGCTTCCATTGCAGCACAGGCGGAAGCGACGCAACGTCTTAGTGCTGTAATGCAGTCTATGCTTGGTGGCATCCAATCTCAGACTGCTCTCATGCAGTCTCAGCTTGAGGCCACGCAAGCTCTGACTGCTGCCATTGTGGCTGGGTCTATCACCTTTGACCGGGGCTTTCATGGTGTCGCAGCAGTCCAGCAATCTAGGGATGTTGAGATGCTGCCCCAGGGGAGTGGCAGTGGGTCAGTGGAGCAGGAAGCTGCTGTCCTCTCTCAGGATGACAGCATTCCTGCTCCCACCACTGGCACTCCGCCATTGCCCTTGTCGCTGCCCGTCATCCAGCCAGCCCAGACTGCTGCCGCCCATGCTGAGGTGGTGCAGTCTAAAGCTGGGCCTTCCAGGCCCAGAGCTGGTCGAGAGAGTCGTGCAAGGCCATCCGAAGTCTCCCGCATGGACACTCAGCAGCCTTCCACCAGCCCTGCTGTAGCCACTGGGCCAACACTTTGTAGGAGCACTAGATTAGGCAAAGGCACAGTAACGCGAGACACTAAGGGATTGCACAAGGGTGAATAGTTAATATTTTTATTGTAAATATGTGTTCACTGATTTTTGATAAATTTATTAATTCACTTCCCATTCTTTTGTAGTGTCTGTCATTTCAGCTTTGCAGTGTGAAACGGCATTCTAGAGCGATGGAATGATGAGGTTGTGGTGAGCACAGGGGATGTGGGCTTTAAGTCATCCTGGTGTGAGGCTGGAGGTCTGTTTGGAGGAGGTGGAAGAGTTAATACAATGCTCCTCGCTTCATTGAAGGTAGGAGAAGTGCTTTTGGAATACCATCGGAGGGTAAGGCCTCCTGCTGAGAGCCCTCATGTCCCTCCTCATCTCTCTGCACACATGTTCCCATCATTCTCCCTGCCTACGCTCCCTCCACCATAGATCCTGGAGGGTGAGGTGGCATGCCAGTACAGCCCCCATTAATGTTACCAAGTGTAGCAATTTAATTTTTTTAAGAATAAATTTAACTACTTTTTGGTTGCCACAACACTCCTGATACAAAATAACCTTGAAAGTACTGAATGAAACTGTTGGACTATGTGAAACTGAAAAGAAACCTCTGAAACTCCACTAATCTGACAGCTGTGAGTCATTACTGATGATCCCTTTAAATAAAGTCCCTGGAGTCAGCTTCCTGGTGCTTCACGCCAGCTTTCCCTGTTGTTGTTTACTCCAGGTGCTAAGATAGGTGGCGACAATCAATTTTGCAGATCGGGTGGTCAGTGAGCATTGCACACTCACTGACATCAAGATCCACCTGGTGTTGAGGCTCCTGGCGATAACTGTTACCAGCGGCGCTGCGGGGAGTGGGGGGGGGTGGGATTTGGCGTGCGACGCTGGATTTGCCTCGCCCCAGCGATAATGCTCTAGCACCCCGTTAGTGCCATCTGCCGGCACTAACGAGAGGTGCTAAAGTACCGAATTTTCCCCCATAGTCTTTACTAAACATAATCTTCCATGAACAAACAAAAAATTAGAAATGAACAGGCAACTTTGTGCCTTCAACATTTACACTGTCAAGCTTTCATCTACTTTTTTCCTCTCCAATGCACATGAAGGAATGTTTGGTATACTTACAGCTTAAGTTACAAAGCCTGTGTAACTACTTACTCAGGGGGATTCTTGAATTGTCAGCTCTTAGTGGAGGTGGGGGGAAGGGGTCAGCTATTATGAAGTTGTTGGTCAGCTCTTGGTAGTTTTCTAAGTTGGCGTGCATGTTAACGCTATCATTGAATTCTTTAAGGTGGCTTAGCATATAACCCATTCTGAACTATTTGCTCCTTCATTCATGCATATACACACACACAAGCATAAAATAACTAAGAAGTGCTGAAGATAGCATGTATAAGGTTGAAGATTTCATACAAAGTACATTGATTAAGATAGGTATCTTACGAATGGTTGCACACCATGGACTACACGTGACACGTTTTTCTAGATAGATTTTGGAGCATGAGGGAAATACTGATATGTGGGAATAAGAGACCATTGAGCAGAAACACAGTTGAAATTGAGAACAGCTATTTAATTTATTTAATGTCCTTTTGCTCTGTTTAGTGTTCAATCAAAAAGCACCACTTAAAAGCTTTAATAGCAGTCAGTTATAGAATCTGGGCATGTTGGGGAATGTAAATTAAAACAACATACAGATAATAGAATAGGCTGATAACTATATCTATCTATCTATATAAATATATAACATTTAAAATTCTCTTTCAGTGGAACTCTCCAGAGAAATTTATAGTTAAGAAAAGATTCCAGCTTGTCTATAGGTTCACTAATATTATAAGCATTAGAGTTTCAGAACATAGCAGCCCTTTCGAGAAGGTGATGAGAGAAATTATATATGTATTTCTTTTGATTTGTCTTGCTTTGTCAATTTGGTGTTTTGAAGTGAGCTGATTCTTATTATAAACAGCTCTGTTGTTTTGAAATTCCATGGCTGCAAATGATTAGGCAAAACTAAAATTCTCACATTGAGTTTAAGTAAAATTGTTTTAATGTGGTGACTCTGGAACTTCGAATAAAGTAAAGGAAAAGCTTTTATATTAGCCGTTGGATGTTACTTGATTTGGAAATCTATAATGAAATTTGACACCTTCTCATATTTGCATTTGTGAAGTGTTTCATCTGGCAGATCACTGCTGTAAGTCAGTGGAAAATGAAGACACATGCAATTGATTCTATATCATATGTGAGACTGGTCAGAACTTCAAAATCTCCTATTATGTAATGCATTAAGTATAGTAAACTACTTTCATTAATTATTCATGAATCAGATGTCAATCCAAGAACTTTTATGTGCCTTCTCATCCCTCAAATTACATACATCAATTTAAAGGTATTTTAAACATTCACTTTTAGATACAGATCACTAACCTGTGGAATAAAGATTTAGGGGGGAGAAATTGGGTACCTTTGTGCTTCCCGTTATCGCCTCCGGGGGGGCAATAACGGGGCGCTAACCACTTACCCCCCCGGGCGTGGCGAGAATATCGCCTCCCCCAAATTCGGCAGGAGGTTTGCCGTGGCGGTATGGCGTTGCGCCCCAATCTCATTCGCTCGGAGATCGTGATCATCGCTGTGCGATAAGGGAGTCAAGGGATATGGGGAGTGGGCAGGAAAGTGGAGTTGAGGCCAAGACCAGATCAGTCATGATCTTATCAAATGGCGGAGCAGGTTCGAGGGGCCAAATGGCCTACTCCAGCTCCTATTTCTTATGTTCTTATGTTGCGCCCCGGACTTAGGTTTTGCCACCTGCAGCATCGCCGGGCGACACACTGACAGCTGCAGGAGGCATTCATCGGGAGGCCGGGCACTTCGGGGGCGATACTTAAAGGCGAGGTGGCCAAGGTAGGGAAAAAAATTATCAAATGCTTGTTTTCTGTTTTTTTTCCTTTTTTCCCCAGCGATCGATCAGCCCGGCACTCTGCTGCAGTGTATCGGGCTGATCGGGCCGGATCGCGGCTGCTTTCGGGGACCAGATATGTTGTAGAGCCTGCAGCGATGGCCATCCCCTTTAAGGGAGGGAAGGAGCCTTCCAACGGGGCAGTGCTGCACACCTACCGCCCTGCCTGCTGCCTGTTGCGCTCCAGGAAGGAAGTGGAGCGCTTGATTTAGCTCTCCACTTCCTTCCTGGAGCGCAATACCAAATTTTTTAAACGTTGAGAAACATTAGCGCCTAGTGCTAATTTTTTCAACTTTTAAATGTTAGCGCCCCAAACGGGGCGATAATGAATTTTTCCCCTTGATTCCTCACCCAGACTTCAAGCAGGCGGTGGTGGAAGACAGTTTAGGAAATCATAACCCCATCCTCAGATTTCCCAACTAACTCACATAAAGACAATTTCAACTTCCCATTGTCGCTGACTCCATTCATCCTACTGCTATCATACTGAATCTGTTGGTGTGCATTACGAATCACAAAGGCCACTACTGACCTCGGCTTGAACCCTGACTCTCCTAGCCTCCTCAGTGCTCCATTTTTCATGAGACAACCTCCAGCAGTGCGCCCACTCATACTCTGCCCCTCAAACAGCTCCTGGATTCACTTTCCCTCCACACCTGTCTCTCAACTTGGACATTAGTGCTTCAAGCTGATTCCAGCCTGTCTACAAGTCAACTGCATCTCACCATGGGACCGCTGACTTTAACTTTGGCCTTTCTCTTTTTGTCTCTTTCTCTTTTCTCTACCCCTATTGGGCCCTTCTCTCCTGTCTCCTCCCCTTCCTGTTACCCAGTAATGCTTCCTTTAATTTCTCCTCTATTGGGTGCTTTGCTCCCCCCAAATCCCTACTCCAACCCTTCATAATTCCTTTACCTTCCTACTCTCCTGTCCCATCCCAGGGTTGATTCACTCTTGGATAAGCCCACAGCTTTCCTCTGTTCCTCCCTCAGCATTCTCTAAAGGGTCCATCGAGGCATTCAGTGGTGCCTTCTTATGAGCAGCAACCCCAACTGGCCCATCCTCCTCTCTCACCAACCTTCCAACCCAGTATGCCTGCTGGGGCTCATCTTGCCAATCGCCTTCCACTCCCGATGACCCCCCACTGCTGTCCACTTGGACTCTGTCACAGGATGAACAATGACCACCCCTCGCCACATCTCTCTCCTATTCATCAAACTTTCCGAATAAATGGATTTGCCAGAATCAGCACTCATGTTAATGGACCTCATGGAGGTTTAATGGAAATTGGGCTTTTGTCATTTTTAGCTGTGGTAAAATACCTTTTGTGTAAATAGGTCTTTTTAATCAAATTTTCTGGGAGATGCAGTAAGAAAATCACAGCATAAAAGTTTGTACAAAGGGAATTAAGGCATAAATAATGAATATAAAACATTCAGCATATGCAAAAGGTTGGGCCAAGGGCAAACAATAGATTCAATTGTCCTTTATTGTTGTTTGATATATATAAAAAATCATATGGTAGATACAAAGCCCCAGATTGCGAGAGTATATCATTTAATACTAGGCCTTATTTTCTTCTAAAGTGTTTCCCTTCTCTAATTCCTTCTTTAGTTGGGACAGACAATGGAATGGACAATGCAATGGGAGTTTTCATTGTTACCATGATTCATCCTTGTTAACTGAGAAGGTATAGCTCTATTAAAGTAAAATAAAGAAAGAAAAAACTTATATTTGCATAATGCTTTTCACATCCATATGGGGCTAAATCTGGTTCACAGCAAACAAAGTACTTTTTTGAAGGATACAAAATGGCTGTTTGCGTCTGCAGCTCACCAACCTTATTAACCACACTTCATAGATTTACACACATGCACTCCAAACCTAACTTAGTTAGACCTCTTTGTATTTTCTATGGTCCCACCTAATTCTCTATTATTCCCAACTCTAATTGTTTCTCCCAGTCCTCTGTGCACCTTGTTTCTACTTTTTAATGCTACATCCTGGTGCCCAACCCCCTGGCAAATTAGTTTAAACCCTCCCCCACAGCACTAGTTTATCAGTCCACAAGGATATTGGTCCCAGCTCTGTTCAGGTGCAACCCATCCATCTTGAACAGGCCCCTCCTGCCACAGAACTGGTCCCAATTGCCCCAGGAATCTGCAACCCTCCCTCCTGCACCATGCATTAACCTGCCATATTCCTATTTCTACTCTCACTAGTGCGTGGCACTGGGAGTAATCCAGAGATTACTACCTTTGAGCTCCTGCTTTTTAACTTCCTCCCTAGCTCCTTAAACTCTGACTACAGGACCTCAACCCTCTTCTTCCCTATGTCGTTGGTTCCAACATGGACCACGATGTCTGGTTCTTCCCCGTCCCCCCGCAGAATGTTCTGCACCCTCTCCGTGATGTCTCTTACCCTGGCACCAGGAAGGCAACATACCATACAGGTCTCACGTCGACGGTAGCAGAACTGCATGTCTGTCTCCCTGACTATCGAACCCCAATTACTACTGTATTCCTACACTTTGCTGTAGCTCCCTGTACAGTCCTTTGCCTCACGGTGCTAGGCCCGGGACTGCACTCCATTTTGAGGAGTCATCACCCTCACTGGTATTCAATGCTGAATATCGGTTTGAGAGTGCCACACTCCCGGAGGATTCCTGCGCTGCCTGCCTCTTCCTACCCTTCAAGTGGCCACCCATTTGCTATTCTGAACTCTATCTGGCTGTGAGGTGACCACCTCCTGGAACCTGCGATTCAGGACACACTCAGCCACCCAAATGCTCTGCAGTGAATCCAGCTGCCTCTCAAGCTCAGAAACCCTCAGTGTGAGTTTGAGTAGCTGGGGGCACTTCCTGGACACATGAAGCATCCTGAAGTTCCCACATGGTGCAGGACAGCTAAGGGATGTAGCTGTCCCTCCATTCTAATTAGAAACTTAAAATAAACCACTTAGATACAACGTGATTTATATAATTGCTGTTAACTAGGTCTAAATGACATTGCAATTATTCTATTCACTCCTCGAAGCAAATTAGCCAGAGACTAAGGGGGAGAAATTTGTGTTCGCCAGCTAAGTTGCCGGTGTCACCAGCAACTGGAGTTAACGGCCGCTTAAAATGGCCGCAACACTAATGGAGCAAAATTGGTCTGGGGGGGGGTCCTGGTGGCATTGCTAGAGACATCCGAAATGAAGTTCCTGTCCAGGAGCAGTATTGCAGCTTCCCACAACCTCTGGAATCGAGGCTGTGCCGCTCGCAAGGAATTGTGGGCAATGAAGAGGCATGAGAATTAAAGGGGCCATGCACATTGAAGCAATACAAATTAAAATAAAGTGAAACTATGCAGTTTTCAGCCCTTTCTGCCTTTTAAAAGAATATTTAACGTTAAAAAGAAGTCCCAAATGTGAATATTCACCTCTTAAAGCTGAATTATCTTCCTAACTTCAACAAATGGGAAAACTGCCTCAGTACTAACACAAATGGCTCAGCAAGCCAGGGAAGGGGCACACAGGGTCTCACACTCCAGCTTTGTGCAGTGGGTCAAAACTGCAAGATAGGCCCTCTACTGACAAGGGACAGGAGTCCCTCCAGAAAGAAGGATGTGGGAGTACATCCCCAGGGCTGTCACTGCCAGCAGTGTTGTCCTCACCATCTGGCTCCAGTGCCCAAAGAAGCTTCGTGAGCTCAGACCACTGGTCAAGGTCAGTGAATGCATCTTCAAAAGCGTCTCCTACCAATTGCAACACTAGTCTCACATAAAGCTCAATGCACGACCCCCAGTCACTCACCTACCAACAATCTCTACCAATCACGAGGCACATCTCCCATTCCTAGCCTCACCTCACCCCCTTGGAGGAGACGGTGCAGGCCATTCTTGGCAGGGGCATGGCTGAGCCCTTGGCCAGCGGCAGGGTTGAAAGGATACAAGATGCTGGTATCCTCATACGTTATCCTCCTACTGGCACCTCATGCATTCCCGCCCTCCTGTCACCACAACTTCACCCTTGTGCCTTCCTCATTTCCCACACCCAAGAAATCCAGCCTGTCCAGCCAATGGGGAGAAGAGGGAGAAGAGAGTGAAGAAGAACAAGAACAGAAGAAGATTGATTTGACACTCCCAGCCACCAGCTCCTCAAGGTCAACCAGCAAGGACATTTGCAGTGTCCCCCACTGAAAATCAGCAGCCTTCCACCAGCCATGCTGTAGTCACTGGGGTAGCACTACATAACATCAGTAGGATAGGCAAAGGCACACACAAGACAATCACTAAGAGAATGCATACGGGTGATGAGTTGATTTCTTGATGTCACATTGTATGGATAGATGTATATAGGTAGATTGGTAAGTTTGCTTTGTGGTGGATTTTATTTCAGCATCATGGCCAAGAGGACGTTGTGATGGTCAGTAACAGATGGAAGGTAAGGTGTGGGACTAATGTTGAAAGGGGAATTGGGGTTGTGGTCACTGGGACTGGAGGCGGATGATTCCATCCGGATATCCCGGCCACAAAGGGGCTGTCTGGGATACATCCTTCTGTCTGATTCCTCCTCTTCTGCTTCCTTCTCTTCTGTCTCTTCTTCTTCCCTCTGCAAGTGGATGCTGTAAATGTGATATGACAGCATAAAATGCTGGAAATACTCAGCTGGTCAGGCAGTTTCTCGATCTGAGACATGAACTCTGTTTTTCTCTACACGGATGTTGCGTGATCTGCTGAGTATTCGCAGCATGTTCTGTCTTCTCAAAGGCATTCATTTACCATCCAAGCATCCAGCAGCACTCCCTACACACTTAAAAAAACTTTTCACATCTATTGCAGCAAGCCACCACTTCAATAAAATCAAAACAACCCAGTCCAAAACCTTACATTCAAACTTACCTAATGATGTGTGTGTCCCTTTAAGAGGTGCAGACATCACCACTGTTAGCCTGCTTGCACGCGTGCTTAGGACCCAGCACTGAATTCAGTGCCAGGGTCGAAGTTCGCGTTGGTGACGTTAATTCGGCGTTGCACACCGATTGACGTCACCACATCACCATTTTTTCTTTCAGGGCGCTGCCAGTTACCGGCAGCGCAAAGGGGGGCACAAATATGGCGGCCACTGCGGGACCCACCACCAGCTGTTGAAAGAGTGGCAGCCGTCATTTTATCGCCATTTCATGGCGCTACGGAGTGGCGGTAAGTAGATGAATCTCTAGCCCTAAATTATTTACTCAAGCTTAACAAGAACCACTGAGTTACTAAATACAAAGAACCCAAATATTAGATACTTAACTTAGAATCCTCGAGTTCTGTGGCTCCACTCCATCTTTTGATTTGGACGTGAGACACTGCCTTCTTCCTCTCCACTGAATCCCTACTATCACCAAATTCCCAGCTTCCACTCTGCTTGTGATTCACTCCGATTGCGGTTTACCCAGCTCTGTCTCCAAGCTCTGTGTTCAAGCTGTGCTTATGCTGCCTTGGATTGGACCTAGGATGAGGAGCAACATGACCAGGAACAGCAGCAGCAGCAGTAGCAGCACCAGCAGCCTGCTGGTCACAGACCTGTAGCTGCACACCACAGAAGCGACCAGCAGAGAGGGGACCAGCAGAGAGGTGCAGCTCGCAGGAGGCACTGCCAGCAAAACAGGGTGTACAGGCAGAGGTTGAGTTTCCTTGACATAACTGAACAGCAGTGTCTCAGGAGGCTGAGGTTGTCGTGTCAGGTGGTGGCAGACACCTGTAGCCTGCTAGAGGAAGACCTGCTGACTGCTGGACCTGGTGGCCACGTGTAACAAGTGGCTGTCAAAGTCATCACCGCCCTCAACTCTTTTGCCTCCAGATCCTTCCAGGGCTCTGCTGCAGACATCTCAAGGATCTCCCAGTCAACGACCCACAAATGAATAAGACAGGTGACTGGTGGCTTGTTTGCCAGGGCCGGCAATTATGTGAACTTTGCCTGTGATGATGTCAGTAAGAATGAGCCGGTACTCGGTTTGTGCTCTGGCTGGCTTCCCACAGGTGCAGGACGTCATCGACTGCACACACGTGGCAATCCAGGCACCCCCAGAACAACAACGAGTATTCGTCAACCGCAAAGCCTTGCACTCCATCAAAGCGCAGCTGGTGTGCAACCAGAAAAAGATCTTTATGCAGGTGTGCACAAGATTCAAAGCAACTGCCATGAAGCTTTTGACCTGCGGCAGTCCAAACTCCTTGATGTCTTTGGACTTAAGGGGTGGCTGCTCAGCGACAAAGGATACCCACTTCAAACTTAGCTCATAAAACCCATCAAAACCCCGACCAATGAAGCCCAACAGCACTACAATGAATGTCATATCACCACCAGATGTGTGATTAAACAGGCCATCGACGTGCTGAAGATACGCTTCAGGTGCCTAGAAAGATCTGGAGGTGCCCTTCAGTATGCACCAGCCAGGGTCTCCAGAATGGTCGTGATTTGCTGCGCTCTGCACAACATTGTGCAGCAGCGAGGCTTGGATCTGCAAGAGGAACAAGGCGCAGAGCTCAGATCCTCCTCTGACGATTTGGAGGAGGAGGGTGATGAGGAGAAGGAAGAGTGAGGAGATTGGGTGATGCTCACAGCAGGATGTAGGTGAATGTGCCACTGTTCTCACCTTTCCTGACCTGCTTAGTTCATTAAACCGCTTTCTGCATTGAATCCAGGAGTGTGGCACCACGGTCCTGCTGCTGACCTCCTCTGTCCCCTCCAACCACGCCTTCTTGGTTTCAGCTGCAGGCTTCTTCCTCCCATTGTTAGGGAAGAGTATCTCCTACTCCTCACATTCCCCACCAGCACATCAAGGGAGGCGTCAGTAAAGCAGGGTGCAGTCTTTGAGCTTCAGGACTCCATTGTGAGTCTTCCTGCCAACTCCAACTCCTCCATCTTCCATCTTCGGATTAGCCCTTTAAATACTGGAGTTGAGATTGCATCATGTGGGTCCACATCACGCCCGCTGCCGCTGATTGGACGGGAAACCCGGAAGTAAAATGCTAATGAGGTGGCTGCATTTAAAAGTCACTGACAGACATGTTGAACTTACTTCTGGGTTTCCCGCGCAATATTGTGCCAAACCACGCTCCCCATCACCCCGCCCCCCCCACCCCCACCCCCACCAGCTCCTAGCGCGTCTGGGTGCGTAATATCGGGGCCATAGTCACTGTTATGGTATAGACAAACATGGCAATGAATTTTCCCACAGCACGGTACCATAAACAGCAGCAAGATAAATGACTAGAAATTCTCGTTTTGATGATGTTGGCTGTGGGATAAATGTTGGCCAGGACACCAGGAGAACTTCCCTGCTGTTCAAATAATGCCTTGCACTCTTTTAAGTTGACCTGAGAGGGTTTAATATCCCATCCAAAAGACAGTGGGAGTAATTTTCACCTTCAGAGCCTGGCGGGTAATTTGGTGGAGCAGATCGCCCGCCCACTGTAGAACCTGGCTGATATTTATCCCCTTGATTTCAATGCAAATGAGATGATATTTGAAATTATATTATTGCTGAATAATACCCTTATATTATTTTCTGCCATGCATGGAAAGCAGACTGCATGGATTAGCTATTGGCTGTACATTTTCTTATCAGTGCAGTCTTTGATGTCAGACAGATATTGCTGAAAATAACTTGAGTTGTACTAAGCTGTTCAAAAAAAAGATACGCTGGATGACTTGAGCATGATCACACATGTTCTGTTAACTTCAGAACATCATAAGGGTGTGGCTTTTGGTTTGGGAATAATACTTCTAATATATGAATGTCTGGGGACATTAGCATGTGAGTAGTGCCCCCTTTATATTGCAATTATTCTCTACTTTGTTCTTATTTGTTACATTTATAGTGTACAATATATAAGGTTCAGTATAGATGCAACAGTGCGATAACAAGTGAGTCATGTAGAGTAGCTTGGCTTACAGATGACCCTGGGTGCGTAACAAGGTAAGCCTAGTGAAAGAAGGGGAACAGGAAATGACAACATAGAGTCATAGAGTCATAATGGCATAGAAGGAGGCCATTCGGCCCATCGAGTCCGTGCCAACATGGCAGAGGTTGACACCTAACTTCATTATAATTAAGGCATAGACACTTGTACAGGAAAGAATTTTGCTGTGAAACTTTGAATAAATATTACTGCTGTTTCAAAAGTACAGACCATCTGGCAGCTATTACTTGAACTTGATCTTGAAATACCTATAAAACAACTTTTCAGACATCACCTCCTCTTACATCACACGCTCCAATAGCCTTCTTTAGGTGGAATACCTGTGCTGCTTTTTTCAGGGTTATTGTGTTTGTACAGACTACTGAAAACAAAGTTATTCTTAAGAAAAAAATATATTTCCATTTTCATCAAGATAAAAATGCTGCCTTAGATAAAGATCTTCTAAATGTTGCAATGCCCAAGCAGACAGGCCTTGAAGAAAATCATCAACATCAATCCTAAAGCTATTATGCAACTTTGCCAGCATGGAAACAAAGTTTTGATTCATTCAACATATGTATGGATGTAGAATTCCTTATCAGAGGGACCTGGAGAATATTTCAAGTGTTTAGATGCAAAATAGCTTTAATCATTGTAACATTATCTTTCTCAGACTGATGGTATCATTATTTTTGTCATTTATTCATGTTCAGGGCAGAACTCCAATCCAGATAAAAGAATGGAGAAAAAATACTGAAGTTCATTTACTTTCCAATATATTTCCCCAACACTCCTAATTTTCAGGGTACTTTGAAGATCATGTCTGAACAGATTTGGATTTTACAGTTTTAGTGTATCTTTGTACCTGTCATTTTGCTGTTTCTTTTTGGCTAAAGTTACTGAATTCTAAAATGCGCCAGGTAATCTTTAGTTTCCCCTTACAATAAATATGACGCCTTAAGCTTACAGTGTTTCTTATTCTTGGCCCTTTACTTCACTAATATAGAAATTTAAAAATGTTTAAAGTGCTTTATTTCCACTTGAGTCTGCAATTATGTTATTCTGATCATACCATCTATACAACAATTATTGCAGTGGCATATTGAAAAGAGCTGCTTTCTGAGCTGACAACAAAATGGAATGTAATATTATGATAATAGCTCTGTCCAAGCATCTATATCTAAATCTAAAGATTAGAATCATAGTGGCCTAGTCCTGTCTAAGATTTAACTTTCAAAACATATCCCTTTTTCACACTCTTGATATAACACGTACAATTTAGCTAAAACACGAACAGAGTGGGCAACCTCAGTGTTTCTCTAGCTCTATATGTTTGATGGATATTTTACAGAACCAACCGAAATTGAGTGAAACCCATAATGGAAAGGAAGCTTTAAAATCTAATTTGTACTGATATTTATTTGTATGTTTTAAGTATAAGCTGAATGATTAATGGCCAGTGTAAAGGTTCAATGGGTCTTCTAACATACATCACAAAAAGTGTGTTAGAAAAAAAATCATTGTTTTATTATTTGCTTATAGAGATAAGCAGGAGATCCTAAATAGAGCACATTGTAATATCTGATAACAAATCCTTTCCCATTCACTCCTTTCTCCAGCTCATTACCATTACCTCCGATTAATTAAAATAATTGAATAACATCTGTAACATTAGCAAAACATTTCACAAGTTTCTAATAAATGTATTGATTTTAGGAGAGGTACAAAGGCAGAAATTTATGTTAACATCTTGATGCATGTTGTATTTGCAAGAATCTACAGAAAGTACTGTCTTATTTCTATTGTACTCTAATGTTCCTCACTTACATCTGCTCTGCTGCAGAACATGCCTTTTGAATCAGAAAAACAAATATTTGATATTTGTACACAGCAAATATTTCAAGCAAAAGATAGCTGGCCCGTAAAAGCACTGTTATATACATGGCATGTAATCTTCCTTGGAATGTTTATTGACACGCAGAAACAAATCTTGAGAGAAAAGTAAATTAAATGTTGCTTTTATGTAAAAAAAACACCTTTTGATGAATGCACTGACTTTGTCTTGAGTTTACTGACTGAGGGACATCTGTTGCATGGGAAGTTTATTTTTATCAGCTTTCCAGAAGATAAATAAGGTTGCTACCTGTATAACTAGCAGAGATTTGTTGTATCACGGGGATACATTGAACCTTTGCTTATCGCTTTCTTCAATCATTGTGAAGAATGCTTTATGCTGGTAGATAATATATCAAAACAAGGGTTCAAGTATAGATTACTGAAGAACGTATAGCATATCTAGATTCTGCGCAGACATGAGATCATATAAAACTATCATAGGCCCTGATTTTAGCTCTGGGTCAGTTTTGGGCAGGTGAGCTTTCATATCAGCTTAGAACACACTAGCATCAGCCAAAAACAGATCTGGGGTATTTTAATTCCCGGGCCTCATTATAATCTCACTAAATTTTGTGAATGAACTGGAAATCAGTCCATTTCTGGGGAGTAATTACCGACAGGTCAGCCAGATGACACAGGGGAATGCATCTCTTAAAGGGAGGTTGCATTTCTTTGTGGCTTCTATCATTTCTAAGGTACTGGAAGAAGAATCTTCTATGAAGGACTGGGCACTTAATATTCAAGGATACAAGGTGTTCAGAAAAGATAGGGAAGGAAAAAAGGGAGGTGGGGTAGCAGTGCTGATTAAGGAAGACATTGTAGTGTTAGAAAGGGAGAATGTTCTTGAGGGGACAAGGACAGAATCCATTTGGTTAGAGTTGAGGAGCAAAAAGGGTATGATCACGCTATTGGGGGTATTCTATAGGCCTCCAAATTGTGAGAGGGAGGGAGAGGAGCAAATCTGTAGGGAAATCGCAGAGATATGCAAAAGCTATAGAGTGGTGATATTGGGGGACTTTAATTACCCAAATATCGATTGGGATAATGCTAGGGTAAAGGGAAAGGATGGGGAGGAATTCCTGAAATGTGTTCAGGAGAATTTCCTTGACCAGTATGTTCTTGGCCCAACTAAGAAGGAGGCATTGCTGGATCTGGTGCTGGGGAATAAGGTGGGCCAGGTCAACCAAGTGTCTGTGGGAGAACACTTGGGTACGAGTGATCATCGTACCATAAGATTTAGATTAGCAATGGAGAGGAGCAAGGAACAATCTAGAGTGGAACTTCTAAACTGGAATAGGGCTAACTTCAATGGGATGCGAAAGGATCTAGCCAGGGTAAAATGGAACCAAAGATTGACAGGAAAAACTGTAACGGAGCAATGGGTGATCTTTAAGGAGGAGATGTCCCAAGTACAGGCTAGGTACATTCCAACAAGAGGGAATGGTAAGGGAACCAAAGCAAGGGCTCCTTGGATGACGAGGGAGATAGAGAAGATGATGAAACAAAGAAAGAGGGTGTATGATGCATGTCAGGTGAATTCTTCAAGGGAGAACCAGACCAAGTACAATAAGTTGAGCGGGGAAGTGAAGATGAAAATAAGATTGGCAAAGAGAGAATATGAGAGTAGAATGGCGGTTAACATAAAAGGGAACCCAAAAATCTTCTACCGGCATATAAACAGTGTGGGGCCTATTAGGGACAAAGAAGGTGATATATGCTTAGAGGTGCAGGGCAAGGCTAGAATACTCAATGAGTACTTTGTATCAGTGTTTACTAAGGAGGTGGATGCTGACAAAATATCGGTAGAAGTGGAAAAGGTAGAAGCAATGGAAGGGGTAAAAATTGATAGACAGGATGTACTAGAAAGGTTGGGTATGCTTAGAGTGGATAAATCACCTGGTCCAGATGGCTTGCATCCCAGGTTGCTAAGGGAATTGAGGGAGGAGATAGCGGAAGGGCTTGCCATATTTTTCCAATCTTCCCTTGATGCGGGGGAGGTGCCTGACGATTGGAAAATGGCAAATGTGACACCATTGTTCAAGAAAGGGTGTAAGGACAATCCTAGTAACTACAGGCCGGTCAATAGAAACAATAATCAAGGAAAAAATTAATGGGCACTTGGAGAGGTTTCAGCTCATTAAGGAGAGCCAACACGGATTTGTAAAAGGCAGATCACGTTTGACTAATCTAATTCAATTTTTTGATGAAGTAACAGGGAGGATTGTTGAAGGGAATGCAATGGATGTTATCTACATGGATTTTAGGAAGGCGTTTGACAAAGTACCACATAGAAGGCTGGTTAACAAAATTGAGGCTCATGGAATAGGTGGGTATGTGGCAGCTTGGATAGGCATTGGCTTAAGGACAGAAAACAGTGAGTTGTGGTAAATGGCTGTTTTTCAGACTGGAGGATGGTAGACAGTGGTGTTCCCCAAGGGTCAGTGCTGGGGCAACTGCTTTTTTTGATATATATAAATGACCTGGATACAGAGGTGAATTTCTAAATTTGCCGATGACACCAAACTTGGGGGTGTGGCAAACAGTGAGGATGATACCAATCGACTGCAACAGGGCATAGAAAGGCTAGCAGAATGGGCAGACAAGTGGCAGATGGAATTTAATACAGAGAAGTGTGAGGTGATGCATTTTGGCAGAAGGAACAGGGAGAGGCAATATATACTTAATGGCACAGTTTTAAAGAGTGTGCAGGGACAGCGGGACCTGGGAATTAATGTGCATAGGTCCCTGAAGGTCGCAGGACATATTGAGACAGTGGTTAGCAAAGCATATGGGATCTTGAGCTTCATAAATAGAAGTATTGAGTACAAAAGTAGAGATGTTATGCTGAACCTTTATAAAGCGCTGGTTAGGCCACAACTGGAGTATTGTGTCCAGTTCTGGTCACCACACTTTAGGAAGGATGTGAAGGCCCTTGAGAGGGTGCAGAGGAGATTTACCAGAATGGTTCCGAGGATGGGGGATCTTAATTACAAGGACAGGTTGGAGAAGCTGGATTTGTTTTCATTAGAGCAGAGGAGGTTGAGGGGTGATTTGATAGAGGTGTACAAGATTATGATGGGTTTGGATAGGCTAGACAGGGAAAGACTGTTCCCACTAGTTGATGGTACAAGGACTAGGGGACACAGATTTAATGATTTGGGCAAGAGATACAGGGGGGATGTGAGGAAAAACTTTTTTACGCAGCGAGTGGTGAGGACCTGGAACTCGCTGTCGACAGAAGTGGTGGAAGCGGAGATACTCAATGTTTTCAGGGGGAGACTGGATAGGCACTTGAGGGAAATAAACTTGCAGTGCTACGGGGATAGAGTGGGGGAATGGGACTGACTGGATTGCTCTACAGAGAGCCGGCATGGACTCGATGGGCCGAATGGCCTCCTTCTGTGCCGTTATGACTATGACTCTATGAAATGAGTTGCAGTCAAACTGTCTGGTTTTCAGAGTATCTCTAGAGGTGCTTGTGGAAGAGGTGAGGGTGAGGAAGGAACCTGTTCCTCAACAGTGCCAAGAGGATTGCCAAACACTGTGAACTCGGCAGGGAGAGAAAGTTCAGAGGTCATCAGCTTCAGGAGTGCCACCCCCAGGATCTGGTTACAGTGCAGGAAGCGCTTCAAAGACAGCAAAATAAAGAAGGTGAATGCATACATGCAGAGAGCATGTTGGTTATTCTGAGTGGCATCATTTTGTTTCTTCTATTTCCTCTAAAAGGCCTAGAACAACCTGTCCAACTAATTGACCAAATTTTAGCTTTTAGTGAAATAACCAAAACTGGTTTAATTTCCTAAATTGGTTTCAGAAGTCTAAATGGTGATCATCCCTAGTGCATATAGAATTATGTCTATGTTATTTTTCAGACAACATGCTACTTAATTATAAATGAAAACTCATAGTAAAATAAAGACTTTATTTCCTTATGTTATCTGGTAAAAAATGTAAAGATAGCTGTTATTTTCATCTCTTTTGATACGAGTTCAAACTCAGCTGTAATGACAAACAATTTATTTCCAAGCATTATTGCCAGTAAATTCCTCAGGGGTTCTCTTGATCGACTGCTGTAACTTCGGCAGAAACTGTGGGTATACCGCTTAAAAGGGTTTCTGCCGATCATTCACTGAAATTATGGCGGCCGATCAGGAGAACCCGCGAGGATATTCCCGGCCCATGTCTTTACTTCATTAGGGCAGGGTATATAGCAGAGCGCAACATTCAGTTACACTGCAGATACCAGTCTGAAACCAGTAGCGTGCAATGCTCAGGTAGCAGACCAGAGTTATACAGCTGACTGGACCGTGCACAGAGCTTAACAGGAAGGGAGCTCTGTGCATCCCTGTTTAGATGAATGGGCAGGATTCCACCCCTTGGTGACGTGCGAAACTTTGCACTTAAAATTGTGCATTGCTTGTTTATTTTGTAATATTTATACTGAGTGGTTGGGGCAGTAAAATCTCTTTTTATGTATCTGTGTCTACACAAGAAAGAATACAAAAACAAAAACAGCAGAGAAAGGAGATAAATAGTCTTGAATTGAAACAAGGAGCTCCTTGGCACTCTATTCCCAAATTAGACTGCTGCTTTCATGTCAGTGCACATCTGAAACTGCTTTACATGGTTACAAGAGTGCAAAGGAAATTTAAATGTTTTGGGTTCTAGCCCTAAGTTAGAGTCCGAGAAGAAAGATGAACAGTGTTAATAGAAAGTAACCATCATCTGGATTTATTTATTATATTTATATCACCCAAGTGTAATGTTTTTTTTGATGTGGATGGGGATTTTTGTGGTCATCAGAATAAGACACATCAAGATGTCAATTGTGAGGAATGGGATAAATTTTCTTTTTGAGCAACCTTTTTTCTGTATCATGCACTAACAGATTAGGCTTAGATGCTTGTTAAACTCTATACCGTGCAACAACATGCCTGAACCTGCCGGCAGAAGGACACTTGCTGCATTTTTGCCATATCTCTTTTTCCCACACTAACCTGTCTTGTATCTTCTTTGTCAACTGAATGTTAATTATACATGTCAACTATCAACAGATCACGCCGTCTGCGTTTTCCTAGCCCCATTAGCATGTCAGAGTTCGCTGAACCAAGTCAGCAGTTTTTGCTACCTGAGGCACTTTTTGTTAAAGTTACCTCAAATTTTTCTTGCATGCATGTGCACATCTGTGGAGTTCTGTGAATGTGCAAATGGCAAAAATCTATGTGCACACGCAGGCTTTTCACTTATGCCTAAATTAGTGAAGATGTGCACGTGTGTGAAAACCAAATGTTTGTGCACATGTGCAGAGGATGAGAAACATGAGAGTCCCATGCTAGCTCAGCCCTGTATTTGGTGGCAGTCAGGGGATGACCTTTCTTTTGAATTAATGAGCCAAGTACTGCAAGACTGAAGAGCCGCTGTTATTGTGGGGAAAATCATTCTTATATTAATGTTAGCAGCACTCTGCTGTGTTATAATCACTATGTATGACCTTCTAATGGTACAATAATCAAGAGTCAATTGTAATTTGTAACAACTGTGACCGTTCCAGAATGAACTATTTTTGGCTCCAAAGGCTAAGGCCGCGATTTTCTCAGCGGTGTCGGGATGGGGGTGGGTCAGCTGGTTTCCGGGTTCCAGTCCCGCCCCCAGCTGCCTCTTTTTCCCTTGATTGGCCTTGTTAAGCCGGCTTACCGGCCAATTAACAAGAAGCGGGTCTGATGACATCATTTGATGACGCGTCATCTGCCCGTTTCCTTAAAGGGACCATGCACAATTTTATTTTGACAGCTGATTTTTCAGTGTTTGACAGCATTGAGGTGCTGAAAACACTGACAATCACATATGCTTATGGAGGGAGTCACAGTACGCAGGGAGGTTCTCTTCCCTTCCAATGGGTGGAAGAGACCTCCCCAGGAAACCAACTTACCTTGCACTTCCACCCAGCCCTCTCTATCTACTTTATCACTTCCCCATCTCACTTGCCGCCCCTCACACTCACCCTCATTCTACTGCAAGCATACCAACTAACAACACACAAGGGTGGGCACTTGAGAGGTTTAGCCAATGTCCATGTGAAGTTTCTGGTAATGTGTTGTCATACAGTGAAATCTCTTTTTCAAAAAGTGCCCCTTATTGGACAGATCTGAGTGCACATTGAGAAGTGTCTTACTGAGTTCTAGTGATTGTTCAGTCATAACTCCACAGCACCCCCGCCCCCCCACCCCACCTCCGCCCTGCTATAGTGATGTGTGTGCATGGAATGGCTTGGACATTACAGGGATACTTCATGGTGCTGATGTGGGATGGTGTTAACCTGGCACATCATGTGGCAGCCAGGGTTTACAGCATGAAGTGAAGAAATTCTGGCCATGGTGATGCCATCGCTGGCCTCCCGGTCAGCAATTTTGTCAGGGGCTGATGCCCTGTGTCCAGTGCAGCATCAGGTAATGGCGGCAAAGGTTGGTGATGAGGTTGGTGATGTTGGTGTTGGGGATGATTGTGGAAGGATTCGGAGGACCAAGGTTGGATTGCTTCATTGGCTCCGATGTTGCTGCAATAGATGGCAGCTGCAGGTGAGATGACAGAAGTGATCTGTCACTGGTGAGAGAGGTTCTCCCAATGAGGTGGCACTGGACATAGAGTTGGATTTAAAAACTTGTAAGCTAAAGAAATTTGTATATGTATTAAAAATGCAGTAACCAACATTTTCTTTGCTCTGAAACTCACCATGTGCAACATGGCACCTTTGACACCACTTCTGCAGCTGTCATTTTTTCACAAACATCAGACCAGACTCACAACACGCCACACTTACCTGGTGTGTTGTCCAGACGTCGTAAAACTGACCCAGAAGCTGGAAAATCGAAAAAGACCCTGAAAATTGCTCACAAGTACCTGTTAATAGGCAGTTAATTGCCTTTAATCCATTTCCCGCCGCTAGGTGTCGGGTCCATTCATAAATCGGGGACCCGACACTTGGGAAGGTTGTGTGGAGGCGGGATGACGGTGGGTTTGGAAACGACTTTAACCTCTGACCCGCCTCCAAACCCACCCTCTGAGCACCGGCAAAATTGCGGCCTTAATTACAATACAATACAAAATGCTGGAAAATGCACAAGGAAAGTTTTTAAAAAGGCATTTCCTGGGGGATGGCATATCCTCAGTTCCCATGGAAATTAACAGGGTCTTCAATGCTCATGACCCCCTTCACATATTTTTAGATCTACCGCTGCCGAAAGTGCATTTTGTTGCACTTCAGCTTTTCCCTGCAATACAAGTGATGGAATATTGGATATTCCTGTATCTTAAGTTACAAAAAGTTCATGTCCCACTGCACTCTCCGCATAGCCACTTGTTTTCACATTGTAGACAGGCCTTTAGGTTTCATTCTAAAGCTAGGAGGATCCAAATTGCTAAATTTTATCATAAAATACTGGTGAAAAATCCTGAAATTCTAACTAATAAAATAAAGGTTAACTTATTATCTCATCATAAAGAGGTGGGCTGATCATAGGCCTATATTCAAGACTCTTTTTAAGTTGTTGTTTGAATTGTCAGCTTTTTGGAGCTGTATCTCAGCTTTTGTGAGCTTTCAAGGTTACATAGAATTACATAGAATTTACAGCACAGAAACAGGCCACTCGTCTCAACCAGTCTATGCCGGTGTTTATGCACCATATGAGCCTCCTCCCACCCTACTTCATCTCACCCTATCAACATATTCTTTCTCCTTCATGCACTTATCTAGCTTCCTGTTAAATGCATCTGTGCTATTTGCCTCAACAGCTTCATGTGGTAGCGAGTTCCACATTCTCACCACTCTCTGAGTACAGAATTTTATCCTGAATTCCTTATTGGATTTATTAATGACTAGCTTATCTTTATGGCCCCTAGTTTTGGACTCCCCCACAAGTGGAAACATCTTCTCTGCGTCTACCTTAGCAAACCCCTTCATAATTTTAAAGACCTCTATCAGGTCATCTCTCAGTCTTTTCTTTTCTAGAGAAAAGAGCCCCAGCCTGTTCAGTCTTTCCTGATAGCTGGCATGGATGGCTAATTAAATGTTACATTGTTGGCTCATTTGCTCTGACCTTGTAGCCATTAAGAACTGGGTTAAAACTGTTCAAATATATTTTACAAAAAGACACCTACAGGATACAGAGAAAGGAGCTAGAAGAACGCCTTTCCAGGTCGGATTCAAACCCACACTCAGAGGTGAAAGGATTGTGTGTTAATGCAATGCACTTTAGCTTTTAACAGTAAAAACCAAAACATCTGCCTGTGCACTCAGAATGCTAGCCTAGCCAGATTTGCCCCCAAACTGTCCCCTTAAAAACATTTTTGTCCAAGTATTCTAGAGCTAGAGCTTCGAGAAGCAATACAATTAATTACATGGCCATGGGGTGCTATGCCTCCCTATATGACTTCACCAGGGAGGACACACGGTTTGCATCAACACAAAATTGCATTGATGCCACCATTATAAGAGCAAAATTGGGCATGGTAACTAGACACCGCAATTCATTAACTTTTTAAAAGGAAAAAAAGGACATATGTTAAAGGGAAAAAATAATTTATTTGAATACCTACACGTAAACTAGCTTAGTGTCCTTTTTCAACTGGAACAGCTTATTTTCTCAGCAATTGCAACCATAATTGTGAAAGTACTGCAATTGCAGGCTGGTAATGTTTATTGGAAAACACCATGGGGTGGAATTTCCTGTGTATTTGCACCCAGACACACATGTAATCGGGGCATAATGCAAATACCCAGCACTAAGCATCGAGAAAAGTCAGGTGCAAATGTATTACGCACGTAATTCCTCGCTTTTATGCTGGTCTATCGATCCCTGCCCCCGAATGCATCTCAGCTCATTATAATGGCTCCACCCCAGGCTAAAGAATTTCCTGCAATTACGCTGTTCCAAAAAGGTGTAAAATTAAGCCCAGAATTTTGGGCGCAGCAGGAAACAAAGTCAATTTTCTGAGTTGTTTTGCTATTCTTCCAGTGATTTTTAAAATGTATCCTCACTGAGACCTGCTCTGTGTTTTCTGTTTCTTTAAAACAATTTTATGGCATGATTATAGGTCACATTAAAAATTGAAAAGCTTCCGCGATTGCATGTTCTTAAACATGCTGTGCCTAAAGTGCAGGAATGATAGTTAGATGGTTTGAAACCGTAATTTTCATACTTAAAGAAGGAATGTATAGGCCGGAATTTTGCCGGCGCTCAGAGGGCGGGTTCAGAGGCGTGTCTGCTGTTAAAATCAAAAAGATTGACAGCGGGGCGGTATTCCGCTCTGAGCCCGCCTCCTTGTGAGTTTCCCTAGTGCCGGCTCTGGCTGCGCTCTGCAGACCTGGCACTAAGCGATGGGTCAGGCAATTCAGATAGTTTAGAGTGTGTTTAAAGCAATTTAATCAGCATTTTACCAGGTACAAACCATTTTCCCAAGTTTTCCACGAGGTTCACGTCACTCGGGGAGCACGCCAGGTAATTGTGTCGGGTTTTAAACAACTCTCCATTTCTGTGAATAGGTGACAGCTGCAAAAGTGGTATAAAAGCTACCATTTCACAGCTGGTCACTTTCCGATCTTAGAGGCTGGAGCCTTCAGGATTTGGAATACACTTTTCAGCTTTATGGAGGTTTGAAGTGTTTGGAGTAAACTTTCTATCCAGTGTCACCTCCTTGGAGCAATCTCTCTCACCATTGACAGTTCACTTCTGTCATCTCAACTTCAGCTGCCATCTATTCCAGCAACATCAGTGTCCTTGAAACTCTCTCACCTTGGTCCTCAGAATCCCACCACGATCAGCCCCAACACCAACATCACCAGGCAAATCAGCATCACCAGGCACATCAGCATCACCAGGCACAAATTTGGCACATTGGATCCAAAATTGGCTTAGTGGCAGGAGGCAGAGGGTGATGGTCGAAGGTTGTTTTTGTGACTGGAAGCCTGTGTCCAGTGGTGTACCGCAGGGATCGGTGCTGGGTCCCTTGCTGTTTGTAGTGTACATTAATGATTTAGATATGAATGTAGGAGGTATGATCAGTAAGTTCGCAGATGACATGAAAATTGGTGGAGTGGTAAATAGCGAGGAGGGAAGCCTCAGGCTACAGGACGATATAGACGGGTTGGTCAGATGGGCAGAACAGTAGCAAATGGAATTTAACCCTAAAAAGTGTGAGGTGATGCATTTTGGGAGGACTAACAAGGCAAGGGAATACACAATGAATGGTAGGACCCTAGGAAGGACAGAGGATCAGAGGGACCTTGGTGTGTATGTACATAGATCCCTGAAGGCAGCAGGACAGGTAGATAAGGTGGTTAAGAAGGCATATGGGATACTTGCCTTCATTAGCCGAGGCATAGAATATAAGAGCAGGGAGGTTATGATGGAGCTGTACAAAATGCTAGTTAGGCCACAGCTGGAATACTGTGTGCAGTTCTGGTCGCCACACTATAGGAAGGATGTGATTGCATTGGAGAGGGTGCAGAGGAGATTCACCAGGATGTTACCTGGGCTGGAGCGCTTCAGCTATGAAGAGAGACTGGACAGGCTGGGTACAAGGCTACGGACCAAGTGCTGGAAAATGGGATTAGAATAGATAGGGCTTGATGGCCGGCGCAGACACGATGGGCCGAAGGGCCTCTTTCTGTGCTGTATAACTCTATGACTCTATGGGGGAAAAATTAGGTCGCGCCCCATTTGGGGCGCAAATATCGTCTGGACGCAAATATTAGCGCCTGGCGCTAATTATCGCCACTGACTGGAAACTTCACTTTCACCGCCCCGGGAGGTGAGTGGAGCGCTAAATCAGGCGCTGCACACCTGTCTTAAGGCGCAAAGGCCAAGGAGTGAGGCGCTAACTCAGAGCGCTGGCGAAGCTCATGTAATGTCAGTCAGCAATGGAACACACACACAATGACACGGGCCAGTTCTTAAAGGGGATGGTTAATCTTGCTTTCCATCCACATCCTGTTCATTGCAGCCTTGAATCTCGGCCTGGAGAGACTTGCACATCAAATGTGCTGGAAAGAACAATGGAGAGTACCAGGCAAAGAGCTCAGAGTGCAGCTCCCACAGTCTCTGCTAAATCGATACAAGGAATGGCAAATCAAAATGAACCTGCAAAGTGCTGCTCAGTACCCAAAACTCCTTCACACAACGTTGAATCTCTCCAGAAGTCTCTCCCTCTCTCTCTCAGAATGCGTAGTTCAAAAATGCCACCAACAATAAAAGGCAGGAAGCGGTCACCTTTAAAAAGCGCTCCCCCTTTCCCTTCATGACTGCAGAACGCTCCCCTCAACTTGTTGTTGCTAGCGTCAGGCGGTAAGGCAGGGGGCGCCACTCAATTTCCGCTCCGGGGCGCCACAAGGGCGTTGCACCATGGAATGACGTCACAATCTGCGCGCGCAGGTAGTCGCAGCGGTAAAGTTTAGCGCCGCCGCACAATGTCTAGTTAAGTTCCCGAGCGGCGCAAACATCGCTGCGCCCGGGCGTTAGCGGCTTTGCGCCCCATTAGCGCCCTCTTAAGGCGCTAACGGGAGGCGCAACCAACTGAATTTTTACCCCTATGACTCTATGACCAGCAGCACCAACAACAGCACCAACCTTCTCACAATCACCTGATGCTGCACAGGACACAGGGCATCAGCACCAAACCACATTGCTGCCCGGGAGGCCAGGGATGGCCTCAACATGGCCAGATTTACTTCACTTGATACTGTACACCCTGGCTGACACACAATGCATCAGGTTGGCACCACCCCACACCAACACCAACACCATAAAGCATCCCTACAATGTCCAAGCCATTTCTTTGACACTCATCAGCATTGCGGGGAGTACTGTTATGTCTCACCATTCACTGCAACTCACTAAGCCACTTCCAAATGTGCACACAGATCTGTCCAAGAAGGCAAAGTGTTGAAATTAAAGACTTCATTGTTTGACAACACATTAACAGAAACTTTACATGAACATTGGCGATAAAACCCAAGTGCCTACCCTTGTGTGTTGTTAGTTGGTATGCTTGCACTAGGATGAGGGTGAGTGTGAGGGGTGGCTATTGAGATGGGGAAGTGATAATGTAGATAGAGAGGGATGGGTGGAGGCGCAAGGTAAGATGGTGTGAGTAAGGATGTGCAGGAGTAGGGTAGGGAAGGTAGAGTGATGGGGATGTAATGAGTGGCACAGCAGGATGAGGCTGAATGTGGCTTGGCAGTAACGTTTCATGATCTACTGAGATCATTGAAAGGTTTGCACCACTGCAGCCTGGTCCTCCTGACAACATCCCTGCTTCTGCCCTCCTGTGCAATGTGCAACCAGGCTGCGTTGGTCTCCTGGGGAGGTGTCTTCCACCCATTGGAAGGGAAGAGAACCTCCCTGCATGCTGTGACTCCCTCCGTATGCATATGGAGGGAGTAATGGGAGAGCCTGGGTGCAGCCATGCACCTTTGTGCAGTGCTTGTCATTGTTTGCAGCACCTCAATGCTGCAGAACACTGACAGCATAACTGTCAAATGATTGTGGCCTTTAAGGAAACCGGCTGATGATGTGTCATCAAATGATGTCATCAGACCCTCTTCCTATTAATTGGCCGGGAACCTTGCAGGGCGGGCTTAACAAGCCCTATCAACTGAATATCTTGTTGGTGGCTGGGATCGAGACAGATGCGGGGTCCCCACACACCATGGACATGGCCCGCCCCGGACCCGCCGAGGTTGGAAAAATCCAGCCCATAGTATGAGTTCGGCGTTTCTTAGGATCTCAATCGTTTACGCTGATTTCCACTTGTTTGCGTCCTATTTTTACATATGTTAATTGGCAGGAAATTTGGGTGTAAATAGACATTTACAAAATGGACGCATGAATGTGTGCTATTTCAGGTGTAACTTCCCGATTACACCCTTGCAGGAAGTTCCATCCCTATAAGGTGTTACCTTGTAAAGTGAACTGTCACTGATTTTTTTTAAGTCCAGTACATCAAAAGTAAAAGAGAAATTGCATCTGGTTTGCTGAGAGAAACCAAAAAGTACAATATTGCAGAATATTGTGGGAATAAATCATCTGAGGCTAACAAAGCAATTACGTATGTTTTATCAAATAATAAGGTGCTTATTCGGTAATGTATTGAGCTTAAATATAGGCTACATGACAGTGGACATCTGCAAATGGTTTATAAAAGGTGTGTATTTAAATGAGCCTTGTTAAGGTAATTTGCAGAGTGCACATGGTAAATGAAAAAGAAGTTGGTCGTGGGTTAAAACTGTTTGCAGATGTATGATACAGAATTTAAACAAATAACTCAAAATGAAAAATCAAGTACTGACAACTTAGTTGTATGACTGGCTAATGGAAAGTTGGTTTGAAACTATCGCAAACTATTTTAATATGTCCTTTGGGTACAATTCAAATGGTGAAAAACGCATTTTGTATTTGCAGAAACATATCCATTAGTTTTCGCATCAGAACTGATGTCCAAAGCAAACTGTAATGGGTGCCTATAATATGAAGCCACAGTAAAGGACACAAGTTTCAATTCCTTCAACAACCTCAAATATCATGACAAATATTTTTCTCACAGCATTGAAAAGAATGGGTAATGTACAGTACAAGATTATAAGATCACAAGATATTTACAGATGAGGAAAACTATTCTGTCCATATTAGTCCATCCATCCAGAAGCACCCTATAGGCCCCCAACTGCAGTAACTAATTGTTTCTTACCTGATTCTAGGGTTTTCACTGCCACCCCTGCACCAGCTAGCTCATTCAAAATGTTGATCACTCTCTGGTCCCCTTGTTCTATACTCACAATTTAACTGAAAATAATATTCCAGTTTTACATTTTCCATACCATTTACCATCTTCTACCTCTCAGATGGCACCTTCCCAGACTGAAAATCCCGAGTCTCTCCAATACTTCCCCATAATTCAGACTCCTGATCCCATGCTTCAACCTCATGGATCTTCTCTGCACTGCCTCCAGGTCTTGAGTGTTTCTCTTGTGTCTCAACGACCAGAACCAAACACAGTACTCAAGGTGCAATCTGACTAGAGCACTCTACAGTTTGACCATAACTTCCTCGAACTTATATTCTACTGTTTTGGCTATGTAGTTCAACAGTTTATTGCCATTTTTCATTGCTGTTCTGCATTGGCTGCACATGTTTTGCATCAAGTATGCAAAGAGTCCAAGGTCTCTTTCCACTTCAACCGTAGCTATTTCAACACCATTCATGGAGTACACGTGTTGCCCATTTTTCCTTTCTATGTGCAAGACTTTGCATTGGTTTGCATTAAATTTCATCTGCCATTGATCTACCCACATACTTATTTTGTCCAACTCGCGCTGTAATTTCTTTCAATTTCACTGCCCCTCCCCCTCCCTGCAGTTTGCTATCATCAGCAAATCTGACCACTTTGCATTGAGTTTATAGGTCATAGCCTCAATCTGGTCTCCAGTTAGACTGGAATTCAACATGTCATTCTCCACGGAAAGTATAGTTCAGCCTATTAGCTCTTCTATTATGTTTAATTAATCTGTTATTTTATTCAAACACTTGGAACAGTAACCTGACGCTACATGTGTTAACTTCTCTGTTTAGACTGTTGATGTAGCCAGTACATCCCACCAGCCCGAGGGAATGCTGCTGGCTGCAAACTCCTTTGGGTGTCTAGAAGCAGAAACTGTTCAACTTGGCTTAAAACACTCATAAATACAAAGAATATTTTATGACAGGGGTAACATAAATTATCTACATTGACAGCACTTGACGTTTTGTGCTAAAATATAGCCTCAAAGATTGCATGAGTGGCTGCCAATGTGTAAGGCCTAAATCTTCATACTGAAAATAATTTTTGCACACTAACAGTAGTTTTCAAATCCGAAGGAAAAAGATAAGATTGCACAAAGTTATACATTTTCAAGTCAAGTTGAATATTGAAATTAACAATAGGAAAAAAAATACAAAACTCGTTTCTGTCAATGATAGTTTATTTAACAATATATTTTAACTGCATTTTGTTCATTACAATAAGCTGTGCACTAATCCACAAAATGTAAATCCATAGCTCACTAAGCATGGCACTTCACTGTACATTCATGTACTAAATGTAAACACAAAAATATTGCAGAACACACATTGGGTTACATGGAACATACCATTTTTGTTCATTCTGTTTTAATTAATCAAGTACAATGCTATGTACATAGCTTTTATACATTTTTTGGAGCCTTTGCACCATTTAATAACCAGTTGAATTTTTTTTGGTTGTTTTGAAACAGGTCATTGTTTTATGATTCCTATCAAATTAGCTCACACTGCAAGCTGGCTCACTGCTGACAGCTGTTTATTTGAACATTCAGGACTATTGAAATTGTAACAATAAATTGAAACATAACACAGCGTTTAAAAAAATCATTCCTTTTATGTATTTATTTCTAGTACTCCATTTTGTAGCCTTCCAAAATGAGAGGACAGTGTCCACAGGACTTGCTTTAACCTGCTGTAATACTAGTCTATGGCCAGTCAGAAAGTATTGCTGTAATGTGACACCTTTCAATTATCTCTTCAACTAGACAACTTCGCTTTGCACAGTACTGTGCTCTATAACATAGCCATAATCAATTGTCTATCAACTATCAGATAGATCCAGGTATCAAGCTCAGATTGTTGCGCAATTATTAAAGCAGCAATTTTTAAATCTATCTAAAATATAATAAAATCATACATGTAGTGCCCATTTTCTGTCCATTACACTTTGTACGTTACATTCAAATTCATGTATCTCTTCAAAAAAGGTATGAATAAGTAAAGTACTTATTTCAATTAAACCAAGAACCATAGCAAAATACTGCGGATTCTGGAAATCTGAAATAACAACGGAAAATACTGGAAACACTCAGCAGGTCAGGCAGCATCGAGGAGAGAGAAATAGAGTCAACGTTTCGGGTCGAGGGCCCTTCGTCAGAACTGGAAAAGGTTAGAGAAGAGAGATTTTTAAGCAAGTGCAGTGGCAGGGACAGGGAGGAGGGGAGGAAAGAACAAAAAGGACGGTCTGTGATAGGTTGGCAGGCAGGAGAGATTAAAAGACAAAAGGGATGATGGTGCAAGGCAAAAGGAGATGGTAATGTGACAAGTTAAGAAACAAAAGATGACTCTAGATGAGTTATTTATTTAATATATTTTTTTCTTTCGCCTTTTTTCTCTCACATGGTAGCTGTTGATGAGTCTGCCATCGCAATTTACACCTCATCTAGAGTCATCTTTTGTTTCTTAACTTGTCCCATTACCATCTCCTTTTGCCTTGCACCATCATCCCTTTTGCCAGTCAATCTCTCCTGCCTTCCAGCCTATCACAGACCTTCCCTTTGTTCTTTCCTCCCCTCCTCCCTGTCCCTGCCCCTGCACTTGCTTAAAGATCTGTTACTTCTCTAACCTTTTCCAGTTCTGATGAAGGGTCCTCAACCAGAAACGTTGGGCGTGATCTTGCCAGCCCTGGGGAGGTGGGTATGGAGGCAGGACTGCCGGGAAAATGGTAGAATCTGGGGGCGGGTGCCCAACCCGCCCCCAACCCACCTCCGTGCCATCTTGCCAGGAGGCGGGTAGCCGACCCGCGCCGGGTCCCATCTCCTTGGAGGCAGGAAGGGGATTAGTGCCACTTATCTGCCTGTTAACAGGTAGTTAACAGGCAGATAAGAGGATTATCCCCATTTTAAGCACACAAGTGCGGGCTTCCTGAAGGCTCAAATCCTGCCAGGGTCACCGAGGCGAGCAGTGGGTCTGCGGGGGTCAGAGGGGTGCAAAAGTGCGCTGTGAATGTAAGTGATGGGTGCAAGTGTGGAGAGGTGAGTATGTGAGATAAGTGGAAAGTGTTAGTAAAAGTTTACTTACCTTTGTTTCTTCCTGCAGGCTTCAAGAGTTGGGTATGTGGAGAGTCTCGCATCTCCGCGGCAGAGATGACAGATGGCTGCTGCATTCTCCAATGCAGCAACCATCTAATTTCTGCTAAATAAAGAGGCTTGATGAGTCTTGAATTCAAGAACTCATCAAACTACAGAGAATGTCAGTGTTTGACAGCTTCACAGAGCTGTCAAACGATGACAATTCATCATTAAAAAATTTTGACAGATGAAACATCATACGTTGACGTTCTCTGTAACCGGCTTTCCCTTAATTGGCCTGCTAAGCCCGCTGGGCAGGCTTAACAAGGTCAATCAAGGGAAAATAGCGTGGGTTGGCCAGAAGTTGATGGAGGCAGGACTGAAACCCGACAAGTGGGAGTCTCACCTCCAAAAGCTCCCCATTGACAAAATCCAGCCAGTTGACTCTGTTTCTCTCTCCACGATGCTGCCTGACCTGCTGAGTGTTGCCAACATTTTCTGTTGTTAAACGAAGAACCATTTCAGGAACAGAAAATGCTGGAATCAGATGTCTGTAGGCTCTTAACTGACCTTACTAATCACACTTTAAGAAAAGACAAAGCGAGCCATTTTAACCTAACATGCATGCAGGAAACTGACAGGATCGGATCGGCTGCCGATTATACTTTCCATATTTTTTATTACTTGCTTATAGAAAGCAACAAAAGATCCTAAACAGAACACACTGTAGTCCATACCTTGGTTGTGTTCTGTCCTAGGGCAGCTCCTGGGAGGAGTAGCTGAGGTGGTTTTCCATTGTCCTCCTCATGGTTTTTATGTTTGGAGGATCTTTTCCTGGGTGGGTTCAACCAAGGCTAAAGAGCCCACCTACCATTTATGATGGGGTGGGGTGAGGGCAACAGCACACATTGGACACAAGGAAGGATCCCTGTACTCAGTATTTCGAGCCAGCGCTCCGATCTCCACTCACTGGCGACGTCTGGAGTGGGGTCCGAACCCAAACCTTCTGATCTACTGCTGTATCTAACAACAAATTGACAACAAATCCTTTCCCATTCACTTGTTTGTCCATCTCTTTACCACTACCCTGAATTAACTGAAAAAGGAATCACTGTGTAAAATGCTTAACATTAGCAAAACATGTCACAAGTATTGAATAAATGTATTGATCTTAGGAGAGGTACAACATGTTAACATGTTGATACATGTTGTATTTAAAAAAATATATAGAAAGTGCTGTCTTCTTTCTATTGTACTCTAATGCTCCTCACTTGCATCCGCTCTGCTATAGCACATGCCCTTTGAATCAGAAAAACAAATATTTGATATTTGTGCATAGCAAGTATTCCAAGCAAAAAAATAGTAAAATTGCTGTTAAGTTCATGGTGTGTAATCTTCCGTAGATCCTTTATTAACACGCAGAAACAAATCTTGAGAGAAATGTAAATTCAATTTTGCTTTTATGTAAAAAAAAAACACCTTTTGATGAATGCACTGGTTAAGGGACATCTGTTGCATGGGAAGTTTATTTTTATCAGCTTTCTAAAGGTAAATAAAGTTGCTACCTGTATAACTAGCTGAGGCTTGTTGTATCACAGGACTACATTCAACCTTTGCTATCTCTTATATAAATCATTGTGAAGAATACTTTATGCTTGTAGATAATATAAAAACAAGGGTTCAAGTATAGATTATGAAGAAGATACCGCATATTTTTTTCAAATCGCTTATGAATTCAAGAATAAATATGCTGCACAGTCACGACAGTCACATAGAACTATGTTTTTTGATGGCTTTATTAGTAACTGACAAAGTGAGATTATTCTTAAGCGAACCCACTGACGGGATCAGATCACCCGTCCATTTTACACCCCATCCGATTTTAATTCAATTGCAGTCAATGGAAAGTAAATGCAAATGCATTGAGTCCAACGCAGATGCTGAAGGCACCCCACTCACTTCACTCCCGCTTTGGGCATCAGCAGAAAATTGTCGCCAATGTTTCCCAACTGGGTGATTACGTCAGGAATATGCTGTAACAACTATATAAGGAGCGTGACATGGGCTCAGTACCAACACTGATAAATCTGCTCACACAGAAACACAGGAACAGGAGTAGGCCATTCAGCCTATCGAGCCTTCAGTTAGATCAAGGTTGATCTGTTCTTTAACTCCATCTACCCACATTGGTTCCGTAACAGTTAACACCCTTGACTAACAAAAATCTATCAACCTGTGTTTTGAAATTTTCCATTGACCTAGCCTCAACAGCCTTTTGGGGGAGAGAGTTCCCTATTTCCACTACGCTTTGTGTGAAGAAGTGCTTTCTGATATCACCCCTGAAAGGTCTAGCTCTAATTTTAAGGTTATGCTGCTTGCTCTGGACTCTCCCACCAGAGGAAATAGTTTCTCTCTATCTCCCCTATTAAATCCTTTAATCATCTTAAACACCTCAATTAGATCACCCCTAAATCGTCTATACTAATAGGAATATGAGCCTAGTCTATGAAACCTGTCCTCATAATTTAATCCTTTTAGCATCAGCATTGCATCTATGTGCACTTTCTGGGGGTTAAATTGGATAACACCTGAAAACAGGCGTGGGGATTGCAGTGCGCGATTAACCTGCTCGTGTTTATTATGATGTAAGTAGCACATTAAATTTGTGCATTCTGCCCTTTTAAATGATTGCTGTGTGCAGCCAGTGCTACATAAGAATATAACAACATAAGAAATAGGAGTACGAGTAGGCCATTTGGCCCATCGAGCCTGCCCCGCCATTCAATAAGATCATGGCTGATCTGATCTTGGCCTCAACTCCACTTTTCTGCCTGTTCCCCATAACCCTAGACTCCCCTGTAGTTCAAAAATCTGTCTATCTCAGCTTTGAATATATTCAATGACTCAGCCTCCACAGCTCTCTGAGGTAGAGAATTCTAAAGATTCACGACCATCTGAGAGAAGAAATTCCTCCTCATCGCCGTCTTAAATGGGCGACCCCTTATCCTGAAACTATGCCCCCTAGCTCTAGATCCCCCCACGAGGGGAAACATCCTCTCAGCATCTACCCTGTCAAGCCCCCTCAGAATCTTATGTTTCAATAAGATCACCTCTCATTCTTCTAAACTCCAATGAGTATAGGCCCAACCTGCTCAAACTTTCCTCATAAGACAACCCCTTCAACTCAGGAATCAACCTAGTGAACCTTCTCTGAACTGCCTCCAATGCAAGTATATCCCTCCTTAAATAAGGACACCAAAACTGTACGCAGTACTCTAGGTGTGGTCTCACCAACACCCTGTACATTTGTAGCAAGACTTCCCTACTTTTATACTCCACCCCCCTTGCAACATTCCATTTGCCACCCTAATTACTTGCTGTACCTGCATGCTAACTTTCTGTGTTTCATGTACGAGGACACCCAGATCCCTCTGTACCGCAGCATTCTGTAGTCTCTCTCCATTTAAATAATATTTTACTTTTCTATTCTTCCTACCAAAGTGGATAACCTCACATTTTCCCACATTATACTCCATCTGCCAAATATTTTCCCACTCACTTACCCTATCTATATCCCTTTGCAGACTCTTTGGCCACGATCTTACCTGAGGAGGCGTGTTGGGGGCGGGACTGCTGGTTTCCGGGTTCTAGTCCCGCCCCCAGTGACATCTGACGACCTGACGCTATTTTCCCCTGATTGGCCTTGTTAAGCCCACCCTGTGGGCCTGCCGGCCAATTAAGGGAAAACTGGTGTCAGATGATGTCAGTGCATGACGCTTCATCTGCCGGTTTTGTTAAAGTGACAGGCACCATCATTTTTTGACAGATGAATTGTCAATGTTTGACAGCATTGAGGTGCTGTCAAAACTGACAATCACTGTCCAAAGGTGATCCCTTGCACCCAGACTCACCAATGACTCTCTCCTTAGGAGAAAACAGATGGCAGCTGCATGTGAGATTGCAGAAGCCATCTGTCAATTCTCCCAATCAGATGAGGCTTCATAGAAACATCAAATCTTGTCACCTGCAGATACATATAAACAAAATAAAAATATTTCTCACTACATTCTCTCACCTGTCATACTTACCTGTGCACCATTGCACCCATCACACTACCTCTGCAGCTGTCATTTGCACACTTACACTGCAGCAGACCCACAGCTCGCCTCACTGACTCTGGCGGGGTTCCCTGATGTCGGGAAGCCCACATCAGCAGGCGGAAAATGGTGAAAAGCCTCTTACCTGCCTGCTAACTACCTCAGCAGAACTTCTTTCTTAGTCTTACCTATGTCATTGTTACCTACGTGGACCACGATAACTGGATCCTTCCCCTCCCACTCCAAGTTCCTCTCCAGCCCCGAGGAGATGTCCTTAACCCTGGCACCTGGCAGGCAACACAGCCTTCGGGACTCACGCTCTTAGCTGCAGAGAAAAGTATCTATCCCCCTAACTATACTGTCCCCTACCACTACTACATTCCTTTTTACTCCCCCAACTTGAATGGCCCACTGTACCACGGTGTTGTGGTCAGTTTGCTCATCCTCCCTGCAGTCCCTGCTCTCGTCCACGCAGGCTGCAAGAACCTTGTACTTGTTGGACAAATGGAAGGGCTGAGGCTCCTCCAATGCTACCTTCTGGATCTCCATACCTGCCTCACTCATAGTCACACTCTCCTTTCCCTGACCACGGACCAAATCTGAAGTATTTAACCTAAGGGGTGTGACTGCCTCCTGGAACAAAGTGTCCAGGTAACATTTTCCCTCCCTGATGTATCGCAGTGTCCGAAGCTCGGACTCCAGCTCATCAACTCTGAGCTGAAATTCCTTGAGCTGCAGACACTTACTGCTGATGTGGTTGCTGTGGATCACACTGGGGTCCACAAGCTCCCACATGGTACAGCTGCAACACATCATCTGCCCTGCCATCTCTATTCTATTTTATTTAACTAATCAGGTTTTTAAGTGACCCACGCTGTTCATTGGCTGCACACATCCGCAGCAAGCCCGATATCCTGAGTGGCTAGCGCTACTTAAAAGCAGTCTGCACTTCTTAAAGGGGAGGTGCATTGTCGCTGCAAGAAGTGGTGGGAGATTTTTGACAAGTTAGTATGTGCTGTGATACTTTGAGGAATGGCTGAACATGAAAGAGAGTGAGCCCCAAGGTTTTCTGACAAAGCACTGTAAGTCTTGATGCAAGATGTGGAGAGAAGGAGAGATATCTTGTATCCGCAGGGGGGCAGGAGGCCCTCCAGACATAAGTTCAAGAGGCAGTGGGAAAAAGTAGCGTCATTGCTTGGAGTGTTGCTCCAAGAACATGGATGCTATGCAGGAAGAAGTTTAACGATGTGACACGAGTTGTCAAGTCAAGATGGGTGAGTTCATCTTCAAATGCAATTCTTACCAACTGCACCACTAGCCTCAGCCACTACTCAATTCACTACACCCCCATCACCCACCTACCAACAATCTCTATCAATCAGTACTCAACCCTTCAATTCATATGCTTTACCTCACCCTCACACACTTAGCACTGTTGCAAGCCTCACACCCACAACTCACAGCTCGTACACACTGGCAGCTATTCAACCATGACAACCACATCACCAAAACATATTGTAGGACACTCACTGACACACTTCCCTCTTTCATGCAGGAGAAGTTGGCACATAACAGGAGGCAGCAGGAAAGAATTGGAGGAGGACAAGCGTGCCTGCATGTTTTAACCCCCATGGAGGAGATTTTGCTGGCCATCATGGGAAGTGGCATCACTGAGGCCATGGCCATTGGTGGGGCTGGAAGGATTGATGATGAGGGTATCTGCATCCCTAATCTTCCTTCTCTCTTCCCATTTATCCCACAATCTCTTCGCATTCACAAGCTGCAGATGGTGTAAGCACACACTTCTTACTTTCTCCTTTCCCCTCACCACAATCCAACCCTTGTCCCTTTTTCATTTCAGATACCAAAGAACTAGAACCTTCCCAGTCAGAGGAGGAAGAGGAAGAATACAGTGAAGATGAAGAGACACCGTCACTCGATCTTATAGTCACAGCTACCAGCTCAGAGATTGACACTGCGCGTATTTTAGAGGCTAGGATAGAGGAGGGATCTACACGTGGTGAGACACCGGGCACAAGTGCGCAGGAGTCAGCACAGGGGTAAAGGATAGCGCAGGTGTCAGTTCACCGGAGGACGAGGTCGTACACTAGTTCTGCTGCAGTGGAGTCAGATGAGGACTGTGATAGCCCAGGATACAGAAGAAGGCTGATGGGTATACATAACCAAATGTTTGGTGCACTGGAAAGCCTACCAGAAAGCCTCTGCACAATGTCAAGGAGCATGGAGGACTCCAGCACCAACTTGGCACAGGGCTTTGCTCACCTCCATCAACATACCTGTGGAACCACCGATGAGGCATCGGCCAACTCTGCCCCTGCCTCAGCTCATCTGCTGCTGAAACCCTCCTCCATGCCTTTGTTATCTCCATGACTTCACCTGACGAAGGAGCAGCGCTCCGAAAGCTTGTGATTTTAAATAAAGCTGTTGGACTATAACCTGGTGTTGTGCGACTTCTCACATTTGTCCACCCCAGTCCAACACCGGCATCTCCACATCTTTGTTATCTCTAGAATTGATTATTCCAACACTCTCCTGGCCGGCCTCCCATCTGCACCCTTCATAAACTTGATCTCATTCAAAACTCGGCTGCCCGTATCCTAACTCACACCAAGTCCCGATCACCCATCACCCCTGTGCTCACTGACCTACATTGGCTTCCGGTCCGACAATGCCTCAATTTTTAAATCTTCATCCTTGTTTTCAAATCCCTCCATGACCTTGCCCCTACCTATCTCTGTAACCTCCTCCAGCCCTACAACTCTCCGAGATCTCAACGCTCCTCTCATTCTGGCCTCTTGCGCATTCCCGATTTTTATCGCTCCACCATTAGCGGCCATGCCTTCAGCTACCGAGGCCCTAAGCTCTAGAATTCCCTCCCTAAACCTCCCCGTCTCTCTACCTCTCTTTCCTCCTTTAAGACGCTCCTTAAAACCTACATCTGTCCTTCTATCTCCTTATGTGGCTCACTGTCAAATTTTGTTTGATAATGCTCCTATGAAGCACCTTGGGAAGTTTTACTACATTGAAGGCGCTATGTAACTGCAAGTTATTGTTCTTGTTGTTGTTTGCCGATGTCACAGCTTGCATTGCAGCACAAACAGCTTCCATCAAGGTCTGATTGCTGTAGTGGAAGCTCAGACTGTTGCCTTGCAAGCTCACACTGCTGCCATCGTGGCTCTGGATACTACTGTTCAAAGGGGCTTTCAGGGCATCACAGCAGTCCATCAATCTGTTCTCCAACAGATCAATAGGTTTTCTGAGGTGCTGCCCTGGAAGGGTGGCAGTGGCTCCATGGAAGACAAACCTACTGTCCTCTCTGAAGATGATAGCATTCCTGCTCCCACTCCTGCCACTCTGCCAGTGCCCTTGCTGTTGCCTGTCAGCCAGCCCAGACTGCTGCAGCCCAGGCCGAGGTAGCGCAGTCTGATACCAGGCACTCTAGACCTAGAGCTGCTTAAGGACGCCCTCCAAGACCATCCGTAGTCTCCTCAATTGAAGGTCAGCCTTCCACCATCCATGCTGCAGCCATTGAGGAAGCACCTCATAGGAGCAGTAGCATAGACAAAGGCACACGGAAGACAGGCAGTAAGTGAATGCACAAGGGTGATTAGTTTAATTTTGTATGCATTATGTAATACTTTAATTTATAAAATTGGATTGGAATGTGCATTTTCTGGTGGGTTTTATTTTTGTGTTGCCAGAGAGAGGACAATGTGATGGTCAGTGACAGAGGAAAGGTAAGGAGTGTGGGACTGTTGGTGAATGAGGAGGTGTGGTTGAGGTTACTCGTATCGCTCATGAATTATTTGATCACGTAGAGCCCCAGGAGAAAGAGATTGTCTATGTTGTAGCCTCTTCCTCTTCTTCTTTCTGTTCCTCCACTTCCTGTTGCACTTCATCCTCCTCCACTTCATAGAGTCATAGAGTCATAGAGTTATACAGCACAGAAAGAGGCCCTTCGACCCATCGTGTCCGCACCGGCCATCAAGCCCTATCTATTCTAATCCCATTTTCCAGCACTTGGTCCGGAGCCTTGTATGCTATGGCGTTGCAAGTGCTCATCTAAATGCTTCTTGAATGTTGTGAGGGTTCCTGCCTCTACCACCCTTTCAGGCAGTGAGTTCCAGATTCCAACCACCCTCTGGGTGAAAAAGTTTTTCCTCAAATCCCCTCTAAACCTCCTACCCCTTACCTTGAAACTATGCCCCCTGGTTATTGACCCCTCTACTAAGGGGAAAAGTTCCTTTCTATCTACCCTATCTATGCCCCTCATAATTTTGTACACCTCAATCAGGTCCCCCCTCAGCCTTCTCTACTCTAAGGAAAACAATCGCAGCCTGTCCAGTCTCTCTTCATAGCTGAAGCGCTCCTGCCCAGGTAACATCCTGGTGAGTCTCCTCTGCACCCTCTCCAATGCAATCACATCTTTCCTATAGTGTGGCGACCAGAACTGCACACAGTATTCCAGCTGTGGCCTAACTAGCGTTTTGTACAGCTCCATCATAAGCTCCCTGCTTTTATATTCTATGCCTTGGCTAATGAAGGCAAGTATCCCATATGCTTTCTTAACCACCTTATCTACCTGTCCTGCTGCCTTCAGGGATCTATGTACATGCACACCAAGGTCCCTCTGATCCTCTGTCCTTCCTAGGGTCCTATCATTCATTGTGTATTCCCTTGCCTTGTTAGTCCTCCCAAAATGCATCACCTCACACTTTTCAGGGTTAAATTCCATTTGCCACTGTTCTGCCCATCTAACCAACCCATCTATATCGTCCTGTAGCCTGAGGCTTCCCTCCTCGCTATTTACCACTCCACCAATTTTTGTGTCATCTGCGAACTTACTGATCATACCTCCTACATTCATATCTAAATCATTAATGTATACTACAAACAGCAAAGGACCCAGCACCGATCCCTGCGGTACACCACTGGACACAGGCTTCCAGTCACAAAAACAACCTTCAACCATCACCCTCTGCCTCCTGCCACTAAGCCAATTTTGGATCCAATGTGCCAAATTGCCCTGGATCCCATGGGCTCTTACCTTCTTGACCAGTCTCCCATGCGGGACTTTGTCAAAAGCCTTACTGAAGTCCATGCAGACTACATCAACTGCACTACCCTCATCCACACACCTAGTCACCCCTCGAAAAATTCAATCAAATTGGTTAGACATGATTTCCCCCTGACAAAGCCATGCTGACTAGCCTTGATTAATCCTTGCCTCTCCAAGTGGAGACTAATTCTGTCCCTCAGAATTTTTTCCAATAATTTCCCTACCACTGATGTTAGGCTCACTGGCCTGTAATTCCCTGGTTTATTCCTACTACCCTTCTTGAATAATGGTACTACGTTAGCTGTCCTCCAGTCCTCTGGCACCTCCCCAGTGGCCAGAGAGGTTCTGAACATTTGTGTCAGAGCCCCTGCAATCTCCTCCCTTGACTCACACAGCAGCCTGGGATACATCTCGTCTGGTCCTGGGCGTTTATCCACTTTTAAGCCCGCTAAAACCGCTGGTACCTCCTCCCTCTCAATACTAATTTGTTCAAGTATATCACAATCCCCCTGCCTGATTTCTATGCCTACATCGTCCTTCTCCATAGTGAACACAGATACAAAATATTCATTTAAAACCTCACCCACATCTTCCGGGCTCTACACACAAATTGCCACCTTGGTCCCTAATGGGCCCTACTCTTTCCCTGGTTATCCTCTTGCCCTTAATATACTTATAAAACACCTTGGGATTTTCCTTTATTTTGCCCTCCTTCTCCTCCTTCTCCCCCTCATCCTCATGCTCCTGCTCCTCAGCTTCTCGCTTGATAGGTGATGGCAAGGGCTGTTCCCTCATAATGGCCAGGTTGTGCAGCATGCAGCATACTACCACAAATATAGTTACCCGTTCAGCAGCTGAGAACTGCAGGGCTCCTTCTGAGTGGTCCAGGCAGCGGAAGCGTTGCCTGAGGATGCCGATGGTGTGCTCTATAATGTTCGTTGTGGCAACAAGGTTCTCATTGTAGGCCTGCTGTGCACTTGTGCGTGGGTTACGGACCACCTCCCCGTGACATTCAGTGGCATTACCATCACCGAATCCCCCATCATTAACATCCTGGGTGTTACCATTGACCAGAAGCTTAACTGGACCAGCCACATAAATACTGTGGCAACAAGAGCAGGTCAGAGGCTGGGTATTCTGTGGCAAGTGTCTCACCCCCTGACTCCCCAAAGCCTTTCCACCATCTACAAGGCACAAGTAAGGAGTGTGATGGAATACTCTCCACTTGCCTGGATGAGTGCAGCTGCAACAACACTCAAGAAGCTCGACACCATCCAGGACAAAGCAGCCCGCTTGATTGGCACCCCATCCACCACCTTAAACATTCACTCCCTCCACCACCCGCGTACCGTGGCTGCAGTGTGTACCCTCTGCAAGATGCACTGCAGCAACTCGCCAAGGCTTCTTCAGCAGCACCTCCCAAACCCGTGACCTCTTCCACCTAGAAGGACAAGGGCAGCAGGTGCATGGGAACACCACCACCTCCAAGTTCCCCTCCAAGTCACACACCATCCTGACTTAGAAGTATATCGCGGATTCTTCATCGTCGCTGGGTCAAAATCCTGGAACTCCCTACCTAACAGCACTGTGGGAGTACCTTCACCACATGGACTGCAGCGGTTCAAGAAGGCGGCTCACCACCACCTTCTCAAGGGCAATTAGGGATGGGCAATAAATGCTGGCCTTGCCAGCAACGCCCAGATCCCATGAACGAATAAAAAAAAAGATTCATGAGCCATGTCATGAGTGGATAACCGTTGTTGCCCAGTAGCCAGCCTTTGACTTGCTGTGGTGGGTCAAATACAGGTGGCACAGAGGACTGCTGCAGAATGAAAGAATTGTGACTGCTGCCAGGATAACAGGCATTCACCTGCATGTTGCGCTGCCTGTGGTCGCACACGAGCTGCACACTGAAGGAATGAAATCCCTTTCGGTTCATAAAAATGGCTGAGTACACATGAGGTGCATGCAAGGCAATGTGGATGCAGTCAGTGGTATTCTGCACCTTGGGGATGCCTGCATTCCATGCAAACCCTTGTGCTCACTCCGCCTGCTTGTCTCTGACAAGAGGGAATGAGATGAAACGGTTTAGAGAGCCTCAGTGACCTCCCTTATGCAGTAGTGCACTGCAAACTGCGGGATGTTGCTTATATCTCCAGCAGCAGCCTGAAAGGAGCCAGACACTTAAAAGTTAAGAGCCACATTCTCCTTGACAGGAACAGGCAATGCTCTCCTAGCCCTACTTTGAGGTAGCAGTTGTGGCTGCAGCAGTTGGCAAATTTCAGTCACTACCTCTTTTGTAAAGCGAAGACGGCTCCTGCATTGGTCCTCACTGAAGTTGAGGTAAGAGAATTGCTCCCTGAAGACCCTTGGTGGATATGGCCTCCTGCTGAGAGCCCTTCTTCCCCTTCACTTCCTCCCACTTCTAGCAGTTTGTCCTACTCTGCATGGCCTCTCTTCATTCTCCCAGTCATGCTCAATTCGCAGAAGAAGTCCTACCAGGCCACCGATCTCTGGAAGCAACTTGTTTCAACACAAGCTTTTAAATGAACAGAAAAGTGCTTCAGCACCAGCCAGACTACTCTCTGTAGACTATTCAAACTTTAGACAAGTATTGGAAAGTTCCAGAAACATGCACAATTGCTCCAGCAGTCAGAAGAAATAATCCAGCAACTAATCTGTAAGTAAATAGTTCCTGATCCCTTTATATAGCGCTGGTGGGGGGGGGTCTTTCATTCCATTTAATGTTGTGTTCAATTGTGCGAAGTTAAGACAAGGCGTTGGTTGGAGTGTGGAGTTGCAAAATGACAGCAGTGGCTTCAAATCAGCGATGCACACTGATTCGTACATGATCTGCCTGCTCTGCATGCGGTCATTAGGCGCGCACAAGCAAACCCCTTTACCAAGATGGTGTCCTGTGCAACTCTTATCAGAAGTGAGCGTGCGCATCTCGGACACCATTTTTGAGCATTAGGTGGCCATGTAATGCCTAAAAAATGAGTGCTACGGAGCCCAATTTAGCCCCACCATATTTCAAGAAATAACTGCTTATATGCCACAAGATGAAGTTAGTAATTAATTATTTTGATATTCTATTTTGCCACATTAAGGAATATTTGGCAGCAATAAATTGGTGTGGAGGAATGCATTAGACCATGCAGAAAATATGTGTATTGGCGTTTTCTCCACTCTACTTTCATTTACTTAAAAATTATTGGCATTTCAATCATTCTAAAAGGGCCAGTTAAGGACATTTAAATTGTGAGGTTAATCTTTGAATCATCAAGATAACTATTCCTTAGCCTGATGTGAAGGAACAGGTGGAACTGTAATTGTACATCTATGCCACTGACATCTTACAAGGAGAGGTGCTTTCTCAACTCAGCAGCATGGATCATAGGGACAGTTGAGAAATGTGGAAGTATCTGTTCATAATGAGAATGTATAAGGTCTGCTAATTACTCTAACTAAATGTGAACCTAGATAGAAGTCTTGCAAAGTGTCGTATTGGCTAAATAAGAAAAATGATATTTAGAAAATACATTGGATCTGCTACAGGAGTAATAGGGAGGGCAAGGGTTGAAATTCTATTGACCGACAGGCAGCTGAGGATTAGGTCATCACATTTACAAGAGCATGCGGACAGAAGATCAATGTAATTGATCATTCAAATCCCAACTTAACTTAATTGCAAATTGATAAAGAGACCTCTCAGTCGAGGATGTAAAAGAATATGAATACTGGTCTGGTGTAATCTCATAGCTGGAGCAAATTTTTTTTTTCCAATTGCTTACTTTGATCTTTGTTAGTCCTAATAAGGTGTTTGAAAGTGACTATTTGAAGTGATAAAATGCTAACTATTTACCCACTCAAGGGGGGGGATTTTTCAGGGGGGTCAGTGAGCGCGTTCGGTGGCAGGTCGGGTGGGAAAAAATTTTTTGACTGCGGGTCGGAACCCCGCTGTCAACCCGCCGCCACACGCCGTTCCCAGATGTTGGGTCTGACAAGGCTGAACAGATCCGACACGCAGCGGCGGGGGAGGCAATTCAGGTCATTATGACTTTGTTAACAGCCCATTAAGAAGTATTTTGAGCTCACCTTTAGATTTTACGAGGTCACCCACGGTGTCCACGCTGCTCGGGGATCACGTCAGGTAAGCAGGTCGGGAATGGCCATGGAATCATCTAATTACTTGACAGCTGCAAATGTGCTATAAAAGCTCCCATCTCACAGCTATTCACTTTCTAAGCTCAGAAGCTGTTGTTTACTGCATTTGGAAGACAGATTGAGTTTTATGCAGGTTTCAAGTGTTTGGAGTAAAGTCTCGATCCAGTGTCACCTCATTGGAACAACCTCTCTCACCATTGACAGATTGCTTCTGTCATTTCAAGTTCACCTGCCATCCATTACATCAGCATCAGTGCCCTTGAAACTATCTCACCTTGGTCCTCAGAATCCCACCACGATCAGACCCAACACCAGCAGCACCAGGCACACCAGCAGCACCAACAACAACACCAACCTTCTCCGCAATCAACTGATGCTGCACAGGACACAGGGCATCAGCACCCGACCACATTGCTGCCCGGGAGGCCAGGGATGACCTCATCATGGTCAGATTTACTTCACTTGACGCTATACACCCTGGCTGCCACATGACGCGCCAGGTTGGCACCACCCCACACCAACACCATAAAGCATCCCTCCAATGTCCAAGCCATTTCTTTGACACTCATCAGCATTGCGGGGAGTACTGTTATGTCTCACCATTCACTGCAACTCACTAAGCCACTTCCAAAGGTGCACACAAATCTGTCCAAGAACGCAAAGTGTTGAAAATAAAGGTTTCAATCTTTGACACCACATTAACAGAAACTTTACATGAACATTGCATAAAACACCCAAGTGCCTACCCTTGTGTGTTGTTTGTTGGTATGATTGGACTAGGATGAGTGTGAGTGTGAGGGGTGGCTAGTGAGATGGGGAAGTGATAATGTAGATAGAGAGGGATGGGTGGAGATGCAAGGTACGTTGCTGTGATTAAGGATGTGCAGGGGTAGGGTAGGGAAGGCAGAGTGATGGGGATGTGATGAGTGGCACAGCAGGATGAGGTTGAGTGTGGCTTTGCAGTAACGTTTTGTGATCTATTGAGATCATTGAAAGGTTTGTGCCACTGCAGCCTGGTCTTCCTGATGATCCCTGCTTGTGGCCTCCTGTGCAATGTGCAACCAGGCTGCGTTGGTCTCCTGGGAAGGTCTCTTCCGCCCATTAGAAGGGAAGAGAACCTCCCTGCGTGTTGTGACTCCCTCCATAACCATATGGAGGGAGTGATGGGAGAGCCTGGGTGCAGCCCTGCACCTCTGTGCAGTGCTTGTCAGTGTTTGCAGCACCTCAATGCTGTAGAACACTGACAGCACAACTGTCAAAATCAATTTGGCCATGGTTCGTTTAAGGAAACCGGCTGATGACGCGTCATCAAAAGACGTCGTCAGACCCGCTTCCTTCAATTGGCCAGCAAATGCGCTGGGCAGGCTTAACAAGCCCTATTAATGTAAAATCATTTTGGACAGCGGGCTGGAGCCAACAGCGAGGCCGGGACCCGCCACTGACGTTGCCTGCCCCGGACCCGCCGATGTTGGGGAAATCGCAGCCAAGGTTTCTGATTTAATTTTTCTCTTCACTGCGTATAACTCATGTCAATTAAATATACAAGAACATGCTTGGAAGCTTAAAAATGTTCAGCTGGATGAGTTAGTTTCCATGTTTGCAATGCTAATAAGGCATCTCGAATGTCATTTTTGTTATTGCGGTGCTGAAGAATGAAATTCTTCCATTTCCCACTGTATAAAGTACTTACGTTGTGTTTATATTATAGAGCTTATTCAAGGCACTGTGCATATTGGAGCAGCAAACAACTTAATGTTCACTAGCTTATGCATGTGTAGTTCACTGATAGTCATGATTCACTGAGAAATATCCATATAGGTCACTGATCAGGAAAACAACACCACTGACCTGCACAGGCATATAAAGCATTTGCCCTGTAAGTGGAGAAAAGAGTAGCAGTCAGCACTGCTGGAGGCTATGTTTACATTATTGATCCAGTACTGTTAACGCCAATGGAATTCTCTGCAATGGTGATGTTGGTAACGAACGTCATAAGTTAGACCGTTGAGCTCCCTAATCCTCCAGTGGCGAATTCACGCCACAATTTGCTGGAAAAATAATTAGAATATGCCGCAGCGAGTACAGCGGTGGATCAGGAGCTGCACTGCCAATGTCTGATACACATCCGAGCTACCGGGGCCCGACACAGAACAGAACAGGTTATTGAACAGGGACCCATAGTAGCAATGACTCCGGTCTGATAACGTGGGGATGGGTTGCAGTAGGTACGGACAGAATATCCAAGTCGGGTTTAATGTGATTCACGAGTTTGTACTGAAACATTATAAATAAGCCGTGTGCATAGAGTTGTCTCAGAAAATGCATGCGATCCCTGGCCATTTGTCATTACTGGTTGTAAAACATGCTTAGCGCACAAGCTCAATAAATATTAATCAAAAGTAAAATCAGTCGGGAGAAAATCAGTACATGCCTGGCTGTCAAAAAACTTATTTTCTTACTTAATTGAGGTTTAAGATTTCAGTGAACAAGTCAGTGAAAATGTTACCCTCAGGCAATCTGCCGAGCGATTGAATACTTTACTGATTCTGAGCCCTCCATTGTCATTCTGTACTGGTCTAAGTGGCTGTGGCGATTACAGTGGCGTTAATTCAGCAAACTTGATCTTGCCATTGATTTTATTGGAGGGTGGAGCTATGATAATTAGATGTTCAACATTTTCGGCAAGGATCTGTGGAGCAGCGCAAAAATCCCAACAAATTAGGGTGAGACACATAAGTCACTTAGGTCATAATTTCCGAGAATTTCCACATCATTACGATGACATATGCCATAGATGCGCCATTACTATGACACAAACTTTCAGCAAATTCAGGCCCAATGTTTACATATGTGCTCCAGTACTGTTAGATGCAACGAGTACATTGCTACTCCAGTACTGTTAGAGACAATGGCCCGTAATTTCCGATAGGAGGATTCCTGCGTGCGGATGCCTCCTATCAGAAAAAAATCTACGCTCTTACCTGAGGGCTCCCGAGGTCCGGACACTTCCACTGCTGGGCCTCTCCACAGTTGAAATGCGCAGGGCCTACGTATCCCAGGGGCGCAGGCAGTTTGCAAGCGTCCCTGGGATCACGTGGGCCAGGCCAGCCAATAGGAGAAGGGAATCTCCCTTCATACTTTTGACAGATAGACCTGTCAAAAGTATGAATGGGGATCACCCCAAAAACACATCAAAATTTAAATAAATTTTAACAAAACCATCACGTTTTTAAAATGAGTTAAAATTTCATTAAATTAAATATATTAAACAAAAATTTAATTTTTTGAAAAAAAGAATTTTTTTACGGGGCTAAAAATAAACTTACCTTTTTTAAAAGTATTTTTACATTATAAATAAAGGAAAAAAAATCATTTTTACTTTTTTCAACTCTTACGCTTTTACCAAGCGTAAGATTTTGAAGTGTTTTCAGTGGGCGGAGGTTCTGCAGAAAACGGAACTCTCCACCCGCAGAGGCCCTTCTCCAGGGCGGGCGTCCGATCTGTCAAGAGGATTCTTGACAGATCGGAAATGCCGGTTTTCAGCGCATGTGCTTTGCATGCCTGAAACCGGCATTTCTGATGTCGCTACGGATGTGTGTACACACCCGTAGGCATCGGAAAATACAGGCCATTAATTGCATTGCTCGTCCAGTACTGTTAGAGGCAATGATTACATTGCTTCCCCAGTACTGCTGCATTCATAGGCCACAAATTTAATGGAGGAGGTGGGATGGTGGCGGGAGAGCTGATTTCCTGGTTCCGGTCACGCCCCCAGCTGCAGTCACTTTGTAGACGTGATTTTCCCTTGATTGACCTTGTTAAGCCCGCCCTGCGGGCTTCCCGGCCAATTAACAGGAAGCAGGTCTGATGACGTCATTTGATGATGCGTCATCAGCCGGTTTCCTTAAAGGGACCACATCCACATGGAGTTTGACAGTTGTTCTGTCAGTGTTTGACAGCATTGAGGTGCTGCAAACACTGACAAGCACTGCACAAAGGTGAACGCTTGCACCCAGGCTCTCCAATGACTCCCTCCATATGCTTATGGAGGAAGTCACAGCACGCAGGGAGGTTCTCATCCCTTCCAAGGGCGGCCTGGTTGCACATTGCACAGGAGGGCAAAAGCATGGATGTTGTCAGGGGTCCCTGGCTGGAGTGGTGCCAACCTTTCAATGATCTCAGTGGATCATGAAAGGTTACTGCAAAGCCACACTCAAACTCACCCTGCTGTGCCACTCAACACATCCCTATCACTCTGCCTTCCATACCCTTCTCCTGCACATCGTTATTCACACCAACATACCTTGCACCTCCACCCAACCCTCTCTATCTACTTTATCACTTCCCCATCTCACTAGCCACCCCTCGCACTCACCCTCATCCTTGTGCAAGCATAACAACTAACAACAATCAAGGGTAGGCACTTGAGAGGTTTAGCCAATGTCCATGTGAAGTTTCTGGTAATGTGTTGTCATACAGTGAAATCTATTTTTCAAAAACTGCCCCTTATTGGACAGATCTGAGCACGCCTTGAAAAGTGTCTACTGAGTTCCAGTGATTGTTCAGTCATAGCTCCCCCCCTTCCCCTGCTATAGTGATGAGTGTGCATGGAATGGCTTGGACATTAAAGGGATGCTTCACGGTGCTGGTGTGGGATGGTGTCAACCTGGTGCATCATGTGGCAGCCAGGGTTTACAGCATCAAGTGAAGAAAATCTGGCCATGGTGATGCCATCGCTGGCCTCGCGGGCAGCACTGTTGTCGGGGATGATGCCCTGTGTCCAGTGCAGCATCAGGTGATGGCAGAGAAGGTTGGTGTTGTTGTTGGTGATGTTGGTGTGCCTGGTGATGTTGGTGTTGGGGCTGATCGTGGAAGGATTCAGAGGACCAAGGTCTGATTGTTTCAATGGCTCCGATGTTGCTGCAATAGATGGCAGCTGCAGGTGAGATGACAGAAGTGATCTGTCAATGGTGAGAGAGGTTCTCCCAATGAGGTGGCACTGGACATACGGTTGGATCTAAAAACTTGTAAGCTAAAGAAATCTCTATATGTATTAAAAATGCAGTAACCAACATTTTCTGTGTTCTGAAACTCATCATCTGCAACATGGCATCCTTGACACTACTTCTGCAGCTGTCAGCTTTTCACAAACATCAGGGCAGACACAAAACACGCCAGGTTGATGTGGCGTGTTCTCCGAACAGCGGGTAACCTGTGGGGGAGCACATAAAACTAGAAGTAAGCCTCAACATAGTCTTAAATTGGCTCTGAACAAGCCACTTAACAAGCTGAATTGTCTCCCCCACCGCTTGGTGTCAGGTCAGTTCTGCGCCGACAGACCCGACACCTGGGTGACTTGCGTGGAGGTGGGTTGATAGCGGGTTTCCTACTCGCTGTCAATCTTTGCTATTTTGACAGTGGACCCGCCTCCAAACCCGCCCCCTGAGCGCTATTAAATTCGCGGCCAAAGCTTCTGAACAAAAAACAACTATTCAAGTTCACGCATCTCTGAAAGTAGCATTGGCATCTCATTTACTTTCCCATACTGCAGTAAAAATGGGGGCTGCTGTTAACAGCAACACTGCAAGGGGAAAGCACCATGAGTGACAATGCAGAGCACTCCTGATATGCATGACACAAACCATGTTCTTCTTCTTAGGCAGTCCCTCGGAACCGAAGATGCCTTGCTTCCACATTAAAAATGAGTTCTCAGGTGACTGATGAGTCCAATGCAGGACCTACAGTCTCTGTCACAGGTGGGGCAGATGGTGGTTGAAGGGGCGGGTGGGTGCACATGTGCAATGCTGCTCTCTGTGTATTAACTTAGCTCTACCCCTTAATCCTTACCGTGTGTCTTGATCACTGATAGTTCTTTAAAATATCATCTTCCAATGCATGAACATATACATTAAGAAAAACAATATGCCACAAGAAAATGAACCGAAATATTTATGACAAAGAAATAGGACTAGAATATTAATTTTGATATATAAAATGTTAGGTGTGTTCAGTAATTGGTTTGTATATACATCACAATTTTGATGGCAAGTGCAATAATTCCCCATCAGCTAATGGGGCTGAAGTTAAGAGAGTATTGTGTACAAATCAAATAATCTTTAATATCAGATATCAAATTTTCTATAAAACATATTCCTGAAGGAATAGGAAAAATAGACAAAACATTGAAGGCATGAATAATAGATAGACACAATGGGGAACTCAATGCCTACCTCTGCTAAACTGTTGGGATAAAGGGACTGCCCACAAAACTTGCAGAGTGAGGATGCTTCCTCATTATATCACCAAGCATTAGATGCACTTACTTTGCCATTCTCAATAACGTTGCAATTTCAACCTGCTCTTTTGAGCAGGTGAAAGGGACACCTGCCGGAAGGCAGCGGAGGCCTTCCGAAATATGCAGATTGGGTTCCGATTACTTTATCGGTGCCATTCTACAATTTTAACCCGAGACCTGCACAGGAAAGCTATTGTGGCTTCTCCGCTAGGCTAACCTGGTGGCAAGAGGAGCCAGGGCCAGAAGAGGCCCAGAAAGGTAAGTGAATTTTAGTTTTGTTTCCTTGTGATCCCACATGATCATCCCTGTCCTGGGCTTTCCTCCACCTCCCCCGTTTACAATGCCTCTCAACCACCTAGCTGAGTGCTGGGGTCCATTCCTACAGCTCCCTGGCAGTGGTCTCCTTCCACTCGAAGCCCCAATCCCACCCACCAGCTAGCTAGAGCTTCCCACCGTTTTTGGTCAGGAGACTGATGGGGCCTATGGAGATGAAGTCTGGGAGTTAAAATCTTCCAGGCCTCATGCTGCGGAGGGCCGGGTGGTTTACCATCCACCTCAGCCCTCGGCTGCAAGACTCCCGCTGGGAGTTAAAATCAGCCTTTGTCAGGGGAGGGGCGGGCAGCCATCTTATCTTCTGTCATCTGGTAGTGGGTCAGTATCTATGGCCCCGATATTTGTAGGGAGGGAGCGGATGCACCTGCCAGCAACCGGGAAATCTGGAAATACTAGGAAGGCAGAGGTTCTGTTGAATTTAACTGCAGGACCTCATTAGAATTTTTTTGAAGGCTGAGATTGAAGGTTGGCCGGTTGCCGGGCGGAAACCTGCCATAGCAGGCAGCAGCTGGGGACGGTCCCTTGCAATTGAGATGATTTGGGATCATGATGGGGGGTGGGGGGGCTCAGAGAGGAAGGAGGGAGGGAGAGGAAGGAGGGAGGGAGAAACTGTATCGTGGGGGATGAGAGATTGCAATGGAGGAGAGATCGCGGGCAGGGGGGACAGATTGGATCGCGGGGAGGGAGGCAGATCGAGGCAGGCTTGCTTGAGGGGCTGAGGTAAACACTCCTGCTCCTCGTGGACCACAAGCAGTGTTGGAAAAGCACTTACCTACTGGATCTGGCAGCTCCCGCCTTGCTTTAGCTGCCGGGTTTCCCGGGGCTTGGGAGAACCAGAGGTGTTATTCCAAATCACTGACAAAATCTGAGCCTCATTTAAATATTATAATTATCGACCTGCTTCTTCAGAGTGGGTCACTTGGACAACCCCAAACCCACCGCAGTTAAACCGGATATAGGCGTGTTCGGGACTAGTTGGGGTCGGGTTTCCCATTTTTAACAATTTAACGGCCCCACACCCCCCAACTGTCCTAAAGTGTTGCAATTCCCCCCTACATTTCTCAATGATGTCAGTGAATTAATTAATCTCAAGCTGGTTACATTAAACATTGCCAATATGGAAGGAGGCTACCAATCTCTGGTGGTTTAATACTGCCGGTTTACCTTCTGCTGTAGAACACCTGCAATTTATTGTCACGATTGCCACGTCATTAATCTTTAAATGCAGAACAGGACTAGGGCAGTTATTTGAAATATTTTGTTGCACCCTTTTTGCACCCCCCAAAAAATATTTTTTACTTTGCATAAGCCTTGGAGTAGGTTCAATCTTTCTGCATGATGAGCATCAGTCATCTAAGCTTACCCCACAGTGAGTAATCGACTTACTTGAATTACTATTGCATCCCTATGTCGAGCAGTTATTGTCTGACAAACAGCAAAGAGAAGTTGAAGCTCAGTAGAGAACTGAAGGGTAGAATTTTAGCAATTATATTGGATTATTTCACTATGTATCTGCAAGAATCTAGCGCAGACATCCTCAAAACAAAAAGTTCAAATGTAATAAATAATGAGCGCTGCTTGCATTAATGGAGCTCGTTGAAACTGATGATAAAAGAAAATAGCTAAAAGTAATCACACGCTTAAGGTGTGTAATGGAATTCATGTGCAAAATACCTCAACTCGTGTGAGCATTTCTGCAGATTGAACTTTGTTTTCTTCATTCAATTCCACCTATTCGTAACAAAATGGATGAGTTAACGGCACAAATAACTACGTATGGGTATGATCTTGTGGCCATTACAGAAACATGGCTGCAGGGTGACAACGACTGGGAACTAAATATGCCAGGGTATTTAACAATCAGGAAGGACAGGCAGGAAGGAAGGGGAGGTGGGGTGGCTACGTTAATAAAGGAAGGAATCACTGTAATACAGAGAAATTATATTGGGTCAAAGGATCAGGATAATGAAACAGTTTGGGTGGAGATAAGGAATAATAAGGGGGAAAAAACACTAGTGGGAGTAGTATATAGGCCTCCTAATAGTTGCAACTCTGCTGGAAGAAGTATTAATCAGGAAATAGTTGGGGCATGTAATAAAGGAACAGCTATAATTATGGGGGATTTTAACTATCATATTAACTGGACAAATCAAATTGGGCAGGGCAGCCTTGAGGAAGAGTTTATTGAGTGTATTAGGGATGGATTTCTTGAGCAGTATGTAACTGATCCTACAAGGGGGCAAGCAACCTTGGACCTGGTCCTGTGTAATGAGTCAGGATTAATTAATAATGTCCTAGTTAAGGATCCCCTTGGAATGAGTGACCATAACATGGTTGAATTCCATATCCAATTAGAGGGTGAGAAGGTTGGTTCTCAAACAAGCGTACTGAGCTTGAATAAAGGAGACTATGATGGTATGAGAGCGGAATTGATTAAAGTGGACTGGGAAAATAGATTAAAGGGTAAGACGGTACATGAGCAGTGGTGTTCATTTAAGGAGTTATTTTACAACTTTCAAAAGAAATATATTCCACTGAGGAAAAAAGGGTGTAAAAGAAATGACAGCCATCCATGGCTAAGTAAAGAAATTAAGGATAGTATCCGACTAAAAACAAGGACATATAAGGTAGCCAAACTTAGTGGGAGGATAGAAGATTGGGAAGTCTTCAAAAGACAGCAAAAAGTAACTAAACGATTGATTAAGAAAAGGAAGATAGATTATGAAAATAAATTAGCAAAAAATATAAAAACAGATAGCAAGAGTTTCTATAGTTATATAAAAAGAAAAAGGCTGGCTGAGGCAAACGTAGGTCCCTTAGAGGATGAGACCGGGAAATTAATGGTGGGAAACATGGAGATGGCAAAAATGCTGAACAAATATTTTGTTTCAGTCTTTACGGTAGAGGACACTAAGAATATCCCAACACTGGACAAACAGGGGGCTCTAGGGGGGGAGGAGCTAAATACGATTAAAATCACTAAGGAATTGGTACTCAGTAAAATAATGGGACTCAAGGCGGATAAATCCCCTGGACCTGATGGCTTACATCCTAGGGTCTTGAGGGAAGTGACAGTAGGGATTGTGGATGCTTTGGTAATAATTTTCCAAAATTCCCTGGACTCAGCAAAGGTCCCAGCAGATTGGAAAACTGCTAATGTAACACCCTTATTTAAAAAGGGTAGTAGGCAGAAGGCTGGAAATTATAGACCAGTTAGCCTAACATCTGTGGTGGGTAAAATTTTGGAGTCTGTTATTAAGGAGACAGTAATGGAACATTTAGATAAACATAATTTAATAGGACAAAGTCAGCATGGCTTTATGAAGGGGAAGTCATGTCTGACAAATTTGCTTGAGTTCTTTGAGGACATAACGTACAGGGTGGATAAAGGGGAACCAGTGGACATAGTGTATTTAGACTTCCAGAAGGCATTCGACAAGGTGCCACATAAAAGATTATTGCTCAAGATAAAAAATCACTGGATTGGGGGTAATATTCTGGCATGGGTGGAGGATTGGTTATCTAACAGGAAGCAGAGAGTTGGGATAAATGGTTCATTCTCGGACTGGCAACCAGTAGCCAGTGGTGTTCCGCAGGGGTCGGTGCTGGGTCCCCAACTCTTTACAATCTATATTAACGATTTGGAGGAGGGGACCGAGTGTAACATATCAAAGTTTGCAGATGATACAAAGATGGGAGGGAAAGTAGAAAGTGAGGAGGACATAAAAAACCTACAAGGGGAGATAGACAGGTTGGGTGAGTGGGTGGAGATTTGGCAGATGCAATACAATATTGGAAAATGTGAGGTTATGCACTTTGGCAGGAAAAATCAGAGAGCAAGTTATTATCTTAATGGCGAGAAACTGGAAAGTACAGCAGTACAAAGGGATCTGGGGGTCCTAGTGCAAGAAAATCAAAAAGTTAGTATGCAGGTGCAGCAGGTGATCAAGAAGGCCAACGGAATGTTGGCTTTTATTGCTAGGGGGATAGATTATAAAAACAGGGAGGTATTGCTGCAGTTATATAAGGTATTGGTGAGACCGCACCTGGAATACTGCATACAGTTTTGGTGTCCATACTTAAGAAAAGACATACTTGCTCTCGAGGCAGTACAAAGAAGGTTCACTTGGTTAATCCCGGGGATGAGGGGGTGGACATATGAGGAGAGGTTGAGTAGATTGGGACTCTACTCATTGGAGTTCAGAAGAATGAGAGGCGATCTTATTGAAACATATAAGATTGTGAAGGGGCTTGATCGGGTGGATACGGTAAGGATGTTCCCAAGGATGGGTGAAACTAGAACTAGGGGGCATAATCTTAGAATAAGGGGCTGCTCTTTCAAAACTGAGATGAGAAGAAACTTCTTCACCCAGAGGGTAGTAGGTCTATGGAATTTGCTGCCCCAGGAAGCTGTGGAAGCTACATCATTAAATAAATTTAAAACAGAAATAGATAGTTTCCTAGAGGTAAAGGGAATTAGGGGTTACGGTGAGCGGGCAGGAAATTGGACATGAGGCTGAGTTCGGATCGGTCAGGGCCCTGTGGGTGGCAGAGCGGGCCCAGGGGCTGAGTGGCCGGGTCCTGCTCCTACTTCTTGTGTTCTTTAGATTTGAGGTTAGGATCAGATCAGCCATGATCTTATTGAATGGCGGAGCAGGCTCGAGGGGCTGATTGGCCTACTCCTGCTCTTATTTCTTATGTTCTTATGTTCTTATTGCTTGCTGTATCCTGTTAAAATGATTAATTAAGTCATCAATATGTTTGTAAAGGCTTAAACACATTAAAAGAATTGATAACATCTTCCTGAATGTTTTTTGGAAAATAGGGGTAGATTTTTAACTTGCTGCCTGGATGTAACACTGACAATGCAGATTGGCTGCCCGTTCCAGAAACCTCACAATTTTTATTTACATTGATATCAATGGATATGAAAATTGGGCAGTTACTGAGCGACCAGTTGAAAATCTACTCCATGGATCTCCGTCTTTTGCCAGAGAAAGTTTTCCACATAAGGTTTTGTTGCTTTTGTATCACAGTCCTGCTGCCAAATGAGATCTTTCTCCCAGTGCACTGCTAGTCAAAGACGGCCAACTAACAGGTACCACCTATGTACACCTTTGCTGACATTGGGAAACACCTTCAAGCAGAAAGTTCAAGTGACTTTTGAACAATTATGCATATTCAGTGTTGCTGTCCTGCTCAAAATTCTGCCCCCAAAACGGAAACAGAATGAATTCCAGAGTGCAACATTTATCTTTATTTAATAAAAACAGAAAATGCTGGAAATATTCAGCAGGTCAGGCAGCATCTGTGGAGAGAGAAACGTTTCAGGTCAATGACCTTTCATTATTTAGTTATTAAAATTTATATGAAGTAACTGTAAACTCTCTTTCCCATATTATTTTCAGTAAATTGTTTGGCACTTTTATCTCAACAAAACACAGCAATCCGATAAACTTTTTTTTAACATATTAATGATTTCAGTAATAACCCAATTCTTCTGTACCTTAGCTGTCTTAGCCCCAGGCTGGAGACCCCGTTCTAAATCCTGAGGTGGAGCACTGATACCCGCGAGAGTGTGTGAGCGCCACATGCACCAACCTACTCTTGTAAGGCAGAGTGATCCTCCGAGGTCTAACAGAGCATAACAAAAAAATACATTTTCTTCCAGTTTTTCCATTTCGCCAATTTATTTGGGATTGATTATTATGCTCTAGTTGAAGTTTGGGGCCTTTCAGAAGCCCTCAAAGGAACTCACGGCAGGTCTCAGCATGAGTCCTCCCCAGCCCCAGGACTTTCGGGACCTAAGGCCGAGATTTTGCGGGGAGTCAGTGGGCGCAATCGTTGGCGGGTCAGGTGGGAAAGTGTTTTTTTTCCCCAGTGGGTCGGGACCCCGCTGTGACCCCGCCGCCACACGCCTTTCCCAATGTCGGGTCTGTCAGCGCTGAGCAGACCCGACACACAGTGGCAGGGGACCCAATTCAGGTCATTATGACCTTGTTTAGAGATCATTAAGAATGCATTTGAGCTCACCTTTTGATTTTACGTGCTCACCCACGGGGTCCTCGCTGCTCAGGGATCACGTCTGTTAAGCTGAGGCGGGAGTTCAGTGGCCATTGAATCAGCTGTTGAGTTGACAGCTTCAAATGTCAAGTAAAAGCTCCCACCTTACAGAGATATCTTCCCTCAGCCACAAGCTCTTCCTCACTGCATTTCCACAACAGATTCACTATGCTGCAAGTCTTTATACAAGTCTCCATCTAGTCTGACCTCATTACCTCTCTCACCATTGACAGATTACTTCTGTCATCTCTGCTTCACCTGCCATCTATTCCATCAGCATTGGTGCCCTTTTTACTCTCTCACCTTGGTCCTCAGAATCCCACCACGATCAGCCCCAACACCAGCAGCACCATGCACATCAGCAGTACCAACAACACCACCAACCTTCTCTGCAATCACCTAATGCTGCACAGGACACAGGGCATCAGCACCCGACCACATTGTTGCCCGGGACGCCAGGGATAGCCTCACCATAGCTAGATTTACTTCACTTGATGCTGTACAACCTGGCTGCCACATGATGCGCCAGGTTAACATCACCCCATACCAACACCATAAAGCATCCCTACAATGTCCAAGCCATTTCTTTCACACTCACCACCATTGCGGTGGGGGGGTGGGGGGGGGGCAGGGGTACCATTATGTCTCACCATTCACTGCAACTCACTAAGCTACTTCCAAAGGTGCACACAAATCTGTCCAAGAATGCAAAGTGTTGAAAATAAAGGTTTCAATGTTTGACACCACATTAACAGAAACTTTACATGAACATTGCATAAAACACCCAAGTGCCTACCCTTGTGTGTTGTTAGTTGGTATGCTTGCAGTAGGATGAGGGTGAGTGTGAGGGGTGTCCAGAGAGATGGGGATGCGATAATGTAGATAGAGAGGGATGGGTGGAGGTGCAAGGTAAGTTGGTATAAGGATGTGCGGAGTAGGGTAGGGAAGGCAGAGTGATGGGGATGTGATGATTGACACAGCAGGATCAGGTTGAGATAAAAACAGAAAATGCTGGAGATACTCAGCAGGTCAGGCAGCATCTGTGAAGAGAGAAACAGAGTTAACATTTCAGGTCGATGACCTTCCGTCAGAACTGGCAGTTCTGACGAAAGGTCATCGACCTGAAACGTTAACTCTGTTTCTCTCTTCACAGATGCTGCCTGACCTGCTGAGTATCTCCAGCATTTTCTGTTTTTATTTCAGATTTCCAGCATCTGCAGTATTCTCTTTTTGTTTTCGGATCAGGTTGAGTGTGGCTTTATACTAACGTTTTGTCATCTACTGAGATCATTGAAACGTTTGCGGCATTGCACCCAGGTCCTCCTGACCACATCCCTGCTTGTGCTCTCCTCTGCAATGTGCAACCAGGCTGTGTTGATCTCCTGGAGAAATCTTTTCCGCCCATGGGAAGGGAAGAGAACCTCCCTGCGTGCTGTGACTCCCTCCATATGCATATGGGGGGAGTCATGGGAGAGCCTGGGTGCAGCCCTGCAACTCTGTGCAGTGCTTGTCAGTGTTTGCAGCACCTCAGTGCTGTAGAACACTGGCAGCACAACTGTCAAAATCAATTTGGCCGTGGTCCCTTTAAGGAAACCTGCTGATGACGCGTCATCAAATGACGTCACCAGACCCGCTTCCTCTAATTGGCCGGGAAACACGCTGGGCGTGCTTAACAAGTCTAATCAACAGCAATTCATTTCACAGAGCGGGATGGAGCCAGCAGCGGGGTCGGGACCCGACTCTGCCCGCCACGGACCTGCCGAGGTCAGCAAAATGGCGGCCTACGTGTTTTGCGTGATGGAGCAGGAGAGGAACAGTCAGCAGAGCTCCAAACATCAGCACTTGTATTAAGCAGCAAACATATGTTGGATGAGGATGCACACAGAGCACTGGCAATAAGAGCTGAGCAGATGCAGGGCAGAAGCCCATTATCCTTCCTGGCTCTCCAGAGTTGTCTTAGGATACAGACCTTAGTGAACCACTTGTCCAATGGAAAAAAGATCACAAAATGTGTTGAGCAATCACTTACCTACACATGGTGTTATGGATTGATTGAACTAGTCAATCGTATCTGACTTGAACTCACTTGCTGATCACATACAGACAACTGTTAGGGAGGGTTTCAAGCAACTCAAAGTTGCCTTTGATTTAATGCAGGAAGAGATAAGGAGGCATGGTGATGACATGCTTGTCTGCTGCTGGTGACTGCTGCTCACTTTTAATCTGCTTGTCTTCCATGACTTGCTGATGTTGCTATTCATTCAATTCTATGGTGAAGCCTCTGTCATGACAACCTTGTGCAGCATGTAGCATATTGTACTAATTTTGCAGATCTCTGGCCATATTTTAAAGACCCTTGGGCTAGTCCATGCATTGGAAGAATTGCTTTCACCCGCCCAAATATACTCAACTACTTCATTGTGTCTGTACTCTGCTGGAGTACAATAGTTGTGCACAGGTGTCATCAACTTTGGTTACCCCTAGAAGCCTTTCCTCCAACATCTAGACATCCAGCACTTTGATAAAATGAGCACATAAAGGAAAATATCCCTCTGGGTTGATTGTAATTTAAATGCAAGAATTAACCTATATTTGAACATGTTTTGACATAATGGAGCAAACTATTGTAGATAATTGATATACTTGTGTAAAAATCATGGGCCAGAAATTCGGCTCCCTGGCTTCCCGCGGGTGCAAGGATTGCGCGCTCACCTACCTACCGCGCCTGCCGTAGACCCCTGGGCCCGCGGGGAATTCGGGTCCTGGGCCTCCTCCAACTGCCGGCGCGCAGTGCTTGCGTATCCCAGGGGCGCAGTTAGTGCGATGCGTCCCCTGGGATCACGTGGGCCATGGAGAGCCAATGGCAGCAGACCATCTTTCATTCATAGATTTGACAGGACCTGTCAAATCTATGAATACAGATCGGCCCCAAAACATCCCTAAAACTACAAATAAATTTTTTTTTTAATCACATTTTTAAAATAACTATAAATTACATTAATTAACTATTTTAAACAAAAATTTAAATTTTTGAAAAAATTAATTACACTTTTTAACGGGATTAAAACTAAACTTACCTTTCTTTAAAGTAATTAAAAAAGATAAATCTGTGAAAAAAATGTTTCAATTTTAATAAAATCAACACTTACCTTGTTAAAAGAAGGCCTTGCGCCTCCTTTTTCAATGTGTATCTTCTCCGTGTTTACCCTCACGGAGGAACCTGTAAAAAAACCCGAAGTGCGAGGCGAACGCGCTGGCCCTCCGGCATGCGCGTTCAACCTCTGAACCCCTTCCTTCAGGGGAACGGAAGTGCCGGTTTCCCGCGCATGCGCAGTGCATGCAAGAAACCGGCACTTTCGTTCCGTCCACGGGTGAGTACATAGTGCGTACTCACCCGTGGCGAGCCTAATTTCTGTCCCATTATATTTGGTAAAATGCTGCGAGCATTCTACTATGTATGTACTATATTTGACTATAGTGGCTGAAATTAGGTCAGTATTGGGCCTGAATTTGAAGCTGCACAATATAGATTTATACTAATACTCAACAAGTAGAAACCTGCACCAGTTAATTACTGCATAATTATAAATCCTTGCAGTTTAAAAAAAAATTCAGCTTCTCTAACATTGTTGGGCAAAACCAGGGTCAAGATTGCTCATTTGAAAAGATAAAATGTTTTATCCATGCTATAAATTACTATGATTGACAAAGCTGGGATCGTGGTTTGTAATTTACTTCGAATGCTCTCTGCAAACTATATAATTTTCTTAAATTCTTGTAACATTTCACCCTGCAGGGACAAGCTATCTCTGGCTGTTGATAAAGACCGGTTGTGCTGATACACAATCCTTTCTAAAGTCATTTGGTGCCTGTTTACTGTAACCTTTCTGGCAGTTAGTGAAGTTAAGTAGGATTTCTTTGGCTATAAATACTTTTACTCCACATTCAGTAGTCAGGCCTATTTTAACCACTGATAACTCAGCTGGAGTTCAGTTTGGCCGAAGTATAAAAGAGATTTAATTCAAACAAAGCAGCTACTTTTTAGTGGGATTTAGATAAGCTCTTTAGTATTCATTGCTTTTATGCGTGATTTCTACTTCCACTTTTAACCTTGCCACTATCTTCCACAGATACAGATTACAAATAACTTTTTTTTAAACCTGTAGTACTTTTTAAGTAGGTGTGCACAGTTATATGATGAGTGGAGGCTGGACTACTAATGTTATTCTGAATTAAAATAAGATCAGTAAAGGCAACAGCACCTTTAAATATGCATTAGGTATTAAAGACCTTGCAATGTGAAACAGAAGTGAACAAGTCATTAGAGAAAGAAGAATGATAACAAATGTAGATTGTGCAACACAGGCATCTCTGAAATCTGAAAGTATACTTTAGTTATCAAATAAATGTTTGATAAAAGGGTGCGGCAATTCCTCTGTTGTGTTTAACCAACCTTAACTAAGCAGATAAACAAATAGAAAGCCCTGACTTTCAAACCTAGCTTAGAGCACCTCCTGCTGCTACTCTAAAGGTGCTGTTGGCCTTTTTATGTAAAGTCACTGCCAAGGTACATTTCAAAGACGAAGACAACCAGATTTGCTGCTATCATTCAATTCATGCCAGTTACAAGCAAATTTTACCGGGTTGATTTTGCCCCAACCCCAAGCAGTGTTGAGGCAGCCAGCTGGTGGAGTGCGGCTGTCATTTGCCCAAACGGAAGGTCTGGTTCGTTTTGAGGGCTGGGCCTCACTAGCATAGGGCCGACAGGCTGCAGACAAAAATGTTCTGCCCAGGGCAACCCGCTGGATCCAGGTCGGAAGAAGAAGAAGAAGAAGGAGGAGGTAGGGGAGAGGGTCGATTCTCCTGATCCTCCCAGCCCCACAAAAATAAATTATAAATGAACTGCCAGGCTTGTCTTCGGCTGGACCGCCAGCTGATAATGGGCAGAGCATGCGCAGCTGCTGCTCCACCCAGTACTGTCCTAAAATGGCAATCGCTGTCCTGCGTATGTCATAGGACCCAATTTGCATATTAAAAGGGTCTACCGCCTGACTCAAGTGGGCACTCAGGCTGCCCAGCGGCCGGCCCTGAGGGAAGATAGGGATCGCCACACCATCGGTGGGAACAGGCCGGTAAATCATTCCTCACCATTTTCGGGGCACTACCACAGACCACCTCACTTCTGCTGGGTAGGAGACCTCAAAGCCACCCCCGTTATCTTTGTCCTAAGGCAATTATAACAGCATTTCAAAATGTAGTTTTAGTACTCTATAATAAGGTTTACACTCCTGTTACTGAGATACTGCTGGACAGAAACACAGAAATTACACTTCAGAATTCCCCCACTTCAAGATTTACAGTCACGAAAGGCAAAGGAAACAGTTGGGGAATTTTCATAATTAATGGCACGTTATCAGATTATTGAAACCTAATATGTAGACAGTCACAATCAATAGGAGCCAAAGACTTAGCAATAGACCTGTGGTAATGCTGTTGAAGATTCAGCAGTCTCTCTCCAAACATTATTCACGGGAGGTTAATTTACTTTCTGATTACAAATGGAGTCCACAAAACATTACACATAATTGTCAAAGCAAAGAGGGTAGTAAGGGCATTACAATGCAATAGAGGTTCATTTCATAAAAACTGTACTATACATCTGTATTAGATGTTACTTTGAAATTGAAAAATTATTCTATAATTTATTTTATAATAAGCAATTTTGAAACATTTTGGTGATTGTATTTTGCAGACAATATTAAATATTTTAATATTTAATAATAGTTTAATAATATAACTTATATGAAGATTACAATCTTTAAACAGTTTGAAGTTTAAGTTCTTGCTGAAAATAATTATTGCACTTCTAATGCAATACTTTGAGATGGTTTTACTGCATTCAGATCCTAAATTGTAATATAACATAATTGTATAGCATTAAATTATTTCTTGAATAACACTCCAAATAAATTTGAAATAAAATGGAAAATAAAAGGCCAAGCAACCTTGTTGTCTGCACTTAAAAGTTTCATTACATATATGGGAGACATATTTCATAAGCTTTATGGACCAGAATCAATAATGTCTGAATGCAATGGGAGCAATTTTTGTGTCATGACTGCCCCATTTGTACTTAACATCAAGCGACGGGTAATTGTTGCCTGTCCCAATTTTCAGATGGATCTCCATTCTGGTGGCCAGAGCTCCAATCAGAAACAGGCAAGAGGCTCATACTCGGGGTCAAATGACCCCCAACATCATTTTTGTCTCAGCTCGCCTAACCACCACCAGTTCCTGCTCCTGCCCACCATCCATGGGTGGTTCAAGTTGGGAGATGGCCATTTCCAGCGATAATTAAAGAGATCTTCAGCAGCAGTCAGGGAAAGCTGGATATAGCTTTGGGAGACAGTCACTTGTGGGCTTTGCACCTTAATTTCAAGTATAATTTATTTGCTGGTGCAGCTTTTGCACATATGTTGCCTGGTAGTCCAAAGTTCTGCTTCTTTTTATTCCCGACACTTATACCCCTCCCTGCCAAGATGCCGCTGAAGGCCCTTCACAATTGGCTGCCCCGCCCCACCCCAACCACCTTCCCAGCTCCTGATTGGTGAGCTACCTATTTGAGACGTGCCTTTTATGTTGGCAGCTCACCAACTGCACTATAATTAGGATTCAAGATCAAAATGGATTGAGTCGCACGTTGACTCTTTCAGGCGGTCACTGAGTACGTCCCATCCACCACCTGCCCAAATAACACAAAGCACAAAAATCACCCGAAGGATAGCTTTCATTTAAATGTCTAATTTTAACCAGTAAGTTTAGGCAGTGGTTGCTGTTCACAAACTCCAGCAGCTTTTCTATGTGTATCAATATGATTGTCCCTACATATTAATCACAAGGCATGATGGGTTTTTAACAGTTGGAGGGTGATAAATCAAATCAAGCATCAATAAAAATCCCTGAGACTACTTAAAAGTTTAATGCACAATAATTCATTGTTTAAAACTAAGTGCTCTTATGAATGTTGAAAACAACTATAAAAACTGCATTGGAGAAATCACTTTGTCAAAGACACTTCAGGGCATTTTTATGTTTCTTTTGATTCTCCTAAATCTTGCTGACATTTCTTAAAATTCAAATTCTTGTTCATTAAATATAAAGCAGAAATAATTCTGGATTTCAATCAATTGTGATCCAAAAGTGCTAAACTATGTATCACCCTTATTAAATGCTATGTTCAACCAGTCATAGAATAGTACAATGAGTTTTATTCCACTGCCATTGGGTCCAGTATGCTATTATAATCAAGCAGAACAATCCTTACCAGTTCTTGGCTTTGAGGTAAAAGATTTAGACCCATACGGTATCTGGTACAGTTCTACAGAAAGCCCAACATTACAATAGCAGCAAAATAGCAGATGGCACTAACTGGTATGATGACTCTGTGACTGTGCCTTGGAGATCGAGTGAAATCCAATGCTCCCAGCCATGTATTAATGTCTCTGATGTGTTTTATCACTTTTCATTGGGTTAAAATTTTCAAGAGCAAAATCAGAAATCTCCTATATTGAATAGAAAAAAACAGATTAAATTAGTTTTCTTTAAATTATATTTGTAAGATTTTTTTTAAAAGAGAGGCATCAAATGGCTTGTTAAGAGCCAATTTAATGATATTTTGAGGCTTCCTCCCAATTTTATGTGTTCCCCCACGGGTTACCCGCTGCTCGGGGAACACGCCAGCTCACCCTGGCGTGAGTTGAGTCTGCTCTGATGTATCTGATAAGCTGACAGCTGCAGAAGTGGTGTAAAGGATGCCATGTTGCAGATGGTCAGTTTCCGAGCTCAGAAACTGTTGGTTACTGCATTTGTAAGACATCTAGGGGGAAAGATTTGGTTGCTTTGCGCCTCCCGTTAGCGCCCTAAGAGGGCACTACCGGGGCGCAAAGCAACTAGCGCCTGGGCGCGGCGCCACCCACGCCTCCCGTGAAATTCAGCGGGAGGTTAGTGGCGGCGGTAACCGGTAGCGCCCCGTGGCACTGCGCCACTGGCGATGACGCCATCGCCGTGCGCAGCACCCCGCTCGCGCCCCGGCTGCAATCTTCGGTAGTGCCCCCTGACTTACCGCTGGACGCTATGTCCGACGGGGTCAGGGGGGCCTACCTGCGGCCGGGGAGACGCTATTTAAAGGCAAGGTGCGGGGCATCCATTTTTGTTGCTGGCCGCCTGCGCTCCCGTCCCTGGCCTCCTGATCCGCCCGCCCCCCCCCCCTCCGCGGAGTGCCGGCTGCGCTCCAAGAGTCCAGCACTTCTCTTGAGTGCCGGGCTCTTTTGCCGGCACTCCCGATCCCCGGGGGCCCAGCTGGGCCCCGGGTCACGCTGCGCAAGGCCCCTCCTTTAATAAGGGGAGGAAGGCCTGCAATACCGCGTGGCACTGCGGCATGTAGCGCCGCAATATTCCCTCGCAGAGCCCCAAGAGGGATGCGGGGCGCTACTGGAAGCACCCCACATCCCTCTTAGGGCGCTACCACTCAATTTCGATCGCGGGGGCGCTAATTTTTCCGGGGCGCTAAACGGCGAAGTTAGCACTCAATTTTTAGCCTATAGAGATTTCTTTAGCTTGCAAGTGTTTAGAGCCAACTGTATGTCCAGTGCCACCTCATTGGAACAACCTCACTCACCATTGACAGATCGCTTCTGTCATCTCACCTGCAGCTGACATCTATTGAAGCAACATCAGTGCCCTAGAAACTATCTCACCTTGCTCCTCAGAATCCCACCATGATCAGCCCGAACACCAACATCACCAGGCACACCAGTATCACCAACAACATCACCAACCTTCTCCGCCATCACCTGATTCTGCACAGGATACAGGGCATCAGCACCCGAGCACATTGCTGCTCGGGAGGCCAGGGATGGCCTCACCATGGCCAGATTTACCTCACTTGACACTGTAATCCCTGGTTGTCACATGATGCGCCAGGTTGACACCATCCCACACCAGCACCGTAAAGCATCCCTTTAATCTCCAAGCCATTCCATGCACACTCATCACTATAGCTGGGGGGTTGGGGGGGGGCGGGGGCAGTTAAGTCTCAACATTCACTGGAACTCAGTAAGACACTTCTCAAGGTGCGCTCAGATCTGTCCAATAAGGGGCAGTGTTGAAAATATAGATTTCACTGTATGACAACACATTACCAGAAACTTCACATGAACATTGGCTAAACCTCTCAAATGTCTACCCTTGTGTGTTGTTAGTTAGTATGCTTGCAGTAGGATGAGGGTGAGTGTGAGGGGTGGCTAGTGAGATGGGGAAGTGATAATGTAGATAGAGAGAGATGGGTGGAGGTGCAAGGTAAGTAGGTGTGAGTAAGGATGTGCAGGAGAAAAGTATGGAAGGCAGAGTGATGAGGATGTGTTAAGTGGCACAGCAGGGTGAGTTTGAGTGTGGCTTTGCAGTAATGTTTCCTGATCCACTGAATTCATTGAAAGGTTGGTGCCACTGCAGCCAGGGACCCCTGACGACAATCCTGCTTTTGCCCTCCTGCGCAATGTGCAACCAGGCTGCGTTGGTGTCCTGGGAAGGTCTCTTCTGCCCTTGGAAGGGAATAGAACCTCCCTGCATGCTGTGACTCCCTCCATAAGCATATGGAGGGAGTCATTGGAGAGCCTGAGTGCAACCATCCACCTTTGTGTAGTGCTTGTCAATGTTTGCAGCACCTCAATGCAGCCGTGGTCCCTTTAAGGAAACCAGCTGATGATGCATCATAAAATGATGTCATCAGACTCACTTCCTGTTAATTGGCCGGGAAGCCTGCAGGGCGGGTTTAACAAGGCCAATCAAGGGAAACGCCCTTTGACAGAGCGGCTGCAGCCGGTAGCGGGACCGGAATCCGGCAACCAGCTCTCCCGACACCATCCCGACACCGCTGAGAAAATCCAGCCCAACATCTCTGTTGGAAAGTGTCTGTCAAACTTGGATTTCTTGTGCTGTGACATTGATGAAGCTACTGATTTCTGAGAGGAATTGGTTTAACCAATTAAGATAGGGCCTGGACCATTCTCTTTCCCTGTTTTCCTTTATTCATATACACACAGAGATCTGTTCAAACAGTAAATATGGCCATCATGTGTCAAGCAGGACAAGGTTCTTTGATTTTATTTTTAATTGTTCTGATACATGACTAATCAGATGTTTAACAGTGTAGTATCACCCTACTATTTCAATTGTTTTCCATATTGTGTTGTCAGGAAAAAATCATTTTAGTACAATTCTAATACTGATGTTTACCAAATTGGGATACCTCCTCCCATTAACCTGTGCACTACCTTTCATTAACACGTGAATGAATAGGTGGGTATTATGATCTGGGGCAAATAAAGGTTTGCATTTGCACATAAACAAAATATTTGCTTATGGTCCCTGGTGCAATAGGGCAAACTACCTCTCCACTAATTTATTTCCAAGCCTTAGCCCTCAAGCTTTATGAACAAATAACAACTGCACTTGCTATTTCTCCTTCTACCCCTCTAAAATTATTTGACCATGTTACTCTGTACTGAACCTGCTGTGATAAAACTCATGAATCACTATACCACCATAACCCCTGGAGTATTGCATTTATATTGTGCATACCGAATGCGCATTAAATACTGAAAGATCTTTGAAGCTTACAAAATGCACCTTTTTTTATTATTCAGCAGCAAAACTGCTTTCTTTACATTTGTAAGGTTGAATATTATATAGCAGAATAACAGCAATATACAGATTCATAGACAATTTCCATTTGGCAGCATTCACTACATAACTAAAAAATGTATCTTGTTACAATTTTTATCTTTCGACAAGGTTGCAACTGTAGTCCCCTGAGCTTGAAACTGGAGATTAGAAGTGGTAGAAAAAATGAGGAATGCTGTGAAACTGTTCTGTCTTCTATTATTGATGTTTTCTGAATGAACTGAAAAGATTGAAACTCGTAGGATTACAGGGAAGAGATTGTAATATCAAACACATTGGGCTGAATTTTGCCGGCGCTCAGAGGGCGGGTTCAGAGGTGGGTCAGCTGTCAAAATAGCAAAGAATGACAGCAGGTAGGGAACCCGCTGTCAACCCACCTTCACACGAGTCTCCCAGGTGTTGGGTCTGTCGGCGCTAAACAGACCCGACACCGAGCGACGGGGGAGGCAATTTACATAATTAAATGGGCTGTTAACATCCAATTAACTGTTATTTTAAGCCGACATTTCAATTTTACTTGCTCCCCCACAGGTTACCCACTGCTCAGGGAACACGTCAGCTCAGCATGTCGTGAGTTGACTCTCCATTGAATTATCTGATTACCTGACAGCTGCAGAAGTTGTATAAAGGATACCATGTTGCAGCTGTTCACTTTCAGAGCTCAGAAACTGTTGGTTACTGCATTTGAAGACATATAGAGCTTTGAGCAGCTTGCAAGTGTTTTGAGCCAACTCTCTATCCAGTGCCACCTCATTGGAACAACCTCTTTCACCATTGACAGATTTGCTTCTGTCATCTCTCCGTCGCCTGCCATCTATTACATCAGAGTGGGTACGGTTTACACTCTCTCACCTTGGTCCTCAGAATCTGACCACGATGAGCCCCAACTCCAGCAGAACCAGGCACCCCAGCAGCAACAACAACAGCAAGAGCGCAAACCTTCTCCTCAACCACCTGATGCTGCACAGGGCAGTGGGCATCAGCGCAGGGCTGGATTTCGCCGGAGGCGCTACCCACAACACAGGGTTTATAGGCAGAGGATGAGCTTCCTCAACATGACTGAGCAGCAGTGCCAACGGAGGGTTAGGCTATCGCGCCAGGCCATTTGCAGATTGCTGGAGCAAGAGCTGCAGCCCAGAGGAGCGGGTGGACACCCCTTACCAGTAGTTGTGAAAGTCACTCTTGCCTTCAACATCTTCGCTTCAGGCTCCTTCCAGGCATCTGCAGCAGACATTTGCGGCATCTCGCAGTCGGTTGCACACAGATGCATCACACAGGTGACTGATGCCCTCTTTGACAAGTCAGCAAATTATTTAAACTTTGCCACTGATGAAGCCAGTGCTGCTGAGCATGTGGTTGGCTTTGCGGCTCTGGCTGGCTTCCCACAGGTGCAGGGCATAATCGACTGCACACATGTGGCCATCAGGGCACCTCATCATAACCCAGCAGTGTTTTCAACTGCAAGGACTTCCACTCCCTCAATGTGCAGCTGGTCTGCAACCATAGGAAGATCATTCTCTATGTGTGCACCAAGTTCCCTGCGAGCTGCCACAACTCCTACATCCTGCGCCAATACACCGTTCCTCAGCTCTTCAGACCTCTGAACAGTCTTTCCAGCTGGCTGCTTGGAGACAAGAGCTATCCACTAAAGACGTGGATCATGACACCTTTGAGGAGGACAACAAACAAGGCTGAGGAACATTACAATCAAAGCCTAATCTCCGCCAGAAGTGTCATTGAGCAGATGATAGGGTTGCTTAAAATGCGCTTCAGATGCCTGGACAGATCTGGAGGAGCCCTGCAGTATGCACCAGCCAGGGTCTCCAGAATCGTTGTGGTCTGCTGCGCCCTGCACAACATAGTGCAGCAGCGAGGATTAGCGCTGCATGAGGAAGAAGGTGCAGAGTGCACAGCCTCTTCGGAGGAGGAGGAGGATGAGTTTGAGGATGAGGATGATAAAGACCTTGAGCAGCCGGCAGTATCAATAGCACCAGTACACGACCACATTGTTGCCCGTGAGGCCAGGAATCACCTCATCATGGCTAGATTTAGTTAAATTCAAGCAACACAGACATGTGGCTGCCACATGCTTTGCCACATTGGCATCAGCCCACATCAACACCATTAACCATCCCTACAATGACCAGTCCTATCTTATCAATCTCACCACCATTGATGGAGATTAAAATAGCCCTGACCATCCACTCGGCCACTTCCAAGTGTCAACACACATTTGCCAAGGACCAAAAAGTTAACAAATTTAAAGATATATTCCACAAAATCACTTTAACAGAAACTTGTCAATAACATTGAAGGAAACACCCAAGTGACTACCCTTGTGACTCTATTTGTGTGGCATCTTTCTTTTCCAAGTGCTTCTATGTGATACAACCCCTGTGGCTTCAACAGAGGTAGAGGCAGGTTGCTCACTTCCCTGCTGCATCTGCTTAGATGCCTTTGGCAGTCGTCCTCAGGGTTTTGGAGCCTGTGCCGGCCCTGCCAAAGTGCAGTGGCAGTGGCAGACTCGGCCATCGCTGTCCGTGGAGCCATATGGGGCTCTGACTGAGGGGTAGGCAAGGGGCTTGAAGTGTGAGCGCTTGGAGAGGAGCCCCCACTTCCATGTGCCCTCCCACCATCATCCCTCTCATGGGCCACCCACACTTCTCTGCTTGCAAGTAGCTGGAGAGCACCTTGCTGCACATTAGTGGGGCCATGAGGACCCATGTCTATACTGACATTCCTCCTAGCAAGGACGACTATGAGCCTCTGGTTTCTTTCCTCTATTGATGCCCATCTATCCTCCATAGATGCCCATCTATTTTGAATTGAGACCATGTGCTCATGTGACTGGCGCATTAGGTCCTCCATGCAGGAGGCCATCCTATCCATGGAGGAACCTACAGTTGCGAGTGCGTGCGCCACAGTGGTGCTCATGCTTGAGATGAACTCCTCCATTCTCTGCACACTCACAGTCACCGTGGTTGCAAAACCCTGTCAGAGCCTCCTGCACTTGTTGTTCCAGCTCCAGGATCCCGCTCTTCCTTGATGGCCCCCCGAGGCTCAGCGTCTGCATGCAGCTGATCAGAGTGGGAGTGCCCTGCGCCCTCCGATGAGGAGTCTCCACCGCTGACCCTGTCTCAACCATCTGCTCTTGCTCACATGTGATGTGTGAGACACCAGGTGACAACACTACTCTATCTCGCGACGGACCCACCGAGGTGTGCATATCTGTGCTGGTGCTGGCTTGCCTTGTCTGAGGTGATGCTGCATCTTCAGAGGCTGGAGCCTCCTCTGAGGTGTGCTCTTGCTGTTCCTCATGGACATTGGGGGGGGTGGGGTGGGGTGGGGGGGCTCTTGATGGACCTGTGGGAGAGTAAGGACGTCAATTAGATATATGATACATCCATTGCATACAGATACCATTATGCACATTATGAGCAATCAATTCCTGTTGACATCAGCCCCCATATGAGTGACTGATCAATGACATGTAGGTGTATGGAAAATGATTCAGTTACCAGGTTGTCCTGATGAGCCCCTCTCTCCGACCCCCACTTTCGGCTGGTCCACCGCTCCAGTGATCTCCAGGGCAGCCTCCTCTGCAATAGTGAGAATGGCCAATGATTGAGGGCCACCTCCCATTCTCTCCCTCTCCCTCTTGTTGTGGGCTCTCTTCTCCTGCAAGGAGGGAAAGAAGAGAAGATTGAGTGAGAGTTTTGGAATGAGTGTAAGGAATGGCTGTGTTAGATCTTTATAGGGAGACTATATTGGAGTGGGGTGGCTGTAACAAGTTGCCTCCTTTAGTGTTGCTAGTTGGTGTCATTACATTAGGATGAGGTGAGTGTGAGGGGTGCATAGTAAGATGGGGATGCAATAATGTAGATAGATAGAGAGGGATGGGTAAAGGTGCAAGGGATGTTGCATTGAGTTGCGATTTGCAGGAGATGGGTTGGGAATGCTGAGTGATGGGGAAGTGATAACAGGCACAGCAGCATGAAGGTAAGTGTGGCTTTATATTCACTTTTCCAGATCGTAGAAGATCATGAAACTGCTTGCGGCAGTGAACCCAGGTCCTCATCGCCACACACCTGCCTGTGACCTCCTCAGCTATTTGCAGCCAGGCTGCCTTGGTCTCCTGGGGAGATCTCTTTCGCCCACTGGCAGGGAAGAGAACCTCCCTGTGTGCTCTGACTCCCTCCACAAGAACATGGAGGGAGTCATCACTGAAGCGAGGAGCAGCCCTCTGCCTTTGTGAGCTCATTTTCTGAAGAAAACAAAGTATCTTTGCACTGCACGCTTGAAATTGAGGAAGTGGAATGAAGTGGGGCCACGGGCCCTTTAAATATACCGGCAAAAGAAGCGTCAGCGCTGACGTCACCTGACCTTGTAATAGGGTCAGAAAACGCGAAGGGCGGGCTTAACAAGGCCCATTAATGCAAAATCTTTTTTCTCAGCGGAATGTAGACGACAGCGGGCTTGTAGCCCATCAACGACCTCTCCAGCCCTGGACCCGCCTCGGTCGGCGAAATTGCGGCCATTATCATTGTTTAATGGCTAGGACTGCAGGTCTAAAAATAACTTACAGTGAAATAAAACAGTGAAGGATTTTGCCAATTCTAATACTGTAGTGCTGCAGATTACCAACATGAATTTTAATTTTCTAGTGAAATTTGCAATGTTTTGTGTTAGAAGTTTTTGATGTCAGATAGTAAAAAGAAAAAGACGATTTTCATAACTTGGGAACTACATAGGGCTGGATTTTGATACTGAGGACGTGATGGAGGCGGGACTCCCACTTTTTGGGTTGTAGTCCCGCCTCCATCGACTTGTGGCCAACCCACTGCATTTTCACTTGATTGACCTTGTTGAGCCTGCCCAGCGAGCTCAGCAGGCCAATTAAGGGCCACTCGGCAACAGGTGACGTCACAGATTGACATTTCATCTGTCAAGAGCTTTTGACAGATGAAATATCAGCGTTTGACAGCTCTGTGAAGCTGTCAAACACTGACAATTTGTCTTCTAACTTGAGTCCTTCCTCTCAGGCTGAGTTAGAAATCATTCCAGCACAGAAAACAAAGGCTGAAACTTTTGACAGCACCACGGCCATTCTGCTTTCTGTGCCGGTGAGATTTCTGACTCCCGAGAACTGAAGGGCTGACACCTGCAGGAGGAAGTTAAGGTAAGTAAAACATTTTCCCACACTTTGCACTTACCTTACACACTTACCTCTGCACACATGCACCCATCACTCACCTGCCCACCGGACATATCGACCCTCCAACCCCTGCAGACCCACGGTCCGCCCCGATAACTTGGCATGGTTGGGACCTGTCGGGAAGCCCACATTTCAGCTTTTAAAATAGGGATTATGCAAAAAACTGCCTGTTAACTTCCTGTTAACAGGCAGTTAATTGTCACTAATCACCTTCCTGCCTCGGGGAGGCGGGTCCCAGCACAGGTCGGGTACCCGCCTCCAGCGAAACTGGCATGGAGGCGGGTTGGGGGCGGGATGGGTTCGGGACCCCCGAATCTGCAACTTTAACCCCCCACATGCCTCCAAACCCGCCTCCACGGGTCAATGAAAATCCAGCCCTTAGTGTCTACAGGGATTTATTGGATTAATTTGCTGATCTGTTTTATCAGTCAGCTTTTGTACTTCCTTGGCAGATTACTGACTTCTTATCAGTGAACAGTTCTGTACTTCGAAAAACACCAACGTTTTTATTTACAGGATTGAATCAAGATTTTTTTTATAGCAGATCCTTTCTCAAAGATAACATCATCCAACATGATTCTTACATTTAAATCTTTGACCTTAGAATTAATGGGTCATTGCTTGACACTGTATAAGCTAGGCAGATTATCACACACTAGTTTCATGCAGGCCACACAGTGTGCAATATTTTTAATCAGACAATAAAAGTATTTAGACATCTACTATGGAAAATAATCTCACATCTTCAAACTGTTTATTTCAAAAGTACCTTTCAAAGAAGATCTTGTGATGATGTCCCAATTTATTATTAACTTCCATTGGAAAATTTCAGGTATATATGTATTTATTCATTCTGTTATTATCTGAAGTATGCTTGTTAGAGAAACAAATGGAATAAATTTAAACCACCAATTAACTTGCAATATTTGCATCAGGGCATGTTGACACAGTACAATTTTGATGATTGGTTAAACCCATTGGATTTGTATTCCAGAGCATTCTTTTGAAATCAAGCTGTTAAAACTTTCCTTAATTACTGTTAAAGCTTTTGTCCTTCTCTTCCTTCATTTATGATATTTCTACAGTTTAATGACTGTTCATTCATATTATAAATGAAGGAGGGTGAATTACTGTAGTTGAGATACTGGATGGGATAAAAATTGATAAGGAGGAGGTACTAGAAAGGCGGGCTGTACTTAAAGTAGGTAAGTCATCAGGACCGGATAGGATGTATCCTAGGATACTGAGGGAAGTAAAGGTGGAAATTGAGGAGGTACTGGCCATAATCTTCCAATTCTCCTTGGATACGGGGCTGGTGCCAGTGGACTGGAGAATTGCAAATGTTACACCCTTGTTCAAAAAAGGGTGTAAGGATAAACCCAGCAACTACAAATCAGTCAGTTTAAACTCGGTAGTGGGGAAGCTTTTTGAAACGATAATCCAGGACAAAATTAACAGTCACTTGGACAAGTATGGATTAATTACGGAAAGCCAGCATGGATTTGTTAAAGGCAAATCATGTTTAACTAACTTGATTGAGTTTTTTGATGAGGTAACAGAGAGGGTTGATGAGGGCAATGCGGTTGATGTGGTGTACATGGACTTCCAAAAAGCGTTTGATAAAGTGTCACATAATAGGCTTGGCAGCAAAGTTGAAGCCCATGGAATAAAAGGGATAGTGGAAGCATGGATATGAAATTGGCTAAGTGACAGGAAACAGATAGTAGTGGTGAACAGTTGTTTTTCAGACTGGAGGAAGGTATACAGTACTAGGACCACTGCTTTTCTTGATATATATTAATGACTTAGACTTGGGAGTACAAGGCACAATTTCAAAATTTGTAGATAACATCAAACTTGGAAGTATAGGGAACAGTGAGGAGGATAGTGATAGACTTCAAGAAGACATAGACAGGCTGGTGGAATGGGCGGACACATGGCAGATGAAATTTAATGCAGAAAAGTGCGAAGTGATACATTTTGGTAGGAAGAACGAGGAGAGGCAATATAAACTAAAGGGTACAATTCTAAAGGGGTACATGAACAGAGAAACCTGGGGGTATATGTGCGCAAATCGTTGAAGGTGGCAGGGCAGGTTGAGAAAGTGGTTAAAAAAGCATACGGGATCCTGGGCTTCATAAATAGAGGCATAGAGTACAAAAGCAAGGAAGTTATGATGAACCTTTATAAAACACTGGTTTGGCCTCAATTGTGTTCAATTCTGGGTACCGCACTTTTAGGAAGGATGTGAAGGCCTTAGAGAGGGTGCAGAAAAGATTTACAAGAATGGTTCCAGGGATGAGGGACTTCAGTTACGTGGATAGACTGGAGAAGCTGGGGTTGTTCTCCTTAGAGCAGAGAAGATTGAGAGGAGATTTGATAGAGGTGTTCAAAATCATGAGGGATTTAGACAGAGTAGATAGAGAGAAACGGGCAGAAGGGTCGAGAACCAGAGGATGCCGATTTAAGGTGATTGGCAGAAGAACCAAAGGCGACATGAGGAAAAACTTTTTTATGCAGCGAGTGGTTAGGATCTGGAATGCACTGCCTGAAAGGGTGGTGGAGGCAGATTTAATTGTGGCTTTCAAAAGGGAATTGGATAAGTACCTGAAGGAAAAATATTTGCAGGGCTACAGAGAAAGGGCGGGGGAGTGGGACTAGCTGAAGTGCTCTTGCAGAGAGCTGGCACGGGCTCGACGGGCTGAATGTCCTCCTTCTGTGCTGTAACCATTCTATGATTCTGTATGTTCTACTAATTGTGTATCTGTAACCTATATGCACACTCTTCTTCATTATAATCTGTGAGATCAATGGATATTTTTCATCAATTAAAAAAGTGAAATATTTGTCTGTGCAGCATATGTTGGTAGTCACTAATGAATTATAGGCATGTATAGGATTCCAAATTTGTCCTTTTTTTCCACCTTGTGGTCTGGGCTGCTTCTACATAAACTGGCCAAAGCAATACAAATTTTGGACTTCAAAAAGGTCTGTAATGTACTTTGATCATCAATTATTCTACATATATACATGTGCATACATGTAAGAGAGAATATTTGTAAATGTGTAGCCAAATATACAGTTGGAAAATTAATTCACCAATCGATCTAGGTTCTTTAGTTTCCAGCTTCAGCAACCTAAAAAGTAAAGATGCATCACTGCACGTTTTACTTCAAATCCTTGGCTTTCTTGCTGCATTTTGGTCCTCTGCAGCTACTCTGTATTCACTAACAAGCTCGTCATGTACGTGACTGTAATATGTGGGAAATTTTGAACAGTATTACTCGAAACTGAGTAAGGACATTCATCTCAATGAATTCAAGCTGGAAAGGAACTCAGTAGAAGTAGGTGAAAGCCAAAACTGTACGCTATGCGTCAAAATAGACTCTTCTGAAGCCATTCTTAGGTGTTACTCCTGAGGCAATGTACTTCATTGATTAACAACAGATGATTGTAATAATTAATTGATTTTATAGCCAAATGGTTAATTGTTCATTATCTTTTTAAAAGTTTTAATCCTATGAGATCATTTCAAATGCATACAGCCAAAGTAATATTAATTATATCATGCATGGCCAAAATCTAGAGATACAGAAAGAACATTTCTGCAAATGGATTAGCTACGGTAGCACATATTTAATCATAGATTTATTTCTGCAGATATAATTCAAGTACAAAATAACTTTTTGGAGCCTCAACCAGTTCACTAGAGATCAAGAAAGCAGCTGGACTATTGACAAATGTTTACCATTCCACTTGTCTGAAGTTGTGAATATTGCTCTGGGACAAGCTGACAGATTTTCAGCTTGAAGACAGTTGTTAAATGCAATGGTATTTATCTTAGAATGCATTTACTGGAATCACTTTAAATTACTCAGGAATAGGCTCTTGCTAAAACTAATATCGAGTTTTTGGCAGCAATGATATAACTGATTACTTAGTGACAGACAGGTACAAGTTGTACCCAATAAATTCCAATGTGCACCAGTGGAGTTACTGTGTATCCTCAGACTGGAAATATATCACCAGCAAAAGGGGTCACAACTCTAATTTAACAACACCTTGGCACTAATTCAAAAGTCTCCATCTCACCTTGTTCCATGTGTAACTAATGCATCTCTTATACTGTTGGTAATAATCACTTGTTACTTCCCCTTTTTACTTTAGTATAGTGAAAGCATAATGCAGGTGGCAGTAACAACAGAATGGAGCATGCCTAGTATTATGGTGCTAGTCTGTTGCTAGAGAGAAGCTAATATTTACAGATTGTGATAGTTGTAATGCAATAGATTGAGTTATTAGTGCAACATTCACACCATGTAGCACTTGTGATATAATTCTATTGAAAATGATTGACTTTTGTTTGAGCTATTTTGTTCTTCCACTTGATGTCAATATAACAGTAAGGACATTTTTATTCACCTATAATAACATATTTTTAAGATTCTCAATCCCTTAATGATTGGCATGTACTTTGGATCAAAAGTACTTTGGGTCAAATTGTAAATTTTAGTATTTTCACCAGATCTTTAAGGGTGGTTTCTAAATTCTTGTAACTTTTTAAAAATAAAAAAAATATTGTTTATAATATATAAATACACATTTGTCTCTCCTTTTTGGGTTCCCCTTTCTATGAATTATTTGCTTACTGACAGGACAGGCAGCTAATTTGTTTGCAAGCCCTTTCTACTGCTTTTACTGAGGTGGCCACTTTGGTGCAGTGGTTAAATTAGACTGTAATATTCCTTCTCTACCTCTGAGGAAAGCAGTTTTGGTCACAGATTGGGAAATCCATTTGTGGAGTACTGCAGAGTAAAGCCCTTGGCCTAGAAATTCATTGGCGTTAAACAGGCGCTTAAGTGTCCAATATGGTGGGTGGCGCGCATGCACCCATCCCGTGCCGCAAAGAGTGCTGGCTGCCTTATTGGATTGGGCTCCTCCGTGGGCATCCCGGACGTGCACTGGTTGTAGGACCACGTGAACAGGCGTGTTTAGTGCCCAGCGCGTCCCCTGCCTGCCCACTTTCAGGTGTGTTCGAATTTCTAGGCCTTTTTTCCCTGTTGCCCTATGCCACTGTCACTATCAGCAGGTACTAGTTTTAAATGATGTGCACTGGCACAGAGAGCCAGATATTGAGAGAAAGTATCCTGCATTGCTGCTTATTCAAACTGTTCTCACTTAATTTCCTAGAAAGATCATTTTTGGGATCAATAGTCAGTAAACCCAAGTAGCTTGAGTTAACATCTCTTTTTGCTTCATTTCAGGTTTTATTGTTTAATCAATGTTATTGTTGCAGTATCCTGTTTTCTAAGCCCACTTAAAACCTATAATATATTTTAAAATTAAAAACACAGCTATTCCTTCCGTACTGCAGACATGTGTGCTGTCGATATTTTTGCAGATTCAGTATCAATATATAGCACAGATAAATCAAATTTGTTAGCTATGAGAGCCGGTCTAGGTGGCAAAATTAATGATTTGACAATATAAATAAAGAACCTAAATATCAGTTAATCAGTCAATAATTATTGGTCACAGCTGATTAATCCTATCATTGCACGAGAACTTCTGTCATTGGAGATATATAATAAATGGTTATTTCACCTTTCCATTTCTGCTCTGTGCTAATCAGGCACAACAAAACATGTGAATAACGTAACTAGGGCACCTTGAGAAAATACTTTGCTGCTGGCAATAGAGTAGTAAATATTTGCATACTATGATACCTGGTAAAGTGTTTAGCAATGACGTTAGTCTAACAACGGAATTCTGTTAAAAAGATATGGTAAACTTGAATGTCAAATAAAATCAAAGTAAAACATGAGGTGCAGCAAGCAGTTAGGAAGGCAAATGGTATGTTGGCCTTCATTGCAAGAAGATTTGAGTACAGGAGCAAGGATGTCTTACTGCAGTTGTACAGGGCCTTGGTGAGACCACACCTGGAGTACTGTGTGCAGTTTTGGTCTCCTTACCTAAGAAAGGATATACTTGCCATAGAGGGAGTGCAGCGAAGGTTCACCAGACTGATCCCTGGGATGGCATGACTGTCGTATGAGGAGAGATTGGGTCGACTAGGCCTGTATTCACTAGAGTTTAGAAGAATGAGAGGGGATCTCATTGAACCGTATAAAATTCTGACAGGGCTAGACAGACTGGATGCAGGGAGGATGTTTCCCCTGGCTGGGGGGTCTAGAACGAGGGGTCACAGTCTCAGGATACGGGGTAGGACATTTAGGACTGAGATGAGGAGAAATTTCTTCACTCAGAGGGTGGTGAACCTGTGGAATTCTCTACCACAGAAGGCTGTGGAGGCCAAGCCACTGAATATATTTAAGAAGGAGATAGATAGAATTCTAGACACAAAAGGCATCAAGGGGTATGGGGAGAGAGCGGGAATATGGTATTGAGATAGAGGATCAGCCATGATCATATTGAATGACGGAGCAGGTTCGAAGTGCCGAATGGCCTACTCCTGCTCCTATTTTTTCTATGTTTCTATGTCTATGATATCGTTCAAATGCACACAGTGTGAAAAGTGGGCCTGATCTGATATTTTTTTTGAACACCAGGGTGATTTGTTTATTCAGTACTTTGAGATTGTGCTAGAGCAGAGATTATTTTTTATGAATGTACCAAACAACTATACCAGACCAATTAGGGGGAGGATGTGTAAAGTTTCGCAATTATCGCGATTCAAAATAACGAAAGAGAAGCAGATTCGTTTGATCGGTTTATTTAAACGAAATGCTGTCATGATATAAAGGACACAGAAGCCTGTAAAATGGCCGCCGCGCATCGTGGCAGAAGCTTCCAGAATTACAGTGGGCAGACAAGATGGCGTTCGAATAAACATTTCAATATAAGACGGGATCATACTCGATAAACACTGATAAAGACAGGATGCAACCTGTTTGCATTTGTGACAATAGCAAAAGATATGAGTGCTGGAATCGTTTTCCATGCACAAGTAAGGACCATTGTACTGGGCAATCGAAGGCCCATCCAGACACATCAATACACAAATACCCCCATGGCTCTACAATGAGAGAGACATCGACGGGTGATTAAGCAAGCATTCGGGGGCCCCCAAAACCCAGCCAGGGAGGCTCCTAGCCGGTTCAACAATGGGGAAAACATTAACGGGTAGTTGGCCAGTTTCAGGTGCTACCGAAACCCGTTAAAGACAAGAATCGCCCCATGCTGGGAGTTTTGAGCGCCAATATTTCACAAAGGACAAACATTAAGATTTGGGCGGGAGATAAGGGAACACAGCACTATAATTATAGTGAACAAATGTCCATCACGCTCTTATTCTCTTATTCTCCTATTCTGATCCTCGGGTATCGCTCTGCTGGACGAGCAGCCTTCTGTGTTTCTCTGGACTCTGTTGACTCTGGACTTTAGCCGCACTGGACGGTTATTCGAATGTTGGGTGGAGCTCAATCGGAACGAGCCGCCTCGACAAAGGCAAGTGACCGGGTGCACCATCCCGAGAGTCGGTAAACGGTGTCTTGACCCGAAGGCCCAACAAGACAAGACGAAATGACAAGAAAAGAAGAAGAATCCACGTGCCGCCGCGGTCAGTAAACCCCGACCGCGCCCGAAAATATAGGACCCACTTCTTGAACTCTACAGGTTATTGCATGAACCGGTCAAAGACTCTTCTTTGAATTCTACCGACAACTGGTGTCGGTACAGGAAGACTCTTCTTTGAATTCTACCGACAACTGGTGTCGGTACAGGAAGACTTTTCTTTGAGTTCTACAGCCGGGCCCGAGTTCTGTCGAGTTCTTCATGACAACGGGGAGCCCGGCCTGCTTGCCGCAGCAGCGAAGATAAACAAGTGGGGTACAGAGACCCCTCCAAACACGTGACAGTCAGGCGCTGCAGCGAAACGAGCCGAGCGCCTCACTTTAAAATTCTCCGAAGTATCACGAGTGGTGAGCATGTTTCCCGATCCTACAAATCTAGATGTAGTGTAGGTATTGATAGGGGAGGGTGGTTTTATTAAGGATAAAGTATAATGTGTTCCCCTTTTTACGATGTGCCGTGCGTTCTTCATTACCATAGACCAAGCTTTATGAATGTATGTATACTTGTACTCTCGTTAATTTGCGCCTATGACATGCACTTCATGATTTTGGACGCTATGCTATAAAGATTTCCATTTCGTACTATTCAACCGGGTCTATTTGAGTTTTTCTCTGCATTACTGCTCTCGCACCTAAGTCCAGTGTTAGAACCGTAAGGGCGAGTGGGTCGAACCACTCATAGGTGCTTATTGCAACAAGGCTGGCCGGAGACCAGAGCAAGCAATAGCATTAGGCAACGAAGGCCTAACCTCGCACCAGCACCGTCTGTGATACAAGCACGCCAAAACCCCTTACAGATGTAGCTATAATAAGCCACGTGGAGCCGATAAATAGCTATGCTGCCATTCTGAATTCTGCATCACAAAGAGTGGCTACATCCATCTTTAGCAAATTAAGTTTCTTCCAAATTATATGAAAGAAAAATTACATTTATATAAACTAAAATATGTTTTTTTCTGAGCAATTGAGTGGTGCAGTGAGTTAGTACCTGTGGCTCCAAGTCCTCACCAGCAGGCCCTCAAAGCCCAGACAACTCAATCCCTTTTGCAGTTATATTTCTTATTTGTTGATTGTCCTTTTTAAAAAAAAATTGTGGTCCTGGAGGCATCGAAAGGGTCATTTTTATTTCTGTTGTCTTATTGGTGGATAAGTCTTAAATCAGAATCTGTTAGCACCAGCAACTTGAGATATCTGCAAATTAAAGGGATTTAACTGTGATGGCCTTGAGGTTTGGTAGGCAGTGCCTGTCCTAAGCCTCCAATATGGCAGGCAGGAAGCGTCTTCTGCCATACTGGTAAAAGGCAAAAAAATTGATGTCCAGGGCTCACGCCTGAAACAGGTGTTAGGCTGTTTGCATATACAAATAATTGAATTCTATCCCGTCATATATTTCTATATTGTGATTTAAAATATACAATAGTTGGGTTCACTGCAATCCATGAAAAAAAGTTCTTCTGCATCAACTTTTAACTGTTAAAAATTGGTACTACAGTCCCATTCAGCTCCCAAAATATATTGTAATGCCAGGTGGAAATATTTTAGCCTACATACAGTGGGTACAAAGTCTTCATTAGCTCTGGTTTCAGACCATGATATCCCCACCCCCACCCCCACCCCAGTTAACCACTTTCTTTACAATGAAGAAAATACAGATTTTAGAGTAAGCAATAAAGTGGAAAAGGAGTCCAAAGCTTTGAGAAGTGCCCTGGATAACTGATGATAAAAAATGAGTGGCATGGCAAACTGCCCCTGACCCAAACGATGCACCCGCCACAGATTCCATCCCTCTCTCCAGCCATTGTCTCAGGCTGAACCAGACTCAGCATTCGATTCGACCCCAAGCTGAGTTTCTGACCACATATCCACTCCATTACAATGACCATCTACTTCCACCCCTGCAACATTGTCTGCCACCACCCCGTCTCAGATGATCTGCTGCTGAAATCCTCATCCATGACTTTGTCACCTCCAGACTCAACTATTCCAGTGCTCTCTTGACTGGCCTCCCATCCTCCACCCTCTGTAAACTTCAGCTCATCCAAAACGATGCTGCCCGTATTGTAACCTGCAAGTCCTACTCACCCATGACCCCTGTCTTTGCTGACCTACATTGATTCCCAGTCCTCCAATTTAAAATTATCATCCTTGTGTTTAAATCCTTTCATGGCCTCATCCCTCTCTATCTCTTTAACCTCCTCCAATACTATAATTCCGCCCCCGAACTCTCTGGTGTCTTGTGCGTCCATGCATTCCTTCGCCCCAGGCGTCTAGTCCTCATGCTCTGGAATTCCCTCCAAGCCTCGTCTGCCTCTCAACTTCTCTTTCCTCCTTTAAGACCCTCCTTAAAGCCCACCTCTTTGACCAAATGTTTGGTCACCCTTCCAAATATCTCCTTCTTTGGCTTGGCATGCATTTTTTTTTGATTATGCTTCTGTAAAGTGCCTTGTGACATTTTCCTGTGTTAAAGGCATTATATAAAAGCAAGATGTTACTGTTGTTAACTCAGTTAACAAGGCCATAATTGATGAAAGCAAGAAATCATTTAGAAGTGATTATTTTTGAAATTAATAAAGAATATTGATTTACATTCCAATTCAAATAAATCTTCAAATTGAGATAGATATCTGAAATTAGTAAAGAGAGCAGAACAGATTGAGTTAAAGCTGAGACAGCAAGAAGACACGTGTGCAATAGAACGTTAAAGTCAAATAAGTGTTACTGAAACTAGTGAGAAAAAATATACATTTACTGCAGAATTTGCATCCTTAAAAATGATTTTAAAACAAGTTGGGATTTTGTACTAGTACCAGAGGGTAAGCAGATGAATGCCACACATTTTTACATTGAATACTTGTATCATTTAGGAAGGCTTGCCTGGTAGCAGATGAGTTCATATGATCATTGACAGTGTTAAATATATGCAATGACTACGAATACCCATAAAGTCACTTATGGGGTGATTTTGTAAAGCTTCAGTGTGGAACTTCACTAGATGCGAGTGCAAATCAGAGATGGGGCTATAACAGTGTATCTATGATCCTCTGACCTGCATTTGCTGCTTGTGAGGTTTCACACCAACAGCACAGCCCCGCAAAATTATTCCGAATCCTAGTATACAGGAGTAAAATACAAAGCAGGTTAAATTGAGCAGTGTAGCTCCCGTTTTTTAGGCACTACGCAGCCAACAAAGGCTCAAAAATGGGGTCATAGATGCACGCGCACACTTCCGATGAGAAGTGCGCAGGACACAATGTTGGTAAAAGGGATTTCGTGCATGTGCCTAACAACCACCTAACAACCACTGCATGCAGAGCAGGTAGATCAGTGTGAAATGCTGATTTGAAGCCACCGCTGCCATTTTGCAACCACATACTTCAACCAATGCCCTGTGTTAACCTCACACAGTTGAACACGACATTAAACGGAATGAAGGACCCCCCATCAGCGCTGTTTAAAAGGGTCATGAAGTAATTACAGGTTAGTTGCTGGATTATTTCTTCTGACTGGTGGCTTTTGGAGAGTTCCTATACTTGGTTGAAGTTTGAGTACTCTACAGAGAGTGGTCTGGCTGGTGTTGCAGTATGTTTCTTTTGTCATATAAAATATGGTGGTGAAAGAAGTTGTTTCCAGACATGAGTGGCCTGGTAGAGCTTCCTCTGGGAATTGAACATGACTGGGAGAATGAAGAGAGGCCACGCAGAGCAGGACAAGCTGCTATAAGAGGGTGGTGGAGGAGGAGGGGGAGAAGGGCTCTCAGCAGCAGGCCATATCCGCTGAGGATCTTCCAGGAGCCTCTACTTCAGAGATATCCAATGCATGCGATGTCTTCGCTTCACAAGAGAGGTCGTGACTGAAATCTGCCAACTGATGCAGCCACAAATGCAACCTCAAAGTAGGGCAAGGATAGCATTGCCTATGGCTGTCAAGACGACCGTGGATCTTAATCTTTATGCACTGGCTCCTTTCAGGCAGCTGCTGGAGATATAAGCAACATCTTGTAGTTTGCAGTGCACTGCCGTATAAGGGAGGTCACTGTGGCTCTCTATACAAAGAGAAAGACAGTCATCTCATTTTGTGTTGCCAGAGACGGGCAGGACGAGCGAGCATGATGTTTTGCATGGATTGCAGGCTTCCCCATGGTGCAGAGTGCCATTGACTGCATCCACATTGCCTTATATGCGCCTCTTCTGAACTCGGCCATTTTCATCAACAGAAAGGGACTCCACTACCTCAATGGGTAGCAGGCATATGACCACAGGCAGTACATCATTAAATAATGCATACAAAATTAAACTCTTAGTTCCTGTCTTCTCTGTGCTTTTGCCTATCCGAGTGCTGCATGGATGGGGGAAGGCTGCTGACCTTCAATTGAGGAGACTGCAGATGGCCTTGGATGATGACCTCAAGCAGCTCTGGGCCTAGAAGGCCTGGCTTCAGACTGCACCATCTTGGCCTGGGCTGCAGCAGTCTGGGCACTGGCGGAGTAGCAGGGGTGGGAGCAGGAATGCTGTCATCCTGAGAGAGGACAGCAGGTTCCTGTTTCATGGAGCCACTGCCACTCCCCAAGGGCTGCGCCTCAGCAATCCTGGTGATCAGTTGGAGAACAAATTGCTGGACTGCTGTGATGCCCTGGAAGCCCCTTTGAACAGTGGTATCCAAAGCCAAAATGGCAGCAGTCTGAGCTTGCAAGGCAGCTGTCTGAGATTCCAATGCAGTAGTTAGACCTTAGATGGAAACTGTTTGTGCTGCAATGGAAGCTGTGACATCGGTATCCAAAGTTGTACTGATGGAGGTGACCACCCGCTCTATGTTGGAAAGGATGGGCTCCAAGCTCTATGCAAAGCCCTGTGCCAAGTTGGAGATCGGCTCCTCCATGCCTCTTGACATTGTACGCAGGATTTCTGGTAGGCTTTCCAGTGCACCAAGCTTTTGGTTATGTATGCCCATCAGCCTTCTTCTGTAGCCTGGCCCATCGAAGTCCTCAACTGAGTCCTCTACAGCAGAATTAGTGTGCAACCTCACCCTCTGATGAGCGGGTTCCTGGGCTATCCTATCCCCCCGACCCTGCCTCCTGCGCACTTGTGCCCAGTGTCTCACCATGTGCAGCTCCTTCCTCTATCCTAGCCTCTAAAGTACACACAGTGTCAATCTCGGAGCTAGTGGCTGCGAGTATAAGATCGAATAACGGTGTCTCTTCAGCTTCACTATCTTCTTCCTCTTTCTCCTCTGACTGGGAAGGTTCCAGTTCTTTGGTATCTGAAATGAAAAAGGGACAAGGGTTGGTTTGTGGTAAGGGGAGAGGAGAAATTAAGAAGAGCGTGCTTACACCATCTGATGCTTGTGAGTCAGAAGAGATTGTGGGATGATGGAGAAGTAGGAAGAGAGAAGGAGAATTAGATATGCAGAGACCCTCATTATCATGCCCTCCAGCACCTCCAGTGACCATGGCCTCAGTGATGTCCCTTCCCATGATGGCCAGCACTGTCTCCTCCATGTGGGTTAAAACATGCATGCGTGCTTGTCCTCCAGTTCTTTCCTGCTGCCTCTTGTTATGTGCCACCTTCTCCTGCAAGGAAGAGGAAAGTGTGTCAGTGAGCGTCCTGCAATATGTTTGGGTGATGTGGCTGCCATGGTTAAATAACTGCCAGTATGTGCGAGCTGTGAGCTGTGGGTGTGAGGCTTGCAACGGTGCTAAGTGTGTGAAGGTGAGGTAAACCATATGAATTGAAGGGTTGAGTGCTGATTGATAGAGATTGGTGATAGGGGTGTAGTGAATTGAGCAGTGGATGAGGCTAGTGGTGCAGTTGGTAGGAAATCCATTTGAATATTGAACTCGCTCACCTTGACAACTCGTGTCAGATCATTAAACTTCTTCCTGCACTGCATCTATGTTCTCGGAGCTATATTCCTGGCATTGACCTCCTGCTTCCCACTGCCTCCTGAGCATATGTAGGGGGTGGTGTGTGGGGGCCAGGTTCACCTCTGACTCAGTGAGTGGTTTGAATCGCTCCCACGCCCCTGGTTCTAGACCTTGGACTTATTTGGGGGTTGTGAACAAAGATGCAGTAGACAACAGGTTTTGATGAAAGAGTTTTGACTTTTATTAAAGAAAAAGGTAACAAACTTAAAACACACTTAATGCTTAAACACAGGTTGGGGAACACACGGTACAAGCGAGGGAGAATTACAATATACAAAAACCCTTATCCCTCCCAAATCCCACTGCCTAGCTAGGTTTGATTCCAGAAGATCAGGGATAATGCTCACCAAATGACAGTTCTTGACAGTTGAGAGTTAGGGTTTAGAGTCTTTTGAGTAAAAGGTTTCGTAAGGCCCTTGTTGCCGCGAGGTGTCCGATGGTCACTGAGGCGGTCGCTCTGGTCTCTTCTTGCGTGTCGGCCTACTTCTGGAGCTGTTGGCTTTCTTTGTTGAACTGCTTTCTGTTTAAACTGTCTTCTTCCGAGCTGTGGAACTGCCTTCTTGCAGAACTGTGGAAACTACCTTCTGCCTGCTTGTTGAACTTGAACTGTTTTACTGGAGAACTGGAGAACTCCCTTCTTACTGAACTGTCGTCTTTAACTGCCCAACTTGCTTCTCCTGAACTCTGTAATTCCAGCACTGACTTCTGCTGAAAAACAGGCTTTCAAATTGAACTCCAAAACTGCAGAACTGCCTTCTGTTGAACTAGAACTGTTGTAACTGCTTTTTTTTTGAACTGCTTGATGGGCCTTCAATTATACTAAATTGAAGTGGCCTTATCAAAACCAAATCAAATCCCGGTCATTGTAAGACCTCGTTAACAGTAACGACTTTACTAGCGTGTTAACTGGTTTTGTAAATGTGTGAAGTGGTTTTCAGGATAGCTCCATCCTGTCGATCTGTTGTTTAATCGGAGTTTGAATTGTCCTCATGTTTTGGGTTTCTTGACTGGGTCTAGGACTTCGATCGAATATTTGCTTTATGCATGTCTTTAATGGGTTCTGTAATCGGTTTGATGGGACCAGTTGTTTTGGGTGGGACCTGTTGTTTTGGGTGGGACCTGTTGTTTTGGGTGGGACTGTCTCCTCCTAGGGTCTACTGTCAAAATGTTAATGCATGCTGGGGCTTTGAGGGAGGTCATTCCAGTTCCCCAGACAATGCAATTAACTGCAATACCCAAAATACTTTTGCAGAGGTCGACCCCAACTTCCTTTGCAGCCTTTTCTCCCTTTACAGGCCCAAACATGTTTTTAAAATGCCAAAACTTGGTTTTTGGTCTTAAATTCCTTATGTTAGGCCCAAATGCATTTTTATCACTCTGAGGTAGTTCCAAAGTCCTTTTTCCTTAGGTTTTGGGGATCTGCAAATTTTGGAAACCTTACACATATGTCTTGTACCAAGACCTCCAGTGCATTATCAGACAACCTTGGTGAACGCTCTCGCGCATGTTCAGTCATTCTTCAATATATTACAGCACAGTTTCTGTTCACAAAGGACTCCCACCACTTCTTGCAGTCACAATGCATCTCCACTTTAAGAGGTGCAGGCTGTCTATAACTAGTGTTAGCCACCCACGACATCGGGTCCCCTGCTGATGCGTGCAGCAAACGAACAGTGGGAGTAGCGCTGGCTGCACGTAGTAATCATGTAAAACAGCAGTCAGCACAGATTTAACATGCTGCTTGCAACACAATGAACGGGCATGGGTTATTCGTGTACCACAATCCTCACGCCCGTCTTCAGGATTTATCCAATTTAACCCCCAGAGAGTTGTGTCATCCCAAAGTGGTTTGAAGTAAGTATATGCACATCTGGCACAGCCTCCAGTAAATGCATGTTTGAGCCAAGACCAACAGGGAATCATGCACATGACTGCAATTTCCTAGCCGTCTATTATTTTGTATATTATACGATACTGTCACCTCATTAATCCAATCCCATTTGTCACAACCAAAAATCTCATGGTATTGTGGTGTCTGAATTAGCAAGGCATGACCCAGATGTTTTCTACACGTTGCCACATTTCTTATAACCTTCCACACTCAGTGGAGGTTGATGTTTTACAATCCAAATTGTTAAGAGTGGTGATCTTGGCTGGATTATTAAGATTAAATTACAGCAAAAATATGTATATGTTTATTGTTGCTGTTATCCGAGTCTGTGGGTGTTATCATTTCTGACAAATATTGAGTATCCACTCAGGACTAACAACAGATGAAAACGTGTCAAAATACATCAAAAGTGTATACAGAGGGCATTTACTCTTAATTGCTGCATCAGCCTAGATGAATAACACAAGTGTGGAGATCAATGATGATCACAGGGAATAGCTACTTTAAGCAAAATTATTCTTACATGCAGTTAACAGAGATGTTACTTTCAGAAAATGGAGGATGGAGAACCATAAAGATGCTATATAATTTAATATGTCGAAAGAATTGTAAAATTTATTGGGAGTTACTGTCTCAGATTGCAGTATTTATTTTCCTGGGCTATATTCCAAAGTACACCTATAAAACTGAACTATTCCCTGTTTTCATTTCTGTAATTTAATCATTTCGATTACTGTTTAATCTCTAATCTCTTTTTACTGGGTACTCCAGGTGCAAATACATATGAAGGCATGGGCACTAGTGAGTTATATTTCCAAAAAATATTGCTCTCGAGTTGTTTGTTTGGCTTGCAACAGATTACTTTTAAGAACTACGCTGTTTTAATAGTTACATTTTAAGACTTGTTATTACTTTAAGCAGATTTACTTGAAAGAAAGTCTAAATTCTATAGCTTATGTGCTTCAGTGATGTTGTCCCTGCTGTGCAGCTCAGTGATTAGTACAATTTGAAATGCGACCCTTTAGAAGCACACCCAGAATAGATAACGCAGCTTTCAATCTTCAGGGCTTCACTTCCACCTCAGCAAGAACTAACAAGAAACTGTGGGGGAGAAACTCCCCTCCTTTGCGCCTCCCGTGAGCGCTAATGGGGCGCAAAGGCCTTTTCGCCCGGGTGCGACGCTGATCGCGCCTCCCGTCAAATTCCGCGGGAGGTTAGCTGCGGTGCTACCGGGTTGCACCCCAATGTCATGCGCCCGGAGATTGTGACATCATTTCCGGGTGCATCGCCCTGGTAGTGCCCCGGCAGAAAAATTTCCCTTTGCCCCCTGCAGCAGTGCCAGGCGATGGCAGCGACCGCTGCAGGGGATGCGAGCAAGGCGGCCGGCCGCTAGCGGGATGGAAGCTAAAGGTGAGGTGGCCGGCCGCCCTGAAAAAAAGTTGGATTTTTTGTAAACTTTTTGTAAACGCGGGGCCCGTGTCGCGATCGGTTAGCCCGGCACTCTGCTTGAGCGACGGGCTGATCGCGCGGCACCCCCGCTCCCCGGTGGTCCAGGTAAGTTTTTAAAAAACTGCAGCGTTCGCAGCATGGGGCCCTTCCCTTTAATTCAGGGACGAGCCCCTGCAACGCGGCAACGCCACACTTGGCCATTCGTGGCGCTGCTGAGCACATCGCCCTGGGTTGTGAACTTCCCCTCCTCTTGCACTCCAAGAAGGAAGTGGAGTGCTTGATTTAGTGTTCCACTTCCCTCTTGGAGCAAAAAATGGGAATTTCAGAGAGGCTGGAAACTTTTCCAGCTTTTCTGATTTAGCGCCCCAAACGGGGCTCGAGGGGAATTTCTCCCCCTATACATTTAGTGGGGTCGGGTTGACCTGAGATGGAGCCCATTTGTAGAACCTAGAGAAGCATACAGAATTGAACTTATTACCTGCAATAGATAGTAAGCATGTGCTTTTTATTTTCTTAATTATAGTCTTCAATTTATTTTCTGTTACTGTCTGTAATTTCTTTTACTTTACAGCCACGATTCTGACACTGAGTAAAACCATCTTTTGCATTAATATAGATTTCATTTCTGTCAAAAATTGTTTGTATCATTATCTACAGATTGTTTTGCCCTATTAATCCCAGTTGTGACTTAAACACAATGAGCCATAATTTGTGACCCCTACAGGTGCGTACGAGGTGCGCACATGCCCGTAGGGGCTGCGCAAGTTCTGGGTTTAGGCATGCGAAGGGCATGCGCTAAAACCAGAACTTGCAATCTGTCAAGAGTCTTCTTGACAGATCATCCACATCCCCAGGAGATGGGCCTCCACGGGTGGAGAGTTGCGCTATTTGCCCAACTTCTGCCCAGCGAATGCCTGTGAAATTCTTACGCCTGGTAAAAGCAGGCGTAAGGCTTGCTTTTACCACCGTAAGAGTTTTAAAAAACATTTAAATTTTTTTTTTCATTTATTTAAACATTAAAACACATGTATAATAAGGTAAGTTTATTTTTAGACCATTTAAAATATGTAAATTTATTTTTCAAAAATTATGTTGTATTTTAATTAATTTTAAATATATATATTTTTAAAATGTATTTGTTATGTTAAATCTATTTTTAATGTCATCCCCATTCATGTTTATGGAGGTTCTGTACAAATGAATGGGGATCCCCCTTCTTTGGTTGGTTGGGCCGGCCCATGTGATCCCACGGGCGCTTGCGAACTGCATGCACCCCTGGGATACATGGGCCTCTATGCAGGCCTACGCATAGAGGCCTAGGAGCGCAAGTGTCCAAACCTCCGGGACCATCAGGTAAGTTCATAGATGCAGCAAGAGACGGCAATAAGCAAGCAAATATGATACATATCACACAGCTGTCAACTATTTTAATGGGAATGAAATCTCCTCTGTTACATCTTCCAAGGATTCTGATGAATTTGTTAGGCAGATGTTCACCAACACAGTTTATTGACTCACACATGGCAGATTGCTAAAATTTAAAAAGCTTGTTCTGAGAAATGTAACTGGGCTCTTTTTAACTTGGTGTGGAATGTTTTCTACATTGAATGACTTTTTTCAGAGCAAGTCAAAACTATTTTGAAACGTATAAAATTCTGACAGGGCTAGACAGACTGGATGCAGGGAGGATGTTTCCCCTGGCTGGTGGGTCTAGAACGAGGAGTCACAGTCTCAGGATACAGGGTAGGACATTGAGGACTGAGATGAGGAGAAATTTCTTCACTCAGAGGGTGGTAAATCTGTGGAATTCTCTACCACAGAAGGCTGTGTAGGTCAAGTCACTGAATATATTTAAGAAGGAGATAGATAGATTTCTAGACACAAAAGGCATCAAGGGATATGGGGAGAGAGCGGGAATATGGTATTGAGATAGAGGATCAGTTATGATCATATTGAATGGCGGAGCAAGCTCGAAGGGCCAAATGGCCTACTCCTGCTCCTATTTTTCTACGTTTCTATGTTTCTATTTTAATTGATACTTTGGAAAAGTATGGAGATATAATTCCTCTTCATTTAAGATTTTTACAAGTTCAGCCAGGTTGATCAACTTTCTCAATGTTCTGTTCTCAATGTATGGGGATAACATTTACATGGGGGTTCTCCTAGTTTCTCCCTGCAATTTCAATGGGTGATCAGTGGGCACCCCGAAGAAATGGCTGAAGTTATGTCAGGAGATAGTTATTCTTAAATTAATCATTTATTGTTCACAGAGGAATGAAGCCATTGTAGAGTGCATTTACACTACAGCTGCTGGAGTTCAGCTTCCAGCCAGGCAGTACTGTGTTTACATTGCCCGACTACTGCCTGGCTGGAACTCTAATCAATCGGCCCAGGAGGTAGCTCTGCACATCTGTGGCACAGAAATCTGTCCCAATAATTACAGAAATAAAAATGTTTAGAAAAAGTGGAAGTGAAAGGCACCGTTTTCTAAATATTTAAATGATCTCAGGTTAAGAAAGTGTCCAGCGGTCCAGCAACCCCCCACGAGCATTTTGTAAATCTGGTTTGACACTGTGCTGGATTTCCACCCAGCAGTATCAAACCCACTCCAGGGGCAGAATTTTGCTGGCACTCAGAGGGCGGGTTTGGGGGCGGGTCCACTGTCAAAATCGAAATGATTGACAGCGGGTTGGAAATCTGCTGCGAACCTGCCTCTGTGTAAGTTTCCAGAGTGTCAGGTCTGCGATTTCAGAACAGACCCGACACCAAGCGGCGGGGGAGACATTTAAGATGCTTAACTGTTTGTTAAGTGCTTGTTTACTACTGTTTTGCCAGCCTTTTTCTATTTTACCACATTTTTAACGGGGTTCACGTCGTTCGGAGATCACGTCAGGTAAGTAGGTCTTTGTCTCCCCATTGCTGTAAATCGGTGACAGCTGCAAAACTCTATGAAAGCTTCCATTTCACAACTGGTCACTTTCCAATGTCAGAAGCTTGAGCCTTCAGGACTTGGAAGAAACTTTCGAACTGTCTGCAGTTTGGAAGCATTTGGAGTAAACTCTCTATCCACTGTCATCTCCTTGGAGCAAGCTCTCTCACCATTGACAGATCGCGTCTGTCATCTCAACTTCAGCTGCCATCTATTCCAGCAACATCGGTGCCCTTGAAAAAATCTCACCTTGGTCCTCAGAATCCCAACACAATCAGCGCCAACACCAACATAGCCGGGCACACCAACATCCACATCAAACTTCTCCACAATCAACTGATGCTGCACTGGACTCAGGGCATCATCACTCGTGCACATTGCTGCCCGGGACGCCAGCGATGGCCTCATCATGTCCAGATTTCCTTCACTTAACACTGTACACCCTGGCTGCCACATGATCCACCAGGTTGGCACCACCCCACACCACCACCATAAAGCATCCCTACAATGTCCAAGCCATTCCTTTCACACTCATCACCATGGGGGGGGGGGGGGGGGGGACGACATTATGTCTCACCATTCACTGCAACTCACTAAGCCACTTCCAAAGGTGCACACAAATCTGTCCAAGAACGCAAAGTGTTCAAAATAAAGATTTCAATGTTTGACACCACATTATCAGAAACTTTACATGACCATTGGATAAACCACCCAAGTGCCTACCCTTGTGTGTTCTTAGTTGGTATACTTGCAGTAGGATGAGGGTGAGTGTGAGGGGTGGATAGTGAGATGGGGAAATGATAATGTAGATAGAGAGGAATGGGTGGAGGTGCAAGGTAAGTTGGTGTGAGTAAAGGTTTGCAGGAGTAGGGTAGGGAAGGCAGAGTGATGGGGATGTGATGAGTGGCACAGCAGGATGAGGTTGAGTGTGGCTTGGCAGTAACGTTTTGTGATCTACTGAGATCATTGAAAGGTTTGCGCCAGTACAGCCTGGTCCTCCTGACGACATTCCTGCTTGTGCCCTCCTGTGCAATGTGCAACCAGGCTGCATTGTTCTCCTGGTGAGGCCCCTTCTGTCAATTGGAAGGGAAGAGAACCTCCCTGCATGCTGTGACTCCCTCCATAAGCATATGGAGGGAGTGATGGGAGAGCCTGGGTGCAGCCGTACACCTTTGTGCAGTGCTCGTCAGTGTTTGCAGAACCTCAATGCTGTAGAACACTGACAGCATAACTGTCTAAATGAATGCGGCCATGGTCCCTTTAAGGAAACCGGCTGATGACGCGTCATCAAATGACGCCATCAGACCCGCTTCCTTTTAATTGGCCGGCAACCCCGCAGGGCGGGCTTAACAAGCCCTATCAACTGGAAATCCTTTTTGCAGAGCGGCTGCAGCCGGGAACGGGACTGGAACCCACCAATCACCTCTCCCGCCGTGATCCCGCCTCCGCTGGCGAAATCGCGGCCCGGGAGTCACGTCAGAACTGTACTCTGGACTTGCAACAGTGCAAAACAGAATCAGAGAATCATAGAATAGTATAGCATGGAAATAATTAACCTAGTTAACACAGATAAAATATGCAGCTGGTCTGTGCACCAGGTTGTGTGCGCATTGAGTGGGAGTGTGTGTGTGTTTTTTAAATTATAATAACTTTGTGGAACCCTGCAAACATGTTATAAAATTTTCTTCCACGTCTAAATTCTAGAAATTGTAATATGTGATTGTAAATCTATTGGCAAACTTTTAAATGTATTGAAAGGAAACAAATTGCTTTCCAGTGAGTCAGCAGACATTTCCTAAACATATCTTTGGACCAGGCTGCGAGTTTGTGCCAACTGTTAGAATTGTTCATAGTTTTGTTCAAATTAAATATCTTTCTGCATTTATCATCAATGGCTAACAGCCACAGCCTACATACAAGTATATTTTCCATAAAATTACATAGAAATACAGAAACAGGCCATTTGGCCCAACCATTCCATGCCAGCATTTATGCTCCACTCGAGCCTCCTCCCACCCTTCCTCATCTAACGCTATCAGCATAACCCTCTATTCCCTTCTCCCTCATATGCTTATCCTGCTTCCCCTTAAATGCATCTATACTATTCGCCTCAACTACTCCTTGTGGTAGTGAGTTCCACATTCTAACCACTCTCTGAGTAAAGAAGTTTCTCCTGAATTCCCTATTTGATTTCTTGATGACTATCTTATATTGATGGCCTGTAGTTTTGCTCTTCCCCACAAATTAAAATACTCTCTCTGTGTCTACTCTATCAAAACCTTTCATAATTTTAAAGACCTCACTTATGTCACCCCCTCAGCCTTCTCTTTTCAAGGCTGAGTTCTAGCCTGTTCATCCTTTCCTATAACAGCCTGCATTTATATAGCTCCATTAACATTGAAAAACAACCCAAGCCACTTCATACAGGCATAATCAGACAAAAATGGACACTGAGCCAGAGAAGGAGATATTAGAAGGGTGACCAAAAGTTTGGTAAAAGAGGTGGGCTTTAAGGAGGGTCTTAAAGGAGAAAAGAGAAGTGGAGAGGTAGAGGGATTTAGAAGGGAATTCTAGAGCATGGGGCATAGACAGCAGAATACACAACCGCCAATGATGGGACAAAGGGAGAGGGCGAGCACAAAAGGAGCAGTGGAGAGTTAGGGGGGTTGTAGGCTTGGAGGAGGTTACAGAGATAAGGATGTGTGAGGCATGAAGGGATTTAAACATGACGATAATAATTTTAAATTGGGAACGTTGGGGATGGGAGCCAGTGTAGGTCGGCGAGAACAGGAGTGATGGGTGAATGAGACCTGGTGCGGGATAGATTACGGTCAGCAGAATTTTGGATGAGCCGCAGTTTACAAAACATTGGAAGCTGGCCAGGAGAGCGTTGAAATAGTCAAGACTAGAGGTGACAAAGACATGGATCAGAGGTTCAGCAGCAGATGGGTTAAGTCAGGGGTAATAATAGGCAACTTTCACATTAAGCACAGGCAAAAAACTGGCAGTTGTAGATTTGCTGCTGTTATACACCTGCTCCATGGACTTCAATGGAAAAGAGATGAGGCCGAGTGCATAATGGGCAGCCAATCTGCAATCACCAGCTTTCCACCCGTGTCCAAAGTGAAAATGACTTTCTTTACTGGGTGTCTACCACACGTATTTGCAGGCTCTGAAGAGAAAATTATTCCGCCGAGAGATGAATGGAGAGAGAGAAAGGAGAAAGTTGCAATCACACAGGCATATAGAAAGAATCCAGGAAAGATTCAGCTGTGCGGGGGGGGGGGGATGGGGGGGTGGGTGTGGAAAACATAGTGGGGGAAACATTTGGTGGCGCCCCTTTTGGGGCACTAACGAGAGGCGCAAATCAACCCAATTTTTCCTCCAGTGCTGTTTCAGAATCACAGCAGTACTTGTCAGTGCTCCTTATCGGGGAAACTAAGAACATTTCAACAATGCTAAGGGGCACGGATAAGAACTACTGTGAGGAAAGATGAGAGGAAATGAAAGGAGCCAGCAGTAGTTCACACAAGCTGGGAGAGAAAATTGCAAGACAACAAAAGAAACACGCTGCTGCTGGTAAGACAAGACAACAGCAAGCACTTCGAACAAATACAGCAAGATAGAGGCATCGACAATCCATATTTCTAGTAGTGACTGAGGAGCACAATGGCAGTGCTACACAATTTGACTTTTCAATGGGAACATTTTCCACCATTGTTCCATCTATTGTCCGGGTTAGAGATGCCAGTTGTTACACCCAGTTCTTCAGTGGTGCGCCCATGCAAATTAGTTGGTTGGCTTAAGAAGTCAGAATTCCCAGGATGTATGCCCCCAATAGAGATAGTTTCCATTGGGGTGAGTTACATGCAGATAAATGCGCCAGTCACCCCTGGAGCTGACCTGCCCAATGGAAGTAAACCTTTTAAAGGCATTTACAGCATTGAAAAATTGCCCATTTCTCACATTTGCCTGCATCATTTTAATTTTTTTTTTCCTGCTGTGGGAATCTACTGAGCTGTATGTCAAACTGTCGGAGCGAGCATCTTTCTGATCACCAACTACCACCCAGATTCCAAGAGAAAGACAGTCAAAGAGCATGCACAATCCAACACAGATGAATAAAATCAAAGTAATCTTTAATGTTGTGTAGCATCCAACTTACTTTTCTCAGTCTATGCAATATTTCCTGTCACGCTCTTTTTTTATTCAGTTGTTTTTGTATGTTTCTTGGTGCATTACAATGCTTTTTATATAAAGAAAATAGTAATAAGATCCTCCACACCTGTAAAATAAAAGAATGTTAGACATTATGTGGTCCAAAAGAATAATCTAATCATGATATAGGAGCACTGATTAGTTCAAATGTTATGACAACAATCTTCTGCAAAGTTCAATCACAATTTTGCCCTTTGTCTTCATTGCTCAAAAGTTATTTTACATACATTACGTGGTCCAGTTTTTTGAAAGGTACATTTATTAAAGAGTGCAGGAGATTCCTCCTGAAAGTGCTAAATTTATACATTTTCTTCATGAAAGTGTGCTTACCAGCCCTTTTTTTTTTGCACACACACAGTGCCACAAATTACATTGGTGCATACAATTGTGTCATATGGATATGATGGCATCATGATGAAAAAATTGTATGGCTCTTTTCTCAAACAAAAACATTTTACTCTTTAGTATAATTTTTCTGACGAAGACTTACTTTTTAAAAATTGCAGTACTTTATTTTCTGTCAGCTAACAATGTAGCTTTTTTCCATGTTTTCCCTTTAGCTTCACAAAATACCAGAGCTTTCTCTAAGAGATAGTATCAGTTCAGTAATATATTCCGTGTGTGTGTATATATGTGTGTGTGTGTGTGTGTGTGTGTGTGTGTGTGTCTGTACTTGTGTGTGTGCACATGTGTACATATGGGGAAAGAACCTCATTAAAAAATGTCATTCTTCCTTGCTACCTACTCTCACCATGAATAGTTAAAGTTAATAAACCAGACAAAATTAAATCATCACTGCTTTCAAAAGCACCTAACCAACAATTAGGAGTAGCAAAATATAGTACAGAACTAACATTCTAGCGTCCCCTGTATGGCAAGGTTGGCATCAGAATGTGCTCTGGCGCTTACTAATACATCCGGTACAAATTGGCCCAAAATGAAGACAGACAAGCCTGGCTCCAGCCCAGCATACCATAGATGAGTTTCATGTAACACCAGATTTCAGGAAAATAATGAAAGGAATGAAGAATGTTGAACAACATCCGCAGTAGCAGAGAAAGAGCTGACGCCACCAAGGAAGTGATGACTAACAGATCTAGGTAAACATCTGAAATACTTCCAATTTTGTGGTTCTTGTACTAATAAGCCTAGAATATGCCAAATTGTTATGGTTACAAACTATTTTAGTTAAGAACAGTGTTACTACTTATCATCTTTCACTTGTCAGATTTTCCTTTTTATTTCCTTCTTACCAATAAATCCATGTTAATGAAAAACAGCAATGGCCAGTTTACCTGCAGTAGTTCAATGTAATGGAGTGCAGCACTACGGAGCTGACATTCTTAAATAACAGATATTACAAATCATTTCACAGCTTTAAAATATCTGTTCTATTATTCTTGTTGAGAAAGGTTGTGACACAGCAGGAACAATATGACAAGCTATTACATACCAGTTTTATTTTATCCATGAAATATGGAGACCTTCCTCAGGCATGAAGTAAAATCTCTGCAGTGACATGCCATATTGTGTAGTGTTTCCACAGGAAGATAAGAAAACATGAAAAGGGAAAAGGTAATTTCAACCTATCAAGCCCATCTCTTCCACAGACCATGTATAATGTACAAAACAACTTGCACTAATATACCCCAAAACATGATGAAACATCCCAAAGTACTTCAAATGGGCAGAAAATAAATGGAGACTGAGAAAGGACAAAGAAAAAATACTTTATGTCATGGATTCTTAACAAACATATGGATCTACTGATTATTCACCTTGGACCTGTTAGTCTCCTTGGCTTGGCATTTCCATATTCTCGGCAGCATACAGCAGTTGATTATCTGTATTTCACCTTATAGTCTTCAATCCTGTTCCTAAATAGATATTTATGTGGCTGGAGTTCTCTGCTTTGTGCTCTCCAGCACACAATTTTCTTGTCCATTGAAATGCTTAGCAGGGAGGTGGTGGAGATAATCACAGGCTGGTAAGTGCACACATGGAAACCCAGCAGCCATGAACTGATTTACCTAGGAAATCGGCAAGTAGCAAAATAATGGGATTGATCATTAGGCACAAACTTGGAGATTTCCAGATGAAAATAATCTAGCGAGTGGCAGCTAGCACATAGTCAGAATGGGGTGATCCAACCTGGTAAACCTTTTTGACTTCTTTGAGGAAGTAACACCCCAAATGAACATTGGAAAGTGCAATGATGCAGTGCAACTGGACTTCCAGAAATCCTTTGCTAAAGTCCCACATGAAAGCTTCCTACACAAGCTTAAGGCAGTGGTCATTCTAGGTAAAACTTGGAAGTAAGTAAGAAATTGTCTAAAGGATAGGAAGCAGCAGATACTAATTTGGGGAGTGATGTCGGGTGTGAAGATGTACTAAGTGGATTGCACTAGAGATCAGTGCAAGGGCAGTAATCAAGTGGAGCGGATCACCCGCCCATTATAGAACCTGTTTTATATTTATTCAATCTACTCCACCTGATTATCGGTCATGCGGTGAAGACAGAAATTTACTACACAAAAATTTCCTGAAAATACAAGTGCGGGTAGAAAAAGCCATAAAACGTCCAATAGCATTTTGGGTTTTATAAATAGGGCATAGAGTACCAAGTGGGGAAGTCTAGGACAAGGGGCATAAAATTAAAATAAGAGCCAGGCCATTCAGGAGAGTGGTTAGGAAACGCTTCTTCACGCAAAGGGTAGTAGAAGTGTGGAACTCTCTCCCACAAACAGCAGTAGATTCTAGCTCAGTTAATAATTTAAAATCTAAAATTGATAGATATTTTCAAACCAAGGTTTTAACCCCTGCCCCCCCACCCCATTCTCACTCTGACCTCACTGTCTTTGACCTCATACATTATTCCAACTAAACTCAATAAAGGCTTCAGAAACTATAACTCATCTTTCTGTTAAACACTCTGCAGCCCATTGTTCTGAACATTGACAATAATAATTTCAGACCTGAGCTATATTCTCCATTTTCCAGCAATTCAGTTTTACTTCCATTTTCTTGAACACAGATATTCTCTGTTTTTTTGCAATTTTCTATTTTCTTGCCTTTTTCCTTTTGGCTGTTTGATCTATTTGATCAATCGTTGTTCCTTTAATGCCTATCTATTGTCTGTCTGTGAGAATCCCTTATATCATTTAACAATCTCCTGCTTTTGTTTCAAGCAGGTTGCAAGCCATTCAGCCATTAATTTCCCCTTTGCGACTGCAGTATATTTGTTTGCTGGTATTTTTTTCCTTCCCTTTTCTCCTCCTATTTTTTTCTGATTCTATTAAAATCTTTATTCACTTTCAGTTTTCAGTTCTGAAAATGGACATTGTTCAAGATGTTTACTGTCTGTTCGCTCCACAGATGTCGACTGACCTGCTATGTGTTTTCAGCATTACCTGGTTTTTTTTAGATTTCTAGCATTTGCATTTTATTTGCTCCTTGAATATTGTGTCCAATTCTGGCCTCGAGAAGACAAAGGAAGTCCTGGAGTGGCACAGAGAAGGACCACAAGGCTGATCGCGCGTGTCGGAGGACTAAGTTATGAGGAAAGATTGAAAAAACTTGGACTTTTTAGCCTTGAAAAGAGAAAAATGAGAGGAGAACTTATAGAAATATATCAGATACTGTATTTCATGAGTGTATTTTAAGGTGACATAGGTATAAACTAGTAAATTGCAAGTTCAGAAAAACTTGTACTGAAGCCAGGAAGCATTACTTAACACAATAAGTGATTTCATGATCTTCATGGTAGGGATAGTGCAAGTAAAAATGCTCAAATTATTCAAGAGACAGTTAAATGCTGTGATGGAGTGATCGTATTCCTGTGGAAGGATGAGCAAGATGGGCTGATATTTATCTTCTTGAGCCTATTACACGTGGAAATAAGCAATTCCTTCTAGTCTTAAGCCTCCTTCAAAACGTTTTCATTTATAATTATGTGCTCTTGTTTCATGGTCACAATCCAAGTTAAATAACCTGGTTCCGTCTGTACTTCCAATTCATTATGTATTTTAAAAACTTGGAGCATGTCTCCTCTCATTTTTGTCTAATTCATGTTCAATTCTGTGAGTCTCTTTTCATAACCTAGAACTCCTAACAGGAGTATATTTAAAAGTAGTTTGAAAGATATAAAATATATTAATCTCCTTTATTAATAGGTCTGACTTCATCGCAAATGGTCATTTTCCCCAATGATGTCATGGTGATACAATTAGAAAAGAAATGTGGAAAATTAAAATTTCTGACAGCTTACTGAGGGATTTTGCCAGCCCTGGGGAGGCGGGTTTGGAGGCGGGACTGTGGGTAAAATGGCAGAATTTGGGGGCAGGTGCCCAACCCGCCCCCAACCCGCCTCCATGCCATCTTGCCAGGAGGCAGGTAGCCATCCCGCGCCGGGTCCTGTCTCCTTGGAGGCGGGAAGGGATTAAAGCCACTTAACTGCCTGTTAACAGGCAGAAAATAGGCTTATCACCATTTTGCCCTCACAAGTGCAGGCTTCCTGAAAGCTACGAAACCCGTCAGGGTCACCGAGGCGAGTAGTGGGTCTGCAGGGGTCGGAGGGGTCCAAAAGTGTGCTGTGGAGGTGAGTGATGGGTGCAAGTGTGAAGAGGTGAGTATCTGAGGTAAGTGGAAAGTGTTAGAAAAAGTGTACTTACCTTTGTTTCTTCCGGCAGGCTTCAATCGTTGGGTATGCGGAGAGTCTCGCACCTCCGCAGTAGAGATGACAGATGGCTGTTGCATTCTCCAACAGAGCTGTCAAACGATGACAATTCACCTGTCAAAAAATGTTGACAGATGAAACGTCATACGTTGACGTTCTCTGTTACAGGCTTTTCCTTAATTGGCCTCCTAAGCCTACTGGGCGGGCTTAACAAGGTCAATCAAGGGAAAATAGCGTGAGTTGGCCAGAAGTTGATGGAGACAGGACTGAAACCCGACACGTGGGAGTCTCGCCTCCAAAAGCTCCCCATTGGCAAAATCCAGCCCTGAGTGTCCAATACACGGCAAACTGCAGCTACAATTGTCCCTGGCAGGCTAGTGATGGACAACATTGGCGACTTAGTGAATCGTCCCTGGTTGTGTACTGGAATGAGGGACATCCAGTCCCTGATAATCCTATGGCACATTTCTCTGGTTAGTGAAATGGTGAATCTATGGTATGCAAGATCAAAATGGTGGTGGTTTATATCAATACTCCTTTGTGCAGGTAAAAATGTTTAGTAAATTATAGAATAGTTTTACCTCTGTTGTTGGTATGCAAGCTGGATTACTGGTAATAAGCAGTATGTTCTTAAAAACTATTTGTACTATTCCTCGTTCATTCAAGTAAAGTGTCATTGACTATGTGAGCACCTCCCGTGATTAAAAGCAGTACATAGTGGTAATTGTCATTTAAAACAAAATGAAAATGAGTTAGCCTTTCGTTAAGCATGTAGCTATGGTTCTCTTGCATCTCTCCTAATTGATTGATATTATTCAAAACCAGAGATCTAAAGAGCAGCAAAGACTAAATGCTACAGGTTCTGACGAAGGGTCATCGACCTGAAACGTTAACTCTGTTTCTCACTCCACAGATGCTGCCTGACCTGCTGAGTATTTCCAGCATTTTCTGTTTTTATTTCAGATTTCCAGCATCCGCAGTATTTTGCTTTTGTGCTACAGGTTTCTACATCTGCTCAGTATACATAACTCAAATGCAAGATCGTGTAAACCCCAGATAGCACAGCATATTTATACCTCACTACATGTAAATGGGTACACTTTAAATGGGATTGTGTATCTATAAAATGGCAATTAGATCCCTGTGCATTTTAAATCAATTCTGTAATTGTCTATCACAATGATGTAAACCCCTGAGATACTATCTCAAACACTGAATTCACACGAAATGCGGATCACACGACCCCAACCCGACCCCAAGACAAAATCCAGCCCAGTATATCAACTCAAAGTCGGCAGGCACTTTGGTTTATTGTGGCCTCGATATTAACCCCTCTGTAGTGGGACGGTGGGGGGGGGTGCGTGAATTAAATATGAAAGAACGGGGAACGCGACGCCTACACCCGCCCGCCCCCCCCGACCCAATCGCTGACCTCTCCATGCTGCGATGGCGGCCAACCTTCCCCCCCATCCAATCTATTCCCAGAACGCTGACCTTTCCTGTTCCCGATTGCCGGAGACCATCCCCAATGGTTCCCGAGCTGCAGCCTCCTGCCACTGGCTTTCCCGCCCGGCAGCCGGCCAGGCTATCAATTTCAGCGGATGCTGGGTGGGAAACGGAAGAAACAAATGAGAATGAGGTCCTGCGTCTCCGGCCTTGCCGGGTTCTTCCGCTTCTCCTCGCCTCGCCGTAAATATCGGGGCCATTGTTGCACATAACGACAAAGTCATTGGCCCCAATATTAATCTGAAGGCGGCTTCTGCACGGGAGGTTGAATTGCGTGGGAGAAACCGGGAGTCAACTGAGCGGGTTGGAAATGGCGACCTCAACTCAATTGAACAAATTAATTTTGATTTCCAGGTTTTGCATCTCCAAGCTGCGCAGCGGGCGTGATGCGCACCCGCATGGTGCCATCTCAACTGCATTTAAAGGGACAGTCCACAAATGGAAATTAGAGGTGTTCAGGATGGATGGTGGACGTAGAGCAAGGGCGGCACCCAGATTTAATGACGACACACTGGAATTACTGCCGTTGCAATCAAGAGTAGGAGGAGGGACTTTACACCAGCAATGGGAGGAAGAAACCTGCGGCTCTCACCAAGAAGGCGTGCTTGGAGGTAGCTGAGGAGGTGAGCAGCAGGAACGTTGTGCCCAGGTCTTGGAAGTCATGTAGGAAGCGATTTAATGACCTAACCAGGTTAGGAAAAATGAGTAGATTTGCTGATTCAACTACATCCCGTGCTTTAAGCCCCACCCCCTTGCACTCTGTCTTGCTAAGTGTTCTCCATCACATCACTCCTCACACCCATTCAACTTTCAGTAGCATCCAGCCTTCAGTTTCTGTGCACTTCATCACTTCCTCATTTATCCATTCACCGTTGATATTCACCTCAATCCTTATACAATGTGATGCCTGTGTCTCACAGTCACCTTCACTGAATGCACTGAATCCATCAGGTGCAAACCTCATCTTCACTCAGTCACAGGTCTGTTTTTTCATTCCTTGTAGGAGAAGAGAGCGCAAAATGCAAGGGAGAGGGATAGGACTCTAGGTGGGCCACCACAAATAGTACAACTCACAGATGCAGTGGAGGAGGCCCTGAAGATACGTGGCACATCTGCGACCCCCTCAGTCAGAGATGGAGAGACAGGAAACTCGCAGATAGCTGGTGACAGATTTACAAATATCTCTGATACACATATGCTGACATCATTTCATCAATGACTGAACCATGAGAAGACTGAGTATAGTGATTGTCAAGATTGTGACTTTGCCACAACAAAATCATATCCCTTTCTTTTGTCTTCCAGTTCTTTCATGCGTACAGCAGGTGTCACGGAATATCCATGAGGACGATTCCTCAGAGGATCTCATTCCTTCTGAGGGTGCACCATCACAGGACGTACATCCATGCACCAGCGCAGATACTCTCACTTCGGTGGGTCCACTTAGAGAATTAGTTGGGTTTTCACCTGCTGATTCGCAACTCACAAGTGAGCATGAGCAGAAACTGGTGGCAGGGACAGCTGTGGAGAGTCTACATCAGGGTGCAATCCTCTCCAAGCTCTACTCGGCTGGAAGCAGATGCTGAACCCTGGGGAGCTATCGTTGAGGAGAAAAAGAATGCTAGATGTGCTTCAGCAACTTCACCAGGTACTGACAGACGTGCCATGCACACTCTCCACAGTAGCGGAGAGGATGGAGGAGTCCAACTTGATCGCTCGTTGATTGATGCGAGAATGTCTGCCTTGGAGAGAGAGTCCACCTCCATGGAGCTTCAAACAAGGCTCTCAGATGAGTCCATGCAGGCCATGACCACAGCCATGCAGACCTTGGATGCCAATGTGTCTGCTGCTTTAAACAGGATGGCAGATACCTTAACTGTGGCCTGACAATGTGTCACTGATCTTCACCAATCTGGCCTGCAGCAGAGTGGTAGGAGTGATGTGCTGCTGGCCCAGGATAGGGATGATGGCAAAAGGGGACATGGAAGTGGGAACTCCACTCAAAGCGCTCCCACTTCTCATCCATTTTCCAACCGCCCCCTCAGCCTGTACCAGACATGCTGCCTCGTCTCCCGATGGTCAAGTCTGCCCCTGCACAGGTACAAATTGACCAATCTTTGGTGAAGCCCTCAGGGGCTCCAATACCTAGAGGTCATAGGTCAAAAGCATCTCCGCAGTCAGGGCAGGTATCTGAATAGCCTGCCTCTACCTCTGCTAAAACCACACGGGATGCACCACGTAAAAGCGGTAGGAAGCATAAGTTGAAGAAATTGTAATTCACCAAGGGTATGCACATTTTTTTATAATGCCACATAAAATTTAATGATTTACACTACTTCCACATCTTGTCCATTATTGCATCTCGAGGGCCAACTCGCCCTTTCACTTGTTTCATGATGAATGTCAATACATGCCGGGATGTATTGACATTCATCATGAAACAAGTGGATGTGCAATGGGTGGATGAGTGGTTGCAGGACTGTTTAGTGCAAAGGGAGGGGGGAGCGGACCGCGGGATTTCATTTATGTTTCAGACTAGGTGAACCTTCGCAATATTAGGGTATCCCTGGCAGCAATGTAAGTGGCTGGTCTGACGATGGGTGCCCCATCTTCATCCTCCTGCTCCTCCTCCTCTATGTTCTCTTCATCTAAAGATGAGTGATGAGCACCTTTGTCCTCCTCCACCTTCAAACCTCCCTCCTGTGGACCTCTTTCCTGTGCACGTGCTGATCCCACCACAGCACATCATCACTGCCGTTCATAGTCATAGAGTTATACAGCACAGAAAGAGGCCCTTCGGCCCATCATGTCTGCGCTGGCCATCAAGCCCTATCTATTCTAATCCCATTTTCCAGCACTTGGTCCGTAGCCTTGTATGCTATGGCATTTCAAGTACTCATCTAAATGCTTCTTGAATGTTGTGAGGGTTTCTGCCTCTACCACCCTTTCAGGCAGTGAGTTCCAGATTCCAACCACCCTCTGGGTGAAAAAGTTTTCCTCAAATCCCCTCTAAACCTCCTGCCCCTTAACTTGAAACTATGCCCCTTGGTTATTGACCCCTCTACTAAGGGGAAATGTTCCTTTCTATCTACCCTATCTATGCCCCTCATAATTTTGTACACCTCAATCAGGTCCCCCCTCAGCCTTCCCTGCTCTAAGGAAAACAACCCCAGCCTGTCCAGTCTCTCTTCATAGCTGAAACGCTCCAGCCCAGGTAACATCCTGGTGAGTCTCCTCTGTACCCTCTCTCATGCAATCACATCCTTCCTATAGTGTGGTGACCAGAACTGCACACAGTATTCCAGCTGTGGCCTAACTAGCGTTTTGTACAGCTCCATCATAACCTCCCTGCTCTTATATTCTATGCCTTGGCTAATGAAGGCAAGTATCCCATATGCCTTCTTAACCACCTTATCTACCTGTCCTGCTGCCTTCAGGGATCTATGTACATGCACACCAAGGTCCCTCTGATCCTCTGTCCTTCCTAGGGTCCTACCATTCATTGTGTATTCCCTTGCCTTGTTAGTCCTCCCAAAATGCATTACTTACACTTTTCAGGGTTAAATTCCATTTGCCACTGTTCTGCCCATCTAACCAATCCGTCTATATCGTCCTGTAGCCTAAGGCTTCCCTCCTCGCTATTTAACACTCCACCAAATTTCGTGTCATCTGCGAACTTACTGATCATACCTCCTACATTCATATCTAAATCATTAATGTACATTACAAACAGCAAGGGACCCAGCACCGATCCCTGCGGTACACCACTGGACACAGGCTTCCAGTCATGGTGATGGTCTTCCTCTTGTGATGTGCTGTCAAACATATCCAAGGCGCCTCACATCCTGATCTTGTCAATTTGCAATCCTCCAAGGTTGAAAAAAAAGCTCTATCCACACAAGCACTCTCTGACAGACATTTGCCAGACGGAACTGAGACAGCAGCTGCAACAAGTGAGCTTTTCTTCAGATGGGACAATGACAGGTTTAAATACCCAGCTGAACTGCTGCTCAAACTCGCCTCTGTTTCCCTCATCAGTTCCCGAGCCCCGGGAAACCCGACCTGCTCAAGTAAAATTTGGAGCCAAGTGAAAACCAATTTTAAAATATCTCATTAACGTCTCCTAAGGATGTTAATTGTGCCCATAAGTACCTGCCCACATTCAATTAGGAAATCCTTGACTTTGGCGAGTGGGTTTCTCGCCGGCATCCAAACATGCCTCCGTTAAACCCAGAAGTGGGCGCGTTGGAATTGGATTGCGCTCCCGCTCTAAAAATCAATCTTATTTACCCCCCACCCGCTCCTAACCCACCCGTTCTTGGGGGTTTTGATTCTGTTCCTCCTATTGATTCTGTTCTGTAGCAATGGCCATTAAAACCAATAGAAGGACTTTGTTAAACTGTAGTATGTGTTTCTAACATTTTGAAGCCTTTAGAAAATGACTGTTTATGGGGAATAAATACATGCATTCAGAGTCTGTGCAGCATTGTGCAGCCATAATGCAATAATAAATAGCCGTGCTGTGCTGAACAAGAACATTTTAATTGTATTCAGTAATTTTGTGATTTTTCCTGTAACAGTTGATAGCTACCAGAATGCTGCTGTTGGAATTTTAACCAATAATAACATTTAAAAAGTAGATTCAGCCGGATCCTGGTGTCCATGGGGGTTTTTGTGGTTTATTGCTTGATTGGACGCACGTTAATTGCCTATAAATTATCTGAGCACTTATTGGAAATTATGTTGATAAACAGACTGCAAGTGTAATAACTAGTGGTTGCTCATCATTTACTGCAGAAAACTTGGTGGTGCATTAGAAGGTAGCTATTTTTCCCTTAATGTTGTTTTTCCATCTGTTCATAATTTCAAATGCAAACCTAATGCAACAGTGCAACAACATACGGATGCATCTTTTGATTGCATTACTTAAGATAAACTGAAAATTTATTCTCTGATTTACTGTAAGTGGGAGTGACCAGGTTTTTAGGTTTGTTTTTTGTCTGAGATAGGCAATAATAGGCCAATAACTCTCATGATGCATGCAAGGATAGGTTTACCTTTATCCTGCCACATATGTAATGTTAATGTGAATTAAAAAAGAGAAAGCTTGTGTTTATATGGATCTATAATTGTACTTTATTTGTGATGTGAACATATCCCCCATAGTTTAATTTCTAACAGGTTAGTGTGATACACAGGAGGATGCAATGATTCAGGGTATGCTATGCAATCATTACCTGCACCGTGATTACAATAGAACAAATTATTGCACAAGTCACAAATGAATTATTTTCATTGTGTTGGTATCAATTTCATGCTGATGACTCAAATTTGAAGTTACAAATTTGCCAGCTGTCACCCTGATTCCGAGAATGGCTGCTCGTGTCACCCCACCCTTCTGTGATGGCTGATGTCATCATCCTGCCCTCCTATGGTGCAAACTGCTCTCACCCTGCTGTTCCACTGTTTTGGCAGCTACTACTCCTTCTTCAGCTGATTTTACCTGTTTGAATTTAGCAGGCTTGGACAGGTGTGCCCTCAGTGTCGTTTTGGCTGATTTAGGATTTATCCACCAACTGCAGCCCTTTCTATCCCATGCAAAATTCAAACAGGTGAAAACAACTAAAGAAGAAATAGAAATAGAAATCTGCATTTTACATTTGCAAATGAAAATGTTTCCACTTATGGTGGAGTCCAAAACTAGGGGTCATAAATATAAGATAGTCATGAATAAATCCAGTAGGGAATTCTGGAGAAATTTCTTTACCCAGAGAGTGGTTAGAATGTAGAACTTGTACCAACATGGAGTAATTGAGCTGAATATCATAGATGCCTTTAAGGAGAAGCTAGATAAGCACATGAGGGAGAAAAGAATAGAAGGATATGCTTATAGGGTGAGATGAAATAGGTTGGGAGGAGGCTCGTGTGGAGCATAAACACTAGCAAAGACAAGTTGGGCTGAATGGCCTGTTTCTGTGCCGTAAATTCTATGTAATTCTATGTAAATGTGCAAAAAACTGAAATTGTGATGATATGCCCACCCCTGAGATCTCGCCAGAGATGAAGTATTTTTTGATTGACTTGAATAAAATTTAACATTTTCCTTACCAGAGGCAGTAGATAAATGGATTTGTTTCACTGACACAATAAACTTACGTAAATAAGTAAATCTCTGCATGTAATAAGAGGATAAGTTTTTTACTTTTACTATCCATCTGTTTAGGGTGTGGCTTTTATAGTGAGGGTCAAGAAATATATCAAACTATAGTTTTTTTTATTTGCAGCTTGCCTTCTTTACCAAATAGCTACAACAGTGCCTAATCTAATTGAGCAGAACTATCTGGTAAAACATTTTAATGTTTAGCACTTTGACTTCCAGAACTTATTATCTGTTTACTCGGTTAATTATTATTTTAAAATTCCCAGTATAAATATTAATAAAAGAAAACATCTGCTGTTCATATTCTACTGTTCTTTTACATGTTTAATGTTAAATAAATTTCTCTCTTGGTTGGTAACCTGGGCCTCGGTCTGATAGATTGCATATTCACTCACCCACCAAATATGAGGAGGTCACATGGCAGCACAAGATATATTCCAGGGTTATATTGAAATGATTCTCTGTTCAATCTCTGGATCTCACTATATTTATATAGATATTGGCCAGATAAAGACACACTCTGGTTTCTAGGGGATGCAAGGTATACTTACTGGAATAGTCTCTGACACTGAACCCAAGTAGTATATTATGTGGCATAACACTCAAGAGTGATGTATTATACAAGAATAAATTACAGCTACATTTCCTATCCTAAAATTGGTTTCCTGGGAGTTCTTATTCTCAGTAATTTTACATTACCAACTTACAAACAAGTCCTGGCACACACCGTGAGTGGCTATGCTTGCTCTCAATGATACAAATTTGAGATGTTGTACATACAGGTGAATGCTGGGATTGTTGCCTGCTAGTTTATGTATCTTTAACTAACAGTGATGATGCATGAACCTGCAGGAACTCAAGTCTTAGGCTTCTCACATAGGTATAAACCTCCAATGGAAAGCATTTGACAAGCCTTCAAACACAGAAAATGCTGCTACATCAGCAAATTGAATCATTTACTTATAAATATAGCTGTTTAGATTTTTACTATGTTCCAAACCTTATTGCCAGTAGTAAGTGCTCGAGCAGAGTGGAGAGCAAAGATGGTGGCCAAAGTATTTGGAGTGATTTCATTTGTTTCCCTTTTCTTTTACTGGTAGATTTTGCTGACTGCCCAAGCTTGATTCATTGCTTGCAGACATCCTTAGATTTCTGCATTGAAAGTTTACCTGCCCACATTGCTTGTATCTTTTGGATATTAAGGGAATCAAGGGATATGGGGAGTGTGCGGGAAGGTGGAGTTGAGGTAGAAGATCAGCCATGATCTTATTAATTGGCAAAGCAGGCTCGAAGGGCCGAAAGGCCTACTCCTGCTCCTATTTCTTATGTTCTTATGTATTTGATTCATACGTTCCCTACCTCATGTGATTTGTTGATATTTTATGAATAGGACATTTGAGACAATCAGATGTAAGTGTGACAGAAAAAATTGCATGTAAAAGGATGTAACAGCTATAATGATAGCAAAATATTGTGCTGAGGTGTGATGGACAAAGACATAATGGGGTAGATTTTTGTCTTCATTGCCTGGGCGATAATCTGGTAGGTTGGATCACATGCCCTTTATAGAACCCACCTTATGTTCACTCCATTGATTTCAATGGAATAAAAATCAGGTGGGTTCTATACAGGGTGTGCAATCCATCCCATCAGATTACCACTCGGGCGATGAAGGTGAAAATCTACCTCATGTCTTTGTCCATCACACTTCAGAACAATATTTGTCCATGTCTTTGTATATAGATACAGATGTATTCTGATGAAACAAACAATCATATTTCATACATTAGTGTTTTCATTTAGATTGGGGAATTACATAGACTCTTTCAACTCTGCCTTTGCAGCAGGACACATTGAAGGAATAGAAGATGTAAAGTAATGACATCTGCATTGCAATAAATGCTTCCACATGCTCATTAATAAGTCAAAAATTGTGTATCCTGTCTTTATGAAAGTTGCACGACATATGCATTATGTTATTAGCGAAAATACATTAATGGATTATGCTAATTGGGCTACTTTACATGCATAGATTAGTTTAATGACATAATTACCTTCCTTGAATTCAAGAACAATAAATACAAGAAAAATACCCTAGTATCACCACAACCTATACATAGTGAGTAATCTTAGCATTTAACTTAAGAATATTTACACTACAATGGGGTACATGTTTAAAACAAACAATTAAATCCACAGTAGCCCTGGGATACAACAATATAGGAATATAAGAATGCAGAAATAAGAGTACCCAATTTATACTAATTATCTATGTCCTGTTTCAGGATTCTACCTCGCCATTTTTCAACTTATAGTATATGGGCAGGTCACTAACCCTAGAGTATTCGAAGGAAGCAACTATCTGGATTTCTATCATATGGAGATCTTCAATGTAATAGCAGTTGTCAGCAACAGTTTTCACATGGTAGATGTGTGCTGAAAGAGATCACATTTTTACCCATGTGGAGATCATTACTGGCTTAACAACCATACATAGCAAAAAGACTGAATTCACTTATATTGTGAGATTACTACAGGTAGTTTCAGTGGACACTTACAGTTCAATGCTGCTGTGAACTTTTCTCACTCCTTATTAAGTTGCAAAAAGACTGGCCTATGTGCCCTTCCTCCTCCCTAGCCCAACACTATTAACACTATTGCCCAAATTTTGTGAGTTGAGTAAAAATGAGGCTGTCCGAGCATATGGCATAGATTCATCTGCACTAGTAACATGGGGGTGATTCATGCCAAATTTTGATTCAAGTTCTTCCCCCTACCTTGAATAGGCTGTTGGCACAGGAAAACCTTGGCTGGGAAGTGCAATATCTGGCAAGGGAGCAGCTCTTAAAAGACTGCAGCTCACCATAAAAGGGCGAGTTTTGGTTGTGAAGGAAAAGTGGACTAACTGTATACCATGGTACAACTGAGACATCTGGACTACATTGTCTCCTTTGATCTTGTAGAGTTAGAGGTACTGCTGCAGGAGGTATGCCAAAAGGAGGATGGCCTTATATGGGGTTGAAGATCATCATCTACTAACAGCACAGGGTCAGCTGAATGGATTAAGATTGTCAACTGGATCAATGTAGCCTTGCAGGTTCCTCATGCCTCGGGACAAACAAGGAAGAAATGTGCTGATATCAGGACCAAGGTGAAGGTAAGTGTGCTCCTCATTTTTGCTCATATTTCTTATGTGGGTCACCAAGTATGGGACAGAACTAAGCTGGGAACTACAACACCCTCTGGGAAGTACCAATTGAAAGTTGTGCACAAACATTGCCCTTTTGCACAGTTTTTGATTGTGCAAAATATGAATGGCACACTTTTCTTGAAGCTAGCAGCTGAAAACAGCAAACAGATTATGGAGTGTGTGCTGCGGCGCTCCTCAGCTATTGGGGATTTCTCTCTGGGGTCAGCAGGTATGGATGCAGAGGATAGCCTTGCTCTCTTAAGACCCATCCACCCAGTCTCCTTCTTCAAATGGTGGACTGCAGCACAATAAAGGCATCGTTGCTACTTTCTGATAGATAACATCGCTGACATGTAGAATGTTTCTGTGCCCAGATATCTCCTGGAAATTATTTGAGTACAAAGTTTTCTATTCATGAGAACCGTGGGGCTGATATGAGGAACCCTAATGTCTACTTATGGCATCTGTGATACTTTGACTTGAGGGAAGCGTAACAGAAACAAGATGGGATGATCATGAATTCTTCTTCCTGAAATCGTAGACAGAGGGAATTGGGGGGGCGGGGGGGGGGGTGGTGTTAAAGAGAAAAGAGAACACTCTCTACTGAAAATTTTCTGCACAGTATTCTCCATTAACACAGAATTAATGCTGTGGTAGTGGAAGTCACATCAAATGCAGGGACAATAACACTTGAGTTGTTCTGTCTACACCTGTCAATACCCTCCAGTTATAGACTCCTTCACATGTACCTGGACACATCAGAAGATTCCTATCTTAGCTGCTTCTGCTTGACAAGACTGGCTGCCACAGAACTAGCACCTACTTCAGGATGATCTGTAGATGACATCGACATAGGGACAGCTCTTCCTATAGATGTGAAAGTTAACAAAGAATGCAGCTTTCATGGTATTGGACTCTTCCAAGCCACCCCAGCTGATCTATGCCACATCAGATAGTCTGCAATGTATACCTGTACCAAGCAATTGAAAGTCACTGTGTTTGCAAGGGGCAAGACCTTCATTGCTTCATCCGTGGAAAGATGGCACCAGCTGAAGAGGGCACTGAGCTTTCACCAGGTGGTAAGCATTTGGTGACCCTCATGAACTCCTCCTCCTTACCTGAAACATCCAACACATTCAGAACACAGCAGGGAATACCTTGTGTGGTAGTCATTTAAATGTCATCAGCAATCAAGAATACTGAAGAACACAAGAACATAAGCAATAGGAGCAGGAGTAGGCCATACAGCTCTTCGAGCCTGCTCCGCCATTCAATAAAATTACGGCTGATCGTCTACCTCAACTCCACTTCCCGCCCTATCCCTATATCCCTTGATTCCCTTAGGAAGGAAAGCGTTGGTAGCAAAAAAAAAAACAAAATGCAAAAATATCAGAGTTCATAGTAAAAACAACAAATGCATGAATGAAAACACAGTAAAATTGTCCTGGAAAATAAAACTTTTTCTTACACCTAAACATTCATCTACCTTTAGCAGCTCAGACTCAGAATCCCCAGTGCACAAATTTAAAGTAAGTGAACAGCACACAGTGGGCAGTCACTCATCCATAATCAAGAATTCCAGCAAGGGACGACATCAGCATAATTATTCAGTATTAATGAGGTCTGTACATCCCTGCAGCCGAGACTCGTTTTTGCCCCTGAAGTTGCAGACCAGGAAGTCAGGCACACTGTGAATTGGGTATGCAAGGCCGTGGATCCTGTCTGCACCTGCCAAGGTCCACACCACCAGCAGACCATGAAAAATGAAGGCTTATAACTCATCACAAAGTCCACTTGTCTTCTTCTTCAGCATCTGACAACTGAGCAACTTCTCACCTATCTCACTCCTTCCCTCAACCTACAATCTTCGATTTTTAAAACTCAAGCTTTAGAGAGGAAGGATCTTGGCTCAGAAGATCAGGAAGTAGAATCAGTATGGGTGGAGATAAGGAATAACAAGGGGCAGAAAACACTGGTGGGAGTACTTTATATAGGCCCCCTAACAGTAGCTATACCGTTGGACAGAATATTAATCAAGAAATAGAAGGAGCTTGTAACAAAGTTAATGCAATAATAGTGGGGGACTTTAATCTTCATATAGACTGGAGAAATCAAATTGGCAAAGGTAGTCTGGAGGATGAGTTCATGGAATGTATTCGGGACAGTTTCCTGGAACAATACGTCATGGAACCAACCAGGGAACAGGCTATTTTAGATCTTGTATTGTGTAATGAGATAGGGTTAATTAGCAATCCCATAGTAAAGGGTCCTCTGGGGCAGAGTGATCATAATATGATAGATATTCTCATTAAGTTTGAGAGTGACTTGCCTAAGTCCGAAACTAGAGTCTTAAACTTAAATAAAGACAATTACATAGGTATGAGGGCAAGTTGGCTAAGGTAGATTAGAAAAATAGATTTAAAGATATGGCAGTAGATAAGCAGTGGCTAACATTTAAAGAAATATTTCATAATTCTCAACAAAAATACATTCCATTGAGAAACAAAAACTCCACAGGAAAAGTGATCCAACCGTGGCTAACTAAAGAAGTTAAGAATAGCATTAGATTGAAAGAAGAAGCTTATAATGTTGCGAAGAATAGTAGTAAGGCTGAGGATTGGGAGAGTTTCAGAAACCAGCAAAGGATAATCAAAAAATTGATAAAAAGGGGAAAAATAGAATATGAAAGAAAACTAGCAAGAAATATAGAAGCAGATTGTAAGAGCTTCTACAAGTATGTAAAAAGGAAGAGAGTAGCAAAAGTAAACGTTGGTCTCTTAAAGGCTGAGACAGGAGAAATTATTATGGGGAATAAGGAAATGGCAGAAACGTTAAACAAATATTTTGGGCTGGATTTTCATTGACCCGTGGAGGCGGGTTTGGAGGCGTGTGGGGGGTTAAAATTGTGAAAACTGGTGGGCGGGCACAAGTCCGCCTCCATCCCGCCTCCACGCAATTTTCATTAAATCGTGTCTGCTGGTCCCGACTCCGTCCCGCCTTTAAGAGGTGGGGTAGGCTGTTAAGGCCCTTAACAAGCACTAAATTGGCGCTATAATGCCATTTTGAAAGGCCTTTGTGATTTTAACCCTTGTTCTACGTGAAGCACGCCTGTTCTGAACCACGAATGTGAAACCTGGTGGTAACACATTTCGAAAGCTGACTATCAGCTGCAGGTCCACTATTACAATGGAGAAGTAGTAGGAGGAGGAAAAATATCTGGGAGCAGACTCTCTCTCTCTCTCTCTCTCTCTCTCTCTCTCTCTCTGTGTCCTCTCACAGCAAAGGCCAGGCAGTCTCTGAAGACTTTCAATGCAGCAGCAATGATGACATCATCAGAGGCGACTTTCAGACTGAAAACACTAATTGGTTCATGGGTTCCCACATGCTGGAACTCAATTGCCCAATTAGGTGAAAATTGCATCAATCTCCCACATCCAATTGCAGTCGAGTGGATAACACGAAAAGTGGATGACACGACCCCAACCCGCCCCAGTATCAAAATCCAGCCCTTTGTATCTGTCTTCACAGTAGAAGACACAAAATGCATGCCAAAAATGATAGGGAACCAAGGGTCGAATGAGGGTGAGGAACTTAACGTAATTAATATAAGTAGAGAAAAAGTACTGGAGAAACTAATGGGACTAAAAGCCGACAAATCCCCTGGACCTGATGGCCTACATCCTAGGGTTCTAAAAGAGGTGGCTGAAGAGATAGTGGATGCATTGGTTTTGATCTTCCAAAATTCCCTAGATTCTAGAATGGTCCCAGTGGATTGGAAGGTCACAAATGTAACACAAGCTATTTAAGAAAGGAGGGAGAGAGAAAACAGTGAACAACAGGCCAGTTAACCTGGTATCAGTCATTGGGAAAATACTGGAATCCATTGTTAAGGAAGTGGTATCATGGCACTTAGAAAATCATAACATGATTAGGCAGAGTCAACATGGTTTTGTGAAAGGGAAATCGTGTTTGACAAATTTATTTGAGTATTTTATGGATGTAACTAGTAGGATAGATAAAGGAGAACCAGTGGATGTAGTATATTTGGATTTCCAAAAGACATTCGATAAGGTGCCACATAAAAAGATTAGAGCTCATGGGGTTGGGGGTAATATAATAGCAAGGATAGAGGATTGGTTAACGGACAGAAAACAGAGAGTAGGGATAAATGGATCTTTTTCAAGTTGGCAGTGGGGTGCTGCAAGGATCAGTGTTGGGGCCTCAGCTATTTACAATCTATATTAATGACCTAGATGAAGGGACAGAGTGTAATGTATCCAAGTTTGCTGACGATACAAAGCTAAGTGGGACAGTAAGCTGTGAGGAGAACACAAAGGGCTGGATTTTGTGATTGGGGGTGGGTTGGGGGCGGGTCAGGTGGTCGGCGGGTCCCGCCCCCGCCTCCGATGTGAGGCGGGACAATTGAGCGATTTTGCCCTAATTGGGCACTTGATTTCCAACGTGTGGGAACCCCTCGCCCAATGAGTCTTTTGGTCCTGAAACTCGCCTCTGATGAAGTCATCTATGCAGCTCCATTTAAGGCCTGCAAGCAGCCTTGGTTAATTTTTTGCCTAACTGCTTTGTTACTGAGACTTCTGAAGGATTTTGGTGCAACCATGGCAAGCTCAAGGCTGAAGTGCACACCCCGTTTTGATGAGGACTCCCTCCAAGCTCTGATGGAGGGAGCAAGAGCTCATAAGGAAGTGCTGTTTCCTTCTTCTGGGAGGAAGAAACCTCCCCAGCAGACCAAAGCTGTGTGGCTACAAGTGGCACAGGAGGTGAGTGCCATCTCAATGTGCAGCAGAACCTGGCTGCAGTGCAGAAAGAGGTTTCATGACTTTCTCCGCACAGGAAAAGTGAGTATTCCATCACCATGACCCTCAATCTGCTCCCCATCGCCAGCACTCTGCTTTGGCAACCTCCTCCTCCACATCCCACTTGACTCTTACATCCCTGCTCCCTTAACTATTCCCTCTCTCTCTATGTACACATTCACTTAACTATTTGAGTATACAGGCCTCACACTCCCTATAACTGTTATGCTATGACAACAACTTACAACACACAGGGAGGGCCCTTGGTCTTGGGACCTCACTCTATCTTTGTGTCCTTCTAAGCATCTATGCTATGGATTCTCTACACTCACTCCTTCATTCTCACTCAAACTCCACTTGTGTCCCTCATTGCAGGAAAAGAGAGCCCACAATAAGAGGGAAAGGGCGAAGACAGGAGGAGGGCCACCCTCAATCGCCCAGTTCACCAGTGCAGAGGAGGCGGCCCTGGAGGTTGTGGGAGTCGAGGAGGATGCGCAAGTGGGGGACGGACAGACGGGCATCTTATGGGCACTTATGAGTATCTGCACAATTCAATGTGCATGCAACGTTTATCTCACATGTCAAACTCTTTCCTTTACTCTCCCACAGGACCATCGACAGCCCCCCTCCCCACTGTCCAGGTGGAACAGCCTGAGCCACCAGACTCCTCAGAGGAAGCTGCAACCTCTGAGGGCGCAGCATCATTAGAATTATGCGCACCCAGCACCAGCGCAGACACTCACACCTCGGTGGGACCTTTGGGAGATAGAATAGTGTTGTCACCTGGTGTAGCACAGCTCACAAGTGAGCATCAGCAGATGGTGGAGACAGGGACAGCAGTGGAGAGTCCTCATCGGAGGGTGCAGGACTCTGCCAGCTCGGTTCCGCTGCATGTCAACCCTGTGCCTCCGGGTCCATCCAGAAGGAGAGCGGTGCTGGAGTCTCTGGCAGGTTTTGTCTCCAGGGTCGTTGCGACTGTGGAGCGGATGGAGGAGTCCATCGCTAACATGAGCAGAGCCTTTGTGGAGGCATTGGCGCATGAACACATCACCACGGAAAGGATGGCAACCTCCATGGAAAGGATGGCTACCTCCGTGGTAAGGCTGGCTACCGTAGAGGAGAGGATGGCTACGGTAGAGGAGAGGATGGCTATGGCCATGGAGGAGCTAAGTCGCCAGGGTATTGAAAACATGGTCATTGTTCAGAATAGACTGACATCTCTGGAGGAGCGATGGTCAGCTATTGAGCAGAGAAACCAGACCTTCATGGAAGTCCTCTGAAGTAGGACTGCCAGTGCAGAAACGGCTCCTCATGGTCCCCCTGAAGTGCAGCAAGGTGCTGTCAAGCCACTTGCTAGCTCTGAAGTGGGGCTGTCCCATGAGAGGGATGTTGGTGGCAGACAACAAGGAAGTGGGGGCTCCTCTCCAAGAGCTCACATGACCATGCCACTGCAGAGCCTTCGGTCAGGGCCCCACCAGAGTCCTCACCCAACTGAGATGGGTGTCTCAGCCCCTGCACAGCAGACTGTTGCCTAGCCCACACAGGCTCGCAACCCCAGAGGACGCCCGCCAAAGGTGTTGAGGCAGGAGCAGCATGAAAGTGAGCAAGGGGCCTCCACATCTGCTGAAGCCACAGGGGAAGCACCACGTAGGAGCACGCGTAAGAGGAAGATAAAGCACAAGTAGTCACAAGGGTAGTCACTTGGGTGTTCTGTTTTGTTTAATTTTGAAATGCCATCCGTGAATTTATGTGATAAAATGACTTGATGTAAAACTGTTGACATTGTGGGCTGTGTCATTTCGCAAATGGGACTTCCACATTGAGGGCTGAGGGCGACTTGGAATTGTCAGTATGGTGGTCAGAGTGATAGGAAGCCGCAGGTTCTTGTCCATTGTCGATGGTGTGGTAAGAAGGTGCGAGGCAAATGTGTTTGATTGGGCAGCCTAAGCAAATCTGGCCAAGATCATTGCATCCCTTGCATCCCAGGCAGCAATGTTCTCGTGTGCTGCTGCTGCTGGTTGATCCGCCTCCGCAAGCTGTTCGTTGTCTCCCTCCTCCTCCTCCTCCTCATCCTCATCTGAGGAGGCTATGCGATGAGCCACTTGTACCTCAGGCAGCTGCAAGCCACGATGCTGTGCCATGTTGTGAAGTGCACAGCAGACCACGACGATTCTGGAGACCCTGGCTGCTGAGTACTGCAGGGCTCCACCTGATCTATCTAGGCATCTGAATCGCATCTTCAGCAAGCCGATGGTTTGCTCGATAATGGATCTGGTGGAAATGTGGCTGGAGTTGTAGCGCTCCTCAACTTCGTTGGATGGGCTCCTCAACGGCATCATTAGCCACGTCTTCAGGGGACAGCCCTTGTCTCCAAGTAGCCATCCGCAAAGTTGGTCTGGTGGACTGAAGAGCGGAGGCACACTAGACTGGCGCAGAATGAAGGAGTCATGGCAACTGCCAGGGTACTTTGCGCAACTACGTCAAATTTCCTTATTGTGGTTACACACCAGCTGCACGTTGACGGAGTGGAAGTCCTTGCGGTTGACAAAAATACCTGGATTGTGATGGGGTGCCTTAAGGGCCACATGTGTGCAGTCTACGACACCCTGCACCCTTGGAAAGCCTGCCAGATTGGCAAATCCAAACGCACGCGCCGTTACACTTGCTTGATCCTTGGAGAAATTGATGTAATTGTGCGCGTTGGCAAAGAGGGCATCGGTTACCTGTGTGATGCAAGTGTGTGCGGCCACCTGTCTGCTGCTGATCCCTGGAATGAGCCTGAAGCAAAAAAAGTTGAGTGCGGTGGTGACTTTGACGGCCCCTGGTAAGGGGTATCCACCCGTTCCTCTGGGCTCCAGGTCTTGCTGCAGCATTGCGTAGATGTCACCCACTACCTCTCGCAAAAGACTGAGCCTCCTTTGGCACTGCTGCTCAGTCATGTTGAGGTAGCTCATCCTCTGTCTGTAAACCCTGTTTTGGGGGTATCTCCTGCGGTGACGTCCTTCCCTGCGCTGGTGCCTTCTGGCCTGTGCAGCTTCAGGTGGGTGAGCAGCAGGTTGGCGCTCCTGTTGTTGCTCCTGCTGTTGGTGCTGCTGTTGTTCCGGGTTCTGCTGCTGCGCGGCTGGTCTTCGTCCGAATCTGAGGTCCAGGAGGAAAGGAAAGAAATGTTTTCCTTGCTGCAGGTATATACCTCAGTTGAGGAAGTGCTCAGTCAAGGTGGGGAGAGGGGTTTCCCAGAAGGTCACACTGGAAATAGATCTCAGCTTCAAAACTTCCACAATGAGTAGGCCTGCTAAAAGTTCCCCAGACCTGAGAAAACAAAGTTCTGCCACCTGCAAATGATCATTATTGAAAACTCCTTTTTAATGGTGGAGCTGCAGCTGTTAGTAAGCCATCCACTTGTGAGCCCGCCAGGATTAACTGGCGAGTTCCAGAGCAGACGTGCAGCATGGGGGAAATGAGTTAAACTCAGAAAGGCCTCTCAAAATGGCATTATAGAGGCACTTAAGTGGTTGTTAAGGGCTTTAAGGGCCTATCCCGCCTCTTGGAGGCAGGATCGAAACGGGGTCAGAAAGCCCGCTTTTGGGAAAGTTGCTCAGAGGCGGTCTGGAGGCGGGATTGGAACCCGCCGCCATTTTTTGCAACTTTCCCACCTGACGCGCCTCCAAACCCGCCTCCTCGGGCCTGGCAAAATCCAGCCCAAAGAGTCTGCAAAGGGATATAGATAGACTAAGTGAGTGGTCAGTAATGTGACAGATGGAGTATATGTAGGGAAATGTGAGGTTATTCATTTCGGTAGGAAGAATAGAAAAACAGAATATTTTTTAAATGGTGAGAAACTTTCAAATGTTGGTGTTCAGAGAGATTTTGGGTGTCCTCATGCAAGAATGAGAAGTGATTTCATTGAAACATACAAGATTCTGAAGGGAATTGACAGGGTAGATGTTGAGAGGTTGTTTCCCCTGGCTGGAGCGTCTAGAACTAGGGGGCATAGTCTCAGGATAAGGGGTAGGCCATTTAAGACTGAGATGAGGAGGAATTTCTTCACTCAGAGGGTTGTGAATCTTTGGACTTCTCTGCCCCAGAGGGCTGTGAATGCTGAGTCTTTGAGTATATTCAAGGCTGAGATAGATAGATTTTTGGACTCTAGGGGAATCAAGGGATATGGAGATCAGGCAGGAAAGTAGAGTTGAGGTCGATGATCAGCCATGATCTTATTGAATGGTGGAGCAGGCTCAAGGGGCCATATGGCCTACTCCTGCTCCTAATTCTTATGTTCTAATGTTCTTACATCATCCTTACCCTCACCTGTTGTCTTCTAAGAGGCCCAGGTGCTGGTGGTCATGCTGGTTGCTGAGGCTGTTGCTGCTGCTCCTCCTCCAAATCATGTTCCAGCCGGAACAAAGAAGCAAGAATGGTACCCATATAGAGTAGACAAAGCTTAGTAAGACAACAAAAGTCCATAAGTAGCAATAAGGGAGATGAACACACTCCTGGCAAACCAAAACAGCAAAAGATCCTGTGGTCGAGTGAGCTAAGAGCCCCATTATATTGCTTCAAGAGCTCTCAAACACCTGAGACTGGGTGCAGCATCCACAATTTGGAGTTAAAATGCAGTGGGGGCCAGACAGCTGAGTCTATTTCAGAGGAGTGGACACTCTGGACTAGTGATGTATGTCAAAGGGATTTCCTCGCAGCGTATCCACTTGTTAACATTCAGATCATGGGATTGGCCTGTACAGAAATAATCACAGTCCATTTCTTCCTATTTGTTAGTCGAATTCCGCAAACACCAGTGATTAGGGGTAGAGACCCTCTATCACTCCAGAGTACTCTGTTCTCTTGAAAGGGAAACCCTGTTACTGGAATCAATGAAGTAAATAATTTATCAAATTCATATGTGTATGCAGATGCCCAGTCGCTAATTAGCTGCCATTTATCCAGACATAAGTGTTGACAATTCTTAGTTACCCCACTATAATTACCCTTTTACTCTAGAAGTATTCGTCACGCCTTAATATGTTTTGCTAATGTTGTGGAGTTCTGGTTTCTCGGTTACTGTAACATATGTGTGTTCCTACTGATCAGAGGCCGAGAGCATGTCTGTGTATGGTCTGCTGCCAGAAGTTCCACTTGCTCAACCTGTTTAGTAATTAAATATTTATATAGTTTCAAAAGCTGCTCTGGGGGAACTATATAATTAGCCACATGCAGCTTTCCTTTCAGCTGAAAACGTCATTGGTTTTTATAGCAATAAGGAGTGGTAACAGACTAGCTGAGGAATGTCTCAGTTAAATCCTTCTGGGAATGCAGTAAAATGACCAATTTCTCTTGTCACATGCTGAGTCTGGTTAATCTGACTGTCCACCTGGTAAAATTCACTACAGGTTTCAGGAAATGAGTCACTATTCACGGATTTGCTTCAGTCCCACTGTGATCTTACAGTTGCTTCACTTTATTTTGATTTCCTGTGCTAGCAGTACCAATTAATTGTACCATTAAAAATGTTAAAGCACTGTATATTGTACATTGTTGTACCCCTTAAAAGAGTAGGACATTGGCCCGTATTTGGAAAAATCTGCGCCCTTACCTGAGGGCTCCCGGGACGCACACGCTTCCGGTGCTGGGCCTCTCCAAACTCCAAGTGCGCAGGGCCCACGTATCCCAGATGCGCATGTAGTTCGCAGCATCCCTGGGATCACGTGGGCCATGGGGAGCCAATCATAGAAGGAATCTCCCTTCATACACTTGACAGGAAGACCTGTCAAATGTATGAATGGAGATCAATGAAAAAACATAGTAAAACTTTAAATAAATTTTTTTTTAAATCACATTTTTAAAATGACTTGAAATTACAATAAATTAAGTATTTTAAACAAAAAATTAATTTTTTGAAAAAAATAATTAAAGTTTTTTCCGAGGCTAAAAATAAACTTACCTTTTTTTAAAGTATTTTTAAATGATAAATCAGTGAAAATTTTTTTTTTTACTTTTTTTCAACTCTTATTGTAAGAATTGTAAGGGTTTCCTGCGGGCGGAGGGTCTCCAAAAAGCGGAACTATCCGCCCGCAGAGGCCCTTCTCCAGGGCAGCCGGAGGATCTGTCAAGAGCTTTCTTGACAGTTCAGAAATGCCGGTTTTCAGCGCATGCGCTGTGCATGCCTGAAACCGGCATTTCCGATGTCCCTACGGGTGGGTACACAGCGCGTACACACCCGTAGGGATCGGAATATCTGGGCTATTATCATAGAATCATAGAATCATAAAATGATACAGCACAGAATGAGGCCTTTTGGCCCATCGTACCTGTGCCAGCTCTTTGGTAGAGCTATCCAATTAATCCCACTCCCCTGCTCTTTCCCTTTACTCCTGTAAATATTTTCCCTTTATGTATTTATCCAATTCTCTTTTCAATGTTACTATTGAACCTGTCAAAGGTAACTACTTATTTCTGGATGGGTTTTCTTCTGTTTTCAGGAATGCTTAAAGGATTCCTGTTTCTTTCCTGTTTTAACAGACAAACTGTAAAGTAACTGCTTTGGAGTAACCTAAGTCAAGGGGATCCCCTTGGAGCACATCACCTCTTAACACTGGGGTCAATGATTTGGTCTGTTTCTACACTGATTGGGACCTATCATTTTTTGGTGCTCTGTCTCTGCTAAATTTTTGCTAAAACATACAAAGCAGACACGGTCCCAAGAGACACTTTTGGCTGATGTCATCCCCCAAGCACCCTCTAAATTGTCCAATTAACAGAGCTTTGAGTTGTACCATAACTAAATAACTAACCAATTATAGCTCTGTTTTAACTCTGCTTTCTTTTTCTTAATATCACCTTTCTCTCGGCTTTATTTTTTTTTAAAAGATTTTTACTGTGTATCATAGTGCCATGCAGTTAACTACAATTGAATTATTGTAATCTCAGATTCTATGAATGTGACAGTGTGGAGCAATATTTAGAAGCAATATTGGAAGAATTGTGCATTCAAATCTGTAACAAGTCCTACTGTTGAAAAGTCAATATTTGCATAAGTGCCTGAGTGTGCAGTGTAAGTTTAGATTGGGATGAAAGAAGGGAAGGTTGAAGTTAAAGGTTAAAGATCAGAAATTTAAATTTTCACCACTTACATTCAGTTACCTATGGCTAGGAGGCACTTCTTCATTCATTACTGCTTCACTTCTGTGAATTCTTTTGTAAATCAGAGAAATTGGTGGGTAAAGGTTTTATGATAGACATGTCTTTTGAACCACAAAAATTATGTGTTATTTTCTTTTTTACTTCATTCCTTTTATCCTAACCCTGCAGGAATTAAGGCTATTTTCCCAGAGTATATCTTAAGAATTAATGATGAACTCTTCCATATGATGTATAAAAGAATATACATTTAAAAAGACAGCTTTGATGACTGAAAATGTAGGAGGTAAATTGAAATTTTTCTGCCCTTTATTTCAGGGGAATTTCTCTCTATTTTCCCACTCATTTTTTTCTCTGGGTCATGCTCCAAACACAGTTGAAATGATAGGTGAGTCTCAGCAAAGCTACTCTGAATTGCAGAGGTAAGTGAGAGTGGGCTAGTTAGAACTTGCTCTTTATTTTCCCCATCTTCTTTGCCTCTGTTCAGCACCTTCCTGTAATTATATAACTGAGATGCAGAAGTTTGGTAAGTAGGGGATTGAACCTAGCCGAACCCTCAAGGCCACCAGCATTACAGCATCAGTGGATTGCTCCACTGTGCTGCCTCAGGTAAAGCCACATTTTAGATTTACTTTTGTGTTTGATTTACTTTGTCAGTAATTTCAGGTTCAATTTAGATGTTAAGGGATCTTTGACTAAACTGGAGTATATTTGCTTCCCTGATACCTTACTGGATGAAAGTATTGTCCAGTGCAGTTAAGTTAAGCAGATCAAGAAAGTCCGAGGTTTGATCACAGCTGGGCAACATTTTATAATTGATAGTGTCCTGGCATAGAGAGGCAACAGAAATAAAAATCAGACTGGGCTCCTGATTGCTATCCGATGACCCTGTTGGAAAGGTACGTGTGTGACTGTTGAGTGAGGACAGGATGGCATTCACTCTATGGTATGACAGCTATTTAATACTTTGTCCCCTTAGCGCCTCCCATTAGCACCAGTAGATGGCGCTAATGGGGCACTAGACCAGTATCACTGGGGCGAGGTGAATCCAGCGCTGCGCGCCAAATCCGCCCACCCCCCCCCCAACCATAGCGCCGCCGGTAAAAAGTATTGCCGGGAACGTCAATGCCAGGGAGATCGTGACGTCAGTGAGCGTGCATGCTCACTGACTGCCCGATTTGCAAAATTGATTCTGGCCACTTACCTCACCGCCTGGAGTAAACACCAACAGGGAGAGCTGGCGTGCAGCACCAGGAAGCCGGTTCCAGGGACGTTATTTAAAGGGATCATCAGTAATCACTCGCAGCTGTAGGTTAGTGCAGTTTCAGTGGTTTTTTGTTACTTTCAACCACTGCAAAAGTTTCATTCAGTTATTTCAAGGTTCTTTTGTATCAGGAGTCTTCTGGCAACTAAAACGTAGCTACATTTTTTGTTCAAAGATTCAAACTGCTACACTTGGTAACATTAATGGGGGCTGTACTGGCAGTCAACCTCGCCCTCCAGGATCTATGGTGGAGGGAGTGGAGGCAGCAAGAAAGACTAGAACATGTGCCCAGAAGGAGGAGGAGGGCCATCAGGCCTCTCAACAGGAGGCCTTACGCTCCGAGGATATTCCGAGAGCACTTCTCCTACCTCCAATTAAGCGAGGAGCAGAGTATTAGAAGGCTCTGCTTCAGCAAGGGGTTGGTCACAGAACTCTGCCACCTCCTGCAACCAGACCTTCAGCCTCAGATCAGGGCGACCACGGCTCTCCCAGTGGCAGTCAAGGTCACCGTCACCCTCAATTTCTTCGCCAGCAGATCCTTCCAGTCTGCAACAGGAGACATAGCTAACATCTCGCAGTTCGCCGTCCATCGCTGCATCCGGGAGGTCACAGAGGCTCGCTATAGTAGGAGAAGGGACTACATTTCCTTCCACATCACCAGAGAGAAGCAGGACAAGCGTGCATGTGGCGCCATTGACTGCACCCACGTGGCTTTGCAGGCACTGCATAACAATCCTGAGATCTTCCGTAACTGCAAAGGCAACCACTCACTTAATGTGCAGTTGGTGTGCGACCACACACAGCGAATCCTCACTGTCAATGCCCCTATCCTGGCAGTGCCAGACCGATGTGCCAGCTCTCTTCCAGCCACAATGTCAAGCTCGTGGCTGGCTGCTCAGAGACAAGGGCTATCCGCTCTCCACCTGGCTCATGACTCCCCTCCGCAACCCCAACACACCTGTCCAGCAATCATATAATGAGAGCCATGCTGCCACCAGAAGCATCATCGAGCAGACCATCTGAAGCAACGGTTCCACTGCCTTGTCCGCTCGGGAGGAGCCCTCCAGTACTCGGCTGAGCGGGTGTTCCATTTCGTGGTGGTCTGCTGCATGCTCCACAACTAGGCCATCATGCGGGCCAGCCCTTGCCACCAGGGATTGCGGGACCACCTCAGGAGATGGAAGAGGGAGAGGAGGAGGATGAGGAAGAAGAGGAAGATGAAGAGGACGATGAGGAGGACAAGGAGGAGGAGGAGGAGGAGCAATGGAGGAGGCAGCCACTCAATCGGCCTTCCGGAAGGGAGGTCCGTGACCGTCTCATCAGACTGCGGTTTAAATGAATTAAACCCCAGTGCCCATTGCTCAGCACATCCCCATCATTCCATCCCTGTCGCAGGCCGTTTTACAGCGCAAAGCTGAAATGAGAGACACCTTAAATAATCCAAATTGAATTAATAAATTTATCAAAAACCAGTGAACACATATTTACACTAAAAATATTAACTAATCACCCCACTAAAAATATTAACTAATCACCCCTGTGCAATCCCTTAGTGCCTGTCTTTACTGTGCCTTTGCCTACTCTAGTGCTCCTCAGAAGTGTTGGCCCAGTGGCTGCAGTAGGGCTGGTGGAAGGCTGCTGAGTGTCCATGCAGGAGACTTCAGATGACCTTGCAGGATGCCCCCGATCAGCTCTGGGCCTGGAAGGCCCGGCTGTAGACTGCACCACCTCAGCATGGGCGGCAGCATGTCTGGGCTGGCTGGATGACAGGCAGCAACAAGGGCAATGAAGGAGTGGCAGTGGTGGGAGCAGGAATGCTGTCATCCTGAGAAAGGACAGCAGGTTCCTGTTCCACTGACCCACCGCCACTCCCGCGGGGCAGCACCTCAGCATCCCTAACAATCGGTTGGAGCACAGATTGCTGGCCTGCTGAGTCACCATGAAAGCCCCGGTTGACGGTGGTAGACCCAGCCACGATGGCAGCATTCAGAGCTTGTGTGGCATCAAGCTGAGGCTGCATGAGAGCAGTCTGAGATTGGATGCCACCAAGCATAGACTGCATTACAGCACGAAGACGTTGCGTCGCTTCCGCCTGTGCTGCAATGGAAGCTGCCAGATCGTCCATCATACGCAGCATCAGGTCTGGGTTGCCACGGTCTCTCTGGGAGTCTACCATCCTTTGCAGACTGCAAATGATGGGCTCCATGGTGTGCGCAGAGCCTTGTGCAATGTTGGAGGTGGACTCCTGCACGCTCCTTACCATTGCCGAGAGGCTTTCGGGCACCCTTGCCATTGCACCTATCATCTCCGTGTGCATGCCCATCACCCTTCTTCTAAACGCCTCCTCATCAAGGTCCTCATCTGAGTCCTGTGCAGTAGAACTCACGCGCGAACTCGTCCTCCAGGGAGCTAGCCCCCAAGCTATCCTTTCCCCTGGCCTTACTGCAGCCCACTTGTCCCCGGTGCCTCAGCCAGTGCAGATCCCACTACTATACTAGCCTCTAAAGAATGCGTAGTGCCAGTATCTGAGCTGGTGTCTGCAGGTGAGAGATGCAGTGACGCGGTGTGTTCTTCCTCCTTCTCTGCTAACACCTCGCTCTCTACCGTGCCCTCAGGGACAGGCTGCTTAGGTGCTTGCTGATTATCTGAAAGCATAAAGGCACAAGAGTTGGGTTAAGGTGAGTGGAGGGGGGCAGGAAGGGAGAAATGCATACAGCATGATTAGCTGGAAAGTGCGAAACGCTTGTGGGGTGAGGGGGAAGTGGGATGTGAGAAGAAGGAGTAGGAATGAACATACCGTTGTTGTCCCCACCACCTGGTGCCCAATGATTTGCAGCACTTGATTCTCCAGCGCAGACAATGGTTGGATTTCGGCCTGTTTGCTGTCTGTGCGCTCCTGCTCCCTTCTGCTGTGTGCCACCTTGGTCGGCAACAGAAAGGAAACTGTGTGAGTGGGTGTGGAGCAATGTGTTTGGGTGATGTGCCTGCCATAGTTGAATAGCTGTCATTGTCTGCAAGGTGTGAGATGTGGGTGTGAGTGTTGGTAGGTAGAGATTGTTGGTGGGTGAGTGCTGGGGGTGTGGTGCTTTGGGCAGTGTGTGCAGATTTTGGTTCAGATGGTGGTATATGGGATTTGTTGAAGCATTCACTCACCCTGACCACCTGAGTGAGGTCGGTAAATTTCTTCCTGCATTGTGTGTGGGTCCTGGGCACCACAGTGCTGCCCGAGACGTGCTGTGCTACCTCCCTCCACATGGTGTGGATGACTTGTGGTGAGGGCCTCCTGCCACTTGCCGGGTAGAGCACCGCCATCCGTCTCTCCACAGTGAAAACCAATGCCTCCAAAGCTTCATCGGAGAATCTGCGGGCTCTCTCCCTGGGGCATGGATCTGCCATGAGCTCATCTGTTTCAGTCCTCTGGCTCCTTCTCCTTGTCCTGCTTCTGCTTCTGCTTGCTGAGCCAGCTGCCCAGCCAGCAATGCTGAGTACTGCAGCATCAATGAACCTCCCCTTTAAGAAGTGAAAAAAGCCTGTGTCAATGATGAGTTGTGATTAGACTGCACCCAATATTGGTCCACCCTTTGAGTGTAATGCCAATGAACTTGTGCTTTAAGACTTGATTTAGGACTCCAATCATTTTATTGAGCAGTGAGCACGAATTTTGCATGCAGTCTAAAGCATTTGCGCCTGGCACTAATTCTTCAACTTTTCTACTGACACCGCCCATTCCTTGGCTATAACGAACTTCTAGCCCTAATTGTCTAGACTCCAAATGAAGATTGGCCCTTGGCAAGGTATAGGAATACTGCAAGTAAGAGTCAGTGCCTTCAGATGAAGAGGACAAAAAAAAGGGTGGGGAAAAAAGTGCACAATTTAGCTTAAAAGCGCTGTTTTAGTGAAACCATGATAAACTCAGGAAATATATGACTACATAGAAATACATAGAAGTTACATCATGGAAACAGGCCGTTCGACTCAACCAGTCCATGTCAGCATTTACCCTTCACACGAGCAAATAGTTCTAATCACATTTACCCACTCTGTTCCCATATCCCTTCAAACCCCTTTACTTCATCCACCTATCCAATCTAATCTTGAATGTCGATATAGTTCCTGCCTCAACCAGTAACCCTGGAAGTGAATTCCACAGCCTCACAACTCTCTGTGCAATTAAGTTTCTCCTGTCCTCTGTTTTAAATCTCTTACATTTAATCTTTTATTTATGGTCTCATAACAGGTTGTTAAATTATATAGAATAACATAACTCTTTAGTTCTTGTGATAGGACACTGGAATCCCATACCAAAGACTTATACTTGTATCTGAATTTTATTGATCATTTTCTCCATTACCAGAAATGAACTGCGGATTAATTACAGAACAGGAAAATATCCCTGCATACTGTCAATGTTAATTGCTATTAATGGCAGAAAAAAAGATTTATCTCCATACCTCGATACTGGAGAAATCGAAGTGTGAAATATTTAATTGCAAGCCTTAATCTGAGATGTCGACTTGTGACTAAAACAAACATGGTGAGAAAGAGCAACCCACAATCATCACCTGTGCAGTGGGAGATGGCCCAGCTGTTTAATCTTGTTAGTCTTTCTCTTTCTCTGCGCGTTATCCAATTTTTCTCTTGTTTTCTTATCTTTCTGACTTGTTCTCCCTTTCCCTTATTTGTTTTACTTCTCAGATGTAGCTGGCTGTAAGATTTGGATTTGTTTTCCCCTCCTTTCTCTCATTGGAGGGTAAAGAAAACAGGAGAGCATTATGCATGCAGGTCTATCCCAGCACGCTTAGCGATAGTGACTGCCCCAGCGCACATCAGGAAATTGTGGGAGCTCACAATTTTCCGATAATCACTGGCGAGCGACAAGGTTCTTCATCACTGCCCCTGCTTGAAAAATTGCCCCAGAAAAGTTTTCTTCAATGTGCCTTCCAAATGCAATTCCATTTCACAGAAATATGCAACAAATGTAGGCTACTGATTAACAGTAGCTTTTTTGGAGAAATATTTGTAATTTGGCTCAAGAACCTGGTTAAATCCGAATACATCTCAACTACTAAAATTTTGATTATTATTATTAGGATCTAAATCTCCTGCTGCCCTAATACCAATACTGCACTAGGAAAACAGACCAAACTGTATTAAAAAAACATAAATTATTCAAGATTGAATTTGCTTTGCAGCTTACGCGTTATATATCATTCTTATTACATTTTTGCCTATTTTGCTTAGATTATAAAAGCCATTTTCATGGCATCTGTGTAGTGCTATATGCAACTGGCAGACAACTGACTGCACTTGAGGTGACATTGAGCTCGGTGACAGTGGTGCTCTGTGCAGTCATGCTTGGAAACATGGAAACACTTTGCTCAGGGGCAGCTCATTTCTAATTCAATGAGAGAGCTGGTGGGAGCGGCATTCTCTCACAACATTAAAGAGAGTTAACAGTAACTTTACAATGTTCCCAGGAAGGCAACAAACTGCCTGGCACATTTGAAATTGTTGCTTTGCACCGTTATGTAATTATCCAGCCCAGTTCAAAGCTGCAATGGTGTGAGACTATTTAGCAGGGGTGGTCACTTTAATATGCTTGGGAGTTAGAGCACCAACCTAGGACATCAGCCTGACTCCTGAGTTATACTTAATTTTCCAGTTCGGACGAAGGGTCATCGACCTGAAATGTTAACTCGGTTTCTCTCTCCACAGATGCTGCCTGACTTGCTGAGTATTTCCAGCATTTGCTGTTTCTATCCTGAGTTATACTGCTATTTCACATTACTGCATCAGCAAAAAAGTAATGGTACAACTGCAGCCAAGCACGGGGGGAAATTTTTGGGAGGTCAGCGGGCGCGTTCAGTGACGGGTCGGGTGGGAATTTTATTTTTGACATCGGGTCAGGATTCCGCTGCCAACCCGCTGCCACGCGACTTTTCCAGATGTCGGGTCTGTCAGGGCTGAACAGACCCGACATGCAGCGGTGGGGGAGGCAATTCAAGTCATTATGACCTTGTTAACAGCCCATTAAAAAGTATTTTGAGCTCTCCTTACCATTTTATGAGGTTGCCCATGGGTTCCACGCTGCTTGGAGATCAAGTCAGGTAAGGAGGTCAGGAGTTGTATGGCCATGGAATCATCTCGTTACTTGACAGCTGAAAATGTGCTGTAAAATCTCCCATCTCACAGCTGTTCACTTTCCAAACTCAGAAGCTGTTGCTTACTGCATTTGGAAGACAGATTGAGCTTTATGCAGGTTGCAAGTGTTTGGAATAAACTCTCCATCCACTGTCACCTCATTGGAACAACCTCTATCACCAATGACTGATCGATTATGTCATCTCAAGTTCACCTGCCATCTATTACATCAGCATCGGTGCCCTTGAAACTGTCTCGCCTTGGTCCTCAGAATCCCACCACGATCAGCCCCAACACCAGCAGCACCAGGCACACCAGCAGCACCAACACCAACACCAACCTTCTCCGCAATCACCTGATGCTGCACATTACAGAGGGCATCAGCAACCGACCATGTTGCTGCCCGGGAGACCAGGGGTGGCCTCATCATGGCCAGATTTACTGCACTTGACACTGTACACCCTGGCTGCCACATGATGCACCAGGTTGGCACCCCCCCACACAAGCACCATAAAGCATCCCTACAGTTCCCAAGTCATTCCTTTCACAATCATCACCACTGGGACGTACCGTTATGTCTCACCATTCACTGCAACTCACTAGGCCACTTCCAAAGGTGCACACAAATCTGTCCAAGAACGCAAAGTGTTGAAAATAAAGGTTTCAATGTTTGACAGCACATTAACAGAAACTTTAAACAGAAACAGAAAATGCTGGAAACACTCAGCAGGTCAGGCAGCATCGGGGAGAGAGAAACAGAGTTAACGTTTCAGGTCGATGACCCTTATTCAGAACTGGAAAAAGTTGGAGAAGTAACAGATTTATAAGCAAGTGTGGATCAGTGAAAGGGAGGAGGGGAGGAAAGAACAAAGGGAACATCTGTAATAGGCTGGAAGGCAGGAGAGATTGACTGACAAAAGAGATGATGGTGCAAGGCAAAAGGAGATGGCAATGAGACAAGTTCAGAAACAAAGGATGACTCTAGATGAGGTGTAAATGGCAATGGCAGAATCATCAACAGCTGCCATGTGAGAGAAAACAGAAACTTTACATGAACATTGGCTAAAACACCCAATTGCCTACCCTTGTGTGTTGTTAGTTGGTATGATTGCACTAGGATGAGGGTGAGAGTGAGGGGTGGCTAGTGAGATGGGGAAGTGATAATGTAGATAGAGAGGGATGGGTGGAGGTGCAAGGTAAGTTGGTGTGAGTGAGGATGTGCAGGAGTAGGGTAGGGAAGGCAGAGTGATGGGGATGTGATGAGTGGCACAGCAGGATGAGGTTGCGTGTGGCTTTGTACTAACGTTTTGTGATCTACTGAGATCATTGAAAGGTTTGCGCCACTGCAGCCTGGTCCTCCTGATGACATCCCTGCTTGTGCATCCCTGCTTGTGCCCTCCTGTGCAATGTGCAACCAGGCTGCATTGGTCTCCTGGGGAAGTCTCTTCCGCCCATGGGAAGGGAAGAGAACCTCCCTACGTGCTGTGACTCCCTCCATAAGCATATGGAGGGAGTCATGAGAGAGCCTGGGTGCAGCCGTGCACCTCTGTGCAATGCTTGTCAGTGTTTGCATCACCTCAATCCTGTAGAACACTGACAGCACAACTGTCAAAAACAATTTGGCCATGGTCCCTTTAAGGAAACCGGCTGATGACGCATCATCAAATGACGTCATCAGACCTGCTTCCTTCAATTGGCTGGGAAATGCGCTGGGCGGGCTTAACAAGCCCAATCTCCGTAAAATCATTCTACACAGTGGGCTGGAGCCAGCAGCGGGGTCAGGACCCGCACCAACGTCGCCCGTCCTGGGTAGGAGAAATCGAGGCCCACATTTTTGAACGTTTTACAGAGGCTAGCACTGATTAATGCAGGTTTAACATGGAGGACAGATTGTGATCCTCCAGGGGACCAAACACTGTAATTCAATTAGTACCATTCCTAAAAGCCAGATAAGTCATTTGAGCTTTAAAGTGATATTTGCTTAGCAGCTGTAAAATAAAATGTTTCTGCAGACAGTCTCCCTGACGCCTAAAGGTAATGCATGCAAAATTACAAAATACCTATCTAATCTTATTTTTGACATCCTAGGTCAGTTGCCTTTTTTGGCAAGACATTTTTCATGGTCCCAAATGTTCTCGAACCATCTTCTTTCACACAGCATTTAATTATCCCTTTCTGTATTGATTCTTATAACTCTCAGTTTTTTGTCCTAGCATTTAAAAAATTCAACAAAGCATTAATTGATACAGCTAAAAGTCTATTCCACATATCCATAACTCTGCAGGAAGAAAACTCAAATCCCCCACAGTGTCAGTTCACTTAATACTCATCTTCTCGCACTGTGCTCACAGTCCAAGGTAAACAATGTGATTACACATACGTTACCCATTCTTCTTAAACATTCTTTAACAGTGGGATCATGTCTCCTCTCAATCTTCTTTTCTCTAATGAAAAATAATTCCATCCTCAAATAATATTGAAACCTGGTGGTCTGTATTGGTTCTGTGCCAGACCACGGGACTGAATTATTCATGGTAGGGGATTTTTGACACCCTATGGCTACTCTTGGCAACTACAGATTGGCATTGGATTGGTACTGTTCAAGGAAATGCCCTGTCCTGCTGAAAGAGGAAAACATGGAAGCAGAAAAGTAACAGAAATGAAAATATAAAGAAGAATTTACAGAAGCAAGAGATGTCTGCAGAGGGTGCTTGTATGAGATTTCTATTTGCGAGGAAATCATAAAGAATGCTTATCATATAGGTTATGGTATATTACAGATTGTTAAAGTGGGAGATAACTATATAACGTTAAAGAAGAAAGTTTGCACAAAGAGTTCCCCAGTAAGCTGATCTTAGTAGTGATTTTACACAGGATATTTTAAACAGGAAATTCTCACCACAACCACAGAATATTCTCATTAATTCCAGATTTGAAGCAGTTGCCTTGTTGTCTGAGGCACATTTCAAACAATGTGAAATTAATCTACTCCTGAGGTGTAATTGTTTCAAGGATGTTGAAATTAAGTACATGTTCACTGTGTTTTGTTATTTGGAGAACAAATGAAACAACAAAATGTGGCCAGATATTACAGTTGCTTTTCAATTTCCAAGTATATGATTGGTGCCGTCTTTATTATTTATCCGGTCAAACAAATTGCATCTAGTATGGGAGCCACATCCTAGCTATCCATTTCCATTGGCTCATGGCTGTGGAGCAATGAAATAATGATTTGCTAAAAAAAAGAAATGCTTTGAATAAGGAATACCAGGCAAACAGGGCAGGAAAAAAATTCTCTATGTCTAATCCCAATGTAAAAAGGCTGACACAGAAAATATGTAGAACAGTGGACTGCACCCAGTTGTTGACCTTCAGTGCTGGTCCTGGCAAAGTTGGCAGAGTCAGTGAGAGATCTTCAATCCTCAGGGATTGGACCACAATCTTGGCCTGGACCCCAAAATGTGATCTTTACTGTTTTGATGTAGCCTTTGCCAAGGTTGGAGGGGTGGGGAACGGAAGTGATGGAACGGTACAATACCAATCCCCCTGTTTGTTGGCTGGAGAAGTAGATGTGAAATTGCATGAGGTGGTTGTGTGGATGATTGCCCTGTTTGGGACTTCAAGGCATCTATCCAAGAGAATATCAGTGCATCATTCCTGGCACCTGGAGCTCTGCCTGTATCTAAGGTGATCAGGTTCAACACAGAGGCATAAGAAAATGGCACACTTTAAGAAGTCTGTCAAGTTAAGATTACCCAACAATATCATATATCAGATAGAGGGCTCAAGATGGAATGTCAATGAGTGTTGCCTGTCAACCTCTTCCACGTTTTTTGCCTGCCTATGTCAAGCCCTCACACAAACCCAGACCTCTTTCATTGCATTTCATGCATATCCATCGTGTGTCCGTACACACCTTCAAGATGCAATATATAATACAAAGACTTGCCACACTCACATCTTCCAAGGGTACTATACCTCAAGTCATTATAAAACAATCTTTAATGACACCCAGGCTGGCAGGTAAGTTGTGCATATGTCTGCTACTGTGTATGTGCTTCGTTAACTTCCAGCATCTCAAGACTACTTTTCTGCTCATACACCAAGATGACATATTAAGAACCCAAACCTAATTTGCAGAAAGGCAACCCTGATGAAACATAGTTGTGGAAGGCACACCTTCTCTGACATGCTCAAGCAGCTCTGGCAAGGTCAGTGGACACCTATACTTGGTGATGGTGGATCGATGTGATCACCTCGGGTAAACTGAAAAATGGTGAAAAAATTCAACGTCACTGTCACTTGCAAGCCAGAGGACGTACACCTTTAAGACTTTCTGAAGAACAGCAAATTCATTTGGGATTGTGCCCATTTTATACAGGCACGCCACAATGATGAACTGCTTTGGGTGCAACTATTGGGAAATACAGAGGAGGAAGAGAAAAGAAGCCCAGCCTTAATTCACACATCTTTGTAACCTTTAATGAGGCTTGCACACTCCGGCGGCCTACAGTTCTACATTTCAGTATTTAACTGGCTCTTGAATGATTCTAAAGTTTTTGCCTTCACCATCTTACCCGAGAGTCTATTCCAAGAGTAGAATCCTTTGGGTGAAGAAATTCATCCTTTCACCCATTTGAGCCGATGCCCCCTTGTCCTACTATAATGGCTTAGCGTGAAGTAATGCTGCGGATTTACCTTTTCTATACCATTTACTATTTTATATACTTCTATAAAGTCACCTCAGTCACTTTCTTCCATAGCTCAATCCTCGAACAATGAGGTTCAGCTTTCTAGCTGCACAGTGCATTGCCTCCAGGGTTTAAACATTTCCCTTGTGCCATTGCGCAGGAGAGATTTACGCTGTGCACCAGCTGTAGCACAGTTAAACCCATTCTTTATGAATATTTTATGATTTCTGCACACCAAGCTCACAGAGGAAATCTTCCCTTGGGTGACCAAAAGCAGACACAGTAGATAAAACCAAGCAGTTACTTCTCTGTAAAGTTAGGACTGAAATAATGGCCTGGATTTTAGTCCAGAGGCACATTCCATGCGGTGGGGGGGCAGGGGGGGTGGGCGGGTGCTGGCTGTTTTCAGGTCGGGAAACCCAGAATAACAGGTTTCCCGAATGTCCTACAGTTTTTAACTGCAGGGCTCCTTTAAAAAAAATTCTGTTGGTTTCCTGCCCACAGGCAGCCTGCTTGACAGGCTGGAGGCCTGCCGGGCAAGGAAGCCTGCAGCACAAGACCGCCTGCAGCACAAGGCCACAGCTGAGGAGAGCAGGTAGATGTAGCGGGGGGCGGTCCTGATCGCAAGGTGTCCCGATCGCGATGGGGGGGGCGGTGTCCAATCACGGGGGGGCACGGGGGGGTCCCAACCACGGGGGTCGACTGGTGGTTGGGGAGAGCAGATGGTGGTCGAGGGGAGCAGATGGTGGTCGAGGGTGGTCCTATCGCAGGGGGGGTGGGGGTAAGCAGACAGATCGTGGTGGGGGGGAGGGGTTTACTGGGTAGTTTATTGGGCCTGGAGGAAGCAGTCCTGTTCCTCCTGGCCCACAAGCAGTGCCACAAAGGCACCGACCTGATGGATCCAGCCCTGCTCGCCTCCTTTCACCTGCCAGATTTCCTGAGGCCAGGGAAATTCAACCGACACGAGTTATAAATAAAATGACTATTAAACGGAAGGCAGGCAGCCTCATTATAATATTTAAATGACCAACCCGCCCCCCACGAGTGGATTGGTCGCCCGCCCCTCATCCCGCCTCTGTTAAAACTGGAAGTGGGCGAGGTTGGGTGCCTGTTTCAGATTTTTAACATTTTAACATCCCACCGAGCCCAAACCCACCCGTTTTTGGGGGTTAAAATTCCCCTCAATATCTTGAGTTACTAGTACTGAGATCCAGCCTCTCATTTATACTAGAAACCCAAAAACTGCTCCAATATTTTTTACCGATCCAAAACAGTGTTGCATAGTAATGTGATGAAACTTTACATGTGACATTTTCCTCTGCTTTGCATCTCAAGTACACTTATTATTCGGGTGCAGAGCAATGAAGAAATGGGTAGATCCTTGTCCTATTGGTACTTCACAAGCCCTTCTTGCCATGGTGCTGGTGGGGCTGCTTCATATCACCTCAATGAAGCATAAAGATGTAAATTTAATTTAAATGGAGGTCAAGTGATGTTACAGTGACCTGTGGCAACTTTCCTCCATTTCTGCTGGTCACAGGTCAGTTACAGGCTGCTCACATTCAGTGTGCTAATTCTGCATTTCTAATGCTAAAAAAACTTAGAGACAGATACAAAGGACTAAAAACAGTGGAAGCCCTAGAGGAGTATAGAAAGTGCAGGGGGGTACTTAAAAAAGAAATTAGGAGAGCGAAGAGGGGGCATGAAAAAACACTGGCAGGCAAAATAAAGGAAAATCCTAAGGTGTTTTATAAGTATATTAAGGGCAAGAGGATAACCAGGGAAAGAGTAGGGCACATTAGGGACCAAAGTGGCAATCTGTATGTAGAGCCGGAAGATGTAGGTGAGGTTTCAAATGAATATTTTGCATTTGTGTTCACTACGGAGAAGGATGATGTAGGCATAGAAATCAGGCAGGGGGATTGTGATATACTTGAACAAATTAGTATTGAGAGGGAGGCGGTACTAGCGGTTTTAGAAGGCTTAAAAGTGGATAAATCCCCAGGCCCAGACAAGATGTATCCCAGGCTGCTGTGTGAGTCAAGGGAGGAGATTGCAGGGGCTCTGACACAAATTTTCAGAACCTCTCTGGCCACAGGGGAGGTGCCAGAGGACTGGAGGACAGCTAACATAGTACCATTATTCAAGAAGGGTAGTAGGGATAAACCAGGGAATTACAGGCCAGTGAGCCTAACATCAGTGGTAGGGAAATTATTGGAAAAAATTCTGAGGGACAGAATTAGTCTCCACTTGGAGAGGCAAGGATTAATCAAGAATAGTCACCATGGCTTTGTCAGAGGGAGATCATGTCTAACCAATTTGATTGAATTTTTCGAGGGGGTGACTAGGTGTGTGGATGAGGGTAGTGCAGTTGATGTAGTCTACATGGACTTCAGTAAGGCTTTTGACAAAGTCCCGCATGGGAGACTGGTCAAGAAGGTAAGAGTCCATGGGATCCAGGGCAATTTGGCTCATTGGATCCAAAATTGGCTCAGTGGCAGGAGGCAGAGGGTGATGGTCGAAGGTTGCTTTTGTGACTGGAAGCCTGTGTCCAGTGGTGTACCGCAGGGATCGGTGCTGGGTCCTTTGCTGTTTGTAGTGTACATTAATGATTTAGATATGAATGTAGGTGTATGATCAGTAAGTTCACAGATGACACGAAAATTGGTGGAGTGGTAAATAGCGAGGAGGGAAGCCTCAGGCTACAGGACAATATAGATGGGTTGGTTAGATGGGCAGAACAGTGGCAAATGGAATTTAACCCTGAAAAGTGTGAGGTGATGCATTTTGGGAGGACTAGCAAGGCAAGGGAATACACAATGAATGGTAGGACCCTAGGAAGGACAGAGGATCAGAGGGACCTTGGTGTGCATGTACATAGATCCCTGAAGGCAGCAGGACAGGTAGATAAGGTGGTTAAGAAGGCATATGGGATACTTGCCTTCATTAGCCGAGGCATAGAATATAAGAGCAGGGAGGTTATGATGGAGCTGTACAAAACGCTAGTTAGGCCACAGCTGGAATACTGTGTGCAGTTCTGGTCGCCACACTATAGGAAGGATGTGATTGCATTGGAGAGGGTGCAGAGGAGATTCACCAGGATGTTACCTGGGCTGGAGCGCTTCAGCTATGAAGAGAGACTGGACAGGCTGGGGTTGTTTTCCTTAGAGCAGAGGAGGCTGAGGGTGGACCTGATTGAGGTGTACAAAATTATGAGGGGCATAGATAGGGTAGATAGAAAGGAACTTTTCTTCTTAGTAGAGGGGTCAATAACCAGGGGGCATAGTTTCTAGATAAGGGGCAGGAGGTTTCGAGGGGATTTGAGGAAAAACTTTTTCACCCAGAGGGTGGTTGGAATCTGGAACTCACTGCCTGAAAGGGTGGTAGAGGCAGGAACCCTCACAACATTCAAGAAGCATTTAGATGAGCACTTGAAATGTCATAGCATACAAGGCTACGGACCAAGTGCTGGAAAATGGGTTTAGAATAGATAGGGCTTGATGGCTGGCGTGGACACGATGGGCCGAAGGGCCTCTTTCTGTGCTGTATAACTCTATGGGGGAAAAATTAGGTCACGCCCCATTTGGGGCGCAAATATCGTCTGGACGCAAACATTAGCGCCTGGCGCTAATTATCGGCACTGACTGGAAACTTCACTTTTACTGCCCCGGGAGGTGAGTGGAGCGCTAAATCAGGCGCTGCACACCTGTCTTAAGGCGCAAAGGCCAAGGAGTGAGGCGCTAACTCAGAGCGCTGGCGAAGCTCATGTAATGTCAGTCAGCAATGGAACACACACACAATGGCACGGGCCAGTTCTTAAAGGGGATGGTTAATCTTGCTTTCCATCCACATCCTGTTCATTGCAGCCTTGAATCTCGGCCTGGAGAGACTTGCACATCAAATGTGCTGGAAAGAACAATGGAGAGTACCAGGCAAAGAGCTCAGAGTGCAGCTCCCATAGTCTCTGCTAAATCGATACAAGGAATGGCAAATCAAAATGAACCTGCAAAGTGCTGCTCAGTACCCAAAACTCCTTCACACAACGTTGAATCTCTCCAGAAGTCTCTCCCTCTCTCTCTCAGAATGCGTAGTTCAAAAATGCCACCAACAATAAAAGACAGGAAGAGGCCCCCTTTAAATAGCGCCCCCCCCAGCCCCACAGCGATTGATAGCGTTCCAGTCTTCTGGTCGTTGGATGCGCCAGGCGGTAAGGCAGGGGGCGCCACTCAATTTCCGCTCCGGGGCGCCACAAGGGCGTTGCACCATGGAATGACGTCACAATCTGCGCGCGCAGGTGGTCGCAGCGGTAAAGTTTAGCGCCGCCGCACAATCTCTAGTTAAGTTCCCGAGCGGCGCAAACATCGCTGCGCCCAGGCGTTAGCGGCTTTGCGCCCCATTAGCGCCCTCTTAAGGCGCTAACGGGAGGCGCAACCAACTGAATTTTTACCCCTTTGACTCTATGGGCTGGATTTTGATACTGGGGATTGATGGAGGCGGGACTCCCACTTTTTGGGTTGTAGTCCCGCCTCCATCGACTTGTGGCCAACCCACTGTATTTTCACTTGATTGGCCTTGTTGAGCCTGCCCAGCGAGCTCAGCAGGCCAATTAAGGGCCACCCGGCAACAGGTGATGTCACAGATTGACATTTCATCTGTCAAGAGCTTTTGACAGATGAAATATCAGCGTTTGACAGCTTTGTGAAGCTGTCAAACACTGACAATCTGTCTTCTAACTTGAGTCCTTCCTCTCAGGCTGAGTTAGAAATCATTCCAGCACAGAAAACAAAGGCTGCAGTTTTTGACAGCACCACGGCCATTGTGCTTTCTGTGCCGGTGAGATTTCTGACTCCCGAGAACTGAAGGGCTGACACCTGCAGGAGGAAGTTAAGGTAAGTAAAACATTTTGCCACACTTTACACTTACCTTACACCCTTACCTATGCACACATGCACTCATCACTCACCTGGCTACCGGACATATCGACCCCTCCAACCCCTGCAGACCCACGGTCCGCCTCGCTAACTTGGCGTGGTTGGGACCTGTCGGGAAGCCCAAATTTCACGCATCAAAATAGGGATTTGGCAAAAAACTGCCTGTTAACTACCTGTTAACAGGCAGTTTATTGCCACTAAACCCCTTCCCGCCTCGGGGATGCGGGTCCCAGCACAGGTCGGGTACCCGCCTCCAGCGAAACTGGCATGGAGGCGGGTTGGGGGCGGGATGGGTTCGGGACCCCCGAATCTGCAACTTTAACCCCCCCACACACCTCCAAACCTGCCTCGACGGGTCAATGAAAATCCAGCCCTGTGACTCTAAAACGTTGTGGAGCAGTGCATTAATTGATTTTTGGCCATTTTGGTGATTTGAATTGTCCTTTTGCAGTCGGGGGAGAAGCTGCTAAAGAGAGCTGGGTAGTTTGAAATTCACAATCCTTCTTAGTAGAATGGGGTGCCATTCGGTACTCCACTACACCTCAGCTGGTGGGAGGATGAAAAAGATGCTAATTTAGATGACAGGAAATGGTGGCATGATTGGAGGAGGCCATTATTCTGCTGTGTGTAAATAACCCTTCTGGATCTCTTGGAAGCACGTGAAGGATTGGCTCCTGTGTGACCAGGGGTTACCTGCTGCTGTCATGGCTCGTGACCCTCCTGCAGCAACCTTGCACAATAGTGAAGCCCACATATTATAATGTGACACATGCCTCCACCGAGCCATCATTGAGCATGCTGAAACAACACTTCCAGTGCCTGGACAAGTCAGGCAGCATCCTGCAATATAACCCCAGGAATGTTTTTAGGATCATCATGGTTTTCTGTATTCTGCATGATGTCGCCTTTTATAGCACCATGCACTTGGACAAGCTGCAGCAAGAGGCCTCACAAGATGAGCTGGAGAATCTGGCTGAGGAGCCAAAAATCAAACATTAGTGCGGTCTAAAACATTGCACATATTCAACTCCCCACAACCCTGCCACTTTACACTACAGTCTATTCATTTTAATTCAAACCTACTTAAATCAAATGATCTGATTTTTAACAAAAAAAATCCTATTTTCCTATATTATTTCTATTGCTTGATTCAAATGAATGGATAATTCCAATATTTTGAATTATAAGCATTTCCATCCTACAGCTATATCTAAAAGCACACACATTTCCAAATGTTATTGTAATCACTAATGTGGTTTGACAATATTCAGTGGCAGTGCTTCACCTCCATGCAGTTCCTTGAGTAAATAGTAATGAACTGAAATGAATACCCTACGTTATTTACTGTAGAAACTACAACAAAAGGTGAAGAAAATAAATAGGGCTGTTCTGATTTATTTATTGATTGTGCTATTTTTTATAGTTTACATAATTTTAATAAAGTTTTACCCATACAAATAATCACTGGCTATTGGCGGATTTTGCAGTTAATGTTTGAGAATTTGAACAACCTTGGCTCTAAGCAGCAGCCCTCATAACCTGACACCACCTGTCCTGTCACCGATGCTGCATAATCTGATGGGAAACATCGTAAGCAACGACATCCTTATAACCTAACAATGAAATCCAAGTCCTGAGAATAGAATCACCCATTCTCCACTCTCCTACCTCATGTTCCTTCAATACTTTTTATCCAAATCCTTGGCTTTAATTGTTTTGTTCTTCCTTTTCTTTTGACACAAGCAAATGTTCCCTGCCACAAATGATGACAGCCCCTGGCATATATGAGACCACAAAAGCCATGCTTGTTTGATAAATGAAATCCAGTCTTTCACTGTACCAGTATGAATGTTGATCTGCTATCTGGCCCAGTGCAGATGTCTGCTGTTTAAATTATACATCATTAATCCAGGAAACAGATAGTTATCATTTTGGAGCAAGTATTTCTCTTTTCTAATTAATCTTTAATTGTCTTACAGCTTGTAGTACTTCCTCAGTTCCACAGAAGTGCAGAAGCTGTGTTTTTAATTGACAATTATCATACCATCTTCTTTTAGGCAGTCCCTTGGAACCGAGGATGACTTGCTTCCACACTAAAAATTAGTTCTCAGGTGACTGATGAGTCCAATGCGGGATCTACAGTTTCTGTCACAGGTGGGGCAGACGGTGGTTAAAGGGGCGGATGGGTGGGGTATTTGGGTTGACGTGCATTCCTTCCGCTGTTTGCGCTTGGCTTCTGCTTGCTCCCGGCGAAGAGACTCGAGGGGCTGGATTTTATGAATGGAGAGCAAAGAGAGAGCATGAAAAATTCTTGGCAAGTAAAATCAAGGAAAACCCAAAGATGTTTTATAAGTATATTAAGAGTAAGAGGATAACTAAAGAAAGGGTAGGGCCTATTAGAGATCATGAAGGTAATCTGTGTGTGGAGGTGGGAGACGTCGGTAGGGTTCTTAATGAATACTTTGCATCTGTTTTCACAAAGGAGAGGGGCGAAGCAGACATTGCTATCGGGGGGAGGAGTGTGAAATATTAGATGAAATAATCATGGTGAGAGAGGAAGTATTAAGGGGTTTAGCAGCTTTAAAAGTGGATAAATCCCCAGGCCTGGATGAAATGTATCCCAGGCTGTTAAGCGAAGCAAAAGAGAAAATAGCAGAGGCCCTGACCATCATTTTTCAATCCTCTCTGGCTTCAGGTGTGGTGCCAGAGGAATGGAGGACTGCTAATGTGGTACCCTTGTTTAAAAAGGGAGAAAAGGATAGACTGAGTAATTATAGGCCAGTCAGCCTAACCTCGGTGGTGGGAAAATTATTGGAAAGAATTCTGAAGGACAGGATAAATCTTCATTTAGAAAGACACAGATTAATCAAGGAGAGTCAGCACGGATTTGTTAAGGGAAGGTCGTGTCTGATAAACTTGATTGAATTTTTTGAGGAGGTAACAAGGAGGGTGGATGAGGGTAGTGCGTTTGATGTAGTGTATATGGACTTTAGCAAGGCTTTTGATAAGGTTCCACATGGCAGACTGGTCACGAAGTTAAAAGCCCATGGGATCCAGGGCAAAGTGTCAAGTTGGATTCAAAACTGGCTTGGAGACATGAAGCAGAGGGTAATGGTTGATGGGTGTTTTTGTGACTGGAAGGCTGTTTCCAGTGGGGTTTCGCAGGGCTCAGTACTAGGTCCCTTGCTTTTTGTGGTATGTATCAATGTTCTAGACTTGAATATAGGGGGTATGATTAAGAAGTTTGCAGATGATACTAAAATCGTCTGTGTGGTTGATACTGAAGGAGGAAGCTGTGGACTGCAGGAAGATATCAATAAATTGGTCAGGTGGGCAGAAAATGGCAAATGGAATTCAATCCGGAGAAGTGTGAGATAATACATTTGGGGAGGGCTGACAAGGAAAGGGAATACACATTAAATGGTAGGATACTGAGTAGAGTAGAGGAAACAAAAGGGACCTTGGAGTGCATGTCCACAGATCCCTGAAGGTAGCAGGCCAGGTAGATAAGGTGGTTAAGAAGACATACGGAATGCTTGCCTTTATTAGCTGTGGCATAGAATACAAGAGCAGGGGGGCTATGCTTCAACTGTATAAAACACTAGTTGGGCCTCAGCTAGAGTACTGCATGCAGTTCTGGTCACCACATTACAGGAAATATGTGATTGCACTAGAGAGGGTACAGAGGAGATTTACAAGGATGTTGCTGGGAGTAGAGAATCTTAGCTATGAGGAAAGATTGGATAGGCTGGGGTTATTTTCCTTGGAACAGAGGAGGCTGAGGGGAGACCTTATTGAGATGTATAAAATTATGAGGGGCATAGATAAAGTGGATAGAAAGGACCTATTTCCCTTAGCAGAGGGGTCAGAAAATAGGGGGCACAGATTTAAAGTAATTGGTGGAAGGTTTAGAGGGGATTTGAGGGGAAATGTCTTCACCCAGAGGGTTGTGGGTGTCTGGAACTCACTGCCTGAAAGGGTGGTAGAGATAGGAATCCTAACCACATTTAAAAAGTACTTGGATGTGCACTCGGTATGCTCTAACCTGCAGGGCTATGGACCAAGAGCTGGGAAGTGGGATTAGGCTGGATAGCTCTTTGTTGGCCGGCGCAGACACGATGGGCCAAAATGGCCTCCTTCTGTGCTGTAACTTTCTATGATTCTATGATTCTATGAGACGTGTTGGAGGCGGGACTGCTGCTTGCCTGGTTTCAGTCCCGCCTCCATCAGCCTCTGGCCAAACAGTGGGATCTTCCCCTGATTGACCTTGTTAAGCCCGTCCGGCGGGTTCAGCAGGCGAATTAGGGGGAAGTCAGTGACAGAGCACATCAATGTATGACGTGTCAACTGTCAAGAATTTTTGAAAGAAGAAATGTCATCATTTGACAGCTCTGTGAAGCTGTCAAACACTGACAGTCTGTGTAGTTTGATGAGACTTTGTGTTCAGGACTCATCAAACCTTTCTACTTTGTAGAAATCAGATGACTGTTGGATCGGAGGATCCAACAGCCAGTCTGTGATTTCTACAATGGAGATGTCGGGACTCCGGCTCCACAATGGCTGAAGGCTGTAGGCAAAAACAAAGGTAAGTTAACATTTTCTAACACTTTACACTCACCTCACATACTTACCACTGCACACTTGCACCCATCACTCACCTCTACATTGCACTTTCAGACCCCTCCGACCCCCGCAGACCTCCTACTCGGCTCTTACACCCTGGTGGGGTTCCCCCTGGTCGGGAAGCCCGCACTTCGGAACGAAAAATGGGGATAATCCTATTTTCCACCTATTAACTACCTTTTAACAGGCAGTTAATAGGCTTTAATCCCTTCCCGCCTCCAAGGAGATGGGACCTGGGGCAGGATGGCTTCCCACCTCCTGGCAAGAGGGCACGGAGGCGGGTTTGCCACCCGCCCCCAAATTCTGCAACTTTACCGGCAGTCCCGCCTCCATACCCGCCTCCTCGGGGCTGAGAAAATCCAGCCCGAGGTGTTCGGTGCCTTCCCGGATGCTTCTGCTCCACTTTGTGCGGTCTTGGGCCAGGGATTCCCAGTTGTCGGTGGGGATGTTGCACTTTTGAGGGTGTCCTTGAAGCACTTCCTCTGCCCACCTGGGGCTCTCTTGCCATGTGGGAGCTCTGAGTAGAACGCTTGTTTTGGGAGTCTTGTATCGGGCATGCGGACGATGTGGACCATCCATCGGAGCTGATCGAGCGTGGTCAAAGCTTCGATGCTGGGGATGTTGGCCTGAGCGAGAACACTGATGTTGATGCGCCTATCCTGCCAATGGATTTGCAGGATCTTGCGGCGGCAGCGTTGGTGGTACATCTCCAGTGCTTTGAGGTGCCTGCTGTACCTGGTCCATGTCTCTGAAGCATACAGGAGGGCGGGTATCACGACTGCTCTGTAGACCATGAGCTTGGTACTGGGTTTGAGGTCCTGGTCTTCAAACACTCTCTTCCTCAGGTGAACGAAGGCTGCACTGGCACACTGAAGGCGGTGTTGGACTTCGTCATCGACATCTGCCCTTGTTGACAGTAGGCTCCCGAGGTATGGAAAGTGGTCCACATTGTCCAAGGCCTCATCATGGATTTTGATCATTGGGCAGCAGTACTGTGTGGCGGGGGCAGGTTGGTAGAGGACCTTTGTCTTACGGATGTTTAGTGTAAGGCCCATGCTCTCGTATGCTTCGGTGAAGGTGTTGACGATGGTTTGGGGTTCGGCCTCAGAGTGAGCGCAGACGCAAGCGTTGTCTGCATACTGTAATTCGATGACAGAGGATGGGACGACCTTGGATCTGGACTGGAGGCGACGGAGGTTGAACAGTTTCCCGTTTGTTCTGTAGATTAGCTCCACTCCAGCGGGGAGCTTACTGAGGGTGAGATGGAGCATTGCAGCCAGGAATTTTGAGAAGAGCGTTGGTGTGATTACACAGCCTTGCTTGACCCCAGTCCATACTTGAATTGGGTCTGTGGTGGATCCGTTGGTCTGGATCATGGCTTGCATGTCATCGTGAAGCAGGCGGAGGATGGTGACAAACTTTTGAGGGCAGCCGAATTTGAAGAGGACACTCCATAATCCCTCACGGTTGACAGTGTCGAGGCCTTTGTGAGGTCAAAGAAGGTCATGCACAGCGGTTGTTGCTGTTCCCTGCATTTCTCTTGTAGTTGACGTGCGGTGAAGATCATGTCCATTGTGCCCCTTAGTGGGCGGAATCCGCATTGCGACTCTGGGAGGAGCTCTTCAGGCACTGGGAGAAGGCGATTGAGGAGGATTCTTGCGATGACTTTCCATGTGGCAGACAGCAGGGAGACTCCTCTGTAATTACCGCAATCGGACTTGTCACCTTTCTTGAAGATGGTCACGATTATGGCGTCTCTGAGATCCCCTGACATGCTCTCCTCCTTCCAAAGAAGAGAAATGAGTTCATGTATTCGCACCAATAGTGCTTCTCTGCCATGCTTTAGCGCCTCGGCGGGGATTCCATCTGCTCCTGAGGCCTTGTTGTTCTTCACTGTACCAGTATGAATGTTGATCTGCTATCTGGCCCAGTGCAAATGTCTGCTGTTTAAATTATACATCATTAATCCAGGAAACAGATAGTTATCATTTTGGAGCAAGTATTTCTCTTTTCTAATTAATCTTTAATTGTCTTACAGCCTGTAGTACTTCCTCAGTTCCACAGAAGTGCAGAAGCTGCGTTTTTAATTGACAATTATCATGCCATGGTGTGTTTGTGGCAAGAGAATCATGTCAGCAATATTGGATCATTCAAATAAGATTCATGGAAACCACATACCAGTATTCAAATAAAAAATCAAGCATATTTCCTTAGGACATAAATGTTCTCTTGAATATGGTGATGCTAAACTTTATGTACAACAGTCTTTCTGTTTCTTCATACTTGATATTTTCAGATCATGAAGCGACATTGTCATTCAAATTTTCTGGCTTGTAGTATCGTTCCTACTGGTATGGAATATACAGGTGTGAGCTGGGAATTCAAGCAGCAAATCCCTTTCTCCCGATCACAATCCAATTGGCACAGTCCACAATCTCCTGGCTGGCTTAAAGGTTTTTTGTGTTCATCTTTTCAGTGCCTTTTTATTGTTTTTTTTGGCAGAGCCTTTGCTTCTGTTTTTAAAAATAATTGGTATCACAACAGGGAGGGAATGTTAGGGTGAAACAAAAATAGCCAAATATTGTCTGCAAAATCACCAGTAAGTTGATTGTAAACAAATAATTTGTAAGACTTCAGCAGAATAGAAATAACTGAAAAATATATTGGCCATGAAAAGGGCCTTTTATGTTGCAAACCTTCATTGGGGCTCCAGTAGGAACTCGGCAACTCCATTTTTGAACCTCTCCAATCAGGTTTCTGTCCCCACCACAGTACTGAAATAACCCTAAACAAAGTCACAAATGACATCCTCTGTGGCCATCACATTATCCATCCTTGTACTCCTCAACACTTCTGCACCCTTTGGCACATTGACCACGACATCCTCCATTGCCCAGCTTAGTGGGATTGCCCTCATTTGGAACCAATCTTTCCTATCCAATCATAGCCAAAGTGTCTCCAGCAATGGCTTCTCTTCCTGCCCCCGTACCATTACCTCTGGAGTCCCCCAAGGATATGGGCCCCTCCTTTTCTTCATCTATATACTGCCCCTTGGGGACACCATCCGCAGACATGGGATCAGCTTCATCCTGTATTCTGACGCCACCCACCTCCCCACCACCTCTCTCCACCACTCAACTGCCTCTCTCTTGCCAGACTGCTAACTGCCATCCAGTCTTGAATAAGCCACAATTTCCTCCAGTTAAACACTGGGAAGAATGATCTTTGGCGCCTCACCCCCAACCATTGTCTGAGCCTGAACCAGATTGCTCACAATCTCAGTATCCTATTTGACTCTGAGCTGAGCTTTTTACCCCATATATGATCCATCACAAAGACTGCCTACTTTCACATCTGTAACATTTCCTGCCTCCGCCCGCCTCATCCACTGAAAACCTCATCCCTGTCTTTCTCACCTCCACTTGACTACTTCAGTGCTCTTCTGGTCGGCCTCCCATTCTACACCCTCCGTAAACTTCAGATCATTCAAAACTCCGCTGCCCATATGCTATCGTGCACCAAGTCCTACTCACCTATCACTCCTGCTCTTGCTGACATACATTGGCTCCCAGTACTCCAACACCTCCAATTTAAAATTCTCAATGCCATATTTAAATCACTTCATGGCCTTGCCCCTCCTTATCTCTATAACCTCCTCTAGCCCTACAAGCCTCCCAATTTCACCATTCCTCTGACTCTGCCCTTTTGTGTATCCCCCTCCCTTTTTCCCACCATTGGTGGCCATGCCTTCAGCCATCTAGAACCCACGCTCTGGAATTCCCTCCCTAAAGACCTCCAACTCTCCACCTCCCTCTCCTCCTTTAAGGCCGTCCTTAAAACCCACCTCTTTGACCAAGCTTTTTGTCACCTTTCCTAATATCTCCTTCTTTATCTCAGCATCTATTTTGTCTGATTATGTCTCTATGAAGTGCCCTGGGTGCTATATAAATGCAAGTTGTTGTTGCTTCTAAGTGCAAGTTCCATGGCAAAAGGCAAGACAAGATTAATTATGATGGTCAGTTTTAAAGCACTGAAATGAAGTAATTCATGATTGAAGTGGTAAAAAAGAAAGAGGCATGCAAGGGAGATCACCCAGACACTGTGGCTACAAGAGCAGTACAGAAGCTGGGTATTGTACGACGAGTGGCTCACCTCCTGACCCCTCAAAATCTTTCTACTATCTACAAGACTTATGTCAGGAATACTCACCACTCACTTGAGTGGGTACAGCCGTAACAACACTCAAGAAGCTCAACACGATCCAAGACAGAGCAATTGACATGATTGGTGCCCCTGCCTCTGGACTCCAGATCCACCAGCTCCACCACCAACACATTGTAGCTACAGTATATACGACCTACAGGATGCACTGCAGTGACTCACCAAGGTTACTTTTACAGCACCACCCTCCCCTATGACCTCTGCTACCAAGAAAAAAGCAATGTTTGGCAACACCGTTACTTTCAAGTTCCCTTCCAAGTCACACACCATCCTGATTTAGACATACATCATCATTCCTTCATCGACACTGGGTCAGAATCTTGGAACTACCTTACGAACACCATTTTGGAAGCACTATCACCAAAAGGACTGCATTGATTCAAGAAGAAAGTCCACCACCACCTTCTCAGAGCAAGTAGTGATGAGTAAATAAATGTGGCCTTCCCCGTGCCACCCACATCCCAGAAACAAAAAAATCCACTAGAGTCAGACAGCCCACAGCTGCCGTTATGTACAGAATAACAATATCTGCAGACTTTGATACACATACTTGGCAGTGACCAAGAGAATTGACCTCCAGAGGCTAGATGTTAGCACGGATTTAGTTGCAGGGCTGTGTCATCTGCTGCAAGAACTATAATCCTTATTTACCATAGGGACAAAAAGCAAAATACTGCATATGCTGGAAATCTGAAACAGAAAATGCTAGAAGCACTCAGCAGGCCAGGCAGCATTTGTGGAGAGAGCAGACAAGGCGATTTTTCGGATTTGCTGACCCTTTGTTAAAACTGGAAGACATTTACCATAAGAACGCCAATACCAGTGGCAGTCCAGGCCACCACTACTTTCAAATGTTCTGTCTTTGCCTCCTTCCGGGTTGTCACAGGGATCATCTGTAGTATCAGTTAATATGTTGCCCACACATGTATCAAACATGTTTTTATGTGTTACTGCAGATAGTTCTCTTATACTGTGATCCAAAGGTCATAGTTGTAAATGAATTCTCGTTCCCTGAGCCACAATGCAACTTCATACGTCTCATATCTGGTAAGGTAGCGTTGTCTAGGGGTCAAACCGAAAATGTTGTTACTATAAAAGCTTATTGGATATGATATGACCCCCATCCTCATGCTTTTCTAGTACTTGGATAATGGAAGAATACACATTCTATCAGATTGTAACTTAGGCTATTAAATACCAATCAGGTTTATTAAAAGTAAAGGTTAAACAGTGGTATAAAGTCAATACACATACATTTCCTTGGAGCTGCAAAAATAGCAATAGATGCAACACTTCACTATCTCTTTTGACAATACTAAACTTGGACCAGTGTCCATAACATAAAACCTATATTTAAGGTTACATCTAACTGCCACTGTTTAGGTATTTGTTTCTATCTCAGTGAACACAGAAAAACTAAAGCCCGAACCAAAAAACAGCCAAACACATTTTGTTGCCTGGGCAAGGAGCTGTCAATCTCCCGAGATATCTGATGGGACCTCCCCTGCTGGCAAGATCCAGTTATCCGAGATCAAGGTAGCCCTTCGTGAATACCAATAAAATAATTAAAAGATATATTGGAACCTGGCTGGGTTGTGTGGAACACAAAGCTGACTCTGTTAGTCCAGCTATTAGCAATGATGATATGCATCTGAAGCATTCAATTGGTGACACCCTGCTAGACACCTAAAATGATTGAATGAATAGTTGAGGTAAAATAAAAAGGTAAAATTGCAAATGCCGGATATCTAAAGTAAAAAATGAAAATGCTCAAAATGCACAGCAAGCCTGTTAGAATCTGTAAAGAGACAAGACAAACTATGATATTGTGGGTGTGCACCCTTAATCAGAATTGAAATCTGAAAGATAGAAAGACATTTTAGTAAGTTTGGAATATTGGAGAGAGAAAAGGGGGAGGAGGAAGAAAAACAGAGAAAGTGTGAATTAAATGGCCTAAAAACTGCATAACAGAAAACAGATGATATAAAAGACCTTCTGTGAGATAATGCAGAGATATAAAAAGGACAAAAGAATGTGCTCATAGTTTTTTAATTCATTCTCAGGATATGGACGTCATTAGCAAGGCCAGCATTTACTGTCCATCCCTAGTTGCCCTTGAGAAGGCAGTGGTAGGCCTTCTTCTTGAACTGGGGAAGGTGCTCCCATAATGCTGTTAGGTAGGGATTTTTAGGATTTTGACCCAGCGACAAAGAAAGAATGGCAATATAGCAGGAGGTGAGTCACTCGCCACACAATAACCAGCTTCTGACCTGCTCTCATAGTTCAGTATTTGGTCAATGGTGACCCCTGGGATGCTGACGATAGGGCACTCGGCGATGATAATGCCATTGAATGTCAAGGGATAATAGTTATGCTCTATCTTGTTGGAGATAGTCATTGCTTGACACTTGTATTGCGTGAAAGTTACTTATCAGACCAAGCCTGGATGTTGTCCAGGTCTTGCTGCAGGTAGACGGTGAAAAGACACAGTAGAGGTCCATTCAATTGAAAGCACGAGAAAATAAGAAAAAGAATAAAAAACAAGTTGCAGAAGCAACAGAAATTAAAATAGAAAATGCAAGCAGAACACGCTAAGAGGAAAAACAATCGTGAGAAAAGAAAAATGAATAGGTCGACACGTGGGTGCAGCGCCCTACCAGCACTATGCTCCGATGAAGGGTCTCCAACCCAAATATAAACCCAGCACCCCAGCCCACATCACAAACAGCCACAGCTATAAAGAAAATGGAGGGTATATCACAGGTCTGAAGTTACTAAAATCAAATCAGAATGCTGTAATGTGCCAATTTGAAGCGAAGAAGCAGCTGCAATTTTAAGGCCTAGGCCTCAGTTACATCAGACCGAAGAGCTGCAGGGCATCAAATGGGTGTCGCGATGCAACTCGCTGCATTGAGGCTGACCAATCTCAGGCCACCCTGGCCACCAGCAAGGTAAGTTCGGGTGGGGCCGCAATCGCGAAAGGGGTGCTCCTGGGACAGTGTAGGCTTCGCAAAATCCCCCAGAAACTCGAATAGAACCCTAAAGGGGGTGATTTTTGGATCTTAACACGAATTTGGAATGGTGGGACCGAAATGAAGGAATTTGAGGTCAAAACCTCAGTTTTGGACATTTTGAAAGGATCAAGGAGGAAAAAGCCCTGAGGAAAATGACTTTGGATGATAAGATACCTTTTTTAAAAAAAAGGCCATTGTGTAAACCTGCAGTCACAGAAACACAGGCTGCGGGAAGGGGTGTGGTGAGGCAGTGGACAGCTTTAGGATATTGGGACCAAATCAAGCTGTCTGGGAGATGTTTGCACTGCAATCCAACCAAGGAGGAAGAGCCTCATCCAAAACATCACAAACACATTTAAAAATGAATAAACCAAGACCCCTTTTGAAATCCCCAGGTCCAGACAGGATGCTGAAAGTCTGAAAACAATTCCTAACAATAAAACTTCCAGTCCACAGTTTCATAGCCCATCATCCCATCAAAAACTGATTAGCCAAGTATCGACAGGAACAGTTTAACAAGCCCGCCAAAACCTAAGACAAAAGAAGTTAGATTTGGCGCATAGATAGAGGCCCTGTCTCAATGGAAGACATTGGTAGCCATCAGGACAAGTTAACACAAAGTTAAAGTCATCAGACTTAACGAGCCCACCAAAACCCAAGACAAAAGAAGCAAGATTTGGCGCGAAGATAAGTAGGCCTCAACTGAAACCTAAATCACTTTAACGCGAAATCGATTAGTAAAACAGTTTTGGCACGAAGAACACAGTAGACCTGAACAGTATAATTGAGGGCCTAATCCCCCAAGAAACTACACAGGTTCAACACACACAACACGAGAGCGACACCAGAGCCAAGCAACAAGGAACGAGTCACAAGAACCACCTTCGGAAGGCAGGCAGGCCTAAGCCACGGGCAAGAAGGCACGAGGAACCCGAGAGACACTGTGGTGGTGTCTGTTCAAGCTGTGCGGTTTGTTACAACACTATACTAAAAGTTAATTCAAGGCTGTCCAGAGAGGCAGGTTAAAGTTAGTAACAGTACCGAGGCACGCAAGGACAACACGTCACAGTAAGAGGAGTCATCGACGGACCCGACTGGGAAAAAGGTTCCCAACGCCTCGCAGCAACCAAGGCCCCACGAACCAAGCAACACAACGCCACCGACCAACCAGGTGCGAACCAGGCTGTCGCGACCACCGAAAGACCAACACCAGGAAAAACCGAAGACACGCAAGTTTCCACGCTACAAACTATTCCTGACTTACCCCTGGGTAAGATTTTTCCTTAAAAAACTCTAAACCCTACCTCTAACGAAGAAAAATTGGGTACTCACCTGATAGATCCACATACGCACCTTACCACATCAGCGGACTGACCTGGAGTGCAGCTGAAGTCTTCTACTACATCCGGGGTACGGCAGGCCCCAACAACCAAAAACCCCAGTGAACCCCAAAAACGCAAAATACCTCAACTGTCAAGAACTGTCAAGGAGTGGTGAGCATTATTCTTGGTCCTCTAGAATCAAACCTAGCTAGGCAGCGGGATTGGGAGGGATAAGGGGTTTTGTATACTGTAATTCTCCCTCGCCTGTACCGTGTGTTCCCCAACCTGTGTTAAGTATTAAGTATGTTTTAAGATTGTTTGTGTTGTATTTACCTTCTCTTGAATAAAAGTCAAAGCTCTTTCATCAAAACCTGTTGTCTACTGCACCTTTGTTCACGACCCCCAAATAAGTCCAAGGTCTAGAACCAAGGGAGTGGGAGCGATTCGAACCGCTCACTGAAGTCAGAGGTGAAGCTGACACAAACCACCACCACCCCCTACAGACAGTAATGGCCCAGATTAGTTTTGCGGGGCCCAGAGGAGCACTCCATCGCCCATGGAGCTGATCAGAACCTGCATGAGGCACACCGGTACAAACTTAAATTGGCAATCGGGCTCCTATTTACATCATAGGACCCTGATTTACATATTAAATCGGGCAGGTGCCTTGGATGCCTGGTTCAAAATAGAACCCTCACATTGTCTAAGGTGACCTCCTCCAAGGGAATTAAGGGCTTGTAAATTTTTAGCTTTCCTCCAGTTTAGGTCTGTTTCCTTGTATTATTTGCCATCTTGACATGCAAGCAGAGAAATAGTCTTGACATGACTTGAAAGAGCACATACATAGTGACAGACATGTGCCTAGCCTTCAGCTCAATCTGTCAGTAAATGACCACATATTATGCAGCATGGCTGTGTTACAATAATTTTATGTGTGAAGTCCTTTAGAGATGCTAGTGTGCCAAGAGTAAGTTGCAGCTCGAATGAATGCCCTGCTAGAGTATGATATGCATGGTAAGCAACAAAAGAGCTGTAAGGTTGCATGAGAACTTGGCATAGACTGATAGCAAATGTGAAACAGGTTTGCAGGCAACACTTTGTGGAATGCATACTTGGTTTATCCACCTCTTAAATTGGACTATTGGGTAATCTTATGTCTGCAGCTTCCTTAAGGCGTGATGTCTACTTCTGTTCCCAGGTCCTATGGCTGCAAATTTACTGACCCTAACCACCATCTCCTGCCAGGCATGATGAGTTGTTGTCCTCAGAGGAAGCCTTAGAGTGCCAAACAGGGCAACACTCCTCGCACCCACTTTATGCAGCAACTCCTCCACTTTACCAACCACCAGGCAGGGGGTTTCTGGCACTGTGCGCACTATCACTTACCCACAGACTTGGGGCTAGATCTTGACTATCGGGTGACCAACCAGCAGAACATAGTGCCAATGGGAGACCTGGTTAATTTTGAGGGCTGGACCTCATTACCATAATCCCAACAGGCTGTGGGCGGAAACAAAGCATCCCAGGGAACCTGTTGGTTCCGAGCTGATGCAACTGTGGGTCCCTTTAACTATCACTCCATTTGACCGCCTTCTGACTTGCATTGCCCGCAGGTGGTGGGCGGGAGCAGGAACCGCTGGTGGTCAGGTGGGCAGCGGCGAAAATGGCACCCCATATTTGCTTTTATGGGTGCCAGAATACAGTTCCGACCCAAAATTAGAACAGACATTAATGCAGTGGTAGGTCAGCGTAACTAGCCACAGGTTGATTTTGGTTCCATTACTGCCCTATGGGCTGGTAGTGAAACAGAAATCACTGTTTACACTTACCCATGAAGAATGGTTATGGAAATGAGGTTCTGGAAAGCTGCCATTGTCTGTTGAACCAGACCCTAGTCCACCACCTTCAGGAGAGTACTGTAACAGAAGAAAATTAACGAGAAAATTGAAGGGAAAAAATCATGTTGCTCAGTTTTTTTTAATATTTGGACTTATTTTTATTACAAATAGGGGAAGATTTCATCTATAGGTTATGTATCACATAATAGTAAATACATTTAAGAAGGGATTTACATTTTTGCTGCACACTTAGGAAATCTTCATCCTATGTGTGTAAATTACCAATTAATATAATCCTGTATGGATAAGTATTACCTATAACAATAATCAACATGAATATTAATTTAACTAACTCTACAGGTCATAAACGTATGCAGTTCTGGAAATAAACAAACAATCATACTATTTAAAACAAAAGTAGACAATGATGGAAATACAGAGCAGATCAGTCAGTATCTGTGAAGGGAAAAGACAATTAATAAATATTTCAAGGCTGGACCCATCGTATACGCCCAAAATGTTTTTGTGTCATATTTCCAGCATGTGCAGTTTCTTTTCTTTCTAATCATAGTTTTTTATGTTGCAACCATTAAATAGAAGATACTATCATGCTGGTTTTGGTAAGGAATGTTGTAGCTCAAAAGAAATTGAAGAGTTCACTTTGAACAGTTGGCTACTCACAATATACCCAAGCTCAGTTTCTGTTTTGCTTAATGACAACAGCTGTAGGAACAGTAATCTTGTCCATAGATCTGAAATCAGATTCAAAAGTAGTACTTTGTACTTGCCTGTTGTTACTGACCCTAAATCACTTTCGGGTAGTGGGTTTCTCAACGGATACTGTACCTGTTTCTTTAGGTAATCTGAGCAGGGAGTCACATTCCGAGAGTCCAGATATATTCTGTCTTGGCAAGAGCAACTGTTGAAAGTGTTTCAGGTCCAATTGAATGGTTTGGCTTCTCAAACAATGTTATTGTGCTAACGCACAGAAGTAGGTCCCATTCTACTTATTATCATCTACATTTCACTCAGCAAGCCAAATATTCATCTCTGAACAAGACACATCACATGACTGCATGGGAGTACTGCATGATGAAAGCATGGGGAACGGCAAGAGTGGTAAATGCTGTGATGATTAATCATTTAAAAAACAGCTGGCTGAGCATCTGGTTTTGAAAAAGATTGAAGGGTACAGGGATAAATATAGACTTAGACGATCAAACAGACGACAAAACACTGTGGTTCTGTAGAACTGTCGGATATTTTCTGAGCAATGCAACTGGCCAGTGTGAAATAATATAAAATGTATTCCTAGATTGTGATAGGTCATTAATGGTTGAGGCCAAACTTTAGATATTTTTCTTCTTAAACATTTTAACCCTCTGAGCACCATGGATGTTATTATTCATCCAACAGCTGTTGGGATGTGGTGGCTGCATGATGATAAATGATGTGCAGTTTTATGCTGTGGATCACCTCCACCAGGGAATGTGCTGAAAATGCTTTAACTCATTTCAGCTAGCAAAGAAGAAATGTTCATCTCATCCATCCAGGCTGGATTAAAACCCATGTCCCAGTGTCCTAATCTATTGCACCACAAGTCATTTTTTTAAAGTTGTTTTTCCATTTCCGTTAAGAGATGACATTTTCCTGGAGATAATCCATGACTATGCAAATTAGAATGAGTCGCTTTGATTGCTTGAGTGACATGTTCCTTGCCTTTTTATATAAGCCCCTGATAAGTTGAAGAAAATTCTTTCATATGCATTTTTCAAATCGAAGATAAGTAGTAGTACAGTCTTTGAATTCCGTATCATGTAATTTTTATAACATTGCCTGTGTGTTCAGATAGCGTCACTGTGAAAATGTAATATCACAATTGAACTCTATACCCTAGCCTCTATTTCTTTTGTTTCTAATGGAACTCAGATGAATCCTATGACCTTTATGCTGTCTCTGATATTTACTCATTTTCTTTCTGCATCCATACAGTTTGTCTCTTTCACACAGTATTGTTCTTGTCTTGGACTGCCTGTAGAAATTATGCTAGGATTAGATTTGCTACTTCATTGCAGACATCCACTTAAATCAGTTGAATGGTACATTAACTGATCATAATGAGTTATATATAACAAAACATTTCTGATCTTTACTGAATAAAAATGCTTAAAATGACAAATACATTGTGGTTAATCATAGAGATTTATTTTATATTATAATGTAATACAACAAAATGCCATTAATGTGTAGGCCTTAGAAATAAACAATGCATTTATCAAACACTGAGAGAACAGCTCACCATCGTAAGGAATAAAACTTTAGCACAATCTGTTTCTTCTTTACTTGTTAAAAAAAATTAAAATACTGCAATTACTGTAAAATTGTATTTATATTTTCACAAATATTTTATGGTCTCTAAACATAGATGAATAACTAATATACTGGTCGCGTTTCTAGGACGCCTATAAAAGTGGCAACAATGATAGCTGAGTGTCTTATACATCATGTGACTCATACACTGCATGTTTTGGTATGTTTGGATCATTTTCTGCTAAAACTCCAGAATAATAATAATTATGGTGGTTACTTTCCCGGAGACAGCTACTTTCATTAATTCCATTGCTGTTGTAAAATGGACATCAAAACTGACTAATGGAGAATGACTAGGTATAATTCCTTTGAACATTTTTAATGTAATTATATAATAGAAAGCAGATGTCAATGGAAAATCTAAACTCTAGATTAGCAGTTCTGTCGATTTTATGGCCAACTGCCCATTTTGCAAGAGAATTCAAGCCTTGTATAAAGAAACAACTGCATATGGGTGGTGAGTTTAGAGATGCATGAACATGTTGTTCAGTTTGGGAGCCTACTGATAACATTCACCAAGATCACAGGCATATCCAAACATGACCATTTTAGTTCCTTTTAAAGATCAGAAACCATTTCAAAAAGTCAAACAAAATATAATGTTTCAGATGGTTTGATCACCAGAAAATGTTCTCAATTATCTTTTTCAGTTCCTGAAAATTATGGTAACCAAAATTTGGAATAGTTTCAGAAACTACCATTATACACCTGCCCTCGGCAAATTAAAAATGTCAGCCAAAAAAAACTTATGTCAGTATGAGATTTTATTTCCTTGTGAGGCCAGAGGGTTGAATTTTTTTTTTTAAAGATGTGTAATTATGGATGCTCCTGTGATGAAAACAGAATATGAGAATACTCCTGATAATATTGTAAAGTAAAAACATTTACTACATTTTTCTTGAGCCTCAATTACAGCCTACAATGAAAGTATAAGAAAGCTGGCTTCCGCAATTTGCATCCAGAAAAATACAGTATTGAAATTAAAAAAAAAGAAAATGAAGACACATAGGGGTAGAGCTTGACTTTGTGCGATCGTGTAAAACGGGTGATAGTAAGTCGGCAGCCTGTTTTATATCTCTCCCGAAATAAAAATCGGGAGGGATGTAAAACAGGCTGCCGACTAGCTATCACCCGTTTTACACTGTCACACTAAGTCATGATCTACCCCACAGAAGCCTAATTTTGCTCAACTAATAGGAGGCACTGAACAATTATTTTAATACTTGTAAAAGAATCAATATAGGCTTCAAATTACTGTCAGTGATTTTGTCATATGGATGCTTAAATAAACAGGTTAGCTTCTCCATTAAAATAGCAGAGTAAGGAATTTGATATGAACTCCTTAAGCATTCATATGGTAACATTGCCAAAGGTAATTTCCAGACTTTTATATCATAAACAAGCTGAGTATGCCAGTCAACTAATGGGTTTCTGGTTTATGATTGTGTGTGTTCTCTCTCTCTCTATCTCTGTACATGTGTGTCTTTACTTCTCTCTATTTCTATCCAGCTGAACCATTTTACAGATTTCAGCTCCTTAGTTCCATCCTGACCGACATAGCAGCACCTAAGAATTCTAACCAATGACACTGATAAAATACGTTCCAAAGCAAACCAATAAATAAGCTTATTGCCCCTCCTCATCACTACATTCTGGATATGAGAAGTAACAGCTCCTTCCTGACATGTACTCCTCAGTTGCCAGCACGAAAATGCAGGTTACATTAATACTGAACTGTCATGTTAACCCAGTCTCAAAAATATTACTGTGCTCAGAACTTCCATCTCACACACGTACTCTCTAAGGCAGCTAGAATATATCAATACAAGACTTCGCACACAGAATGTCATGTGATATAAAGTAAGGCAATTTGTACATTGAGCCTATTTACTCAAACCTATGGTATTCATTGGTCACCATAGTATAAACAGAACAAAAGCTGTGCACTGTACATTTTTGTTTAGCATGCTCTTCAGGATCTCGTTCATATCATTTGCGCCCACTCCTTACAGCCCACTGGGCATAAGCTTCGAAGTGCTACTGGTCAATCCCATCACAGGCCAAATATCCCACTGAGGTCTTAGAAGCCCTGTGAAAATTTTCTATGCAAAGCATCTGTTGAAGTATCAGCAGCAGAGGTCATCAATATCCTTAGAAGCTCTCCCCCTTCTAATGTATTTGCTGATTCTTACCAGCCAACCTCCGATACCTCACCCAACTGGAGTGCTCTCCGAACCTCACAAGGAAAGCTTAGGCCTCCCCTGCTGTGGACTTGTCCCCCCTTTCCCGATCATGCGGCCCATGCGAAAGGGCCCCAGCAGCCGATTCTGCCACAGTTTTTCCTGTTGTTCCTTTTTTCTCCATTTCCGCCTCTTCAATCTCTCATTCTCTTGATTAACGTCACATTTGTATATCTGATCTATTTATTCTATGCCATTAGTGGTAAAAAAATAATTAAACACTGCTTAACTGTTTTTTACGACCTTCTAGGTCCCACTATTCATTTTCAAGGTGAGACTCAAACCCCCAAAAAATGAGATTTCATTGGCTGAAATTCAAGACCAAATTTTCAGCCAATTGAGGGCCAATAGTCTAAAGATTGACAGAATCTCAGCAGAGTTATATAACATAAAATGTTTTTAATTACAAATACAGGAGCCCAACTGTTCAACAAGTTATCTTGTCAGCAGCTTGGGTAGGAGGGCTGCCACCTAAATGGAATAACAGATCAGCACTACAACATAGGTTAAGACTGTTAGATCAGTTTCTGGATTCAGTTCAAGCCTCTGAGAAGAAATGAGTGTTCTAACATCTAACCTGATGCAATAGATAGTCACCTTGATGAGCCCCACTTTTACTGAAACTTTTTATTATTGCAGTTTTTGCAACTAATGCAAAGGATGGCATGTTTTATCCCTCAATGGTTACAGAGGAAGAGGAAGAAATGGAAAGTAAAAAGATGCAGTAGATATTAAATAATGTACAACACAAGTACAGTAAGATTTAAACATAGCATCAAGTGATAAGCCATGTTTTGTCTAAATTACCATGGAATTGAAGCTGGTTGCAACTATTGATCATCTTCAATTCTAAGCTCTATCCTAGCAAGTATATTGGTGAGAGGTCCCAGTGTCCCTAGATCTCAGGTAAGACCCAATCCCTCAACCTCATCCCTGACAGTATACAAGGAATGAGAACCAGTTGTGAAGGAACAGCTTTTGGCTTAACATTAGGAAAATTGTGATTTCTTCTCCTGATTGAGTTATGTTCCAGAAAGCTACTGATCTTCTCAATGCTGCCCAACATTGCTCATTATGGTGATGATTCCCTGGTTATGCCAAAAGATTACCCCCACCCCCTCTCATGAGGTCCACCAGCATGCATACTTGGGACTTGCTACTGGAAACTGTTAGCATAATAGTGGAAATTGTAACTAGTGAATTATAATCTCATTAGGGCACTAGGATTGGCTGTTGAGGAAGATTATACAATAAAATTAGTTACGCAACCTGACAATGTCTGTCAAACAAAGGTGCAAAGACTTGTTTTGTTGATGAAGCTTTGTTTGCTTAATTCAGTCAACAACCCTGCATTATTTTTTTTAGTAATGGTGCAAAACAATTTACAGATTTCTGGTTTGAATCATTCAGAAATTTCAGTCCATTTACATTCATCGCTGGAAGTGTATATCTGGAGTATGTGTAATTAAAATATATGGCTTTCCTATTTATTTATAACACTTTACAGTAATTACATAATTAACTACGTTAATCTTCACCTCTTAAACACAGCTGTTACTAAAGTGTGTGTAAAGAAATGTTACTTTCTATATCAAATTACTCAAGTCTAAATAAACCGCACATTATATTAAACACTGCCTGTTAACACAGAAATTTACACATTTTCTTTCTTTTGCCATAACTGTTTTTCCGAACATATTTCAGAACTTTGTATTACTCCCTTATCTAATTTTCGAATTACAGCATGATTTGGAAACCTCTAGAGCCAGACTTTATCAGCAAAAGGTGATGAAGCAGAGTTCATAGCACGACAACAGACCGACAACAACTTGCATTTATATGTCACCTTTAACATAATAAAACATCCTAAGATGCTTCACAGTTGGGTATCAGGCTTGAGCAGAAGTATAGCCAGGGTTAGGGAAAGTGACTTAAGGAGGCTTTTAAAGATAAAAGAGATGTAGCAAGGCAAGGCAGAGAGATTAGGAAGAGATTCAAGAGTATGAGGGCAAGATCATAAGATAATTATGGATAATGAAGGCTTTTCATCCCTTTACAGCTCTTGCATCCAGAAAATCCCCTCATTGCAGGTTCCATCCAGTTCTTAAATCGCTCCAATGGTTTTGCCTCCAATGCTGTAACTGTGAAGAAAAACTTGTTGATGTCAGCCATAAAATTTTCAAGTCCAATTGATCGATTTTTCTTAGGGAAGGGTATCAAGGGATATAGAGAAAAGATAGGTAAATGGAGTTGAGGTACAGATCAGCCATGATCTAATTGATTCACATAACAGCTCGAGGGGCTGAATCCTGTTCCTGTGTTCTTATGTTCCTAAATTTTCCCTTTACTAGTTTGAACTTGTGCCCCCTTGTCCTACTCACAATTTAAATTAAAATAATTTCCCAGATTTAACTATTCCATACTGTTTATTGTCTTATATGCCTCTATAAGATCACCTCTCAGATACCGCCTTTCAAGGTTGAAAAGCTCAGGTTTCTGCAGACTTTTGTCATAGCTCAACCTCTAACACCAGGGATCAGCTTTGAGGCTCCTTTGTTTTGCCTCCAATGCTTGAAAGGCTCCCATGTTACTCGGTCACCAGCACTGAACACAATACTCATAGTATGATCTGAGCAGACCACAATATATATATAATAGCAAAATACTGCGGATGCTGGAAATCTGAAATAACAACAGAAAATGCTGGAAATACTCAGCAGCCAAGGCAGCATCCGTGGAGAGAGAAACAGAGTTAACGTTTCAGGTCTGGGACCCTTCATCAGAACTGGAAAAAGCTGGAGATGTAACAGATATTAAGCAGGTGCAGAGACAGGGGGTGTGGTGGGGTGGGAGGGGAGGAAGGAATTGAAGGAATATACTGTGCTTATGTAAGAGGCAGGAAAGATAAAATGTTGCAAATGGGAATGGCAAAATCATGCAGCATGAAAAATGGGGGCAGGGGTTATAGTTTGAAATTGTTGAACTCAATGTTGAGTCCAGAAGGCTGTAAAGTGCCTAATCGAAAGATGAGGTGCTGTTCCTCGAGCTTACGTTGAGCTTCATTGGAACAGTGTAAGAGGCCGAGGACTGAGAGATCAGAGTGGGAGTGAAGCGGAGAATTAAAGTGACAGGCGACCGGAAGCTCAGGGTCACCCTTACGGACTGAATGGAGGTGTTCCGCAAAGCGGTCGCCCAATCTGCGTTTGGTCTCCCCAATGTAGAGGAGACCGCATCGTGAGCAGCGAATACAGTATATTAAATTGCAAGAAGTACAAGTAAATCGCTGTTTCACCTGGAAGGGGTGTTTGGGGCCCTGGACAGTGGGAAGGGAGGAGGTAAAAGGGCATGTGTTGCATCTCCTGCGCTTGCACGGGAAGGTGCCAGGCGAAGGGGAAGGGCTGTTAGGGGTGATTGAGGAGTGGACCAGGGTGTCACGGAGGGAGCGGTCCCTTTGGAATGCTGAAAGGGGAGGCGAGGGGAAGATGCGTTTGGTGGTGGGATCACGTTGGAGGTCCCCCAATGGTAAGTTTGTGAGTGGGAGTGCTGAATCGAGTGGCTTCAGTCTTGCCAGTGTTGAGCTGCAAAAATATCCTGGTTCATCCACAACTTGCAGGCAGACAGGCAGCCTGACAGCACAGCAACAGCTGTGGAATTAAGGATGCCGGTGGCGAGGTCAAGCTGGCATACATATGAAAGCCGGCCTACTCGGTATAATTTTCTTTCAAGATCTATACAAAGGTCTGCTATAGTTAGAGAATAGGATGGTTTATGCACTTTGTATCCATTGATAAATCTATAAAACAGTGCTGTTGCACCATCCGATTTGGAAAGTGTGTGGCATGTGGTGCCATTTCGAATTCATGCATGAAGATCACTTGCAGTCCACATGATATCCCAGTCCTCACATTATTTCAGCTGCTATCTTGCTGTCACTGTTCACTTTAACAGAAACATATAAACCTGTATTATTTCAACCAAATACATCAGGTTTATTTGTATTTGAAAGAACAGCCCAGCTCCATGCACCCCTCAACTGGAATTTCTTACCATTTGCAAGGGAGGATACAAGTAATTCATCAAGACCACAAACACATCCTGCTCCCATGTGTATTCCTGGAACTTTTTTGTTGGCTGTAATTCTTGCCAATTTCAACAAATAGTTGAACGTGCTTCTGTACCTGGCTACTTTAACTGTAAATTTTAGAGTCCATTTAAAGCAAATTACTGCCGTATTTATTTTAATTGTTGTCATATGGGTTTTCTGATGTTTTCAATAAAATGAGTATGAATTACAATTAGTTACAGCAACCTTGTCCTTTTCCAAAAATTCCAGACTTTCGCAGACAGGAAGCAGCACTCTGAGCCAGGTAAATTAGCATTTTCAGACACACATCCCTGTTGCTGGATAAATTACATTGAAGTCCTTGAGAACTGAAAAAAAATCTTCATCCAGGTCCTTTCTCTTCACATTCAGACAGAAACAGAAAACACACTGTTATTACAGTTGAATTTAGTTAACCATACACCTGAAATTTGCTTATCCATATTAAAATATTTGTTTTTCCAACACACCAGATTATTTCCTGTTGAAAACCAATTAAGAACATTTCTTTCTCTAAATATCATAGCAAAGTACCATACAAAAGAATTGTCCTAAAAAGAAACGGATGGGGCAATTTTAACTGTGAGTGAGTTTCTGTCCGGAAACCATTGGTTTCAGTTAGTTTCCTGGAATAGGAATGAAGTGGGCGCGAAGTGGCTGCTGGTCCGCGGCACTCAGGTAATGGTGGGGAAGGGGGATTCTGGACGGTCTCCTGGTGGGGAAGGGAAAGAAGTCTGCGGAAGTGAGGCCTAAACTTTCTTTGTGAGTCCCAGAGGAGCACTTACCTGGAGGGCTTCATCAGCTGCCCGATCCTCTTCACGCTGGTCCTCACCTGGAGGGAAAGCTGCCATGGCTTCCCCAATCAGGCCAAAGTTAAAATCACTGTCGGGCCCCAATTAGCAAATGTAAATTAGGAGCCCACTAGCTTTGAGTGGGTATCTGGCCGCTTGTCCAGAGGCATCCATTAAAATCGGAAATGGCAGGATCTAGGCATCTTTCCAGCAGGTAGCTATCCCACGGCATTTCAACTGCCCACCCATCCACTTTCTGCCAGGCGGGTAGAATTAAAATCCTCCAATATGTTGGGATGGGCAATACAGTTGCAAGTAACCCAAACTTACAAACAACTGGGCTCAATGAGCTGGATTTTACCAGCCCTGAGGAGGCATGTATGGAGGCGAGACTGCTGGGAAAATCAAAAAGAATGGAAGCGGGTCCCGAACCTGCTCCCAACCCGCCTCCAACCAATCTTCCCGGGAGTCGGGTACCCGATTTACGCAGGGACCTGACTCCTAGCGGCGGGAAGAGGATTATAGCCACTTAATTGCCTGTTAACAGGTAGTTAACAGGCAGTTAAGAGGCTTTTTCCCATTTTGAGACTTCTGCTGCGGGCTTCCCAACGTCGGGGAACCCCACCAGGGTAAGTGAGGCGTGCTGTGGGTCTGTTGTAATGTTTGTGTATAGATGACAGCTGCAGGAGTGGTGTGAAGGATGCAATGGGACACTGGTGCGTATCAGAGGTAAGGAAATGTTGGGAAAGTCTTTTTTAATGTGTTTAGATTTTTCTGTAGGTGACAAGCTTTGAAGTGTTTGTGTGGCCTCACCTCATTGGAAGAAGTGACAGATTGCTTCTGTACCCTCACCTGCAGCTTCCATCTGTTTTATCCTAAGGAGAGAGTCATTGGAGAGCCTGGGTTCAAGGGCTCACCTTTGTACAGTGATTCTCAGGTTTGACAGCACCTCAATGCTGTTAAACACTGTCAAATCATCTGTCAAAAATAAATGGATCATGTCCCTTTAAGAAAACCGGCATATGAAGCGTCATCAACTGACGTCATCTGACACCGGCTTTCCCTTAATTGGCCAGCAAGCCCGCAGGGCGGGCTTAACAAGGCCAATCAGGGGAAAATAGTGTCTGTGTGTCGGACGTCGCTGGGGGTGGGACTAGAACCCGGAAGGCAGCAGTCCCGCCCCCAACTCGTCTCGGCAGTAAAAATCCACCCCAATGTGCCTGTTTAAACAGCAAAACTTAGCATTATCTTTTACAATGAAGCTCACTTGTACAAATCTTTATTGTTTGCAAATCCATGCTATGTGCAAGTTTTCTGCCCCTTCACAATGATGCACAGTTATCGCTCTTGTATGCACGTCTGATTGGATGTAATCTTTTGCCCAAACCAATCAGTTACGTTCCATATTATCCGGACTGGTGCCGGCTGCATTCAGGACAGCACGCTTTTGCAAAGGGGGCCTCAAACAAGCACTAGGCCCCCCTATTTGCAGATGCAAAGAACCTAACGCCTGTTTCAGGTGTGGACTTGGACACCTCTTTTTCTAACTTTAACCAAAATGGCGGGTGGTGCACTTCTGCCGCATAATGAGTGCATGTGCCCTGCCCGCCATATTAGATGCTTAGGTGCCTGTTTTTACGCCTGAAAAATGTGCACAGCACCATGGAATTGCAGGACCTTTCACTCTCAAAAGGTTACTTATGGATAAATTGAGTTCATGAATGTCATTACCATTGATTTATTGCAGAAGTTTTCCTGTTGCACCTTTGAATTCAACAGCAGTTGCTTTGCGCAGCGATATTCAGGTATGTTTTGGTGCACTCCAAAAGTAGCTACTTATGACTGGTGGGTGCTGTGTTGATGCTCTGAGAGCAGATGAGATAGCTGCCAACCACTACCACTTAGTAATCTGTGGCGATTAGGAGCATTCGTATATTTTTTTCTTTTAACATAGAGGCTAAAAGAGTTTACGAATTTAGATGCACCAAACCAAGTAGACCACAAGGCACAGATTCAAAATATTCAATTTACAACCTTGGAAAGTGTTCAACTAAGAAAATCACTGCATTTGATCAATTAGAAGGGAATCTACTAAATAATGCTCCATGAAGGGCGGTAAATTGCAAAAATGAATTTTACTCTTCCTCACGTCGGCCCAGCGGTTTTCCAATCACTGTGCAAGGTTTTAATGGCACTGTGGCATTGATCTAGTGTAGTTTAACACTGCAGATAGTGAATAACTTGAAAGCATCGAATGTAAGATTTGCAAGGGAGCAACTTGCAATGTTTTTATGCTGAACATCTTTAACAGGCGACAATAAAGTAAGTTAATTCCCAGTTGTGCACCATGTTTGCTAAATAAGCAACATGACACTGCCAGTTTCTGAGATATTCATTGTTTTGTGTCAGTAGTGAGATCACCGGATGATAGGCAGACTTAATGTACACAACTGTGTGTATGTTTTTCTCCTTGGGACAGCAATTCAGCAGCTGGAATGCAAACTCACAGTGCAGTAGATGATTTGCTGGCCCAAGGGATGTTTCATTATCTGTTCCCATTCATTGCGTACAGCTGCAGCAGAACCAAGAACAGGTTACTGTACATTGTGTAGAACAGTGGCTCTCAACATGTGGGTTGTGACCCCCAAAGGGGCCACCGTGCTGCCATTCCCTCCTCCCCTGATACAATCCTCACTGCCAGATTCACTCCAGACGGGAATTCCTGATCTGGCAAAAACTAGCAACACATCAGAAATTGCTGCCATCAACACAGGGTCCATCCTAAGAGCAATGCAACAGCATTAGGTTTGAGCTTGAAACAGCAGCAGAAGTGAGAAGTAAATGAGGAGGTGGAGAATTTTTTTTTATTCATTCATGGATGTGGGCGTCACTGGCAAGGCCAGTATTTATAGCCCATCCCTAATTGCCCTTGAGAAGGTGGTGAGCCCTGATCTTGAACCGCTGCAGTCCGTATGGTGAAGGAACTCCTACAGTGCTGTTAGGGAGGGAGTTCCAGGATTTTGACCCAGCGACAATGAAGGAACAGCGATAGATTTCCAAGTCAGGATGGTGTGTGACTTGGAGGAGATGGTGTTCCCTTGAGCCTGCTGCCCTTGTCCTTCTCGGTGGTAGAGGTCACGGGTTTGGGAGGTGCTGTCTATGAATGAGGAAAACAGAGAAAAGAGTGTCTTGTAGGGGAAAGAGTGTCCCTGTAAAGGGCAAAGGAAGAAATACCTTGACAGAGGGAAGGAATAATGGGGGTAATTTTGACTTTGGGCGATAGTGTCAAACTGGTGATATCGGATCAGCCGCACAATACACATCTCTCCCAATTGTCATGTGACAGATTAAGGCTGAATGAAGTGTGAAATCTACTGGCAGAATGAAGGACAGCTGCCAGCTTCTAGGAGGAAAAAAAAGGTGGGGGGGACAAATAAAAGGGTAGATAAAATAAAATATAAATGTGATTGGAGCTGAGGTTATGATCTAAAATTGTTGAACTCGATATTGAGTCCAGAGGGCTGTAGCGTGCCTAAACGAAAGATGAGGTGCTGTTCCTCGAGCTTACGCTGAGCTTCCGTGGAACAGTGTATTAGGCCGAGGACGGTGAGGTCAGAGTGGGAGTGAAGCGGTGAATTAAAGTGACAGGCCACCGGGAGCTCGGGGTCCCCCTTACGGACTGAACGGAGGTGTTCCGCAAAGCGGTCACCCAATCTGCGTTTGGTCTCCCCAATGTAGAGGAGTCCACATCGTGAGCAGCGAATACAGTATACTAAATTGCAGGAAGTACAAGTAAATCGCTGTTTCACCTGGAAGGGGTGTTTGGGGCCCTGGACAGTGGGAAGAGGGGAGGTATAAGGGCATGTGTTGCATCTCCTGCGCGTGCACGGGAAGGTGCCGGGCGAAGGGGAAGGGGTGCTGGGGGTGGTAGAGGAGTGGACTAGGGTGTCGCGGAGGGAGCGGTCCCTGCGGAATGCTGAAAGGGGAGGTGAGGGGAAGATGTGTTTGGTGGTGGGATCACGCTGGAGGTGGCGGAAATGGCGGAGGATGATCCGTTGAATGTGGAGGCTGGTGGGGTGAAAGGTGAGGACAAGGGGAACCCTATCGTGGTTCCGGGAGGGAGGGGCAGGGGTGAGGGCAGATGTGCGGGAGATAGAACGGACACGGTCGAGGGCCGTGTCGACCACGGTAGAGGGGAATCCTCGGTTGAGGAAAAAGGAAGACATGTCGGAAGCACTGGTATGGAAGGTGGCATCATCAGAGCAGATGCGGCGGAGACGGAGAAACTGGGAGAATGGAATAGAGTCCTTACAGGAGGCGGGGTGGGAGGAAGTGTAGTCCAGGTAGCTGTGGGAGTCGGTGGGCTTGTAGTGAATGTTAGTCAATAACCTATCCCCAGAGATGGAGATGGAGAAGTCGAGGAAGGGAAGAGAAGAGTCGGAGATGGACCATGTGAAGGTGAGGGAAGGGTGGAAATTGGAAGCATAGTGAATGAAATGTTCTAGTTCAGGGCGAGAGCAGGAGACGGCACCGATACAGTCATCAATGTACCGGAAAAAGAGGTGAGGGAGGGGACCCGAGTAGGACTGGAACAAAGAGTGTTCCACATATCCCACGAAAAGGCAGGCATAGCTAGGACCCATGCGGGTACCCATAGCAACACCTTTAATTTGGAGGAAATGGGTAGAGTCAAAGGAGAAGTTGTTCAATGTGAGAACAAGTTCAGCCAGGCGGAGGAGGGTGGTGGTGGATGGGGACTGGTTGGGCCTCTGTTCAAGAAAGAAGCGGAGCGCCCTCAGGCCATCCTGGTGGGGAATGGAGGTGTAGAGGGATTGTACGTCCATAGTGAAGAGGAGACGGTTGGGGCCGGGAAACTGGAAACTGTTAAAATGGCGGAGGGCATCGGAAGAGTCGCGGATGTAGGTGGGAAGAGACTGGACAAGGGGAGAAAAAATAGAGTCGAGATAGGAAGAGATAAGTTCCGTGGGGCAAGAACAGGCTGAAACGATGGGTCTACCGGGGCAGTCCTGTTTGTGGATCTTGGGAAGGAGGTAGAAGCGGGCTGTGCGGGGTTGGGGAACTATGAGGTTGGCGGCCGTGGGGGGAAGATCTCCAGAGGAGATGAGGTCAGTGACAGTCTTGGACACGGTGGCTTGATGTTCGGTAGTGGGGTCATGGTCCAGGTGGAGGTAGGAGGAGGTGTCAGAGAGTTGGCGTTCAACTTCCGCTAGGTAGAGGTCGGTTCGCCAAACAACAACAGCGCCACCCTTGTCAGCAGGTTTAATGACAATGTCAGGGTTGGATCGGAGAGAATGGAGTGCAGCAAGTTCAGAGGGAGGTAGGTTGGAGTGAGTGAGGGGAGCAGAGAAATTGAGCTGGCCGATGTCACGGCGGCAGTTAGCAATGAAAAGATCAAGAGAGGGTAAGAGGCCAGAGGGAGGGGTCCAGGTGGAACGAGAATTCTGAAAGCGGGAGAAAGGGTCAGCCGTGCGGGGGGAAGACTCCTGGCCAGAGAAGTGGGCACGGAGACGGAGGCGGCGGAAAAAGAGCTCAGCATCGTGCCGAGCTCGAAATTCATTGAGATGGGGGCGTAAGGGGATGAAGCTCAGGCCTTTGCTGAGGACTGATCGTTCGGAGTCAGAGAGGGGAAGGTCAGAGGGGATAGTGAAAACGCGGCAGGGGGTGAGATTGGGAGAAGGGGGGTCAGAGGAAAGTGAAGGGGAAGAAGGTTCCGGAGGGGCTTTAGTGTCCAAGAGTTGTTGAAGCTTGCGATCCTTGACATCGGAAAGGAAGAAGAAAAGTTTTTTGTTGAAGCGTCGGATGAGTCTAAGGATGAAATGGAACTGTGGACCCGGACAGCTTTGAGATAGAGTGCGTCGGTGCTGCTGAAGAGAGATGTCGAGAGTGTTCATGTGGCGCCGCATGGCATTGAGCGTGGATCTCAAGATGCGGCGAGAGCAGTAGTTCGAGGAACGATGAATATCTTGGAGATATTTGTAATCCTGGGTGGATCCGAAACACGAAGGGTGGAAGTTTAGTTGGAATCCACGTGGGATAAGTCGGAACCGGAGACAGTTGCTGAGGAAAGTAATGTGGCTGTGAAACCGAGTCTTGGCAGATACCTGATCAAACACGAGAAGGGAAACTGAAATCAATGAAGATGAACAAGGTTGAAGAGCCAAACGGAAATCCCGTCGAAGAGAAGAGCAGAACTTCTTCAAGGTAGGCATTCCAAGAAGAGAGGTGGCAGTGAACCAAACACTAATACGATAGCAAAATACTGCAGATGCTGGAAATCCGAAATAACAACAGAAAACGCTGGAAAAACTCAGCAGGCCAGGCAGCATCCGTGGAGAGAGAAAGAGAGTTGACGTTTCAGGTCGATGACCTTTCATCAGAACTGGGAAGAGCTGGAAATCAAATAGATTTAAGGCCAGGGTAAAGCTGGGAAAAGGGGGAGGGGATAAAGGAACAAAGGAGGAGATGAAGAGACATTAAGAGACATTAAGAGATATGCAAGGCTAGAGGTGGTGTTAATGTGACAGATTAAGGCTGAATGAAGTGTGAAATCTACTGGCAGAATGAAGGACAGCTGCCAGCTTCTAGGAGGAAAAAAAAGGTGGGGGGGACAAATAAAAGGGTAGATAAAATAAAATATCTGTATACTGTAAAATAAAGTATACTGTATTCGCTGCTCACGATGTGGACTCCTCTACATTGGGGAGACCAAACGCAGATTGGGTGACCGCTTTGCGGAACACCTCCGTTCAGTCCGTAAGGGGGACCCCGAGCTCCCGGTGGCCTGTCACTTTAATTCACCGCTTCACTCCCACTCTGACCTCACCGTCCTCGGCCTAATACACTGTTCCACGGAAGCTCAGCGTAAGCTCGAGGAACAGCACCTCATCTTTCGTTTAGGCACGCTACAGCCCTCTGGACTCAATATCGAGTTCAACAATTTTAGATCATAACCTCAGCTCCAATCACATTTATATTTTATTTTATCCACCCTTTTATTTGTCCCCCCCACCTTTTTTTTCCTCCTAGAAGCTGGCAGCTGTCCTTCATTCTGCCAGTAGATTTCACACTTCATTCAGCCTTAATCTGTCACATTAACACCACCTCTAGCCTTGCATATCTCTTAATGTCTCTTAATGTCTCTTCATCTCCTCCTTTGTTCCTTTATCCCCTCCCCCTTTTCCCAGCTTTACCCTGGCCTTAAATCTATTTGATTTCCAGCTCTTCCCAGTTCTGATGAAAGGTCATCGACCTGAAACGTCAACTCTCTTTCTCTCTCCACGGATGCTGCCTGGCCTGCTGAGTTTTTCCAGCGTTTTCTGTTGTTATTTTGTCATTTTCATTGACTTGGCTGAAGTCACTGGGGGAAGCACCTGGTAGGGGTAGTAGAGTGAGGAAACCTTCTGTTAAGTAAAGCACTATGGATCCAGAACTTGGATGTCAAAAGGTTTTGGTTCAATCTTCTGTTTGTAAATAAATTCATCACCTTTTTCACGTTTGGTGTATGGTCTCTTTTCATTGCAGCAAGTTAGTCTGCATTATCAGAATGTCACTGATATAGAGATTGGCTTAATGGTTTGATTGTTTTTTAATGCAGAATGAAGGGAGTGGTGGAAGGGGTAACAAGGACTGTTAATGCAGAGGGGCTTCTGGACACTTTTCAGGTGAGGTCAATGAAAGCACTTAGAAATTAGTTGCTCCATGGCCCCTATGGTTGCCAGAGATTGTGCTGCTCCTCCTTCTCCTGGTTCTCCCTCACTTTCACCCAATTCTTCCTTGTCAGTGATGTCTCTTGCTTTGGCTGTGCCTCCTCCAACACCAATCCTCGTTGCATAGTGTAATGTATTATCACATGGTTTAGTATGAGCATGCTCAGTTTGCTCTGGCCTAGTAAAGCAAGCACATGGACTAGCAACTCATCCTGTCTCTGTCCTTCATTTGTTCTACCCACATATATTATATTTTTGATGATGAGGATGGGATCCCAAAGCCATTTTTAGGGATCATGGAAGGACACAGTGTTCAACCTTTGAGTGGAAAAGTTTAAGGTACACAGGTAGCGTGCTGAGTCACTGTTCAACGGGATCGGGACAATCATGGCTGCACCTATGGGATTCATCGGAAGCCTTGGCATGTATGACCGAGCTCGCGAACCATTCAGTTCTTACATTGAGCAGATGGAGATGCTTGTTAAGGCCAATAACATTATTGAGACCGAAGGTGCAGATGAGAATGTTTAAGCTCAAAATAAAGAAATTCGTGAATGTAAAAAAGCAATTTTTCTAACGGAGATCGGACCAGATGATTACGGAATGTTGACAAAGCTACTCGCAACAGGGAAAGCGAAGGATGTGTCGCATGAAGACACTGTCGAGAAACTTGAGGACCATTTCAACCCAAAGCCCTTAGAAATAGCAGAGAGTTATAAGTTTGGTACCAGAAACCAAAAACAAAGTGAAACCATGAGTGAGGACATTGTAGCTCTTAAGAATCTGGCTTTGCATTGTAACTTCGGCACATTTTTGGATCGTGCATTGTGAGATAAGTCAGTGTGTGGACTGGTGGATGAGCGCACACAGTCCAAGTTACTGAACACTCCGAACCTAACGTGTGACATATCATGCAAAATTGCCCTATCTATGGAGATGGGTCGTGCTGAAGACTTGTGCTCCAGAACTAGCCGCACTTCTAGCCAAGCTGTTCCAGTACAGCTATAACACTGGCATCTATCTGACAATGTGGAAAACTGCCCACATATGTCCTGTCCACAAAAAGCAGGACAAATCCAATCCAGCCAATTACCGCCCCATCAGACTACTCTCAATCACCAGCAAAGTGATGGAAGTTGTCATCGATAGTGCTATCAAGCAGTACTTACTCACCAATAACCTGCTCACTTATGCCCAGTTTGGATTCCGCCAGGACCACTCAGCTCCAGACCTCATTACAGCCTTTGTCCAAACATGGACAAAAGAGCTGAATTCCAGAGGTGAGGTGAGAGTTACTGCCCTTGACATCAAGGCAGCATTTGACCGAGTGTGGCATTAAGGAGCCCGAGTAAAACTGAAGTCAATGGGAATCAGGGGGAAAAATCTCCACTGGCTGGAGTCATAGCTAGCACAAAGGAAGATGCTTGTGGTGGTTGGAGGTCAATCATCACAGCTCCAGGACATCGCTGCAAGAGTTCCTCAGGGCAGTGTCCTAGGCCCAACCATCTTCAGCTGCTTCATCAATGACCTTCCCTCCATCATAAGCTCAGAAGTGGGGATGTTCGCTGATGGTTGCACAGTGTTCAGTGCCATTCGCAAGTCCTTAGATAATGAAGTAGTCCATGCCTGCATGCAGCAAGACCTGGATGACATTCAGGCTTGGGCTGATAAGTGGCAGGTAACATTCGCACTACACAAGTGCCAGGCAATGACTATCTCCAACAAGCGAGCCTCTAACCACCGCCATTTGACATTCAATGGCATTACCATTGCCGAATCCCCCACCATCAATATCCTGGGGGTCACCATTGACCAGAAACTTAACTGGACCAGCCACATAAATACTGTGGAAACAAGAGCAGGTCAGAGGCTGGATATTCTGTGGCAAGTGTCTCACCTCCTGATTCTCCAAAGCCTTTCCAGCATCTACAAGGCACAAGTCAGGAGTGTGATGGAATACTTTCCATTTGCCTGGATGATTGCAGCTCCAACAACACTCAAGAAGCTTGACACCATCCAAGAAAAAGCAGCCCGCATGATTGGAACCTCATCCACCACCTTAAACATTCACTCCCTCCACCACCGGCGTACCGTGGCTGCAGAGTGTACCATCTACAAAATGCACTGCAGCAACTCATCAAGGCTTCTTCGGCAGCACCTCCCAAACCCGTAACCTCTACCACCTAGAAGGACAAGGGCAGCAGGTGCATGAGAACACCACCACCTCCAAGTTCCCCTCCAAGTCACACAGCCATCCTGACTTGGAAGTATATTGCTGTTCCTTCATCGTCGCGGGGTCAAAATCCTGAACTCCCTCCCTAACAGTACTGTGGGAGTACCCTTACCATATGGACTGCAGGGATCAAGAAGGCATCTCACCGCCACCTTCTCAAGGGCAACTCGGGATTGCCAGCAATTCCCACATCCCATGAACGAATATAAAAAAAAATACAGAAATGTGAAGTGTTTTCACTGCCAGAAGCAAGGCCATATTTCAACAGCTTGCAGAGCTAGATCTAAAGCAGGAAGTAAGAACCATTTTAGTGGCAATGCAAAGCAGTGACAACAAAAGGGAGGAATTCACGATATTGAAGTGAACACACCTGATGTTGAAGAACTAGGCATCTACAGTATCTATGACACTAGCGGCAATGCTAGCAGTCGTGAGAAAGACTTCCATACAAAACCTTTGATCAATGAGCAATGTATTGATATGGATATCGAGACGGCGGCGGACTGCTCTATCATGAGTAAGGACACATATGAGAGTAAGTTTAATCAAGTACCACTTACAAAGAGTACCGTAGAGTTAAAGACCAACTCTGAGAAATCCTAGAGACATGTGGACAAATGGAATATACAGTTCAACACAATGGCCAGTCAGTAAAGCTGCCTATTATTGTAGTGAGCTACAACAACAGGCCAACCCTCATGGGCAAAGACTGGTTGAGAAAGTTGAAACTAGACTGGAAAAACATCTTCAGTGTAGATGCTTCAAAGAAGTGACTCGACATAATGCTGTAAAAGAAGTCTCTCTCGCGATGCTCTACTTGTGCACAGAGCGTGAGCTTAAGTTAGAGTGTGATGCTTTCAGCTACATAAGAACATAAGAAATAGGAGCAGGAGTAGGCCATTTGGCCCTTTAAGCCTGCTCCACCATTCAACAAGATCATGGCTGATCTTCTACCTCAACTCCACCTTCCCGCACTATCCCCATATCCCTTAATTCCCTTTGTTCCCAAAAATGTATTGACCTCATGTGGGAGCTGTCGTAAGCCACGTAATGGATGACGGCCAAGCGAAACCAATCGTGTTCGCATCGTGAACCCTCACAAAGAGCGAAAGAAACTACACGCAAATTGAAAAGAAGCACTCGCCATAGTGTTTGGAATCAAGAAATTCCAACAGTTCCTGATTGGCAGAAAGTTTACCCTGATAACCGATCACAAACCGCTCCTAGCAATATTGGGGCCCAAATCTGCCATCCCTGCAATGGCCGCATCAAGAATGCAATGTTGGGCAGTGTTGTTGTCACAATATGACTACACGATTGAATATCGCACTTCAAAGCAAAATGCAATCGCAGATGCCTTGTCCAGGTTGCTACATGAGGACTCGTGTTGGGAGTGAAGGTGAGATTTTCACACTAGGTGCAGCTGACAAAGACTTTCCCGTGAATGCAACTGAGATTGCAAATGAGACTCAAAAGGACTTAGTATTGGAAAGAGTATATGAAAACACCTTGAATGGATGGACTGATCAGAGCATGAACACAGAATTGAAACCATTCCATAACCGTTGTACTAAATTGTCTTGTGAGCAAGGTTGTATCAAGTGGAGAAACAGAGTGGTGGCACCTACTTCTTTGAGTTCGGAACCAAAACAAAACAGCCTGAAAATTGGTTCAACACCAAAACCTTCTGTAAGGAGATCAGGAAGGCTCCGCAAACCTGTTATTAAACAGGATTTGCAATTCACTTAAAAGGAAAAAAAGCCAGGCGTTTTTGTTATGTGGTACATGTAATGCTGGGAAAGGTGGGACCATAGTTTTGCTGTATTTGAGAGGGGAATACGTACATTTTATTTTAAGGGGAAAGCAGTGAAATGTATTATCACACAGTTTATCACATGGTTTAGTATGAGCATGCTCAGTTTGCTCTGGCCTAGTAAAGCAAACACATGGACTAGCAACTCATCCTGTCTCTGTCCTTCATTTGTTCTACCCACATATATTACACAAAGCAATGTTGCACAGAATGTAGCACACTCCTAGCACCAAAATATCGCTCATCTCACTCCCAACCACATCAGGATTCATCCTCCCCTCCAATATCCTTGAGAGCTAGTCCTTGTGTCTGGCAAAATACTTCTATCATAACTTAACTTGCCTTTAGACATCACTATTGATCTATTTTGGTTTTATTTTACCACGCACTCTCCTTTTAATCCGAGGAACATGTATTGCTTCCTTTTCCACAAGTACAGTTCGAAAAGCTCTCCATTTGTCATCTGTACTGCAGTTATCACTATCTAGTATCCTCCTCAATCCACCTGATTTAAGTCTTGTCTCATTCTCGCAAATTCAGCTCTCCTGAAATATGGCACTAACATTAAGTTATCCACAGCAGTTATCACCTTAAACCTCATAATTTATGATCTGTTGCTAAGATGTGCTCCCACACAGAGTCTGATATCATTGTAGATCACGGCGGGCAAGACCAGAACTCGGGGCCATAAATATAAGATAGTCACTAATAAATCCAATAGGAAATTCAGGAGAAACTTCTTTATCCAGAGAGTGATGAGAATGTGGAATTCGCTAGCATAAGGAGTAGTTGAGGTGGATAGCACAGATGCATTTAAGGGGAAGCTAGATAAGCACATGAGGGAGAAAGGAATAGAAGGATATGTTGATGGGGTTAGATGAAGAAGGGTGGGAGGAGGCTCGTGTGGAGCATAAACACCGGCATGGACCTGTTGGGCCGAATGGTCTGTTTCTGTGCTGTAAATATTTTGTAGTACTTTGTAAATAATTTCACTAGTATTCTCTCTAAAATGCTAAGCTGGTGAAAAATATGTGAAGACCAAAAATAAAACATTCTGGTCATATTTCAGTACAGCTCAGTCTATTGCAGTGTAAAATTCTGTTCACAATACTTTGTTATGTTTGTTATCCCAGAATCTGATTCATTATGTGTAATTAATTTGGTTAATTATACTAATTATAACTAATGCGCTATAATAAGCTTTCACGGAGTTCAGTTACAGCATGTTAAAACTAATCTACAGCTTATGGGCCACATTTCCATTTTAGACTTCCAGTTGCATAGACCCTTTATTGCTCGTGAAAAAAAAGCTTGAAAATGTCACGCTGCTGTAATCATCATTTGCTTTTATTCTGAAATTTACTGTGTTGTCATTTGTTCCATTTTAATAGCATATCATGGGCTGGATATTAACTCGGAGGCGGGGAGGGTGCGGGGGGTGGGGGGGCTGGTGCTACTGTTCTGAGATTGGGAAACCCGGAATTACGGGTTTCCTGAATGTCCTGCAGTTTTTCACTGCAGGACGCCTGTTAATTTTGTTCTGTAGGTTTCCCACCCACAGCCAGTCTGATTGACAGGCTGGAAGTCTGTCGGGTGCAAATTCCTAGGGCACAAGGCCGCAGCTGAGCTGGGCTGAGAGCAGGTAGGTGTAGGTGAGAGATCGTGGGCGGGAGGATGGTGGGTGGCGGGGGGTGTGGGGGGAAGGTGCGGTCAGATGGTGGTCGGAGGGAGCAAATGGTGGTCGGGGGCGGGTGGGGGGGGGAGCAGACAGATCCCGGGGGAGGTGGGGTTTATTAGGTAGCTTGTTGGGCCCGGAGGCAACACTCCTGCTCCTCCTGGCCCACAAGTAGTGCTGTAAAGGCACTTACCTGGTGGATTCAGCCCTTCTCACCTCCTTGCACCTGCCTGGTTTCCCGAGGCCTGGGAAACCAGCCTGACAGTGGGTAAAAATAGAATCACTGTTAAAATGAAGGCAGCAGACTCATTAACATTTTTAAATGACCAACCTGCCTCCTGCGAGCAGATTGGTTGCCCACCCCTCATCCCGCCTCCGTTAAAACAGGAAGTGGGTGGGTTCGAGGCGGGTTGGGTTCCTGCTTCAGATTTCTGGCTTTTTAACCACCCACCCGAACCAAACCCACCCATTTTGTTGGGATAAAAGTTCCCCCCTCGTGTTTTTTAGAGAATTTTTAAACCAATTTGCTTCGACACTGTATACGGCAATATAGAGCTTGTGTAGACAAATATAGTTTGTAAATTTTGCACTAAGCAAAATGCATCAAAATTATTTATGATATTTTTACAGAGCTGTTTGATTCCTCCAATTAAAAGAGGCAAGGACATCTAATAAAGTATCTCACAACAGGTTCCGAAACAGGAGCACACAATGGTGAGACCGGTGATAGAATGATGTCCTGATATTGTAAATTGTATCTGCTGTTACAAGAATAAGAATTGCAAATGTGGAAGTCAAACAGTGGTGCACCAAGAGTGTCTGCAGTAAACTGCCAGGTCAGAATTTGAGAATTTTCAAAAGTGGGGGTGAGTGCCTTCTATGATGTTCTAACAACTCCCCAGTATGCCAAAAGGAAGCCTCTTTGAAGGGGTTTGTCATCATGAGAAAGGGTTTGGAAAACTTTGTTGACTTATTTTCAAATATACGGCATAATAATCTAAATTGTATCAAAACATATCATTACATCACTGCCAGATAGAGTCTTCATGTTAAAAATGGCTCATGGCTCTCACAAATATTCCCCCAGGTTTGCCAAACATTTTTTCTTGAAGACTCTTTAAGGGAAATGCTTCTGAAGCTTTTGGCATATGCTTTTTTAAACACACACATAAATAGGGATGAGCCCTTCCATAATAAGTAGAGTTGCAAAAACCACACCTAGCCTTTAAACAGTTTTATTGTGCTGACAGCACAAAAATTGTCTACATGATACAGAGACTATAATCAAAGTAGTAATTAATAGTTGAAACAAGACACACATCAAAGCAGGAAATTAAGATAGCTATTTGCACTCATTTATATTTAGAGTGCATCAACCAATTAAAATCCAAAAGATAAATAAACATGATAATTGAACTGGGGAACATTTTCATGCACTAGCAGAAAATCACTTAATCAGAGGTCTCCTTACCTAAGGAAGAATATACTTGCCATAGAGGGAGTGCAACGAAGGATCACTAGACTGATTCCTGGGATGAGGGTATTGTCCTATGAGGAGAGATTGAGTAGACTAGGCCTATATTCCCTAGAGTTTAGAAGAATGAGAGGTGATCTAATTGAAACATATAAAATTCTTAAAGGGCTTTACAGGGTGGATGGTGGGAGGATGTTTCCCCTGGCTGGAGAGTCTAGAACCAGGGTTCACAGTCTCAAAATAAGGGGTCAGCCATTTAGGACTGAGATGAGGAGAAATTTCTTCTCTCAAAGGGTTGTGAGTCTTTGGAATTCTCTACTCCAGAGAGCTGTAGATGCTCAGTCGTTGAGTATATTCAAGACAGAGATCGACAGATTTTTGGATACGAAGGGAATCAAGGGATATGGGGATAGTGTGGGAAGGTGGAGTTGAGGTAGAAGATTAGCCATGATCTTATTAAATGGTGGAGCAGGCTCAAAGGGCCTTTTGGCTTACTCCTGCTCCTATTTCTTATGAGAGAACCTAGCATATGCTAGCTTTTCAGTCCAACATGAAATCAAACACTTAACTTAATATCAGTCCAATGTGGAATTGTCACAAAGTCATCATTGCAGTACCTGAGCTATGTATATATACATTGATAATGAACTATCACAAGAGAACATAGATGGCCAAAACAGGCACAGAAACAAATATTAAAAATATTAACTTTTGGAATCTTCCCCTCTTGACGAGCCACATATGCTATCAATGACATTAGCACATGTGTAAATGGATAATTTTCTATTTTTTGTCTTTTGGGTTTCTAGAGGTATATAAATAAACAAAGCAAAGAGAAATGGTGACAGACAGATCAAAATACTTTTACCTACTTCCTCATGATTGGTTATAGAGTGATATTAATAAAGGCCTGCTAGCATGTCTTCTGTACACCTCTCAACTGGGGTTAGTGTATGATACTCAGTTCAAAGGTGAAGCAGTTCTTGGCCATGTTCATTAATTTAAGTAAAAGTTCCCTATATCTTTTGCAGAATGATTTCACTGTACTATCAAATATAACAAGATCTGTCACCTAATTGGCGTGTTGATAGTATGGGGATAATTTTACGGGTCCATCCATAAAATATTGTGACGATCTGCTTGCTTCAAATTTAACCTCTGTTTTGCATTTAACTCTTGGTGCCGGGTTTTCTGGGCCTCAGGAAACCCGGCAGCTGAAGGGAGGTGAGAATGGCTGGATGGAACAGGTAAGTGCCTTTCCAGCACTGCTTGTGGGTCAGGAGGAACAGGAGTGCTTCTTCTAGTCCACCAAGCTACCCTGTAAACCACCCCACGATCCAACCCCCTCAATCGGCCAACCCCTCCACCACGATCGGACCCCCGATGTCCAACCCCCCACCTCGATGATCGACTAACCTCCCGACATCTGGTGTCCAACTCCGCCTCCCCCACCCCACCCAATGCCCGATGTCCAACTCCCCGCCTGATGTGGATGTCCAACAACCTTCTCCCCCGATGTCCAACTCACCTCTGCTCCGCTCTCTGACTACATCCAGAAAATCAATTTGAAAAATTTAAATCGGCAGGACCTCTGGAAACCCATATTTCCAGGTTTTCTGGCTGCAATGCTCATCTGGCTGCAATGCTCATGTTGCTGCTGTGCATTGTGGGACACTGAGGCCTGCTCAGCACTTGGTGCACCATAATGTGGAGCCAAAGCACCTGTCATGTGCCTATCATGCTTAAGACTGCTTAAGGTATGAAATTATTTCAATTAGGTGTTGGCCCCAGAATGCATATGAAGCACCTGAACAACACTCCAGACACTCAAGGGCCAATTTTAACGGGGCGGGAATAGAGAGTGCTAGGCCGAACCAACCAGCCTCGTGGAGTGGGAGACCTAGAAGATTTTAACTCTTGGGCCTCATTTGTATGTCCCGACTCTGACTTCCATCCGAAGCCAGCAAGAATGACGTCACCGCCCGCAGGCAGGAGTCAAAATTGGTGGGGGGGGGGTCAGGTCGCTGCCGGGGGACCCACAGAAACGGTCGCGTAAGCACAGTTTGAGGGCGGTGGGGGTGGGTCCACAAGCAAACCATTATTGGTTTATAATGGCAGTTTAATAAAATAATTTGTCATTAACTTAATTCACAGAGAAAATACACTCTTGCACAGAATCATCTCTGCTCATGAGTTAATCAGACTAGACAAGAATATTACCCTCTTTAAATTTTTTCTAAGCTCATGAAAGTACTTACTCTTTCTATGAAAATCTTACATTAGCAAGCCCTTAACAAGGTATTTTTTTCATTTACTTATCAGCACTTTACAAATGCAAGGAAATCACTTTTAGAAAATTTACGAAAACAGATTTCCAGTTTTTTCTTTCTTTCTTCTTCATTCTCCATCTTTTTCAAAATGGTTTACAGCCACGAGAGAAATATGCTCCAATTTTTAATATCAGTCTGAAACTGATGAAATACACAAGTCTTGATTCAAATTACTTTTACTTAAGTTTGGAGATTCGGCACTAAAACCATGAGCCACAGCTTTAGACCATAAACTCCGTAATACAGGAAAGAAGGAATGGCATTAAAAGTACAAAGAACAGAGACACAGACCTCCCTAGGGTGGTTATATACCTAGCAGCTAGCCACCAGTCATTTCTCCTTCCTGAAACCTCCTGCCCTGAATGTGTGAGAGTAAATGAGTAATAGCTGGAGTCGAGCCAGAGTAATTGGCACAACCATCCATATCCATGATTATATTCTGGGTATCACAAACCATCTGTACATTTATTGAGTGAAGGTCTCTTTGGTTATTGTAGAAAAATCCATTAATAGCAGACTCACAGATGTATGTGGGCATAGGCGATAGCATGCTAGATATAGGTGAGATCAGTGATGGCAAAAAAAGGTCCTGTCTTGTTCTCAGAAGCTTGTAATATGTGTCTTGAAAAATAACTTGAGAAATAGCTTTAGGCATCGTTGACTGGCTGCTCCCCAAGGTGCTCTAACTGGGGTCTGGAAAATGCTGATAGAATAAAAGGTGAGTGCAATGTTCACCTTCACAGCATGATTTGTGGTCACATGACAATAAATAAAAATTCTTAGCTCCTCCCACTGATGGTCTCCTAAAGATGTAAAAGTCCCCAAAAAACTTTGATTTGAATAAATATGTATGAAATATTAAGTATTAAACCATTTAGAGGTCTGAAGACATACTGAGATAAGTGAGTGGCATGCATAATATACAGAAAGCCTTTTCCCAGCAGACTTTGTTTACTGAGAATTTGTTAGCTTAGCTGTAAGTAAGTTCTTTTTGGTGTGAAGTAATGTTTGAAGTTTGCTGGAAGCTTTTTTTGATTGAATATTTAAAACAGTCCATTAAACCCTCACTGACCTGCTTTGGTTGTATGTGTTCTTGGTTCCTAAAGAACTGCAATGCTCTTGTTATTTCATAGAAAGGAGACCAGTCACTCTAATCTAAATATACAGGTATATATTATTGCCTTCCCCAAGGCATTCTGTTGAACTCAAGGTTATTTTCCTGTCAGTTTTGATGGTACAAACTGGTTGGCAAAGTTTTTCAATGTTCGGTAAACCGTTTTTTAATGCACCAGTGGGAGACTTGCACACCACTGTCGTTTAGCTATTTAGCTGCAATTAAAATCTTTCCTGATTTAATTTCAATTTCCATTTAATGTGCTACCAAATGAAGCATAAGCCAGTTAGTCCTCCAGTTAATAGATTTTTCTGTTGCAAAAGAATTAACAAAATTTCAAGGTCAGTTAACATGAATAATTAGTCAAAGTCCTATCGTTTTAAACATCGCTTTAAACATTTGACAATAGCCAGACTTGCTGCACCGGCTGTCTTTTTCCAAAGATGGCATTGTGAACACAAGATTTGCAGTTGATACTTTGCAGGCATCTGAATTCCGAAAGCTGCTCTGTTCTAAATCAAACTTTTTAAAGACTTCTGACTGTGACAGGTGTTAGTTTTAATTAAAAACCTTCGCTTTCCAGGGTTGGGTTTCACAGTTGCTTTAAAGAAGTTTGAATTTTTCAGGACCCATTAAGCAACTCAGTAACGCTAAGAAAAAAAGAACTCTATATTATGTAACTTGCATTTTATGTCTATAATATCCTGCATAATATTATTTTAAACATTAATGACGCCTGATAACTGCACAATTTGCTTTACCAATGCATCTGTCTATTTTAGAATTAACTGCACTGAAATAACACTGAAGCTATTTTGTATTCAAACAATGCTAAAATAGGTGCTAGTTTGGTTTCCATGATCACTTAAAATTTGTAATGTAATCTTTACTTCACTCGTAAATTTGGACTACTTATGAACACTTAACATCAAACATTATACACGTTATTTATTGCTCAAAGAAAGCTTCAGAAATAGTAAACTCCAAATGAAGCACAAACCAGTTTGCCCTCCAGTTAATAGATGTTTCTGTTTCAAAAGAATTAACAAAATTTCAAGGTCAGTTAACATGAATAATTAGTCAAAGTCCTATCGTTTTAAACATCAGTTTAATTATTTGATCATAGCCAGACTTGCTGCACCAGCTGTCTTTGTAGTAGACCTTGCAGTTTTAGCGACAAATGCTACAGAAGTACTGGCCTGTAATTTGCGGTCAGCGGCGAAGCAAAGGTGTTCGCCGCTGGCTCCAAAGTAAGCTTCCCACAAAGATCTCACGATCTCTGTGGCGAGAAGTTCGGCTTTTCCAACGTGCAGTTGAAATCAGCGCAAGTTAATGGGGAATCCCTAACGCGAGCGGTTGTGACATCAGCAAGCTGTCTAGGCAGCCAATCAAAATGCAGAATTCTCACAGACAACGAACCAGGAAGTGAACAAGCTCCTTTGATTCTAACTTTTTAAAAATGTTAGAGAGAGCAAAACAAAGATTGGGGCTCTCACATGGGGAAAAGGCAAACCTGAAATCAAGATGAACAAATTTAAAAAATATATATTTTTAAAGTTTCTTAAAAATTTTAATTTTTTTTAATTAAAATAGATAAATTTGACACTCCACAAAATGAAAATTATTTTTTCAGGGCCATAACCTTTGTTTAGCAGTCAATACGCTGTTAAAACCCCAGTTACAACTAATTCAAAAGGGTCTAACCTTTAGTGGGGTATTTAACAGCGGTGTTACCGCGGAAGAGCCGAAGCTTTCGTCAGTTTCCATGATTTGGTTCTGTGTCGGGTGGGGTGGTGGCGGGCTACAGTGCAGCCTGTGGAGGAGCAGTGAATGACAGACTGCAACTTCAGGATTTTTGCATTCGGCTGCGCGTGCGAGAAATCCTGAACTTGTGGTCAGTTTCAAAGGCGGAATGAAGGCAAACGCTGCCAGCTTGCCATCATCAGGACTGCAAATTCCGGGCCATTGTATTCTGTTTGTAAACAGCCAGAAGAGTAGGATGGACAGAGTTATTAACTTGTCCAGAGCCTTCATCACCATCACTGCAATTAAGTATCAGGAAATATATTCCTGCAATGTGACTCACCTCTGGAATGTTTCTTCCGCTGAGATGGAGCTCTTATTGCTATGTACTGCCCCTTCTTATACCAAGCCAAGAGCTGATGAGTCTCACCTAGTGATGATAGGTCTCTGTATCGACGTTCAATATTACCACTAAAACTATTGGGCTGCTTCACTATACAATCACAAGGTGATATATAATAATCCAAAAAAGGCAAGCATTAGTACAGTTGAGTCTGTAGTGAAATTAATTTAGAACTCTTAAACCAGATATAAGTACGTAGAATCTTACAGCACAGAAGGAGGCCAATCGGCTCATTGTGCCTGGGCCAGTTCTTTGAAAGAGCTATCCAATTAGTCCTACTCCCCTGCTCTTTCCCTATCGCCCTGCGATTTTTTTTCTTTTCAAGTAGATATCCAATTCCCATTTGAAAGTTAGTATTGAATCTAGTTAGTATTGTTATACCTATCAAGAAAGTATGAACAGGCTGGGTCATTTTTTTCTTGAAAAGAGAAGGCTGAGGGGTGACCTAATAGAGGTCTTTAAAATTATGGAAGCTTTTGATAGAGTGGACACAGGGAGAGTGTTTCCACTTGTGGAGAAGAGCAAAACAAGAGGCCATCAATACAAGATAGTCACCAAGAAATCCAATAGGAAATTCAGAAGAAACTTCTCTACCCTGAGAGTGGTGAGAATGTGGAACTCGCTACCACAGGGAGTGGTTGAAGCGAATATTATAGCTGCATTTAAGGGGAGGCTAGATAAGCATATGAGGGAGAAGGGAATAGAGGGTTATGCTGATAGAGTTAAATACGGAAAGACAGGAGGAGGCTCGAGTGGAGCATAAGTCTTGGCATGGACTGGTTGGGCCGAATGTCCTGTTTCTGTGCTGTATATCCGATGTAATCCTATGAATCTGCTTCCACCACCCTTACAGGTAGTGCATTCCACCTCATAACAACTCGTTGCGTAAAAATATTTCTCCTTATTGGCCTCCTGCTTCTTTTGCAAAATGATCTTAAATCTCTGTCCTCTGGTTATCAATCCTCCGGCCACTGGAAACAATGGGGGGAAAGATTCACTTGGTTTGCGCCTCCCGTTAGCGCCTTAAGAGGGCGCTAATGGAGCGCAAAGCAACTAACGCCCGGGCGCGGCAATGTTTGCGCCGCTTGCGAAATTGACCAGATATTTTGCGGCGGCGCTAAACACTACCACCACGATCTCCTGCACCCGCAGATCATGACATCAGTCGAGTGTGCAGTGCCCCAGTAGCGCCCCGGACCGGATATTGAGTGGCACCCCCCTGCCTTACCGCCTGCTGCTAGCAACGACAGGTTGAGGGGAGCGTTTTGCAGTCAGGAAGGGACTGGGGGGAGTGCTATTTAAAGGCGACCGCTTCCTGCCTTTTTTTGTCGTCAACATTTTTGCACCACGCATTCTGAGTGAGAGAGAGAGAGAGAGTTCTGGTGAGATTCAATGCTGTGTTGAGGAGTTTTGGGTACTGAGCAGCACTTTGCAGGTTTGATCTTCCTTGCATCGAATTAGAAGAGACTATGGGGGCTGCACTCTGAGCTCTTTCCCTGGGTCTCTCCATTGTTCTTTCCAGCAGATTTGATGTACAGGTCTCTCCAGGCCGAGATTCAAGGCTGCAATGAGCAGGGTGTGGATGGAGAGCAAGATCGACCCTCCCCTTTAAGAACTGGCCGACGCCAGTGTGTCTGTGTTCCATTGCTGACTGACATCACATGAGCTTCGCCAGCGCTCTGAGGTAGTGCCTCGCTCCTCAGCGTTAGCGCCTTAAGAGAGGAGTGTAGCGCCTGATTTAGCGCTCCAATCACCTCCAGGGGCGATAGAAGCCAAGTTTTCAGTCAGAGGCAATAATTAGCGCCAGGCGCTAAACTTTGCACCCAGCCAATAATTGCGCCCCAAACGGGGCGATACCGAATTTCTCCCCCAAGATCTTTTTATTTACTCTATCAAAACCCTTCATAATTTTGAATACATCTATTAAAACTCACCTTAATCTTCTCTGCTCTAAGAAGAACTATCCCAGCTTCTGTAGTCTCTCCACAGAACTGAAGTCCCTCAGCCCTGGTACCATTCTAGCAAATCTCCTCTGCACCCTCTCCAAGGCCTTGACATCCTTCCTAAAGTGTGGTGCCCAGATTTGAACACAATGGGGTGAATTTTAACCCCTAAAAATGGGTGGGTTAGGGTCAGGTGAGATGCATTTCAAACCCGATCCCAACCTGCCTCCAACCCGCCCACTTCTGGGTTTAACAGAGGTGGTATAGGGGGCAGGAAACCCACCCTCTCCTAGGAGACGGGTTAGCTATATAAATATTATAATGAGGCTGGGTGACTCACATTTAACTTCCCTTACAGGTTTAACCCTGGCCGGCCGGGTTTCCCAGGCTTCGGTAAATCTGGCATCTCAAAGGAGGCGAGGACAGCTTCAGGGAAAAGGTAAGTGCCTTTACAACACTGCTTGTGGGCCAGGAGTACAGGAGTGCTTCCCCCGCCCCCAGACCCCCACCCCCGCTACCGGCCCCCCAATCTTACCTGCTTCCCTGGAATCGGGCCCCCCATCCAAAGAAATCCCACAAACGGGGATCGGACACCGCCCCCACCCTCCCCCACTGGGATCAGACCCCCCCACCCGCCCCCAGCGCTCCCACTAGCAGCTGCAGGCTTCTTACCTGCAGCTGCGGCCTACTTCGGAGTGCTCCCACCCGACTGGAAGCCAAGCCTGTTAATTAGGCTGACTTCCCGGTGGTGATTCCGTCAAAAAAAAAAATACACAAGCTGTGGAATTAAAACTCCACAGCTTGCGGGGAATCTCCGCCCTCCTCACTCGGAAAATCCACCCCTGTCAATATCAGGACCAACACTTCAGCAGAGACCTCACCAGTGATTTATAAGGGTTTATCATAATTGCCTTGCTCTTGTACTCTATGCTACTATATAGCTCAGATCCCATATGTTTTTCTTAAACAGCCTTATCAACCACTAGTCCTGCCACCTTCAAAGATTTGAGAATGGGCTAGAATTCAGCAGAAGTTGGCACTATTGGAGTAATTTTCCATTTTTGCAATCCAGCTCAAGCAGTAGATGCTTGCAAAACATATCAGAATATTGGGCATGGAAGATCATGTGCCTTGTATGCCACCTGCCCAATTTTCCATCCATTAATTTAAATGGACAGAAAACCAGGCAGGCTGTATAACAGGTGCATCATCCTTCACACCCAATATTCTGATATGCACCCATGGTACGCAATGCTTTGTAACAGGAATGCAAAAAAGGAAAACTTACCCTTGAAATGCATTATCAGAGATGGTGGGGTACATGTTCAACTTGCTGTCAGGACATAAAACTGGTGTAGCCGATTTAAACAACCACCTGATTTTCATTTCCCCAGAACTCTCCGTACCTCTGACTCTGGCAACTTATGCATCTTCCCTCCCTTTACCTCACCATTGGCAGCTGTGCTTTCAGCCATCTATGCCCCACACTCTGGAATTCCTTCCCTAAGTCACTCTGCCTCTCTACCTCCCTCTACTCCTTTAAGATCCTCCTTAAAATCCACCTCATTGAGCAAGCCCTTGGTCACCCCTCCTAATATCTCCTTCGTCATCTCTCCTTTCATTTATGCCTGATTACACTTTTGCGATGCACCCTGGGACATTTTTCTACATCAACGCACTTTATAAATCAAAGTTGCTGTTGTATATTTTAGTTTTGAAATGTGCAATTCCATTCGCATGAGTGAAATGAGCAGCCAATCATGACATACCTGTAAAGAATCTTCAACATTTCTGAAGGAGCTAATGCGCCACTTAAATAGTATAAATGTCAAAAAAAGTTTATTTATCCAGTTGTGGAATGTGCAATATTTGTATGAAATGACTCAATGTCAAATTCAAAAAGTCTGTTTTACAGGCCAGCCTGTGCATACATCGTGAGCTGCCATAACCTTGCATGTGAACCATCCACATTTAACACAGCATTTTGAAGGCACTGTCCACATGTCCTTATTGAGAATAAAAATCGGCATTGTCTCCTTCAAGTACTACAGACCTCATGCAACCTAACATTCCTGTAAATGATTGACATAGGCACACATTGTGGGTGGGAATTCTTGTAATATTGGGAATTTCAGCCCACAATATGCAGCAGTATTATTCACTTAACAAAAGAAGATAGGAGCTTGAGCGCAGCATTTGGGGAAAGAAAGAGGGGAGCAACAAGGATGAGCACTTTCGGAGAGGAGAAGGGGAAAGAAAGAAAGAAAGAAAGAAGCTAGGAACAAGATTTTAGTGGGGAAGAGAGCACAGAGAAACCAGCAGCAGCCCTTTTGGGTGAGAAATTGAGAGCACGATTTTTATTGCGGGGTGGTGGATTAGCTCTTGAGGGGAGAGAGGATCATCCTAAACTTATGGAAGGGAAGGAAGGAGATTGCCAGCATTAATTGGAAAGTGCTGCCTGAACTAGACGTGGGAGAAGATTGTCAATTTGAATTAGGGAGGGAAAAGAGGTTTGTCAGCCTAAACTGGGGGAGAGGGAGGAAAGTGCCTGCCTGAACTGGGGGGGCATAAAGTGCCACCATGAACTTGAAGAAGGGGAGATAAGTGATTGGCTGAACTGAGAGAGAAAACAGTGACAGGAATGGAGAGGACAAGGTATTGTATAAATGCAAGTTGTTGTTGTTGTTGTCGGTCCACTTTCCTCTGCTTTCCTGGACCCTAGTTTTTGTTCACAGAAAGTTAAAAGCTTAGACTTGACGCTTTGGCGGGAAAAAAATGTGGAAATAAATACCCAATTATACCCTGGTTCTTCCCAAATGACTTATTCTGAAGACAGAAGGACCCAGCCCCTATATCCAAACAGTCAACCACACTAATTATTTAAATTTTCTCCAATATCATTTGTATGTCAAGAGTTCTATTGTCGTGACAATGGTAGTTGGATTACCTCTAATAATAACAGAGCTGTTTGGTCTAAGACAGCGCCAGGCCGAAGGTAAGAAGTCACTAAATTTGTTCTCAAGATAATATAAGGAGACTGCTGTATTACACCAGCCCCTTCCTCCCCACCATCTCCCCATTTGTATTTAGTCTGGCATTGTGTGGAATGGTACTTGTCTGAAAGAGCAATGATTAATCTGGATAGTGAATTAACTCTTGCTTTCCTAAAGTTTTGACACTTAACTATATGTACAAAGATCTCTTCCATTATAAAGAAAAAAATTGTGATTAGCTAGATAAAGGTTACCTCAAATTATTCACTGCCTTAACATTTTGAAATATTACAATTCCTAATATGTTAACATTTATATTCTATCCAGACAGTTACACAATGAATCATATCAGCAGAGCTGAGCCAAATTACAGCCTCTACCTAGGCTCACAGCAGCCAGCAGGCTATAGTTTATCTCATTTATAATGATTGCCATCTCTTCTTACTTAATCAGGCTATTTATACCACTAGATATCAATCTAAATCCTGATTTACTGGAAAAATTATATTTCATGACTATCAAGCCTTTTCTTTTATTTACATGTTGAAGTTCCATTAAATATTGTCTTTTAAGTTTTGTAAACAATGTGAGAATATTTCTAAAGGGTTGGAAAATATGTCAATCTTAAAATGTTCTAGTGAAGCTTTGAAGAATTCACTTCAGATATTAATAAGTCTAATGAAGAATAATTATTTTAGGACATTTCCACTTTTATAAATTTTCCATAAACATCACTGGTATGACAGAGTATGCATAGAACTATTAGCAAATTATCTTCTTCTTCTTCTTAGGCAGTCCCTCGGAACCGAGGATGACTTGCTTCCACATTAAAAATGAGTTCTCAGGTGACTGGTGAGTCCAATGCGGGACCTACAGTCTCTGTCACAGGTGGGGCAGACGGTGGTTGAAGGGGCGGGTGGGTGGGGTGCTTGGGTTGACGTGCGCTCCTTCCGCTGCCTGCGCTTGGCATCCGCTTGCTCCCGGCGAAGAGACTTGAGGTGTTCGGCGCCTTCCCGGATGCTTCTCCTCCACTTTGTGCGGTCTTGGGCCAGGGATTCCCAGGTGTCAGTGGGGATGTTGCACTTTTTCAAGGAGGCTTTGAGGGTGTCCTTGAAGCGTTTCCTCTGCCCACCTGGAGCTCTCTTGCCATGCCGGAGCTCCAAGTAGTGCGCTTGTTTTGGTAGTCTCGTATCGGGCAAGCGGATGATGTGACCCGTCCATCAGAGCTGATCGAGCGTGGTCAAAGCTTCGATGCTGGGGATGTTGGCCTGAGCGAGAACACTGACGTTGGTGCGCCTATCCTGCCAATTGATTTGCAGGATCTTGTGGAGGCAGCGTTGGTGGTACCTCTCCAGTGCTTTGAGGTGCCTGCTGTACATGGTCCATGTCTCTCTGAGGGCGGGTATCACTACTGCTCTGTAGACCATGAGCTTGGTGCCAGGTTTGAGGTCCTGGTCTTCAAACACTCTCTTCCTCAGGCGACCGAAGGCTGCACTGGCACACTGAAGGCGGTGTTGGACTTTGTCATCGACATCTGCCCTTGTTGACAGCCTAGCAAATTATATCATGGCACTGTTGTAGTATGCAGCCAAACTAGCAAACCATGCCCAGAATTATTATATAGTGATGTCTCTTTAACATCACTAATACTTCAGTACATATTTCAACAAAAAAATTGATGTACAATATCTAATAATTAGTTTATTTCGGAATATAAAAAAACTTTTCTTTTCAATATCCTTTCAGATACTGTTTGAGAAACATTACAATGAAAGACAACATACACCATATTGAATTACTGACTTTCTACAATTACATGTTTCTGATGTCATTGCTATCTACCTGTGAATACAATTAAAGACAAGCATTGGAGGTAGTTTTGTTTTCGTGCTCCTTGACAAATGGCAACTTACACTTTGCGTGCTACAAAGCCCTTTTTGAGATTACAAGTACAGCTGAAGAGAGTTCTCTATAATTACTTCAAAAGGAAGACATCTGACAAAAGAATGTTCTTACAAAGTGCTGTTGACAGAAATGGTCACAAAATTCTTTGGTTTAAACCTATAATTACGAGTCTTCATATTCACAACATCAAAGGATATAAATTTAAAAGACCGGGGCGTAGTTTCATCATATTGAAATACAAGAGTCAGCTGGGCAGTCCTGCCTTGATATACTGTACCTGTGAAATGGAAGCTATGGTGGTGGGGATGGCCAAGTTTTAACAATATGCCTCAGGCCTACCCTTGTGTCTCATCGTGCATTCAGTTTGAGTTAAGATTGACTCTGGGATACTTGGTGGTGTTATAGAAAAGTAACATAATCTACTGACAAAAGATACCTATTCTGTGAATTTATCACTTGTAAAAGACTCAGAGATCAGTTGCTAAAAACTGACAGCTCCATTTCAATGCTCTCTAGCTTTCAAGGCAATGAATACATGCAATGAGTCATTTTTGCATGTAATGATGCCAAAGGCATTCAGTTTGTAATAGTAGCAGTTTGTGCTGGTGATTAATTCTGAACTCCGACATAACTGACAACTGGTTACGGTAGTTATGCCAAGTGTTGCTAAATTTTTTTGAGACAGTTTTTATGGCTGTTCTCAAAATCTCAATAAAAATATTCAAAATCCTGATGGCTCAGTAAGTTTGTTTAGTGAGTAGCTGAGCTGTACAGACAAGGAAAGTTCCAGGAGTGATTCCTTGTTTGTGTTGCGTTAGCTAATCTCAGTTGGGTTAGTGCTAGGGGTGCTATAATCTCCTTCCTCATTGCTATCCAGAAACCCCTGCTGGAAAGATGAATGTGTGGACACTGAGGCCTACCTGGGCATCTTCATGGTGGACGGGCGGCTCCGCTGCTGCATGGATCTCGTCGATAAATCGAACCTTGCCCTAATGGGCCTTGTTAGGCCCGCCCTGCGCGTTTCCCAGCCCTATTAAAGGGTGCAGGTCTGGTGACGTCACCGGGTGACGTGATTATTGCCGGTTTATTTAAAGGGGCCATGGCCCCAGTTACTGTCAGTTGCAAATTGATAGCATTCAGTGCTGTCAGTGTTTGAGTCCCTGCACTCTGAGCTTGCAGTGCCAACGAGCAGCACCTCGCTTCACAGATGAGTCCCTCCATCATCTTGTGGAGGGAGTGAGAGCACGTAGGGAGGTTCTCTTCCCTGCAGACGGCAGGAAGAGGCCTCCCCAGCAGACAAAGGCAGCGTGGCTGCAGATATCGCAGGAGGTTACAGGGCTGTCAGTGGTGGTTTGCACCTGGGTGCAGTGCCGCAAGAGGTTCAATGATCTGGTAAGATCAGAAAAAGTGAGTATTAAGCCACAATTACCTTGATGCTGTTGTGCGTCTCATCACATTCGCACCACTCTACATTGGCACCCCTACTCCTGCACAACGCTACACAGCCCAACATCCCTTGTACCTTCATCCATCCTCTAACTCTATTTACATTATCAGGTCACCATCTTACTATGCAGCCCTCAAACTGAGCCTCATCATTATGCAATGACAGCAACCAACACAAAAGGAGGCAACTTGATATTGCCAACCCACTCCATCAAATTGTCAGAGTAAAGCTCCATGCCATTCCATTCCTTACACTCATACCATCACTCTCACTGAACCTTCTCTTCTTTCCCTCTTTGCAGGAAAAGATTGCCCACAATAAGAGGGAGAGAGAGTGAATGGGAGGAGGGCCTCCACAAACCATGCCATATCTGATGAGTGCAGAGGAGGCAGCACTGGAGATTGCTGGAGTGGTGGACATTCCGGAAGTGGTGGACATTCCGGAAGTGGGGGACGGAGAGAGGGGCTCAGTAGAAGAAGTTGGTGACGAAATGAATTTCCATACAATTGAATGCCTTTCATCATTGTCTCATATGGGGTGTGATGTCAAGACAAGATGAATGCTCATCATGTGGATAATGGTATGTGTCTGCAGTAGACATCCTGTATATCCAACTGAAGTCTTCACTCTCCCACAGGTCCATCAAGAGCCCACCCCCCCCCACAATGTCCAGAAGCAATAGCAAGAAGACCCCTCAGAGGAGCCTCCTGCCTCTGAGGGAGCAGCATAACCTCAGACAACGCAACCCAGCACCAGTGCAGAGTCGCACACCTTGGTGGGTATGTCGCGAGATAGAGTAGTGTTGTCACCTGGCGTCTCACAGATCACAACTGAGCAGCAGCAGATGGTGGAGACATTGATAGCAGTGGTGACACCTCGTCGGAGGGTGCAGGAGTCTCCTAGCTCTGCTCAGCTGCATGCAGACGCTGAGCCTCGTGGGCCATCCAGGAAGAGGGCGATCCTGGAGCTGCAGGAACAAGTGCAGGAGGCTCTGACTGGTTTTGCGACCGCGATGACTGCGAGTGTACAGAGAATGGAGGAGTCCTTCTATAGCATGAGCAACACCGTGGCGCACTCACTGGCAACTATAGCTTCCTCCATGGATAGGATGGCCACCTGCATGGAGGAGACAGCACCAGTCGCATGAGAACAAGGTTTATCTTCAAAGTAGATGGGCATCTATGGAGGAGAGATGGGAAAAAATGGAGGAGAGATGGGCATCTATGGAGGAGAGAAACCAGAGCCTCTTAGACGTCCTTTGTAGGAGGGATGCTAGTATAGAGGTGGGCCCTCGTGGCCCCATTGAAGTACAGCAAAGTGTTCCCCAGCTACTTGCTAGCAGGGAAATGCGGGTGGCCCATGAGAGGGATGATGGTGGGAGGGGACTTGGAAGTGGGGGCTCTGCTCCAAGCGCTCAGACTTCCACCCCTTGCCAACCCCTCAGTCAGAGCCCCAGACAGTGATGGCCGAGTCTGCGCATGCACAGTCGCAGGAGGAGCAGACTTTGGCGGAGCCATCAGTGGCTCCAAAACCCAGAGAACGACCGCCAAAGGCGTCTAAGCAGGCACAGCACAGAGATGAGGAGGCTGCCTCTACCTCTGCTGAAGCCGCAGGGGTAGCACAACGTAGAAGCACCCGGAAAAGAAAGATCCCACACAAATAGTCACAAGGGTAGTCACTCGGGTGTGTCTTTCTTTATCAATGTCATGTTAGTACTTTATGAAGTGTTGTTAATAAACCATCTAATTGTCACACTTGGAGATCATTGGCAAATTTGTGTGATGAAATGGAAGTGGCAGAGTGAAGTGTCAGGGCTCATTTCATGCCCAGCAATGGTGGTGAGAGTCAAAACAAGGGACAAATCTTTGACTGCTGCATGGTGTTGGTGTTGGGTGATGCAAACCTGCGTACGCGGATGGCAGCCACATGTATGAGCTGCATGAAGTTATTGAAATCTGCCATTGATAAGGGTATCCTTGGCATGACGGGCAGCAATGTGCTCGCGTACTAGTCGCAGTGGGACCGCCAGCTCGTCCAGGCGTTCCTCATCCTCGTAACCAACCTCATGGTGAGCCTTCTCGTCCTCATCCGCCTCAACCTGCGATGAGGCTCTACACTCAGCGGTGTCTTCCTCATCCAGTACTACTCCTCGCTGCTGTGCTATGTTGTGCAGGGCGCAGCAGACGACGACTATTCGCGAGACCCTGGCTGGTGCATACTGAAGGACTCCTCCAGATCTGTCGAGGCATCTGAAGCGCATTTTGAGCAAGCCTATTGTCTGCTCGATGACACTTCTTGTGGAGATGTGGCTTTGATTATAATGTCCCTCAGGATCGTTTGTTGGCCTCCTCAAAGGTGTCATGAACTACATCTTCAGGGGATAGCCCTTGTCTCCAAGCAGCCAGCCGGTAAGTCTGTGTGATGGTGTGAAGAGCTGAGGGACGGTGGAATGGCGCAGGATGTACGAGTCATGGCAGCTGCCAGGGAACTTGGCGCACACATGGATGGTAATCTTCCTATGGTTGCAGACCAGCTGAACGTTGAGGGAGTGGAAGCCCTTGCGGTTTACAAATGCTGCTGGGTTGTGATGGGGTGCCCTGATGGCCACATGTGTGCAGCCGATGACTCCCTGCACCATGGGAAGCCAGCTAGAGTGGCAACGCCAAGCACACGTTCATTGACAGTGGCTTCATCAGTGGCAAAATGGATATAATTTGCAGACTTGTTAGAGAGGGAATCGGTTACCTGTGCGATGCATCTGTCTGCGGCCGACTGCAAGATGCCGCAAATGTCTGCTGCAGATGCCTGGAAAGAGTTGAAGCGAAGAAGTTGAGGGCAAGGGTGAGTTTGACAACCACTGGTAAACAGTGTCCACCCCTTCCTCTGGGCTGCAGGTCTTGCTCCAGCAATCCACAAATGTCGGCGACGACCTGGTGCGATAGCCTGAGCCTCCTTTGGCACTGCTGCTCCATTATGTTGAGGAAGCTCATGCTCTGCCTGTATACTCTGTTTTGGGGGTATGGCCTCCAATGCGGTGTAGCTCTGCGCTGATGCGCTATGCTCTGTGCAGCATCAGGTGGTTGCGGAGAAGGTCAATCATCACAGCCCCGGGACATCGCTGCAGGAGTTCCTCAGGGTAGTGTCTTAGGCCCAACCATCTTCAGCTGCCTCATCAATGACCTTCCCTCCAACATAAGGTCAGAAATGGAGATGTTTGCTGATGACTGCACAGTGTTCAGCGCCATTCACAACTCCTCAGATAATGAAGCAGTCCATGCCCGCATGCAAAAGACCTAGACGACGTTCAGGCTTGGGCTGATAAGTGGCAGGTAACATTCGCGCCACAGAAGTGCCAGGCAATGACTATCTCCAACAAGCGAGAATCTAACCACCTCCCCTTGACATTCAACGGCATTACCATCACCAAATCCCTCACCATCAACATCCTCGGGGTCACCATTGACCAGAAACTTAACTGGACCAGCCACATAAATACTGTGGCAACAAGAGCAGGTCAGAGGCTAGGTATTCTGCGGCGAGTGTCTCACCTCCTGACTCCCAAAGCCTTTCCATCATCTACAAGGCACAAGAGAGTGTGATGGAATACTCTCCACTTGCCTGGATGAGTGCAGCTGCAACAACACTCAAGAAGCTCGACACCATCCAGGAAAAAGCAGCCCGTTTGATTGGCACCCCATCCACCACCTTAAACATTCACTCCCTCCACCACTGGCGTACTGTGGCTGCAGTGTGTACCATCTACAAGATGCACTGCAGCAACTCGCCAAGGCAAAAACAGATTATCTGGTCATTATCACATTGCTGTTTGTGGGAGCTTGCTGTGCGCAAAATTGGCTGCTGCGTTTCCTACATTACAACAGTGGCTACACTCCAAAAGTACTTCATTGGCTGTATAGCACTTTGAGATGTCCTGTGGTCGTGAAAGGCCCTATATAAATGCAAGTCTTTCTTTATATTTTCTAATATAATGTTTTGTGAAGTATATTAAACCTGTCCTATGCCAGTACATGATCTCATACTTATAGCACATCACAAAGGATAAGTGCCATCAAGTATCTGCATGGAGGTGCAACAAGATATTGAAAAAAGTCCATGTTATGCTGCTCTCACATATTCCAGTGGCGTACACTTTGGCTTCACAGGCCAAAATACATTGGGCCAAAAATTTGGCCCTTCCCGGGTGAGTACACAGTGCGTACTCACCCGTAAGGCGTCCTGAAGTGCCGGTTTCCTGCATGCACTGCGCATGCGCGGGAAACCGGAACTTCCGGTCTGGTGAAGGGGGCGGTTCCTAGGTGAACCGCGTGCGCGGTAGAGGCTGCGCGCACGCAGCAAACTTGAGATTTTTTTTCAGGTTTCTACGGGAGGGTAAGTAGTGAAGAACCTACGCTCATAAAAAGGAGGCGCAGGAGCCGTTTTCAACAAGGTAAGTGGTTAATTAAGTATAATTTTAAATTTTTTTCAACAGGTTTATCTTTTTTAGATACTTTAAAGAAAGGTACGTTTATTTTTATCACTTTAAAAAGTATTTTAATTTTTTCAAAAATTTAAATTTTTGTTTAAAGTGGTTAATTTATTTAACTATAGTTATTTTATAAATGTGATGGTTTTTAAAAAAATTATTTTAAGTTTAGCTGTTCTTTTGGGGCCGATTTCAATTCACAGATTTGACAGGTATGAATGAAAGATGGTCTGCTGCCATTGGCTCTCCATGGCCCACGTGATCCCAGGGGACGCATCGCACTAACTGCGCCCCTGGGACACGCAAGCACTGCGCGCCAGCACTTGGAGCAGGCCCAGGAGCTGAAGTTCCCGTGGGCCCAAAACACAACGGCAGGCGCGGTAGGTAAGTGCGCGCGCGATCCTTACCCCCGCGGCAAGCCGGAGAGGCGAATTTCAGGGCCACTATTCTCCGATATCCAAACTTTCTAGATATTCTAATCAACAGAGGTAAGTGTAGTGTACCCTCTACAAAATGCACTGCAACAACTCGCCAAGGCTTCTTTGGCAGCACCTCCCAAATCCGCGACCTCTTCCACCTGAAGGACAAGGGCAGCAGGCGCATGGGAACACCACCACCTCCAAGTTCCCCTCCAAGTCACACATCATCCTGACTTAGAAGTATATCGCCGATCCTTCATCGTCGCTGGGTCAAAATCCTGGAACTACCTACCTAACAGCACTGTGGGAGCACCTTCACCACACAGACTACAGCGGTTCAAGAAGGCGGCTCACCACCACCTTCTCAAGGGCAATTAGGGATAGGCAATAAATGCTGGCCTTGCCAGCGATGCCCAGATCCCATAAGAAAATATTAAAAAAGGCCACTTGGGAAATGCACCAAAGGGAAAGGACCATCCAAGGAGCCATATCCTGGCAATGAAAATGTGGCTTCAGGTGAAGTGTTGAAAATTTTGTGAGATAAAATATTTAAAATATCAGAATTATTTACAAATGTAAACACTTGTAATTCTCACAAATAATATATACATTTTCTAAGCATGGAATTCTGTGATTCCACTGCAAAAAACATTCCCAAAACGGGGAATGATTTAGCTATTTTAGGTTGGGGTTATCTTTTCAGCAGCAGTGTTCCAGTGGGGCATGAATTCAACCCACCCTTCTTATACCCCAGGAAACCCAGCCCAGTTTTCTGCATTGGGGTTCATCACCCATGCTTGTTGGGCTCCTGGCAGCATTCCTGCCACCAAGAAGGAGACTGCCTGCAAAATCCCAGGTGGTCCTGCAGCAGGACCACCTGCGATCTTTATTTTCTCTGGGGAATCAAGTTCATTTCCATGGTCTTGAGATGACACTGTCCAAATATTAGAATAAGTATGTTTAATAGACTTGTATGAATTTCAGACTAACTGGAGAGTAAAGCAAACAATTAACCTGTTTAAAATTAATGGGATAATGGGCTGCATTTTCCAAGCCCCGAGGAGGCGGGCATGGAAGCGGGACTGCAGAAAGTGGGGGCGGATGGCAAACCCGCCCCATCCCGCCTCCGCGCCCTTTTGCCAGGAGTGCTGCTTTGGGTCCCATCTCCTGGAGGCGGGAAAGGGATTAAATCCTTTTAACTGCCTTTTAACAGTTAGTTAACAGGCAGAAAAAAGGATTTGTGCCATTTTGCCTTCTCAGGTGAAGGCTTCCCAACCTCGGAGAACCCCGCCGGGTTGGAGGAGACGTGAAGGAGGTCTGCGGGGGTCGGAGACATCTGGAAGTAAGATGTAGAGGTGAGTGATGGGTGCAAATGTGGAGTGGTAAGTATGGAAGGTGAGTGATAAGTGTTTAAAAATATTCACTTACCTTGTTTTCTTCCTACAGCCTTCTTCCACCCTGGATCGGGAGACCCGACATCTTCCTTGTCAATTTCACAGACTGGCTGTTGGATCTTCTGACCCAACAGCCATCTGAAATCGACAAAGTTGAAAGGTTTGATGAGTCCTGAAGACAAGGGGCTGGATTTTGATACTGGGGCGGGTTGGGGTCGTGTCATCCGCATTTCGTGTTATCCACCAGACTGCAATTGGATGTGGGAGATTGATGCAATTTTCACCTAATTGGGCAATTGAGTTCCAGCATGTGGGAACCCATGAACCAATTAGTGGTTTCAGTCTGAAAGTCGCCTCTGATGATGTCATCATTGTTGCTGCATTGCAGGTCAGAGACTGCCTGGCATTGCTGTGAGAGGACCTGGATGCAAAATGAGGAGAGAGAGAGAGAGAGAGAGAGAGAGAGAATTTTTTTGCATCCAGGTCCTCTCACAGCAAAGGCCAGGCAGTCTCTGAAGACATTCAATGCAGCAGCATCAGAGGCGACTTTCAGACCTAATACTACTACTACCTTCATCACATCTCCGTTGTAATAGTGGACCTGCAGCTGATAGTCAGCTATCCACTTGTGCTCCCGCCAGGTTTCACTGGCGTGTTTCACATCAGGCGTGCTTCATGTCGGAAAAGGGTTAAACTAGCTAAAACGTTTCAAAATGGCATTACAGAGCCAATTTAGGGCTTCTTAAGGGCTTTAATGGCGGGCTTAACAAGGTCAATCAAGGGAAAATAGCGTGGGTTGGCCAGCAGTTGATGGAGGCGGGACTGAAACCCGACAAGTGGGAGTCCCGCCTCCAAAAGCTCCCCATTGGCAAAATCCAGCCCAAAGGTGTGTAAAAATAGCAACATAGTTTAATCAAGAACATAAAATGCTGGAAACACTCAGCAGGTCAGTCAGCATCTGTGGAGTGAAGAGCTAAGTTAATTTTTCAAGTATAGACTCTTCATCAGAACATATTAGCAGTGGCACAACATATCCTACCATGCACAGCATTTACTATCATGGCACGTCATAGCAAAGTTGCAGGGAGAAGAAAATCTCTATTCATAAAATGATAACATAGGCATTTGGGGGGAGAAATTCATTATCGCCCAGGAATGGGCGCTAACTTTGGAAAAGTTTGAGATTTAGTGCCAGGCACTAATGAATCTCAGTGCACGCAAAATTCAGTGTCATCGCTCAAAGAAAGGATGGGAGCGCTAAATCAAGCGCTAACGGCCTAGCTCAGTGGCATGACACTCAAAGTGCTAACCAATATCAGGTGCTGTCTAATCGCAAGTCATCATTGCCACAGGCTCTTTCCAGTTCTTAAAGGGGAGGTTCAATCATGCTGCAGAACCTCATTCTCAGCATTGCTGCCTGTGAACCTGTGTCAGCAAACAGGAGCAGGCCAAGTCCAAGGAGCCGGACAACTCAACCAGCTGTACTCATGGCAGATCCACGCCCCAGGGAGAGATCCCGCAGATTTTCGGACCAAACATTGGAGTAGTTGGTGGAGAGACGGAGGGCGGTGCTCTACCCGGCAAGTGGCAGGAGGCCCTCGCCGCAAGTCTTCTGCACCATGTGGAGGGAGGTTGTCCATTAGGTCTCGGGCAGCACGCTGGTCCCCAGGACCCACACACAGTGCAGGAAGAAATTTAACGACCTCACTCGGGTGGTCAGGGTGGGTCACTGCCTCAACAAATGCTACATACCACCATCTGAACCACAGTCTGCACACACTGGCCAAAGCACCACACACCCAGCGCTCACCCACCAACAATCTCTACATACCAACACTCACACCTTGCACACAAATGACAGCTATTCAACTAAGGCAGGCACATCACCCAAACACATTGCTCCACACTCACTTACACACTTTCCTTTCTCTTGCAGGCCAAGGTGGCTCACAACAGGAGGGAACAGGAACGCACAGGCGGGGGACAAGCCGACACCCAACCACTGTCTGCACTGGAAAAAAGAGTGCTGCAGATTATTGGGTGCCAGGTGGTGGGCACCGTGGCCACCAGTGACGTTGACCCCTTTGGGGACAACAACGGTATGGTCATCCCTACTCCTTCTTCTCACATCCCACTTTCCCCTCACCCCACAAGCCTTTCGCACTTTCCAGCTAATCATGCTGTATGCATGCATTTCTCCCTTCCTGCCCCCCCTCTCCCCACCTTAACCCGTCTCTTGTGCCTTTATGCTTTCAGATAATGAGCAAGCACCTGAGCAGCCTGTCCCTGTGGGCACCGTTGAGAGTGATGGAGAAGAGGCGGAGGAAGAACACACCGCGTCACTGCATGTCTCACCCGCAGGCACCAGCTCAGATACTGGCACTACGCGTTCTTTAGAGGCTAGTATAGTAGCGGGATCTGCACAGGGTGAGGCACGAGTGGGCTGCAGCAAGGCCAAGGGGAAAGGATAACTCGGGGGCCAGCTCCCCGGAGGGCAAGTTCACGCGTGAGTTCTGCTGCACGGGACTCAGATGAGGACCTCGATGAGGTAGCGTTGAGAAGAAGGGTGATGGGCATTCACACGGAGATCATAGGTGCAATGGCAAGGGTGCCTGAGAGCCTCTCAGCAATGGTAAGGAGCATGGAGGATTCCACCTCCAACATTGCACAAGGCTCTGCGCACACCATGGAGCCCATCATTTCCAGTCTGCAAAGGATGGTCGACTCCCAGAGAGACCGTGGCGACCCAGACCTGATGCCGCGTGCGATGGGCGATCCAGCAGCTTCCATTGCAGCACAGGCGGAAACGACGCAACGTCTTAGTGCTGTAATGCAGTCTATGCTTGGTGGCATCCAATCTCAGACTGCTCTCATGCAGTCTCAGCTTGATGGCACGCAAGCTCTGATTGCTGCCATCGTGGCTAGGTCTACCACAGTCCACCGGGGCTTTCACGGTGTCGCAGCAGGCCAGCATTCTGTGCTGCAACAGATTGCTAGGGATGCTGAGGTGCTGCCCCGGGGGAGTGGCAGTGGGGCAGTGGAGCAGGAACCTGCTGTCCTTTCTCACGATGACAGCATTCCTGCTCCCACCACTGTCACTCCGCCATTGCCCTTGTCGCTGCCCGTCATCCAGCCAGCCCAGACTGCTGCTGCCCATGCTGAGGTGGTGCAGTCTACAGTTGGGCCTTCTAGGCCACACACGGACACTCAGCAGCCTTCCACCAGCCGTGCTGCAGGCATTGGGTCCTTGGGTCGTAGGTGCACTAGAGTAGGCAAAGGCACAGTAACGCTAGGCACTAAGGGATTGCACAAGGGTGAATAGTAAATATTGTTGTTGTAAAGATGTGTTCATTGATTATTGATAAATTTATTAATTCACTTCGGATAATTTTGTACTGTCTCTCATTTCAGCTTTGCGCTGTGAAATGGCCTGCGACAGGAAGGAATGATGGGGATGTGGTGAGCAATGGGGATCTGGGGTTGAATTTACTGGAACTGCAGTCTGATGAGGCAGTCATGGACCACCCTTCCAGAAGGTCGATTGTGTGGCTGCTTCCTCCCTCGCCCCTGTTCCTCCTCGTCTTCTTGATCCTCCTCGTCGTCCTCCTCCTCCTCTTCCTCTTCCTCCTCTTGAGATGGTCCCGCAATCCCTGCTGGCAAGGGCTGGGCCCGCATGATGGCCAGATTGTGGAGCATGCAACAGACCACGACGAAATGGGACACCCATTCCGGTGAGTACTGGAGGGCTCCTCCTGAGTGGTTAAGGCAGCGGAACCATTGCTTGAGCACCCCGAAGGTCTGCTCAATGATGTTCCTGGTGGGGGCATGGCTCTCATTATATGAGTGCTGTGCAGGAGTGTTGGGGTTGCGGAGGGGAGTCATGAGCCAGGTGGAGACCGGATATCCCTTGTCTCTGACCAGCTAGCCCCGAGCTTGATGCGGTGGCTGGAAGAGTGCAGGATGAAGGTATCGTGGCTGCTGCCAGGATAGCGGGCATTCACATTGAGGATTCGCTGTCTGTGGTCGCACACCAACTGCGCATTAAGTGAGTGGTAGCCTTTGCGGTAACGGAAGATGTCAGGATTGTTATGCGGTGCCCACAAAGCCACGTGAGTGCCGTCAATGGCGCCCTGCACCATGGGGAATCCCGCTATCCTGGAAAAGCCACATGCACGCTCGTTCTGCTTTTCTCTGGTGATGGGGAAGGAAATGTAGTCCCTTCTCCTACTGTAGAGAGCCTCTGTGACCTCCCGGATGCAGCGACGGACGGCAAACTGCGAGATGTTACCTATATCTCCTGTTGCAGACTGGAAGGATCCGCTGGCGTAGAAATTGAGGGTGACAGTGACCATGACTGCCACTGAGAGAGCCGTCCTCGTCCTGATCTGAGGCTCGAGGTCTGGTTGCAGGAGGTGGCAGCGTTCTGTGACCACCTCCTTGGTGAAGCAGAGCCTTCTAATACACTGCTCCTGGCTTAACTGAAGGCAAGAGTATTGCTGTCGGAAGACCCTCGGAGGGTAAGGCCTCCTGTTGAGAGCCCTCATGGCCCTCCTCCTCCCTCTGCCACATGTTCCAATCTTGCTCCCTGCTGCGCTCCCTCCGCCGTTGATCCTGTAGGGTGAGATCGAATGTCAGTACAGCCCCCATTAATGTAACAAAGTGCAGCACTTTGATATGTTGTGAGAATAACTGTAACTAATTTTTAGTACCATAACACTCCTGAGATTAAACAACCTTTAAATGACTGATTTAAACTGTTGCACAATGTCAAACTGACCAGGAAGCAGTGAAATAGCACTAACCTGAGAGCTGCAACTCATTACTCATGGTCCCTTTAAGTAGCGCCCCTGGAGCCGGCTACCGACTGTTTCATGCCTCCTCTCCCTGTCACTGTCGGGGCAAGGCGCTAAGACATGGGGCGATACTCAATTTGGCAGATCGGGTGCCCAGTGAGCGTTGCACACTCACTAACGTCACAATCTGCCTGGCGCTGAAATCCCCGGCGCTAACTTGTAACAGCGGCGCTATGTGGGGGGGGCGAATTTGGCATGCGGCGCTGGATTTGCATTGCTGTGGCACTACTGTCTCAGTGCCCTGTTAGCGCCCCTGCCAGGCACTAACTGGAGGTGCTAAGGTATCGAATTTCTCCCCCTTGATGTTTTATGTGTAAATGCTAAACTCTAAGGGCTCGATTTTAATAGCCCTGAGGAGGCGGGTTTGGAGGCGGGTCTGTTGGGAAAATCGGGAAAAATGGCTTCAAACACTCAACCCGCCTCCATCCCGCCCCCACCCGATTTTCCTGAGTGTCTCTTTAGACGCTCCCAAACTGACCCATCTCCAACCGGTGGGACAGGTAGCTAAGGCAGTTAACTGCCTTGCTAATACTATTTTCACAGTGGTTTCTCATTTTCCTGCTACTAGCTCCTGTTTCCCGACTAGTCAAAAACAGGCCAGGTTCAAGGAGACGAGTTGCTGGAGGACATGATTTGTATTCATTGGTGGAGCACTTTAAAAGCGCCCCTGAAACATGGCTGACATTCAAATGCAACAACTTTGCTGTTGTAGGTATCGGATAACATTTTGCACATCTACTGACCTTCTGACACCCATCTGCAGTGTGACATGAATGGAAATATTTCAGGCCACTTTGACTGTGCGCTTGCAAGATTGTTACCTCAATTGAAATCTATAGCAAGGGGATGGGAAACATTTATGCCCCCTCATCCTGATCCTCATAATCAGGGGAGTAGAAGCCATGTGGCTCACCACATATCTCCCTGGGAAGAGGAGTAGGAGGAGGACGAGGGGAGCCTTGCATGCCCTGTTGTGACCAATGCAGCATTCCTCTAGTTCACTGCTGCCCGTCAACCAGGGTATGCATACTGCTATGCCATACTACCATAAGCTTACTCTTCGACCATAGGTGGCCACCATATGGCTCTATCCAACATCATACTTCATCTCTGCTATACCCTCTTATTTCCTATCACTGTTACCATCAGCATTACAAATGTAAGTCGCCCTGAGCCCTCAATGCGCTTTTGCCATTTCCCAGAACACATAGGCCACACAATCAACTGTTTGCCATAATTTATCTTTAACACATGACAACATATACCAACAAGTCAGAAAAAAAAGAAACATCATGCAAGTGAGTCCCCTTGTGACTATAGGTGCTTATTTTTTCTCTTACGCGTGTTTCTACGTAGTGCTTCCCCTGTGGCTTCAGCAGATGTAGAGGCACCTTGCTGACTAGGATGCTGCAGCTGCTTAGACGCCTTTGGCAGGTGTCCTCTGGGTTTGGGAGCCTGGGAGGGCTCTTCAACAGTCTGCTCTTCCTGCAGCTGTGCAGGGGCTGAAACGGCCATCTCAGTTGTCTCTGCAAAGTGGGTCTCTGACCGAGGGCTTCGTAGTGGCATGGTCGTACGAGCACTTTGAGAGAAGCCCACACTTGCTTCTGTCCTGCCAACAACATCCCTGTCATGGGTCAGCCACACCTCAGTGCTGCCAAGTGGCAGGAGAGCACCTTGCTGCACTTCAGGGGGGCCATGAGGACCCGTATCTGCACTGGCAGTCCTCCTCAAAAGGACGTCCCTGAAACTCTGGTCTCTCTGCTCAATAGCGGCCCATCGCTCCTTCAGAGATGTCAGTCTATTCTGAACAGTCACCATGTTTTCCGGACTCTGGCAACTTATTTCCTCCATGGCCGGTAGCCATTCTTTCCAATGAAGTAGCCATCCTTTCCACAGAGGTTGCAATTCTATCCATGGTGGTGCTTTCTTGCATCATTGCCTCCACCACGGCAGTGCTGATGTTAGGGATGGACTCCTCCATTCTCTCCACACCCGCATTAACCCTGGAGGCAAACCCTTCTAGAGACACCTGCACTTGTTCCTGAATTTCACAAACCAATCTTTTTCTGGATGGCCCCAGAGGCACAGTATCTGCATGCAGCTCAGCAGAGCTAGGAGAGTCCTGCGACCTCCGAGGAGGACTCTCCACTGCTGTCGCTGTCTCCACCATCTGCTGATGCTCACTTGTGCGCTGTGATAGACCAGGTGGCAACACTACTCTAACTCGCGATGGCCCCACCGAGGTGTGCGTTGCTGCGCTGGTGCTGGGTGCACTGAGTCCTGGTGATGCTGGTCCCTCAGAGGCTTCAGGTTCCTCTGAGGAGATGTCCGGGTCTTCATCCTGGATCGTGGGGAGGGGGGAGCTCAATGGTCCTGTGGGAGAGTAAAGGCTTGAATTCGACATCTGATATTGATGTAGCAGACACATCCTTTTGAGCAGATGATACAAAACGATTCTCTATGAACATCATAATGCATTGCTTTCTGAGAGGGATGAAAATCTAATATGTCACCAGCTTCCTCTGAAGGGATTTTTACTAGTCCTAGCCCCTTTAGGGCTACCCCGGATGAGGCATATTTCTCAGACGTTCACTTTCAACTAAAGTTTGAGGTAGGTGAGTCCTAAAGACGCTTAATTGGGTCTAAAGGTCCGGGCTATCTCTCCCTAAAGGAAAGGAACAACCTGAAAATGTTACCGTCCTCCAGATAGCGCTTTTAATAAGTTTAGCTAGACTGTAACGTCCCGGATATTATGAGGGTCCGGAAAACGCCCCCAGAAATGTAACTCTTCACCAAAGAGTGTACAGAGATTGAGTTTGCGAGTTTTTGATACAGAAGACTTATGTGAGACAATTCTAAAAATATATACAGATTTATTAAAAGAACCAACATGCAATTTACAGTTGGTGAATCAGTCAATCGCAACATTAACAGTTCTAAAAAGAGAAAAAAACTATCTTTTTAACAGAGAATCTTACTTTTAAATCTTAACTTTGCTACAGTATTACAGTTCTTAAAGTTCTCTATACAGGATATCCATCAATATCAAATACCTTTGATGCCTGAGGTACAAAGAGTTGGAGACTACAGAGCCGCCTCTGAAGCTGAGAATCTCTTTGCCCGATTAAAGCGAGTCTGATATCCCATTTGAGAGTTCAATATTTATACCCTTTTCCAGTGGTATTTCCTTTAAGGTTTTCTGCAGATGCAAGTTAATTATCCCTATTCATCTTTCTACCGACCTCTGCAATTCTTACTGCTACATCAGCCAGAATCTTGTCTCATCTCCAGCTGTTCTGGGTTGACCATATAAAAATGGTGTGAACGGCAGGTGTTCCTTATTTTATGTCATCTTTACGAGGGCAAATGTTCCTTATCATATGTGCCATCTTTACGAAGTTTAAATTAGAACACCTTATCCAGAGTGAACCATTGTTTTGTTCCCAAAAGGTCAGCCTGTCAGAGCCATGCACCTTCTGTTTCAAGAAGGTTATTTATTCAGGGTCAACAACTGTCTTGTCTCAATAGCCAGAATGCTTTCATAGCTATTTCATAGTTAAGTTTCTAAATTTCCAAACCCAGTTTGTCATGTTTTAATAAGGCCAGATTTCTTTCATAAGATAGTGTATTTTTCTAAATAGGTTATATGGCTTATTCCTTCACACCTCTAGTGTGCCCTTCTCTCCATCGCCCACTTCCAGCTCCTCGCCACCTCCAACAATCTCATTTGCTGCCTCCTCAGCACTGGTCAGTGTTGCAAGGGAAGCTGTTCCTCTTCCAGTCATTGCTCTCTCCCTCTTATTGTGGGCTATCTTTTCCTGCAAGGAGGGACACAAGCGATGTTTCAGCCACAGTGATGGAGTGAGTGTGATTAATCCCAACCATAGAAGATTTGAGTGAGACAAAGATGGGGTAAGGTGCTAAGAGGAAGGTAGCTCCCTGTGCGTTGTTAGTTGTTGTCACTGCATGACAGTGAGAGCGAGTCTAAAGGGTGCATAGGCAGGATGCTGAAGTGAATCAGTGCAGAGACAGAGATGGATAGGAAAGGGTGCAAGGGAAGTAAGAGTAAGGTGGGATGTGAAGGAGGAGGCTTCCAAAGCAGAGTGCAGGTGATGAGAAGAGAAGGGAAGCAGAGTGAAGGCAAGTGTGATGGGATACTCACTTTTTGATGTTCTCACAAGATCATTAAACCTTTTGCGGCACTGGATCCATGAGCTTGCATAAATGCACCTTGCGCACACCTCCTGAGCAATGCGCAGCCAGGCTGCCTTGGTCTGCTGAGGAGGCTTCCTCCGGCCATTAGGAGGGAAGAGAATCTCCCTGCGCCCTCTGACAGAATCGACAAGAACTTGGGGGGACTCATCATTAAACTGAGGAGCTGCCTTGCCTCTGGAAGAAGAAACCACAATGGAAAGGCTCAGGCTGGAAGGCAGCTTTAAAAGCAGCAGCTATTATGATGTCATCAGAGGCGGACAGCCGACCTGATCCCACTCATTGGACCGGCCAGCGCGCCTCCATGAAATTAACAAGGTACTTGAATAAAAATCGCAACTCTGCAGCTGTTCCCGCCGGAAGCGGCTCCCGAATCCGCCCACCACGCAACCCGACTCCAACCCGCCTCGGGAATTAAAATCGAGCCCAAAGTGTGTCATCACTATAAACTGACTTTAAAATTAAAAGTTCAAGTAATATACCCATTGATAAAACTAATAAATCATACGATTGCCTTAAAAACATAACTTTGATTCATTCTGTTGCACACCTGTAACTCAATATATGCTGTGACAGTCTTTCATTGGTTCAGATGCTTTATGAAAATCAACTCACATCAATTTGAACAGAAATTAAATAGATAAAGGTTAAACAAGATTGTATATTAGATCTGTCAGCTTTTCATCATTGAATTATAAGATGAAAAACTGAAATGAAGATTATCTGTTTCACTCTTAGATGGTCGCGGTATTCTAAACCAGAGCTTTGAAATTGCCCTGCATGTTTGAAAAAACATGAAACATTTCACACTACTGTCACATTCCAGGAACACTAGGTTGGTCTCAGCTTGTAAGATAGTGTGGAAAATTGATTGAGGCAAACCTCATACAACAATCATCTGTGCCAACTGCTCACAGAACAAACCAGTTCCTTCTTGTCATCATCACAGTTAATGTGCAATAAACATATTGGTTAGCCTCATCATACCAATTAAGTTATTTGTATTCCCCTAGTTGCACAATGGATTACTGCACTAACATGCTGTGACATTAACTGGTAGATCTCTCATTCATGGTTGATGCTCCCTTCCTGGTGCGTTGCCAGTTAGCTCCATTTTCAAATGCACAAATTTGGGCAAAAGTGTTTCCTTAAGGAAAGTAGAATCAAAGATACTCACAGAGAAGCATTGAGGGTACTGTACATGGCAGCATTGTGTTGGCTATTCTTTTGATTGGAGTTCAATGGTGTGCTATTGAGGACTGTATGCAGTGAAGAAAATATTTGAAAATTAGACAAGGAAGAAATAACATTTTAAAACACGTAAATGTATTCCTTTATTACTTATGTTCTACAATACGCTACAATACTGCAAACTAATTGCATGTATTTTCTGTTATGTACTTTTGACTCACAAAATGAACCACCAAAATCCTATCTTTTTCTATAAAATTGATGCTGTCAAAGGTGGATTCCAGCAGTACAGACTGATATCTAGCTGAAATATATTTATTTTTATTGCAACATTTAAGGGTTACAATCTCTCTAAATTCCTCTCTCTAACACTGTTACAATAGTCATATCCAAAACATTTATTTTTGCCTATTTTTCCATTTGTCACCTCTCTGCTTGCCTTTTTAACATATTTCCATGAATATAGTTCCATGGGCATCAGGCACCTTCTGATACTCCAGTGGTTGTCCTTTATTACAAGAGGATTTGAGTATAAGAGTAAAGACATCTTACTGCAATTATATAGGGCCCTGGTGAGACCACACCTGGAGTATTGTGGACAGTTTTGGTCTCCTTACCTAAGGAAGGATATACTTGCCATAGAGGGAGTGCAACGAAGGTTCACCAGACTGGTTCCTGGGATGGGGGGATTGTCCTATGAGGAGAGATTGAGTAGACTAGGCCTATATTCTCTAGAGTTTAGAAGAATGAGAGGTGATCTCATTGAAATATACAAAATTCTTACAGGGCTTGACAGGGTAGATGCAGGGAGGATTTTTCCCCTGGCTGGAGAGTCTAGAACCAGGGTTCACAGTCTCAGAATAAGGGGTCAACCATTTAGGACTGAGATGAGGAGAAATTTCTTCACTCAGAGGGTGGTGAATCTTTGGAATTCTCTACCCCAGAGGGCTGTGGAGGTTCAGTCGTTGAGTATATTCAAGACAGAGATCGATAGATTTTTGAATATTAAGGGAATCAAGGGATATGGGGATAGTGCAGGAAAGTGGAGATGAGGTAGAAGATCAGCCATGATCTTGATGAATGGCAGAGCAGGCTCGAGGGGTCGAATGGCCTACTCCTGCTCCTATTTCTTATGTTCTTATGTTCTTATGTCATTTTTCAAGTGTCAGCCTAAATAGTGAGTTTTGTCAGGCGATTTGATAATAGAGGCCCCTCAGCTGAGTCCTCCCTTGACCTCAACTCACAATGCACTATCCAGGAGAGGGTCACTGGATAGTTAACTAAATAAGAAGCCAGGCAAAGGATTCCCTAGCCTGGAGATGCTAAGACTAATTGTTATACACTGCTATCAACCTAACTGAGTCATCAGAAAGCTCACAGCCAAAATGTGGAATCAAGACATACTGGGCAGGCAATTCCTCCATTATCCCACCCAAAATCAGGCGGAATAGTGGAGTAAAATTTGGCGATTAGGCATACCGCTCCGTTCCTGCCCCGAGCTCAGCTCCCTCCCATCGCCGAGGCCCAGAAGAAAGTTGTTCTTTTTTGGAGCTCTTCATCTCCTTTAAATCTCTGGCCACCTTACAGAGCTGCCAGAATCCTTCTCTTTGGCAGTGGCATCTGCCCTTTAGTGGTGAGGATCCTACCAGGAGCCTGCTCTGTATGCCAGACAAGTCCTAACCCAGAAAAATGGCTCGAGGTTTTAGTAGGGTCACAATGGCAGGTGGAAGTCCCATCCCACTCCACCAAGAAGAGGAGAATTAACGTTGGAAGATTCTGGATTATAACTGATATTTCCCAGTGGCATTTGTGACAACTGTAGCCACTATGGATTTTGGGAGAGTTAAGGCTATTTCCTGTTATTTACCTAATATACAGAGTTAAATTATCACAATCCTGCTAACTAATTGCATGTATTTTCTTAGTAATACCATTTATGGAACAATTGTTATAACATTCAATTATATGGTCTATATTTGGCATGAATATTTCAAACATGTCTTTTAAGTGTCTCAGCCTTGTAGTTTGGCATTTAATTAAAGTCTGAGATAATAATTACTTTTTTCACTTTACACATCTGGAAATTATTAAATACATAAACAAATAAAATGAAATAACTAATGTACATATATGAGTTAGCCTGTATAATAAGTGTTTTCATTATTTTAAATTTCATGTGTGGTCTCTCTCTCTATCACTTTAGAGAAGTTTCCAAATGGCTTCTGTTATATAAGGTATTGATATAAACTAGGACAAGTTATACATCTTTCCAGACGCCTGCTGTGATGCTGTCTTTGAACATTGCTTGATGGGGTTGTATGATCTGGCAGCAATTTCCCTTGAGCATTGAATTTTATTTGCAACATACTCATGTTTTCTAATCATAATCCCTTCATAAAACTGTAGCTTCTAAAAACGTTATAACAGCGATAGTGCAAAACCTTTGATTTACAAGGCAGCTATTGGTCTTATTTGGGTCACTAAGAACTGGATGAGAAAATGGTGTAGTTGCAGCAGACCATGCACACCTGTTTTTGAATAAAAACTCTCCGCATTACTGCTGCGGTTGTCTAAAATAGATGAATGGTGACAGGATACCACAATCAGGTACAGAACCGACTAAGGCGGCTGCTATAGATCTTATACTCGAGGCATGAATGTATAGTGGGGTAAGCAAAAGCATTTAAATTTCTTCTTCCTTTCAAGGCAGCAGTCGTTTGCTATTTTTTTATTTTATGGCCTAGTTAAGTTGCAGGAAGTTTAGCATTTGTTTTTGCTTAAGCCAGACATCTACCCAAATGCGATTTGCGCAACACATTATTAATGTAAAAGATGCGTGAAATTTCAAACCATTTTGCTCAGCAGTAATCTACAGATGACAGGAGTTTAAGACAGTGAAGTATGTTAAAAGTATTGGTATAGAGACCTATATGGGCATAACCTCATAATTTCCCCATCTGTTAGCCACTTGTAAAAAGCATGATTGATGGTTAACATACATCACACTCTATAAGACCAATTTTTTTTTTTAACAGTTTCAACAGTGAATCAGAAATGTATTTCAGAGTCTTGAGGGTAGTTCAGCCATTCCTTAGCCCATAAAAAGTACTGGAAATGGTCTGAGCATCTAAACCCTTGTTTACAAACAATATGGTTACTGTATACCTGCTAATGAGTACATTGGCCAGGGATTCCAAAATTCTCTCGGCTCGATATAACTGTTATTTTCTAGAAAATTTTAACCAGGCCAATTCTAACCTCTGGTTGCAGATAATATGGTAACTTTTTGCCTGTGCCATTGATTAGATTCCCTGAGGAATAAAGAAACCTCTGGTTCAAATCAGACTAACTGACACTTTACAGGAGATTAATACTAAAATTCCCAGAAGCTATTAATAAATGATCATGATGGTGATGACAGTGAAAATAACACAAGCACCAGATGTAAAAATATTTATCTAAGGGCTAAACAACACAATGATCAAATCCAGACTGATTAGCCAGTATAATCCTTTTGAAACATGTCCAATGTTACTGATGGTACTTTAGAAAGAATAAGGAACAAACAAACTTGGAACCTCAAAGGGAAAACCGCCCAGAACGATCAATGCAATTAGCCATAATATTGACTTGTTAAATACAATGATCATTTTCCATCTAAAATTGATTTCTGCGACATTGTAACCCAGTTCACTAAGGGTCACAATCATTACCACGTAAGTATTCCTTTAATGTGGTTCCCCATTATAAGAAGTTGGCCGAACTCAATGACAACATGCTTATAGCCAGACTTGTGCACAAGTGGTCTAACTATTCATTATTTTAAACGGACCAGGACAAGCAGAAGAATTTTCCACGCACTAGGGATTAGCAAACATCAGAGATGTCTAGAAGTGAGTTTCTCTGTATAAGAATTGTATTTATTTTTGTTTCCAAGCTACTATAGGGAGAACCATATACCTGATAAATGAGATGTGGGTAGTTTACTAAAATATAACACTCCAGCATATAATGTTGGGATTATATTACAACAATTTAGAGGTTATGTTGGTGTTACGCAATGTAAATTATTTGGGCCAAATCTGACCCTCAGTAGACGTTTTAATTATTCAGAGAAGCTGCCTGTCAGAGGTTCCCAAATGCCAGAAAGGTCAATTCTTTCACTTTGAGATGCATTCATTTATCATTCACTGGAGCTTCAGATAGGCAAGACATGAGGTGAAAATCCAACCAGATACAGCATCAGATAAGTTCTGCTAGCATACAAAGGGAGGGTCTATAAGAATATTGCTCAGTGCAGCAGCATCTTGCACTACACTTACTTCTGTTGATTAGAATATCTAGAAAGTTTGGATATCTGAGAATAATGTATTTTGGCCTGTGAAGCCAAAGTGTACGCCACTGGGATATGTGAGAGCAGCATAACATGGACTTTGTTCAATATCTTGTTGCACCCGATGCAGATACTTGATGGCACTTATCCTTTGTGATGTGTTATAAGTATAAGATCATGTACTGGCATAGGACAGGTTTAATATACTTCACAAAACATTGGCCCGTATTTTCCGATCGCAGGCCTCCCGCGGGCGGAGGCCTGCGATCTGGAAAAATCTATGCCCTTACCTGAGGGCTCCCGGGATGCACACGCTTCCGCTCCTGGGCCTCTCCAAACTCCAAGTGTGCAGGGCCCACGTATCCCAGAGGTGCATGTAGTTCACAGCGTCCCTGGGATCATGTGGGCCATGGGGAGCCAATCACAGAAGGGAATCTCCCTTCATACATTTAACAGGAAGACCTGTCAAATATATGAATGGAGATCACCTCAAAAACATAGTGAAACTTTAAATACATTTTTTAAAGTCACATTTTTAAAATGATTTGAAATTACAATAAATTAAGTATTTTAAACAAAAATTTAATTTTTTGAAAAAAATAATTAAAGTTTTTTACGGGGCTAAAAATAAACTTACCTTTTTTTAAAGTATTTTTAAATGATAAATCAGTGAAAAATGTTTTTTTGTTTACTTTTTTGAACTCTTATCCTGGTAAAAGCAGGCCTTACGCCTGCTTTTACCAGGCGTAAGAATTGTAAGGGTTTTCAACGGGTGGAGGGTCTCCAAAAAGCGGAACTATCCGCCCGCAGAGGCCCTTCTCCAGGGCAGCCAGAGATCTGTCAAGACCATCCTTGACAGATCGGAAATGCCAGTTGTGCATGCCTGAAACCGGCATTTCCAATGTCCCTACGGGTGTGTACACAGCGCGTACCCACCCGTAGGGGTCGGAATATCTGGGCCATTATATTAGAAAATATAAAGAAAGACTTGCATTTATATAGCGCCTTTCATGACCACAGGACGTCTCAAAGTGCTATACAGCCAATGAAGTACTTTTGGAGTGCAGTCACTGTTGTAATGTGGGAAATGTAGCAGCTAATTTTGCACACAGCAAGCTCCCCCAAAAAGCAATGTGATAATGACCAGATAATCTGTTTTTGTTTTGTTGATTGAGGGATTAATATTGGCCAAGACACCAGGGATAACTCCCCTGCTCTTCTTCGAAATAGGGAGAGCAGACGGGACCTCGGTTTAATGTCTCATCCGAAAGACGGCACCTCAGACAGTGCAGCACTCCCTCAGGACTGCACTGGAGTGTCAGCCTAGATTTTTGTGCTCAAGTCCCTGGAGTGGGACCGGAACCCACAACCTTCTGACTCAGAGGCGAGTTTGCTACCCACTGAGCCACAGCTGACACTTTCTTTTCATTCTTATTAGAAAATATAAAGTAAAGACCAAATTCATGTTTAGTATTATGATGTTGGAATGGTTCCGCAGGTTTAGTGATACTGTAACAAGTTCACAAAAAGGTTAGATCTAAACAGCATAAAAATTTAAATTTAACGAAGAGTGTACCAAAATGCAGAAATACACAGAAGCTACTTCTTATTCATGAGAGATGTTACATATATAGTGTGTAACAGTATATTGGTAGGCCTACCCGTAGACAGAATAAGTTATTGAACTCTAGCAATCAGCCCATTCTAAATTCTGGCTATATGTCTTAACCAAACCACCCTATTCTCTTTATTATTTCGTTTCTTAAGGCGTTGGAGCAACAGATAAAGGACCAATTTTATGAATGTATGCTCCCAGCAGGAGTGCATATCAGGAAATCTCAGATGTGCTCATTCTTAATGTACAGAAAATCATTGGAAGCATGCCTAGTATTTTCCAACATCTTCTCCTGGTGGTCAGGCTTCACAATCATAAAACTGGCCCTTTGAACAAGCTGAACTTCATGGCCTGGAATTTTCAGTCCTGATGACGACGACCTGGCAGCGTTCGCCATCATTTCGCCTTTGAAACTGACTGCAACATCAGGATTTAGCACATGTGCAGCCTTACACGGAAATCTTGAAGTTGTGGTCTGTCATTCACTGCTTCTCCATAGGCTGCGCTGTATGAATTACTTTGTCACGTGAGAGAGGTGATATAATAAGGCACAATAGAAAAATGCAAGTCTTTCTAAAATGATGTTAGAATTATTTGTGTCATAATGTTTACCAATTTTCATCCAAAAAAGTAAATTATTAGAATTTCTGTCATTTGTGAGGTAATTTAGTTCCACAGTGTCAGGCAAATGCATTACTGTCAGATCCTTATTGTTATTGTTATATAATGGACAGGATTCAGTTTATAGCTATAGATCCGATTTTGAATTATGTGACAGAATAGGAAATGAATTCAATAAAAATTTTATAGCTGATTAATCAGTCCCTCAGTCTGATCAAAGAATGATTAATCATAAGCAATGGATTTTTCTGTCTTGCAGTATATTAAGTTGCTTTCTAATTAAAGCAGCATCTCTGCTCTTTTCTGGCATTTCATAAATAATGTGTTGAATTACATTTATTTTCAACAATCATTTCTCTCATATATGAGCCGATACCATTCATAGCTAGTTTTTGTTGACAATTTCAGTGCATCAGCCAATCAGTGTACGGTAGTGTAATGGTTATGTTACTAGAAGGCCTAGACTAATAATCTAGAGAATGAGGGGGCGATTTTGCCAGCCCTGGGGAGGCGGGTATGGAGGCGGGACTGCTGGGAAAATGTGGGTGGCAAACCCGCCCACAACCCGTCTCCATGCCAACTTCCCAGGAGGCGGGTTGCCATCCCGCACCAGGTCCCGTCTCCTTGGTAGTTAACAGGCAGAAAATAGGATTATCCCCTTTTTGCCCTCACAAGTGCGGGCTTCCCGAAGGCACCAATACCCGCCAGTTCAGCGAGGTGAGTTCTGGGTCTGCGGGGGTCGGGGGTCGGGGGGGTGCAAAAGTGTGGTGTGAAGGTAAGTGATGGGTGTAAGAGTGGAGAGGTGAGTATCTGAGGTAAGTCCTAAGTGTTTTTAAAAGTGTACTTACCTTTGTTTCTTCCTGCAGGCTTCAGTCGGTTTCTATGCGAAGAGTCTCGCACCTCCGTGTTGCAGATGAGAGATGGCCGTTGCATTCTCAGATGCAACAAACATCTCAATTCTTTAAAAGAAAGAAGGTTGATGAGGTCTTGTATGCAAGGCCTCATCAAACTGCAGAGATTGTCACTGTTTGACAGCTTCACAGAGCTGTCAAACGATGACAATTCATCTGTCAAAAATTTTTGACAGATGAAATGTCATACGTTGACGTGCTCTGCAACCGGCTTTCCCTTAATTGGCCTGCTAAGCCCGCTAGGCGGGCTTAACAAGGTCAATCAAGGGAAAATAGCATGGGTTGGCCACAAATCGATGGAGGCGGGACATCAACCCGACAAGCAGCAGTCTCGCCTCCAACGCACCTCCATTCATAAAATCGCCCCCTTAGAGTTCAAAACCCACTTTGGCTGTTTGAGAATTTGAATTCAGTTTTTTAAATTGGTATCAGTAAAAGTGACCAAGAAGCTGTTGCATTTTTATAAAAAATCTAACAGCAATGTCCTTTAGGCAAGGAAATCCGTCATCCTTACCTGGTCTGGCCTATATGTGACTCCAGTCCCAGACCAATGAGGTTGACTCTTAACCGCCCTCTGCTGAGCAAGCCACTTAGTTTTATGAAATTGCAGCACTGCAGTGGTTCAAGAAGTCCCACCATCACTTTCACAGGGCAATTAGGGATGGGTAATAAATGCCAGTCTTGCCAGTGATGCCCACATCCTGAGAATTAATATTTAGAATAAAGTATAAATGACAGGTTTTAAATGCAATAAAAAAAAGGGCCAGAATTTTCTGTCAAAATAACGGTATGGCTAATGCCGCTCACTGTTATTTATGGGTAAATGCTACAGCAACTTCAGGCGAGGAGCAGATGTGCAATTAAATGTGAATACTCAAACGTTGCACTACTCCGCCATTAGCTTTGAGAAAATGGTATCGCGCTCTTAGCTCCCCTTTCTTTAGGAACTTTCTGTATTTACCCATTAAACTCACCACAGAAAGTTAAGTCTTGTCATTACAAGCATAAGTACCCTTTAAACGACATAAGTATTACTGACTGCCATTCAACCTCCTTGGCACCGGAAATTAATTATTACAAGTGTAGAGTCTCATAACATTGAATTCACCCCCATTAATTCACTCTCCTTCTCAGTCCTTCCTGTGTTTATTTCTCAATTCTTAAATCTCATTGGTTAAGGAGATACCCTGTTGGTTGCCCTGTTCGCTCAGGTCCCAGGTGCTCTGTTTCCCTCACTGCGCCGTTATCAGCTCGCACTTTCAAAGCAACTTAGTGGACAAAAATGTTTTGAGCTGAAGGGTGCAGGAGCAAGTCTAACTAATGGCAAATGCCGTTAGATGCCCTGGCCCATTATTTTTTTTACAGATAAAACTTAAGCTAAACTATTTTCCAATAAAATCATTACAAATAAATCTGTCACTTTTTGCAGCAACTGCTGTCAAAAAGAAGTTTGTGATGCCAATTTGGAAAGAGCTGTGAGTGTTACTGTTTAGCTGGTGTGACAAAAAAAATGCAGAACCATGACATTTAATGTAAGACAGACAGATATTTACAATGGAAAAATCATTAGAAGATGAATCATAATTTAAATGAATGGGAATCCATTTAAACCGACTGAAACTTTAGGAAAAAATGACATTGAGTGGGAACGTCTTGTAGTTCAGGAATTTTAGTTTGTATGGAGCAGGCTGAATTATAATCTGTGGCCCTGTAGCATGGTATGGAAATCTTAAAAAAGAGATAAAAAATAGTTTGAGAGAATGAAATTCAAAGCTGAGGGTATTCACTTCTCAGGTGGATGTAAAAGATCCCATGACACTATTTGAAGAAGAGCAGGCCAATATTTATCCCTCAACTAACTAAGAGAATCAAGGGATTATGGGGGTAGGGTGGGGATCTGAAGTTGATGTAAAAGTTCAGACATGATCTTATTGAATGGTGGAGCAGGCTCGAGGGGCTGTATGGCCTACTCCTGCTCCTATTTCTTATCTTATGTTCTTATCACTGAAACAGATTATTTGGTCATTATATCATTGCTGTTTGTGGGACCTTCCTGTGCAGCAATTGGCTGCTGTGTTTCCCTATATTGCAACAGTGACTACACTTCAAAAGTACTTCATTGGCTATAAAACATTTTGGAATGTCCTGAGATCATGAATAGAGCTATATAAATGCATGTTCTTTCTTTCTCTCCATGGGAATTCTGCCCTTTACAAAAGTGAGTTCTCTCAGGAGGCAGGTAATTTATCATGGAGGGGACTGATTACTTTTCTATACCAGAGTTATGATTCCTGCTGAAGCCAAAGATCCTTTGGAACCAAGAGAACTGAATAAAGAAATAAGAGGGGCAAAGAGAGGCCGGAATTTTCTGGGGTCCATGCGTGTGCAATTGGAGGCAGGTCGGGTGGGAAATTTGAAATAAGTTGGAGTGGGTCGGGAACCTTTGAGGAGGCCAAGTACTGAGGCCCAGGAGAGATATAATGAAAGCCGCATTTCCACCAGATGTGTCATAGAGTAGACATTAGGCATGCTCAAAATGCACTTCAGATGCCTTGACAGATCTGGAAGAGCCCTTCAGTACTCACCAGCTTGGGTCTCCAGAATCATCGTGATCTGCTGTGCTCTGCACAAGTAGCGCAGCAGCGAGGATTAGTGCTGCATGAGGAGCAAGGCACTGAACGCACAGTCTCTTCAGAGGCGGAGGAGCAGGAGGAGGAGGAGCATCAGCTGGAAGACGAGGAGGAGCAGGAGCTGGAGGAACCTGCGACCCAGATCCCACCAGCACCGGAGCACATTGCTGCCTAAGAGGCCAGGGATGGCCACATCATGGCCAGATTTACTTAACTTTCTGCAGTACACCCATTTGGCTGCCACATACTGCGCCAGGTTGGCACCACCCCACAGCAACACCATAAAGGATCCCTACAATGACCAAGCCATTCCTTTCACACTGACCGCCATTGCTGGAGGTGCCGTTATGTTTCACCATTCACTGCAACTTACAAAGCCACTTCCAAAGGTGCACACAAATTTGTCCAAGACCAGAAAGGGGTGAAAATAAAGATTTTTATGGTTGAGATCACATTACCGGAAACTTGGCATTAACATTCAATAAAACTCCCAAGTGGCTACCCTTGTGAATCTACTTGTGTGTCATCTTTCTCTTCCGCGTGCTTCTACGAGGTGCTACCCCTGTGGCTTCAGCAGAGGTAGAGGCAGACTGCTCACTCCCCTGCTGAGAGTGCTTAAACACTCTTGGCAGACGTCCTCTGTGTTTTGGAGCCTGTGATGGCCCTTCCAAAGTTGGCTCCTCCTGCGACTGTGCAGGGGCAGAGTTGGCCATCGCTGTTCGAGGAGGCATCTGGGGCTCTGACTGAGGGGGTAGCAACAGGGGAGAAGTGCAAACACTTTGAGAGGAGCCCACACTTCCATGTCCCCTCTCACCATCATCCCTCTCATGGGCCACCCGCACTTCCCTGCTAGCAAGGAGCTGGAGACCACCTTGCTGCACATCAGTGGGGCCATGAGGACCCACGTCGATGCTGACATCCCTCCTAGACAGGAGGTCTATGAGCATCTGTCATCTACTCTTCATAGATAGCCTTCTATTCTCCATAAATAGCCATCTATTCTCCATAGAGACCATGAGCTCCTGTGAGTGGCACATTAGCTGCTCCATGGAATAGCCTCCAGTCACCATCGCCTGTGACACGGTGGTGCTCATGTTGGAGATGGACTTCTCCATTCTCTGAACATTTGCAGACATGGCGGTTGCAAAACCTGTCAGAGCCTCCTGCACCTCTTCCTGCACCTCCAGAATTACCCACTTTCTGGATGGCCCCCAAGGCTCAGCGTCTGCATGCAACTGAGCAGAGCTGAGAGTGTTCTGGCCCTCTGGTGAGGAGTCTCCACTGCTGGCCCTATCTCCACCATCTGCTCTTGCTCACTTGTGACTTGTGACAGATCAGGTGACAACACTACTCCATCTCGCGTGGGACCCACCGAGGTGTGTGTCTCTGCATTGGTGGTCGGTGCGCTTATGTCTGGTGATGCTGCGCCCTCAGAGAATGGATACTCCTCTGAGGAGTCGTCTTCCTCTTCCTCCTGGACAGTAGAGGGGGCTCTTGATGGACCTGTGGGTGAGTAAAGAGATGAGTTAGATATGTCATATGAAGAATGGATACAGAATGGATGGGTTACACCTTTAGAGAGAGACTATGATGGAGTGGGGCGGCAATGCCAAGTGGTCTCCTTGTGTGTTGTTAGTTGGTATGATTGCTTTTTTTTGTCTTAATACTCTTGTGAAGTGCCTTGGGACGTTTTACTACATTAAAGGCGCTATATAAATACAAGTTGTTGTTGTTGTTGGTGAGTGTGAGAGGTGGCTAGTAAGATGGGGATGTGATAATATAGATAGAGAGAGAGGGATGGGTGGACGTGCAAGGTATGTTGGTGTGAGTAAGGATGTGCAGGAGTAGGGTTGGGAAGACAGAGAGATGGGGATGTGAGGAGAGGTACAGCAGGATGAAGTTGAGTGTGGCTTTGTACTCACCTTTCCTGATCTAATGAAATCATTGAAACATTTCCGGCACTACACCCAGGCCCTCCTGGCAACATCCCTGCTGTTCACCTCCACTGCAATTTGGAGCCAGGCTCTTTTTGTCTCCTGGGGAGGTCTCTTTTGCCCATTCGAAGGGAAGAGGACATCCCTGCGTGCTCTGACTCCCTCCACAAGCATATGGAGGGAGTCATCGGAGAACCTGGGTGCAGCCCTCTGCCTCTGCAGTCATGTTTCCAAGTGTTTGGAGCAATCAAAATCTCCATTGCAGTGAATGTAAACTCCTAGATGTACCTTCAAATGCAATGTGGTCATGGCTCCTTTAAATATCCCGGCTGAAACACGTCATGGATGACATCATCAGAACCGCTCTATATAATAGGGCCGAGTAACGTGCAGGGTGGGCTTAATAGGCCCCATTAGCGCAAAGTCAATTCTGCAGCAGGATGGAAGCAAGAACAGGGTCGCGACCAGCCACGCCAACCGCCCGCACCGGACCCGCCCAGGTAAAAATAATTCCGGCCAGCGTGTATAAGAATAGATTAGCGGGTAACATAATAGGGAACCCACAAGTTTTTATAAACATATAAATATTAAAAGGGCAGTCAATGGAAGGGTGGGGCTGATTAGGGACCAAAAGGAAGATCTTCTTATGATGGCAGAGGGCATGGCTGAGGTACTAAATGAGTACTTTGCATGTGTCCTCACTAAAAAAGAGGATGCTGCCAATGTTACAGTAAAGGAGGAGGTTGTAGAGAAAATGGATAAGATAAAAATAGATAAAGAGGAGCTACTTTCAATGTTGGCAGTGCTCAAAGTAGAAAAGTAACCAAGCATTCTAGGTTGCTGAGGGAAGTAAGGGTGGAAATTGTGGATGCTCTGGCCACAATCTTCCAATCTTCCTTACATATGGTAGGGTGCCAGAGGACTGAAGGATTGCAAAAAGGGGGAGAGGGTTAAACCCAGGAACTACAGATGAGTCAGCCTAACATCAGTGGTGAGGAAACCTTTAGAGACAATAATCCAGGACAAAATTAACTGACACTTGGAAAAATATGAGTTAATAAATGAAAGCCGGCATGGATTTGTTAAAGGCAAGTCATGCTTAATTGAATACATTGATGAAGTAACGGAGAGGGTTGATGAGGGTTGATGTTGTGTATATAGACTTTCAAAAGGCATTTGATAAAGTACCACATACAGTAATAGACTTGATGCGGAGATGCCGGTGTTGGACTGGGGTGGACAAAAGTGAGAAGTCGCACAACACCAGGTTATAGTCCAACAGTTTTATTTGAAATCACAAGCTTTCGGAGCTGCTGCTCCTTCGTCAGGTGAAGTGGGTGAAGTAATAGACTTGTTAGCAAAACTGAACTCATGGGATTAAAGGGGCAGTGGCTGCATGGATACGTAATTGGTTAAAGGACAGAAAGCAGAGAGTAATGGTGATCGGTGTTTTTCAGACTGGAGGGAAGTATGTAGTAGTGTCCCCCAGGGGTCGGTGTTGGGACCACTGCTCTTTTCGATATATATTAATGACCTGGACGTGAGTATACAGGGCATCATTTCAAAGTTTGCAGATAACACAAAACTTGGAAATGTAGTAAACAGTTAGGAGGATATTAACAGATTCCAGGAGGACATAGACAGACTGGTGAAATGGGCAAAAGCATGGCAGATTAAATTTATCGCAAAGAAATGTGAAGTGATTAATTGCGGTAGGAAGAATGAGGAGAGGCAATATAAATTAAATGGTACAATTTTAATGGGGTGCAGTATTAGAGAGACTTGGAGGTGTTTATGCACAAGTCATTGATGGTGGCAAGTTGAGAAGGCTGTTAAAAAGTCATAAGGGATCCTTGGCTTTATAAATAGATGCATAGGGCTGGATTTTCTCAGCAGTGTCGGGATGGTGGCAGGAGAGCTAGTTGCCGGGTTCCGGTCCTGCTCCCAGCTGCACCCGCTCTGTCAACGGGATTTTCCCTTGATTGGCCTTCTTAAGCCCGCCCTGCGGGCTTCCCGGCCAATTAACAGGAAGTGGGTCTGATGACATCATTTGACTCGTCATCAGCTGGTTTCCTTAAAGGGACCACAGCCACATTGAGTTTGACAGTTGTTCTGTCAGTGCTTGACAGCATTGAGGTGCTGCAAACACTGACAAGCGTTGCACAAAGGTGGGCGGTTGCACCCAGGCACTCCAATGACTCCCTCCATATGCTTCTGAAGGGAATTACAGCATGCAGGGAGGTTCTCGTCCCTCCCCAGGACACCAATGCATGTCGTCAGGGGTCCCTGGCTGCAGTGACGCCAACCTTTCAATGATCTCAGTAGATCACGAAACGTTACTGCAAAGCCACACTTAAACTCACCCTGCTGTGCCACTCAACACATCCCCATCACTCTGCCTTCCATACCCTTCTTCTGCACATCCTTACTCACACTAACTTACCTTGCACCTCCACCCATCCCTCTCTATCTACATTATCACTTCCCCATCTCACTAGCCACCCCTCACACTCACCCTCATCCTACTGCAAGCATACCAACTAACAACACACAAGGGTAGGCACTTCAGAGGTTTCGCCAATGTTCATGTGAAGTTTCTGGTAATGTGTTGTCATACAGTGAAATCTATATTTTCAACACTGCCCCTTATTGGACAGATCTGTGCGCACCTTGAGAAGTGTCTTACTGAGTTCCAGTGAATGTTGAGACATAACTTCCCACCCCCCCCCCCCCCCCCCGCACCACCCCCGCTATAGTGATGAGCATGCATGGAATGGCTTGGACATTAAAGGGATGCTTCACGGTGCTGGTGTGGGATGGTGTCAACCTGGTGCATCATGTGGCAGCCAGGGTTTACAGCGTCATGTGAAGTAAATCTGGCCGTGGTGATGCCATTGCTGGCCTCCCAGGCAGCAATGTTGTCAGGGCCTGATGCCTTGTGTCCTGTGCAGCATCAGGTGATGGCGGAGAAGGTTGGTGTTGTTGTTGCTGCTGGTGTGCCTGGTGATGTTGGTGATGGGGCTGAGTGTGGAAGGAATCAGAGGAGCAAGGTTAGATAGTTTCTAGGGCGCCGATGTTGCTGCCATAGATGGCAGCTGCAGGTGAGATGACAGAAGTGATCTGTCAATGGTGAGAGAGGTTGTTCCAATGAGGTGGCACTGGATATACAGTTGGCTCTAAACACTTGCAAGCTAAAGAAATCTCTATATATCTTACAAATGCAGTAACCAACAGTTTCTGTGCTCTGAAACTGACCATCTGCAACATGGCATCCTTTACACCACTTCTGCAGCTGTCAGTTTATCAGAAACATCAAAGCAGACTCAACTCATGCCAGGGTGAGCTGGCATGTTCCCCAAGCAGCGGGTAACCCATGGCGGAGCACGTAAAATTGGAAGGTAGGCTCAAAATAGCATTAAATTGGCTCCTAACAAGCTAATTCATGAGCTCAATTGTCTCACCCGCCGCTTGGTGTCGGGTCAGTTCTCCGCTGCCAGACCCAACACCTGGGAGACTCGCATGGAGGCGGGTTGACAGCGGGTTTCCTACCCGCTGTCAATCTTTGGTGTCTTGACAGCGGACCCGTCTCCAAACCCGCCCTCTGAGTGCCGGCAAAATCCAGCCCATCGAATACAAAAGCAAGGAAGTTATACTGAACCTTTATAAAACACTGGTTAGGCCCCAGCTGGAGTATTGTGGCCAATTCTGGGCACTAGACTTTAGGAAGGATGTCAAGGCCTTAGAGAGAGTGAAGAGCAGATTTACTAGAATGGTACCAGGGATGAAATATTACAGTTGCATGGAGAAATTAGAGAAACTGTGGTTGTTCTCCTTAGAGCAGAAAAGGTTAAGTTGAGATAGAGGTGTTCAAAATCATGAAGGGTTTTGATAGAGTAAATACGGAGAAACTGTTTCTAGTGGCAGAAGAGTCGATAACCAGAGGACAGAGATTTAAGGTAATTGGCAAAAGAACCAGAAGCGACATGAGGAAAAATAAATTTACTCACCGAGTTTTTATGATCTGTAATGCATTGCCTGAAAGGGTGGTGGAAACAGATTCAATAATAGCTTTCAAAAGGGAATTGGATAATACTAGAAAGGTAAAAATTTGCAGGACTATTGGGAAAGAGCAGGGCGCAGGACCAGTTGACTAGCTCCTTCAAAGAGCTGGCAGAGGCATGATGGTCCAAATGGCCTCCTGAGTTGTATCATACTACGATTCTATCATTTTTCTTCAGCTCTGGAAGGGCTTCCTGGTGGCCTAGTTGAGTGGCTGTGTGCCGCTCCCTCTTTTCTGCCTGTAGTTCAGGGTGGGCAGTGCTGATACGTCCTTATGGGCATGAGGCACCCACTCCGAACTTACCAATGACCACACTCCTGGTATTTGGGATGAGGTCGGTGTCTATGGCTGCAGGTGGTTGGGAGTACTGTTTCACCACTCTTCTGGCTGGGACCCTGGAATTTCAGCCCTCACTCTTATTGTGAGTATTATAGTAGAAATGGTAAATTCATCAATTCTATATGTATGGGTATTATCAATGAATAAACTACAATGACATTGTGATACAACAATCTGTGTATATACTCAATAGGTTGTTATATTATCCATTCTAAAAACTTGTATAGAATATAAATTGTATATCAAATTTCCTATAAAGAAACAGCCAAAACTATATGGTTAAATGCATTTGTCGATCATATGATCTTTTCGTCAGCACCGTGAAGTCACAAACTGTGACAATGTTGAACTGAAATTATTGCAGATTGTCACTTACCTAGATAAACACCTGATATGTAACTCAACTAAAATGGCAAAACCCAACAATTTTAAATTTTAATATATACTGTATATAAATAACAGATGCAAGAGAGGAAGCGAATACTGTAATTCAATCAAAGGGTTCAGCTAACATTCATCAATTGATTTATGGTGTCATTGGAACCTTTCAATTGAATTACAGTCTTGCAACTACCTTCTTAGCCCCTATATGTTAACCCATGTCAGGGTTAAGTAGAATCAGCAGGTGACTATTTAATTCTTCCACTTGAAACCGAAGCACACATTACTTTTTTTTTCCTATTGCATTTGCTCGGTGACTGAATTTAGAATTTTTTAAAACACTGCCACTATATGTAACCAAAAAAAATGTACTTGTTTTCTACAGATTTCATTATAATACAATATGATCTCACAATAATTTGGCAATGTAATTCATTAATTAAAAAAAAACCTCTGAGTCTAGCAATCAGAACTTGATGTTTTTCCAAATCAGAACATATATTGTGACAGTAGTGATAATACTTCCTCATTTGTTGGTTTGCACTTTAAAGCTTCTGATGTTGCCCGTAAACAGCAAGTACACAACAATTCAAAGCTGACAGCCATTTTTTAAATTATGTCACAGCAATAATATTCAATATATTTCCATTGAATTCAGATATAACAAAATCAAAACATGTATTCTAATATGTTTTGTTTGTTGTAGTTATTTTAGTAGTCATTAGAAACTGAGTAAAGCTAACCCAATGAGTATTTGTTAATGATTGTAGGTAAATACTATTGCAACACATATGTTAATATGTTCATTTTAAGATCAGCAGTGGAGAATTCACACCCAAAGGTAAGTCATGGCTCCTTTTGAAAAAAAATAAGTCTTCGAAATGGTTTTAACTAATTTTCCACCATCAAGAGGAATTCCTATGTGTAGCAACATTATAAATATATTTATGAAGATTTTCTCTGGTCAGTATTCGCAATGCGCTAAATCCTGAACTTGCGGTCTGTCTACGTACGCGTGGGCAGACCATCAGCACCACCACCGAAAGCCTAATTGCTGGTGCAGAGTTGGGCTAATTGCTCAGCAACTGCCCAGCAATTACATACGAAAATTTTACGGCTGGTGGAAACAGGCGTAGGGCCTGTTTTCACAGCGTAAGGGGATATCCGAAATGAAAACAATGCTTTATTTTTAATTAAATGACATCCAGGAACATTAAAAGCTTTAATGAGAAGTAATCCTAGTGTATGTCAAAGCTGCAGCTTTTCTAAAATAACGTTTACATTTCATAACTTTCTGCACAGTGCACAGTATTTGTTTAGAAGTGGGAATTATGAGTAATGAATTGGATTCCCATGATAAAAGCTAAATCTGTATGTATTTTAAAGGCTGTAGCAATGAAGTTATGTAGTAATTTAAATGAATGAAAGACAATCTGTTTCCTAATTGGAGGACCAGGCCAACATGATCCCAGGTACGCTTCCGCAAAGGCTGTGCCCCTGGGATCCATGGGCCATTACGCTGCCCTCCAGCACTCAGCGTCAGAGAGCAAGCTTAGGAAGGAGGGCCACCATCAGGTAGGTGCGTATTCTTTTTGCAGGTCTGCGGCACACTTCAGAGGTACTCTGCCGACCGCAATTTTTGGGCCATTAAAATTTTTGCCCACGCATAGTGATCAGAGCACGAGTCTAATTGTTACAATTTGGGTTCTTTCCTAACTCTCTTTATTTGTGTTTGCAACATCATGCCATATCTATAAGCTGACCCATATCTCCTGTAGTCAACTTGCACCCATGAGCATGGAGTGGTATGCCACAGGATTAAAAATTACTCTTTAAGAATAGGAAGCATATACATGCCACAGTGGAATAAAACTTGCCAATTCAATAAATGTGTTAATTTGTGGGCTAGCACCAGGAAAACTAATCATGAAAAATGCCGAATTGTTGTAAAAACTCAGCTGGCTCACTAATGTCCTTCAGGGAAGGAATCTTCCAGCCCTACCTGGTCTGGCCTATAGGTGACTACAGTCCCAAGCTACATAGCTGATTCTTAATGTCCTCAGGGCAATAAATACTGCCTTACCAACATTGCCCATGTCCCAAGAACAAATAAAAAACTGCATAGGGTTTGGATTATGAAGGGAAATTTAGGACAGATGTTAGAAATTATTCCTTTACATAAAAGGTGGTCAAGTGCCAAAATGGGTTGCCAGCAAGAAGGGTTGAGGCCAGGGCACTGGATTCATTTAAGAAACATCCAGATGCTGTAATAAAAAGAGGGTAGATTAGTTATTATGCAAGGATGAGATCAAATGGACTGAAAGACCTTCTTCATCCAAACCTGTCTTGGGAATGTTGTGCCTGTATAGATAAAGATATTGGCCTGAATTTGTAGTTTTAATGACGGCAAAACTCAACGTCGCCGTCATTACCGTATAAAATTGACAGCAACTTCTGGTGTCCGCACATGCACAGTTAAAAGCGGAAATGTGGAAGTTGCTGTCAATGATACCCTGCTCCTCCACAGGGTGTGATGTTGCAGTCTTCGCAAATGCAATCAACACAGAATCAGTGAATTGGTGTGAACTTCAACTTTTTATACACTATTCTCGCTGTAAAAACCATTGAAAAAGTTAAGCCTTGTTGAATGAGTTTTTAACGGTGTACCAAGTCATAATTACTGCTGAACAACCTCTCTAACCCTGAAAAACTAATTTTAAAGTGTCATTCCCTGCATTCTATGATAAAAATTCCATAGATCTTTAAAATATATATTTTTTTAATTTTAAGTTTGTTTTGATATTTCAGCTTCTAACTTAATCCCATGTGTATGTCCCAATCTTTATTTCACTCTCTGTAAAATGATTAAAGAGCGAATGACTGCTTTTTATTTCCTGGTTTGCTGTCTATGAGAATTCTTCAATCTGATTGGCTGCTCAGCCTGCTTGATGACTTCACTGTTCCTGGATGGCAGAGATTCCCTATAGAAGGCGCTAGAATGAAATTGACATCGTAATAGGAGAAATCAATGCCACAGAGCCCGCTAAATCTTTATTGGCAGCTTTCTTCAAGGTCAGCAGCGAGCGCCGTCCCTTTGCCGCTGACCACAAAATCTGGGCCGATAGTATTATTCAAAAATTGAATTTGAAGTGGAAATTGAATATTGTCACTGGACTTTTCCCCTTAGATATGGCCTAATTTGCCAATTAGATTTTTAACAGAGTCAGCAGGTCTAAGAAAACTCCAGTCTCCCTGGACCAACTACTTGGTAAAGTTTTTAGCTCATACACAATGATGCCAAAACAAACATTAATATAACAGTGATAATGCTACTCAAATGCCAGGAGAAGCTTTTTAACAGTAACATTGATCCCAGTCAACTATGATCAACAAATCAACAAACAAATGCATTATTTAAAATTGTAACACTACTTCTTGCTTTGTTTTCTCCTTTCACTATTCTCTCCTTTTGCTTATTCAGCCACCTCTTCATCGCCTCTCTTGACCCCTCCACTGCTTCTGTGCTGTCAGACTGCTTGTCTGGCATCTAGTCTTGGATCAATCAATACTTCCTCCAGCTCAACACTGGAAAAACTGTAATCATCATCTTCAGCCCCTGCAACCAACTCCAGTGCCTTACCACTGTTTTCGTCCCCTTGCTTAGCCATCATCTCGAGCTGAATCAGGCTGTTCACAACCTAGTTATTTTATGAAAGTTCATGATGAAAATTGATCTTCAGTTTTTAATCATAGTTTCGCTGAGTGAACATAGACATTCAAAAGGTGGAGCTCCATATTGAGTTTCATTTATCTAATTCATTCTGGCCACAGTGCACATAAATGAGAGTCTGGATGTAGAAGTTGTCGGCTATCGTATGTAGTTTGAAAAATGTGGTAAAAGTCAGATAAATGGATACGTGCTCTAGAAAGAACACAGAGAGATGACAAAGAGAAAAAGGAAAGGGAGTGAAATGAAAAATTATAGAGAGCTACTAAAAAAACCAAGCTCACTGTTTGTCTTGGGACTTATGAATCGTTAGCTTTGAAGTTCAAGTTTCCAGTTCTGAACAAATAGCAGAAACATGAAGCAACTATTTTTGTTTTGTTTTAATCTTTCAGTTTGTTTCTAATTAGCTAGTAGCTAAAGTGATGCTGAACTAAGGAGAAAGGTGCGGAAAAAAAAGTTAATTGAACTATTGGTTTCTCTAAACATCAGGAGGCCTGTCAGGCTGTACAGCCAAAGAAAGAACTATTGGTATGTACAAACAATATTTCATTGTTGGAAAGTTAGGAAATAATATGATCTGAACATCCAGTAAATGTAGGCCTAATTCTTTTTAAAGAAAAATGTATTTAAACTCATTTGAGTCTATTTTTTTCAAACTACAATTTTTTTAAATGAACCATCATGAACAATTGTTCTAACGCCATTGCTTGTTTAATACTATTAAACCATTGCCTAAGGTGGTTGCAGTAAGCCAACTAATTTTAAATTAATTTGTCTACCTTGGAACAGTCACACATTGTTAAGTGTAGATGGGTTCTACTGACTGGAATGTACTTGAGTTAAAATGAAAACATAATTAAAATAAACTGACAAGGTCAATTGTCCGAGCTGATTGAGTATTTTCTTCAATGGTCTAAAGTTAGCTTCTATTTTCAAATTCAAAATTCAGGCATTATTTTGGTTATGCAGACGGAACAGTCTCCACATAGAAGATTCAACTGAATATTTTCTATGAACCTCAATTTTATTAATTACCTAAAATGCTGCAGCATGGAACATCTGCCTCTTGTATACCAAGGATTTTAAATGACAGCCAATATTGGCCATTGAATTTTACATGTATGTTCTACCTTTGAGATGAGACAGTTTATTCAGCTTTAAAATATGAGTCCTCTTTACTTGATTCACAATAGACTTTTCATCCAACAAGAGCAGAACTGCAGTGTTTTTTCTTTCTAAGAATCTGACTTTCTTGGAGACTAAGGGGGAAAAATTGAGGGGCGCCCATTTTGGGGTGCTAACGTCACCGGGCCCGAAAATGTTAGCACCCCTCTGCCGTAAATTCAGTAGTAGCGCCCCAAGCAGGAGGTGGGGCGATACTGGAAAGCACTCCACCTCCTGCTTGGGGCGCTACTACTGAATTTCATGGCGCTACGTGCAGCCACGCCATCGCCGGCGGGGCAGCAGCGCAGGGCGCTACCGGATACTGCTGCATTTCACGGGAGGCGTAAGTGGCGCCGCGCCCAGCGCTAGGGGTTTTGCGCCCCGTTAGCATCCCCGGGGGCGCTAACGAGAGGCACAAACCAACCTAATTTTCCCCCCTAAACCTTTTCATAGTGTGTTCCATCAACTCAAGTAATTTCAAGCCCTACTTAACATGAGAATACATATTTTGTGTGATTTTCATATGGAATATAAGAAATATAGCAACATTTGTACACAGAAGACAACGTTTAGAAAACAAAGGTTTCAGAAGCATGTAATGTTGAGAATATGGAACTCGCTACCACATGGAGTGGTTGAGGCAAATAGCATAGATGCATTTAAGGGGAAGTTAGAGAAGTACATGAGGGAGAAAGGAACAGAAGGATATGTTGATAAGGTGAGATGAAGTAAATAGAGTGGAAGGAGGCCCGCATGGAGTAGGAACACCAGCATAGACTGGTTGGGCTGAATGGCCTGTTTCTGTGCTGTAAATTTCTATGTAATTGGAATAGTATATGAGGCAAAAAGTTAACAGAGGTGAAACAAATATTGAACTTCATAAATAAACAAATAGTAACCCATATCCAAATCACACGTTAACTGAATTTAATTTATGTAATGTTGAAGCAGAATTGTGACTTTAAAAAATATATTTGTATTTTTGCCAAAATTGGAAATTGTATAGAAAAAGGAAATTAAATCCTGAAGTATCGGGGTTAGTGGACAGAGTAAATCTCCTCCTGGTTATGATTTTAATACTTCATAAAAATGTAAAAGCAAGTCTGCAAAGGTTTTGTTGAATTTATTAACCTTCACTGAAAGTGGTAGTGTGCTGTGTAGCCCATGACTTGTTCACCATTACTATTCATTAAAGTTCCAAAGGAGATTTATTATAGATTTTAATTTAATGCATGGCTTACAGGATAATAATTTTGCCAAAAGCATGCTAGTTTTCTTGTATGTGATCACATTGAAAGAATGATTAATGCATACATACATGGCCCATCCAAATAAACAAAGCTGACAAGCCTTGATAAAGTGCTGCACTAGACTTTAATCTAACCATCCTAATCTGTTTGTAATGCTGCCAACGATCAATATAAGGCTGCTAAAACTCTTGTTGGTTTCAATCTGTGTATCTGTCTAGAACTAGTCTGATCTTCATTCCTTTATTGTGTGAAAGTCCTCGATTTTCTGTTTTTGGCAAATGGAGCCAAAGCTTTCAAATGTCAATGGCTCATCACTCAAACAATGTACTTCAGAAGCATATTATTGCTGTGATCCGGCCAGCTGTATGAAGTAGCCGCCATCTATATTCCTCATTGACATTTGCTTTGGTGAAAACAGCAAATAAGGAGACCAATTTACTAATTTTGTTTGAAAGAGCTTATGGCCTCGAAATTGGATAAGGCCAGAAAACGGGCAGCGACATCGCCCAGCACCATTTGCCTGCACCGTTCATCACTCACCTACCAACAATCTCTAGCTATCACCACTCATACCTCATAATCATAGCTTCACGTCACCCTCACACACTTACCACTGCTGCAACACTCACAATAATTGAAGAGGCAGTAACAGAGTCTGTGGTGAGCAGAGAAGTGGAAAGCATTGCTGATGATCACATCCCACTTCTCCCTCACCCCACAATCTCTTCTCATTTACAAGCTGCTGATGATGTATGCATGGATATCTTGCTTTCCGCACCACCCCCCCACCACCCACCCCCACACCCCCCACACCCCCCACAGCCCTTATCACAACCCAGCCCTTGTGCCTTTCTCTTTTCACATACCCAAGAATTCCAACTTGGCCAGCCTGTCCCTGAAGTTCTGGAAGAGAGTGATGGAGGAGAAGGAGAAGACACATCAGCACAGCATCTGATACTTGCAGACACCAGCTCAGAAAATGGTAGTATGGAGGCGGGATCTGCACGTGGTGAGTCACCGGGCACAAGTGGGCTGCAGGCAGGGAAAGGGTAGCTCGGATGCCAGCTCCCCAGAGGGTGAGTTCGCGCACGAGTTCTGCTGCACAGGACTCAGATGATGACCTCGATAGGGCTGCCTTCAGAAGATGGCTGATGGGCATGCACACAGAAATAATTAGTTCAATGGCAAGCCTGCCAGAGAGTCTCTTGTCAGTGTCAAGTAGCATGGAGGAGTCCGGCATTGCACAGGGTTTTGAGCGGAGCTTGGAGCCCATGATTTCAAGGATGGAAATGATGGACGACTCCAAGAGAGAACTTGTGGACCCAGCCATGATGCTGCGTGTGATGGACGATGTCGCAGCTTCCATTGCAGCACAGGCAGAAGCGACCCAACATCTCAGTGCTGCAGTAGAAGCATAGACTGCTCTCCTACAGTCTCAGCTTGCTGCCACACAAGTTCAGACTGCTGCCATCATGGCTGGGTTTACGAGTGTCAAAAGGGGCTTGCAGGGTGTCACAGCAGTCCTGCAATCTGTGCTCCAACAGATGGCTAGGAATGTTGAGGTGCCGCCCTGGGGGAGTGGCAGTGGCTCCGTGGAGCAAGAACCTGCTGTCCTCGCTCAGGATGACAGCATTCCGACTCCCACCACTGCCACTACCCCAGTGACCTTGCGGCTGCCTGTCATCCAGCCAGCCCGGACTGCTGCTGCCCATGCCAAGATGGTGCAGTCTACAGCCGGGTCTTCTACGTCCAGAGCTGGTCGAGATTGTCCTGCAAGGCCATCTGTAGTCTCCCACACTGCAAGTCAACAGCATTCCACCAGCCATGTTGCAGCCATTAGGGAGCACTTCGTAGGAGCACTAAGGTAGGAAAAGGCTCGCGAAAGACAGACACTAAGGGAATGCACAAGGGCAATTAGTTGAATTTGTTCCTTTGATTTGAATTTGATGAATTTATAAATTCTTTTTGGAATGTGTGGAGTGTGGTGGCTCTCATTTCAGCTTTGTGCTCAGGAGGATGCTGTTATGTTCCGTGACAGAGAGATGGTAAGATGGAGAAGTGGTGAGCAACGGGGATCTTGGGTTTCATTCACTGGAACCGGAGTCTAATGAGGCGCTCACAGACAGCCTGTCCGGAACGGGGATGTACTGCCTGCCTCCTCCCTTCCTCTTCCTCCTCATCCTGAGGTGCTCCCGGAACCCGTGGTTGCAAGGGCTGCTCGTTCATGATGGCCAAGTTGTGGAGCATGCAGCAGGCCACCACGAAATGGGACACCTACTCCAGTGTGTACTGAAGGGCTCCTCCCGGGCGGTCAAGGCAGCGGAACTATGAGTGCTGGCCACGAGTGGTAGGGTTGCGGAGGGGAGTCATCAGACCGGATAGCCCTTGTCTCCGAGCAGCCACCCTCAGGTTTGACGTGGTGGCTGGTAGATTGCTGGCACACCGGACTGGCGTAGGATGAAGGCATCATGACTGTTGCCAGGATAACGGGCATTCACCATCATGATGCGCTAGGCGTGGTCGCACAACAACTGTACATTAAGTGAGAGGTAGCCTTTGCGGTTATGGAACATCTCAGGATTGTTATGCGGCGCCCGCAAAGCCACGTGTGTGCAGTTGATGGCACCCTGCACCATGGGGAAGCCCGATATCCTGGCAAAGTCACATGTGCGCTCGTCCTGCTTATCTTTGTTCAGAGCGAAGACAATGAAGTCCCTTCACAGAATCACAGAATCCCCACAGTGCAGATAGAGGCCATTTCGGCCCATCGAGCCTGCACCGACACATATCCCACCCTATCCCCTTAACCCCACGTATTTAATCCCCCTAATACACTAAGGGTCAATTTTTCATAGCCAAATCAACCTAACCCGCACATCTTTGGACTGTGGGAGGAAACCGGAGCACCCGGAGGAAACCCACGCAGACACGGGGAGAATGTGCAAACTCCACACAGACAGTCACCCGAGGCCGGATTCGAACCCGGGTCCCTGGTGCTGTGAGGCAACAGTGCTAACCACTATGCCGCCGTGTTGCCCTTTTCCTGGAGTAGAGAGCCTCTGTGACTTCCCAGATGTAGCAATGGATGGCGAACTGGGAGATGCTAGCTGTGTCTCCTGCTGCAGACTGGAAGGATCCGGTGGTGAAAAAATTGAGGGCCACGTGACCTTGAGGTCCATGGAGGTCCATTGGCAGAGCCATCGTCGCCCTGTTCTGAGGCTGCAGGTCTGGTTGCAGCAGATGACAGAGATCTGTGACCACCTCCTTGGGGAAGTGGAGCCTGGCTTAGGTGCAGGTAGGAGTAGTACTATCTGAAGACCCTAAGTGGGTAATGCTTCCTGCTGAGAGCCCTCCTGCCCCTCCTCCTCCTCCCTCTGCGAGCATCTTGTCCTCTTTTTCACTGCCTCCACTCCATCTACCTGTCATACTCGAGCGCGAGGGGGACTGCAAATAGAGCCCCCATGACTGTGAGCAAGTGGTGTGAGCAGAAGTCTTTAAATGAGAAGCAAGGCGTTCTCCACTTGCAGCAACACTCCCTGTCACCTCAGCAACTTTAAATACCTTTACAAAGTTCCAAACAGTTGCACAAACTTAGACAGAGCCAGTAGAACTGAAAAAGCAAGTCAGCTGCAAGTTGCTGATGATCCCTTTAAATAGCACTGCTGTGGGATCCTTCCTACTGCTGAACACGTGGTCAGCTGGTTGTGATTAGGAGAGGGCATTAAATGGCATGGCGACGTCGAAAATGGCCAATCGTGCATCAAATGAGCATTGTACACTCATTGATGTCACAATCTTCCTTATCTAAATATTTGGAGCAAGCACAGACAATGGCAGCACTACTGACCTCCCCAAACTGGCCACCGCCGCAGGACCTGCCGAAAGGGGGCGGAAGCGAGGCAGCCGCCATTTTTCCAGCAGAACCAGCCTTAACGGCCAGGGCTACACCTCTGAATTTTGCAGCCAATATAGTTTATGCAGATCATTTCAAATGGATGTTTTTAAAGGGGGCCTTAACATTCTAATACTAACACAACTTCAATTCCACAGCAATGTTTCCTAGTTTTTGCATTTATGGCCAATGAAAACAAGTACAGGTAGTTAATCAACCTTGACCAAAAACTATAGGGTATGTTTTCTATTTTTGGTGAACTCCCTATTTTTCAGGTTCTTTTATGCTAATATTCTTCCATGTGAAATAATGCCAGAAATCTAGTCAACCTTGACTTACCTCTAACAATACTGATTTCGTACTACTCAGATGACTTAACAGCCACTTAACCAGTTTACGTAACACCTGGTAACATTAAACAAGCTGCAAAATATGCAACAGCGGAACGACGAGCTTGGATTTTTTGATTGGGTTCACCCAATTTACTCCAGTAAATCAGGCAGATCTGATCAGCAACTCATTGCCAGCTGCAAAACACATGTGTTAACTTACACATCGGGCCACTGCATTAACAGTCCTGTTCACATCTTCCCTTTCCCTCCACAAAGATGCCATCATCTACAGACCCTTCTCTGTGCCAACTTACCAGGCTCCCATGCCTGTCATGTGATAGAAACAACTTCCAAACCTTTGTATAAACCATTTTAATGCAACCTTCATTTTTGTTAAAAACTCCATTTTGGATGGATGCCTAGTATTTCTCCTTGGAGCCAGTGTATAAATATGTGCTCTTAACCCTAGCCATAAGCTTCTCAGAGGTGCTACCTCAATGAGTTGGCTAGCTGCTGCTCAATAATATGAACCTTTTGAGACTAAGGGGGTCCTTGCTTCATGCCAGCTAAGTCCTGAGAGAATGGGTTGGATTTTCCAAGCCCCAAGGAGGCGGGCATGGAGGCGGGACTGCCAGTAAATTCGGAGAAAGTGGGGGCGGATGGCAAACCCACCCCCATCCCGCCTCCGTGCCTTTTTGCCAGGAGGCGGGAAGATGTGCAGCTTCGGGTCCCGTCTCCTGGTGGCGGGAAAGGCATTAAATCTTTTTAACTGCCTGTTAACAGGTAGTTAACAGGCAGAAAAAAGGATTAGTGCCATTTTACCTTCACAGGTGAAGGCTTCCCGACCTTGGAGAACCCCGCCGGGTTGGAGGAGACGTGGAGGAGGTCTGCGGCGGTCGGAGGCACCTGGAAGTAAGATGTAGAGGTGAGTGATGGGTGCAAGTGTGGAGTGGTAAGTATGCAAGGAGAGTTATAAGTTTTAAAAAGTGTTCACTTACCTTATTTTCTTCCTACAGCCTTCAGCCGCGGTGGATCGGGAGAGCCGACATCCTCCTTGTCAATTTCACAGACTGGCTGTTGGAACCTCTGAACCAACAGCCATGTGAAATTTACAAACTAGAATGGTTTGATGAGTCCTGAACACAAGAACTCATCAAACTAAAGAGAATGTCAGTGTTTGACAGCTTCACAGAACTGTCAAACGCTGACATTTCTTCTTTCAAAAAGTCTTGACAGATAGCACATCTGACGTTGACGTGCTCTGTCAGTGACTTCCTCCCTAATTGGCCTGTTGAGCCCGCACGGCGGGCTTAACAAGCTCAATCAGGGGAAAATCCCCCTGGTTGGTCAGGCGAGGATGGAGGAGGGACATTGACATGACAAGCAGCAGTCCCGCCTCCAACTCGCCTCCATTCACAAAATCCAGCCCAATGTCTCCCTCCTCTTGTCCCTGTAGCTCTTACTGTTCACTTATCCACTGTGTGTCACCTAATGCACTCCCCTCTGTCTCATTCTCCAAGTCCCCTAGGGTAGGTGTCTCTGAGGTGGTGCTTAGGAGGGATTGAGTGAGTGGCAGCATGTAGTGTGAAATTCTGGGAGGGTTGGATGTAATGGGAACTGTAGATTCTCCTTCAAGTACATTTAGAGGAAGGAGAGAAGATATAATGATTTCCTGATGAACGCAGTTTACGTAACTTACAGTAGAAGGATTAGCATGAGGGGTTCATGACATGGTTTGCTGACAGTTAATGCAGTATATAATGGGATGATAGGAAGAGAAGTAAAAGGTCATCATGAACCTGCAGCTGGCATATGCCCTCCTATTTCTCTATCTCCAACAACCTTTATAGCCACCCTCCCAAGATTCTCCCTTATAGAGAGTGCGAGGTTGTAAGATTGGGGGCATCATCCTACATTATAACAGTGACTACACTTCAAAAAAGTACTTCATTGGTTGTAAAGCGCTTTGGGATGTCCAGCGATCATGAAAGGCGCTATATAAATGCAAGTCTTTCTTTTTTTTTTCATCTGCCACAACTGTCTCTTTTGTGCAATGGGCTATCTTGTCTTTGAAAAAGAAGGCAAAAGGTGAGAATTACCTTTGGCTTCCATGACATGCAATAAAACCCAAGCATCAACATGCCGTCTTCAGTGGGCATAATGACAGGTGAATGCACCAAACAATTGCATGCATATCTTTTTGTAGGGTGAATGCATTAAGAACGTGAATGAAGGAACACTTCCAGGTAAAGGTTGTATTTCAAGGGCAATGTACTGCCGCGTGGAATTGCTGATAAATAATTAAAGCACTTTAATGCAGTTTAAGGGGGAGGAAAATGTAAGAGACACAAATGCGTAGTACTGTGAATTCTTGGAAGTTTGGCTGGCTCCTCTTGCATTGCCTGGTAAGGTCATTAAACTTCTTCCTGCACTTGCTGACCAGGTATGGTCCAGTGAATAGGCACTGACTTCCCTGACCATCTTCTTCCATTTACATGGTGCCCTGCTGCGCTCTATGCCAAACAACCTCCCCCAGCTTTGCTTCATTTCTTACAACAGCACTAGCACTGCTCCTTTTGCAAAGCTGGAGGCGCTCTGCCCTCCAGCAGATTACCAGACACGCTTATTAAACTTTGTTTCAGCAAAAACAATACTGATGCTTTCTTCCCCATTATGTTGCTGCAGTCCTTTGAATCCTGCAGCAGCATGCTATTTCCTGGCCCCCCAATCAGAGAGGTTTTCTGATGCCTGGAGCTCACCCAAAATGTTATGATGAGGCTGACCCTGTAAATTATGGCCTGTGCTCACGATCAGTGCTCGGGCTGTTGGCCGGGCATGAATGCTGCTTGCTCCACTTCCAGTCAGACTTATGCTTGATCTGAAAAGTCAGGTTACTATGTCTTAGTCAATGACTTGTACAGAAGTACAAAGACAAGCTAATGCTGATAGGTTTCTGATCCCAGGTATCACCTTGCTGAATAATGTTGCATGGTCTTTACGGCTTTAATCTCCATTCTAAATCGAGGTACCCAAAACTGCACACAGTACACTAACTCAAATCTAACCATTGCTTTTTATAAATTTATCAAAACCTCCTTGTTCTTGTACATCTAAAATGTTGTGTGGCCTTTTTTGTGGTTTTATCCACCTACAATTGCACTTTCAAAGAATTATGGATTTGAACTTCTCACTCCTCACTGCTCATTCACACCCTTCAGCATCTTTCCATTGAGTGTATGCTCCTATTACTTGTTTTTCCTCCCAAAGTGTCTTACCACATACTTCTCCCCATTAAATTGCATCTGCAACCTGTTTGCTCATTCTGCTAACCTGTTCATATCCTCCTGAAGTCTTTTACAGTACTCCTCACTTGTTGCCAACCAAGCACCCCACCCCCTGCCACTTTTGTGTCATCAGCAAATGTTGATATTAAGAACATAAGAATATAAGAATTAGGAGCAGGAGTAGGCCAATAAGATTATGGCTGATCTTTGACCTCAACTCCACTTTCCCGCCTGATTCCCATATCCCTTGATTCCCCAAGAGTCCAAAAATCTATCTATCTCAGCCTTGAATATAATAATGACTGAGCATCCACAGCCATTTGGGGTAGAGAATTCCAAAGATTCACAACCCTCTCAGTGAAGAAATTCCTACTCATCTCAGTCTTAAATGGCTAACTCCTTATCCTGAGACTATGCCCCCTAGTTCTAGACTGTCCAGCCAGGGGAAACAACCTCTCAGCATCTATCCTGTCAATCCCCCTTAGAATCTTATATGTTTCAATGAAATCACCTCTCATTCTTCTAAACTCCAGAGAGTATAGGCTCAATTTCTCCTCACAGGTCAACCCTCTCATCCCAGGGATCAATCTTGTGAACCTTTGTTGTACCGCCTCAAAGGCAAGTATATCCTTCCTCAGATAAGGAGACCAAAACTGTGCACAGTATTGTTTTCCTGATTCCTAAGTCTAAATATAGAAACATAGAAACATAGAAGATAGGAGCAGGAGTAGGCCATTCAGCCCCTCGAGCCTGCTCCGCCATTCAATGAGATCATAGCTGATCATTCAAATTCAGTACCCTGTCCCTGCCTTCTCTCCATATCCCTTGATCCCTTTAGTTTTAATATATCTAACTCCTTCTTGAATATATTTAATGAATTGGCCTCTACTGCCTTCTGTGGTAGAGAATTCCACAGGTTCACCACTCTCTGGGTGAAGAAATTCCTCCTCATCTCAGTCCTAAATGGCTTACCCCTTATCCTTAGATTGTGACCCCTGGTTCTGGACTCCCCGGCCATCGGGAACATCCTTCCTGCATCTAGTCTGTCTAGTCCTGTTAGAATTTTATAAGTTTCAATGAGATCCCCTCTCATTCTTCTAAACTCCAGTGAGTATAAGCCCAATCGACCCAATCTCTCCTCATACGCCATTCCCGCCATCCCGGGTATCAGCCTGGTGAATCTTCGCTGCACTCCCTCCATGGCAAGAACATCCTTCCTCAGATAAGGCGACCAAAACTGCACACAATACTCAAGGTGTGGTCTCACCAAGGCCCTGTACAACTGCAGCAAGACATCCTTGTTCCTGTACTCGAACCCTTTCGCCATGAAGGCCAACATACCATTTGCCTTCTTAACCGCCTGCTGCACCTGCATGCTTACCTTCAGTGATTGGTGCACAAGGACACCCAGGTCTCGTTGCACTTCCCCTTCTCCCAATCTATTGCCATTCAGATAATAATCTGCCTTCCTGTTTTTGACACCAAAGTGGATAACCTCGCATTTATCCACATTATATTGCATCTGCCATGCTTCTGCCCAATTACCCAACCTGTCCAAATCATACTGGAGTTTCTCGGCATCCTCCTCACGGCACACCTCCCACCCAGCTTTGTGTCGTCTGCAAACTTGGAGATATTACATCCAATTCCATCGTCCAGATCATTAATATATATTGTGAATAGCTGGGGTCCTAGGACCGATCCCTGCGGTACCCCACTAGTCACCGCCTGCCACTCGGAAAAAGACCCATTTATTCCAACTCTTTGCTTTCTGTCTGCCAACCAGTTCTCTATCCAAGTCAATACCTTGCCCCCAATCCCATGTGCCTTAACTTTACATGCTAATCTCTTATGCGGGACCTTATCGAAAGCCTTCTGAAAGTCCAAATACACCACATCCACTGGTTCTCCCTTATCCATTTTACCAGTTACATCCTCAAAAAATTCCAGTATATTAGTCAAGCACGATTTGCCTTTTGTAAATCCATGTTGACTTTGTCCGATCCTGTCACTGTTTTCTAAGTGCTCTGCTATTACATCTTTTATAATTTTCCCCACTACCGATGTCAGGCTTACCGGTCTGTAATTCCCCGTTTTCTCTCTACCACCTTTTTTGAATAGTGGGGTAACATTAGCTACCCTCCAATCCATGGGTACTGTTCCAGAGTCTATAGAATTTTGGAAGATGACCAGCAATGCATCTACTATTTCTAGGGCCACTTCCTTAAGTACCCTAGGATGTAGATTATCAGGCCCTGGGGATTTATCGGCCTTCAATCCCGTCAATTTCCCTAACACTATTTCCCTACAAATACTGATTTCTTTCAGTTCCTCCTTCTCATTAGACCCTATGTTCCCCGACATCTCTGGGAGGTTATTTGTGTCCTCCTTTGTGAAGACAGAACCAAAGTATGTATTTAATTGGTCTGCCATTTCTTTGTTCCCCATTATAAATTCCCCTGATTCTGACTGCAAGGGACCTACGCTTGACTTCACCAATCTTTTTCTCTTCACATATCTATAAAAGCTTTTACAGTCAGTTTTTATGTTCCTCGCAAGCTTACTCTCATACTCTATTTTCCCCCTCTTAATTAATCCCTTTGTCCTTCTTTGCTGAATCCTATACTGCTCCCAGTCCTCAGGTTTTCTGCTTTTTCTGGCCAATTTATATGTCCTTTCCTTGGATCTTATGCTATCCCTAATTTCCTTTGTTAGCCACGGTTGAGTCACCTTTGTTGTTTTATTTTTATGCCAAACATCATCTATATATAAATATCCAGAAGAGAAGTGGACCCAGTCCTACCCTCTGTGGTACACCAATTCCAACAGGTTACTAATTTACTCCTGTACTGTACGTCTGAATTTTTATGACAACCTCCTATGAGACACCTTATCAAATGCCTTCTGAAAATCCATATATACTACAGGGCCCATTTGCCTGTAGAGTTATGCTGGCACAATCTGGGTGAAAAGGGGAGAAATATCAGGTGGGGATCCATTCTTTTGCTGAATCCCTTGCACCAAACACCAGAAGTGAATTCAGGCATCGACTACAAATATGGACAGCCATCTTGTAATAATTCTCTGCATAAAGAAACTTCTCTCCTCACTCTTTTTATGACAATTTAAAATTGATCACCCCCTCATTACTGACTCCACAATTTGAATGGTGTGCTCCAGGCATCCATTACTGCCGTGGGTCACAGCAGGGGTTCTAAATTTTATCGGGCTGCTTTGAGTAAGCCTATCAAATGCACCAAGATGCAGCAACAAATTCCCTGCCCAACCGGCTGACGTGAGTTGAGTGCCTCAGTAGTGCTGTAAATGGCCCCAGTGTCCACCCCTGTTATTTTCATTATCCTGACCCAAAGGAATGAGCCAAGGTCAGGCATGCAGGGAAGAGATGACAAAGATCCAGCACCACTGCAGCAAAGAGGGAGATCTAGGCTTACATCTACTGCAATCCCTTTATCTATCTAATCAGTCACTTACTCAAAAAACTCTATTTAAATTTGCTGGCCATGACTTGCCTTTATTAAATCCTTGCTGGCTCTCTTTGGTTATCCCTTGCATATCTAAATGCTCACTGATTAGATCTTGAATTATAGATTCTAAGAGCTTTCCCACAACAGACGCCGGATGAATTGATCTATAATTACTCAGTTTGTCCTTCTCTTCTTGAACAGAAGAAAGAACAAACTGTCCAATAAAGGCTGGCAGTCTTTTTAAATAGAGAGGGAGATGTGAAATGAGAAAACAAAATCTACATGTGTTTGAAATAGAGTCAACGACTTGATCCGAAATGTACCAAGGCACTACACAGGGGATTGGAACACACTGAGTAGGAAGCAGGAGACAGGTTAGGACAGGTGACCAATGAAGCAGTCATAGAGGTCAATCAATGGAAAGAAAATCAAGCAGGCTCCGTTACTGGTGTGGAATTGTCCTTGCCTGATTTCCCTCTCTGAGACCCCTCCACATTAAACTTTATGCCAGGGAGGTACAGATGAAAATTTACTCCAACCATTTTGAGGTGACCAAACCATAATTTTTATTCTCTGCAACTTGAGGAAGCAGCCAGCAGTACCTAATATTTAAAGTGACTGCCAGACTTCCGTGCAAAGATACTAAAATATACAAGGGCCAATTTTCCTCAGCTATGCACCCAGGGAACATATATTCGACAGCTGTATAGCAGAGTAAAAAGAGACAGTGACCTCTGATGTTGGGGGCGGGGGGAATGGAGCACTCACGCTTATAGCTGGTGCAATCATTGAAATCCGTTCCCGTTTCCAGGTGCAAGGTCGTGCCAAAGATCTAGAGTAATGACCTGGACCCAAAAATATATGCGGCTTCAGGTCAGATCAGGCAGAACGCACTTTGGATCTGTTCCACTTGAGTTGTAGTCAGGTGCACGGAATGGAAGACATTTGGTGCCATAGACTTTCTTCTTATTAGAAATAAGACCAAAGCTCCCTATTTGTCACATCTCGCTAATTGCCTTTCTAAATCCCTGCCTTGATACCACTCTTCCCCAATTTCCGACCTGAACCCGCCCCGTTCCCGCCAGGTGGTTAAGTTAAATTCAGCGCTTGAATGCTGGGCAAGCAGTCTGAGTACACAAAAAGCAGTGAAGGGGTCAAGAGAGGTGGGTGTTGTCAGAGTGCATGTAGAAGGCAATCCCATGTCTGCGGATGATATCTCCAAGGGGAAGTATTTAGATGAGGAAGAGGAGGGGGTCAAGGACAAATTCTTAGGGAACTCCAGACATTATGATGAGGGCTTGGAAGAGAGACCATTGCTGCAGATACTGTGGCTACGATTAGATAGGTAAGAGTGGAACCAAGGAGGGTAGTGCTACTGAGCTGGACAACGGAGGAGAGGCACTGGAGAAGTTGGTATGGTCAGCCATGTCAAAGGCTGCAGAGAGGACAATGAGGACAATGCACCATGGGCACAGTAGCAGACCATGTCATTTGGACCCTGGTTCGGGCGGTCAGCAGTTTTTTGGCAATGGACCAAGGGAGCAGGAGGAGGGTCTCATGAACAAGATGAGCTCGGAGAGTGAATGAGAGGAGATGGGAGAGAAACTAGAGAGAGGTGCGGGTTCAAGGCTAGGTAGGGGCGATCCTGGGGAGGTGTGGCCTGGTGGGAATGGGGAAGGGGGTGGAAGCAGCAGAGTCAGCCAAGTGGATGGTCTCCACCTTAGTGATAAAGAACTCCATGAGCTCCTCGCATTTTGTTATTGGTGATAAGGGTGGAGGGGTTAGGGAAGATGAGTTTAAGGAGATATTTGTTACTGGAGAAAAGAAGCTGGGGACATCTTTGCTCTCCAGGATAATCCTGTAGCAGTCGATGCTTTCAGCCAGTTCTAGTGATGGATGACTAAACTAGTTATGCATCAGTTACACTTAAGTCTGCATCCCTTGGACTGGGGGGAGTAACGATGAGGGCCATACTGGTTGGAATGACCTGGATGGGAGAGCGTTGAGGTTTTGCTGGGGATAAGAGCATCAAAGATGGAGGTGAGGGAGTGATTGAGCAAATCGACTAGCTAGGTAGTTGGGAGTTTGAAAATGCAGTTGTAAATGACTTGGGGGAGGGTTTTTTCCCATTGCAGATGCAGGAGGATTAGGATGGGGGTAGTGAGGGATGCAAGGAAGTGGTCGGATATGGCCTTTTCTGTGATTGAGACCATGGGCGTTTAGAGGCTGGAGGAGATGGCAAGATCGAGGGGTTGTCTATGAATATAGATAAGAGAGTTTATTTGTAGGTAGAGCTTTGGGAAGGACAGTAGGACAGTTAAGTATAAGGAGAGATGATGAAAGCAACTGAGAAATTGACATCATCAAGGATGAAAAGTCACTCAATGCAGAGGCTGAGGGAGGAAAGGAGGGAGGATATTCCAGTGAGAAGCATTGGGTGTGGAGGTGGAGAATGAAGCTTTTAAAGGAGAGGTGGAAGGGGTTGAACAAGCTAAGGTGATCTAAGGAGGAGAAAGTGCCAGAGGAGTAGGGGGAGAGACTTGGCAGTTTAGGAGGGGCAAGTGATGGAATGTATAGCCATGCGGGAAGGCATAAGAAAGGGCCAAAGTGTCATCACCCATAAACCATGACCGGAATTTTGCCTACCTCGACGGGTCACAAAACGTTAGTACAAAGCCACACTCAACTTCATCTTGCTGTGCCTCTCATCACATCTCCAGCACTCTGCCTTTCCTACCCAACTCCTGCACATCCTTAATCACACCAACATACCTTGCACCTCCACCCATCCCTCTCTCTCCATCTACATTATCACATCCCCCTCTCACTAGCCACCCCTCACACTTACCCTTATCCTAATCCAATCATACCAACTAACAACACACTAGGGTAGCCACTTGGGTGTTTTATCCAATGTTTATGTAAAGTTTCTATTAATGTGGTGTCAAACATAAAAATCTTTATTTTCAACACTTTCCGGTCTTGGACAGATTTGTGTGCAGCTTTGGAAGTGGCTCAGTAAGTTGCAGTGAATGGTGAAACATAACGGTCCCCCCCACCCCCGCAATTTTTGATGAGTGTGAAAGGAATGGCTTGGGCATTGTAGGGCTGCTTTATGGTGTTAGTGTGGGATGGTGCCAACCTGGCGCATCATGTGGCAGCCATATGGGTGTACAGCATAAAGTTAACTAAATCTGGCCATGATGAGGCCATCCCTGGCCTCCCGGGCAGCAATGTGCTCGGGTGCTGATGGCCTCTGTCCTGTGCAGCATCAGGTGATTGCGGAGAAGGTTGGTGTTGTTGGTGTTGCTGGTGTGCCTGGTGCTGCTGGTGTTGGGGCTCATCGTGGTCAGATTCTGAGGACCAAGGTGATACAGTATAAAGGGCACCCATATTGATGGAATAGATGGCAGGTGAAGTAGAGATGACAGAAGCATTCTGTCAATGGTGGGAGAGTTTTTCCAATGAGGTGAGACTGGATGGAGTCATTGCTGGAAAGACTTGCAGCCTGCAGAATCTGTGCTGGAAATGGACTGAGCAACAGCTTCTGCTGAGGAAAGTGATCATCTGTCAGGAGGGAGCTTTTACTGTACATTTGATGCTGTCAAGTAATAAACTGGAGCAATGGCCACGGACCTCCCGCCTCAGGTTGACAGACGTGGTTCCCGAGCTGCGTGAATCCCGTGGCCGTGCAGGGAAATTTAAAATGATGGGGGGATTGTGGGGGAAAAATTGGGTTGCTTTGCTCCTCCCGTTAGCGCCCTCAGCAACTAACGCCCGGGTGCGGCCCAGCCCACGCCTCCCGCGAAATTCAGCAGGAGGTTAGCGGTGGTGCTAACCGGTAGTGCCCCACGGCGCTGCGCCACTGGCGATGACATCATTGCCGTGCGCAGCGCCCCACTCGCGCCCCGGCTGTGATCTTCGGGAGCACCCCCTGACTTACTGCCAGACGCTATGTCCGACAGGGTCAGGGGGGTCTACCTGCAGCCGGGGAGGCGCAATTTAAAGGCGCGGTGCGGGGCGGCCATTTTTGTTGCTGGCCACCTGCCAGCACCTGCCTGCGCTCCTGTCCCTGGCCTCCTGAACGCCCCCCCACCGCCACCCCCCCAGCGGAGTGCCGGCTGCGCTCCAAGAGCCCGGCACTTCTCTTGAGTGCCGGGCTCTTTTGCCAGCACTCCCGATCCCCGGGGGCCCAGCTGGGCCCCGGGTCAGGCTGCGCAAGGCCCCTCCCCTTTAAGAAGGGGAGGAAGGCCTGCAATACCGCGGCACGTAGCGCCACGATATTGACTCGCAGCGCCCCAAGAGGATGTGGGGCGCTTCCAGTAGCACCCCACTTCCCTCTTGGGGCGCAACCACTCAAGTTCCGGCGTGGGGGTGCTAATTTTTCCGGGGCGCTAAAAGTAGCCAATTTGCGTAAAGCAATGATCCGAATAAAAGAAAATAACATAAACAATGTACTACCACTGAGCCATAAAGAACAAATAATCTGTTTCAGTGGTGTTAGTTAAGGGATAATTGTTGGCCTGGACATCTGAAGAATTCCCCTATTCTCCTTTGTAGAGTGCCAGGGGATCTTTTATATCCACCAGACAAGGCCTCAGTTTAACGTGTTATTTGAAAAACAGCACCTCCGACAATGCAACACTCCCTCATTATGTTCTTAAGTCTCTGGAATGGGGCTCGAACCCCCAACCTTCTGACACAGAGGTAAGAGTACTACCACTGAGCCAAAACTGACAACTAAGAGACGATTTCCACTCTATCCGTCCGGCAAGGACACATGCCCATATTCGATGGGGTCCTTTTTTACGCATGCATGTCGGGTCCCGATTATGTCAAAGCAAGAAACTCCAGTGGCTTTCCTGCTAGGTGGAGACAGCGGGAAAGAGGATCAGGGCCAGAAGAGGCCCAAACGGGTAAGTTTTTTTTACTGTCCTTTTGGAGCCAGCAGGCGTGCAGAATGGGTGGTAAGGCGGCCAGCGGGATTTAAATGATGCTTGGCCGTCCAACTCGGCCGGTCTCATTCTGCCGCAAGGCATGTGGGAAATTAACTCATCTACACGGTTTCCCTAATAGTAGATTCACTACTAGGTAAGTTTTTTTTGGAGTCCGTCATTCCTCTCCAGAATCTTGAGGCCAAAGCAGTCTAGTACAGTTATCTCTGTGTCTTATAACACTTATTCCTCTGCTCTTCCACTATTGTTAATCATTGTCTAGCTGCTAAAAAGGATTTTTTGATTTTTGGTCTTCTTAACATAATGGACTATCTCCCCAGCTCTTTCCTGATTGCATTCAAGTAGCTCATTATTTTTCCCCAGTAGCGAACATTCTCCCCTGCTGAAAATCTACGCCCTCCTAGACAGTATCTCTTTCGATGACGAAGGCTTATTTTGTGTCCTTAAAACACACCTCTTGTTTTCTGATCCATATCTTGTACGTTTCTAATCAGCGCACATGTATTCCTGGATGAATTATGTGTTATAGAGGTCAAAGGGGCACATTTCCTGCTTGTTAAGGTGCTAAACTCTGATTACTGTGGCAGAGATCTTATTGGATGGCTTAAATTCCTGAAAGGTGGGTATCGTGCGCCTGCTGACAGGAAACTGTTACATTCCTGTATGTTCGGAAGTCTTGTGGCCTGCATGAACAATTCCTCCATTAAGGGCCCTTAACAGACAACACCTGGAAACTAGTCCCCAGCTTTCTAGAAGTACAAAAAACAACTTAATGATGAAGAGCTAAACAATGTCGGAAATGTTTTGTGTGTAGCAAATTTTAATTTGGCTTTAAAGTTACATTTAATTGTCTGTTACTCTGAATGGAAACAGAAAAGTAATTTCACTCAAGTAACCAGTGCAAGTAATGCAGTGCACTCCTACTGAGCAAACTATTAAGTAACTAGGAGTATTTATCAAGAAACGTGAGTTCAATGTCATTAGTGTAATTAAAGTCACTAAAGGCTCAATGTTTTGTAGAAGTACAACATTAATTCAAATTGTATTTTGCACATTTTTATTTGCAACATGCATGTTACGTGTACTAGCAATCCACTTTTAGAATATTGATTAAAAACAGAAAATACTGAATATACACATCAGATCTGTCAGCATTTGAAAGGAAAAACGACAGATTACATTTTTGATTGAGACCCTTGTCAGAACTGATAGAGAAAAGCTCTTTATAGTTCTGACCAAAACGATGTAGATGGGGAATAACCAACAGAGGACAAGGATAAAGAAATGCTAATTATTATTAAAAAGAGACAAATTTGTTTAATAAAACAAAGCAAAATACTGCAGATGCTGGAAATCTGAAATTAAAACAGAAAATGGTGGAAATTCATTTAATAGTCTGTGAACATATTTTTGAAGAAAGCTAGAAATGGGTACAAGCCACTGAATGGAATGTGAATGGGACAAACTAGTAAGAAATGGAGGAGGTAGGTAAGGTCTAAAGTACCTGAAGTCATTGTTCAGAGCAGACGGCTGCACTGTGCCCAGGAGGTAGATGGTCCTGAAGTTTATAATGGGCCAGAAATTCGGCTCTCCGGCTTCCCGCAGGTGCAAGGATCGCGCGCGTACTTACATACCGTGCCTGCCGTTGTGCTTCGGGCCCGCGTGGACTTCGGCTCCTGGGCCTCCTGCAGCTGCCGGCGCGCAGTGCTTGCGTATCCCAGGGGCGCAGTTAGTTCGAAGCGTCCCCGGGATCACGTGGGCCATGGAGAGCCAATCGGAGCAGGCAATCTTCATTCATAGATTTGCCAGGAAGACCTGTCAAATCTATGAATAGAGATCGGCCCCAAAACCTCAATAAAACTTCAAATAATTTTTTTTTTAAATCACATTTTTAAAATAACTATAAATTACATAAATTAACTACTTTAAACAAAAATTTAAATTTTTGAAAAAATTAATTACACTTTTTAACGGTGCTAAAAATAAACTTACCTTTCATTAAAGTATGTAAAAAAGATAAACCTGCTGAAAAAATGTTTAAATTGTACTTAATTCACCACTTACCTTGTTAAAAGCAGGCCTTGCACCTCCTTTTTCCCCGCGCAGCTTCTCCGTACTTACCCTCACAGAGAAACCTGAAAAAAAAAACGAAGTTCGAGGTCTACGCGCTGCCTCTCCGGCGCACGCGTTCGACCTCTGAACCCCTTCCTTAAGTTTGGTCAGAGCTGCGTGGGAGCCTAAAGACTGAAAGGTCAGAGTGAGATTAGGAAGGGAGTTGAAGTGGCGAATCACAGGGAGGGACATAAGGGTCTACTTGCAGGCAAAAATATATTTTTTTCACATACTATTAAATCCATTAGCTGTCTCTTTGTAATTAGTTGTTTCTATTTCTGTATTCTTGTGGTTTACTTGTTGCTCTCCCCTCTCTTTGTTTTGGTCAGTTGGATAAACAGGTAGTCATCACATTTCTCATTGGCCAGAATTTTCTGTACCTGGGCGGGTCGGGTGCGGGCGGTCAGTGTGTCGGGTTGCGACCCCGCTGCTGCTTCTATCCCGCTGCAGAAAACGACTTTCCGATAATGGGCCCTGCGCGTTACCCGGCCCAATTAAATGGTGCGGGTCTGATGATGTCATCCATGACGCGTTTTCAGCCGGGATAGTTAAGGGAGCCATGGCCACATTGCATTTGAAGGTTCATCTAGGAGTTGGCAGTCAGCACACTGGAGGTTTTCATTGTTCCAAACAGTTGGAGAGATGGCTGCACAGAGGCAGAGGGCTGCACCCAGGTTCTCCGATGATTCCCTCCATATCCTTGTGGAGGGAGTCAGAGCACGCAGGGAGGTCCTCTTCCCTTCCAATGGGCGGAAGAGACCTCCCCAGGAGACAAAAAGAGCCAGGCTCCAAATTTCAGAGGAGGTGTTCAGGAGGACCTGGGTGCAGTGCTGCAAATGTTTCAATGATCTCATTAGACCTGGAAAGGTGAGTCCAAAGCCACACTCAACTTCATCCTGCTGTGCCTCTCATCACATCCCCATCACTCTGCCTTCCCAACCCTACTCCTGCACATCTTTACTCACCAACATACCTTACACGTCCACTCATCCCTCTCTCTATCTACATTATCACATCCCCATCTTACTAGCCACCCCTCACACTCACTCTCATCCTAGTGCAATCACACCAACTAACAATATGCAAGGAGCCCACTTGGCATTGCCACCCCAATCCATCATAGTCTCCCTCTAAAGATGTAACCCATCCATTCCTTACACTCATTCCATCACTCTCACTCAACCTTCTCTTCTTGCAGGAGAAGAGAGCGCACAATAAGAGGGAGAGGGAGAGAACTGGAGAGGGACCTCCATTATTTGCGACCCTCACAACAGCAGAAGAGGCTGCGTTAGAAGTCTCGGGAGTGGCCAAGCAGCTGGAGGTGGGAGATGGAGAGGGGGGACATCTCAGCAACCTGGTGACAGAATTACATATCATATAACTACATGGCATACATCAGTCAATCTTATGGGGACTGATGTCATCAGCCATTGAATGGTCATCATGTGCATAATGGTATGTGCACCCATTCTCCATTTGGCATATCTAAGAACATAAGAAATAGGAGCAGGAATAGGCCACTTGGCCCCTCAAGCTTGCTCCGCCATTCAATAAGATCATGGCTGATCTTGGGCTCAAAGCCACTTCCTTGACCGCTCCCCATAACCCTTATCTTGCAAAAATCTGTCTATCTCCACCTTAAATGTATTTAATGACCCAGCCTCCACAGCTCTCTGGGGCAGAGAATTTCACTCATCTGTTTACTCTCCCACAGGCCATCAAGAGCCCCCCCCCCCCCACTGTCCAGGAGGAAGAGCAAGACGACTCCTCAGAGGAGCCTCCAGCCTCTGAGGGCGCCGCGTCACCAGACATGAGTGCACCCAGCACCAGCACAAGCGCAGAGACACACACCTTGGTGGGTCCAACACGAGTTGGAGTAGTGTTGTCACTGGGTCAGTTACAAGTGAGCAAGAGCAGATGTTGGAGACAGGGACAGCAGTGGAGACTCCTTGCTGGAGGGCGCAGGACGCACGCAGCTCTGCTCAGCTGGATGCAGAAGCTGAGCCTCGGGAGCCACCCAGAAAGAGGGTGTTCCTGGAGGTGCAGCAAGAAGTGCAGGAGGCTCTGACAGGTTTTGCGAGCGTGATGTCTGCAAATATTCAGAAAATGGAAGAGTCCATCTCCCTTCACTCCCTTATCTTGCAAAAATCTGTCTATCTCAACCTTAAATGTATTTAATGACCCGGCCTCCACAGCTCTCTGGGGCAGAAAATTCCACTCATCTGGTTACTCTCCCACAGGCCATCAATACCCCCCCCCCCCCCCCACCCCCCCATCCTCTGTGTCGCAGGCAATGGTGACTGTAGGTTCTTCCATGGATTGGATGGTCACCTGCATGGAGCAGCTAATGCATCAGTCACAGGAGCACATGCTATCTATGGAGAATAGATGGCTATCTATGGAGCATAAATGGCAGAGGCTCATAGACCTCCTGTCTAGCAGGGATGTCAGCGTAGACGTGAATCCTCATGGCCCCACTGCTGTGCAGCAAGATGCTCTCCAGCTCCTTGCTAGCAGGGACGTGCCGGTGGCCCATGAGAGGGATGATGGTGAGAGGGGAGAGGGAAGTGTGGGCTCCTCTCAAACTGCTTACACTTCTCCCCCATTGCTACCCCCTCAGTCGGAGCCCCAGATGGCTCCTCGGATCACGATGGCGGAGCCTGCCCCTGCACAGTCGCAGGAGAAGCAGACTTTGGCGGGGCCATCACAGGCTTCAAAACCCAGAGGACGTCCACCAAGAGTGTCTAAGCAGTCGCAGCAGGGAACTGAGCAGGCTGCCTCTACCTATTGTAGGGATCCTTTATGGTGTTGCTGTGAGGTGGTGCCAACCTGGCACAGCATGTGGCAGCCATATGGGTGTACAGCATAAAGTTAAGTAAATCTGGCCATGATGAGGCCATCCCTGGCCTCCCGGGCAGCAATGTGCTCGGGTGCTGATGCCCTCTGTCCTGCGCAGCATCTGGTGATTGCGAAGAAGGCTGGTGGTGTTGTTGTTGGTGCTGCTGGTGTGCCTGGTGCTGCTGGTGATGGGGCTCATCGTGGTCCGATTCTGAGGACCAAGTTGAGACAGTATAAATAACACCCATGCTGATGGAATAGATGGCAGGTCAAGCAGAGTTGACAGAAGCAATCTGTCAATGGTGAGAGAGGTTCGTCCAGTGAGGTGACACTGAAGAGACTTTGCTGGAAACACTTGCAGCCTGCAGAAAGTTAAATCTGTGCTGGGAATGTAGTCAGTAACAGCTTCTGCCTGAGGAAAGTGATCAGCTGTGAGGTCGGAACTTTAATAATACATTTGATGCTGTCAAGTAATCAGCTGGAGCAATGGCCACTCAACTCCCGCCTCAGGTTGACAGATGTGGTTCCCGAGCTGCATGAATCCCGTGGCCATGCAGGGAAATTTGAAATGTAGGGGGGAAAAGGCTCTTAAGTGTCTGACAACAAACTTATAATGATTTCAATTAGGTCGCCCGCCTCTGCCGGTCGGGTCGCTGCCGCACCAGCAAACGCGCGCGAGGGAAAGGAGCGTGGGGGCGGGATGACGGCAGGTTCCCAACCCGCACCGACATTTTTCAAATTTACCACCTGACCTGCCTCCAATCGCGCCCGCGCGGACCCCAGAAAATTCTGGCCATTATCTCTAATGAAAGGTCTTAACCCAAAATGTTAACCTATCTTTTCTTCATTCATATGCTGATGGACCAGCTGATTCTTGGAAGATACTGCTGCTGGCAATCTCCTCGATGGGGTTCTCTATAATCAGATACCGTAACTTCAGTGGAAGATCATTGGAGACCCTTTTTACATATCTATCTGTAAATTTGGTTCTGCTTTGATCTGTTCAGAATGGAGGCAAAGCACACATTTGGATGCAAAAAGACCTCAATTATGTGTTTTCGGAAAATGTGGCGGTTCTTCAAAAAACTAAGTGGGTTCTTCCTGTAGCAGAAATAAAGTAGACATACGTAAAATAAAATTTGAAAAATACCTATTTAGCCTGACATCAACTAAGTCACAGTCGATTATTGTGATCCCAGAAGATTGGACTTTTCATCTGCTAGTTTTGTTTTGCAGGGCCAACCCTGTCACTCACTTCCATTTAATTTCCTTTTCCTGTAAAATGTTGATAGTCCCCAGGGTTACAGTTCATCATGCCCTCATACCGCAATGAATTTACTGCATGAATTACACATTTGCACCAAATAAATCATTATGTCATTTAGTTGGGCTTTGAACTTGTTTCTAAGTCTCAGTTGGTCTCAGCTGACTTAATTGGATGTTTTTATAATTCGCCCTATTCAGATATGGGGGATGTTGGCGGCCATTTCAGCTAACAGCAGTTTCATATTTTGCATCTCAAAAAACCATGGGGTCATAAAAGCTGCCATCGATGGTCCCTGTCCCTTTGCCTCTCTTTCACAGCTCAAATACATGCCATGTAAAACTGTACTGTGCACTGAGTGAAATCCCTGAAATCACCAATTTGCCAGCCCACCGCCAGCACTTCCATAACATATCTAGGCTGTTTTTTTGGGGACCTTCTCCTTTATTAATCACTTGTGGGAGCAACTAGCAGGCCACAAATGAGACTACTGAATCTCCCAATGTTTTCATCTATGTGGCACTTTGCAGAATTAAGTTTGTCTCTCCATGTCACGAAGCACTGCCCTCTTTCACTCTCCTCCTTTAAAAATGTATTGCAGTTGCCTACATATCTTTTGACTTATCTGCAACTCCCTGATTCTTCTACTCCCCTTTAATAATGTGCTTTGTAGCATCAGGAAGTATCTGCCCCCCCCACGGGTGTAACTCGGCAATAGGAGTCATGCGACAGGCTTGCCTTTGTATATTTAAATTCGCAGACCCAAGGAATTCTTATGGGGACTGTGTCATAATGATTTAGCACATGTAAGTGTTGCTCCACCAGTAGATTGGTGGAGTAGCTTGGAATTTTTGGAGGCAATTTCACTCCCCTTTTATTACAGATGAAAAACTGGGACTAGTTCAAAAAAGGAAAAATGTGCGTTTCTTCAGTTTATTTCCTGATTTTCGACCACCTTTAATGCCAGTTTCTCCCTTCATTGCCATTAAATATCCCTCTAATTCTTAATTTACATTGCACTCCAATAGGATTAAATATAGAATAAGTTTACTGATGATAGCAGGGGAGCACTTTGTATAGAGTTATAGCTAGTAACACTAGGATAGCATTAGATGTCTTTAATTTTTTTGAAAAGTGGGCTGGAAGTAGCTTAAAAATGTGAAAAATATGTATTCCAGCAAGAGCCAACAGGTGATAAAAGGTCCACAGATATGCAGCACAACACGTTCCTTTCAGATATGACAGATTTAGTCCGCAAGTCGTAAAAAAGTTACAAACTGCGTGCATCCAGCCCTTATGGCAACACTTATAAGCCGTAGGCAACACTTATAGACCATAACCAATGCTGCACGTGTATGCTAATATATTTATCTTTTGAAGTTGCAGAAAGTTGTCAAATGTGTTGGCCCCTACACACTATTTCTACTTCTTCATTCATAGAATTTTTTAGGGTGAGGCTATGAACACACAGCTTTGATCTTTAAAGGTTACTGGTTCAATTGCAACCATAATGTAAAAATAAAACCGTCTTTGCGTGACAATTAATCGTATTATAGCTCATCTCTAAGGGCATTGGTTACGCAAACATTTAGAGCTAAACAGCCAGTACTTAGACAACCCTTCCACATTTTTTGATGATTATTATTTCATTCAGATGAACAAAGAAGTTTAAATTGATTGAAATTGAGAAAGTAAATTGGTGAATAAGGTCCTAGGAATGCCAGTCACAATTAAATTGCAAAATACACAATTAGCTGATGTTGTCCATCAACCACATCTGTCAGCCCTGGGAGCATAAAGCTAATACATTTGTGCGTATTTAAAAGAAAGAAAGAAAGACTTGCATTTGTATAGCACCTTTCACAACCACCGGACGTCCCAAAGCGCTTTCCAGCCAATGAAGTACTTTTGAAGTGTAGTCACTGTTGTAATGTAGGAAACGCAGCAGCCAATTTGCGCACAGCAAGGTCCCACAAACAGCAATGTGATAATGACCAGATAATCTGTTTTTGTGATGTTGATTGAAGGATAAATATTGGCCAGGACACCAAGGATAACTCCCCTGCTCTTCTTCAAAATAGTGCCATGGGATCTTTTACATCCACCTGAGAGAGTAGACAGGGCCTCGGTTTAATGTCTCATCTGAAAGACGGCACCTCCAACAGTGCAGCACTCCCTCAGCACTGCACTGGAGTGTCAGCCTAGATTTTTATGCTCAAGTCTCTGGAGTGGGACTTGAACCCACAACCTCCTGACTCAGTAGGCGAGTGTGCTACCAACTGAGCCACAGCTGACACTTTTTAAGACTATTTATTCTTTGTGTGTCACATGATGAGTCACTAAGGGTGTAAATTACTACAAGTGCACTGAGACACATTAAATTAAACTTTAGTGTAACTCACTTTCCGGTGGAAATTAGGCAGGTGACTTACCTGCCAACATCCTATACTGATCGCGCCGTCTTCTGAGCAAGCAACAAGAACCTGGTGGGGCTCTTCTTCAAATATGTAGGTCACGTTCTGATTATGTCATTGGCCCGTATTTTCCAACCTTCACAGGTGCGTACGAGCTGTGTACACACCCGTAGGGGCCTCGCAAGTGCCGGTTTCAGGCATGCGAAGCGCTGAAAACCAGCACTTCCGATCTGTCAAGAATCCTCTTGACAGATCATCCACCTGCCCTGGAGAAGGGCCTCTGCGGGTGGAGAGTTCTGCAGAACCTCCGCCCGCTGAAATCCTTTAAAAATCTTACGCCTGGTAAAAGCAGGCGTAAGGCTTCCTTTTACCAGCAAAAGAGTTTACAAAAGTAAAAAAATATTTTTTTTCCATTCATTAATAGTTTAAAAATACTTTTAAAAAAGGTAAGTTTATTTTTAGCCCCGCAAAAAACTTTAATTATATTTTTCAAAAAATTAAATTTTTGTTTAAAATATTTAATTTAATGTAATTTTAACTAATTTTAAATACGTGATTTAAAAAAAAATTATTTAATGTTTTAGTGTGTTTTTTGAGTGATCCCCATTCATACTTTTGACAGGTATATGCGGAGAGACCTGTCAAAAGTGTGAAGGGGGATTCCCTTCTTTGATTGGTTCCCCATGGCCCACGTGATCCCAGGGACGCTTGCGGACCGCCTGCGCCCCTGGGATACCTGGGCCTCTGCGTGCGCGCACCTGGAGATGCCCAGGATCGGAAGTGTCGGGACCTACGGAGCCAGCAGGTAAGTTCGTAGAGTTTTCCAGATCGGAGGCATCCGCACGCAGGAAGCCTCCGATCGGAAAATCCGGCCCATAGAGCTCCAAGTGTAATTTTAACTGTGGTCATTGTGGCTTTCCCGCCAGGTGAAGATACTGGGAAGAGGATCTGGGGACAGAAGCGGCCCTAACAGGTAAGTTTGTTTTTTTACTTTCCTTGTATGGCCAGGAAGACCAAACGTGCTCCTCTGGGACCTACAAGGAAAGTTTAGGCCTCCCCTGCCCCAGGCTCCCTCACCCCCCCACTTCCTGAACACAAGACCCTCTCGAAACTCCCACCCCACAACTTACATGAATACCAGCAACCATTCCTTTGGTGCTGGCCAGTGGCCTCCTGCCACCTGAAATTCCATTGCCGCCCACTGGCCAGCTGTGTTTCAGGCAGGCAGCTGACCGGGGCCATGCAGATGAGGCCCAGGCATTGAAATTGTCTGGACCTCACATTGCTGAGATCAAGGAGGTTTGTTGCCCGTCTTGTCCCACTATCTCATTTCTTACACCTGTCTTGCTTCCAGTTGTTATTTCAAGGTCAAAGCTCTACTGAGAGCATAAGATAATTATTCAAATGAGCTAAACCCACAAAATTGGGCATCTCCAAGCACTGGGGCTAGATTAGGCTAGGCTGACTGCCAGCCCCAGTATGCAGTCGGCTAGTATTACAAAATTTGGGCTAAACTGTTACTACAACAATAAAATCTTTAAATTACCCAAGTGCTAATTATGTTTGGTTTTGTTACAGAAAGACAAGATCGACAAGGTCAACTTGTTCCCTTTAATCTGCAGTCTGTATCACAGCAACACTGTGTCATCCATATCACTTGATACAGACACCAGCCAAAAAACCCATTTTTACTGATAAAGGAAATGTGGATGTTGTATACACAATTTTCAAATGACATTTGATTAGATGCCACATAGAAAATTAAAGTAAATTGTGTTAAAGGGAATGTGGCAGCATGCTTAGAAAATCAGTTAAAGGAAGAAAATACAAGTGATTAATGGATGTTTTTCAGACTGGAGGGGTTTAGCTAACGGTCTCCCCCAAGGGTCAGTGTTGCGATCATTGCTGTTCCCAATATATAAATATATATATATTATATAATATGTAAATATATCTATATGTAAATATAAATATATATATGTAAATATATATATATATACACATATTTATATATGATTGGACTTGGATATCACAATATTAAAATTGCAGTAAAAAAATAGGGAGTTTGACTAACTGTGAAGACGACTTTAAACGACTTTAGGAGAACATGGACATAAATTAACTGGTTAGATGTCAGTTGAAATGTAATGCAGAAAAACATGAGGTGATGCATGAGAGGGAATATACACTAAATGCTAAGGGGGAAAAATTTGGTTGATTTGCGCCTCGTTAGTGCCCTATGAGGGCGCTAACGAGACGCAAAGCAACTAGCGCCTGGGCGCGGCGTCGCTAATGCCTCCCGCAAAATTCAGCGGGAGGTTAGCAGTGGCTGTAACTTTTAGTGCCCCGCAGCGCTGTGCTGCTGGCGATGACATCATCGCCGTGCGCAGCACCCCGCTCGCGCCCCGGCTGCGATTTTCGGTAGTGCCCTCTGACTTACCGCCAGATGCTATGTCCAACGGGGTCAGGGGGGGCCTACCTGCGGCCAGGGTGGCGCAAATTAAAGGGAAGGTGCCGGGCGGCCATTTTTGTTGCTGGCCGCCTGCCAGCACCTGCCCCCATTGCCGTCCCCGGCCTTCTGTAAACCCCCCTGCGGAGTGCCAGCTGCGCTCCATGAGCCCGGCACTTCTCTTGAGTGCTGGGCTCTTTTGCCAGCACTCTGATCCCTGGTGGCCCAGCTGGGCCCTGGGTCGCGTTGCGCTACGCCCCTCTCCTTTAATAAGGGGAGGAAGGCCTGCAGTACCACAACGCGACGTGCCACAGTGCATGGCGCTGCGGCACGTAGCGCCGCGATATTCATGCGCAGCACCCCAAGAGGGAAGCGGGACGCTTCCAGTAGCGCCCCGCCTCCCTATGGGGTGCTACCGGTGAATTTCGGGTGCGGGGGCGCTAACCTTTTCGGGACGCTAAAAGTAGCACCCCGGTGAAGTTAGCGCCCCAAAGGGGGCACGACCCAATTTTTCCCCTTAAAACTTTAAAAGGAATTGAGAAGCAGAGAGACTTAGGGATTCAGATACACATTTAGATCTTTAAAAGTGGGTAGACAAATTGAGAAGATGTAAAAAAAACAAGGGGCTGGATTTTATGAATGGAGACGTGTTGGAGGCGGGACTGCTGCTTGCCTGCTTTCAGTCCCGCCTCCATCAGACTCTGGCCAACCAGCGGGATCTTCCCCGGATTGACCTTGTTAAGCCTGCCCAGCAGGCTCAGCAGGCCAATTAGGGGGACGTCAGTGACAGAGCACGTCAATGTATGACGTGTCATCTGTCAAGAATTTTTGAAAGAAGAAATGTCATCATTTGACAGCTCTGTGAAGCTGTCAAACACTGACATTCTGTGTAGTTTGATGAGTTCTTGGGGGAAAAATTCGGTTGCTTTGCGCCTCCCGTTAGAGGGCGCTAATGTGTCACAAAGTAACTAGCGCCCAGGCGCGGCGATGTTTGCGCCGCTCGCGAAATTGTGGTGGCATTAAACACTACCACCACGATCTCCTGCGCCCACAGATCATGACATCAGTCAAGTGTGCAATGCCCCGGTTGCACCCCGGACCGGATATTGAGTGGCGTCTCCTGCCTTACCACCTGCTGCTAGCAACGACAGGTTGAGGGGAGCGTTTTTGTAGTCGGGAAGGGACTGGGGGAGCGCTATTTAAAGGCGACCACTTCCTGCCTTTTTTTGTCAGCGACATTTTTGCACCACGCATTCTGAGAGAGAGAGAGAGACTTCTGGAGAGATTCAATGCTGTGTGAAGGAGTTTTGGGTACTGAGCAGCACTTTGCAGGTTCATTTCACTCTGAGCTCTTTCCCTGGGCCTCTCCATTGTTCTTTCCAACAGATTTCATGTACAGGTCTCTCCAGGCCGAGATTCAAGGCTGCAATGAGCAGGGTGTGGATGGAGAGCAAGATCGACCCTCCCCTTTAAGAACTGGCTGGCGCCAGTGTGTCTGTGTTCCATTGCTGACTGACATCACATGAGCTTCGCTAGCGCTCTGAGGTAGCGCCTCGCTCCTCGGCGTTAGCGCCTTAAGAGAGGTGTGTAGGGCCTGATTTAGTGCTCCAATCACCTCCAGGGGCGATAGAAGTCAAGTTTTCAGTCAGAGGCGATAATTAGCGCCAGATGCTAAACTTTGCGCCCAGCCGATAATTGCGCCCCAAACGGGGCGATACCGAATTTCTCCCCCCTTGTGTTCAGGACTCATCAAACCTTTCTACTTTGTAGAAATCAGATGACTGTTGGATCCAACAGCCAGTCTGTGATTTCTACAATGGAGATGTCGGGACTCCGGCTCCACAGCGGCTGAAGGCAGAAACAAAGGTAAGTTAACATTTTCTAACACTTTACACTCACGTCACTTACTTACCACTGCACACTTGCACCCATCACTCACCTCTACATCGCACTTTCAGACCCCTCCATCCCCCGCAGACCTCCTACTCGGCTCCTACACCCTGGGGGGTTCCCCCAGGTCGGGAAGCCCGCACTTCAGAACAAAAAATGGGGATAATCCTATTTTCTGCCTGTTAACTACCTGTTAACAGGCAGTTAATAGGCTTTAATCCCTTCCCGCTTCCAAGGAGACGGGACCCGGGGCAGGACGGCTTCCCGCCTCCTGGCAAGAGGGCACGGAGGCGGGTGGGGGGCGGGTTTTCCATCCGCCCCCAAATTCTGCAACTTTCCTGGCAGTCCCGCCTCCATACCCGCCTCCTCGGGGCTGAGAAAATCCAGCCCGAGGTTTTATAGATAGGGGTATAAACTACAAAACCAAAGAGGTAAAGCTAAACCTATAGAAATCATTGGTTAGGCCAATAAAAACAGAAAATGCTGGAAACACTCCGCAGGTCAGGCAGCATCTGTGGAGAGAGAAACAGAGTTAACGTTTCAGGTCGATGACCCTTCGTCAGAACTGGAATAAATGATTAGAAATTAAAATTAATATTTTGATAAATTCAAATAAAATATTATTGGAATATTGGCGCAGGTTTTCCTCTTTTACACTTGTTACATTAAAAAATTGTTTGGGCAAAGCAAATAGAGCAAGAACGGTTGGGGGAATGATTACATACCAGTGACTGATCCTACCCAACTTTCCTCTATATGCACCATTCAAATGCATAAAAGGAAAACCTGTCCTACTGTGACCAGTTTTGGGTGCCCAAGTTTAGGAAGGATGTCAAGGCCATAGAGATGATGTAGATGAGTCACTAAGATGATCCAGGGATGAGAGGCTTTAACTATGAGAAGAGAAAAGAGAAACTGAGCCTCTTATTATTTGAAGAGAGAAGGATAATAAGAGATCAATAGAGGGTTCAAATGTATGAAGGACTTTGATAAGTAAATAAAGAAAAAATATTTCCACTTGTCAGCCAATTGATAACTCCTCCTCACTCCTCCTCTTTCTCCCAGTCCTGATTCCTCCACCTTCAGCATTTCCAACAACAGACTTGACACTGAATCCATATTGCTTAAAGTCTCATGTTGCCAATATCCATAAGCAACATGAGGCACTAGTGACCATGCAAAAACTGCCTGTTCTTTTTCAGCTATTTTAACTCCTAGTTGAAAAACAGTAATTAACACAATGTTGTAAATTTGCATGTGTACCCTTAGTTGCTACTTAGCAAACAGTTAACATGCAAAAACAGGATTAATGCTGGGTCTGCGTGTTATTTTGTGTTACACTATTGTGCTCACAGGAGTAATTGTTGGAATATGCACTAAAGTTAAAGCACAGTACTTTAACTTAAACTGAGAAATGTATTCCACCTTAACACACATTTAGTGAGTCCACTACTAACTTTCAGAGTAAATTAAATGTTGGAAGTTCAAGATAAAGATGCAGAAATAATATCTTACTACATAATAGTCCCAAGGTAATTTTGTTGAGGTTTGTGATGGATGGTAAATTAAATGTTTTCTTTTGCTCCCAACTCTTCTGTTTGAACACAGTATACCCATTGTTGGTGTATCCCAATTCTCATCCAAAGCTAACTAAAATGCAAAGCTATACAGAATCTTTTTTAATACTGCCTGATTCCTCTTTATAAAAAATATTTTCCATGAATGCCAGATCAGCTGAACAGATCATTTCTTTTACAAACCCATAAATAATATGTTTGAAAAAAAAAGCAAATGGCTGAGTTTCCGCTGTAAACCTGCCATCATCAACTGAATTTGTACAAAACACCTTGAACCACATGGCAAAACCAAGACAAAAATATACACAAACACCACGCACAACAAGAATGTGTAGGTTCGATTGTTGATAGCTTTACAATCTATTTAATATTGTCCTACAAAAGGCACACTGTCTCATTAATATCTTTGGAATAGCTTGCACTAAAATGCAACTCATATGTAACCTTTAGCAGGATATAAGTAAAATCAGTCAATGAGCTTACGTGTGTTTAGACTATTCTTAATTTGTAACAGCCTAGTTTCATTCTACGTACATCAAATGCTTATTAAGGTTAATACATATCTGTGGAAAAATGGAAATTATCTATGGGAAAAAAATCTGTGGGAATCTGTGGAATGCTTTAGCAAAATATGCTTACATTTTTTCTCACATTATCATAAATTAAAAAAAGACCCCTGAACTACATCTGTTCTATAAAGCATCGCAAGAGACATGAGATGGCACTTTTATTAAACATTAAGTTAAATTACGTTTACTCTGGTTGCATTACACAGTAACTTTAGGAAGTAAATGACAAAATGTAATTTGGCCCATCAAACCTGTTCTTCAACAGACTATGTGCAATTTACAATACTTTGGACTCCACCTCACTTGTTTAATCTCCATTTATTGAGAAGCCTAGGTTCATAGTGTGTAATAGCACCAAACAGACAAGGAAGGAAGATAAGATAAATATTAAAAGGAATACAGTGCCTTTAATGTGGTCTGTGGCATCTGAAGTAAAGTGGCATTTGGAATGTCCTATATTATCAGGCACGGAGGTCTGACGCCTACTCTGCATCCAATAAGTGCAGGAAAATGCATGCACAAAACACCAAAGATACTAGAAGCAAATACTATGCAAAATAAGGGGAGGCTTCCTCATAATGTGGCTGGAGTCTCTCTTTTCAATGGCACTTCGGGGGCGGGGGCAATTTCAAAACATTTCATTTTTGGTGTGGAGCAGCCCTCTCCTGGTTATAGATCCTTTACTTTGTAGCTACCTTTCAGAAGGTCTCCAACAGCCAATTCTTCAAATCAGGAGTTAGTGTCCCAACATATTTAAAAATATTGCTAACACTTCACAAGCTGCTAGCAACTGTTCACTGGCTGCTGATGCCACATGACTCACATGTTGCTCAGCGCAGCACGTCTGTGTCAGGAATGGCAACAAATATTTAAATTAAAGGACTCACATTATTGTGAGGTCAGTTCATTTGGGCACAAGGATACACAGAGTCTCAGGAACAGGCCCCCAAAAATGCTACTTTCAGAAATATTTAAACCTCAGTCTTCCTTCTTCCTGCAATCTATGACCTTATAAAACCCACACTTGGGGGGTAATTTTAATCTCCAGAAACAGATGGGTTTGGGTCAGGTGGGGTGTTAAAATTTGAAAAATCTCAAACCCAAACACAACCCGCCTCAAACCTGCCAACTTCCGGTTTTAACAGAGGCGAGACGGGGAGCGAGCAACCAATCCACTCTCATGAGACGGGTTTCTCATTTAAATATTTGAATGAGGTAGCGTGCCTCAGATTTTATCTCTCTTCCAACCTTAACGCTGGCCGGCCGGGATTCGCGGGCCTCGGGAAACCCGGCAGCTAAAGGGAGGCGAGGACTCCTGCATGGAAGAGGTATGTGCTTTTCAAGCACTGCTTTGTTAAACAGAAGGAGCAGGAGTGCTTCCTACCCACCCACCCCCGGTCACGGACCCCCCAACCCTGCCCCGATCTCTCTCCGACCCCCCAAGATCACCCCTCGACCCGACAAGCCACGCTGCACCCACACCCCCCTCACGATCTCTACCCCAGCAGCAGGATACCGACCTGCTTCTGGGCTGCGGCCTCTTCTGCAGCGTTCCCTGCCCGATAGATAGCCAAGCCTGTCAATCAGGCTGGATTCCGGGCGGGAAACCTGCTGAAAAAATACACGCATGTTGTGGAGTTAAAACTCAAGTTTCCGCGATCTTTTGCTCCAGTTTAAAAAACATCGCGCTGGAAGCCAGCCTTGCCCACAAAACTGGCCACGCCCCCACATGGAATGAATCACCCTGGCGAGTTTCCAGTAATTACATCCAGATTGCCGTTTGTGCCCAAGGCAGAAACTTTTCGCTATTTTGTGTTTATCCTATAGATATTGTGTGCCAGCTGAAACATTTACGTAAAATACAGCTGAGGGATCAAGAATGAGGGGCCATAGATACAAGATTAATTGTTAAGACATTTCGAAAAAAGGACAGAGAGCTGTGAGTTTGTGAAATTCACTGCCAGGATTAGTGGTTGAGGCAGAAGCTATGTCAACATTCAAGATTAAATTGGATAGGTGGTGGAGGCAAAGGGGTTAAAGGGATATGGGAACAAGATGGGTAAATGGGATTAGAACTATTTGCTCACATGGAGGGTAAACACCAACACTGACTGGTTGGGCCAACTGGACTACTTCCGAGTTGTAACTTCTATGTATTGCTATGTAGATATAGAAGTCTACCAATATTTTTTTATGGCAGGAATCATCTGACACCTGTGCCAAAACCAGTTCACACTAATTGCCATTTTTTCTCACAAGGCAGGTGTTAAAGATTTACTGGCAGTACTGAATCAATTTTTATACAGTACCAAGTATTTTCCACTGCTGACTGTAAGTGGGAGGTGTGAATATTTAGATAACCGTTAACTGGTATTCTGCCAGTTTAATGTTGGAAATATAGATACCATGACCCACTATCTGAAGGCAAGCTGTTTAAAAATATTACAGTAACTTTTTTCTCTAGACGTCTTAAAAGCCATTTAAACACAGAGCTGGAGGCTGACGACAGAATTCCAAGCCTGTTAGAAAGCAGATAGCTCCATTTTTTCCCCCCGGTGGTGACTTCCATGACAGCCTGCAGCCCTCCCGTGGCCATTTTTCACATGTCAGACGAGACAGTGAGGCAGTGACAGCCAGCAAATTATTTGAGTGTGGAAATTTTTACAGCTAAGCCTGACCTATTCTCATCTGACAGCGAAACACACGCCTATTTTTTAGGTGGGGTCGTTGAATAGAAATCTGGATCAGGAACCTTCAACGATCTTTCCGGTCCCTAGCCTAAGGGGTGAACTCTGACCCCTCCCCACAACTGGCAGGTGGGGGGAGAAAGTTAAAATGGAGCGGGAGACTTATCTGCTGGCCTCCTGCCACAATATTAAATTGCAGGCGCCAAGCAATGTTCCCTGCAATTTTTTTTGTGCACGGTCCCTTTAACTGGCTGAGCGGCCCATTCAAATTTTCGCGAATGCGCGGTTATTTCCGTTGAAAAGCCAGTGACCGGCCTGCGCGGGACCTCCAGACCACTGCGCGGCCATGCGGCTTAGCGGGAACGTTGGTGCCAAGTACACCCACCCGAAGCCAGTGGAGTCCTTGTTTAAATATGAAGGTTGGGTCCAGATGATATAATCGGGATCTGATTCCAATATTAACCTCAGGTTTGTGCGGGCCAGGCCAACCCTGCCAGGAACAGGAGTTGGGCCGAGAAAAGGCCCAACATGGTAGCTTTAAAAAAAAATCCGTTTCACTGTGGACCAGAAGGAGCAGGGCGCTCCTCCGGGCCCCACAGGGGAATCTTGGGCTTCCCCTATCCCAGGTTTCCCTGCCCCTTCCCAGACAACGTTCATCTCCAGACGACAGACGACTCCCCCCACCCAACAACTTACCTTATACCGATGGCTTCCTTCCACCTGAATCCTGCTCCCACCCTCCGGCCTCGTCATTCCCGCCGGATTCGGGCGGGAGTCGATCCTGCAGGATGTAAATAAGGCCCGGCCATTAAAATCAGTCGGGCCTCCTCACTGCTGCTCCCAGAAGGGATGGCCGCTCATTATCTTTAAAAGCAACCCCTTAAGTATTGACACTTGTGGTAGAATCCCAACTAGTGCCCTACTGAGATCAGCTAACTCAGCACAGAGCACCGGCTGAATTTAAGGCCAAGCAGGCCATTTTAATAAAAATCACTTCTGCAATTGTATTAAAACAGAAAATGCTGGAAACACTCAGCTGGTCAGGCAGCATCTGTGGAGAGAGAAACAGAGTTAACGTTTCAGGTCGATGACGTTAACTCTGTTTCTCTCTCCACAGATGCTGCCTGACCTGCTGAGTATTTCCAGCACTTTCTGTTTTTATTTCAGATTTCCAGCATTCGCAGTATTTTGCTTCAGCAATTGTATTCTTTTGTTCTAAAATGGAAAATCAGGAGTGGGGCAATAATTCACCAGCCCTAAATCCAGGTAACTTATTCCATCCCTACTGCTGGTAAATTATTATTAGCTCAAATGCAAGTTTTATCTGGTGATTCCTATTATAAGTACATAAAACACAGAAAAGAAATGGGAAAAGCTTTTACTGTTCAATGGAAAACCAAGCCCTAGATGGGAGCAGACTGCCATTTTGAAGGTTGCAGTGGCCTGGAGTTCTGAAATTGGTCAAATTTTCTCCTAAGATGTGTTTTTGGCTCATCTCTATGTTTCTATGAAATTCTATCGGTGCTGTTGCACTAAATTCTATTTTCCAAAGAAATGTATTACTCTTATACCTTCCTCCATGTTGGGTAATTTTTATTGTGTAGCACAAAGTACTCCACTGCTCACAATCTAGGCCTCCTTTTACCATTCTCAATTAGACAGTGAGAGATGAATGAGAACTGGTTGCTTCTCCCTTTGATTACCACCCTATCTATTGGGAAGTCCCTAGCCTTTGTTCATTGCCTCCCTGTGAAAGACATGTGAGGTGTTACAACTGTGAACCCACACCACATCTATTGCACAATAGGAAGGATAAATATGCAAACATGCTCCACCACCATCCACTAGTTGAACAGATTTCTTTGTAATATGACATTATACAATACAAGTTATCAAAAATTATTATTTAACTTCAAAGTAGAAAATGTTAGAAGAGCCTGGAGAAAATAATGTTATACGTAGGTGTACGGAACTAAAGCTATTGTTTTGAGAAGAGTAAGCTTGTGCTGGGGAAAAGTAAGTCATTTACAGAAACTTGTAGTGAAGAATAATCAATGAACAGCAATAAAGGCAATGGGAATATTTTATTAAATTTCTTCTCACCTAGAAGAAATATTAGCTCATTAGATAGTATCTTGAGTGAAACAGACGGTATGTTGAAGATTATTAGAGAGCTGAGCTCTGAACAAGATTTATGTAGGCTGACATTTAATTTTTATTATTTTTCTTTTAAAGACATTTAAGCAGCCATAAAAAGTTTATCTATTAGTACAATGTTGGAAAGGGAATGATTCCCAGGAGCTGAGACCATGAGGATTTTTCTTTTTGACTCGTAATAATACAATTATTATTAAAGTCACTGTACCACCATATATTTTCAACATGTTCACCCGACTAATAAATATAAGACTTTAGTGACTTGTATGACCTCAGTGAGTTGACCGAATGGGACCTGAGTGTCTTGATAATGTGCTTTGTGGAAACATGTGGAACCAATAAATAGGATGACAGCAGAGAGAAGTGAAGTACCTAGGAACTGTGCCTAAAATATGTCAGGCTGGATTCATTAGACTAGCTGTTTGCCACCATGCAGTCTATCAAATAAAAAATAGTTAACAGCCCGATTGTAGTGTACATACAGTCATTCTGTATTGTTAACTTTTATGAGCTCCTTGGAACATTTTGTCTGTTAAGGATCGGCAAAACTCACCAATTGGTGAATCTGGGACCACACAGAAAGATAAACAAACGAGCAACATTATGCGTTACAAGACGATTCACAAAGGAGGAGGATATTTTAGGGGTGAGCACTCCGGATGGTAAGTACGTATTTCTGAATGTGCCTCAGGTGGTTATTTATTTCTTATGACCATTTGCTTTTAAAGTAATAGCATTCACAGGTCTGCTCTGTGTAGCCCTGCTAGTCTAATTTCCTTGCTAAAATAGGATTTAAGCAAAAGTTTGACAGAAATTGAGAGAATCTTATTTTTAAAAAGACAGCTCATAATTGTTCTGAAAACAGAGCAAACATGCTGACAGCAATGAAATGAAGCAGCATTTTCCAAGGGGATTCTCTTGGCTGATTTACTGCAGCTCATCAACGTTACTGTTTGACTGCTTAAATGGGATATAGAACACGAGAGCTATATATATATAAAGCTCCATAGGATGCACCTGGAATGAGTTTTATGATTCAGAGTACTCAACCCCAGAGTTTTCTTCCTATTTAATCAATAATGCACAAGTAGGAGTACTGCAGATCGCATGACTGAAGGACAAAACTGTCATTTTTATGTATTCCTTGGTCACCTCCTTAGTACATGACCATAAGACTATTATTGCTATTCGCAGAGACTTCGGCCTGGCGTTTCCGCTCAATTGCGCTGGTTTTTTTCGGCGCAATTCGCTCGATATCGGCGTAACCGGCGCCAAAGATCGCAGAATTTTAAGCGCAAATTGGATTCAGCGCAACGCGAGTTACCACGAGCTGTTACGCTAGTTTTAAAAACATCGCGTTAGAATGAGGTCCTGTCCACAAAACTGGCCACAGCCCCAGGGTGAATGGGAGTTTCCACCAATTGCGCTCGTTTGCAGTCCTTTGAGGAGGCTCCAAAAATTAAGCTGGATCTTTTGGGCGCAAGGACACTAATAGGTACGTTTTGAAAGGTTTTGAATGGTTATTTTTTTAATTTACTAAGGAACTGACTACTGTACCCCTATCTAACTAGAAAATACAGTAGTTTGGTATATTTTAAAAAAAACATTTTCAGTTATTTAAAAATCAGGTTACTCACCGGTGGTGGATTGACACTGTGATTAAAAATGCTTATTTTTTGTGATAAACGCATTTTCAGCTATAGTAATCAAACTTTACCAAGTTACCACTCTTAAATATATCAAGGAATATTTCTTAAAGCAACTTTTTAAAAAATTACATTTTAAAATGCTGCCCAGTTGCGCTGGTTCATGGCAGATTTTACTTTCGGCGATATACGAATGAGTTTGAGCGGAAATTCAGGGGGGAAAAAAACACTTTTCAAAATGGGCGCAATTTTGGGTGTAATTTACATCGGAATCGCTGATTGCACCCAAAGCGGAAACTCTACCCCTTCATGTTTTAATGCCATATGTTGTATATATTTTTTGCTTTTCATATAATCTTGTCCTGGTAGTTCACGGTTTTATCCAGTGTAACACTCGAACAGCAGATACATTAATTCATGATTCGGGATGAACTACAAATTGCTCCCTCAATGTTTCAGGCCTTTATTCAGTGATAAGTTACAGATTTGATTCTGAGTCTGTGCTGAGTTAGCAAACCTCTGCTGAAACAGCAGTAAGGATGCTATAATTGACCTCCTAACTGCACAGTTAGATAGAGAAAATCACCAATGTGTTCCTTCTCCTAATTGCTATTCATTAATGCCTGTGGTTATTGGCGTGCCTTCTGTTGCCCACGCTCTAAGTTCTGGAATTCCCTGCATGAACCTCTCCACCTCTCTACCTCTCTTTTCTCCTTTAAGACGCTCCTTAAAACCTACCTCTTTGACCAAGCTTTTGGTCACCTGCCCTAATTTCTCCTTATGTGGCTCGGTGTCAAATTTTTCGTCTTATAATACTCCTGTGCAGTGCCTTGGGACATTTTACTACATTACATTGTTGTTGTGAGGACACAGTCAGATTCAGCAGTGATGCCCCATATGATTAACCTGCAAGCACACATCATCAAAGCTCACACATGAATAATGACCAGGCGAGTGGGTACTAGAGGGCAAGCACTGCAGCAAACAATACCAACAGTCTTCAGGAAAGATGGGGAGGTGACTAGGCAAATATTTGGTTGGGCTGGTTGCATTTGTGTATACAGAGGGTATTTATTAATGGCAGCAGCTCTGTGTGGGAGCTGGTCATTAGTTAAGGCGCACAAGTATCTGTGTTAGGCTTTCAGAACTTCACCATCTTTGTTAATGATCGAGATGAAAGTATCAGGGGGAACAGTCCACAAGTGTTCTGATGATACGGGGATACGTATGGGAGTTTGGACCTAAGATGAAACAAATAGTCTGCAGGCAAATCTAGAGGAATTGGGGTAATGGGTCCATGTATGGCAGATGGCTTTCAGGATGTACAGCATGATATATTTGGGCAGAAGTAATTTTTGCCAAGTATACACCATGCAGGGTTGCCCACTGAAGGCCGCTGAATGAGAGAAGGGCCTGGAAATACTAAAGGTTCATGACCAGTGTCACGGGCTGTTGCAAAAAAGCAAATAGGGTGTTAGAATATATAGCAAGGGCAATTTAATATAAAACTTGAAATATAATTATTACCTTGTACAAGGCCTTAGTTTACTGCCTGTTTATATCTAAAACACGGTGTCCTATTTTGGTCCCCTCACATGGAAGCAGATATTGCGGCATTGGAAATGATCCAGAAAAGAGCTACTCAATTGATACCTTGTTTAAGAGTCCTTGGTTATTAGAATAAGCTTAGGGAACCAGAGTTGTTTTACTCTGGCGTAGCATAGACCGAGGATATCTGATTGAGGCCTTTAAGGCATTAGATTCTGTCCAAGTGGACAGATTATTTGAGCTGGATAAGCAAGGGAGGACTAAGGGCATAGAAGTTCTTCCCAGCATTTAACCCAACTCTATAGGGGTAATTTTCAACTTATAGCTGGAGCGCAAAGCTGGTGTTGTGGGTCGGACGCCCATTATACAAACCAATGGTATGGAAGATCATGTGGTTTTTATAATGGACACCTGAACCACAACACCAGGTCTTCATACGTCTGGTGGCTGGACTTGCACCAGCTCCTCCCCCCACTTACCTACAATTGGAAGTCATTCCACCGCAGCCTCCAGCCCTCGGTTTTATTTTGGAGCGGATTCCCTCTCTATTGTCTACTTAAGACCTCTCCCTCACCTATTCCGTCATGTTTATGTAACCGTCATTCCCTCAATGTTCATTTACATATATGCCTTGGCTGCTGCTCCAGACCCTTTGTTCCCACTCAGGCAGAGAGCACACCATAGAGTGAGCTGATAATGGAGTGAGGTAGGAACCAAATAAAAAACAATGCTTTTGTAATGGGAATTTGACGAGAGTGGGAATTCGACAGCACCTCCCAAACCCACGACCTCCACCACCTTGAAGGACAAGGACAGTAGGTGCATAGCAACACCAATTAACTCCAAGTTACCCCTCCAAGTCGCACCCCATCCTGACTTGGACATATATCAATGTTCTTTCATCGTCGCTGGGTCAAAATCCTGGAACTCCCTACCCAACAGCATTGTGGGAGTACCTTCACCACATGGACTGCAGCAGTTCAAGAAGAAGGCACACTACCACCTTCTCAAGGCCAACTAGGGATGGGCAATAAATGTGATGCCTATATCCCAAGAATTTTTTTTTTAATTCAGTGACGGATAGTGGGTACAGGAAACTTTCGTTTATCCGGCATCGACGGGACCGGCGTGGTGCCGGTTTATCGAAAGTACCGGATAACGGAGAGTTATATCTACAGAGGCTATTTTTAACCTAAAAAAATCAAGAAATGTGCAGTATACAGTATTTGGGTACTCACCTACAGAATGTTGTGTTAAATGGATGGTGGAAGATGCTTGATTAAGTACAGTACTGCCAGTTGAGGGTAATCCATAACTCTTTAATTACTTAACAGTAAAACAAAACTTATAAACGACTGTCTACAGTACTGTAGTTGACTGTACACTTATTCCGAGTCATCTGGTTCATCAGAAATATCCGTGCCAGCTGGGTCATCAGGATCACGCAGTTCCACCGATTCTTCAGGCACTTCCGCTGCTGCGACTCTTTTGGAAGCTTTCTTAAACATGTTGCGGATGTCGGTTTGCTTAGTGGACTCTTGCCTTTTCTGTAGAAAGGTGGAATGCAGAATATGGAGTTGCATAACTTCTTGTGCAGTGTAGCAATTCTGCCTTTCAGCAAATTTGAGGATTGTAGAAAATCCTTCTGCAGCTTTAGCCCAAGAAATCTTCTCTTCTTCAGAAATCTCATCCTCTTCACTTTCCATCTCGCTTTCCTTTTCTTTCTTTGGATTCAAAACATTCTGAATTATTTCATCATCACTTAGCATATGCACAACACCAACTTCTCTATCTGCATCAACCCACTGCTCGATATCACTTTCACTGAGGTGACGTAGAGGGTTTGCTGGGCCTGCATTTTTCACCATTCCAGCCATTTCCATTATTGTACTCTTCTTGGGACGAACACTGAACCCATGAAATTCCTCCTCTGAAGAAGAACCTTCAGCAAACATTACAGAAGGCCACAATTTGCGCCAGGCTTGCCTCAGAGTGTGACCTTTCACCAATTTCCAGGAACGTGCAACATTATAGATGGCATCTTTAATATTGTATTCCTTCTGCAAATCTTGAATATTCTCATCTTGGCTTAGCAGTTTACGTAGGAAGTCTTTCTTGTAATGACACTTCAGATTTTGGATAACGCCCTGGTCCATGGGTTGGATGAGAGAAGTTACATTTGGTGGCAAATAAATGGTGAAAATATTTCCCGAAACCAACTGGGATTCATGCGGATGGGCTCTGCAATTATCAAGCAATAAAATGCATTTGCTATCTTCAGGTTTCCCTATTCTGCGGAAATGTTCCTTCACAGATGGAACAAAAATATGATGGAACCAATCGGAGAAGATTTCCTTATCCATCCAAGCATTTTTTTGAGCTTTGTACTCAACAGGTAAGTGCCTCACATTTTTAAATGCACGGGGATTTTTATACTTCCCGATAACAAGAAGTTTAACCCGGTGTGATCCAGCAGCGTTCGCACATGTTAGCACGGTTACACGATCTTTATTTTTCTTGTAACCTGAAGCATTAGCCTCACTAGCCCCAGCAAGCGTTGATTCTGGCAAAAACCTCCAAAACAAGCCAGTTTCATCGGCATTGTAGATCTGTGCTGGCGACAAATCATGTTGCTGCACAATCCGATTGAAATAATTGCAGTATTCTTCTGCGGCTTCGTGATCAGCTGATTTCTTCTACCCGGAAATATCGAGTCGTCGTATCCCGTGCCGTAACTTGAAGCACGTTAGCCATCCATCGGAGAAAGCACACTTGTCAGTGAGCTCCATCCTATCGTAGAATTCCTTCGCTTTCTCGATGAGCATGGGTCCGGAAATTGGAACACCCTCTGAACGCTTAAGAGAAAACCATTCATAAAGCACGGTATCCAGCTCTTCAAGCTTAGGCTGTAAGGGATTCCCTGACCCTGCGTGTCTCGTAGCCTGTGAGATTCACGCGGCTCTGTGCAGCCTGTATGTCAGTGCGGGTCTAGGCCTGGTTGCCTGTTCTGGTCTCCAGCCAGTCTGGGAACACTAGACACACCTGTGAGTGGTTCGAATCACTCTCCCTTACGGTTCTAGACACTGGACTTAGATGCGAGAGCAGTAATGGAGATAAAACTCATGTAGACTTGGTTTGAATGGTACGAAATGGAAAATCTTTATTGCATGATACTTAAAATTATGAAATACATGTCATAAGCACAGATTAATGACAGTACAATCTTACAAACAGTTATATAGTCGATCTTAGGGAAACGAGGAACGAACGGCACAACGTAAATAGGGGCACACATTACAAATATCCTTAATCTTTAAACCCTCCCCTATCAATATCTATCCTAAACTAGCTTCGTAGGATCTCGAGACTCATGCTCACCACTCGTGATAACTCGGAGAAATTCCGAATAGCTGATCGGATGTTTTTCACCGCAGCACCCACGTGTCGGTCAGGAGATCTCCTGGTCCCACTTGTTTACTTGCTTCTGCTGCTCCGGCTAGTAGGCTGGACCGTCTGCTGTGATGAAGACCTCGTGGCGATGGATATGGTCTTCTTCTCTTCTCATCTCATCTCATCTCATCTCATCTCGGGCCTTTGGTTCCGCTGCCAGTTACCAACATAGGTCTTCGTTACGCGACACGAGGTAGATCCGAACGGATCAGAAAGTTCAACAGTCTTTTCAGAAGAGGCAACAGGCACGCAGAAGCCCAACTACGAGTACACAGGAGCAGCCACGAGGTTACGAATCGACCGGATAAAACACAGGAGCAAGCGAGCGAACGCAGGAGCACGAACAAGAGCACGAGGCAAGAGGCAAGAGAGAGAATGGACGGTTTGGAGCCTGCAATTATAGTGCAAAAATCTTCCGTTTCCCGCCCAACTATAATGTCCATTCTTTTGTTTAGGGTTTGGCGCCCAAATGTCTTGTATGGGTGATCTCCGTTCTTAATGGGTTTCGGGGCTACTCATGAATGTTTGAGTACCTGTTAATATTTCTCCCATTGTTAAATCGGTCGGTGTTCTCCCTGGAGGGGTTTGGGGCTTCCAAGTGTCATGTATAACTACCTGCTAACGGCTCTCTCATCGTAGAGTCGTTGGGAGTTTACATATTAATGTCCTTTGGATGGGCCCTTGATTACTCGGTACAATGGCTTTCCTTTGTACCTGGGAGACCGATTCCAGTATCTATGTTTATACTGCAAACCCATAATGTCTCGTGTATTATCTTCACTGTGCTGAATCGTTATCGATCTTGCACAAATGTTTAATGGAACGCCATCTTGTCTGCCTGTTGAAAAGTCTAGAATGTTCTGTCACGAGGTGCGGCGGCCATTTTACAGGCTGCTTGTGTCCAATTTAAACCTGCCAGCATTCTGCTGAAATAAAAGCTGTTTGAACGAAACTTTGTGTTTTCTCCTTATTAATCAAATCGCGATATATTGCGAATTCTACAGTCCCTCCTGTTGATGCGAATAACTCCGCTTATCGTATCAAAAATCACAGTGGTGAGCAATCTTATCTCGATTTCACTCCGAATCCAGTAAATTAATCCCATAATTTTTAACTTAACTAGGGTCTCTGTGTCGTCCTTATTTCCCAAGAAAATCACATATTATATCACCGTAGGCATCATTTGCCCTTAAACTTACACCACTTGTTTTCCTTCCCGGCGTAACCAGGCCGATACCTCACGCATCACCTGTATATTTGTCTTTTATTCAGGGAAAGGAAAAAACAAAACCCAAAACCAAACAATCAACACCATCACCAAAATAAACAAATCCCAACTCTTAAACATGTCGAGTTTCCAACGTATTTACAATGAGTACAAACTTCCGCGGCGCACGCGGCGAGCGGGAGTGGCGCCATTTTCCGATTACACGGTGCTCTCATCGTGCACGCGCACGTAACGTTCTCGCCACTCTCCCGTGTTTTCATGCTTGGTGAGGCGCTTGTCTCTTTTACAATGTATGACCAATAGGTACACTACAATAAACACTTGACAGACGACTAAAATGTGGGAGGCTATTCTGATCCATGAAGGCACTTCAATATTGGTGAACAGATTCCACCACGGTGGAACCACTATGTCCAAAATGTCTGTTCCTATTTCGACAGTTTTCTGCTCTAATGTATAAAAATGTTTCTGTGATACCGCGACGGCTTTCAGAAGTTTGGTTAAATGCTCAGGGAGAGGGGGAATGAGGTATCCAAAATGCGCGACAAATCGCTGCAAGTCGGTGAAATTCTCTTTTACTGTGAGATGAACAGTGGATGGTTCAGGGATTGGGATGATTCGCTGTTGTGCTACTTGAACTTCAGCCCTGGGTTTAAAACAGAAACTGCTGTCACTCACCGGACACCGGCTACGGTTTCCATGCTGGTAGTGTTGCGCTGCAGTGGTAACACAATATGTTCCACCCCCGATGTATGCTACCTGCGGAGGCACATGATCTTGTGCCATTGCCTCCATGGTGCAATTCATGGACTTGGCGCCAGCCGTTCTGAACCCGCACTGTGGTGTTAAAAAGGCATTCAAGTGCTGGGGGCACAGTATTATGTGTGCTCCCCTGCCACGACAACCAGAGAGATCTGTACCTGTCATCGTTTGCTCCCAGCGGATGACGTAAGGTGGAACCGCTGCATAACGAATGTGGGCTCCCCCCTGAATGACACCAATGTTCTCTACCCGATATACCGGGGCGGGCTTTGCTGTGTCGCCCAAAACCGGCATACGTAAAACTATTCCCATAATAGTATGGTTTGAACGTCCGCAGTCCACGGGGACTGGGTAAGCTTCTGAAGCTAGCCTGAGCTGGCACGGACTTAATGCGTTCTGAAAAGGGTGGAGCGCCCATAGGTGTTTGTTACTTATCCAGGACGGAACCAAACCTTGTTTTAAATCCTCCAAATTACTGCGGCCCTCGCCCAGTAACCACGCCCCGTAAAGCACGCACACCTCGTTCTGTGCAGCTTGATCGGATGCATTCCGATCTTCCCTGATCAGGGCATTTACCGTACGCGCATGTTTCTCCAGCTCTGCTATAATTTCCTTTAAATGGAGAGTCATGGCTTGGTCCTCGTGTAGACCTGACCCTACCACTTTATTCTCATCTGTTAGAATGTCTTTTAACTGTGTTTTTAAACCATTAATCTGGGTCTGCAGCTCCACACTGTCTAGAGCGTTGACCACAGATGTCCCTGTGTTAAAAGCAGTGAACGCATCGTTCACCAAACCCCTTCTTTGCCTCCCTACTTGATCCAAAACTTCCTGCGGTGCGGTGTACAAACTTGTCTTATCAATTTCTGCAAAATCAAACTCGTAAAATTGTCTGAACATCTTGGTCAACAGGACCTGATACAACTGTTCCGTCTTTTTGGGGCACCACTCTGGTAACCGTACCTCAGTGAGATTTAAAATCACCGAGGCCACCGCGTAATGTACCCCCTGAAATAGTATCTGGTCTGTGGGGACCAGTACCAAACCGTTTCCGGGTCCCTTACTAGTTTTAGGGCACCCTTCTTCCTCAGCTAGAACCACCGGAATCGTGGGCGGGGCTTTGCGTGGGCGCGTAATGAGTTCAGTGGCATTTACTGGGATCGGGGAGAATGGGGCTCCGCACCCCCTGGTGCTCGCATCCCACCTCATCCCCTGTCCGTTATCCTGCCATTGATTAATAAAAAATATGGAGATGCCTTTGGGGCAAACGTACTTTGACCCCCACATACATACATAAATCCCCTCATCCGGTTCCCACCATTTGTCCCAACAGACTTTCACTTGTCCGTCTGTCCCCGTAATTGTCCGATGGGTATTATTACCCAGTCGTTCCCACTCGACCGAAGAGTTTCTCATAGTTTTGCTCAGCTTTCGCAGCCACCACCATCGGCTCAATGGGACATTCCCACTACAGGTCAAACAAATCCGTTTGCCGACGGTGACGCTGATCCTGGGTGCGATGATCCTTACTTTGGGGCACATTAAAGAAGTCTCTTTGTAGGCGAACCCCGATGTGCTGGAATACTCCGTTGAGTTCGTTCCCAGCCATCCTGGCCACCTTCCCTTGTGGAAATAGGTGCTGGTCCCCTCTGCCTTCCGTCTTCCGGTCCCATCCACCGCGATGGGGGCCGTGTCCCCGGAACATCCAAACACCACGACATCCTTGGTGTGGCCTCGATAGGCCAATCCACATCCGATTGCCACGAGCAATACTAGAATTCGTTCCATCCTTCCTTGGTTCCTGTGATCAGATAGAATGAGGTAGCCAGCCTCGCAAAAGTCTCTGGCTTTTGTGAAGGGTGAGCGGGTCCCCTGACCTCGCCTCACGTAAACTTCAACGTTTGCTGCATAGACTTCCTCTAAACCTAGCCTTAAAACTCCCATCATTTTATCGTTTTCTGTTAAAAACACTACAAACTTAGCCTTATTAAACTTAAAACTTAACCTTGACACTACAAACTTAAACTTAAAACTAATAACTTTACAGTGCCGCCCGTTCTCAGGGCGGCCCCTTTAAATTCTGAGAAGGCTGCTGCGAGCTCTTCCCGACGGTGGGAGGGCACTGACCCTTCCCTCTGATCTGCCGCAGCCTGTTGCTGCGCTGACCCTTTCCTCTGATCTGCCGCAGCCTGTTACTGCTGCGATGTGGCCTGTCTGTACCCGGGTTATCTTAACCTGAAGTCTACGCCTTGGGGCAGTCTGGGGACATGACCACATCCTCCTGGGCTGGGGTTCTCTACTTGACCTACGGGGAGTTGCTATGGGCGGGGGTTCCGTGACGGACGGACCGGGTTCCGAGACCTCCAACGGGATGACCTGGGGTTCCATCACAGTCGCCGGCTCCGCCTCCGCTGACTCCGCCTCCCTAACCTCGGGGCTGGCAGTTCGTGGCTCCGCCCTGCTCGGCCCAGCAGGCGGCCCTTCACTCGTGATCTCTGCCTCCCCTGAGGACTGGACGTTCAAGGCGGGCGGCCACATCTCTGGGAGCCACATTGGTACTCTCTGTGCTCCTATAGCGGCTGGCCCTGCCTCCTCTAGCTCCTCCCTCCTGTCCTCGGGACCTGCAGCTTGTGTGTCCACCCTGTGTGGATCTCTACCTATCGGCCCCATTCCCCCCAGACCGTTCCTCAGGAACCACCCGTCATCATCACTATGCTCATCTGCACTATCCTCATCTGACCAGGGTACCCTGGGTTCTTCGTCATCTAACCCCCAACTCCAGAAAAACGCTGCATGATCGTCCGGGATGTCCCTTCCTCTGATGCAAGCTGCTATGCCTGCCTGTGTGCCTTGTGGTCCTACCTGGGGCTGTGCTTTCCCATTGGCGGGATTTACCCCTGTAGTTTTCCCCTGCGCACCCGGCTGGTACAGTTTGCATTGGTTTATGTGGAACCACTTAGTGCGCCGAGGCACTTTTACGGCGTAAACCATGGGACTCGCCTTGTCTACAATGTTGTAGGGTCCCATATACAGTGGTTCCAGACTCCCTACTCTGGCGTAGTTTCTGACCATGACCTGGTCTCCTACTTCCCACTCCCGCGTTTTGCGGGGTTCCAGCAACAAGCGATTGCCCTGATGCTGCCTTCCCATGTTCCCAGCCGCCTGCTCATAAACTTGCTTCAGGCGCTCCAAGAGAGTCTGGGCGAACTTGTCCCTGCTTATCTCTTGAAGCTGACCCTCAGTGAGCACCGGGGCTAGCACATGGGTGGGGGTTCGCATGAGCCTGCCGGTCATTACCTCGTGCGGGGAGTACCCCGTACTTTTTGACTGACTGGCCCGGACCCCCATGAGGACTAAAGGCAGAACTTCCGCCCATTTTTGGGGCGAGTTCCTAGTTTCTTTCCTCAATTTCTCCTTCAGGGTCCGGTTCATACGTTCAACAATCCCGGATGACTGGGGATTGTGTGCTACGTGCCACTTCCCTTCAATGCCCAAAAGCATGAGGGTGTTCTGCATCACCTGGCCGGTGAAATGACTCCCTTGGTCTGACTCCACGAAACGGGGGAGTCCCCACCGCGAGAACACTTCCCGGACCAAGATTTTTGCTGTACCCAGTGCCGTAGCTGTTCGACAAGGGAAGGCTTCCACCCACTTGGAAAACACATCCACCAGGACGAGGCAGTACTTATAACCTCCCTGGGTGGTGGGCAGGGGTCCTATATAGTCGATCTGTATCGACTGCCATGGTCCCTCTACCCTTCTTACGTGTCCCATGGGCACCTTCCTTTTCTGGGGGTCTGGGTTGTTTGCAGCGCACACAAGACAGTTTGCACAGAACTCGCGGACTTGTTCCCTGAGCCCTGGCCACCATCCCGCTTGCTCTACCCGTTGCCAGGTAACCTCGGGCCCGGGGTGCCCTGCCCCTGGTCCCTCGTGAGCCAACTGGAGGAATTCCCTCCTGTGCTGCTGCGGCACAACCCACTGCTCCCCGCGGAACAGCATGCCTTCCTTAACTGAGAGGGTTGCCGTACTGTACGGACCTTCTACCTGCCTCCCCTCAGCAATCGTTTTTAGGACTGCTTTTAGGGCGGGATCCTGGGCTTGGACGGTCTTAAGGTCTAGGGGCAATGCTACCCTGGTGTTCCCGGTATTCCCGTCCCCGCCTCGGACCGCTGCTATGGGTCCGGTCCTATAGGGGTTCCAGAAAGTGCCGTCGCGGGCACCCTCCCTGGCTAGCGCATCCGCCTGCCGGTTGCCCTCCCCACGGGGCTCTGTGGAGGAGTGAGCTTTCACCTTATGGATGAAAATCTCCCCTTCCTCCCCTACTGCTGCTGCTAAGATCTTTTCCAGCAAGGGCTTCACCGTTAAAGGTCGCCCGTCCGCGGAGGTGTATCCGCGGCGGGACCAAATGGCCAGGTATTCCGTACACGAATTGCAGGTGAACATACTGTCCGAGCAAATCGTGTATGGGGTTGGGAAAATGTCTGGGTGGGTCACCACGTACACCACGGCAGACAGCTCAGCCTGCTGCGCGCTCATGGTGCTAGGGAGCTTGATCGCCAGGGCAAGGTCTGCCGCAGGGTCATAAACTCCACACCCTGTGAGTCGCTCGCCAGCAGACACTGTGCTAGATCCATCAACATAAATCTCGCGCCCAGTGGGATGTATCCCGGCCCGTAAACCTATGTTGACGTCCCACACCCCTTCCACCGAACACCGGTGGGCTGTACCGGGGTATACCAAATTGGCCGCAAGCCTGGGCTCGCAAAGACCTTTTACTCTAAGATCCAACTGGGAGAGAAGAAGGGTCCAACGCGCAATGCGTGCGCTGCTTACGGTCCCGTCTTTAATCCTCCCATCCAGAAGCATCTTAGTTGGTGTGTGATGTGTGAGGAGAGTGATGGGGGAGAGCCCTGTGAAGATCGCTGATCTTTTCACAGCCCAATGCGTGGCTAAAAGGTGCCTTTCGCAATTGGAAAAACTTCTCTCCACATCCGTTAATACCCTGGATGAATAGACAACCGGCCTCAGCTTGCCGTGACGCTCTTGGAGCAGCACGGCGCTTAAGCTGTCTCCGCTGGCAGCTACCTCCAGGAAAAACTCCTTCCCCCCATCTATGGCCCCTAAGGCTGGCGCGGTCTGCAGATCCCTTTTTAACTTCTCGAAGGCTGCTTGGCAGCCCTCGTCCCAAAGCCACTCCACCCCCTTATGGAGGAGTCGGAGGAGCGGCGCCGCTGTGGCCGCATAATCTTCGATAAAATCCCTGCAGTAACCGGTCAGTCCCAAGAAGGACCTCACACCCCTTACGTTGTTGGGAATCGGTAATTCTTGCACCGACTCCCTCCTTGCTTTGTCTATGGCTCTTTCCCCAGCGCGTAGGGTCAGTCCCAGGAATTTTACTTCCTGCTGACCGATACGTGCTTTCTTTGGGTTTACTTTAAAACCCTTTCTCGCTAACAGCTCCAATAACTCGTCCAGTAGTGGTCCGTGCTCCTCCCTTGAGTCCGTAAATAGGAGCAAATCATCCACATACTGTACTATCTGATTGGGCTGACTAAACTCCTTTAAACTTCCTGCCATACACTGGTGAAAAATACTGGGGCTATTGTGGAAACCCTGTGGCAAACAGTTCCACGTGTACTGTTGCCCTTTGAACGTAAAGGCAAACTTGTACTGGTCCTCTCGCCGCAGCGGGATGGACCAAAAACCGTTCGAGATATCCAGCACCGTGAACGTGGTCGCGGACGCTGGGATGCTCCCTATTAGGTCAGCAACTGCTGCTACTGTGGGCGCGCAGGCGGGAATGTTACTGTTAAGGACTCTGTAGTCCACCGTGGCTCTCCACGAATTATCCGGCTTCCTAACCGGCCATAATGGGGAGTTCACGTGTGTGGCTATCGGCCTCAACACGCCCTGCTGCACCAAGGAAGACATTGCTGTCTCCATATCGGGTTCTGCTTCTTTGGGGAAGTTATACTGCTTTTGGGGTCGGGTCATGGGGTCCCCATCTACGCTGACCTCAAACCCGACCACTCTCCCACAATCGTGCTTGTGGGTTGCAAACGCGTGCATATTATCTGACACGTACGTTTGCATGTCCGTTGGGACATCTGCGACCATAAGCCTGAGGTCGTAGCCTCCGGATGGCTGTACGGTACACAGGACCCCTGTTTCTTCCTCCCCCGGAATCACCATTACCTCGCCTTTTTCACCTTTAGCCCCCCAGAGACAGTGATTTCTGAGGTCCACGAGGATCCCGTGTCCCGCTAGGAGATCGGACCCGAGAATACCTCTTCCACCCCCCTTTTGCCATGCCATCAGTATACACTTCCACTTAAGGCGAAGTGTTCCTAAACGAATGGATAGCGGAAGGGAAAACGTGCCAGCCTGTTCTTTTCCTGTGAACCCTGCCAGCGTGAATGGGACCTTGGTAGATAGCGGCGAGTCAAAAGGGTTATCTGTATGGATTATGGTGCAAGAAGCTCCCGTGTCCAACAAATAACTGCCCTTCTGTTTCTCTACCTCCATCTCCACCACAGGTCGCCTCCACGCATCATAGCTGAGCGGACACAGGTAGACGGGCTGTGCTGGTTCTAGTCATGGGGCACTATTAGACGGTCCTGCGGCACCTACGGGGCCGGTTGCGACCGCCACCTGTCCACGCGCATTCAAAACCAGCTTGCGCATGGCTCCTAACACTGCTTCGAGGTCGTCGGGAGGGGTGGGTGCCTTGGCTTCCTTAGCCGGGACAGGCGCCTGGGCTCGGACCGCGGGATTTTTATCCTTGGAATCCTTCCAAGGGTTCCTGCAGTGCTTGCGCCAGTGCCCTGTCTTCCCACACCCGTAACAGGCATTACTTGCCTGTGGGGCGCGATTACCCTCCTGATGCCACTCTCTTTGAGCCGGGGCTGCGGGTCGTACCTCATGTACTCTTCCCTTAAAGGGACGTGTCGTCATACCCCTTATATTACGATAACCTAACGTGAGTCGATTCAAGACCGACTCTTCCGTAAGGTTGAGGTCATTGGGATCGAACCAGGCTTTTGCCTGCTCTCTAACGGCTGGTAAACTGTTGGCTATTATGCACCTAAGCCAATGAATTAGAGCGGCGCCTTCCACATCTTCGCGCTCGGGCGCACCTAGACAGCTGCGCTCATATACTGGCCACAGCCTGTCGGCAAAAACCTTCGGGGGTTCTCCCTCCATCTGCACTGTCTGTCCCACTCTAGCAAACGGACCTCCGTCGTTCGCCCCCAACACTTCTAGGACCTCATTTTTTAATTCCTCATAACTTTTGTTTCCCCTCTTGCTCTCGCCTGAGAGACACTGAAGGACCGAGCTGTCTAATGAGAACAGCAGCATTTTTGCTGTCTCCCCATCATCGCAGCCGTTAATGGCTGCGGCTTGCTCAACTTCTCTGAAATGTACGGAAGGGTCGTCTATCTCGGTCAGCTTCCGTACGTGGTTTATCATAGCTCTCAGCTGATGTGAACTGTGAGGCAACACCAGCTGTCCGAGGAGATCCCCCGGTTCTTCCCCACCGTTTCTGCTTGGGCCCCTTTTAATACCCGTTACTGGATACAACGATCCCTTTTCTTCTTCCTTTTCAATGGGCTTTTTCGTTTCTTCCATTGCTTCCTCCCTAACCCAGGTTTCTGAATAGCTGGGTGGCGCGGAGGGCGCAGTGGCTACTACTTCTTCTGCTTTACTTGGTGGGGATTTTCTAAATCTCTCATTTACTAGCGGCTGGTGCGCCGACGGATTGATAAGGCACACCATGCCGTTCGCATTATTCACGGCCTTTTTGAGGCTCTCTATCTCCCTTTGGCAGGCGCTATGGTCGGCTCCCTGAAACTTATCCTCAAGGGCCAACTTATACGCCGACCTAACCCCCATTAAGCTCTCTTCTTGAGTTCTTATCTGGGCAGCTTGGCGGTTGCATCTTTCCTTTAACCTACTCTCATTCAATTTTGCTTCAGTGACCTGGCACTCGAGATACTCTATCCTTGTTTTAAGGTGACTGGAGACTTCCTGGCTTTCCTGGTGTAACTCATTTAAATTCTTAATGAGCACCTCCCCTCCAGAAACCTTCTCCTCCATTTCTCCCTCTAAATGGCTGATTCGAGCTGTTAGCGCTGTAATGGTCTGGTTTGAAATCTGAACCTGCCTTTTGTAGCACATAAGCCAGACTGCTTTCTCAACTGTCTTTTTATGTTCCTTACTATCTGTCCACCTTTCAGCTGCCTCTAGTGGGCTCTTATCCGCTAACAATTCACTTATCCACTTCTTAGTTAGATTAACCTTTCCAAACACATAATCCGCTATCTTTTCCTGCATAACATTTCGTACAGTCATTCCAAAATCTAACACACTACCCTCTCGCTGCCAGTGTCCTGCCGCGGTCGCCATTTTCTGTAAGGGATTCCCTGACCCTGCGTGTCTCGTAGCCTGTGAGATTCACGCGGCTCTGTGCAGCCTGTATGTCAGTGCGGGTCTAGGCCTGGTTGCCTGTTCTGGTCTCCAGCCAGTCTGGGAACACTAGACACACCTGTGAGTGGTTCGAATCACTCTCCCTTACGGTTCTAGACACTGGACTTAGATGCGAGAGCAGTAATGGAGATAAAACTCATGTAGACTTGGTTTGAATGGTACGAAATGGAAAATCTTTATTGCATGATACTTAAAATTATGAAATACATGTCATAAGCACAGATTAATGACAGTACAATCTTACAAACAGTTATATAGTCGATCTTAGGGAAACGAGGAACGAACGGCACAACGTAAATAGGGGCACACATTACAAATATCCTTAATCTTTAAACCCTCCCCTATCAATATCTATCCTAAACTAGCTTCGTAGGATCTCGAGACTCATGCTCACCACTCGTGATAACTCGGAGAAATTCCGAATAGCTGATCGGATGTTTTTCACCGCAGCACCCACGTGTCGGTCAGGAGATCTCCTGGTCCCACTTGTTCACTTGCTTCTGCTGCTCCGGCTAGTAGGCTGGACCATCTGCTGTGATGAAGACCTCGTGGCGATGGATATGGTCTTCTTCTCTTCTCCTCTCATCTCATCTCATCTCATCTCATCTCATCTCGGGCCTTTGGTTCCGCTGCCAGTTACCAACATAGGTCTTCGTTACGCGACACGAGGTAGATCCGAACGGATCAGAAAGTTCAACAGTCTTTTCAGAAGAGGCAACAGGCACGCAGAAGCCCAACTACGAGTACACAGGAGCAGCCACGAGGTTACGAATCGACCGGATAAAACACAGGAGCAAGCGAGCGAACGCAGGAGCACGAACAAGAGCACGAGGCAAGAGGCAAGAGAGAGAATGGACGGTTTGGAGCCTGCAATTATAGTGCAAAAATCTTCCGTTTCCCGCCCAACTATAATGTCCATTCTTTTGTTTAGGGTTTGGCGCCCAAATGTCTTGTATGGGTGATCTCCGTTCTTAATGGGTTTCGGGGCTACTCATGAATGTTTGAGTACCTGTTAATATTTCTCCCATTGTTAAATCGGTCGGTGTTCTCCCTGGAGGGGTTTGGGGCTTCCAAGTGTCATGTATAACTACCTGCTAACGGCTCTCTCATCGTAGAGTCGTTGGGAGTTTACATATTAATGTCCTTTGGATGGGCCCTTGATTACTCGGTACAATGGCTTTCCTTTGTACCTGGGAGACCGATTCCAGTATCTATGTTTATACTGCAAACCCATAATGTCTCGTGTATTATCTTCACTGTGCTGAATCGTTATCGATCTTGCACAAATGTTTAATGGAACGCCATCTTGTCTGCCTGTTGAAAAGTCTAGAATGTTCTGTCACGAGGTGCGGCAGCCATTTTACAGGCTGCTTGTGTCCAATTTAAACCTGCCAGCATTCTGCTGAAATAAAAGCTGTTTGAACGAAACTTTGTGTTTTCTCCTTATTAATCAAATCGCGATATATTGCGAATTCTACAAGGCTTACGAAGCGTACGCCGTTTCTCTACACTCTTGCATGTCTCCGAGCTTGAATAAAACTTGAGCAGCTTATCCTTCTGCGATTTGATGTCGTAGATTGTTGACGAACCGATTTTGAATTCATTCATAATGTTGATACGCTTCTCTCCCCTTTCTAGTCGTTGGCATATCTCGATTTTCTGTTTTAAAGTTAAGACCACTCTCTTCCTTTTGCTTGGACCAGCTTTTGGGAATTCCATAATGCAAGATGGAGGAGATAATTGCCGATGAAGATGGAAAGACACACAGAACAATGGTGGCTAGGAAGAGACTACCAGCAGCGTGGCAGACACACAGTAAAATGGTGTATCAGAAGAGACTACAGTACCAGCAGCGTGGCAGACACACAGCAAAATGGTGGATCAGAAGAGACTACAGTACCAGCAGCGTGGCAGACACACAGCAAAATGGTGGATCAGAAGAGACTACAGTACCAGCAGCGTGGCAGACACACAGTAAAATGGTGTATCAGAAGAGACTACAGTACCAGCAGCGTGGCAGACACACAGTAAAATGGTGGATCAGAAGAGACTACAGTACCAGCAGCGTGGGAGACACCCAGCAAAATGGTGGATCAGAAGAGACTACCAGCATCGTGGGAGACACCCAGCAAAATGGCCGATCCGAAGAGACTCCAGGCAGCGCGGGAGAATCTACTCATGCTACTGCAATGTTTCGGACTTGCGACAGCGCCAGGAGGCCGAGTAGTGGCACTTTTGAAAAGTACCCCGACTGACTAAATCGGCGTTCGCGGACTCGGACTCGGACTCGGGATCGGCAACATTGCCGGTTATTTGAGAGGAGTTTTCGGAGCACTCGGCGTTCGCGGAGACTCGACTGCGACTCGGCAACATTGCCGGTTATTTGAGAGGAGTTTTCGGAGGATGATTTTTGCCGGTTAAGCGAGAATTCCGGTTATTTGGGTGCCGGATAAACGAAAGTTTCCTGTAAATAGTTCAGAACATCTTGTTTGTCTTTTTTCCTCCTCTTCAAATTTGTGCAACTGTAGTGAGTTGGCAGTTTACAGGTAGCAGGTGATCATTAGTTACTGCCTGGGTGTTAATTAATCTACTGTGTAGTGGAGCGGACTATGCAACTGAAACTGGTTTATGATCTAATTTGGTAGGCGTACAAGAAGAGAGGTAGTAGTGAGAGCAGACCAGTTAAAGCTGAGAACACGATGGAATAAGTTGGTAATAGAGTGAAAAACAGTACTTCCACAATGGAATTTGAGTGAAAGTACAGAGCAGAGGAGGAAAGAGGAATAGAGTAGTTTAATTGAAATGTAAGTACGCCAGAATATAAATTTTGCTAACATTTATTGTAAGGCTGTCAGTACAAGAAGTGACGGTGATGTACGTTTCCTACAGGATGTGGGAGTTTCAAGTAGCAGATGATAACTCGGACAAAAATATCTGCAGGGTGTCTCCAACTGAAATTATTTGAGCTCAAGATCTTAGAACTTGTGGTGGAATTGGAGACAGTCTGACGTAAGGAGAGATGTTTCTAGAGCAAGAGTTGAAGAAGGTCGTCACCTCACTGAGAAATAGGGAGCTGGCAGTGGTAGAGTAAGGAGTGGTGATTATCCACAATTCAAGGAAAAGTGCTAGAGCTGAAACATTCAGAGCAAATGAACCTCTCTAACAAATCTGAAGCACTGGTTCCTTGTGGGGAGGATGAGGACTCTGGGCAGCATCAAATGGGTTACAATGGCACCAAGAAAAATGAGATGGCTCAAGGTAGTGGGTGGTAGATTAGCAATTCAGTTAGGAACAAGACTCAATAGTTAGAGAGCTATGTTTTTAATGCCAGACTGAGAGTCCTGGATACTTTGTTGTCACCCTAGTGTTAGGGTAAGGGATATTTTGGAAATACTGGAAAGGATTATGAAATGGAAGGCACAAGAGCCTGACACCTTGGCTCACGTAGGAGTCAATTATATAGAATAGGACAGGTTTGCAGTCTCATATAAAGAGTTTAGGCATTTAAACTATTAGGAAGCCAGTTTAGGATTAAGACTTCAAGTGTGACAATCTCTGGATTACTCTCCCAACCATGTGCTAGGATAGGGAAGGTTAGGAAGATTAGGGAGCTCAACAGGTAACTAAGGGGATGGTGCCAGGAATAAGGTTTATGTTTTTTGGGGCATTGGCAGCAGTTCTGAGGAAGATGAGAGCTATTCTGTAGGGATGGGCTACATATAAACAGGAAGGGAAACAATGAACTGATAAAAATGGATAAATAGGGACGTGAAGAGTAATTGAATCTAGGAAGGAAAGGGGTAATGAAAGTAACAGCGAACAAGTAGAATAGATTAGGTAAATTTACAAGTAAAAAAATTAGTAGAAAGGAAAGCATGCAGAATGAATAAAGGGAGAAGAGGAAAGTCAAATTGATCAGTTATAAGCAGGGAAAAGACTGAGATAAAGGAATGAGGTGTTAGCTTAGACAAAGAAAAGATCAAGAAGAAAGGAGCAGCATTAAATCTGAACAATAAAAAAATAAAGTACGTGTATTGCAATGCTCAGTGTGTGGGAAATAAACTGAGGGAATTAAGAGCAATTATGTCAGGAAGATATAGATTTAATGGCACTAACAGAAACTTAGCTGCAAACTGGGCAGGAGTGGAAAATAAACATATTGAATTATAATATTTTAGGAGGGATACAATAGTTAAGAAAGGAGTAGAAGTGGCAATATTAGTGCAGGAGCGAATACACACTGTAGAGGGTGGTTGGAAGTGGGTAGCGGTGTCCCACAGGGTTCTGTCCTGGGACTGCTTGTGTTCAATGTGTATGTCAATGATTTGGATACAGAGCTAAAGGGAATGTTATCCAACTTTGCAGACGATACTAAAATAGGAGATATAGTAAATAATTCTGAGAGCCGAAGAAAGCTGCAAGCATACATTTATAAGATGCTGGAATGGAGAAAACGTGGCAGATGAAATTCAATGTCAATAAATGTGAGGTGGTTCATTCTGGGTTTTATAAAAAAAAATGTTTCATTGGTGGAAAACAGGGTGGAAGAGTATTGGGATTTGGGAGTACAGGTTCACAAGACATTAATAACAATACTTCAAATGGATATTACTTTAAAGAAAGCTAACTAAATGCTAGGTTTTATGGCAAGAGGTGCAGAATCTAAAAGTCAAGATGTAATAGTGAATCTATATAAAATGTTAGTAAGATCACAGTTAGAGTACTATGTGCAATTTTGGGCCCCACACTATAGGAAGGATGTTAAACCAATAGGAAAAAGTACAGCACAGATTCATTAGGTTCTGACGAAGGGTTTCGACCTGAAACGTTAACTCTGTTTCTCTCTCCACGGATGTTGCCTGGCCTGCTGAGTTTTTCCAGCGTTTTCTGTTGTTATTTCGGATTTCCAGCATCCGCAGTATTTTGCTATCGTTTCATTAGGATGCTTCCTGGTATGAGGAAATACAAATACTAAAAGACTTCCAAAGTTCTGACGAAGGGTCATCGACCTGAAACGTTAACTCTGTTTCTCTCTCCACAGATGCTGCCTGACCTGCTGAGTATTTCCAGCATTTTCTGTTTTTATTTCAGATTTCCAGCATCCGCAGTATTTTGCTTTGGTTCCAAAATTGGGGCTGTTTTCTTTAGAACAGGGATGATTTGATAAAGGTCTTCAAAATTATGCTTGGTTGGGATAAAATCGATACAAACTGTCTATTTGCAGGGGTTGAAGGGTCATTTTTCCAGCACCATCTTTCCCATGATCCCTGGAGAAAGATGGTTGGGAATGAGCGGCCTTCAGGGCATAGGAAATAGAGAGGGAGGAAAAAATAAATCTAATATGAATTAAAGTTAGCTTTTGTCTTGCAACATAGTTGTATAATAGCAGATAATTGTTGTTGGAACCCATGAGTCTGGATTTTAACCAACTGCTAATATCAATGTTCATGTGGACGTAGGTTTCAACAGTGTGAATTTCACTGGAGAGCAGCTGCTTTAGTCACAGCTGATAACAGGAGAAGTTTCTCAGACACATACCATCACTGTCAGTTTGACGGCTGAATCTAAAAGTTACAGCTGTGACTGTAAGCACAAAGCTCGGGGCAGTTGGCAGTGATTTTTTTTTTGGAGAAGGCAAATAAGTCAAATAGTGACATGCATGACATGTTAAGTGATCCATTGAAGTATGGAGAAAAACACTGTTTGCCAAGGTACTTATTTTAATATTGTTATGCTCTTTCCATTTTTTGTTCATACACAATCTTAAAAAAAAGTATGTGGAGTCATCTATCAATCATCAGATATTGCCTTGGTCTGCTTTTATATCCTCCCTAAGTCACCAAAATAGATACTACTTGAGACTTCAACCCTTCCACCAAATCCCTGTAGATTCAAACAACAGAAAAACAGAATTAGTGAAAAACAATGTCACCAAAAATATTCACCTTTGTTACTTCCTCAAATATTGTAACGTGTGCCCTCAAACTACTTTGACAGTTCAGTTTGAGTAATAAGATTAGCATATTAAATCCACACTGATAGCCTCTTCATGCCAAATAAATTTCCTCTGAGGGTTCATGAAACAGAGTCAGGACCACCTGTATCGATGCTGATATTAAGTAAACAAAATAACTCCTAGCTGTTCACTTTAATCTGAAAGAACTGGCAGCAGAACTCTGCTTTACAAAGACATAGACCTAGAAATTGGTCTGTACAGCACCCATTTTCCAGGCTCTACTTGGACTACTAAGGCTCCAATATGGCAGGCAGGAAGCGTGCGCACATTTCCAGCCCGAAGTGCAATGCCCGCCATTTTGGGTAAGGACAAACAAGAGGCATCCTTTACCCATGCCTGTTTGAGGTCCCCCCTACAAGATTAGTTTTCCTTCAGGGAAACCAGTCCTAGGGATCGTCTGCAACAAAGAAGGTAAGTAACTAAAGAAGGAAGGACTGCTCCTCCTGACCCCACATTAAAGGACCCGATTGCCAAAAATGGGCGTGCCTGAATTTCTGGGCCATAAAGTCGACACTGATATATAGTTGGGCAAACCAATGTCTATGCAATTGTGCAGGCAAGTTGGTAACCATGTTTAGGACCTAACTCTGATTGTTCTTTCCACTCTGATTGGGTGAGAGTTAAACAGCCACTTTCAGAATTAAAGTAAAGATCCCTAGTTACAGCAGAAAACTGCGCAATCCAATGTAAAATTACTTGAGTGTGAAGACCTAAATTTAACGATGATGACTATGACTGAAATTAAGGTTAGTTATTTTAGCTAGGAGCTTCCATTTGCTTAAACTGATAACTTGTTATTAGTACCGTTAAGAGTCTTCCAGATGCAGTCATTTTCAGAAATATGTTAGATTTGTTTTTAAGACTGCGGCTGTTCCTTGAGGTGCTCAGAAAAACAGGTGCACTAATTTTAGTCAAATGCCGCACAGATCAACTCATCATCATCGCCATGACAAACACAGCAACCAGTTTGGTCAAATGCTGCAAGTTTGTCTGCATAATCTGTGGTGACCGTTTGTTTATAATGGCTTATGTCTCAGTTACTGATGGACAGAAGGTCATGTATAGCTACTCAGTAATATCTGTCTGCTTTAGCAAACAGAAAAAAATAGATTGTCATTGTGATGAGTAACTGGCCAAACAAACACAGACAGCCACAGATGCTGCTGCTCATCATTCTGTCATAACAGTGAGCAATATCTACTGCTCTAAAACTACTGGTTACGGAAATGTAGAAAGTGAAGTGCTCTAAAATTCTCAAAATTTGGAGAGTGTTCTACTTGCTGTTGCACTTGAGTATATTGGTTGTAGAGAGATACTGAATATAGTCTGCATAAAGCAGATGAGTTTCAATGCATTATTTATTGTCAACACAACATATGTAGTAACACCACTAGCCCATGATATTATGTTCAAGATCTACAAACTTAGACTGAAGGATTGACAAGCCAGAATCTTGTATTACCTCAACTTCTCATCATGTCACATTGTTAGCAAATTCTTACATCTTCATTAAGGTGATGCATATAACTGGACATAATACTAATGATTGCTGTTGTTCCAGCACTCGATTAGATCAAAATATTAAATTTTTTTCAATAGAATACATTTCATACTGTTAAAAATATAAATGTTGCCTTTTCATTAACTATGCAATACCTATTGCCAGCCAGGAGTGAGATATGAATGGTGATAGGCGAATTGTGTGACTCTGTTCCTAAATCAATGATGCAATATAAAGCCAGCCATTTTATTTAGCTAGTGTTGTGACAAAAGTTAACCCTATCGCTAAGATAAAGATGTCATAAGGGAATCATTTTTTGCTGAATTCTTGAATACTTGTTGGCGAGTTTTGCTGCAATACTATAGAAGAAACAGAGGGTAGCCAGAAATGTGGAAAGAGATAATCAGCAGGATACTCCTGGGTCAGTCTCACCATCCTTTGCTGTCTGAATAACTTGGACAAGGGCATAGTAAGTTTAATCTACAAATTTGAAGACAGACACAGAATAGAAGGCAGGGCAAATAATCAGAAACAATGCCACCAGATATAGTAAGATCTTCTAGTTAACTGGGCCCATGAGTGCTGGCTACAATTCATTGTAGATAAGTTCAACATCATTCATAGTGAAAGCAAGGGACCATAAGCTGAAGTATGTGTTAAGTGGAACAGTAGAATAACATACTGATCTGGAAAGAGATTGAGGTAACAATGACTAAATCTATGGCACCAACAGCATAGGGCTGGATTTTCATTGACCTGTGGAGTCGGGTTTGGAGGCGTGTGGGGGGTTAAAGTTGCAGATTCGGGGGTCCCGACCCCATCCCGCCCCCAGTATCAAAATCCAGCCCATAGTGTTTAGCTACATTTTTAAAAAAAGGCACATTGGGTTGTATTAACAGAGGAACAGAGAATTAATCTAAGGGATTTGTATTAATGTAAAATGTATTGATTGCGTAGTCCCATATAGAATGCTGTGTGCAGTTCTCATCTAACATTAAGAAGGATATTATTATTCTTGAGATGGTACAGAAGTAAGCAACAAATATGATTCTGGGTATCAGCAAATTAACTTATGAGAAAATATGAATGAGGTTGGAATTGTTTTCTTTGGAAATTAGATTTTGAAGTTTTCAACATTTTCATGATGGGAATTGAGAAAATTTATCACTTTGGTAAAGGGTTCAAATTATTATTATGTATTATTCTGGAGACTTAAATTCTTCTGTTCTCATTCTATGCCCCAGCAAGTTATCGCAGAGTAGATTTTATGAATTCTCCTGATCTCCTGCTGTAACTTTGGCAGAAACTCTGCAGAAATAGATTAACCAGCAAAAGGACAGTATCTCCAACAGTGCAACACTTCCTCAGTACTGCCCTGAAGCCTAAATTATCTGCTCAGGTCTTGGAGTGGGGCTTGAACCCATGTCCTTTGACTTAAGGTGAGAGTGCTATCACTGAGCTAAGGAGGTCCACATATAGGACACATTGGCCGGGATTTTGCTCACCTCGGCGGGTCCGTGGCGGGCGACGTCGGTGGTGGGTCCCTCCCACTCTGGAAAATTACTTTCTGTTGAATGGGCTTGATAAGCCCATCCAGCGTGTTTCCTGGCCTATTAGAGGAAGCGGTCTGGTGACGGCATTTGATGACGCGTCATCAGCCGGTTTCCTTAAAGGGACCATGTTCGATTTTATTTTGACATCTGTGCTGTCAGTGTTCTACAGCATTGAGGTGCTGCAAACACTGACGAGCACTGCACAGAGGTGCACGGCTGCACCCAGGCTCTGCCATGACTCCTTCCATATGCTTATGGAGGGAGTCGCAGCACGCAGGAAGGTCCTCTTCCTTTCCCATGGGTGGAAGAGACCTCCCCAGGAGACCAACATAGCCTGGTTGCACATTGCACAGGAGGACACAAGCAGGGATGTCATCAGGAGGACCAGGCTGCAGTGCCGCAAACCTTTCAATGATCTCAGTAGATCACGAAATGTTAGTGTAAAGCCACACTCAACATCATCCTGCTGTGCCTCTCATCACCTCCCCATCATTCTGCCTTCCCTACCCTACTACTGCACATCCTTACTCACACCAACATACCTTGCACCTCCACTGTCCCGCTCTATCTACATTATCACATCCCCATCTCACTAGCCACCCCTCACATTCACCCGCATCCTAGTCCAATCATACCAACTAACAACATACAAGGATAGCCACTTGGGGGTTTTATCCAATGTTCATGTAAAGTTTCTGTTAATGTGGCGTCAAACATTGAAATCTTTATTTTCAACACTTTGCGATCTTGGACAGATTTGTGTGCACCTTTGGAAGTGGCTTAGTGAGTTGCAGTGAATGGTGAGACATAACAGTACCCCCCTCAATGGTGATGAGTGTTAAAGGAATGGCTTGGGCATTGTCGAGCTGCTTTATGGTGTTGGTGTGGGGTGGTGCCAACCTGGCGCATCATGTGGCAGCCCAGGTGTACAGCATCAAGTGAAGCAAATCTGGTCATGGTGAGGTCATTCCTGGCCTCCCGGGCAGCAATGTGCTCAGGTGCTGATGCCCTGTGTCCTGTGCAGCATCAGTTGATTGCAGAGAAGGTTGGTGTTGTTGTTGGTGCTGCTAGTGTGCCTGGTGGTGCTGGTGGAATTCTGAGGACCAAGGTGAGAGAGTATAAAGGGCACCCATGTTGATAGAATAGATGGCAAGTAAAGTAGAGTTGACAGAAGCAATCTGTCAATGATAAGAGAGGTTGTTCCAATGAGGTGAGACTGGATAGAGGGTTTGCTCCAAACACTTGCAACCTGTAAAAAGCTCAATATGTGTTCCAAATGCAGTAAGCAACAGCTTCTGAGCTTGGAAAGTGAACAGCTGTGAGGTGGGAGCTTTTATAGCACATTTCAAGCTGTCAAGTAATCAGCTGATTCAATGGCAATTCATCTCCCACCTCAGCTTAACAGACGTGATCCCCGAGTAGCGAGGCCCCCATGGGCGAGCACGTAAAGTCAAAAGGTGAGCTCAAATGTATTCTTAATGATATCTAAACATGGTCATAATGAGCCTAATTGGGTCCCCGGCTGCTGCGTGTCGGGTCTGCTCAGCACTGACAGACCCTACATTGGGAAAGGCATGTGGCGACGGGTTCACAGTGGGGTCCCGACCCACGGTGAAAAAAAAACTTTCCCATCACCCGCCACCAATCTCGCCCACTGACCCCCTGGAAAATTCAGGCAATTATCATTGGGTGGAGATGGAGATGGGATCCAGATAGGTCTTAACATAGAAACATAGAAGATAGGAGCAGGAGTAGGCCATTCGGCCCCTCTAGCCTGCTCCACCATTCAATGCGATCATGGCTGATCATCCAAATTCCGAACCCTGTCCCTGCTTTCTCCCCATATCCCTTGATCCCTTTAGCCTTAAGAAATATATCCAACTCCTTCTTGAATATATTTAATGAATTGGCCTCTACTGCCTTCTGTGGTAGAGAATTAGACAGGTTCACCACCCTCTGGGTGAAGAAATTCCTCCTCATTTCTGTCCTAAATGGCTTACCCCTTATCCTTAGACTGTGACCCCTGGTTCTGGACTTCCCGACCATCGGGAACATCCTTCCTGCATCTAGTCTGTCCAGTCCTGTCAGAATTTTATAAGTTTCAATGAGATCCCCTCTCATTCTTCTAAACTCCAGCGAGTATAAGCCCAATCGACCCAATCTCTCCTCATACGTCATTCCTGCCATCCCAGGTATCAGCCTGGTGAATCTTCGCTGAACTCCTTCCATGGCAAGAACCTCCTTCCTCAGATAAGGCGACCAAAACTGCACACAATACTCAAGGTGTGGTCTCACAGCTGATGCAGGTGAAAGTTATGACGAGATAAGTAAGGCATCATAACCAAGATGTAGCAATTTTTGGGCTTAGTCTGGCTCAGGCCTCCTCCTGAGGTCCCCACCATCACAGAAGCTATCCTTCAGCCAATTCGATTCACTCCACGTGATATCAAGAAATGGCTGAGCACACTGGATACAGCAAAGGCTATGAGCCCTGAAAACATCCTGGCTATCGTGCTGAAGACTTGTGCTCCAGAACTAGCAGCACCTCTAGCCAAGCTGTTCCAGTACAGCTACAACACTGGCATTTACCCAACAATGTGGAAAATTGCCCAGGTATTTCCTGTCCACAAAAAGTAGGACAAATCAAATCCGGCCAATTACCGCCCCATCAGTCTACTCTCAGTCATCAGCAAAGTGATGGAAGGTGTCGTCGACAGTGCTATCAAGCGACACTTACTCATCAATAATCTGCTGACCAATGCGCAGTTTGGGTTCTGCCAGGACCACCTGGCTCCAGACCTCATTACAGCCTTGGTCCAAACATGGACAAAGGAGCTGAATTCCAGAGGTGAGGTGAGAGTGACTGCCCTTGACACCAAAGCAGCTTTTGACCAACTGTGGCATCAAGGAGCTCTAGTAAAATTGAAGTCAATGGGAATCAGGGGGAAAATGCTTCACTGGCTGGAGTCATACCTAGCACAAAGGAAGATGGTTGTGGTTGTTGGAGGCCAATCATCACAGCCCCAGGACATCGCTGCAGGAGTTCCTCAGGGCAGTGTCCCAGGCACAACCATCTTCAGCTGCTTCATCAATGACCTTCCCTCTATCATAAGGTCAGAAGTGGGGATGTTCGCTGATGATTGCAGTGTTCAGTGCCATTCACAACTCCTCAGATAATGAAGCAGTCCATGCCCGCATGCAGCAAGACCTGGACGACGTTCAGGCTTGGGCTGATAAGTGGCAGGTAACATTCGCGTCACACAAGTGCCCGGCAATGACTATTTCCAACAAGCGAGAGTCTAACCACCGCCCCTTGACATTCAATGGCATTACCATCACTGAATTCCCCACCATCAACATCCTGGGGGTCACCATTGACCAAAAACTTAATTGGACCAACCACATAAATACTGTGGCTACAAGAGCAGGTCAGAGGCTGGGTATTCTGTGGCGACTGTCTCACCTCCTGACTCCCCAAAGCCTTTCCACCATCTACAAGGCACAAGTCAGGAGTGTGACGGAATACTCTCCACTTGCCTGGATGCGTGCAGCTCCAACATCACTCAAGAAGCTCAACACCATCCAGGACAAAGCAGCCCGCTTGATTGGCACCCCATCCACCACCTTAAACATTCACTCCCTCCACCACAGGCGCACCGTGGCTGCAGTGTGTACCATCTACAAGATGCACTGCAGCAACTCGCCAAGGCTTCTTCGGCAGCATCTCCCAAACCCATGACCACTACCACCTAGAAGGGCAAGGGTAACAGGCACATGCGAACACCATCACCTGCAAGTTCCCCTCCAGGTCACACACCATCCTGACTTGGAAGTATATCGCCGTTCCTTCATCGTTGCTGGGTCAAAATCCTGGAACTCCCTCCCTAACAGTACTGCGGCTCACCACCACCTTCTCATGGGCGGTTAGGGATGGGCAATAAATGCTGACCTTGCCACCGATGCCCACATCCCAGGAACGAATAAAAAAGACATTGAAGCCAAACAAAGCACTGGTTTGTCATCTTTCAGTCATCAGAGATCAAAAACCATACATTCATCACGAGATTTTTACTTCAGGCAATACAAAGAGTGACATATTCTTTTATAAAACTACATATTTTAAGATTTGTAGTAATGGGAAATTTGTTTTTGAGGCAGATATATCAACTTATCTGCAAATCTGATGACTGCACTTTGACCAAGTTCCATTTTGACCTTCACATATTTAATGCTGGTATAGCCAATTCTGCAGTTCTAGCTACATGACTTTTATCAGTCCTTACTTACTGCATAGGACAGGATTCTGTTTTATTTGTGATGCCTCAATGGGCAAATAGCCTACTGACACAAATGTCTACAGACACACAATGGCCACTTGGAAAAGATACAAAAGGGCTGCTGACACCTGTAGAACTGTTTCCTAATGTAAGTTAGTACCTTCAGGAAAGGAGGAGAAAAGAGGAAAAATTATAATTGGAGTATTGGCTGTAAAGTGTTTTATACTGTAATTTCTGAATGAATACTTTTTGTCACACCTTTTTGTATTGCCATGTTTATTTTGATGTTTTGTCGTTTAAATCTGTGATTTAGCAGTTAGTAACCAGAATATGCTATTAAGATGTCATGACTTGCTTAACAATAATTTTCTGTCCCTTTTAGACATGCCCTGAGAGAATGTTAGAATTTTAGGAAACATTTTAGCCAGAATAAATCCCATGCTGCATTCCTAATCGACATGCATATACTGAAATTATTCTAGTTGTGTTAAAATAATTTCAAATGATTAAGAAAGTGTAAAGATGTAAGATGATTCCTCCAGACTCAAGGACAACTTTCTTGCCCCTACTAGAAGCTATACTGACTATTTGAAATGATTACATTAATGTTTGTTCAGCTTCCTCCCAGCATGAGCTTGACCTACAGCTCCAAGCCACTTCCCTCATCAATGCTCACACATTTCAACACAAATATGTTTTTAAATGATCCACGCTAATAGACTTGAAGTCAATACCAATTCTTTATATAATGGTTTAATTTTTAATTCTGGGCAAGACCTGCCCTCCTTTGAAAGCAAGTGTTGGCGGTAAAATAGAATAGTAGAGGCAAAAACATTAGGAATGTTTGAAATACAGCTAGATATTAGAATACTAGAAGGATGAGCTGTGAGAGGCTGAATGGCCTTTTCTCATTATTAACTTTTTATATTCTTGTGTTTCCCAGGAATATATATGGGGGCTTTTTTAATGGAGTGTATTTTTTTATCCTTTACCAATTTTCTCCCCATGGTTATCAAAATATCATTTGACTTGTAACCTTTTAATAGCCACAAAATAATCTCAATCACACATCCCTGTAGCGGATTCATGCCACAAAAAGTGACGCTCAGTGCCATATTGTTGTCTTTCTATAGTATGATGATCAACTTCAGTTGAAGCAGTAAATTTCCAAATATTACTAACTGAATCTATATAATAAATAACATTTACAATAAATGTCTTGTATACTTAAGACTGTTTATGTCATAAGAAAGAAATAATTACTTGGAAATTGAAAATCAGTAAGAAAATAATAAGATGCTATTATTTGGCAGCACCAGTAATAGTATAGCTGATGAATTAAGCAATAAAGTGAATACCTACTTTATGATTCAGTGGTGATCAGTTTCTTTTATTTTGGACACTTTTTTAACTTGTTGTCCGAGTGACAATGGTAACTTGGTCACATGTGGCTCCTAGTGGTGAGTTAGGGAACTACATTTATAGATTGTAATGTGAGAAGTGCATACGGTGTCATAATGTAATCTTATTCAGTCACTGATGATAACTTTTTGAAGATTGTACTCCATTATATAGCGAAATGGCAGGAATATTAAATAATTATTTTGCTTCCGTATTTACCAGGGAGACGGATCAGGTGGACATGATATGAAGATGAGAATAGAAATGATATAACTGCATTTAAAATAAAAAGAGAACTATTAAATAATCTAATCAAAGTGAAAAACCCCATGTCCAGATGGATTGCATCCGCACATTTTAAAATAATCTAGGAAGAGATAGCAGAGGCACTGTTATACATATTTAATAATTTGTTAGAAAATGGTGTAGTGCCAGAGGACTGGCGGATAGCTAACATTATACCTATATTTAAAAAGGGAGATAGAACATGTCCAGGGAACTATAGACCAGTCAGCTTAACATCGGTGGTTGAAAAAATAATGGCACTCCTACTAAAGAAGAAAATAGAAAAACATCTAGAAACCAAAAATATAACAATGAATAGTCAACATAGTCAAAAGGGAAAGACTTGCTTGACCAACCTCATTGAATTCTTTGAAGAGGTAAGAGAGAGAGTAGACAATGTAGTAGAAGTAATATATCTAGATTTCCAAAAGGCCTTCGATAAGGTACCATATAATAGACTAATGAATAAAGTCAGAGCATGCGGAGTTAGGGGACAATTAGCAGAATGAATAGCTAGCTGGCTGAAAGACAGAAAGCAGAGAGTACGGGTATAGGGTAGCTATTCAGAGTGGCAGAAGGTGGGAAGTAGGGCCCCACAAGGATCAATGCTGGGACCACTGTTGTTCACAATTTATATTAACGATTTAGACTTTGGAATCAAAAACACAATTTCTAAATTTGCAGATGACCCAAATTGGGAGGGATAGTCAACACTGAGGAGGACTGCAACAAATTACAAGAAGACATTAATAAACTTGCAGAATAGACATATAATTGGAAAATTAATTTCAACATAGTTAAGTGTGAGAATCTGAATGGTGTAAAGAAGCAAAGGTTTCTCGGAGTACAAATACACAAATCACTAAAAGTTCGACGCAGGTCAATAAGGCCATAACAAAAGCAAACCAAGAACTAGGGTTTATTTCTAGAGGGGTAGAATTGAAAAGTAGAGAAGTTATACTAAACTTGTATCGAACCTTGGTTAGACCACACTTGGAGTACTGTGTACAGTTCTGGTCGCCATATTATAAAAAGGATATAGAGGCACTGGACAGGGTGCAAAAAAGATTTACAAGGATTGATGTAAGCTCCCAAAGTGCGGACCCAGTGATATACAAGGTCGACGCTACTGAGCTTGTTGGAAGAAAGACTGACCAAGTAATTGAAGTCACAACGGTTTATTACAGGCCTGGGGAGAACCTCTCATGTCGCTTACATGAGTACAACTCCACCGAGCTAATGAAAACACACATATTTATATCCAATCAGGTTTAAAAGTTACACACAATGCTAGGTCTAAAAACACATTACTCGTTTTACAAATATTTCTGTCTTGCCTTTACAGAGATCCAATTAGGTTTAAAAGTTACTTGGTCAGCAAACATTTCTGTCTCGCCTTATGGGGATCTCGTTATCCGAGGGTGGCTGTAAAAGTTACATACAATGCTATCTGTAAATCTCGTTGAAGGAGGCAGACTCCGAAAGCTTGTAAGGTGTTGTGTGACTTGAAACAAATCTCGTTGAAGGCCTGGCTTTCTGCAAATGAGTCATGCCCGAATTGCCCTGGTTATATCCAATTTTTAATATCTTACTTCAATTCCCCCCTTTTGACCTATTGGACAACTGTTCCAATACAGGTCAACATGTATTCCTATTGCCTGGTGTCTGCCTGAGCGTGCACTCTCTGGCCTTCTACCAGTCTAGGTTATACATGGGTATGACATAAACCAATTTATAAGCCGGTTTCACCCCACGCGGTATATGTGGACTTATTATTTTCTTGTCTTGGTTCTATGTTGCCATCCCCGGGGCCCAAGAGCCCTGCATCAATGGTTTGGGCTTCTGGTTCGAGCTCGTCCTCCATTCCCTCGGTGGGTGCGTGACGTGTCCTTTCGAGACTGTCATCACTCACCAATCCTGTTTCTGCCACTCCCGTCTTACGGTTGGCCGGCCTGGTTATTAATTACCATGTCCAATTCATCCCTTGTAATTTTAGGGCTATAGATCGGGTCTTACACCATCATGGCTTTACCTAATCTTTGAGCAGCAAGAATACACAGTATATTGTAATAACAATCACGAGGAATATCATTATGCTTTGCACCACTGAGGCGCCCAACGTCCCCGACCATCCTGACCCCCAATCACCAAAATATCATTTCCGGTGTTATATAGGCCATATATAAGCAGATACTTGATTATCTTCCTTTTTGTCAGCCGTCCCTTCTTCCGTCGTTCTTCTAATTTGTCCTGTGGAAATACAAGGCTGGTCGTCACCAGCAGTTAGTTATTCCATTCTTACTACTTTGCCAGTCTCCCAGATCTATTGAAACATACAGACCACGAAGAATGTTACTATCATAATGCAACAGGATCATATTAACGCGAATACAAGGATGTCCTGTCCCTTTGGACCCTATGCAAATAATCCTTGCTTTCCTTGTACAATATGATTTCTGGGTTATTCATCAGCTTCTTTGTATAATTTTAATTGTGTCCAGTGTTTCCATCTTCCCTTTCCAGTGCCGTGCAGGTCTATGCATGCACAAGTGTCGCTGGTCATTAATACCAAATAGGGTCCTTCCCACCGGGGCCGTAACCCAGGTTTTATTGGAATTATTCTAGACATTACCTGACTTCCCACCCCAGGTATGACTTTCTTTTGTTCCTCGGTATCCCTCTCCAGATCCTTGATTATCTGCTGGTCTCTAGCCTCCTGTCTCAGCCCGTGCAGTTCCGCACATAATTGCTTTATGAACCTTCTGATTCTGTCCTTTAAAGGTCCCACATCTTCCCCTCCGGTCACTACTCCTTCGGGAAGCGCCATTGCCCGTCCCGTCATTAATTCAAAAGGGGTCAGTCCGGTGGTGCTATTTGGTGTGGCCCTTAGTCTCATTAGGATTGTGGGTAACAGTTCCGCCCATCCCTGCCCCGTCTCCACAATGGCCTTTGTGAGAGATCGTTTTAAGGTCTGATTCATTCGTTCCACCATTCCTGAACTTTCGGGATGGTAAGGTATATGAAATTTCTGCTTTACGCCCAACAGGGCGCAAGCCTCTTTCATTACCTTTCCGGTAAAGTGTGTTCCATTATCTGAATCTATTTGTAATGGGACTCCCCACCGGGGTATTATTTCTTCTGCCAAGATCCGGGCCACTGTACTGGCGGTACAGTTTCGGGTGGCAAAAGCTTCCACCCACCTTGTGAATTGGTCAATTATTACCAGACAGTAGGTTTTTCCTTTGCTTTTGGTTAATGGTCCTGTAAAGTCTATTTGTAGTTTCTCCCAGGGTCCCTTGGGTCTTGGCTGTCTACCCCATTTTACCTTTACTGGTTTTCCGGTGTTACATTGCGCACAAATGTGGCAATCCTTACTATACTTCCTTATACTGCTTGATAGTCCGGGCCACCACCAGCATTGGCCTATGTTATTTATCATTCGGCTGGCCCCTGTATGGGCTTGTCCGTGATACAACCTCATTAGTTCCTGTTGGATACACTCCGGTGCACAGACCCGTCCCTCCTTCCTCCAGACCTTATCTCTGGATAGCATTACTCCCTTCTTTTCCCAAATGTTCAGCTCAGGTTCTGGTATGCCTTGATGTAACTTAACAATATTATACTCAAGGGGTATTAATGGGACTGGGGCTCCCCCTATCGGTGTTACATTGCCACAGGGCGCCTCCGTCATAACCTTGGCGGCCAGGTCTGCCGCTCTGTTACCTTGTTCTTGTGGAGTTTTTCCTTTGGTGTGCGCTTTAACCTTTATTACTGCTAACTCCGTTGGTCCGCGCGCGGCATTCACCAAGGACTTTACTACGCCCAGGTGTTGGATGGGGGCTCCCCCAGAGGTGATGTACCCCCTCCTACTCCATGCGGCCATATAATCATGTACTATTCCGAAGGCGTAGCGGCTGTCGGTATATACATTAACCCTTTTTCCCATAGCCAGTTTCAGGGCTTCCGTTAAGGCTGTTAGTTCTGCGACCTGGGCAGATTTATCCCCTGGGAGAGTTCCGGCTTGTAACACCATCCCTTCCCCATTTACCACCGCCCAGCCTGTCCTCGGCTTTCCCTGTACATATTTTCGGGATCCATCTACATATAACTCCAAGTCCGCTTCGGCCAAGGGTATTTCTTTTATTTTGTCTAGGTCATTTTCTGGCTCTTCCTCATTCATGCATTGGTGGTCCTCTCCTTCCATGATCATCATGGAGGCTGGGTTCTGCCCCATATCCCTGACTATCTGTATTGACTTGTCTTTGGGTAATAGTACCGCCTCCCAGGCTGCTCGTCGAGCATTTGAGACAGACTTCAGTCGTCCCGTATTAAGTAATTCTACCAGGGTGTGCTGGGTGTGTAGTACAATATCTCCGGTCATTATAATCGGTTCACTGACCTGTACTGACCATCTGGCACAGTCTATAGCGGCCACGCAGCGGGGCATACCTGCCACGATGGGGGATCGTCTAGTGGAATAGTAGGCCACCGATCTCATGTTTCCTCCGTGCTCCTGGGCTACTACGGCGCTATAGTGTCCCTCATGATTGTGACAGAATATATGATAGGGTCTCTCTTGATCAGGTAATCCTAACGCGGGGGCGGCGGTCAGGGCTTGTTTAAGTTTGGTAAATGCTTCTTCCTGAGTGGATGTCCACCCGATGGGTTCTCCTGCTGCCCTACCCCCCTTTGTTAATTCATACAGAGGCGCGGCCATGTGTGAGAAGCCTTCTATAAAGTTCCGGCTAAAGTTAAAGAGACCGAGTACCTGTCGTACTCCTCTCACGTTTATGGGCCTTGGCATTTGGCTGATTGCCTCCTTCCTTTCCTCTGGCATAGCCCTTTTTCCCATACTGACCCTATACCCGAGGTATGTGACTTCCAATTTTCCTACCTGGGCTTTGGCTGGGTTTGCTTTAAAACCCGCCTCCCGTAGGGTTGAAAAGACCTTTACCAGGGCCCCCTTATGTCCCACTTTCGTTTCTGACGCTATTAGGAGGTCATCCACGTATTGTAAGAGGGTACTATTTTCACCCTCTAAGTCTAGGTCTTCAAGAGCTCTGGCCATGTGGCGGTGAAAAATGGCTGGACTGTTATGGAATCCTTGTGGGACCCGTGTCCATGTATACTGTTTGCCGCCTATTGTAAAGGCGAACTTTTCCTGTGATTCCTCATGCAGGGGAATGGACCAGAACCCGTTTGCGATGTCTAACACGGTGAATATTTTGTGTTCTGGTTTTAAACCGTTAAAGATAGTAGCTGGGCTTGCTACAATTGGATATTCCTTTGGGGTCACTTTATTTAAGGCTGTGTAATCGATTGTAAGTCGATATGACGCATCAGGTTTCTTTACGGGCCATACTGGAGAGTTAGTGCCGGACACTGTTTCTCGCAGAATTCCCTGTTTCACGAGTTCCAATACTATACTCCGTACGGCTGTCTGGGCCTCCACTTTTAGGGGATATTGTTTATTTATTTATTTATTTCTTTCTTTTTCGGCCAGAAGGACTTGTCCTTCACCCAGTGTTAAAACAACCTGTTTAACTACTTCTTAAGAGCCGCACCTCGTGGGCCTACCGGGTTTCTAAACCCTTGTTTGTTTATTTTAAAAACTCCCCGTTTTAACTACTACCTAAGTTTACTTTTCGGCCAGAAGGACTCGTCCTCCACCGTGTTAAAACTCCCCGTTTTAACTCCTACTTAAGTTTATTTTTCGGCCAGAAGGACTCGTCCTCCACCGTGTTAAAACTCCCCGTTTTAACTCCTACTTAAGTTTATTTTTCGGCCAGAAGGACTCGTCCTCCACCGTGTTAAAACTCCCCGTTTTAACTCCTACCTAAGTTTACTTTTCGGCCAGAAGGACTCGTCCTCCACCGTGTTAAAACTCCCCGTTTTAACTCCTACTTAAGTTTACTTTTCGGCCAGAAGGACTCGTCCTCCACCGTGTTAAAACTCCCCGTTTTAACTCCTACCTAAGTTTACTTTTCGGCCAGAAGGACTCGTCCTCCACCGTGTTAAAACTCCCCGTTTTAACTCCTACTTAAGTTTACTTTTCGGCCAGAAGGACTCGTCCTCCACCGTGTTAAAACTCCCCGTTTTAACTACTACTTAAGAGCCGCACCTCGTGGGCCTATCAGGTTTCTAAACCCTTGTTTTCCGGTACCGCAGTCCGGCAGTGTTAACCGCCTTCAATTAAAGGTGTCTTTCTTTTTATAGTTCTTTTGTACGACAATCTTACTTAACGTCTCGCCAGCGATTAACCTCTAATTTTACAGGTGGTAATTTAAACGTACTCACCCGTCTTAGGTTATCGCTGTCCGAGAGTTTTGTTCAGATCGCGCATCCCATCCTCGTCGCCAATTGATGTAAGCTCCCAAAGTGCGGACCCAGTGATATACAAGGTCGACGCTACTGAGCTTGTTGGAAGAAAGACTGACCAAGTAATTGAAGTCACAACGGTTTATTACAGGCCTGGGGAGAACCTCTCATGTCGCTTACATGAGTACAACTCCACCGAGCTAATGAAAACACACATATTTATATCCAATCAGGTTTAAAAGTTACACACAATGCTAGGTCTAAAAACACATTACTCGTTTTACAAATATTTCTGTCTTGCCTTTACAGAGATCCAATTAGGTTTAAAAGTTACTTGGTCAGCAAACATTTCTGTCTCGCCTTATGGGGATCTCGTTATCCGAGGGTGGCTGTAAAAGTTACATACAATGCTATCTGTAAATCTCGTTGAAGGAGGCAGACTCCGAAAGCTTGTAAGGTGTTGTGTGACTTGAAACAAATCTCGTTGAAGGCCTGGCTTTCTGCAAATGAGTCATGCCCGAATTGCCCTGGTTATATCCAATTTTTAATATCTTACTTCAAGGATGATACCAGAACTGCAAGGTTATACCTATCAGGAAAGGATAAACAGGCTGGGTCTCTTTTCTCTTGAAAAGAGAAGTCTGAGGGGTGACCTAATAGAGGTCTTTAAAATTATGAAAGGTTTTGATAGAGTAGACACAGAGAGAGTGTTTCCACTTGTGGGGAAGAGCAAAACTAGAGGCCATCAATATAAGATAGTCACCAAGAAATCAAATAGGGAATTCAAAAGAAACTTCTTTACCCAGTGAGTGGTGAGAATGTGGAACTCGCTACCACAGGGAGTGGTTGAAGTGAATAGTATAGATGCATTTAAGGGGAAGCTAGATAAGCATGTGAGGGAGAAGGGAATACAGGGTTATGCTGATAGAGTTAGATGAGGAAAGATAGGAGGAGGCTCGAGTGGAGCATAAACGCCAGCATGGACTGGTTGGGCCGAATGGCTTGTTTCTGTGCCGTATATCCTATGTAATTATACATGGGACCTAATCACTTCATTTATTAATGACAATTCCTTGCCAGGTGCAAAGTTAAAATATTTATTATTAAAGTTGATAAATAAAGTAGAGGTGCTACTATGTTATTTTATTTAAATTACAAAGTATCACTGAATACTACACTATAATTGCCAAGATTGAAATAGTAGTATTGTAAGTCTGGGGGTGATTTTGCCAATGGGGGCATGTTGAAGGCGGGACTGCTGCTTGTCGGGTTTCAGTCCCGCTTCCATCGACGTCTGGCCAACCCACGCTATTTTCCCTTGATTGACCTTGTTAAGCCCGCCCAGCAGGCTTAGCAGACCAATTAAGGGAAAGCCGGTGACAGAGAATGTATGGCGTTTCATCTGTCAAAAATTGTCATCATTTGAAAGCTTTGAGAAGCTGTCAAACACTGACATTCTCTGTTGTTTGGTGAGTTCTTGTACTCAAGGCTCACCAAACCTATTTCCTGAGCAGAAATCAGATGGCTGTTGCATCGGAGAATGCAGCAGACATTCTGTCATCTCTGCCGTGGAGATGCCGGAGCCTGCGCATCCCCAATGATTGAAGCCTGCAGGAAGAAACAAAGGTAAGTAAACTTTTTCTAACACTTTTCACTCACCTCACATACTTACCTCTCCACACTTGCACCCATCAGTCACCTCCACAGCGGACTTTTGCACCCCTCTCACCCCTGCAGACCCACTCCTCGCCTCACTGACCCTGGCGGGGTTTCCTGACGTCGGGAAGCCCGCACTTCTGTTGGAAAAATGGGGATAATCCTCTTAACTGCCTGTTAACTACCTGTTAACAGGCAGTTAAGTGGCTGTAATCCCCTTCCCGCCTCGAGGAGACGGAACCCGGCGCGGGTCGGGTACCCGCCTCCTGGGAAGATGGCACGGAGGCGGGTTGGGGGCGGGAAGGGTACCCGCCCCCAGATTCTGCCATTTTCCCGGCAGTCCCGCCTCCAAACCCGCCTCCCCAGGGCTGGCAAAATCGCCCCCTATATCTTCCTAATTATATTATTCCAATCCAGGAAATACATATAATTTTGAACTCCTATATCTTATGTTTTGTGTCAGAGAAGATCTTTTTAATACAAAAAGAAAATACTGCAGATGCTGGAAATCTGAAATAAAAACAGAAAATGCTGGAGAAACTCAGCAGGTCAGGCAGCATCTGTGAAGAGAGAAACAGAGTTAACGTTTCAGGTCGATGACCTTTCGTCAGAACTGGAAAAAAGCTGGAAATGGAACAGATTTTTAAGCAAGTGTAGAGGCTGGGAAAGCGGGGAGGGGATGAAAGAACAAAAGGGAAGGTCTGTGATAGGATAGAAGGCGGAAGAGGTTAAGAGACATTAAGAGATATTCAAGGTAAAAGGAGGTGGTAATGGGACAGGTTAAGAAACAAAGGATGGCTCTAGATGAAGTGTGAATTGCGCTGGCAGAATGAAAGACAGCTGCCAGGTGGGGGAGAAGAAAAAAAGACAGACAAAGAGTGTGGATAAAAAATATATATATATATATATGATAGGAGCCGAGGTTATGATCTGAAATTGTTGAATTCTAGTTTTGTCCAGAAGGCTGTAAAGTGCCTAATTGAAAGATGAGGTGCTGTTCCTCGAGCTTACGCTGAGCTTCCGTGGAACAATGCAAGAGGCCGAGGACGGTGAGGTCTGAGTGAGAGTGGAGCAGTGAATTAAAGTGACAGGCGACCGGAAGCTCGGGGTCCCCCTTACGGACTGAACGGAGGTGTTCCGCAAAGCGGTCACCCAATCTGCGTTTGGTCTCCCCAATGATCTCCCAAGATCTTTTTAATGTTTTGGGTCAGATATGATCCTTTTAAGTGCAGCCACTGGATTTAGACACTTCTCTGAACTGAAAAGCGTCGCTAGTTTCCAAAACCTGAGACTATTTTAATTTCCCCCCCTTATTTTGTAAGGAGGGTTCTGCTTGTTTTGAAAACAATTTTCTGCATTTTCAGAAAGTGCGTTGCTGAGTAAATGGTGCTCCATGTCTTATTTTCAAAAGAATAAGTTTTCTTAAATGGCTCACTTGCAGGAAAATGACTTACACCTGTATCAACTTTGAGTAAATTGTCCTTCAAGCACAAGAAGGCGGTCTGTCTCCACAGACACATTACTTAAGAAGACTACCATTGCTATTACCCTGCTGCAAAGGAGAAGCAATAAAGGACAACAGCAAGACTAAAAGGATAAAAATATTATTTATCATGTATGAGCAGCTCAAGGAAAATGTGGAGAGCAATAAACTATGCTGTACCTGTAACTGACCAACAACTGTTGCAGTCACTTTTCATGCCGTATGCCTTTCCCAGATTTTGACATCTGATTCATAAAGCAGTCTTCTATCTAAAAGGCAGATTCAGATATTAGTTTCTCAATAACTAAGTGGCATCATCGGCATACTTTGTACAACAACAGACTTTACTACTGTCTTGGAAGCAATCTTGACTGCACACATTTTGCTTTCTGAGCTCTTTTATTGAGCAAAGCCATCTTTTAATGTACAAAAATAAGTCCATTCAATGTGCATGTGCTTTGCAGTATCAACTGTCAAATTACAAGCCTAGTTTTATCAGGTCTTGTAAATTTTAGCCAACCTTTACTTACCTGCTGATTTATTCGATTTTTTTTATTTCTGGTGGGCAGCTATAATGTCAAGACTAGCTGATTCCTTCAGTTTTAACTCGATCATCTCGACAGAAATATTTGATTCGCACTTGAAGGGAACCAACATTTAAAAAATGCAATTCAGATGAATTTACTATGAAAAGTCGGTAAATACTTTGGGGGAAAAATTGAGTCGCACCCCCTTTGGGGTGCTAACTTCGCCATGGCGCTACTTTTAGCGCCCCATAAAAATTAGCGCCCCTGTGCTGGAAATTGAGTGGTTGCACCCCAAGAGGGAAGCGGGGCACTACTGGAAGTGCCCCGCATCCCTCTTGGGGCGCTGCGAGTCAATATTGTGGCGCTGCAGCATGTCGCACCGCGGTATTGCAGGCCTTCCTCCCCTTCTTAAAGGGGAGGGGCCTTGCGTAGCACGAACCAGGGCCCAGCTGGGCCCCCGGGGATCAGGAGTGCCGGCAAAAGAGCCCGGCACTCAAGAGAAGTACCGGGTTCTTGGAGTGCAGCTGGCACTTCGCGGGGGTGTGGCTTCACGGGGGCCGGGGACAGCAACGGGGGCAGGTGCTGGCAGGCGGCCAGCAACAAAAATGGCCGCCTGCCACCTCCCCTTTAACTAGCGCCGCCCCGGCCGCAGGTACTCCCCCCTGACCCCGTCGGACATAGCGTCTGCCGGTAAATCAAGGGGCGCTACTGAAGATCGCGGCCGGAGCGCGAGCGGGGCGCTGCACACGGCGATGATGTCATTGCTGGCGGCGCAGCGCCACAGGACGCTACCAGTTAGCGCCACCGCTAACCTCCCGCTGAATTTTGCGGAAGGCGTGGGCAGCGCCGCACCCAGGCGCTAGTTGCTTTGCACCCCATTAGCGCCCTCTTAAGGCGCTAACGGGAGGTGCAAACTAACTGAATTTTTCCCCCTTTACAAAATAATTTATCATACAGTAAAGATAAATTAATTGTTTTCAAATAAATAATAGTAAATGGTATGAGAGGGACATCACCAGACTAGGCTAACTGTTCCATAAGGGCCAGATTATGCCTTTTCAATGCATAAGCAACAAATGCCATCACATCTTTATATGATCTATAATGTTTGCTAAAAAATAAATTACCTCAAAGACCCAAATTTAAATGCAAACTGACCTTCCCTTCAATTATATATCCATTCCCTGATAAGCCTCATGTTTAACCACTCTTTGAAGGGATAATTACGAGTCCTAGCCCTTTTTGGGCTACCCCAGATCAGGCGTATTCCCCAGACGTTCACCTTCAACTAAAGTTAGCGGATCCAAATCCTAGAGACGCTTAATTGGGTCTAAAGGTTCAGACTATCTCTCCCTAAAGGAAAGGAACGGCCTGAAGATGTTACCATCCTCCGGATAGCACTTTTAACAAGTTTAACTAGACTGTAACCTTCCAGATATTATGAGGGTCCGAAAAACCCCCAGAATTCTGCAACTCCTTACAAAAGAGTATACAGAAATACTCTGAGACAATTTTTAAAAAATATAGATTTATTAAAGAACCGACATGTAGTTAACAGCTTTTGATTTCAATCGCAACTTTAACAGTCTAAAATACAAATAGCTTACATTTCTTATCAGAGATCCTTATTCTCAAATCTTAACTTCATTACATTTCCACACTTCTACTTGTTCTTAATCCAGAATATCCACCAAAATCAAATACCTTGATTACCCGAGACTCAAAGAGTTGTAGGCCTACAGAGTGGTTCTGAAGATGAGAATCGCTCTGCCCCTTCCCAGCGACTTCTCCTCTCTATCTGAAAAGCTCTATTTTTATACCTTTTTTAGTGGTTTATCCTTTGAAGTTTTCTGCTGATGTAAGCTAATTATCTCTAGTGATTCTTTATTGAATTCTTTTCTATTCCTACTGTCATTTCAGCTGCCAACTTTGAGAATCCTGTCTGCTGTATAGGTGTTTCAAAAACTTATCATAAAATATGGTATAACAGATTTATCTATTTGATGCCATTCTTAGGAAGGTTTTCCATTGAATTGTTAAATCACTTTAGCTGCTTGTATTACAGACGTCGTGTCTCCTAACTGTTCCATTTTTAATACAAACACAATGGGCTGGATTTTGATACTGGGGCGGGTTGGGGTCGTGTCGTCCACTTTTCGTGTTATCCACCCGACTGCAATTGGATGTGGGAGATTGATGCGATTTTCACCTAATTGGGCAATTGAGTTCCAGCATGACCCAATTAGTGTTTTCAGTCTGAAAGTCACCTCTGATGATGTCATCATTGCTGCTGCATTGTAGGTCTGCAAAGACTGCCTGGCCTTTGCTGTGAGAGGACCTGGATGCAAAAGAGAGAGAGAGAGAGAGAGAGAGAGACTTTGCTGTGAGAGGACCTGAAGGCAAAATGAGCAGCAGCAGCCCTAGGTCTGCTCCCAGATATTTTTCCTACTACTCCATTGTAATAGTGGACCTGCAGCTGATAGTCAGCTTTCGAAATGTGTTACTGCCAGGTTTCACAATCGAAGTTCAGAACCGGCGTGCCTCACGTAGAACAAGGGTTAAAATCACAAAGTCCTTTCAAAATGGCATTATAGAGCCAATTTAGTGCTTGTTAAGGGCCTTAACAGCCTATCCCACCTCTTAAAGGCGGGACGGAGTTCGGACCAGCAGATATGATTTAATGAAAATTGCGTGGAGGCGGGATGGAGGCGGACTTGTGCCCGCTCGCCAGTTTTCGCAATTTTAACCCCCCACACACCTCCAAACCTGCCTCCATGGGTCAATGAAAATCCAGCCTAATGTGATTGCTTGGTGTCATCTATTGATATTATATCTTCAAAGTGTTCTGTTTGTACCTTTTATCATTTGTAAATCAAAAACACTTCAACCAGGGTGTTTGTTTTCCTAGCCATCTTAGTTGGTTATATATATATATATAATCGTGTTTCCTGTTTCATTTGATGTTACTTTTACAAAGGCACATGGTTTTTTAATGTTCTGTGTTCTCTGTTCCAAGTGTTAGCTTTTAACACTTTACTTGGGTATTGCTATTGTTTTGGTTCCAAACCACAGACTCCTTGGAAGAAACTCTTTGCTTTTTCAATGAGGCTATTGTGTCAGTGTCAATACCCAATCTTTATCTCAAAAGCCTGTATGGTGTTTACAACTTTTGTGTTAACACTTCATCTTATCTCAGAAGCTTGTGTTCTGTTTGCGGCTTATGTCGTTGAGGCTTTTAGATTTTTAACCCCAGTTTGTCTTGTTTTAATAAAATCAGAATTCTGTTCATAGGATGGTGTATTTTTCTGAATAGTTTTGGCTCATTCCTTTACATCTTTGCCTTGTTCCATGCTTTCGAAGCCTACTCATAATTGAGCGAGTCCTCATCTCCCTTAGTGCGCAAAGGCTAGCACAGTTTCTATTGGCTGCAAGAAGGTGCTCGTGCCTCTGTTGTAGAAGAGTGCAGCCCTCCCCAACATAAGGATAAAGCATTCATGACATTTAGCCTCTGCTTAGGACTGGGAAAATACTAGGTAGTGTGGATAGTCAGGAAGAATTGTCTTTCAAAGTGGTAACACCTCTTCAAATGCAAATAACATTGCTGATCTGAAACCCATTGTTGAGATATTGCCTAATGACACATTCCAAACTGTTTGTTGGTGTACATTTATTACATTGTGCATCTTCAACAATACCAGAAAATGTAGCTGTTGGTCTATTTTAATGTATTTTAAAGGTTTCATGTCAGATGTAATTGTATTGACAAAAGGGTAAAGCTTTTACTGGGAATGTACACTGTCTATATTATGGCACACCAGAATATAAACTCTCCCACATTTTAATGTTGTTGTTGTTACAAGAAGTCATAAAGAATGGGAATATTATTCCGAACAACAGCAACAGCATTCAGAAAGCCTATACAGTGTGTGATCTCTAATTTAGTATCACAATAAATCTTATCATTTCACAAAGTTAAACATTTACTCAGCATTGTGGCTCCTAAACCAACCATACTTAGCTAAACTCGGCAGTTTCAGCTTTACGCACACTTTTGAATGCAGGTCAAAGTCTTTTCATAGTGGAATATTATTAATAGTGCAATAATTCACGAATGCTGTGTTAATAGAGCCCAATACAAAAAACAGATTAAATAATGTAGATTGTAAATAAGATTGATGATATGGAGTTTTAATTCAATTGTCTTTGGAGGAAAGCTTTTCCACATCTTTTGTAATTTCAAACCAAAGCAAGTTACAGTACTAGATTTCTGATCGTTATTTGATTGGCTGGATCTTGCTGGAGCGGGGCATCTCACAGCGTACGCCGTTAGTTAGACTTTTTCCTGCACAGTTCAACTCAATAAAAATTTGCACCACAACTTGCTGGAAGTGTGAGCTGATAATGGCATGGTGAGGGCAACAGGACCATCTGGGACCTCAGTGAATGGCGGGACCAACAGTGTATCTCCTTAACCAATAAGATTCAAGGATTGAGAAATAAACAGAGGAATGACTGAGAAGGAGGGTGCATTAGAGTGGGTGAACTAGAGTCAAATCAAGTACAGAAGGAGAAATAAAGAAAGGAAAAGAAAGATTGGATTAAGAGAGAGAGAAAAAAGAATTTAAAATTTAAAATTTAAAATTTGACATTTTTAAAATCTCCAACAACAATTCGCTACCTGAAGGAATGAGACTCCTTAGTTTAAATTGATCACTTTCAGAGAGGTTTATTGGCAGTCATTAACAATTATCACGTTGCTAAAATGGTACTTAGACTATTAATTACTAGACTTAACTTTCGGTGGTGAGTTTAATGAGCAATTAATGTGCAAAGCCAGCAAGTTCTTAACAATAACAGGGCGGCTAAGAGCGAGATGCTGTTTGTGTGAAGCAAATGGCAGAGCGTCGTAAATCGACCATCAAGTTCTAGAGATTCGTAACTCACGCCGTAACTCTTAATCCCCTGAACTTGCTGGCTGATATGTACATTTGTGCATTGTTCACACACGTTATTTTTTCAGCAAGATCTGGCCCAGTATATGATTCTGTTGAAATATTCAAACATACATTTTATAGCTGAATATTAACAATGGTTTAAATTTTCTGCACTTTCAAAATTAGATTTATTGACCTAAAGAAATAGGTATGGAAGAAAACAAACGATGTCGTTTATACAATCTTTAACTACAATTTTTCAGCCAGTAACTTGATAGAAGAAATCTTTTTGTATAAGGTTTTTCTTATCCTAAGGATAAGTGCTAACATCCCACAAATTAGTAAAAAAGAAAGAAAATACCTCAGTAAAATGAAATGAGATGATATAATACCCATGTAATGTTAGAAAGGTTACTAGGTTAAGTATCTTCAACAGACATAAATGTAGGTATGTTTTGTCATAAACTTGCTCTCATCTACAGGTATGAGTGACATATTTTACTATCTTTTTCTAATAGGGCTATACATTATGAAGAGACATTCAAAACTGAACTTCATTTTATTAGTAAAGCATTGGAAAAGGACATGATCCAGGTCTTTAAAATATTGGATACAGTAAACAATATAGACACATGCAGTTTATTTAACTTCGTGTCCAACTGGAGAATGTGAATTTATAATGTTAAAATACTTCAAGCACAACTTAAGATAAAGCTTTTTTTTTCTCTCGTAATGTGGAATAGGCTCCCATAGTATTTAATTGTATGTTGATTAGTACCATAAGAACAGCAGGGTGAATACATTTTAGAAATGGCATTAAGGGTTATAAAGGTAAGTACAGATAGAGATGATTGAATGCTATATGGAAAATAAAGGTTGCCAAGATAGAATCATAGAAAGTTACAGCACGGAAGGAGGCCATTTCGGCCCATCGTGTCCGCGCCGGCCAACAAAGAGCTATCCAGCCTAATCCCACTTCCCAGCTCTTGGTCCGTAGCCCTGCAGGTTAGAGCATCCCAAGTACACATCCAAGTACTTTTTAAATGTGGTTAGGGTTCCTGCCTCTACCACCCTTTCAGGCAGTAAGTTCCAGACCCCCACAACCCTCTGGGTGAAGAAATTTCCCCTCAAATCCCCTCTAAACTTTCCCCCAGTTACTTTAAATCTGTGACCCCTGGTTTTTGACCCCTCTGCTAAGGGAAATAGATCCTTTCTATCCACTTTATCTATGCCCCTCATAATTTTATACACCTCAATAAGGTCTCAATTCAGCCTCCTCTGTTCCAAGGAAAACAGATCCAGCCTATCCAGTCTTTCCTCATAGCTAAGATTCTCTACTCCCAGCAACACCTTTGTAAATCTCCTCTGTACCCTCTCTAGTGCAATCACATCTTTCCTGTAATGTGGTGACCAGAACTGCATGCAGTACTCTAGCTGAGGCCTAACTAGTGTTTTATACAGTTCTAGCATCACCTCCCTGCTCTTGTATTCTATGCCACGGCTAATAAAGGCATATGATGCTGGACGGCTAATAAGATGCTGGAGCTATGGAAATGCCATGCCAAGGAAGGTAACTGGACAATAATAAATAATGAAGTTTGTGTGTTTAGAAAGAAATAGAAAGCTGGCCTTTTAGGATTTCTGTTTGCTTATGGAACAGCTACTGAAAGACTTCTGTGGCTTTATGCTGTATCTGAATCTGCACACATGGAAGGACATGTAGCTTCATTTTAATATGGGAACATTTTCAGCTATTTACCACATCAGCTAAATCTGTGCAATATATTACATTGATCTGTATGGTTTTTCAACATTTTCAAAGTAGAAAAAAGATTGACATGATGGACATATTCTGTATCAATTTACAAGGTAACCAAGACATGGAACAATGCCCAATCGTCAATTATGTTCTTCTGCTCTGTCAATTAAGCAGTGTCCTAAGTGATCAATATTTTTTTTCTCAAACTTAATTTATTTCAAACGTCATTAAACAGAATTTTCAGGTGTATCAGTCACTGGCTGGTACATCGAACAGTCTTCGCCAAAGCCATTAAACAGCAGTTAGCTGTGTAATAGAATAAATTATGCATCCAAATTAAGCAACAATATATGCCCAATGCCCTTGTGGATCGAGTTGGAGCACTAAATGTTTTTTTATAGCATATGTGTGGAATTGTTGCTGATGGGTTATGCTCAATGAGATAACATGGACCTGGAAGGAATGCTTTTGATGATGTCATGAGATCCCAGATCATAACCATTATCTCCCCTTCAATTTAAAAAAAATACTTAACCACACTAACACGTGGTGCTAAAATAATAATTGACTTAGGAATAGTATTCAGCTATTCACGAGTGGTATTCTAAAAAAATTCAACTCGTAACATTTGGAAGGAGCCTTGTGGCTTGTATTTTCCAGATGTTATTCTGTGAATTACTCCATTGTGGCCCGTTGCATACTTGCAAAAATTAAAAAACAAAACCATAATGGATATGGCTATTTAGGCAGGGGCAGAATAAAGTTATTTTATTGAAAACTATAGCGTATTACTTTGGGAGCTGAAAGACCATCTTGTGCAGTTAAATAGCAGTCAACACTGTAACAGTTTGGAAGCTTCCTGAAGGCATACTGTGCATCAACATATGACTAACAAAATGTTTCTAAAGAAATGTTGATTAAATTGAGACTTGAACAGTAGTCAGTATAAACCAGAGTGCCTGGCTGACTCAACTGGCTCAGCAGTTATACAAGAGTTAGACTTAAGGCACAATGGTCTCTGTAGAGCCATGTAATATTTCTTTTATTACAGCAAAAAGCCACACGTGGGCTTCTTTGTTCATGAGTTTCACAGAATCATAGAAATTTCAGGACAGACCGAAGGCATTTGACTTATTGTATCATTCCTTACACCCTACCAGCGCTATCTATTGTAATTACATTTGCCTGCTCTTTCCCTGTACCTTTTTAACATATCTCTCCAAGTGTTTATCTAATTCCCCCTATTGTGATTGATGCAGCTTTAATGGTCGCTTGCGGTAAAGCATTTCATATCCTAGTAATCCTTTGCATGAAAAAAATTCCTTCTAATCTCCCCCTATCTGCTTCTAATAAGTACCCTGAATTTATGCCCCCTTGTTATCAATTCACCGACCAGTGAAAATAATTTTCACGATTTACTTTCTTAAATGCTTTCATAGTTGTGAACACTTCTATTAGACCTCCTACCCCATTAACGATCACTGCTCCAGTAAATGCAACAGTAGTTTTTAAGTCTCTCATTGTAACTATAACCTGTCAGCTCTGCTATTAGCCAGGTGAATTGGTGTTGTACCTTTTATATGACTCTGATATGCTTTCTATGATGTCATGCCCAAAACTGCATGCAGTATTCCAACTGTGGTTGAACCAAGCACTTGTACAGATTTGTCAACACTTCCTTGCTTTTGTAATCAATGCCCCTCATTATAAATCCTGAGTTTGCAATTTTGATCACTTTTTTTGCCCTGTAATCCCTCTTTTACAGATCTGATTATCTGTACCCCTAGATCACATTAGCAAATTTTGATATCACTCCCTCTACGCTTGTGTCCAGATCATTTTATGTATAGCGAGAACAAGAGGGACATTCCACGAGCTAAGTTTTGCCGAACGGAGAAATACCCATTTATGGCTGCAGTCTGTTTTCTGTCATATAAACATAAGTTTCTTTCTTTTGCTATCCCTATAAATGGCATTGCTTTGCTTTTGGTACCATAGGCATTAACATTCACAACAAATCTCTTATGTGACACTTCATCATTTGAAAGTCTAAAGATGCCACACCTACTGCATTCCATTTTTTTGAATAATTTGATTAAAATTGTCAAACACAATTAGCCCCTTACAATTAAAACAAAAAGCAAAATACTGCAGATGCTGGAAATCTGAAATTAAAACAGAAAATGCTGGAACCACTCAGCAGGTCAGGCAGCATCTATGGAGAAGGTAAGGTAAGGTTAACATTTCAGGTTGATGACAGTCTCCCCAAAATCCACAAACAGGACTGTTCGAGTAGACTTATAATTTCAGCCTGCTCCTGCCCCACACAACTTATTTCCTCGTATCATGACTCCATTTTTTCTCTCTTTGCTCAGTCCTTACCCACCTATATCCACGACTCTTCATGATGCCAGTTTCCTGGCCCTAACCATCTCCTTTTCACCATGGATGGTCAGTCCCTCTACACCTCCAGCCCCCATCAGGAAGGCCTGCATGTTTCCAGCATTTTCTGTTTTTATTTCAGCTTTTTACTAGTCTGTGTTACTGTCCTTAAATAACACTTTAGGCATACTGGACTAATTGTTCACCAATATTATGCCTTATTATGGTAATTATATCTTAAAACAATGAGATGAAAATCAAGAGAAAATCACACTTGGGCTTATCTCAATTAAATCAGAACCATTAGTTAAAATGTTATACACACACACACACACAGTTTGAATAGCCCCTCCATCCTCATTGTGAGGCTGTTAAAAAGGCTGCTGGATTGCAGCTGTCCATTTTTTCATATCACACAATTGTTTCTTGTGCAATGCTTTGCCATGGTCCATGTTATAATGAGCGAGCTGTTTACTACGTGAAATGATAGATACCTCAGAGATTTAAAGACAGTAACACACTTTGTGGCTCAGCTGAAAATTTTAAACTGTATCTGCATTTTAAACTGAGGCTTAGGGGAAGAAATTGGGTATCGCTCCGTTTGGGGCGCTAAATTTTGAAATCGTGAAAAATTAGCGCCAAGCGCTAATGAGTCTGAGCTTCCCCGAAATTGGCTGTTAGCGCTCCTGGAAAGAGCTAGGGTGCTAAATCAAGCGCTAATGACCTAAGCAGGGTACTACAGGGGCGCTACCAGCAGAGCGATAATGAATTTCAGGTGCTATGCAGTCGGGAATGATTCTTCACACTGTCCCCTTCCAGCTCTTAAAGGGGAGGTTGCATCATTGTGCAGGTCCTCATTATCAGCAGTGCTGGCTGTGAAGGCGACCTGCAAGCAACTCAATCCCCTGATCCCACTCCCAGGGAGAGAGCTCTTCATTTCATGGACGAGGCATTGGAGGCATTGGTCGCGGGAGTGGAGCGAAGGAGGCCATTGCCCCAGGTATTCAGGGCAATGTGGAAGGAAGAGGTCCAGGAGGTCACCTTAACGCGAGACTTGTGCCTTTATGCTTTTAAAGAATCAGCAACCAGATGACCAGCCTGTCCCGGAGCCTCACACTGAGAGTGAGGAAGGAGAAGAGGAGGAGGAGCAAAGCACCGCGTCACTGCATCTCTCACCCGCAGGCACCACCTCAGATACTGGCACTACGCGATCTTTAGAGGCAAGTTTAGTAGAGGGGTCTGCACTGGGTGATGCACCGGGGACGAGCAGGCTGCAGCAAGGCCAGGGGGAAAGGGTAGCTCGGAAGCCAGCTCCCCGGAGGGCGAGTTCGCGCGCGACTTCTACTGCACAGGACTCAGATGAGGACCTCGATGGGGAGGGGTTCACAAGAAGGGTGATGGCCATGCACACCGAGATGATAGGTGCAATGGCAACGATGCCTTAGAGCCTCTCGGCAATGGTAAGGAGCGTGGAGGTCTCCGCCTCCAACATAAGAACATAAGAACATAAGAATTAGGAGCAGGAGTAGGCCAATCGGCCCCTCGAGCCTGCTCCGCCATTCAATAAGATCATGGCTGATCTGATCCTAACCTCAAATCTAAAGAACACAAGAAGTAGGAGCAGGACCCGGCCACTCAGCCCCTGGGCCCGCTCCACCACCCACAGGGCCTTGACCGATCCGAACTCAGCCTCATGTCCAATTTCCTGCCCGCTCCCCGTAACCCCTAATTCCCTTTACTTCTAGGAAACTGTCTATTTCTGTTTTAAATCTATTTAATGATGTAGCTTCCACAGCTTCCTGGGGCAGCAAATTCCACAGACCTACTACCCTCTGAGTGAAGAAGTTTCTCCTCATCTCAGTTTTGAAAGAGCAGCCCCTTATTCTAAGATTATGCCCCCTAGTTCTAGTTTCACCCATCCTTGGGAACATCCTTACCGCATCCACCCGATCAAGCCCCTTCACAATCTTATATGTTTCAATAAGATCGCCTCTCATTCTTCTGAACTCCAATGAGTAGAGTCCCAATCTACTCAACCTCTCCTCATATGTCCACCCCCTCATCCCCGGGATTAACCGAGTGAACCTTCTTTGTACTGCCTCGAGAGCAAGTATGTCTTTTCTTAAGTATGGACACCAAAACTGTATGCAGTATTCCAGGTGCGGTCTCACCAATACCTTATATAACTGCAGCAATACCTCCCTGTTTTTATAATCTATCCCCCTAGCAATAAAAGCCAACATTCCGTTGGCCTTCTTGATCACCTGCTGCACCTGCATACTAACTTTTTGATTTTCTTGCACTAGGACCCCCAGATCCCTTTGTACTGCAGTACTTTCCAGTTTCTCGCCATTAAGATAATAACTTGCTCTCTGATTTTTCCTGCCAAAGTGCATAACCTCACATTTTCCAACATTGTATTGCATCTGCCAAATCTCCGCCCACTCACCCAGCCTGTCTATATCCCCTTGTAGGTTTTTTATGTCCTCCTCACTTTCTACTTTCCCTCCCATCTTTGTATCATCTGCAAACTTTGATATGTTACACTCGGTCCCCTCCTCCAAATCGTTAATATAGATTGTAAAGAGTTGGGGACCCAGCACCGACCCCTGCGGAACACCACTGGCTACTGGTTGCCAGTCCGAGAATGAACCATTTATCCCAACTCTCTGCTTCCTGTTAGATAACCAATCCTCCACCCATGCCAGAATATTACCCCCAATCCAGTGATTTTTTATCTTGAGCAATAATCTTTTATGTGGCACCTTGTCGAATGCCTTCTGGAAGTCTAAATACACTATGTCCACTGGTTCCCCTTTATCCACCCTGTACGTTATGTCCTCAAAGAACTCAAGCAAATTTGTCAGACATGACTTCCCCTTCATAAAGCCATGCTGACTTTGTCCTATTAAATTATGTTTATCTAAATGTTCCGTTACTGTCTCCTTAATAATAGACTCCAAAATTTTACCCACCACAGATGTTAGGCTGACTGGTCTATAATTTCCAGCCTTCTGCCTACTACCCTTTTTAAATAAGGGTGTTACATTAGCAGTTTTCCAATCTGCCGGGACCTTTGCTGAGTCCAGGGAATTTTGGAAAATTATTACCAAAGCATCCACAATCCCAACTGCCACTTCCCTCAAGACCCTAGGATGTAAGCCATCAGGTCCAGGGGATTTATCCGCCTTGAGTCCCATTATTTTACTGAGTACCAATTCCTTAGTGATTTTAATCGTATTTAGCTCTCCCCCCCTAGAGCCCCCTGTTTGTCCAGTGTTGGGATATTCTTAGTGTCCTCTACCGTAAAGACTGAAACAAAATATTTGTTCAGCATTTTTGCCATCTCCATGTTTCCCACCATTAATTTCCCGGTCTCATCCTCTAAGGGACCTACGTTTGCCTTAGCCACCCTTTTTCTTTTTATATAACTATAGAAACTCTTGCTATCTGTTTTTATATTTTGTGCTAATTTATTTTCATAATCTATCTTCCCTTTCTTAATCAATCCTTTAGTTACTTTTTGCTGTCTTTTGAAGACTTCCCAATCTTCTATCCTCCCACTAAGTTTGGCTACCTTATATGTCCTTGTTTTTAGTTGGATACTATCCTTAATTTCTTTACTTAGCCACGGATGGCTGTCATTTCTTTTACACCCTTTTTTCCTCAGTGGAATATATTTTTTTTGAAAGTTGTAAAATAACTCCTTAAATGAACACCACTGCTCATGTACTGTCTTACCCTTTAATCTATTTTCCCAGTCCACTTTAATCAATTCCGCTCTCATACCATCATAGTCTCCTTTATTCAAGCTCAGTACGCTTGTTTGAGAACCAACTTCTCACCCTCTAATTGGATATGGAATTCAACCATGTTATGGTCACTCATTCCAAGGGGATCCTTAACTAGGACATTATTAATTAATCCTGACTCATTACACAGGACCAGGTCCAAGGTTGCTTGCCCCCTTGTAGGCTCAGTTACATACTGCTCAAGAAATCCATCCCTCATACACTTAATAAACTCTTCCTCAAGGCTGCCCTGCCCAATTTGATTTGTCCAGTTAATATGATAGTTAAAATCCCCCATAATTATAGCTGTTCCCTTATTACATGCCCCAACTATTTCCTGATTAATACTTCTTCCAGCAACTATTAGGAGGCCTATATACTACTCCCACTAGTGTTTTTTTCCCCTTATTATTCCTTGTCTCCACCCAAACTGTTTCATTATCCTGATCCTTTGACCCAATATAATTTCTCTGTATTACAGTGATGCCTTCCTTTATTAACATAGCCACCCCACCTCCCCTTCCTTCCTGCCTGTCCTTCCTGATTGTTAAATACCCTGGCATATTTAATTCCCAGTCGTTGTCACCCTGCAGCCATTTTTCTGTAATGGCCACAAAATCATACCCATACGTAGTTATTTGTGCCGTTAACTCGTCCATTTTGTTACGAATGCTACATGCATTCAGATAAAGAACTTTCAAATATGTTTTGTGACACTTAGTTCCTGGTTTTTCCTTTTTTAACACTTTACCTTTTACTCCATACCTTCTGTCCCTTCCTGACACGCTTTCCTGTGTCTCCCTGCTCAGGTGCCCAACCCCCTGCCACTTTAGTTTAAACCCTCCCCAACAGCACTAGCAAACACTCCCCCTAGGACAGCGGTCCTGGCCCTGCACAGAGCTCTGCGCACACCATGGAGCCCATCATTTCAACTCTGCAGAGGATAGTGGACTCCCAGTGCGGATCCAGACCTCATGACGCGTGTCATGGGCGATGTGGCAGCTTCCATTGCAGCACAGGCAGAAGCGACGCAACGTCTTAGTGCTGTTGTGCAGTCAATGGCTGGTGGTATCAAATCTCAGACTGCTCTCATACAGTTTCAGCTTGATGCCACACGAGCTCTGACAGCTGCCATCGTTGCTGGGTCCACCACAGTCCACCGGGGATCTCACGGTGTTGCAGCAGGCCAGCAATCTGTGCTCCAGCAGATTGGTAGAGATGCTGAGGTGCTGCCCCGGGGGAGTGGCAGTGGGTCAGTGGAGGAGGAACCTGCTGTCCTCTCTCAGGATGACAGCATTCCTGATCCCACCACTGCCACTCCACCATTGCACTTGTCGCTGCCTGTCAACCAGCCAGCCCAGACTGTTGTCGTCCATCCTGAGGTGGCGTAGTCTACAGCCGGGCCTTCCAGGCCCAGAGCTGGTCAAGGGCATCCTGCAAGGCCATCTGTAGTCTCTGGCACCAACACTCCGCAGCCTTCCACCAGCCCAGCTGCAGCCACTGGGGAGACACTACGTAGGAGCAGTAGATTAGGGAAAGGCACTGTAAAGAGAGCAAGTAAGGGTTTGCACAAGGGTGATTAGTTAATATTGTTGCTGTATACATGTGGTTGCTGAATTTGGATAAATTTATTATTGGAATGTTGCAGATTTGGGGCTGTGTCTCATTTCAGCTTTGGGTGTGGTATGAATGAGAATTTGACGGAATGATGGGGTCGTGTTGAGCAACCAGGAAGTGGCCTCGAATTCGTTGGAACTGAAGTCTGATGAGGCGGTCACGGACCTGCCCTTCCACAAGGCTGATTGAGTGGCAGCCTCCTCCGTCGCTGCTGTTCATGCTCCTGTTCCTCCTCCTTCTTCTCCTCCTCCTACTCCTCGTCCTCCTCATCTCCCTCTTCCTCCTCCTGAGGTGGTCCCGCAATCCCTGGTGGCAATGGCTGCGCCCTCATGATGGCCAGATTGTGGAGCATGCAGCAGACGGCGACGAAAAGGATACCCGCTCAGCCGAGTACTGGAGGGCTCCTCCTCAGCGGTCAAGGCAGCGGAACCGTTGCTTGAGCACGCCAATGGTCTGCTCGATGATTTCCTGGTGGCAGCATGGCTCTCATTGTATGAGTGCTGGGCATGATGCTGGGGCTGCAGAGGGGAGTCATGAGCCAGGTGGAGAGCGGATAGCCCTTGTCTCCCAGCAGCTTGATGTGGTGGCTGGAACAGAGCTGGCACAGGATGAAGGCATCGTGGCTGCTGCCAGGATAGGGGCATTGACCGTGAGGATGCGCTGTGTGTGGTCGCACACCAACTGCACATTAAGTGAGTGGTAGCCTTTGCGGTTACGGAATACCTCAGGATTGTTACAGGGTGCCCGCAAACCGATGTGGGTGCAGTCAATGGCGCCCTGCACCATGGGGAAGACCGCTATCCTGGCAAAGCTACATGCACGCTCGTGCTGCTTCTCTCTGGTGATGGGGAAGGAAATGTAGTCCCTTCTCCTTCTGTACAGAGCATCTGTGACCTCCCAGATGCAGCGATGGACGGCGAACTGCGAGATGTTACCTATATCTCCTGTTGCAGATTGGAAGGATCCGCTGGCGTAGAAATTGAGGGTGACGGTGACCTTGACTGCCACTGAGAGAGACATGGTGCTCCTGATGTGAGGCTCGAGGTCTGGCTGCAGGAGGTGGCAAAGCATGTCTGACCACGTCCTTGGTGAAGCGGAGCCTTCTAACACACTGTTCGTCAGTGAAATTGATGTCAGAGAAATGCTGCCGGAATACTCTAGGAGGGTAAGACCTCCTGTTGAGAGCCCTGTTGGCCCTCCTCCCTCTGGCCACATTTTGCAATCTTTCTCTCTGCCTCCGCTGCCTCCGACATTGATGCTGGAGGGCGAGGTCCAGTGCCAGTACAGTCCCCATTAAAGTATGGAAATGTTGCACTTACAAATCTCACCTAAAGGAAAGTGAATAATTTTTCTGAGGCAGAAGACTCCTTCAACTGAAAAACACTGAAATCGCTCAAAACTCCTGTTTGCCTGTGTCAAACTGTCAAGGCAGCATTCTTTGCCGACTAAAAATAAACCGGTTGTTGATGCCATTATATCACGTTCCTCCAGCGCTCATCCGACTGCATACCGCCTCCTCACCTGTCGTTGCAAACGGCAGGCACTCAGGCAGGGGGCGAGAGTGAATTTCTGAGCTGGGACGCTCCGCAGCCAGATGGCGTCATGATCTCCGGCCGCAGGAGAGCGTGCCGCTAGTGGTTACCGCTGCCGCAAACCTCCACTTCAATTTCGCGGGCATCGGTACTATCGCCATGCCCGGTCGCTAAGCCGGTAGTGGCCCGTTAGCACCCCCGGAGGCGCTAACGGGAGGTGCAAAGGTACCCAATTTCTCTCCCCCTCCCCCCCCCCCCCCCCCCCCCGTCTTTCGATGCTCACAAATAACACCAGGACAGTGAGAAGGGACAAAAATGTCACTTTGCTTTTGCGCATGATAATTTCTGTCTTGAACTATCTTAATACTGTAGCTTGTAAATCATGTGGTTTATGTCGCTGTTTAAAATTTTAGCACAAAAAGTTATCTGGAAAACACTATAGGGTAAATTCATCAATCCTGCAGTCTCAGCAGGGAGCCATACTTGAAGGGAGTATGGAATGATGAATGGACAGAACTGTGTTGTAGCTCTCTCATTCAAGTGTAGCTCTCTACTGGGAGTGCAGAGTTGGTGAATTTATCCATATCTAAAAGGCCAATTGATCCAAAGGGAGAAATTGTATCTGTAGTACCTGATGGGAGACAAGAGCTTCATATTCACCTTACTGGCTAGTGGGAAGGTAAAGTTGCATATGTCAATAATCCTAGTGACGGTTAATATCAGAATTCAATTTTCTTCAAGAATTTGCTTTGAATTTCTCTTCAGAAGTCCCAATATCAGATTAAAAAAATAACAAAATCCAATCCTGATTGCAATGGACAAATTATAGGTTTTCCTATACTGTCAAAGAGCACCAATATATTCCTAAACTATATATGCTGCTAGTGAATCAAGCACACACCAGACAGCTAGAGATTAGATTATTCCCCTATTAGACCAGTAGAAATCTGTTGTGTCGCCATTGGGCTGAATAAGTAATATGCCCACTTTAAGTCCTATAATTTCAGCCACAACCATTTGCTCACTCTTTATGTACCAGTACGGTGAGAACACCAAATCAGAAGAATGTAAATAGTGCCATATAAGTTTGGAGATAGATCTATGCCTCTACTTTAAATGGGCCAACAAAAAACCTGAAATTATTCAAGTTGGGCAAAATAGATATTTCCGAATAAACCCAAATTCAAGTATTCAATTTGATATAGTTTTCAATTCTTGTGGTAGCACAGCCTCACTAAAGTTTCATTCCAGCTGGAGGTTAGCTCTGGTCTCCTAAGAGCTCTGTTTGACCCTGGCGTCTCATTATTGTTCACCAAGATAATGGGCAGGTAAAGGCACACACCAGATTATATGGGGTGCAAGGTCTGCTTATGGGAGTGGTCGGTGATGCTGAAGTGAATAGAATATCTAGCATAAAAACTTACCACCCTCCCACCTTGCTACATTTTTTCACATCTTTAAAAATGTATCTCTACGACCACACCCTCAATGGTCAGGAGTACGGTAGCATACTGGAGCAGTAATCCAGAGGCCTGGTCTAATGATCTAGAGCTGTGAGTTCAAATCCCACCACAGCAGCTGGGGAATTTAAATTCAGTTAATTAAATAAATCTGGAATAAAAAGCTATTGTCAGTAATTGTCAGATTGTCGTAAAAACCCATCTAGTTCACTAATGTCCTTTAGGGAAGGAAATCTCCCGTCCTTAACTGGTCTGGCCTATATGTGACTCCAGACCCACAGCAATGTGGTTGACTCTTAACTGCCCTAGCAAGCCACTCAGTTGTACCAAACCACTACAAAGAAGTATTGTGGACTGCAGCAGTTCAAGCGGCTCACTACCACCTTCTCAAGGGCAATTAGGATGGGCAATAAATGCCCACATCCTGTGAATGAATAAAAAAAAATAATCTCCCCTAATTACTGTTTGGGTTCTTTCTCCCCACACCCATCCCCATGATGCTTCTTGGGATGTTTTGATACATTAATTGATTTGATACATCGTTGTTACTTCGTTGCGAAGGTTCACCAGACTGATTCCTGTGATGGCAGGACTGTCGTATGAGGAGAGATTGGGTCGACTAGGCCTGTATTCACTAGAGTTTAGAAGAATGAGAGGGAATCTCATTGAAATGTATAAAATTCTGACAGGGCTAGACAGACTGGATGCAGGGAGGATGTTTCCCCTGGCTGGGGGGTCTAGAACGAGGCATCACAGTCTCAGGATACGGGGTAGGACATTTAGGACTGAGATGAGGAGAAATTTCTTCACTGAGAGAGTGGTGAACCTGTGGAATTCTCTACCACAGAAGGCTGTGGAGGCCAAGTCACTGAATATATTTAAGAAGGAGATAGATAGATTTCTAGACACAAAAGGCATCAAGGGATATGGGGAGAGAGCGGGAATATGGTATTGAGATAGAGGATCAGCCATGATCATATTGACTGGCGGAGCAGGCTCGAAGGGCCGAATGGCCTACTCCTGCTCCTATTTTACTATGTTTCTACTTAGAATTAGAGCTTTAAGATCAGTAAACTAATTCCCCTAATTGAAAGCTTTTTTAACCTTATATTGAAAATCAGAAAGCATGCAGCATGATAGCAGGAAACTTGTAGACCTTTAAATATACTGAGCAATATATAGTTCCAGCTCTTTAATAAATATGTCTAGGGCACAGAAACCCTCTGACTTGTAAGTGTAAGATTTTCTGGCAGAGAAATGCAATGCACGGCCATACGTTTTTCCAGCGTAAAATCGGCATTAGACCATCACATTTTGTGTCGTGATCTGCTGCGCCTGAACTGTGCCGGACATCATATTGGGCTCCCGTTGGAAACAGGCTTTGGGGCTATTAAATATTCAAATTGGGCTCCTAAAGTGTGAAATTCAGGTACAAATGGGCAGAGCTTGCGCTGCGCATGCTCCACCTAACTGTATCACGTGATGAGTGTCCTAACCAGCAATCCTTAAATCCTGGAGGACGTACAAAAAAGTGGCCCGGAAAATTTTCAGATTTTATTTTTGTGGGCCCAAGAGAAGCAGAAATGCTGCTCCTGCGCCCACGAAAAAAAACTTCGGCCTGTTGCTGGTGCATTGGAGGGCACCTGCTACCAGGATCGCCTCTTCCCCCCGCCCTCCCCCAGACCTGATCTGCTAGCCAGCTCAAGGTAAGAGCTGGTTGGTTACCCACCCTCCCCAACGGGCGCTTGTTTTGCACCCGCATCTCAGCGGCAGCATTTAAAGGAGGCCCGTAGCTGAATTTGGCTTGGGCCTCAGGCCAGCATGGACTGGCTGTGGAGCCGTTGCTCTGCTGACCTGTTTTAGGTGCAAGTCTAATTTCCTGGCATCTGAGATTAGCACCTAAATATGATTCTCATAATTATCAATGAGTGAGTATTTCCATAAATGTGGAACTTGAATTAACAGATGCAGTTAGAACGTGACTACCAAACCATCCTGGGTAATTATTTGGTCTCTGCTGATGTTTATTCAGCTTCATCATCAGTTTAGACCCAATGATTACTCCAAACAACCTCCCTATTTTAAAAATTATAAATAATTATTATTATTTAATTTTTCCAATCCATTTTTGTTGATTCTCTTTTTTTAACTGGTGAGGCCTGGTGTCATTATCACAGGAGATTTTAAAAATCCCTTAGTCTATAAATACCTGTACATAGGAGTGATCCAAGGTTAAGATCTTATTAGCCTGGCCCAGATTTTGCAGTAATAATAATGGTGAGTCTATCAGCGTGCACCATTATTATGGAGTAAATCGAACAGTAACTTCTGGCGTCTGCATATGCTCAGTAAAATGTGAAAATCCAGAAGTTGCTGTCCAATTTGCCCTGCTCCTCCACAAGCTTCGCTATACCGGTACCTTGCCGAGAGACTTGGCATTGAAATACATGTAAGGGTGTAAATTTGCAGTACTTACCCACTAGATATTCACTAAACACGCCAGAAAAAGTTAGGGCTTGTCCGTTCAAGTGTATGTGAATTTTTAACGGCATGATAAGTCTTAATTAATGCCAAAAAACCTCTCTGGCACTGAAAATTAACTTTTATAAGTGTGGAGGCTCATTCCTTCAGAATTGAATTGTTGTTGGAGATTTTAAGAAAAATTAAAAACATTTTTTTTTCTTTTTCTTTCTGTTCCTTTTATCGCTTTCTCCCTTAATCTCATCTTTCTTTCCCTCTCTTTATTTCACTTTCAGTACTTGGTTTTACATTGAATTAAATATTCTGACTTTCACTTCCTGGTTTAGACTCTGCGCGCCTCAGTGAGGATTCTTCAATCTGATTGGTTAAAGAGACACGCTGTTAGTTGCCCTGTTCACACATGTCCCAGATCCCCTGCAGAGGGTGCCGCGCTGTATCAGACTCCTGAGGACCATAGGTTGCCGCTCAAAAGCCCACAAAAGGTCTGTGGGCCGCTGTAAGCGCAAAATCCGGGCCCTTATCACGAGTCCCTTGATGAGATTATTGCCTTGTAATCACATCTGCGTATCGTTTTCTCCATGTAATTATAACAGATTGATCTTTTTATTTTTTCAAGATATATTGCCTGTTGATTTTTTCTCTGAGTTTGAGCTCCTGTTAATTTTTAGCAATTACATTTTTAATTTCACAATATTCCTGTGGTATTGCTCACAGATACTCAGGACTCTGGAGCACTATTATGATGTTTAACTGTTAAGACCAAGCTTAGTTTAACCTGACCAGTCCCTTTAAGGCTACTCTCTGTTGTCTAAATAGGCAGATCCTTAGGTCACCCAGGGGCTAATGGTTGAGGGACATATCTATAGATCAGCAGTTACTTGTAAACACACAACTCCTGCCCTTCTGGAGAGGTGACATTATTAAGGTCAGAGGCAGTAGAACATTTTCTCTCTCTTTTATATTATACTTTTGATATTTTGGGGTGTGACAGATGCATCCTGGTTCCAAGACTTTTTATACATAACAGCAGATCCTGTCCTCTGGTGTTGCTCAGGGTAAGTCAGTGGATCTGATGTTTTACAATAATGGGAATTTGCTAACATGAAACTTTAGTTTTAATCAACAGTATGTGTTAATGTGCCAGTGTTCTGCATCTCTCCATCTGCCGAAGAGTGAAGCCAGTTTCCACCTCGTTACTATAACAGCTGCTCGTACAGTTGGCACATTCTTTACTTACCGTCAATTTAATTCAAACTCTAATTTTAAATGGTGCCAGTCGACTGGGCACTTGCCAATTGTATGGCCAGCTGTTATTATATCCAGCTGGAAACCTATGAATGATGCCATTACGTCCACATTTGCATGGAAAATGTTAATCAGCCAACTTGATTATTATTATATATTTATTTAACTATGTATTTAATTTGTACCTAAAAAATACCACTGACACTCCCATAATACTTTGTAATAAAAACCCAATTTCACTGATTAAATCACCTTATATCATTGGCCCTGATGGTACAGCCGACACTATATAAAGCATCAAATAGCCTATCATCCAAGTCAGGGTGAGAAATGCCACAGGAGACCCACTAGTTATATATTAAAAGTGGTTTGTTAGTCCACACATGCATCATGTTCCAGATGGTTACTCTCCAGACATCAAACTTTGTTGCAAATGCAAAACAATCTTTAAAATATTAGAGACTTCGGAGCTGCAACCTGAAACTTATAAGCACATTCCAATCTACAAAATAGGGAAGATGTTCCAGATTGCAGGTAGAAGGCATTTAGAAGTACTGGGGATAGGTGGGAGGATTGATGTGGTTTTGTAGTATTGGGAGGGTGGTCCAGAGCTCTGGAAGGTGTTAGGGTGTGGGACTATTGGTGGAGTGGGGTCTTTGTGTCTCAAAATAGTGGGAGAGTATTACAGGATCTGGGAGTGCTAGGCTGGGAATGTTGAATTGGTGAGAAGGGGGTGCTGACATATAGTAGCAATGAGAAGGCGGTCTTGCAATGGGATGCCACTATGAAGACAGTGCCGGTGGTGATGCAGGGTCTGGAGGACTGGGAAAATCCTGGAGGAAAATCCTAGGAGTGTGAATATTGAAAGGAGGCTCTCAAGGTCTAGGAACATTTTAATTGGTTTGTTTAGGATTGAAGGAGCAATGGGAGCAGCGGCATAGCATATTAGGCTCTAAGAGGATTCGAGAAGAATGGGTATGGGTGGGGATGCTGTGATTTAGGACCATTGATGGGGAGGGGAAGATCAAGGCACATGGAAACAGTGTAGAAGTATGGGGGAGAGGAGTGGGAACATCTGAGATGATTGAGGAAAGGGGCATTGAGGTACGGGAGGATTGAAGGGGTAGGATGTGCAGCTATTTGGAGGAATTGGGATATGGTAGGGTATGGGGCCTGGCTTATGGTAGTATTTTGAGGATGATGGGGCAGGTTTGAAGAAAAATGAAGGTTGCAAGACTTTGAAAGATCACCCCCAGAAGTTTTACAACAGTGCTGTCTCAACATTCAGGTGTAAAACTGGTTATGTATTTAAGGTGCTTCTACTGTAAGTATACTGCATTATGCGCTTTAAGTAACTAAAACAGGCTTGATGATGGGAAAGGTTTTTCTGTGATCTCCCCCGAGACAAGTGCCATAAACACATTCCCAACTATGACGAAACTGGCTTTAAGTTCTTTAAAGTGCTTACTGAGCTTTTACTATCTTAGAGGTGGAATAGGAGGCAGGACCAGCCAGAAACAGACAGTGGAGCGGAAAAAAGGAAAGTTAACAGCAACTAACATGGATTCAGAAAGGAAAGATCCTGCTTGATCTACCTCTACAATGACATCCGAAGTGGACTGTGGAAAGCCCTATACATGATGTACCTTGACGTCCAAAAAGTATTTTGCAACGTTCCTTATGAAAAGTTACTATTTAAGTTTAAAACGATGGGAATTCAGAGTAAAACTTATGAGTGAATAAGAAACTAAATGAACAGTAGAAGCAGTAGGATAAATTTTTACTTTTGGGCATTGGTCAGCAGAGCCACTAGCTGGCTGCTTCTTCCTGCTGGCCGGTGGCCCAGGCCTCATTTCTTTGCACACCCATGTGCCCCTTAAAATTGCAATCTGGCTCCTAACTACGTCATAGGACCCAATGTACGTTGTAAAGAGGGTTACCACTTGAAACTTATCTTCAGAAGCTCAATGTAAATTAGTCAAATTTATAGGTGATACCAAATTAGGAAGGAGCTGATGTTGAAATAGTTAAGGATGAAGTTGAAAGAGATTTATGGATTTTAATAGGCTCCGTGCAAAAATGTCATCAAGGACAGGACCTCAACCACTGAACTGTACTGAACAAGCAGGGTGTGAGGCAATTCATATTAGATTACTTAACTATAAATGATAGATGATACCCGAGGCAAAGTGAATGCATTTTTTTTATTTACATTTTACATTTTTCCTCTGTGTGGTATGAGTACAAGATACTTCATGGCATTTGACTCCCATATCTAAGAAGGACCTGATTACTCAGTCAGTAATTGATTATCTGATCTTCAGTCAGTTTCACCCTAGGGATGTCCATAGCAATCCACTGAAGGTCATGAGGTGTCCTCTGTTTATCAAGGGCTTTGCCATGGTTCTCAACCACTGAGAACTGTTCTGTATTCTTATTGATAGTCTGAATGGGAGATAAGTCATGGCCAGCCATGGTTTATATTTCCAGAAATTACCTTGACTGGATAAATCATAAGTTATGGTCAGACTCATTAACAGAAATATTAACCTTATTACACAGCTGGCCGTGCCAATATTTAATTAGATCACTTCTTTAAATATTACTTTTTTTAAGGAATTTACTTTTTTAAACTTTTATTTTATAGTAAGGACTATTTTGTGTACAATGGGTGCTTCAACACTCCCCATTATGAAATGAGAGCTGCTCTCACCTCTCTTGAAAATCATCCCAAATGAGGAGTAAGTATTCCATTAATGGGGCCATCTGAGGCCCAACTGAAGCTTGTGTTACCAGTGAGTCCCTGAGCTAGAAAGAATTTTTCGCTTAGTATAAACACAAAAAAATCTGCTGAAATTTATCTTCAGCCACTGTATATAAATATAATCCAAGCATGAAGAAAGCCGTGATTGGTATAAAATGATTACAAAGCCAATCATATCTGCCACTACAATCTTCGAATATATTTTATTTTTAATTTAAAAAGCTGTTTAATTTTAAACAACTGAGTGTGCCCTAATGACTCATTGGATAAATGCAAATAGACCATGTGGTGCACTATCAGCATATGCTGATCTCAGCCATTCCAGTGAATGTAGGCATTAAAATTGGTCTCAACGTCCCCAGACTAGGGAGAGAAGAAAATATCACTCAGGATACTCACTGTTGATTGCTATCCAATGCACCCTACTGTATAGTGTGCCTCTATGGACATTGGATAAAGACAGGATCAGGCTTGGCAATAGCCTGCCAACACTCACTGTCTAGGCTCACCCCTGAGAAATTACCAATCGAAAAAGTACTGGAAGACTGCTGGATCCCACATCGCAGTGGGAGAGGAGGGGCAAAAAAGGGAGAACAATTGGATAAGGAGAAATAGTGTAAGTGCATTGAAAAGATTCAGAGTGCGGCAAGTGTGTACTCAGGATAAACTTGCAGTGAATGACAACATGAGAGTGGGGTTTTCAGAACAGGAATTAATATTGTCTGTTTCCCTGATGGAGTGATAAGACCATTTTAAATGAAGCCTCAGGTGAGCCCAGTTGGTTGTATCTGAATCTGGTGTTGTAACAGAACTACTGTAACAGACCATCTTTAAAATAATAACTTTTACAAATTTACTTGGGATAGACAACATTTTATGATACTTTTTTTAAAATCAGACCCATAAAGAAGATAAATTGGGTCTTCTAACATTTCATCTATCTTGATTATGAGGGACTAATACAACAATATAAAAATGTTCTATAGTTGTATGCTCACAGCAAAATACTGTGGTCATTGTTTTGCATGGTTTCTGGTCGAGTCCAAAAGAAATCCTATTTGTAACACTACATTTTTTTACCACATAGACAGTGACACTTTGCTTTCTTTTGCTTATTGTCTGATTCCCAACTAGCCCCAGGTGGGACACATTATTCAAAGTACTTGATTGCAACAGCATTTGGCAACCCAATAATCTGGATACCTGGGACCAATTTTACTGGCAATCCTGCACACAATTAAGCCAGTTGATAAGGAATAGAAAAGAAAATATCACCACCCATGTAGTGAAAGTTTAATGATACAAAGTGGATTTCCTCAGAATGCTAGGCAGAGGAGCCGGTCTGTGGATAAGCCACTTTTTCACTTGCTTGAATAATTTCCCTCATTTAAGAGCTAAATTCAAGGAGTTTTTAATACCGTGGATCTGTCTGCTGGGAAGTGACCTGAGCTTCTGATCCTTGCCAGCTATCAAAGGGAGGAAACATTTGTGCTTTTTCTCTGGACAGGATTCAAACCAAGGTCACTAAAGTGCTGCACCACCCAGTCCCTGACGTATATAACATCTGACATAATGCTGCATGACTTTCATGGCATTAGCTTGGATTTTGTTGAGCTAAAGTTTAGCCAAAAATGCTGATCCAGTATCACTTCGATCAAATGACTTTAACTGATTCAGTGTAGCACTAATAACTGCATTTTTAATATCATCTTTGTCTATGAAGTATTTTTGTCTACAATATATCATGGTACGGGCTTCTTCCTATCATATTACATGTGGGGTTAAGAACCAGGTTTCCTCACGTTGGTCCAGCTTGATTAGATACAATAGCCCTGGAATATAGGTATGTTTTGGGAGTGATTTAATTCAAATCTTACGGGTTATATTTGTTTGTGCTTGATTGGCAGTTCTTTTTGAGTTTAAGAGACACTTATTTAAATTTTATTTGTCTCAAGTCCTTTTTCTGAATCTGAACAGTCTGCCTAAAGCCATCAGTAAGAGAAAAATAGCCCAGAGTTCCTGTGGGTAGTCAGCAACAAACTCCCACATAAAGCTTAATACTCAGTGACTCTGTGTTACATTGTAGTTCAGCACAGCTGACGTTACTGTTTGTTATTTTTCTATAATCCAAGGAGGGATAGTTAACACTGTTATTACTGTAAATCTACAATGTGTCATTACTACTGTTCATGTATCCATTTATTGGCTAATAAATCTGTTTGGCAGTTTCTAGCCTATTCCATGGTCTAATGAAATGTTTAAGCTACTGCCTTCCGAAGTCGAGGAAGATCATGTGAGGGAATGTGATATAATCAGATGCTGAAATACAGTAATAAGGGTTTTCTATCAATCGTTGAGCTTGCTACAAATTACCTAGATATTGGGCAGCTAAATACACATTCCAGATCATAGCTCACCATGGTCTGAAGTGCTGAACCCATAACAAATATTTACAGTGAAGACCGAAAAAAAAACAATGATCATTGCCTTTTGTACTGTTAGACTTGGCAGTTATTGAAATGTCTAATACATTGTTAAGTTAGACAATGATATTAAAGTGGCTGAGGTAGATTTTCAACTTGCCACCCGGGTATAAAACGGATCAGTCGGCCATTATAGAAAGTGTCTGAATTTTATATGCATGGTCATGTGTTGCAATCACGGGAAAGCTGTTGGTCTAGAGATGAAATATGTGAGCTGAAGATTAATTACGTCATTTTCTTCTGGAAGGAATTAATGCTTCTTCGTGGTGCACTTAAAATTCTACCTGTAAGTGACACTGTACTAAATAAATTGTAGAAGAGTTTTTTTTGATCCCTTCCTGGGATGTGGGCTTCGCTGGCAAGGCCAGTGTTTATTGCCCATCCCTAATTGCCCTTAAGAATGTGGTGGTGAGACTTCTTCTTGAACTGCTGCTGTTCGTGTGGTGAAGGTACTCCCACAGTGCTGTTAGGGAGGGAGTTCCAGGATTTTGACGATAAAGGATCGGCGATATATTTCCAAGTCAGGATGGTGTGTGACTTGGAGGGCAACTTGGAGATGGTGGTGTTCCCATACGCCTGTTGCCCTTGTCCTTTTAGGTGGTAGGAGTCATGAATTTGGGAGGTGCTGTCGAAGAAGCCTTGGCGAGTTGCTGCAGTGCACCTTGTAGATGATACACACTGCAGCCACGGTACGCCGGTGTGGAGGGAGTGAATGTTTAAGGTGGTGGATGGGGTGCCGATCAAGCATGCTGCTTTGTCCTGGATGGTGTCGAGCTTTTTGAGTGTTGTTGGAGCTGCATTCATCCAGGCAAGTGGGGAGTATTCCATCACAATCCTGACAAATGCCTTGTACATGGTGGAAAGGCAGGAGGAGTCTGGAGATGAGTCACTTGCTGCAGAATACCCAGCCTCTGACCTGCTCTTGTTGCCACAGTATTTATGTGGCTGATCCAGTTAAGTTTCTGGTCAATGGTGACCCCCCAGGATGCTGATGGTGGGGGATTCGATGATAGTAATGCCGTTAAATGTCAAGGGGTGATGGCTAGACTCTCTCTTGTTGGAGATGGCCATTGCCTGGCACTTGTGTGGCGCGAATGTTACTTGCCACTTATCAGCCCAAGCCTGAATGTTGTCCAGGTCTTTCTGCATGTGGGCACGGACTGCTTCATTATCTGAAGAGTTGCAAATGGAACTGAACACTGCAATCATCAGCGAACATCCCCACTTCTGTCCTTATGATGGAGGAAAGATCATTAATGAAGCAGCTGAAGATGTTTGGGCCTAGGACAGTGCCCTAAGGAACTGTGGCAGCGATGTCCTGGGGCTGAGATGATTGACCTCCAACAACCACAACCATCTTCCTCTGTGCTAAGTATGACTCCAGCCAGTGGAGAGTTTTCCCCTTGCTTCCTATTGATTTCAATTTTACTAGGGCTCTTTGATGCCACACTCGGTCAAATTCTGCCTTGATGTTGAGGGCAGTCACTCTCACCTCACCTCAGGAGTTCAGCTCTTTTGTCCATGTTTGCACCAAGGCTGTAATGAGGTTTGGAGCTGAGTGATCCTGGCGGAACCCTAACTGGGCATCAGTTAAGAGTAATACTATTCCATTATTAAGCTGCAGAATATATTTTCCAGCTATCAACTTGCTTAAAAATCACCCATACAGGTTCTACTGAGAGGGATTAATAGGTGACATGATCATTGCACCATAATGGCACATCATGTCAGATTACCAATGCACGGTGGTAAAGAGCAGTACGATTTGAGTTTGCATCTACGATCCCTCGCATATGAGGTTCAGATCTCAGCTATACTAACAAGGGGCGGTACTAAGTGAGAGCTAGGTGTTACCTACAGGGAGGAAGAAAAGGACCAATCAGTACAGGATGCTCTTGAACACCCGCTAATAGAATCAGCTTAGGCCAGGGAAAAGCTTGCACAAATACTTGCCTTTTAGTTGGACATGGCACAAGGAGACCGGAGGTGAAAAATTAAAATAATTTACAAAAAAAGGGAAACTGAAATACTCAGTATGAAACTCACTGAAATTACCTTTTAGAAGAAAAATTATCTGGAAGAAATGAGAATGAAAATTGAAAGAACATGATGGTTGAAGTCCATGGTATGTCACAATAGAGATTCACTAATGCCTATTGAAAGGGGTTACTGCAGCTTTAGTTTTGTCAAATAGGCAAGTGAAAACTAGACATATTTTTCATTTTACGCAGAGCCAACCCTTTGGCCAAAAAGATGTCAGTGTTTCAATATGTGCAATGTACAAAGTAATGTGGCCAAATCTAAGTTATGTCTGCACAGAAATCAGTGATGGAAAAATTAGATCATCAGCTGATTAATATGAGACACATTTTTAGCGGAGAGTGTATTCTAAAAGGCATACAGTGTTTCTGCATGGCCCATAGCAGCAGCTGGCCAATCCCTTAAGTATCTCTAGGGTTCCAATAGATCAAAGGCCCTTTACTATCATTCAAACAAAGTGCATAGTTAGGGAGCTTTCAGCATTACATCCAAAGAACTTTGGCACTTTGGTTTCAGCTAGATTCATATCACACACTGATGGAATCCAAGAAAATATGGACCTCCGCTCTTGACATGCTCTTTCTAATTGTGATAAATGAACCCCAGTGTCTGCATTTAATTCACTACGTACAGCTGTCATGTCTGTCAAAAGCAACATCTGTTTTCTAGCATGAAGAAATCTGTACATGTTGCTGCTGTCTCTTTGGGGACCAGTGGGTTGCGGATTTTTGGGGAAGTAAAGAATCCTTTTCAGGGTACATTTTATGTCAGAAGAATAAAATCACTTCCAATTTAAGAGCTGTGGATGTGACCTAGACCATAATCAAAACAAACCAAAATCATTTACTATGTCACATTATCTGAATGTCTAGAGAAGAAAACCCTTGACAAAAGTTTTGAGTGATTTTTTTTAACCATTTGTCAGTGACTATTGCTAAGCAAGGTGAAGCAGGGCAGCAATTATCTACTTGACTGGGTGAACAAGCACAGTCAGAAACAAGAATTTGTTGCCCTCGCTTAATCATATATGTTTCAAGATTTTTGCTAAGCTTTTGGAATCAGTGTGCCTTTACACAAATGAGCACAATGCTAAATAAGAGTTTTAGCAGCATAAATCATTCCCCATTTTAAAGTCATTAAAGATAATTCCTGCTTATGTTTACTACATACTAATAGTATCTTCAGACTTTTATTAATAATTCATATTTTATAAGTGAAGCCACAAACTATCATCTTCATTGTCACAAAGAAGCGATGTATGACTTTGTATAAAACACCAATATAATTGAAATATTAATGTAAAATCTAATTATTTTTAGTAAATAAGTTAGTGTTTTCTTGCATTGACCTCAGCCAGCGATCTCAAATAAAGGAAGACTGCTTTGAAAGAAGTCAGAGACGTCTGATGACTGAATAGATCTTTTACTGATTGAGTTTAATTGAAGGTACAGTGACTGAGGTCTAGTATACTGTGCTTAATTAAAGTTACTCTTATACCTGCTTAGCCCAACAATTAAGGCTTTTTTTTACTGCAAGCCTTTAATAGCTATTTTAAACATACTAAATCATAGATTGCAGTGAAAACATAGGAACAGGAGTAGGCCATTCAGCTCCTCGAGCCTGTTCCGCCAGTCAATGAGATCATGGCTGATCTGTGGTGAAATTTTGCAATAATAAATAATCTTTCACTATATTGGGAGCTGGTAAATTGAGTGTTACCAACTGAGATGAAACAGAGACAATTATGAAAAATCATCTTCAACATGTTGCCTTCTTTCCACTGATCCAAAGGCTGCTTCAGGTTGTGAGATTTACCTAAAATGGACTACATAATTTACAAAAAAACTGACCTGAGATGGACTGTTTTCTGTAACTAAGCAGAATGAATGATATATCTAGGAGATTAGTACACGATTAGATATTGTGCATGTTATGACTGGAAGCACTGTTCTGACTTCCAGTGACCCAAGAAGTGCACCCCATACATTTACGGGTTAAATTACAGAAGTCGCATGGTAAGAGTAAAATGACATTGCAATTTCTTCCAGTGTGTTAAATGAAGTGACACCATACCTAACTTCTACTATAATATAAAGAGGGTTTAATAAGTGAAAAATTATTAAGAAATGCCAAAAACTTTTCATGATCCTTTCTAGGGGTCATTTGCTGCATTGTTGCAGTATTTCTGGCTCTAAATCAAAGTTTCAATGTTAATCACTTTACTTCCAATCTGCTGGGTTTACATAGGCTAGAATATTGACAGACTTTGTTTTATTCAGCTCTTTTATTGCATTCACTGATACTTCTTTAAAAAATTGGAATTGATTTTCCCTTTGATTTTACAGCTTTGGTTATAAAACTTTTAACAATGTCTGACTTTAAAAATCAGATAACAAATTGTTTTTACAGCAGGTAAACCTACACCACCAATAATTGCCATGAAACATTTAATGCTGTTATAAACTTGAATCCAATGTCATCAGGCAAGCTATTATAAATGTACGATAGCAAAATACTGCGGATGCTGGAAATCCGAAATAACAACAGAAAACGCTGGAAAAACTCGGCAGGCCAGGCAGCATCCGTGGAGAGAGAAACAGAGTTAACGTTTCAGGTCGAAGACCTTTCGTCAGAACTGGAAAAAAGCAGGAAATGAAATAGATTTTAAAGCAAGTTTAGGGCTGGGAAAGGGGGGGGGATGAAAGAACAAAAGGGAAGGTCAGTAATAGGATAGAAAGCAGGAGAGATTAAGAGACATTGAGAGACATTAAGAGATATTCAAGGCAAGAGGAGGTGGAAATGGGACAGGTTGAGGAACAAAGGATGGCTCAGATGAAGTGTGAATTGCGCTGGCAGAATGAAAGACAGCTGCCATGTGGGAGGGAAGAAAAAAAGGCCAAACAAAAGTGTGGATAAAAAAATAAAAATAAATATATAAATATATATATATATATATATATGATCAGGGCCGGGGTTATGATCTGAAATTGTTGAACTCTATGTTGAGTCCAGAGGGCTGTAAAGTGCCTAATCGAAAGATGAGGTGCTGTTCCTCGAGCTTACGCTGAGCTTCCGTGGAACAATGCAAGAGGCCAAGGACGGTGAGGTCAGAGTGGGAGTGGAGCGGTGAATTAAAGTGACAGGCCACCGGGAGCTCGGGGTCCCCCTTACGGACTGAACGGAGGTGTTCCGCAAAGCAGTCACCCAATCTGCATTTGGTCTCCCCAATGTAAATGTAGTTTTAGTGAGTCACCTGCAAATACATAAACAGGAACTTAAATCAGTTGACTGTGGTTTGGCTTGGTCATGTAGGACACAATTGTTTTAAAAATAAAATTGAACTTCAGTGGTGAAGTCCTTATTTCCACTATTCATTTTTCTCTCTATTTAATAACTGCATATTTCTTAGTTATTTATCTGGTCCCATCTTACTTATTTTAGATTATTTATTCCTTCAATATCTATAGATAAATTACTGGTAATATGAGGGTGAACCTCTAATTGTGCTTTTATGCACATGCTTGACATCAGCAGTGCATTCATAATGAGACACCAAGGTTATTTTCCGAATGACACTGATGGTAGGTGAAGTCCTCCACTGCCTGTGTGCACGTGGCCACCAAGCATTTTCCCGACAAGGATGGCTAAGCATATAGGCCAGCAACTTTCTTTTAGTGTTAAGTACACCACACCATTGGCACTCAAAGAAGGTGGGACTTTGTTGTGTGCAAATTGGCCGCTGGTTTTCCTACATTACAACTGCGACTACACTTCAGAAGTAATTAATTAGCTGGGAAATCCTGAGGATGTGAACGGCGCTATATAAAGGCAAATTCTTTTTTTCTTTCATAGTTAATAAGTGCTGCAGGAAAATAATGAGAAGCAAAGAGATAAATAAATACCTTAGAAAAGAAAACCTCGGCCTAAATTATCCAAGTACATGCTGTTATTGGCGAGCCTCATTGCCACATATTCCGAAAATGGTCTCCATGTTTTTCCACATTCAAAAAGCCCAAGAAGAAGAATCTCAAAAATTTAACGCAACAGCAGGCCAGAGAACTCCGTCTGTTTAATTAAACATCAAACAAAACAGACTCTAGTTTTTTTGATTCAGTTCAACTTGTCAACTACTTTTTGTATTAGTTTTGAATTTTTGATCATGTATTTTCTCAATCACAAGAATCTAACAATAATCTTGCAGTAAGAGAGGATTTTAAAGTTAGCAGGCAAGAACCATTTTGCCTCATGGAGTATTTGATGCATGTTTTAATGATTTCTGAACAAAGAATGCATTATATTCTGAAACATTGACCACAAAGTAAGGAAATGATTTATCAGCAAAAGTTATAGCCCAGATATTATGGTAGATGATCGAGCAGAAACTACTAAACTAGAATTTTTCAGCTTTTTGCAAATTTCACAAACATTAAGTTGAATGGCCAGTTAATCTGGTGTTTATAATTTTGGTTGAGGAAGGAATGATGGCCCAGACACTGGAGGAACCCCTTGCTCAAATTGTGCCGTGGAATCATTAACATTCACCTGAACCATCAAAACAGGCATATGGGGTTTCAATTTAACACCTCATCTGAAGATTGGTACCTCTGACAATATAGAATTCCCTTTGTAGTACAGTACAATAGAGTGTTAGCCTGTCCTGGGGTGTAACTAGAATGCACAACACTTCATTCAGAGATGAGAATCCTATCAACTGAGCCAAGGTGACATTTGAATTGTGATTTAAGAACTGGGCCATGACAGAGTACTTGAAACAGAACCAAGAGGATATGTACAACTTTCAAGGGAACATAGCTCAGTATCACCAAGACAGTAATTGTCAATAGATAGGGCCTATCATAGAAGTGGTATTTGCAGGTTAATGAAATGCCTCCATCTTAACAATGGCTTATGATTGTACATTTTAACTATTTACAAATATACAGCATTGAATTATTTCCATATTTTGTGTGGTTTCGCTCCTGTGGATTCACAGGGTAACTTTGAAGGGAATACACAAGGTTGTATAGTGTGCGGGAATAGTCTCAGCATGATCTGAGAATACTCTTATAGCAAACCTTCACCAGCTTAATTTCTCCAATAACTTGTTTTGACTGTATTTCAGTCTTGGTATATTTTGTGTTGCAATGCAGAAAAGTTCTTTTATAAATTTCAGAGAAATACCTTACATTAAAACTGTTAAAAATGCTGATTGTTCTGAGGTGGTCTGGTATGTATCATAACATTATTTTGTTACAGTTTTCCTTGAAGTAAAGTACAGAAACTCTTAATTTGAAAAGAAACACGATGCAGAAGGTGGCAGCCTATGTGTAACCCAGCTGCACTGACTTGGAGGTCACCGAGGTAAATGTATGGCATATGTTAATGCAGCTGACACTGTTTGTGGACCACCTATGGTTCATTCCTGCCCTAATGGCACAGTGACTATGGTGGAAATATAATTAGTAACTGCTCGTGAAACATTTGTTTTTCCCATATGGAATACCACAGTCTAAAATGGAAGTGCGGTCTGTGAGGCAAGAATCCTTTCCTTCATACTGACAGCAGTGAGAGTTGAGTGAAAACATCCATTAGCATGTTACCAGAAACTGCACATGCTCCTGAGTACTTTGCTGCAAATATTGTTAACAGAGGCATCAGCAGACATATTTTAAGACGATTTGTGGTCTCATTGCTTTGTCATTTTTTTTTTTGCTAACTTAACCTTAATATTCAAAGGCTTTATTAAAGTAACAGTTATCTTACAGGATTCAGGGTCTCATTTAAGACCAGACAATAACTTGTAAAAATGTGTGTAACTGGCAATATGTTTATGATATCTAACTTACTTCATAAAAAATTTCAGGATATGAAAAATTGAGTCTGAACATGCAAGAGAAGTCCAGGAAACGCACCCATCCAGTCAACAGCAGAACCTCACATACTGTTCCCTCATCCCCTAGCCAGACTATCTTCTGGGAGAGACAAAAAGAGAGAATAAACTCTAAAACCAATTCAGGAGAAAATCTGGGAAAATCTTCTCCAGCTCCCTAAGGCAGCTCCAGGATACTGCTGTTGCAATGACTCATCACAACCACAACTGATTAGCAATTTAGCCCCTATAACTGGAAATGTCTTCTTCTTTCAGGAACTTGTCAAGCTTTTTTTTAAAGAACTGGAGAAAATCCATGTCTCAGTAATTTGTTCCACTGGGCAATGATGCTCTGTTAAAATAAATACTTCTTGGTACCTAACCTGACCCTTTACTTATGGATTTTACAGACGTGGCCTCTAGTCCTATTATCCCTATCGATTTCAAATAATTTATCTAATCAGATTATATCTAATCCCTTCGTCGTTTAAAATCTGCAATCATATCTCCTCTAAGCCGTCAAAGTAAATAACCCTAACCCTTTGAGCCTATTCTCATAACTAAGAACTTTAAAATTTGCTATCATTCTGGTACCAAATCCTCTACATTGCTATCCTTCCCCATCCCTTTAGGGACCACTGGTTAAAATATTCAACACCTGGTACAAATGAGCAGAGTGTGCGCAGCATACATTCCAGCCATTTGTACCTGAAAGTTGGAATCCGGGCCCTATGGCATAGGACCCCAATTTGCATATGCAAGAAGCCTCCTATTGAAACAGGTGGGCGGGCTGCTCGCCCAGTTACAGGCCCACCTGAAAATAGCATCAGGCGGGCCTTGGATGTCCATGGGGTGTTCCCTGATTTTGAACTGGCAGCCACCCTTTTTGCAGGTGAGAAACAGGGAGCTGCAAGTTGAAAATCACCCTTGTTATCTTTAAGAGGTACACCTGCCTGCTATAAACATGCCTGGAGTTTCCGACAAAAGTGTTTGACACCACACTGGTCCATATTAAATGACACTTATCACACATGGGTCCATTGACCTAATTTAAATAAATTGGCCTGGAATCTATTGATTTGGTCTGAATTACTAAACCCTTCTGATCTTTCATTAACTTGCCATAATAGATATATGTCCTTGTTGTACTAGGATTTTTGAACTAAATTAGCAGTGGTAACATTTGAGGTTACAGTAATGTAGTGGTTACGTTATTGGACTAGTAATCCAGAGGCCTAATAATCCAGAGAACATGGGTAGAATTTTCATTGACTCATGGAGGCGGGTTTGGAGGCATGTGGGGTGGGAAAATAGCAGATTCGGGGGTCCCAAACCCATCCCGCCCCCAACCCGCCTCCATGCCAATTTCACAGGAGGCAGGTACCCGACCTGTGCTGGGACCCGCCTCCCCGAGGAGGGAAGGGGATTAGTGACAATTAACTGCCTGTTAACAGGCAGTTTTTTGCCTAATCCCTATTTTTAGCCCTGAAGTGTGGGCTTCCCGACAGGTCCGAACCATGCCGTTTTAGCGAGGTGGACCGTGGGTCTGCAGGGGTTGGAGGGGTCGATATGTCCGGTGGGCAGGTGAGTGATGGGTGCATGTGTGCAGAGGTAAGTGTGTAAGGTAAGTGTAAAGTGTGGAAAAAAGTTTTACTTACCTTAACTTCCTCCTGCAGGTGTCAGCCCTTCAGGTCTCGGGAGTCAGAAATCTCACCGGCACAGAAAGCAGAATGGCCGTGGTGCTGTCAAAAGCTGCAGCCTCTGCTTTTTGTTCTACAGAGATCTCTAAATCAGCCTGAGAGGAAGGACAGCTTCAAGGAGCAGTCAAACGCTGATATTTCATCTGTCAAAAGCTCTTGACAGATGAAATGTCAATCTGTGACATCACCTGTTGCTGGGTGACCCTTAATTGGCCTGCTGAGCCTGCTGGGCGGGCTCAACAAGGTCAATCAAGGGAAAATCGAGTGGGTTGGCCACAACTCGATGGAGGCGGGACTACAACCCCAAAAGTGGGAGTCCCGCCTCCTGCTCGCCTCCATTGATAAAATCCAGCCCCATGTGTTCAAATCCCACTATAGGTGTTTAAGAAGTTGAATTCAGTTTCAGAAATCTGGCATCAAGAGGGCCTCGGGAGATTCCGGGGGTCGGGTGGGAAGCAATGAGGAAGGGGGTGAGCGGTGGCCATCAGCAGCCCACAGTTTTAATATGGAGCTAGGAGGAGGACTCCTGCTTCTCCTGGCTCTGCAATAAAGTTAGCAAGAAACAGTAAACTTACCTGTTGTGTGGGTGCCTCTAGCGGTCCCTTTCAGGATCGCTGGTTTGGCTACTGAGTGCCTGATAAAACTGACGGCAGCATGCTGCAGTCATTTGCAGACTAATTTGCAAAGAGGCCTGAAACAGCCATTATCATAGAATCACAGCACATATTGGGCCCTTGGGTGCCCGTTTTATGCCTGTAAAACTGGTGCAGTATGATTAAATTTACACAGCTTTTAATGCAAGGAAAATTATCTCTGTTTTAAAGTGGTTTCATGGTTATGGTATTTTATTTGCAAAGCGTCACCCAATTACTTGCCATATACTAAGTGCAAAACCTCTGGTATTTCCTGCCTCTTTTCACTCGGATTTGGGAAAGTGCCCAAAAGTAGAACAGTATGTATCATCACTAAATGAAACAAAAAATTCCCAGTTGCTGTAACTTAATTACGAATACTACATCTCCACCCAAAGGCTGACCCTGACTTCAATCCCATTGTGCTTACAGGAATGCGTCCATAAACGCTGCTAAGGCACATCCAGAAATAGGCTGTGCTGGCTCGTGCCCAGACACACACTGATAACTTTTAATGCAGAGGAAACACACCAAAAATGCAGTCATGTTTGTAAGTAAGACCCTAACCTATTTTTCAAATGTAACTACAACAGTTCAAACCTCAGTAAATGAACTGGAAATAAACAAAAGATAAGTGGAAACTTTTCAAACAATAATATTGCTTTCCGATTCACTGCAATGATTTTATAGCTTTTACATCAAGATAAAGTACAACAATCAAAGAGAAAATATCAAAAGGGAGGTTAAGGAGGAAATTGCAGAGGTACTCGCCATAATCTTCCAATCCTCCTTAGATACAGGGGTACTGCCAGAGGACTGGAGAATTGCAAATGTTGCACCCTTGTTCAAAAAAGAGTGTAAGGATAAACCCAGCAACTACAGGCCAATCAGTTTAACCTCGGTAGTGGGGAAGCTTTTGGAAACGATAATCAGGGACAAAGTTAACAGTCACTTGGACAAGTGTGGATTAATTAAGGAAAGCCAGTACGGATTTGTTAAAGGGAAATCGTGTTTAACTAACTTGATTGAGTTTTTTGATGAGGTAACAGAGAGGGTTGATGAGGGCAATGCGATTGACGTGGTGTATATGGACTTCCAAAAGGCGTTTGATAAAGTGCCACATAATAGACTTACCAGCAAAGTTGAAGCCCGTGGAATAAAAGGGACAGTGGCAGCATATATACGAAATTGGCTAAGTGACAGGAAACAGATAGTAGTGGTGAACGGTTGTTTTTCAGACTGGAGGAGTGGTGTTCCCCAGGGGTCGGTTCTAGGACCACTGCTTTTCTTGATATATATTAATGACTTGGACTTGGAAGTACAATGCACAATTTCAAAATTTGCAGATGACACTAAACTTGGAAATATAGTAAACAGTGAGGAGGATAGTGATAGCTTTCAAGAAGACATAGACAGGCTGGTGAAATGGGTGGACACGTGGCAGATGAAATTTAAAGCAGAAAAGTGCGAAGTGATAGATTTTGGTAGGAAGAACAAGGAGAGGCAATATAAACTAAAGGGGGTGCATGAACAGAGAAACCTGGGGGTATATGTGCACAAATTGTTGAAGGAGGCAGGGCAGGTTGAGAAAGCGGTTAAAAAAGCATACAGGATACTGGGCTTCATAAATAGAGGCATAGAGTACAAAAGCAAGGAAGTTATGATGAACCTTTATAAAACACTGGTTCGGCCTCAACTGGAGTATTGTGTCCAATTCTGGGCACCGCACTTTACGAAGGATGTGAAGGCCTTAGAGAGGTTGCAGAAGAGATTTACGAGAATGATTCCAGGGATGAGGAACTTCAGTTACGTGGATAGACTGGAGAAGCTGGGGTTGTTCTCCTTCGAGCAGAGAAGGTTGAGAGGAAATTTGATAGAGGTATTCAAAATCATGAGGGGTCTAGACAGAGTAGATAGAGAGAAACAGTTGCCATTGGCGGAAGGGTCGAGAAGCAGAGAACACAGATTCAAGGTGATTGGCAAAAGATCCAAAGGTGACATGAGGAAAAACTTTTTTACGCAGCGAGTGGTTAGGATCGGGAATGCACTGCCTGAAAGGGTGGTGGAGGCAGACTCAATCGTGGCTTTCAAAAGGGAGTTGGATAAGTACCTGAGGGAAACAAATTTGCAGGGCTACAGGGAAAGGGAGCGGGACTGACTCAAGTGCTCTTGCAGAGAGCCGGCACGGGCTCAACAGGCCGAATGGCCTCCTTCTGTGCTGTAACCATTCTATGATTCTATGTAAACAGAGAACCTTTGTGGTAAATTGTATGGCACAGCTTTTATCAGAGTAGTGTAGATGACCTCATGAGCAATAAAGGTCCTTCACAGTGGCTCAATACATACTTAGGCCCCAAAATCTCTGGGTTGAGGAGAGTGTAAGTCACCAACTATGCCTAATTTTCCAATTCAGCTACTTATGTTGTGTGCTCAAAGGCTTCTACCATGGGTCTACTGAAGTGTGAGAGCAAGTTAGGGTGCTTCCTCTGTAGCTTTCTTTCCGTTAACTGGCACAAGTGTCCAGTTTCACTCTGGTATGGTGCTTCCCCCATGACACTACTCGAGGGTATCACAGGCTTGAACTCGCATCCTACCTTGTCAACATTCTTCAAGTAATGACGTCCCCATGCTGCATAGAAGGTGACGGACTGTAAACCAGTGTTGTCAGCACATTAGTCGTAAAGCCAACCTACTTGGCTAACCTTATCCTGCTTATTTTCACACAGTGATACAAAAATATTATATCCTTGTGCAGCTGCTGTAAGGCAGACTGCACAGCATCACTGACATTTCCTGTCTCTTTCTCTGTTGTCTATAGGTGTGGCCTGTGTAGTGTTTGTCAGCAGGCAGTCAGTAACAGATGAGAAAGGGCTTCAGAGCTTAAAAATACATTCTGTTTAAGGTTCAGCCATTTTCACTAAACACCTGCAATTGTCAATCATACAAATATCTCCAGGTCCAAGGGAAGAGTCAAGGAACTTCCTGTGCTTGACTATGGATACATAGTTACATCACTATCGATACATCTTCTTTCACAAAAGAGAAAGAAAACTTTAAAGAAGAAAACTTCAGCAACTACTATAAAGTTTATATCAACTATAAAATCTATTCATAGTTATTATGAATATTTATCATTCAGAGTACTGATGGGAGTCTTTTCTAAGAGAGATCCCAGTTGTTGTATTAGTTCATTATTTACTGGCCCCGGCGTTTCTTTTGTTGTTGCTGTGCGTTGTTTACTGTGATCTGGCTGGCTAGCTCCACTACTACTTTGGAGTGTGTACCCAGATTATCAGGTCTAACATTCACCGGCACTTGTGCTGATGTCCATTCGCCTTTTACTTTTGCCTGAATTCTAACAACTTCTCCTTCTCTAAGCTCTTTGGTCCATTTATTTTAGAAGCAGGCTAGCTTGGTTTTTCTGAGGTATAAGAGAGGAACATTAACTCTCCCCGATCAGCGGGAAAGGAGCGGGGTGGGGGAATGGAGCTTTTAAAATGGAGTTGCTCCATTTCCCGCACCGTCCTCACTGATTCCCCATTTTAATGCTGCTAGTTTTGGCGGCGAATGAGGCTCCTGCAGTAAGTACAAAGCAGGATCCCATGATATACATGGGACCCCGATGGCACTTCAACCCACTCCTGACCTGAGAGCCCATCGCAGCTCCCCCACCAGGTAAAGCTGTTGAGAAGCCAACAGATCCCTCTAAATTAAGTTAAAAAATCTTCCTTAGTGGAGCCAGGAGGAGCAGGAGTGCCCAATCTGAGCCCCACAAGGAAAGCCCAGGCCTCGGCTGCCTACTGGCCCTTGCAACTCCAGCAAACCCCCCCAGCCCCTCTCACAGACTCACTTTGCTGCCAACGGGTATCCTCCAGCCTTGCCAATCTTCATTCCCCCACCCCACCAGCTGGTCAGCTGCTGCTTTCTGCCCGAAACGGGTGAGCTACTGCCCAGCGGCATTCAAATGAGGCCCGACCGTTCAAATCTGCTGGACCTCCAACGAAGGCTCCAGCGCTGAATTGTTGTCCACTCCCGGCGGCTTCCCACGAGGAGTTAAAATTGGCTCTGTACTTTCTCTTTTAGGTCACTTACTGGACTTTGTTTCAGAGTTCAGCTTGCTGTAGGGAGGAGTGACATGGTTCATCTGCCAAACAGTCTTTGAGCAGGTCAGCTGTCCAGTGTCTCACTTGGTGTGTTGCACCAATTGAAAAGAGTGAGGTAAGTGCCTTTGCAATTTTAGTAATGCTCTCTGCCTTACCATTTAACTGTGGCTATCTTGGTGAGTTGGTGACATGATTGAACTCATATTATTATGCAAACTCATGAACCTCCCTTGAGTTAAATGACTTCATTTGGAATGTCATGGTGTACAAAAATAAGCTCCTTTCCCTTTTTTTTTATCAGTCCATTTATTTTATATACAGCAGATTAATAGAACATATGAGACAGTTTCTTCCATGCTTCGAAAAGATCACAACCTATTTTCTCCCAGAGTCTTTCTGGTGCATGGAAGTGGTTCCTTTTGCTGTTTAACTTGAAGCTGCTTGTATACCTCACACTAGACATATAGGTTTCTATGTTCTTATTCCTCAGAGGCCAGTACATCACTTCTCTACCTCCCCAAAGACAACTTTTGACTTGAGTGAACTTTGCACCTCATCTCTCATACAGATTGGTATAACTACTCAATGTTCCTTGAATAACAATCCATTCTGTGTGCTGAGTTCCTCTCTAATGTTAAAATGCACAGCAATCTGAAGTGGCAGTTCTCTTGTGCCAGGCATCCTTTGCTTATTCTCACTCTCAACCATTTCAGATTTGCACGTTTTGGCTACTGCTCCAGATCCAAGCCCATCATTTCTATTTTCCCCTTTTCTTCTTCTTTTCTCTTTAATCCTCCCGCCACCGTTCCTCCTTTCGTTTCTCCGCCCTCGGGTCCTCTACCCTCACAAACCCCAATCCTTCAGCACTCTTTCCTACTCTACTGCCACCGTCCCAAGCTTGACTCCCTCTTAAATAATCCTACAGCTTCCCTCTTGGCATCCTCCGAAGGGCCCACCAAGGCACTCATCGCTGCCTCCTACCGAGCAACAACTCCTACTGCCCCATTCTACTCTCTCCTTGACCTTCCCACCCAGCACACCTGCGAGAGGCGAATCTTGCCAACCTCCTTCCTGTCCCACTCACTGCTCCCTGCGCTGACTCATTGGACTCTGCCAGTGGGTTGGCTATCACCGCCCCTCTCTGCATCTCCCTCCAGAATGTACCTTCACTTGTGAACAAGGCCCTTGTCATCCATGAGCTTATCGTGGATGATCTAATCAACATCATGGGTTTGATGGATACATGGCTAAGGCGTGATGACAACTTTCCCCTTAATGAAGCTTCCCCACCTAGCTATACTTCCCACCACTTGCCCCGCTCAAACCACCCATGATGTAACCCTTATTTCTAAATCACACCTTGGTCTGTCTTTCTACTCCTCTGGCAACTTCTCCTCCTTTGAGCATCTCACCTTGTTCCACTTCTCACGCCTCTCATTTAAAATTCTTGTTCTGTCCCGCCCCCCTCCAAGTATCATGCCAAGGTTCTCACTGAGATATCTTCTGCTTTTCTCCTTCAGCCTATGCACCGAGCATCTTCTTATCCTCGGTGATGTCAACCTCCATCTCAACTCTTCCTGCTCTCTCTCCTCTGAGTTCACTGCCCTCCTTTCTTCCCTAAATCTCTCCCTCCATATAAACTCTTCTACCCATATTTACGGCCATCCCTTCGATCTCGCGATCTCACATGGCCTCACAACTCCCATTGTGACTATCACAGATAAGGCAATCTCTGATCGTTTCCTTGTATCGCTCTCCACCCACATCCTCCTTCCCCCTCCCAACCCCACTTCCTTATGTATCCGCCCCCGGAAAAATCTCTCCTTCAAGTTACTTACCACTGCTCTTTCATATTCCCAACTATCTAGCCTTTGGTCCTTCTTTCATCATGATATTTCTGCAGCTACCGATCTGCCAAATCACAACCTCTCCTCCACCTTTGATGCTCGTGTCCCCATTAAGACCATTACTCTCTCTCACCTAGTCATTCCCACGGTATACCCCTCATCTCCACTCCCTTAAGTCCAAGGGACGCAGATTGGAATGTCAGTGGTGGACAACTGGTTTAACCATCCATTGTTAGATCTGGTTGGACCACATAAAGCACTATCAGGTCCTGCCCTCCACTGTTAAAACTGCTCACTTATCAAAGATTATCCTGGAATGCAAAGATAACTCCCGGCTTCTCTTCTACGAACATAGGAACAGGAGTAGGCCATTCAGCCCCTCGAGCCTGTTCTGCCATTCAATGAGATCATGGCTAATCTGCAACCTAACTCCATATACCCACCTTTGGCCCATATCCCTTAATACCTTTGGTTAACAAAAAGCTATCACTCTCCGATTTAAAATTATCAATTGATCTAGCATCAATTGCCGTTTGCGGAAGAGAGTTCCAAACTTCTACCACCCTTTGTGTGTAGAAGTGTTTCCTAATTTCACTCCTGAAAGGTCTCGCTCTAATTTTTAGACTATGCCCCCAGTCCTAGACTCCCCAACCAGTGGAAATAGTTTCTCTCTATCTACCCTATCTGTTCCCCTTAATATCCTGAAAACTTCAAACAGACCACCTTCTAAATTCTAGGGAATACAACCCTAACTTGTGTAATCTCTCCTCATAACTTAACCCATGAAGTCTGGGTATCATTCTGGTAAACCTACACTGCACTCCCTCCAAGGCCAATATATCCTTCCTAAGGTGTGGTGCCCAGAACTGCTCACAGTACTCCAGGTGTGGTCTAACCAGGGTTTTGTATAGCTGCAGCATAACTTCTACCCCCTTGTATTCTAGTCCTGTAGATATAAAGGCTAGCATTCCATTAGCCCTTTTGATTATTTTCTGTACCTGTTCATGACATTTTAATGATCCCAAGTCTCTTTGGACATCCACTGTTTTTAGCTCTTCACCATTTAGAAAGTACCATGTTCTATCATTTTTACATCCAAAGTAGATGACCTCACATTTGCTTACATTGAAATCTATTTGTCACAGTTTTGCCCAGACACTTAATCTATCAATATCCCTTTGTAATTTTATGCTTTCATCTACACTACCTACAATGCCGCCTATCTTTGTGTCATTGGCAAATTTGGATATATGACTTTCTATGCCATCATCTAAGTCGTTAATAAATACTGTGAATAGTTGAGGCCCCAACACAGATTCCTGCGGGACACCACTAGTCACATTCTGCCAATTTGAGTACCTACCCATTATCCCTACTCTCTATCTCCTGCCGCTCAGCCAATTTCCTAACCAAGTCAATAATTTGCCTTCAATTCTGTGGGCTTCTATCTTAGTTAACAGTCTCTTATGTGGGATTCTGGAAGTCCATTATAGGACAAAGTCAGCATGGCTTTATGAAGGGGAAGTCATGTCTGACAAATTTGTTTGAGTTCTTTGAGGACATAACGTACAGGGTGGATAAAGGGGAACCAGTGGATGTAGTGTATTTAGACTTCCAGAAGGCATTCGACAAGGTGCCACATAAAAGATTATTGCTCAAGATAAAAAATCACTGGATTGGGGGTAATATTCTGGCATGGGTGGAGGATTGGTTATCTAACAGGAAGCAGAGAGTTGGGATAAATGGTTCATTCTTGGACTGGCAACCAGTAGCCAGTGGTGTTCCGCAGGGGTCGGTGCTGGGCCCCCAACTCTTTACAATCTATATTAACGATTTGGAGGAGGGGACCGAGTGTAACATATCAAAGTTTGCAGATGATACAAAGATGGGAGGGAAAGTAGAAAGTGAGGAGGACATAAAAAACCTACAAGGGGATATAGACAGGCTGGGTGAGTGGGCTGAGATTTGGCAGATGCAATACAATATTGGAAAATGTGAGGTTATGCACTTTGGCAGGAAAAATCAGCGAGCAAGTTATTATCTTAATGGCGAGAAACTGGAAAGTACTGCAGTACAAAGAGATCTGGGGGTCCTAGTGCAAGAAAATCAAAAAGTTAGTATGCAGGTGCAGCAGGTGATCAAGAAGGCCAACGGAATGTTGGCTTTTATTGCTAGGGGGATAGATTATAAAAACAGGGAGGTATTGCTGCAGTTATATAAGGTATTGGTGAGACCGCACCTGGAATACTGCATACAGTTTTGGTGTCCATACTTAAGAAAAGACATACTTGCTCTCGAGGCAGTACAAAGAAGGTTCACTCAGTTAATCCCGGGGATGAGGGGGTGGATATATGAGGAGAGGTTGAGTAGATTGGGACTCTACTCATTGGAGTTCAGAAGAATGAGAGGCGATCTTATTGAAACATATAAGATTGTGAAGGGACTTGATTGGGTGGATGCGGTAAGGATGTTCCCAAGGATGGGTGAAACTAGAACTAGGGGGCATAATCTTAGAATAAGGGGCTGCTCTTTCAAAACTGAGATGAGGAGAAACTTCTTCACTCAGAGGGTAGTAGGTCTGTGGAATTTGCTGCCCCAGGAAGCTGTGGAAGCTACATCATTAAATAAATTTAAAACAGAAATAGATAGTTTCCTAGAGGTAAAGGGAATTAGGGGTTACGGTGAGCGGGCAGGAAATTAGACATGAGGCTGAGTTCGGATCAGTCAGGGCCCTGTGGGTGGTGGAGTGGGCCCAGGGGCTGAGTGGCCGGGTCCTGCTCCTACTTCTTGTGTTCTTTAGATTTGAGGTTAGGATCAGATCAGCCATGATCTTATTGAATGGCAGAGCAGGCTCGAGGGGCCGATTGGCCTACTCCTGCTCCTATTTCTTATGTTCTTAAAAATAACATCCATAGACATTCCCCTGTCCACTACTTTAGTCACCTCTTCAAAAATTCAATCCGGTTTGTCAGGCATGACCTACCTTTCACAAATCCATGCTGGCTCTCTCTGATCAACTGAAAATTTTCAGGGTGTTCAGTCAACCTATCCTTAATTATAGACTCTAGCAATTTCCTGACAACAGATGTTAGGCTAACTGGTCGATAATTCCCTGGTTTCCCTCTCTCGCCATTCTTAAATAGCTGAGTGACATATGCAATTTTCAAATCTAAAGGAACGGTTCCCGAATCGAGAGATCTTTGGAAGATTATAGGTAGGGCATCTGCAATGTGCTCACCTACTTCCTTTAAAACCCTGGGATGGAAATCATCTAGTCCTGGGGATTTGTCACTCTTTAGTGCCATTATTTTCTTCATTACTGTTATTTTATTATGTTAATTTTATTGAGTCCCTGTCCCCAATTCAATATTAGTTTCCTTGGGATTTCTGGCATGCTAACCTCTTCTACTGCAAATACTGATACAAAGTAATTATTCAACATGTCCGCCATTTCCTTATTATCATTGACAATATCACCGCTTTCAGTTTTTAAGGGGCCAACATTGCTCCTGACTACCCTTTTTTTCCTAAAGTAATTGTAAAAATTCTTCGTATTGATTTTGATATGCTTTGCAAGTTTCTTTTCATACTCCCTTTTTGTAGCTCTTGCTATTTGTTTTATGACCCTTTGCTGTTCTTTGTATCTTTCCCATTTGCCAGGATCAGTGCTATTTTTTGCATTTTTGTATGATTTTTTCTTTTAGTTTTCTGCTGTCCCTTACCTTTTTGGTTTTCCAAGGCTGTTTTTTTTGCAAGTAGAACTCTTGCCCCTCAGGGGTATAAACTGGTTCTGTATCACATTAAATTCTTTTTTGAACATTTCCCACTGATCTTCTGTCATTTTTCCCATTAACAGATTTGCCCAGTTTAATGTGGACCGTCTCTGCCTCATCCTGTTGAAGTCGGGCCTTACCTAAATCTAGAATCTTAGTAGCTGTCCACCACAAACCATCTTCTTAAACCACCCTCCCGTGCCTCCTCCTCCCTCACCTCCAATAACGTGCGAGGAGCTCTGGACATTTTTGTCACAAAGATCGGACCATCCATTCATCTGCCTCTGCCACTTCCCTCCCTTCCCCTAGCCCACCGGGCCAAATTTCCCCTAATGTTCCCCGCTGCCCTAGCCCTGAACTCACATCTTTCTCTAAATTCTATCCCATCTCCTGCTGTGCTCTCTCGCTGAGCTCATCTTGTCCGTGAGACCCACCTCCTGCTTCCGCGACCCTATTCCCTCCAAACTGTTGACCACCCAATTTCCCATGTTAGCTGATATTCTTTACAGTTCCCTGTCCTCAGGTACTGTCCCCCTCTCCTTCAAATCTGCTTTCATCACCCCTCTCCTCAAAAAACCTACCCTTGACCCCCTCGGTGCTTGAAACTACTGCTCCATCTACAAACTCCCACTCCTCCAAAATCCTTGAACATGTTGTTGCCTCCCAAACCTGTGTCCATCTTTCCTGGAACTCCATGTTTGAATCTTTCCAATGAGGTTTCCGCCCATGCCACAGTACTGAAATGACCCTTATCAAAGTCACTAATGACATTCTATGTGACTGTGACCATGATAAACTATCCCTCCTCATCCTTCTCGACCTATCTTGACATTCAATGGCATTACTATCACCGAATCCCCCACCATCAACATCCTGGGGGTCACCATTGACCAGAAACTTAACTGGACCAGCCACATAAATACTGTGGCAACAAAGGCGGGTCAGAGGTTGGGTATTCTGTGGTGAGTGTCTCACCTCCTGACTCCCCAAAGCTTTTCCACCATCTACAAGGCACAAGTCAGGCGTGTGATGGAATACTCTCAACTTGCCTGGATGAGTGCAGCTCCAACAACACTCAAGAAGCTTGACACCATCCAGGACAAAGTGGCCCACTTGATTGGCAACCCATCCACCACCGTAAACATTCACTCCCTCCACCACCAGCGTACCGTGGCTGCAGTGTGTACCATCTACAAGATGCACTGCAGCAACTCGCCAAGGCTTCTTCGGCAGCACCTCCCAAACCCGTGACCTCTTCCACCTAGAAGGACAAGGGCAGCAGACGCATGGGAACACCATCACCTGCAAAGTCCCCTCCAAGTCACACACCATCCTGACTTGGAAATATATTGCAGTTCTTTCATCGTTGCTGGGTCAAAATCCTGGAACTCCCTCCCTAACAGCTCTATGGGAGTACCTTCACCAAAAGGACTGCAGCAGTTCAAGAAGGCGGCTCACTACCACCTTCTCAAGGGCAATTAGGAATGGGCAATAAATGCTGGCCTTGCCTGCGGCGCCTACACTCCAGGAACGAATAAAACAAAATATCTGCAGCTTTCGACACAGTTGACCACACCATCCTCCTCCAATGCCTCTCCTCCGTCATCCAGCTGGGTGGAACTGCCCTTGCCTGGTTCCATTCTTATCTATCGAACCGTAGCCAGAGAATCACTGTAATGGCTTCTCTTCCCATTCCCACACCATTACCTCTGGAGTCCCCCAAGGATCTATCCTTGGCCCCCTCCTATTTCTCATCTACATGTTGCCCCTCGGTGACATCATCCAAAAACACAACAGGTTCCCCATGTACGCTGACAACACTCAGCTCTATCTCACCACCACCTCTCTTGACCTCTCCACTGACTCTAATTTGTCACACTGATTGTCTGACATCCAATATTGTATGAGCAGAAATTTCCTCCAATGAAATATTGGGAAGACTGAAGTCAATGGCCCAGAAATTGATCTCGCTCTGTTCCCGCGGGGGTAAGGAGCAGGCGCGATCTCTCACTCCGCGTTGGCTTTTTCAGATCCAGCTCGCACGAACTTGATGTTCCAGACATCAGCTGGGCAGTGCTTGCGTATCCCACCGGCGTAGTGAATTCGTGCGAGCTGTGGGATCACGTGACTCAGTTAGAGCCAATGGCAGCACACCATCTTCCATTCATAAGTTTCACATACGTGCTGTGAAAGCTATGAATCTTACACCCCCCCCAAAATAACAGCTAAACCTCAATTAAATTTTTAAAAAAAACCATCACATTAATAAAATAAGTATAGTTAAATAAATTAACCATTTTAAATAAAAAATTAAATTTTTGAAAAAATTTAAAATCTTTTAAAAAGTTATAAAAATAAACTTACCTGTCTTTAAAGTCTCTAAAAAAGATATACCTGTTAAAAAAAATTCAAAAAAATACTTAATTCACTACTTACCTTGTTAATAGTGGGTCTTACTCCTCCTTTTTCCATTTCTAAAATCTTCCGTCCTTACCTGCGCGTCCAAAGCACTAAGTGCACAGCGTGCGTGCAGCCTGTAGCGCGCACGCGATGCACCGAGGAACCGCCCCCTTTTCCAAAGACCAAGTGCCGGTTTTCAGCGCATGCGCAGGGCATGCAGAAAACCGGCAATTGGAGAGAGAATACGCGAGAGTACGCAGTGCGTACTCTCGCGCAGCGGGATCAATTTTTGGCCCATTGTCTTTGGTCTCCGCCACAAACTCTGTTTCCTGACCACAGTTTCCAATCCCGCTCCATGGTAACTGTTTGAAGCTGATCCAGACTGTTCACAAGCTTGATGTTGTGTTTGACCCTGAGATAAGTTTCCGATCACATATCCACTCCATCACTAAGACTGCCTACTTTCACCTCCGTAACATCACCTTACTCGGCCCCTGCCTCAGCCCATCTGCTGCTGAAACCCTCATCCATGCCTTGTTACCTCTAGACTTGACTATTCCAATGCTCTCCTGGCTGGCCTCCCATACATAAACTTGTGCTCATCCAAAACTCTGCTGCCCGTATCTTAACTCGCACCAAGTCTCGTTCACCCATCACCCCTGTGCTTGCTGACCTACATTGGCTCCTGCTCTGGCAACGCCTCAATTTTATAATCCTCATCCTTGTTTTCAAATCCCTCCATGGCCTCCCCCCTCCCTATCTCTGTAACTTCCTCCAGCCCTACAAGCCTTCGAAATCTCTGCGTTCCTCCAATTGTGGCGTCCTGCGCATCCCCGATTTTAATCGCTCCACCATTGGTGGCCGTGCTTTCAGCTGTCTTGGCCTAAGCTCTGGAATTCCCTCACTAAACCATTCCCTGCCTCTCTACCTCTCTCTCCTCCTTTAAGCTGCTCTTTTAAAACTTACCTCTTGTTAAACCTTTTGATCATCTGAGGTAGATAGACCCTACTCAGCATGTCAGCAACAAGCATTCCTTGCCTTTTTTGTGGACAAACTCAAATGTATGTTTTTGAAGAGATAACATCATTCTCTGAAGCTATTTGGGTGAACAAATTACATACTTTTTCAAAATGGCGTCAAGCAGTTTGTGATTACATTCCACAGTTAAGTGGCAATTTTCCAGTTTTACGCTGCTGGTGCAGAACATTGCACTCTGGGAACACATGGCGGAATATTGGTTGTGCAGGATAGCAAACTTATTATACTACCACCTGTATTCCCATCTATCACAAGATGTAACGCTGTAAAATAAGCTATATTGTAAAATAAAATGTTTCAGTCCTGCACAAATAATGGGCCAGAAATTCGGGTCTCCACGGGTGAGTACGCGCTGTGTACTCACCCGTAGACCCAACGAAAGTGCCGGTTTCGCGCATGCACTGCACATGCGCTGGAAACCGGAACTTCCGTTCCCCTGAAGGAAGGGGTTCAGAGGTCGAACGCGTGCGCCGGAGAGGCAGCGCGTAGACCTCGAACTTCGTTTTTTTTTCAGGTTTCTCTGTGAGGGTAAGTACGGAGAAGCTGCGCAGGGAAAAAGGAGGCGCAAGGCCTGCTTTTAACAAGGTAAGTGGTGAATTAAGTACAATTTAAACATTTTTTCAACAGGTTTATCTTTTTTACATACTTTAAAGAAAGGTAAGTTTATTTTTAGCACCGTTAAAAAGTGTAATTAATTTTTTCAAAAATTAAAATTTTTGTTTAAAGTAGTTAATTTATGTAATTTATAGTTATTTTAAAAATGTGATGTTTTTTAAAAATGTATTTGAAGTTTTAGTGAGGTTTTGGGGCCGATCTCTATTCATAGATTTGACAGGTCTTCCTGTCAAATCTATGAATGAAGATTCCCTGCTAGGATTGGCTCTCCATGGCCCACATGATCCCAGTGGACGCTTCGAACTAACTGCGCCCCTGGGATACGCAAGCACTGCGCGCCGACAGCTGGAGGAGGCCCAGGAGCCAAATTCCACGCGGGCCCGAAGCACAACGGCAGGCGCGGTATGTAAGTACGCGCGCAATTCTTGCACCAGCGGGAAGCCGGAGAGCCGAATTTCTGGCCCATTAGCTTTTTATATTGAAACCTAACTTTTACAAATGGTAAACATTTTCAATTCTAATGGATCAGATCACTTGTTAAAACTGAAATACTCAAATATTTAAAATTCTAATTATGTTCTTTGTTTTTTTTTTGCTGATTTATGTTTCCCTTTATGTAGTCAATGCATTGTTCGCTAGATATTGTCATGTGTTGAATCTCAGTCACACATCATGTGGACTGCATTACATCACAGTAGTTCACATGGGAAGAACACAATCACATCTTTTCTGCAGTGAAAATGAAGTGCAGATTATAAATTTTAATGTGGGCCACTTTATCTTTTTTTAAAAAGACATTCATTATCAGAATTTATAAATATATTTTAAATGGGCTAACACCTTCAATAAAATATTGGAGATAGGAATTTCAGGCAAATGCACTAAGCGTGCGTTTTTGCTGAATAATCTCAGGGACATGGCTTTAGATATACCAAAGTATTGTAATATTATTATGTTTTTGTCTAATGTGATTTGCCTGTAAGGACTAGGAAATTTTTAATGTCCAGGGAATTCACTGCAATACTACTGCCAGCTAATTGATTTCATGGCAATTCACTCCCACATACAATGGATTTGTAAATGATGTGATTAGATTATTTTGCAGTTATGACATGACACTTGGAGATAATACCCATGGTGGATAAGGCAGCTGGCATTATTTTCAATTGTTGTTGTATCAAGTCAACAGCTGACAAACTAAAACATGACTAGCCATTAAACAAAATGGAAACAAATTGTACTAAAAGTTGCCAAAATCTCCAGTCACAATGATGGAAACAATACTCTATTCAGAAATGTGACATTTTTAACCACTTGAATCACACAAACAACACTGGAGCATGATAAGATTAACAAATTGTGTCAGGGCACTCTGCAGCTCCCCATGTCATCAGAAATCCAATATTTTAAAAATCTCATTGTAAAAGTATCAAGCCCATATACCATAAAGAAATAGCATACCAGGGCTGACTTAATGGCTGTAATTCAATCTTCGCATTCTACTGATATTCACAAACTGCCTCGGCTTCACCCCTATGGTTCTTCATGTAATGAGGACCCCTTGATTGAATTATAGCTTCATAACTCCCTCCTAAGTATCCTTATTCTCTATGCACCACTTAGCTTACCTTTTATTTCTCCCCATACTCTCGTCCCTCAAAAGCAATAATTGCAACTTTTGATGAGAAAGTGAATCCAGTGTGACTTACAAGTCCAGACCCACCTTAATGAAATACCTTGAAAGTATTTTAACATGTTGAGTTTCCAGTACAATTAGTTGTTCCTCGTGTAAAATACTTGTGGCGTGCAGCCGAGTCTTTTTGTGGTACAGAGGGGACCAATAAACAGCCTCTTAGATGAAGTATCTTATTCCAGTTTTACTAAGAAATCTATAGCTGCTAATATACGAGTTAACTTCTTTACTAAACCATAGTACATATTTCCCCAAAAGAAAGCATAGAATGAGACAAAGCCAATTGGCCCATTAAGCCTTAAGGACTTAATCAAAACAGCTTTATCTAGGGGTCTGTTCCAAATGGTCTGATAGTATGTTGCACAAAAATAATTCTATTTGAGTTTCACTTTGAGGTCCATTAATTTTAACCCTGTGTCCTCTAGTGCTGCATTCCAAATCATATATTCTGCTAATATCTGTATCATCTATGCCTCTCAGCATTTTAAAGAGCTTGGTCAAGAAGGGTTCTGCTAGAGTCAGCACCTGGAGGACGTCTATTTCCCAGCTGCAGAGGTCAGGAAAAAGATCACGGATACCCGTGACACCATGGGGCCAAATTCAACTTTAGCAGGGACGCAAAATGGGTCGCAATGGATCGACCGCCCGTTATACACCCCGCTTGAAATCGCCCAGGGTGTATAACGGGCGACTGATCTACTACCACCCGCTTTGTACCACGCCGAAATTGAATTTCACCCTACCCATCTCTGCCCGCTCTATGTTGGTCCCGGTTCTCCAGAGCTTCCCCCCCAAGGGGTGGAGTCGGACCTGCACCTACAATGGGCACAGTCCATGCGCTACCATGAAAATGAGGTGGAAGCGGGAAATCCTGGCCCTCCTGTCTCACTTTCCTCTTATTGCTCTGAAAGAATGCCTAGATACAGTGGAATTGGCAGAAGATAGCAACGGGCTTTACACCTGGACACCCTCAGATAAGAGGGTCCAAGAGGGCCAGGCAGCAGGGACCTGGAGGCCTTCTAGCTGCTGTTCTCCAACAGCAACCAGAAAACGCCAACCCCAACAGCCAGTCCCACAGCTACAGGCCTCTCAGGTGCACAGCTGTTTGTGCCCCCATTTCTCAGTGCAAGGCCCTGTCAGGCAGCATAAGATGAACAAATCATGCCAGGGCACTCTGCAGCTCTCCACTTCATCAGAAAGTCAACATTTAAAAAATCATTGTAAAAGTAGCCATTATATACATTATAAAAAATAGCAAACCAGGGAATGAGTTAATGGCTGTAATCCAATCTCTGCATTCTGCTGATATTCACAAACTGCCTGAGCTGCACCCCAGGGCCAGGCAGGATACACTGAATGTGTCCTGCCTCTCCAGCATCTGTGCAAATGGGGGCCCAGGAAAATCAGCCACATCATGTTCCTTCACAATCTTCGTTCCTTTAATGAAAACAAACCTTTTAGTTCCTACTCATTACTTAAAGCTTTAAGTCCCAGAATTATCAGCATCACTTTTATCGGAACTCTTCCTGACAGATTAAGGTTCTTTTGAAGGCAAACCCGTGTACGATAATCTAAATGTAGCTTCCCCAATAATACGCACATGGTTGTAATCATTTTTTTTTTACAATTTATCCCAGTGTTTGATTAGGTTCATGTTGATTGGAAACTTTCAGCAAATGGTTAATATGCAAACTTAACTGCCCTTCTTTCTCCACCTTTGTTAATGAAAACTGGTGTTCGATGAAAGGAGACAGAAAGTACTGATAGTTGTAAAAATAAAAAGAAGAATTTTTGTCTATGATATATGGTGTTAGCTTCTTTCAGAGCACACATCAGGTTAAAAACAGGTTAATTCGCAGAAAATAGCGCATCTTGTTTTGAGACACAAAATCCCAGAATAGGCATTGGGACCAATTTTCCTCTGCTTTGTGCCCTGGATTTACCTATTTCCAGGGCACAATGCAGAGGAGAATGGCCATAGACCCGTTATGCCAGTTCTCCACTTCATGTGTCCTTCCGGTCATGTGTTGGGAAGGAAAAATTGATTTTTGGATATTGTGTGATAATAATTGCAGAGTTTTCTGTTAAAGTTTCTTGAAGCAAGCATCGCTATTTAAATGTTATTCAATGGCTCGGATTTTGCGTATAGAATAACTGTGAGGCTATCAGCACTCACCGTTATTATGGTGTAAATCGGACAGCAACTTCCAGAGTCCGCAGTTAAATGCAAAAATCCGAAGTTGCTGTCCGAGTAATCCTGCTCCACCACAAGCTTCGCTACACCGGTACCTCACCAATAGATTCGCTATTAAAATACATGAAGGCCATGAAGTTGTGGTACTTACCCACTAGACACCCACTAAACATGCCAGAAAAAGTTAGGGCTAGTGCGTTCAGGTGTAAATGAAGTTTTAATGGTGTGATAAGTCTTAATTACTGCCAAACAACCTCTCTGGCACTGAAAATTTAATTTTACAAGTAGAGTCTCATTCCTTCAGAATTTAATTATTGTTGGAGATTTTTTTTAAAATTAAAATTAAAATAACTTTGTTTACATTTTCTTTCTGTCACTTTCTCTCTTAATCTCATCTTTCTTTATCTCTCTATTTAGCTTTCTGTACGTGATTTTACATTGAATTAAATATTGCAATTTCTACTTCCTGGTTTAGACTCTGCATGGCTCAGTGAGCATTCTTCAATCTGATTGGTTGAAGAGACGCGCTGTTGCTTGTCATGCTCATACACGCCACAGATCCCCTGTAGAGGGCGCTGCACTGAAAAGGTTCTCTAAATACTGTAAGTTGCCGCTCAAAAGCCCACGAAAAGTCTGTGGGCAGCTGTAAGTGTGATGAACGGTGAGCACCGTTCCTTCACCGCTGATCGCAGAATCCGGGCCATTAAATTTTATTTAAAGGAAGCTGAATTGACGTACTTGAGAGCTATGACAAGGTTTCCTCCATTTCCACTGTTCTCAAGTCAGGTGCAGGCTGCCCATATAAACTGGCCATTCAGTTTCATTACGCTCTATTTCAAATGCTGACAAGTTTAAAGAGACAGGCAGCAACTTACTAAGAAGTATATAAATTGATTTTTGGATTGTGTGCTGATAATTGCAAAGTTTTCTGTTACAGTAGGGGATGCATTGCAGATAGAAGCTTTTGAGGAGAGCTGTGGAGATCCCACTTAGCTGAATAGCGATCCCATTTGGTATACCTTTACACTTGTGCTATTTCTAGCAAGAGGAGGAGAATGAAGAAGTAACATATTTAGATGACAGAGAAGGGGGGCATCGTTGGAGGGGGAGGGCATCTACCTACTGTTATCCTGCCACCCAAGTCTATCTGAAGAATTATCTTGACAGTCCTCAGGAAGAATGCCACTGCTGGCTACAATTTACCAGAGAGGCTGTGTGGTGAAATTTAACTTCGGCTGGGGCACAAAACAGGCAGTAGCAAATTGGCTGCCCATCGTACACCCTGCCCAATTTTCCTTTCTGTACTACTCCTGTTCCTCTTGGCCCCACAAAAGTAATGTAACACTAACCTTACCGTCATTGGGCCCCGATTTGTGTATTAAAAAGATCCTACCACTTGAAAGCAGGCAGGCGCATCAGCTGCCCAGTGATAGGCCCCTGTGACAGTGGCAGCAGGCTAAACGTTGGGTTTAACGGGGTGGTAAGTCTACCAACCCCATTGTGAGGCCGTTCCCTCCCCATTCACGCCAATTTTGGCCGGTTAAAATCGACCCCAGGTGTTTAAATTCTTACTGTTCAAAGTTCTACCGATGAATGATCTGCATGATTGGGACGTTATGGCTAAAATGATGAAAGGGGAGGAAGCTTAAGTGGTTACTCAGAGTCAAGCAAAGGCTGTGGAGTTAAGCCAGATAAATATTGCAGTAGCACCAGCTGCAGCGCTAAGCTTAAACCAGAGGCAGCAGCCAGATCCCGGGGCGAGAAGGATCCTGCTGCCACAGTGATACTAAGTCATGTAAGAGCAAGCGAAGTGGCCCAGTTCTTTCCGCACATTGTCTTGCAAGAGGCAATCATCTAGTGAAGCCTAGGTTTGTCTGGACTGTTGTAAGCTGCAACAATTTGTCCTGTGTGCATTTTACCTCCGATATCCTGCAAGAGTCATGTCATGTGCTACCTTCAATAAATCTTTCTGGTATGCATGCAGTACCACTGCCTGTTGGAACTCTTCTAATTCCTATCCCCCAAGTTGTTTAAATTTGTTATGTTGAACCAAAAGCCCATCCTTGTAACTATACTACTCTGCAAGTTGAGGTCTTGAGTCCCTGATGAGCTGGCAGTGCATCAATGGACTGGTACTGTGTTAGAGGGCACACAAACTCAAGGCATATGGGTCTTGCAGGATATCAGGAGGTAAAATACACAAAGGACAAATTGTTGCAGCATTTTCTTTGACTCGGTATCTCTAAGGGCATGGCTCAATGTTACAGTACCTTTATCTGATGTCAGTATATGAGTAAACTGGGATATTGCGACTAAGCATCATTGCAACCCCTACCAATTATTAGCGAACTTTTCAAGAAGGTGGGAATAGTTACTGTAGGTATTATACTTACCAAGAGTCTGTGGGGAAATGGTACATATTGACCTGGTAGACATCTAGATATCCAGACACAGTGGCTCTAATGTCAATAGGCACAGACATAGTGGCCAATCCATTGTTAGAATTTTTCACTTCAGTTAGATTCGTAAAAGAGATTCTGTCTGACTGGGAGACTAGTTTCATGTCCTTGCTTCTCACTCACATGTGGCAAGCGTAGCAATTATAATAGCTTCAATCCACCCAGTACCAACGGTAGAAAAATGGGCTGGTAGAGAGGGTTAATAGAACACCAACTCACGTGCTGCATATATATGCTCAGCAGAACCGCAAGGATTGGGATTAACATATTATCCGCTGGCCTGCAGGGTGGTACCCAAGAATTTACAAGTTTCTCACCATTTGTATTGTTATTCAGACGTCAAGTGCATGGCCTGTTAATGCTAGTCAGAGACATATGGTCAGGGTGAGCACTAACGAGGACAGAAATGTGAAAACATACCAAGTTTTGCCAAGCATGCAAAGGAGAATGTAGAATGTCACAGGGTTGCCAGAAAAACTGGCATGACCACAATGACAGGCACTGGAAGTACTAGGTGGGCCAGAGTCTATAGAATCTGGTGCCAGTGTTGCCATAACATATTACAGGTCCATTGGGTCTGTAAGCAATGGTGGAAAGGTTGAATAAGATAGGTGAGATACCCAATCAGGCATGCAAGTGCCAGATCTACCATGTCAATACGTTAAAACCTTAACCGTAAGGAAGTGTATCATGTCCCTCCCCCTGGGTAGAGGGGATGGGAGAAGAGCTTATAGGCTTTTGTCAGGGAGTAAAGTGGATTCATTGGTGGGAAGATTACTCCATCGGCATCAGTGCAATAATCTCCCACACAAAAACATACAGCTAGGAAAATCATAAACTGCAGATATCATTTTAGTCACTGCTCTTGGGTAATGCCAGGCTCTGCAAAGCAGTTGTGCACAATGTAAACATAGGCACTTCAAATACAAGTAGCCCATGCTATGCAGTGTGAGGGAACACATAGCTAGAGAAGTGTGCTACTACGGCCTTTCCTCAGCCTTTGGGCACTGTCGATGGGCCTGGTCCCTAAGGAGACCGAGTGGTTCTGTGCAGATTATCCAAATCTAATGACGTGATAGAAGCTGATGTCTACTCCTTGCTTTGCGTAGAGGAGATTCTGGAGAAGCTAGGGGGTGGTAAATACATGATGACACTAGACGTGGCAAAATGCTATTGATAGGGCTTGGTTGCAATTGGCACTCTACTGGGTCTATACAAGTTTAAGGCTATGCTTTCCAAGATCTAGAATACACCTGCATGTCCCAGCAGCTGTTGAATCCCATTCTGACAGGAGCCAGGGATTATTAATGATAACACCATTTTCATCAGGATTGACTGGTGAGCCGAGAACTGTAATCTCAGCATGGCTGAGATACTGTACTTCAGTCACCATGCGGATGAGTAGAAACAGAGACCTTCCCAGGCAAAGGGAGATACCATCATGCTCTAGGTCCACCCCACAACCAAGAGACATGTACGGGTGGATTAGCTGCAATTATTACAGTTTCATTCCTAACTACAGAAACAGAACTGCATTATTAACTGACATGACACAGGAGGTGAAGCCTAATCAAGTAAGCTGGTCATTTTGTGCAAAAAATACTCCAGTAAAGCTGAATGACAGCAGGTTTGCAGATGCTGTGCTTGTGGAACCAAATTATTTCTTAGCTTTCATGATCCACACTGCTGCATCAAACCGGGCAACGGTGCTGTACTGAGCCAATGAATGACTATGGAGAAGAACATTCAGTCATCCAACTGAGTTACAAGTTACTGCCATAGAAAATGGCTTATTCAGCAATGGCAAAAGAATGTTTAGGCAGAAGCTACATAGGTATACAGGGCTGCAAAGTTACATTTAAAACAAAATATATTACAGCAGAGACGTGTGCTTATGCTTGGTCCTTTTTTTATTTTTCTCACAATATCTGACTCTGACAGTTATAAAGTCATCCCGATAAATTATCAAGTGGCAAATATTTAAGTATAACCTAAATGTCTTTTGCTAGATCTTCCAGATGCAAAAGCACTTGGAGCCAACTAACCTTAACCTCTTCTCTGTGCTTACTGATGAAAACATCACAACACACATTGACAAACTGACATTCTGCAGCTCGCAAGCATTGCAGGCAACCACACCATGGGAGTCAAACTGCATATAATGATGTGGATCAGACAGCTTGTACAATACCAAGCACATGCCAACTGAGCAAAACAGTTCAAAGTCTTTTAGCACAACTTATAAAAATTTGATGGTTTCCAGACCATGTGATATAAATATGGCACACAGCATGAGCTATGGTTTCCAGAATAAACCAGTTTGTAAGTCAGGCCTATAGCCTATAAAGCACTGTGGAACTCATGAATTATTACCTATAGTGTCATTCCTTGATTTATTTTCTAGTAAGCCAATGCTCCCTTTATATCCTATATATTGGAGATGCACAAAGTAGAGCCTACAGAACAAATTCAGTCTTGGTTAAAATCAGAAGGGAACAATAGGCCACATAGCACTTCTTTCAGAAACTGCAGGAAGAAAATATTTTAATAAAATGCAATGGTTTGTACTGCAACAAATTATTTGACGTAGACAGAGGAGAGGTAAACTGCTTCAAAGGTCTTACCAATCCTACTCCTTAATCAGTTGCTGGGAAATGCACAAGAGAGGCCTTGGATCATTGATAAGAAAGCATATGGCCTTTGCTCTGTATATCTTCCTAAAGACCCAGCAGAGATCAGAACTAATACAACATCAAAAATATTCTTGGAATAGAGCACTAGATCAACCTGGAGACATCAGGTCACAATGTCATACCTGTAGGAGATGCACCTTTGCTATTTGTATGTGTGCCTCAACAGTTAACAATACAGGTATATCGGACAAAATAGACTATGCATGTCAGCTTTTTAGAACAAGTTCTACTCAACCTTTGACTCAAACTAAACATTACTGAAAGTGACAATGACATGATTTTTGAAAGGTCAATTAATCCTTGTCAAGTATTCCCTGTTGTTATCACCTTAACACAGCAGCACACCCTCAGAGCTGGATGGAAATTGGTTTTCAGTGAGCTGAAAGAGGAAATTGTCTGCAGCTGTCAGGACTCTTATCCGCGAGGCCATTATTTGGGTCGATGCCTTGGCTCATAAATATTTTGTCTATTTTGGTTCTTAAAGTGAAAGGAAAGGTTACCTAATCAATGATGAAGGAAAAATAGTTCAGTTAAAGTAGTGATTTATAGCAGTTTTCATCAGCCTGATAATTCTCACTAAAATCTGAATACTATCAATTCATTGAATTTTATCAGTTGTAGAATGACAGGCCTTGAAAGGACCTTAGGATCTTGCTGACATCATTGTACTATCTATGGTGAACAGGTGAATACAAGTCCACAACTATTAATCAAATATGACATTCCTCATGCAGCATTGTGAGTTACAGTCATTTTATCCAATTTTATCTTTACATTGAGCTACCAATGTGCTGACTTTCTGATACATTTAAATTTATTACAAACTTTTCAATTTTTTTGCAAGTTTGGAATGTTTGTCATGGCTCATTATTGAGTAAATTATTTTACTTTCAAACACTTACAAACACAGCTGAATGATGAACTTTAGTACACTGTTTTGCTGTAAAATCAATGATACAGAAATTTCTTAGTATTAGCTTGTTTAAATAATTCATTAAACCTTAGAAAGATTCACAAATCCACAACATATTTAAAAATGCATTAGCCAAAATTTAATATTGTCATGTAGCATGATTCCAAGGTTCAAATTTTGTAATGTTTTTTGCAATAAGGCTTGTTATACACTTCAGCTGCACATGGCAACACACGTTTGTAACTCATAGAATCACAGAATGATAAAGCACAGAAGGAGGCCATTCGGCCCATCGTGCCTGTGCCAGCTATTTAGTAGAGCTATCCAATTAATCCCACTCCCCTGCTCTTTCCCCATAGCCCTGTATTTTTTTTCCTTTCAAGTATTTATTCAATTCTCTTTTGAATATTCTCTATTGAAGCTTCCACCACCCTTTCAGACTGTGCATTCCAGATCACAAAAACTCGCTGTGTAAAAAATGTTTCCTCATGTCGCCTCTGGTCCTTTTGACAATCACCTTAAATCTGTGTCCTCTGGTTACCGACCCTTCTGCCACAGGGAAGTTTCTCTTTATTTACTCTATAAAAAACATTCATGATTTTGAACACCTCTATCAAATTTCCTCTTAACCTTCTCTGCTCTAAGGAGAACAACCCCAGCTTCTCCAGTCTATCTACATAACTGAAGTCCCTCATCCCTGGTACCATAAAGTGTGGTGCCCAGAACTGAGCACAATACACCAGCTGAGGCTTAACCAGTGTTTTAGAATGGCTTAGCATAACTTCCTTGCTTCTGTACTCTCTTCCTCTATTAATAATGCCAAGGATCCCATATACTTTTTTTAACAGCCTTCTCAACTTGTCCTGCCACCTTCAAAGATTTGTGTACATACACCTCCAGGTCTCTCTGTTCCTGCACCCCCTTTAAAATTGTACCATTTAGTTCATGTTGCCTCTCTTTATTCTTCCTACCAAAATGTATCACTTCACATTTCTCTGTGTTAAATTTCATCTGCCATGTGTCTGCCTATTTTACCAGTCTATCTATGTCCTCCTGAAGTCTGTTACTATCCTCTTCATTGTTTACTACATTTCCGTGTTTCATATCATCTGCAAATTTTGAAATATACCCAAATCCAGGTCACTAATATATATCAAAAAGAGCCATGGTCCTAATACCGACCCCTGGGGAACACCACTATATACTTCCCTCCAGTTTGAAAAACAACCTTTCACCACTACTCTCTGCTTTCTGTCCCTTAGTCAATTTTGTATGCATGCTGCCACTGTCCCTTTAATCCCATGGGCTTTAATTTTGCTAGGAAGTCAAAAATGGTACTTTGTCAAATGCCTTTTGAAAGTCCATATATACAACATCAACCGCACTGCCCTCATAACCCTTTCCATTACTTCATCAAAGAATTGAATCAAGTTAGTCAAACACACTTGTCTTTAACAAATCCATGCTGACTTTCATTTATTTAGCCCATATTTTTCGAAATGGCAATTAATTTTGTCCTCGATTATTGTCTCTAAAATTTCCCCATCATCGATGTTAGGCTGACTGGCCTGTAGTTGCTGTGTTTATCCCTCACCCCTTTTTTAAACAGGGGTGTAACATTTGCAATCCTCCAGTCCTTTGGCACCATCCCCATATTGAAGGAGGATTGGAAGATTATGTGCAGCACCTCCTCAATTTCCACCATTACTTCCCTCAGTAACTTAGGATGCGTCCCATCCAGACCAGGTGACTTTTCTACTTTGAGGTCTGCCAACCTTTTAATACATCCTCTTTATCTATTTTTATCCTATCGAATATTGCTACTGCCTCCTCCTTTACTGCTACATTGGCAGCATCCTCTTCTCTCGTGAAGACAGATGCAAAGTACTCATTTAGTACCTCAGCCATGCCCTCTGCCTCGACAAGCAGATTCCCTTATTGGTCCCTAATCGGCCTCACCCTTCCTTTGACTACCCTTTTACTTATTATGTGTTTATAAAAGACTTTTGGGTTCCCTTTTATGTTGTCCCAGCAAACTACAGCTGCCTATCTGCTTCCTTAAGGGTACATGCATAAATGTAGTAACATAAGAACATGAGAAGCTGTGGGAAGAGAAAAGGTTATTCAGCTCATCAAGTTTATTCTGTCTCATGGACTGATGTTGTAGGCACTTCCTACCTGACTGACAGATGCTTTTTAATTCCATGGATCATGGCTTGCTGCAAACATTTACAATCCAAGGGGCTGTTTTTGTTTGCCATGTTCTTTATCATAAATCAGACCGAATCAAAATGTGTTCTTACTGCTTCTACTCTCCCCACCTGACTAATAATCATCTAAATGAATTTCCTCCAGAACAATAATCGCAGCGTGGCTGGTTTACACTGAATCACTGCTCCCCCCGCCAATTCAACACACACACACTGCAACTTGTTTTCCCTCTCTCTGCAAAATAACTGCTTTAAAACTAAACATAGAAAATCACATTTAAAAAAATAAGACTGTTACAATAGAAATTGTACTTTTTGAACCAACACCTTCTTTTCTTAAAGACACTATAATATTAGTCAAGCACACACTAAGTTCGGTCATATAGCAGCAACGGTGAGGAATTCAAACAACCTCATTTAGTTATTTCTTTCCTTTATTTTCTCCCCATTTTAACCCCTCGTAACTAGCCAGCCTAATTAGCAAATGATCGCAGACGTCTCCATATCCTTTGCTCTAAAAGCGTGATGAAATACAACCCATGCCAATTTCACCTCTCTCTCATTGGCTAAACAGTCTAATCCTGCTCAGCAAAGTCCCAAATGGTCTGACCGAGATCAGCAGCTCTGTGCTTGGGGGAAGTCTGAGTGCTATTATTAAGGGCTGGGATTTGAACCTACATCACCCAGTCTATAAAAAGCACACTATTATCTTCACCAGTAAGCCACTTTGAAGCATTTTCAGTGATTTATGGTTCTCGTGAGTAAAGCAAAAAGCATTAAAACATAAAATAATACAGTATCTTGTATTTGTTTAATTAAAAACTACTTTCATAGAAAACTGCCCAGGTATGTCCTGTCCACAAAAGGCAGGACAAATCCAATCCGGCCAATTACCGCCCCATCAGTCTACTCTCAATCATCAGCAAAGTGATGGAAGGTGTCATCGACAGTGCTATCAAGCAGCACTTACTCACCAATAACCTGCTCACTAATGCCCAGTTTGGGTTCCGCCAAGACCACTCAGCTCCCGACCTCATTACAGCCTTGGTCCAAACATGGACAAAGGAGCTGAATTCCAGAGGTGAGGTGAGAGTGACCAACTTTGACATCAAGGCAGCATTTGACCGAGTGTGGCATCAAGGAGCCCGAGTAAAACTGAAGTCAATGGGAATCGGGGGGGGAAAACTCTCCACTGGCTGGAGTCATTCCTAGCACAAAGGAAGATGGTTGTGGTGGTTGAAGGTCAATCATCACAACCCCAGGACATCGCTGCAGGAGTTTCTCAGGGCAGTGTCCTAGGCCCAACCATCTTCAGCTGCTTCATCAATGACCTTCCCTCCAACATAAGATCAGAAATGGGGATGTTCACTGATCACTGCACAGTGTTCAGTGCCATTCGCAACTCCTCAGATAACGAACGATGGACGACGTTCAGGCTTGGGCTGATAAGTGGCAGGTAACATTTGCGCCACACAAGTGCTAGGCAATGACTATCTCCAACAAGCGAGAGTCTAACCACCACCCCTTGACATTCAACGGCATTACCATCGCCGAATCCTCCACCATCAACATCTTGGGGGTCACCATTGACCAGAAACTTAACTGGACCAGCCACATAAATACTGTGGCAACAAGAGCAGGTCAGAGGCTAGGTATTCTGTGGCGAGTGTCTCACCTCCTGACTCCCCAAAGCCTTTCCACCATCTACAAGGCACAAGTAAGGAGTGTGATGGAATACTCTCCACTTGCCTGGATGAGTGCTGCTCCAACAACACTCAAGAAGCTCAACACCATCCAGGACAAAGCAGCCCGCTTGATTGGCACCCCATGCACCACCTTAAACATTCACTCCCTCCACCACCGGCGTACCGTAGCTGCAGTGTGTACCATCTACAAGATGTACTGCAGCAATTCGCCAAGGCTTCTTCAGCAGCACCTCCCAATCCTGCGATCTCTTCCACCTAGAAGGACAAGGGCAGCAGGCGCATGGGAACACCATCACCTCCAAGTTCCCCTCCAAGTCACACACCATCCTGACTTAGAAGTATATCACCGATCCTTCATCATCGCTGGGTCAAAATCCTGGAACTCCCCACCTAACAGCACCGTGGGAGTACCTTCACCACACGGACTGCAGCGGTTCAAGAAGACGGCTCACCACCACCCACTCAAGGGCAATTAGGGATGGGCAATAAATGCTGGCCTTGCCAGCAACGCCCACTTCCCATAAACGAATAAAAACATCCATTGTCTAAACAAAACATACAATGAAGGTCAGGGATCCACACAGTATATCCAAGTAGTAAGGAATCTCTTAGCATTTATGAAGCCTTTTGTGCTTGAGGAATAAAATGTCTCCTCTGTTCTCCATTGTTTATTCTCTATATGTAGTAAAGTGTGAAAAGAATGGCCACCCATAGCTCTAGTGCTAAAATTACAATAAATGGGACTGTCCAGTGGCGAAGTACTGAATCTGATTCATACAGACTATTCTTATTTGTGGAATACGTTAGCTTTCAGTCAATAATTTCACAATTATTCCTCAAATACCACTCACTGAGGGTAATTTTGACTTTGGGTGATGCTGTAAAATGGGCATTTTTCATGAAAATATCTGGACATGAACTGTGTTAAGAGTTTATTTTTTAGAAAAAGTATGCCTAATAATGGTTGTTTCCCCGAGACAGCCTCTTGCTGAGTTGCGGATCAGTAAAATGGTTTTTACAATGTGAGATCAGGGGCTAAAAATTTGATAGCCCTCGAAAATGGCCGTGGGAATCGCGATGCGATCTGCCTGCTAATGTAAATGACAGTGGCATGCAGCCCAGCACTAAACGCGCTGCTGAGTGGCTGCACGCTCAGCAGAGGGTCCAAGTTCGTCCGAGGCTAGCACCAATTACAGCTAGCCTGCAGTTCTTAAAGCCAGCCTGCACCAGTTAAAGGGGAGCTGCAGTTTGATGACACCAGGTGCTGGAAGTAATTGTAGAAGGGAGTTTCAACTGGGAAACATACAGGAATGGCATAGCAGGCCAGATAGAGGGCTCCAAGATTCTCAGTCGCAGAACTGGAGGCCTTAGTACAGGAGGTGGAGAGGAGGAGAGAGGTCCTGTTTCCACAGGGGCCCATGAGACCCTTTAGACAGACATGGAGGTCAATGCCAACAGTGTTGCCCCGAGGACATGGATACAGTGCCAGAAGATGTTCAATGATCTCTACCGCCCACCCAAGTAGCATAAACATTTTATTACTGAGATATCTTCACTGCTTTCCTCCCTCAGCCTCTGTACTGAACGACTTCTCGTCCTCGGTGATTTCAACCTCCATCTCAATTCATCATGCTCTCTCTCCTCTGAGTTCACTGGCCTCCTATCCTCCATTAATTTCTCTCTCCATGTAAACTCCCCAACCCATATTCACGGCCTTCCCCTCGACCTTGCCATCTCTCGTGGCCTCGCTACTCCCATCGTGTCAATCGCAAAAAAGGCCATCTATGACCACTTCCTCGTATTGCTTTCCACCCGCATCCCCATTCCACCCCCCACCCCTCGCCAACCATACTTCCTTCTGTGTCCGTCCCTGGAAAAAACTCTCTCCCAACTCTCTTACAACTGCACTTATGAAATCCCAACTGTCCAGCCTCTGGCCCTCCATTCACCATGACATTTCTGCTCAACCACACTCTCACGACCACCTTTGATGCCCTCGTCCATATTAAAACAACTGCTCTCTCTCACCCTGGCCGTTCCCCCTAGTGCGGCCCTCATCTTTGCTCCCTTAAGTCCAAGGGACGCAGACTTGAACGGATATGGCGGACAACTGGTTTAGCCATTCACTGCCAGATCTGGCTGGACCACATAAAGCATTATTGGGTCCTGCTCACATCTACCAATATTGCTCACTATTCCAGAATCATTCTGGAATGCAAAGATAAACCCTGGCTTCTATTCTCCACTGCTAACTGTCCTCTTAAACCCCTTTCCCCTGCTTCCTCCACCCTCACCTCCGACAACAAGTGTGAGGAGCTCATGGCCTTCTTTGTCTCTAAGATTGAGACCATCTGTTCAGCTGCCTCTGCCACTTCCCTTCCTTCCCCTACACCAGCGGGCCAAACTTCCTCTAAGGTTCCCCCCTGCCTGAACTCAAATCTTTCTCCAGTTTCTCTCCGATCTCCCTTCATGACCTCTCCACGCTCATGTTGTCCATGAGACTCACTTCCTGCTCCCTCAATCCTATTCCCACCAAACTGCTGACCACCCAACTTCCTTTTCTGGCTCCCATGTTAGCTGACATTGTTAATGGTTCTCTCTCCTCAGGTACTGTCCCCCTTTCCCTCAAAGCTGCCGTCATCACCCCTCTCCTCAAAAAAAACAACCCTTGACCCCTCCATCTTTGCAAACTACCGCCCCATCTCCAACCTCCCTTTCCTCTCCAAAGTCCTTGAACGTGTTGCCGCCTCCCAAATCCATGCCCACCTTTCCCACAACTCCATGTTTGAATCCCTCCAATCAGGTTTCCGCCCCTGCCACAGTACCAAAACGGCTCTCATCAAAGTCACAAATTACATCCTTTGTGACTGTAACAAAGGTAAGCTATCCTTCCTCATCCTTCTTGACTTGTCTGCAGCCTTTGACATGTTGACCACTCCATCCTTCTCCAACGCCTCTCCACCGTCGTCCAGCTGTGTGGGACTACACTCGCCTTGTTCCATTCTTATCTATCTAATTGTAGCCAGTGAATCACCTGCAATGGCTTCTCTTCCCACTCCCGCATCGTTACCTCTGGTGTCCCCCAAGGATCGATCCTTGGCCCCTACTATTTCTCATCTACATGTTGCCCCTTGGTGACATCATCTGAAAACACATGTACGCTGATGACACCCAGCTCTGCCTCACTACCACTTCTCTCAACCCCTCCACAGTCTCTAAATTGTCAGACTGCTTGTCCGACATCCAATTCTGGATGAGCAGAAATTTTCTCCAATTAAATATTGGGAAGACTGAAGCCATTGTTTTCGGTCCCCGCCACAAACTCCGTTCCCTAGCCACTGACTCCATCCCTCTCCCTAACATCTGTCTCAGGCTGAACCACACTGTTTGCAACCTTGTTAGTGTCATATTTGACCCTGAAATGAGCTTCCGACCACACATCCACGGCATAACTAAGACCACCTATTTCCACTTCCATAACATCACCCGTCTCTTGCCCTTGCCTCAGCTCATCCGCTGCTGAAACCCTCATCCATGCCTTTGTTACCTCTAGACTTGACTATTCCAATGCACTCCTGGCTGGCCTCCCACATTCTACCCTACGTAATCTTGAGGTCATCCAAAATTTGGCTGCCCGTGTCCTAACTCGCACCAAGTCCAGTTCACCCATTACCCCTGTGCTCACTGACCTACATTGGCTCCCGGTTAAGCAATGCCTCAATTTCAAAATTCTCATCCTTGTTTTCAAGTCCCTCCATGGCCTCGCCCCTTCCTATCTCTGTAATTTCCTTCAGCCCCACAACACCCCCGAGATAACTGCGCTCCTCTAATTCTGCCCTCTTGAGCATCCCTGATTATAATCGCTCAACCATTGGTGGCCGTGCCTTCTGTTGCCTAGGCCCTAAGCTCTGGAATTCCCTGCCTAAATCTCTCCGCCTCTCTACCTCTCTTTCCTCCTTTAAGACGCTCCTTAAAACCTACCTCTTTGACTAAGCTTTGGTCACCTGCCCTAATTTCTCCTTATGTGGCTTGGTGTCAAATTTTTTGTCTTATAATACTCCTGTGAAGCACCTTGGGACGTTTTACTACGGGAAAGGCGCTATATAAATACAAGTTGTTGTTGTTGTTCTATCACATGAGTGGTCAAGGTCAGTGAATGCATCTTCAAATGCCATATCCCACAAACTGCCCCACTAGCCTCACACTGCTGAACTCACCACACTCCCATTACTCACCTACCAACAATCTCTATCAATCACGACTAATACCTCACAACCATAGCTTCACCTCACCCTCACACACTTACCACTGCTGCAAGCCTCACACCCACACCTCACAACTTGCACACATTGCCAGTTATTAAAGCATCAGCCAAACACATTGAACGACACTCACTGACACACTTCCCTCTCTCTTGCAGGACCGCTCGAGGAGACAGTGCTCGGCATAATTGGGGTGGCTATGACAGAGGCCCTGGCCACCGGCAGCACTGAAACCATTGAACATGACGGTATGCTCATACGTAACCCTTCTTATCACATCCCACTTCCCCCGCATCCCAGAGTCTCTTCTGACTTACAAGCTGCAGATGGTGTAAGCATGCACCTCTTGCTTCCCCCAGCCCCCCACCACAATCCTACCCTTGTGCTTTTCTCATTTAAAACACCCAAGAAATCCAACCTGGCCAGGCAGTGGTGCAAGAGGAAGAGGAAGAGGAGAGTGCTGATGAAGAAAAAACACGGTCACTCGATCTGACAGTCGCAGCCACCAGCTCAGGTACTGACACTGCGTGGACTTTAGAGGATAGATTAGAGGCGGGATCTGCACATAGTGAGTCACCAGGCACGAGTGGGCTCCAGCCAGGACAGGGGGAAAGGGTAGTGCAGGTGCCAGATCCATGGAGGGCGAGGTCACACACGAGTTCTGTCCTCCAGCAGATGACTAGGATTCCTGAGGCACCACCCCGGGGGAGTGGCAGTGGCTCCTGTAGGGGGTGGTGTGTGGGGGGTCAGCCTCACCTCTGACTCCGTGAGTGGTTCGAATTGCTCCCACGCCCCTGGTTCTAAACCTTGGATTTATTTAGGGGTTGTGAACAAAGATGCAGTAGACAACAGGTTTTGATGAAAGAATTTTGGCTTTATTAACAAGAAAAAGATAACAAAATTAAAACACACTTAACACTTAAACACAGGTTGGGGAACACGCGGTACAGGCGAGGGAAATAACATTAGAAGAATACTTCACCCCTCCCAATTCCACTTCACTAGCTAGGTTGAACTCTGGAGAACCAGGGAGAATGCTCACCAAACGAATCCTTGACAGTTGAGAGTTAGGGTTTAGAGTCTTTTGAGTAAAAGGTTTCGTAAGGCCCTTGTTGCCGCGAGGTGTCCGATGGTCACTGAGGCAGTCGCTCTGGTTTCTTCTTGCGTGTCGGTCTGCTTGTGAAGCTGTTGGCCTTCTTTGTTGAACTTCTTGCTGTAACTCTGCCTCTGTTTAAACTGTCTTCTTCCGAGCTGTGGAACTGCCTTCTTGCAGAACTGTGGAAACTGCCTTCTGCCTGCTTGTCCTGAACTCTGTAACTCCAGCCCTGACTTCTTGCTGAAAACAGGCTTTTCGATTGAACTGCAGAACTGCCTTCTGTTGAACTTGAACTGTAACTGTTTGATGGGCCTTCAATTATACTAAATTGAAGTGGCCTTGTCAAAACCAAATCAAATCCTGGTCATTGTAAGACCTCGTTAACAGTAATGACTTTACTAAGTGTCAAATGGCTTGCATCCTGTCGATCTCTTCGGTTGATTACAGGTGATTGGTTTTGTGTTTTGGGTTTCTAGGCTGGACTCAGGTTTTTCTATAGAATGTTCCTGAGCGATTTGAATTATGCACGGTTTTGATGGGTCTGTGATAGGTTTTAATGGGGCCTGTGTTTTGGGTGGGGCTGCCTTCTCCCAGGGTCTATTGTCCAAATGTTATTGCTTGCTGGGGCTTGAGTGAGGTCATCCCGATTCCCCAGACAATGCAATTTAACTGCAATACCCAAAACTGCTATTACAGAGGTCGGACCTAGCTCCTATGCAGCCTTTTCTCCCTTACAGGTCCAGACATGTCTTTTAAAATGCCAAAACTTGGTTTTTGGTCTTAAATTCCTTATGTTAGACCCAAATGCATTTTTATCACTCTGGGGTAGTTCCAAAGTCGTTTTTTTCCTTAGGTTTTGGGGATCTGCAAATTTTGGAAACCTTACACTCCATGGAGCATGAACATGCTGTTCCCTCTCAGCACAACTTAATTCGTCCTCCCACCACTGCCACTCTGCCAGTGCCCTTGCTGTTGCCTGTCAGCCAGCCAGCGCAGACTGCTGTGCCCATGCCGAGGTGGTGCAGTCTGAAGCCGGGACTACCAGGCTCAGAGCTGCTCGAGAGCATCCTGCAAGGCCATCTGCTGTCTCCCCCATTGAAAATCAGCAGTTTTCCACCAGTCATGCTGCAGCCACTGGGGTAGCACAGCGTAGGAGCACTAGGACAAGCAAAAGCACTTGGAAGCGAGGCACTAAGGGAAGGCACAAGGGTGAGTTGTCTTTTGAATGAAATATTGTAATGGTTTATTCATAAAATTGGGGTGGAATATTTGTTTTATGGTGGCTTTTATTGTAGTATGGTGGCTTTTAGTGTAGTATTGTGGCCAAGAGGACACTGTGATGGTCAGCAACAGAGGGAAGGTAAGGTGTGGGACTATTGGTGAATGTGGAATTGGGGTTGTGGTCACTGGTACCGCAGTCGGAGGAGTCAATCACGGACAACCTGGGCAGAAAGGGACTGTCTGAGTTGCCTCCTCCACTTCCGCTTCTTCCTCCTCCTCCTCAGCTGGTCACAGTATGCCTGGTGGCAAAGGTTGTGCCCTCATGATGGCGAGGTTATGGAGCATGAAGCAGACTATGATGAATCTTGAGACGTGCTCTGGTGAGTACTGCAGGGCTCCTCCAGGCAGCGGAAGCATTGTTTAAGCATTCCAATGGTCTGCTCTATCAGATTCCGTGTGGCAGCATGGCTTTCGTTATATGCATGCTGCCCACGTGTGCGTGGGTAGTGCAGCGGAGTCATGAGCCAGGTGGTCAGTGGATAGCCCTTGTCGCCCAGTAGCCACCCTCTGGTTTGTCGTGGTAGCTCAAATGCTGATGGTACAGCGGACTGCCACAGAATGAAGGTATCATGGCTGCTGCCAGGATACCGAGCATTGACTTGCATGATGCGCTGAGTATGGTCGCACACCAGCTGGACATTGTGGGGGCGGAATCCCTTCGGTACATCTCCGAATTGAGATGTGGCGGCCGCAAAGCGACATGTGTGCAGTCAATGACACCCTGCACCATGGGGAACCTGCGTGCTCACTCCACCTGCTGCTGTCTGGCAAGAGAGAAAGAAATGTAATCAGCTCTCTTTGCATACAGAGCCTCAGTCATCTCCCTTATACAGAAGTGGATGGTGAACTGGGAGGTGTTACAGATGTCACCTGCTCCAGCCTGGAAGGAGCCTGATGTGAAGAAGTTCAAGGCCACGCTCACCTTCACAGCCACTGGCAATGCTGTCCTCGCCCTGGACTGAGGCTGCAGGTCTGCCTGCAGCAGGTGGCAGATTTCAGTGATCACCTCCTTAGTAAATTGGAGCTGTTGCATGCACTGTTCCTCACTGAGGTTGAGGAAGGAGAATTGCTCCCTGAAGACCCTGGGTGCATATAGCCTCCTGCTGAGAGCTCTTTTCCCTATCCTCCTCCTGCCTCTTCGGGGGAAAGTCGGGGCCAACTTCGGAGGGAGGTCGGTTCCAGCATCGGGGGGAGATCGGAGAGGGCCTGGAGATTGGAGTTGGGCAGGAGGTTGTGGATGATAATGGTAAGTACTTACCTTTTTTTAATTCGACACTGTTTAGTGTTTGTTTTCACGTAGGCAGTCAATGCTCAGATGCAAGCCAAATATGTAAGAGGAAGCTGGCGTAAGGCCCCTTATTTGAATATGTTAATGGACTAACGCTTGTTTCAGACGGAGGTAAACGCCGCCTCTTTTTTTGCCCTCACCAATATGGTATCCGGTGCGGCCCACGCCAGAATTGGGCGGAAACGAGGTGGACGGCATTTTTTCACGAAACCGACCTTAACAGTCGGTGCTAAGGTGCCGAATTTCAGGCCCATTGTGCTTTAAGTTGAGTTAGATGACCCACCAGGTTGGGCGAGCACTCATATGGTCTTTATTTTTCTAACAGTACAACAGACAGAAGTTGTACCGAGTTTTATCCAGTGACTCTCATTTATTTCATTGTTTTGTGTGTCTTACCTACTGTGGCATAAAGCAGCTTACGATTCGAACCAAACTTTGCATCACCTTGTGATAATTCAGTCCACCTTCAGAGCGATTGAAGGAGTACACGTGTGATCCAGATCACAAGGGAGTTCCACTCATGGGTCCCACTACTGCACAAGTAGATATAGGGCAGTTGGCATCAACTTCCAGAAAAATTAGAAACAGAGCTCTGAGCTCAGGCTACTGACACTACTGAGGCTGCAATGATGCCTGCGGTACCAAGATTGTAACAGAGCAGTTAATCTGTCTTAGGTGGTGTTGGTTGAGGAGGAGAGAGAATAATGGTTACCTGAAAGTGAGTTGCAAGTCTTAGATGATGTGCAAAACCATGAGAGCAAAGATCAGTCATTTATAACTATAATCTTTGCAGATATTAGTTTGTTGGAGAGACTTAAATGGATCTCAGCAGGAGGTGGAGGGAAAGGGTTAGGCTTTGGGGCAGGACAGAGATAAAATAGTCTGTCTGAAACAAAATTCAGGAACATTAATCTGTATAATTGTGACAAGCTGGAAAGGTCAAACCTCCTTTTCTTATGTTCTTCTCCAATCTTAAAGTTCAGCTAACATTTATAAAATGTCAAAACTTGGCTTATAGCTTATGACTTCACCTGAGTTCTCAAATTTGATTATAGACTAAAGTTTACTCTTAAATATGCACATTGCTTAAATATGTATCCTGTAGACTTGTTAAGCAGAAGCTTATAGCTCCAGCAGACAGATGGATAATTTAAGTTAGTGAGGCTGCACTATAATTATTACTTTGCATGGATTTGGACAATTATTCTTAGTTTAGGTGGCAGATGAAGCAATTACAAGATATTAAATATTAAGTGCATTTGGGGAGGGGGAAGAGGTATATCAAGTGGATTCTTAGTGAAAGTAAATGTTCCAGATATATATTATTACATGCTTGCCCCATGACATTGGATAAACAAGTGCTTGATTCCTATTTTTTCTTATGCTTGTGCTAGAAATTTGAAAGTAGACCATGACACTGGCCACTCCAGGCTTGTCAGGCTGATGCCAAATTTACACTACAAAGTTACATTACTTTTGCCAAGTACTGTCTAGCACTATTAACAGTGTGTTTTGTGCCAATTCAATCATGCACTGAATAAACTACCAGCCTGACACATGGTCTGGTTCAATATTTTACAGAAAATGACAGGAGATTTGCATCAGTCTGAATACATTGGATTGGCAGCTGGCTTTAAATTAAGCTTTGAATAAATGGAAGTAACTTAAAGAAAGAAAGACTTACATTTATAGAGCACCTTTCACAAGGGAATCAAGGGATATGGAGATCAGGCGGGAAAGTGGAGTTGAGGTCGATGATCAGCCATGATCCTATTGAATGGCGGAGCAGGCTCAAGGGGCCGTATGGCCTACTCCTGCTCTTACTTCTTATGTTCTTATGTTCTTATGTTCACGACCTCAGGATGTCCCAAAGCGCTTTACAGCCAATTAAGTACTTTTGAAGTGTAGTCACTGTTGTAATGTAGGGAACACGGCAGCCAATTTGCACACAGCAAGCTCCCACAAACAGCAATGTGATAATGACCAGATAATCTGTTTTGGTGGCATTGGTTGAGGGGTAAATATTGGCCAGGACACCAAGTAGAACTCACCTGCTCTTCTTCGAAATAGCATAATGGGTTCTTTTACATCCACATGAGAGGGCAGACAGGGTCTTGGGTTTACCATCTCATCCAAAATACTTACTGCAACATGCACACCAATTCTTTTACTGAAAGTCAACTGTGAGTTCACAATAGTTGCAATGTTTTAACTGTAGTTTAAACAAAGCTTGTGACTACACAACCTTCCAGTAGTTACATTTACTAACCTCAGTTAAAAGAAACTCAACTTATCAATTATGCTGTTACGTACAAGCCAGTGAATATCTCAGGAATATATTTAAAAAAGTAAGTTCTTTCTAATTTCACTTCCTGTCACATTATGATGTCCCGCTGGAGATTTACATAAATGCACTCTATTATCAATTACATCATTAATGAGATTTAATCTTGTTGACAAAATACAAACAGTTGCTACTCTATCCTGCTGAATGGGAATCCCGGTCCTTATGCTATTATATATATTGGCCTAGAAATTCGCGTGGCCGGCTTGCCGCGGGGGTAAGGATCGCGCGCGCTCTTACCCACCGCGCCGGCTGTTGTGTTTTGGGCCCACAGGAAATTCGGGTCCCGGGCCTCTCCCTAGTGCCAGCGCGCAGTGCTTGCGTGTTCCAGGGGCGCAGTTAGTGCGATGCGACCCCTGGGATCACGTGGGCCATGGAGAGCCAATGGCAGCAGACCATCTTTCATTCATAGATTTGACAGGAGACCTGTCAAATCTGTGAATTGAAATCGGCCCCAAAAGAACAGCTAAACCTCAAATAATTTTTTTTTTAAAACCATCACATTTATAAAATAACTATAGTTAAATAAATTAACCACTTTAAACAAAAATTTAAATTTTTGAAAAAATTAAAATACTTTTTAAAAGTTATAAAAATAAACTTACCTTTCTTTAAAGTATCTAAAAAAGATAAACCTGTTGAAAAAAATTTAAAATTATACTTAATTAACTACTTACCTTGTTCAAAAGGGGTCTTACGCCTCCTTTTTACTAGTGTAGAATCTTCCATACTTACCCTCGCGTTGAAACCTGAAAAAAAATCTAAGTTTGCTGCGTGCGCGCAGCCTCTACCACGCATGCGGTTCACCTAGGAACCGCCCCCTTCACCATACCGGAAGTGCCGGTTTCCCGCGCATGCGCAGTGCATGCAGGAAACCGGCACTTCGGGAATGAATACGGGTGAGTACACACTGAGTACTCACCCGGGAACGGCCGAATTTTTGGGCCATTATCATTATATATTTGATATTTATTGATTATTTTGGAATTTCGTGGTAGCTATTGGCTATGTGAATTTAGGAATCCTAACTGTTTATCATAAGTGAAGTGTTTTAGACATATCACAACTAATTTCTCAGTTTTAACAATTACTTAGCAAATGGATCAGCCCTTGCTGTTAGAATAAAAAACAAGTCAATAATTTAAACTCTACTGTGAACAATCCTGAATGATAAAAAAAATGATTAAGAAAGAAGAATGAACTTGAATGGATTGACAAAGATCATTTGTATCAATTTGTTAAAAAAATCTTTAGGTTTTAAATTACAAAGTTATAACCCATATTAGGCTTCAGATATTTTTATAGACACCTAAACCTTAAAATTATGTTTATAACGTACTTTAAGTCAATATGTACACACACGAGAAACTAAATGTTCCTCTAACTTAACATAGCCTAATAATATTAAGTTGAATACATGTTTAAGTCCTCTGTTCCAAATCCAACACTCCTTAAGCTCCTTTCCCCTCAAACCAATGACAACTTTTAAATAATGTTTTGTGGCACTACCTCTTATTCAAATGGAATCACAAAACCTCTACCTCAAACAAATTAACCATTTGAGTGCAATGAAATTGTCATTCTTATATAAAATATATATTATAAACAATAACAATACTTCTAATTAAATTTTAGGCACTAATCTAATCTCAGGATTCAGGTGACCTCAATAAGCTACTATGGGGGAAAAATTGGGTTGCTTTGCGCCTCCCGTTAGCGCACCAAAAGGGCGCTAACGGGGCGCAAAGCAACTAACGCCCGGGCGCAGTGCCGCCCGCGCCTCCCACAATATTCAGCGGCAGGTTAGCAGCGGCGTTAACCGGTAGTGCCCCACGGCGCTGGACCGCTGGCGATGACGTCATTGCTGTGCGCAGCGCCCCGCTCGCGCCCCGCTCGCGCCCTGGCCACGATCTTCGGGAGCGCCCCCTGACTTACTGCTGGACACTATGTCCGACAGGGTCAGGGGAGCCTACCTGCGGCCGGGGAGGCGCAATTTAAAGGCGAGGTGCGGGGCGGCCATTTTTGTTGCTGGCTGCCTGCCAGCACCTGCCTGCACTCCCGTCCTCGGCCTCCTGAAAGTGTCCCCCCCCCCCCCCCCGCGGAGTGCCAGCTGCGCTCTAAGAGCCCGGCTCTTCTCTTGAGTGCCAGTCTCTTTTGCCGGCACTCCCGATCCCCGGGGACCCAGTTGGGCCGCGGGTCGCGCTGTGCAGGGCCCCTCCCCTTTAAGGAGGGGAGGAAGGCCTGCAATACCGCGGCACGTAGCGCCGTGATATTGACTCGCAGCACCCCAAGAGGGATGCGGGGTGCTTCCAGTAGCGCGCCGCTTCCCTCTTGGGGCGCAACCACTGAAGTTCCAGCGCAGGGGTGCTAATTTTTCTGGGGCGCTAAAAGTAGCGCCCCGGCAATGTTAGCGCCCCATTTCAATTTTTAGCCCTATAGCTTCATTCTTATCATCATGTTTTATACAAAAGAGAAGTAGAGCTCATTTCAATAAATGCTACCATTCTAGGTACAGTATTTTGATGAAATCTTTTGTTGGATTTCATTAAGGGCTCGAGAGAAATCTCTACAGTTAGAAGTGTTAATTCATGAGCTTTGCTTTTGTTTAGCTGCTCTAACCCTCAGTTGGTAAACTAAGGAGGAGAAGAACTAGATTTGTCAGTAGAGGACTACAGATGAGGTCATATAAATAATCACAAAATTTCACCACACACAGTCAAAACTAAAACCAAGTACTATTACAGATTTCTACTTGGGAAATTAATAAATCATCTAATGTAATCATTATCTCCCTAACAAAAGCTACTTAAATGCTCTCTTCTCATTTTTCACCTAAAGTGGTTCAGAATTGCAGTCCTGTCACTGCTTCACTCATCAATCACCAATGCTTCGCAACATTTTGTATTTGGGAATGTGGAGGAGGTAAAGATTTCAATAAAGATAGAGGACACCATTTTGACTAAAATTTGCATCTGGTACATTTATTAGCACAACTGGTAACTGGTAACCAGGAGCTAGATTTTCAACTTACCGCCCGGGCTTAAAACTGGCGTTGTGGATCGGCCACCCGTTATAGAAACCGCCCCCGTAAGATTCTTTGTGGGTGGAAGCACATATGATGTGAGTGCAGGAACACTTGCAAGTAAAGGCTAGGCATGTGAATGGTATCATACTGCCTCACGGACATTGATGATAAGCAATTTAAGCATTTTAATGGGGCATTTGAGGGACATCATTGTAAGTGGCAGGCATGCTCAGTAGAGTGCATTCTTCAAAGGTGTGGTTGGCTCCTTTTACATTTCCTGACCTGGTAAAGTTATTCAGTATTTTCGTGCACTGACTGCCCAAACTTGGAGTTGGCACTCGAACTGCCCTGGCCATCTCCAAACAGTGAACAGAGTCACTCCTCTGACTGACCTTCTGCAATATTACTTCTACAACTGCATCAGAAAAGAAGCAGGCTTTCTGCCATGCAGCTGACGTCACAGGCGTTTTTTGGTAAAGAAGTTGCTTGGGCTCTCCAGAACTGATAATGATGATGCCTGACACTTGAAGCTGCTGCTAGTGTTTAAATTTTGCAGTAACACACTATTCCACCCCACCACCCCATCACCCCACCCCAGGCGAGCTCTTAATCAAAGACATTCATGACACCTGGTGCTTGCCCCAAACGTTAAAATGAGTTTAACCCCAGAAATTATGGTAAGGTCAGTGCTCATGATGTTGGGTAAATGAGATTTGCACTCCATCCTATTTCTGGTTGGAATTCTGTCCAATCACAAAATCTGAGCATATCGACAAACCTGGCAAAATGTCTAGAAGGCACGTTATCCAAATCACATGATAATTATGGATGAGGAAAGCCATTTGGCCAATTTGATTTATCCATCCGGAGAGATCCTAATTCCCCCTTCCATTATAACATCGACTTGTTCCTTAAATGGTTCAAGGGTTTCTGCCTCCATTATTCTAGCTGGAAGGTAATCCCACATATTTGATCACTCGGTGTGTGAAGAAGAATTTCCTGATTTTTGTCCTAAAAGTACCCTTCTTTATTTTCATACATAAAGAGGGACTTAAAGAAAAAATATGGCATGAGATCCATGATTTTTTCAGACTCCAATTGTTTATGCTGATTTGTGCTTGATTACGTCGTTTTTTACGTTCCAGTGTATGCTAATGAGATTTGCAGGGAATCTTGGCGTAAGTACTGGTCGACAAGATCAGCACAGAAGCAGCGTAAATTCTGGCATAACTTGCCGGTTATACGGTTTCAGGAAAATACAGGCCTTAATCAATTCTACCCCATAAAGTATCAGATACACATCCCATCTCTCCTTCCCCCATTCCTGGTCATTATTTATTCCCAATAGTGTGAAATCTGTACTTTTATTGGTGTTTATTTTAATGACTGGATAAGGAATAGTCTGGTCACCACATCCATTATAACTAGAGATAATTAGGAATTCAGGCCTTAAATTCGCTCAAAATTACCATTTGGGCAACTTCATGAATATACAAATTTTGCCTAGTTTATATCTTTTTGGATGCAGGTTAGATTGAATGGTTAAATATTCTTCTGCAAATAGATGCTGTCATTTTTGTGTATCCAGTCATGATGGGTGGCAGGTGAATGCCCACTATCTGTGACTTAAGTTACAGCGAGAAAGCCATTGCTTTCATTACAAGATCTCTGGTGGTCTAGTGGTGAGTATGTATTCATTTTGCCTCAGAGTCTGAACAGGTTAATCAGTCTAGGGATATTTCTACAACTGATCCTTAATGGGGCAATAGTCACTATGCATTCATATTCCTAAGGAGTGTAGTGGTAGGGATAAAGAAATCAGCCAGTCTCTCCAACAGTCTAGAGTATGTACAGATACTAGGATTTAAATTCCTCCTAATGTCAAACCAAACTCACCAAAAAACTGGGATTGTCTTATAACTTTCATAGTTTTCTTACTTCCAGTTCTGCCAATACCTTACTTAGACTAAGCTGAGTTAATGAACAAAATTTCAAGCTGCCACTATTTTACTATTATAGTCTGTGTGAAGCTTTCCATGTGAAATGTTAATGTTCACAGTTATTACATTATTCAATTCATACTTCTTATAAAATGTAAAATTAAAGATCCTGTTGCTAATTAGAAATCTTCAAACCTTCAGTTGTGTCTTTGATTACTCAACTTATTCACTCCTGTTCTAAACAGCCTTTAATTAAGGAAATACTAGTGACAGATAGAGAACAGTGTCATCTCTTGGGAGTTATACATTCTGGCAAATGATGGAAGCCATGAAAATATCACAGGACCACCCAAAGTGAACTGATGTATGTAATTTAAAAGATTAACCTCAGCGAGTGAGAAGTATAACAGGTCAGCTGAGTCAAGTACAGATTAGTGCAAAAAGGCCAAAGATTCTGTATAAACAAACAATGTAGCGATCCCACCTTTTATAATTAGACACATGTTTAAATTTTAACACTTGAAAAATGTTCAGTTTCAATATTTCAGAGCTCTGCACAGTGTATCTTTGAAAATTGCAATGTGCAATATTGTGCTAATATTATTAACCTTTGCTCTGCTGACAGTATAAATATACATTCAAATACCAAAATATAGTGTCTGTAGGCGAAAGGCTAATTGGAAATATCTCTCATCCTTTTATGGGGGAGGTTAGGATGTCATATGATACCTACATTTATCCCAGGGGTTTATCCTTCATGCAGTTGTTTTGTCTACACACAGATGACCACTTTTTAAAAATATAAAATGATCCTTAATTTTTCTTTGAACTAAGAACTCAGTTTTAGCTATATGGAAGCACATTATATCCCCTCTGATGAACTTACATTTTGAATACTCTGATTACTCATAACCATGTCGGCTGAGGTTGGATATTCACTATGTGGCTGAACTTTGAACTGAACCTGCGTTGAAATGCTCTTCAGACCAATTAAGATGTACATTTTATGAGCACGCGCGATTCTACCCTTTGGATTTAGGACGTTTTGCAAGTTCATGCAAAATGCATTTTGTATGGGTGATACTGATATTTAAAGTTGATAATTTGTTAAATCACCAACCCCCACCCCCACCCTCCCCACTCCCCCCACCCCCACAACCCACCCTGCCAAAATTCAGATAAGTTTCTGTCTCCACTATTGTATACGACAAAATGAACACCTTAAGTCCACAAACTGTCTATTCAAGTTGCTCACCTCGATGGAAAAGCATCCAATTCTTGGTATGTTTAAAAAACTGCATATATTGTAATCATTGGTTAGCTTTTGAATTGTACGAAGGAACTTGAAAATAATTGCATCCTTTTAATGGGTGTCAAACCATCTGTTATTATTTATATACAAAGATATATGCAGAGCAGTATATATAGCATCTACTGTCAATTCTAAGCTTACATGTTATTACTGGGTATGACAAAAATATAACTCTTGACTTGTTAGATTGATATCTAAATGCATATTTAAAAGAAATAGTAACTCAGTTTCAAAATGGGATATGGAAATATTCAGGTGGCAAAAAAAAGAATTTTATTTTGACAAGAAATAAGTTCAGATAAAGGTGTATTGATCTAGGTGTCAGGGGAACTGTATACTGTAACGGTTACAGTAGGTGTTGGGTGCTTGGACCCCAGGCCTCTCATTAGCATTCTATGAGCTTGTCTACATGTTATTGTTATTTGACATTACAAGTGTTGGTGTAATTATATCTTTCATCATGACTGATCAGAAGCATTGTGTTCAAAAAATTAAACACAAGACACGAGGGCCCTGATTTTGGTAATTGGCATACATCTGGCAGGCAGTGGGTGATCGCAAAGCCGGCCTGCCAGATGTCATCAGCGAGAGGCATGAACCATTCTGATGGCCGTGCCTCATTTAACTTCAATTGGCGAGCTGCCCGCGTGTTTCATATAGGCAGCTCAACGTTTTGGTGTAGCAAGAAATCTGGCGTGGCAGCAACAGAGCAGAGAATTATCAACAAGGAGCAGGGAGAGCAATGAAGGTCATCCTGAAGGCAATAAACTGCCAAATAAGTACATTTTTTATTTTTGCCAGACCTTCTTCCAGCAATCCCCTTAAGTAACTCTGGTTCTGGCCCTTTCCTGCTCTGTGTAATAGGTGGGTTTATTCCTGGGTAGGTGCGTTGCTAAAGATTACCACAATCGCCTCGGGGTCCCAACTGCATCTTACATTCCCAATTTGCACAGTTTATTGAGGTTCCTCACCTTGAGATTAGAAGTAATGGAGTCCAGGAGATCCAGTTCTTCTAATTCATGCACAATTTTTGTGTAAGAAAACTTACATGACTTGTTCCCAAGAAAATACAGTATGTCCTTGAAGACCTGTAGCAATATGTGTAAATGCTCTAGGGCCTTGCATTGAAGTCACTCAATAACACGCAAAAGGGTTTTAACTGCAAAAAAAGTAGTATGTCTCTTAACATGAGAAAATGAACAACAGTCAAGCAAATGACTGAAGGGACACTGGTGCCAAAAAGTATCAATGATCAATTATATCAATTATATCAATTATATCAATTTATATCTCACCAATGGACTGATGCAAATTGGTAAACACTCTCAGTCTTGATACAGATTTATGTCACACGCCACTTCTTTTTATTTAAGCAATAATTTGCATTATGCTGTAAAAAAAGAAAGTGATTTCTAAAATTTATAATAAAATCATAATATTGTACCTATTTAAAAGCAAACTACTTTGCAGTATTGAAACTTAGCTTTAACAAATGCATATTAAATGCTTTAAGAAAGTAGAAATTAAAAAAAAAAATTGCATAATTGTAATCTTTTTGAAACTCTGCTGGATCACATTAACAGAAGAGAAATATAACACATCTTCTCTTCCCCTATAGCAGGCTTTGTCTGCTGGTAGGTGCACATTTTCTAATTTTGTTTTTCTTTAAGTTGTTAATGCAGCGCCCCAATGGCAAACCGAATCTCTGAAGGGATGCATCAATGCCATGAGTGGACCAACAGGAAAAAAAAATGAAAATGGAATACTTGGCTTGCTCTATAAAACACTTTTGTTGAAATTATTGACAATCTTCAAAATGGAAGCTGCATGTTAATTATTAAGTATAATTTGAAATTAATAATGCAGTTTATGGCTTAAGAGTTGTTTTTAAAACTATCACGCAGCACTGTATATCAAATGTGCAAATGGCTGTGTTGATAAAAGGCACGATGCACTTTGTTCACAACATTCTATAACACAGTGGAAATTCTGACCTTTTATACTCATGAATGTATGCCCTGACTGTACATCAGCATCTTAAATTTCTCACTGTGTAAGTGCTTTTATAAAAGCCTGATATTTTGTTTTATTTATCCCAAGGTAAGCTAATTTTATTTTTTATGTACAGAGGGCCACATTTTTCATTTTCCCCTGGATAAAGAAATGCATTATACATGCCTTTCCATTTATAATGGTATCTCTGACAGAGTGACAGTGTATATTTTCAAATGTTAATACAGGGCACTTGATAGAAAACAGACCGCTTTAGCTGCAAGCTACAAAGAAAAATTGTTCCTCTTGCTGCATTTAGCAGCTTGAAATAAAATTGAGTTTGATAGTACTTAGAATGGCATTGCCATCCCTGCACAAACTGTCTGCTGTAGAAAACATACAGCTCCGTGGAGGGGCTCCAAACAGGCCAACAATTGATTAGCGTGAAAGTTGCTACATATTATTGTCACATATTGAGCTATATCAAATGAAAGATTTTGCTGTAGAGCGAAAGTCTCTAACATATTACTGATACAGTAAAAAACTCAAAAGTTATACATAATGGGCCCGAACTTCCTCAAGCATTCTGCAGGACTCCTATCAGAACTCCAGTGGGAGTCTGGCGGAATCACCGGAAAATGGCAGGGGCCCATTTGTGCCAGGTCACTGTTTCCAGGATTTTCCAGTTTGAAGAAATGGGCACGATTTTCTTTTTAATTATTGGATTGGCCCTTTGCACAGGGAGCTGAAGAGAAGATGGTGGAAGTCCTGGGGAGGTGGGCTGGGCAACACCCCACAATAATGGGAAGACATCGGATTTTCTAATTGAATGGGGTGAGTGACCTCCAGAAATGTGCCCAATATGCACCAGCCAACTCCGTGTAAATAAGGTTCCCTCGTGATAACTTATTCACGTGTGAAGACATTTAGTTAAATAAAAGTTCCATAAAGTAGCAGTGCTTTAGTAACATTTGCTTTTCCTCTGGGTGCACATAACTTTGGGATCAACCTGTTGGGCCATAAAGGTCCTTTTTAGTCCTGTACAGTGCTCCGTTCCTATAAAATAAATAATCATGAAAGGCATATCTCAGATGAATATCAGAAAGCTGTTGTGAAGGAAGCAGCCCCTGACTGACATTTAGGTCTAAATATTTCATTCAGGCAAAAAGCAGAGGGGGAAAATGGCAGAGCGCAATTTACAGAAGCCCAACAAGAAGTGAGCGGACTCCGCCAGGGTTTTCAGGGTCAGTCGAATTAATAATGACACCAAGCTCCCATCATTAGGAACACCACTGACTGGGAGCTCACCATTTGTGGGCAGAAACTTGCGTACTGCTGCAGAAGTTAAAGCCTGAATTAACTTAAAGGGGCAGCACACTAAAAACACGTGGGGTCAATATCCGTGGGGGTTCTCCCGTTTGTCTACCATAATTTCGGTGCAAGATCCTGTTTCCACTCTTTTTCCTTGGTTTCCACATCTCTTCTACCAAAGTTATGGCAAATAAGCGGGAGGACCCCCACAGAAATTCATGGATTTTCAACAGCTGTGAAAGCATTACAGAGAACTATGTCTGTTAGGACTGCAGGAAGCACGAGAGCCTCCGATTTCAATGGTGAGGCTCTGGAAATGCTTCTCGATGAAATTAGGCAGATGAGCACGGCATTGTTTGGAAACCTGTGACATGTTCAGCAAGGAGGTGGTGGTTAGAGCAACTTGATGAACCCACACATGGCAACTCAGTATCTGAAAATGTTTACCAGGTCTAGCAAGATAGGAGAAGTCATCCACACATTCCAGTAATGCACTGAACTAAGCATGTCTGCAACTTACAATCACTTCCCCCTCACTGTATTAAAGTTCTTGACTAGCTTACCATCAACATCTATGAGGTAGAGTAGAGCCCTTTACACCCACAACCTTCACCTGCAAGTATTGCTTCATTCACATTCTTACATGCTTTGACCAGGCTATATTGGACTGGGTACTGTGCAATGAGAAGGGACTAATTAGTAATCTTGTTGTACGGGGACCCTTGGGTCAGAGCGATCATAACATGATCGATTTCTCACTCGAAATGGAGAGCGAAGAAATTGACTCAGATACTAAGGTCCTGAATTTAAACAAGGGGAATTATGATGCCATTAGACGGGAACTGAGTAGGTCTGATTGGACAACGTTCCTGGGAGGACTGGAGGTAGATAAACAATGGCAAGCATTTAAAGATAGAATGACAAAATTGCAAAAATTGTTTATACCAATCTGGCATAAAAGGAAATCTAAAAAGGTGACTCAACCGTGGATAACAGGGGAAATTAGAGACAGCATAAAATCCAAAGATAGCGCGTATAAAATAGCCAAAAAAAGCGCCAGAGCGGAAGATTGGGAACAGTTTAAGATAGAGCAAAGGAGGACAAAGGGCTTAATCAAGAGGGGCAAAATAGCTTACGAAAGCAAGCTGGCGGAAAGTATAAAAACTAACTCCAAAAGCTTTTATAAGTATATCAAGAGGAAAAGACTGGTGAAAACCAAAGTTGGCCCATTGCAGTCAGATACGGGGGAATATATAACGGGAAATAAGGAAATGGCAGACCAACTAAATGCATACTTTGGGTCAGTCTTTACGAAGGAAGACACAAAAAACCTCCCTGGGATATCGGGAAAAATAGGGACATTTGCAAAGGAGGAACTGACGCAAGTCAATATCTCTAAGGATATGGTGTTAAGGAAGCTAAAGGGATTGAAGGCAGACAAATCCCCAGGGCCTGATAACATGCATCCTAGGGTGCTGAAGGAGGTGGCCCTAGAGATAGCGGATGCACTAAGTATGATTTTTCAGAATTCATTAGACTCGGGAACAGTGCCCATGGATTGGAGGGTAGCTAACGTTACCCCACTATTCAAAAAGGGGGGTAGGGAAAAAGCAGGTAATTACAGACCTGTAAGCCTTACATCAGTTGTGGGCAAAATGCTGGAGTCCATCATTAAGGATGAAATAGCGGAGCACTTAGCAAATGGGGACAGGATAGGACAGAGTCAACATGGATTTACAAAGGGTAAATCGTGCTTGACTAATCTATTGGAATTTTTTGAGGGAGTAACTGGTAAAATAGATGGGGGAGAGCCAGTAGATGTGGTGTACCTGGACTTCCAAAAGGCCTTCGATAAGGTCCCACATAAAAGATTAGCAGGGAAAATTGAAGCTCATGGGATAAAGGGGAAAGTATTGACGTGGATAGAGAACTGGCTGTCAGATAGAAAACAGAGAGTTGGAATAAACGGCTCATTTTCTGAATGGCAGGCAGTAACAAGTGGGGTACCACAGGGATCTGTCCTGGGTCCCCAGCTGTTCACAATTTACATTAATGACCTGGATCAGGGAGTCGGATGCAGCATTTCCAAATTTGCAGACGACACTAAACTAGGAGGGGGGGTGGGCTCAGAGGAGGAGACCAGGAAGCTCCAGAGCGATTTGGACAGACTGGGTGATTGGGCGGATAAATGGCAGATGCACTATAATGTGGACAAGTGCGAAGTTATCCACCTTGGGTGCAGGAACGGGAGGGCAAATTATTATTTAAATGGCAATAAATTGGGAGAGGGGGAAGTACAGAGAGACCTGGGTGTTCTTGTACACCAGTCACTGAAGGCGAGCATGCAGGTGCAACAGGCGATCAAGAAGGCAAACGGTACGCTGGCCTTCATAGCAAAAGGGTTGGAATACAGGAACAGGGATACCTTGCTGCAGCTGTACAGGGCACTGGTGAGACCACACCTCGAGTACTGTGTACAGTTTTGGTCGCCTCATCTGAGGAAAGATGTTCTTGCCATGGAGGGGGTGCAGCGGCGATTCACCAGGCTGATACCAGGAATGGCGGGATTGACCTATGAGGAGAGACTATGTAGTTTAGGGATGTACACACTGGAGTTTAGAAGATTGAGAGGGGACCTCATAGAAGTGTATAAAATTCTGAAAGGTCGAGACAGACTAGATGCAGAAGGAATGTTTCCCTTGGCGGGTGAGAACAGAACTAGAGGACATAATTTAAGGATAAGGGCTAAACCATTTAGGACAGAAATGAGGGGGAATTTCTTCACTCAGAGGGTGGTGAACCTGTGGAACTCATTGCCACAGAGGGCAGTGTACGCCAGCTCATTAAATATATTTAAGAGGGAATTAGATGTATTTCTACAGGCAAAAGGGGTTAAGGGTTACGGAGAGAAGGCGGGGACGGGATACTGAATTGGAGGATCAGCCATGATCTCATTAAATGGCGGAGCAGGCTCGAAGGGCCGGATGGCCTACTCCTGCTCCTATCTTCTATGTATCTATGTATCTATGTATCTATGTATCTATGTATCTATGTATCTATGACCCTTGGTTCATCCATCTATCATTGCCCCCATTAAGATCTCCTCATTCTTCCTCCCAAAATGAATCACTTCACACTTCTCTGCATTAAATTTCATCTGCCATATGTCTGCCCTTTTCACCAGTCTTTCTATGTCCTGAAGTCTGCTACTATCCTCATCACTGTTTACTATATTTCCAAGTTTTGTGACATCTGCCAACTTTGAAATTATGCCCCCTGTAGCCAAATCCAGGTCATTAATATATATGAAAAAGAGCAGTGGTCCTAATGCCGATCCTTCGGGGACACTACTGTACGCTTCTCTCCAGTCTGAAAAACAACTGTTCACCATTACTCTGTTTTCTGTCTCTTAGCCAATTTTGTATCTGTGCTGCCACTGTCCCTTTACTCCCACGTGCTTCAATTTTGGTAACAAGAGGAGTAGGTTGCAGCTGCTCCACCTCATGACATAGCTGCCGTGAGGCAAGGGCCACCTCAGACCCAAGAGGCTGATAGTGACAGAGTAACCTGCCACCTCAAAAAATCCTGCCATTCAGGCAGCACTTAGGAATAGCCCTAGTTTAGGGTTAGAAGTTTACATTTGATACACTGGCACCGAGGGGCAGCACTGTGGTAAGAAGCATAAGATGCATATATACTCTATGGGTTTCAGTTAAAGTTATGTTTGCACTAAAGTTGCTGTGCATGCAGGAATTTTTCTTGCCAAAGTCTGTAAGTAGCGTTGATGAGTTGAAAGAATGGGAACTGGGTGAATTGATGTGTACAAGGAAAGTTACATAGATGGTGCCATGTTCATGGTGGAAAGGGGGTAAGATGTACACAGGACTGTTTGTGCAATGCTCATATGTGGTAATCAAGAGAAGGTCTCAAGTAACAGTGAGGCATGAATGTGACTTATAACCAGGAAAAGCATCTGCTTAAGACTTTGCTGCTTCTCCTTGGACAAACGGACGAAGGAGCAGCGCTCCGAAAGCTTGTGATTTCAAATAAAACTGTTGGACTATAACCTGGTGTTGTGCGACTTCTCACTTTTGTCCACCCCAGTCCAACACCGGCGTCTCCGCATCATTTATAAGTCATCTTTGGACAGCCTACAACATTTTATTAAAGAAGTCTAGATTATGACTTTGGTAGTTTAATTATTGTCTCGATGGAAAAGATTACTTCCCTGGCACATCTCTAGGCATATCTTATCAATGGTGTATATTGCCTCTTTAGAGCATCCTTTACAGTGATTCTTAGGTTACGTGCTGTACAAAAGCTCTAAAAATCCTTGCAGGTTTCACTTTTCATACTGAGAGCTTTTGCAAGCTACTGAATGAGTTGATCAGCTGAAGTGGTGCTGTTTAAGTAATAAAGCTACAGTGAATAAAGTGCATGACCACATAAAGCAATGTACTTAAAGCTTTTTGTAGATGGTTATATTTTAACAATACAGGTTACCTCAAGCTAAGATTCTGCCAAAGGCTACTCTGTTAAAATAGAGATTGCTATCTACAAAGAACAGCAAAAGTACGCTTCTGAATATGTGCTTGCATTTCATTCTGTGCCTTTTTATTCAAGTCACACAATGTACCGTAGTGTATTTATTTTTAATTGTAGCAAAGCATAAGATTATTCAATAGAGAATTCCCCCCCACCCCACCCCACACACCCCCCACCCCCCGCCAAAGCCACTCTTCCCTGGATGTCATTGACTATATAAGGGAGTAATACATTGATGTATTAATATGCCGTCAGTGATAGAACAGGAATTCATACCTAGGAATATTCAAATGGCAAGTTTCTAATCCCATCTGAGATGTCTGGGGACAGTGGTAAGTGAAGGTGTGAGACTTCTCAACATGCACAGAGAGAAAACGAGTGAATGAATCACCCCATGACAATGGTGTTAATGTAAACAGAGTGCTGATTTTACATCTGTATTCTCTAGCAGTATGGGAAAAAAGGAAGAGGGACTGATGAGTAACATTTCTGAAATATTGTAATACTTTGTCACAAAACTAGTTTGCACTTTAAGGTTCATAGCTGACTGCGACTATAAATATTTTACAAAATATACATCATTGCCAATAACAATAGTGCGCTCTCCTCATCTTCACATTTGGTGACTTTCCCAAACCTTGCTACAAGCAGACACTCTAAAGCCACATGTTAAAATGGATTAATATTTTAATTTTTATTAATTATCATCCGCTGTATGCCATTTTTCCCATTGGTAATAACAGACTGGTGTTACTACAGCAGTAAATATGTTAATCGCCAGCAGTAACCTGACTTGCAAACTGACAGTAATGATATTAGTGACCCTTCACCAGGGTTCCATTTTGCTCTTCACTGCACTGCAATTTATGGGAATCTTCTGCTGAAGCACTGGGGTTGGGATGTTCCACAAAGTTAGGAGGGGTTGGCGGCTGTGGGGGGTTGACAACATGCACTATTATGCACTCTGTTTCTCTCTCCACAGGTGCTGCCTGACAGAATCACAGAATCCCCACAGTGCAGATAGAGGCCATTTCGGCCCATCGAGCCTGCACCGACACATATCCCACCCTATCCCCGTAACCCCACGTATTTAATCCCCCTAACACTAAGGGTCAATTTATCATAGCCAAATCAACCTAACCCGCACATCTTTGGACTGTGGGAGAAAACCGGAGCACCCGGAGGAAACCCACGCAAAGTCCAAAGATGTGCGGGTTAGGTTGATTTGGCTATGATAAATTGACCCTTAGTGTTAGGGGGATTAAATACGTGGGGTTATGGGGATAGGGTGGGATATGTGTCGGTGCAGGCTCAATGGGCCGAAATGGCCTCTATCTGCACTGTGGGGATTCTGTGATTCTGTGATGATTCTATGCCTCGGGTGCCAGTGGGTGGCTGCAGCCCTACAGTCAGATTCAAAATTGTGGCAGCCTCGTTCCGCTGTTCAGCCACCCAAAAGTCAAGATCTCACCCTATAGTCACCACGGAACCAATAGCAACTCCATGGCCATCTGCAGGGAAGATCCCAAGAATAGAGGTCCAAAGCATAGATGTGATTTCTCTCACAAACACTGTTATTGCAGCTATTAAGACTTGGGGCTCTGATTTACAGGAGGTTCTCATTTCTGACTTGGAGAGGCTGGGGTTGACTTGAGAAAATCTTGATGATGGGCTTCACACTTTTAAGTGGTGGCCAAGAGTCTGTACCAATACAGATCGCTGGTCATCTTAAATAATAGCTAGTAGCTGGGGAAAGACATGTGAAGGTATGGTTTGAGGCAGTTCTCTCTCAGGGTGATGCCACATCTATCCAGCACAGCTTCCCCCTCCCTCAGTGTCAGCTGTGGCTCAGTTGGTAGCACACTTGCCTCTCCAGTCAGAAGGTTGTGGGTTCAAGTCCCACTCCAGGGACCTTGAGCACATAACGCTCGGCTGACACTCCAGTACAGTACTGTACTGTCAGAGGTGCCGTCTTTCAGATGAGATGTTAAACCGAGTTGTGATAATCTGAATCAGGTCCATAGACTCTTTTTATCCAGCCTATATTGAGGCTAGTTTCAACAATGGTTAGTTTCATTATAAGCTAAAACTAACCTTAGTTGAAATAGCTTTTTGTGCCTAAGAGGTAAGCAGTACGGTCAGTTGTAACCCTTTAAAATTTCCAGGCCTGAACGACAAGGAAAGACTGCTTCCTGATGGTGGATTTAGACCAGAAAAAGGAGCAGCTTTGTACACCAATCGGTTCTCCAGCCTGAGAACTTCAAACAGCTAATGCTGATTCTTCCCTGTTTTCATCCTTGGAGGGTGGGAGAGAAGGATGGAATTGAGAAAGCGGGAAGTGAAGGATTAGAAAGGCAACTATTAGAAGACAGAAAGATCTTGATTTTGTATTTTGTGTCAGGCTGGTCTGGCTTTTTGTGTGTATCAGAGTCTGGATTTTTTGTGTATGTCAGAATGTGTGTCTTGTTTTTTTGTTTGTGCATGGTGCTGCTTTTTTTTTGGAGTGTTGCTTTTTTTGTGTATAAGAGTATTTGAATTTTCTTTGGATCATTGCTTGCAATTGTGTGAAAACCTACAGCCAGCTCAAAGCTTGGGCATCCCGGATACTTCCTGAATAAAATCTACTTGCTGTACAGTTTCATAATCAGTATTTGCTCAGCCTCTTGTACATTTCTTACTATCAAGACTGTACTAAATTTTTAAATTAACTGAAAACCTTGACATGGTTATAGAAGCTTGAAGGCACAGCTAGAATAAGAATGTTAATGCAATAATTTGCCTCACAAGGCACACTATAAAATATCAATGCAAATTGATAATAGGATGAACTAACCATTACATGGCAATTTTTACACTTTCCCTTTTTTATTTTTTCAGTGATGGATATAGTTCTGACACTGCTGGATCTTTTCAGAAAGTAATTTAACACAAGGTTAATTCTGCTTGGTGCATGACAATTGGGCGGAATTAGGTTTATGGAAAAAGTCTCCAATAAATTGGATCAAATGAAATGCTGCAACTCTTACATTAAGCTTTTTAGCTGCTTTCACTCCTTGAGTAGACAAGAGAATTGTTACAATGGCAATAGGTTTCTCATTCTTCGATGACCTTTGATACTACCTTTTTCTTGATGAGTAGTTCTGTTGAGTTATTGGATACTGAAGCAATTTAACTGTTGGCTCATTGCTGTTTAAACTGTGCTATACAACTGTCTGCATGTTTGTGGATTGCACTGATTGAAGCAAATTGAATGTGTTAAGAGAGACTAACAGTCTGCAGTGAAATCATTGCTAACAACTATCAGGCCATGGAGACCACCTGTCTAGAAAGGTCACATAACCCCATTCCAAAAGGATTTTAATGATTGCAGAATGGGTAAAAACCCATCTATTATAGACACCTGTCTGTAGAAACATGGGGCATCCTTTTAAAACCCAGCTCTTCCATGGGGATTGTGAGAGACAAGTCATTACTTATTAACTTAGAACATACTAAACTGTTATTATAATGATACAAGTCTAAGCAGTAAAGTCAAAAATGGCATCTGATTTATTATACAGGATATCCCAGTTAAGCTTAAAAGCTTGCTGGCAATGGGTTCTTGTCCAAGGGTATCTAACAGACACAACACAGGACAAAAAATAATGCAAGTCAATTCAACATAGCTCAGTCTTTAGCATTTCTAGCTTTTTAGTTCAATGGTGCCATTCATTTGTAAGTGAGAAGTCGCACAACACCAGGTTATAGTCCAACAGTTTTATTTAAAATCACAAGCTTTTGGAGCACTGCTCCTTCGTCAGGTGAAGTAAAGGAATACAAATCGACAAAGCATATATAGATAGAGAACAATGCATGTGTAGCGTACAATGGCAGACGACTACATTTAATCCTCCTGACTGCCTTTTGTCACACCTCAGCAGATAAACAATCAGGTCAGCCAGGAAGGCACCACATCAAAGACATAGCAAGATACATCTGAGACAATGAGGTGGGGTTACAGGGGGTCTAATGTGTCAAAAGCTGCAGTCTGTATGGAAAACGATAAACTTTAAAATTTTTACTTTTTTTTACTGGAAATCACATCTGTGAACAAACCAACGACGACTTGAGTCTGGATGACTCTACGTCATGTATTGTGACATGAACCCAAGATCCCGGTTGAGGCCGTCCTCATGAGTGCGGAACTTGGCTATCAGTTTCTGCTCGATGATTTTGCGTTGTCGTGTGTCTCTAAGGCCGCCTTGGAGAATGCTTACCCGCAGATCCGAGGCTGAATGTCCTTGACTGCTGAAGTGTTCCCCGACTGGGAGGGAACACTCCTGCCTGGCGATTGTTGCGCGGTGTCCGTTCATACGTTGTCTCAGTGTCTGCATGGTCTCGCCGATGTACCATGCTCTGGGGCATCCTTTCCTACAACGTATCAGGTAGACAACGTTGGCCGAGTCACATGAGTATATACCATGTACCTGGTGGGTAGTGTCCTCACGTGTGATGATGGTATATGTGTTGATGATCTGGCATGTCTTGCAGAGGTTGCCGTGGCAGGGTTGTGTGGTGTCGTGGTCGCTGTTATCCTGAAAGCTGGGTAATTTGCTGCGAACGATGGTACTTCTGAGGTTAGGCGGCTGTTTGAAGGCAAGTAGTGGAGGCGTGGGGATGGCCTTAGCGAGGTGCTCGTCATCATCGATGACATGTTGAAGGCTGCGAAGAACATGGCATACCAAAAAGAGTAGGGAACCAAGAGACTAAGGAGAGTGAGGAACTTAAAGTAATTAATGTCTGTAGAGAAAAAGTACTTGAGAAACTAATGGGGCTAAATACCTTGAACCTGATGGCTGACATCCTAGGGTTCTAAAATAGGTGGCTGCAAGATAGTGGATGCATTGGTTGTGATCTTCCAAAATTCCCTAGATTCTAGAATGATCCCAATGGATTGGAAGGTAGCAAATGTAACCCTGCTATTCAAGAATGGAGGGAGAGAGAAAACGGAACTACAGACCAGTTAGCCTGACATTAGTCGTTGGGAAAATGCTGGAATCCATTATTAAGGAAGTGGTAACCGGGCAATTAGAAAATCATAATACGATTAGGCAGAGTCAACACGGTATTATGAAAGGGAAATCGTGTTTGACAAATTAAAAAAAAAAAGACTTGCATTTAAATATATAGCGCCTTTCACGGCCAACGGACGTCCCAAAGCGCTTTATAGAGTACTTTTGGCATTTAGTCACTGTTGTAATGTAGGAAACGCGGCAGCCAATTTGCGCACAGCAAGCTCCAACAAACAGTAATGTGATAATGATCAGATAAGCTGTTTTTGTCATGTTGATTGAAGGATAAATATTGGCCAGGACTTCAAAATAGTGCCATGGGATTTTTCACATCCAACTGAGAGAGCAGACAGAGTTTTTTGAGGATGTAACTAGCAAGGTACATAAAGGGGAAACAGTGGATGTAGTATATTTGGATTTCCAAAAGGCATTCGATAAGGTGCCACATAAAAGGTTGCTGTGCAAGATAAGGACTCATGGGGTTGGGAGTAATATATTAGAATGGAGAGGATTGGTTAATGAACAGAAAACAGAGAGTAGGGATAAACGGGTCATTTTCAAGTTGGCAGGCTATAAATAGTGGGCGCCGCAAGGATCAGTGCTTGGGCCTCAGCTATGTACAATCTATATTAATGACATAGATGAACATACAAGATTCTGAGGGGGTTTGACAGGGTAAATGCTGAGAAGTTGTTTTCCCTGGCTGGAGAGTCTAGAACAAGAGGCCATAGTATCAGGATAAGGGGTCGGCCATTTAAGACTTGAGATGAGGACGAATTTCTTCACTTCGAAGTTTGTGAATCTTTGGAATTCTTTACCCCAAAGGGCTGTGGATGCTGAATTGTTGAGTATATTCAAGGCTGATATAAATAGATTTTTGGACTCTAGGGCAATCAAGGGATATGGGGATCAAGCGGGAAAGTAAAGTTGAGGTCGAAGATCATCATAATCTCATTGAACGGCGAAGCCTACTCCTGCTCCTAATTCTTATGTTCTTGTGTGCAAATGTATCACAAGTTCTACTCTTCCCTTTAGTTTTCTCTGCAATTGCATTCCTACATTATCTCTGTTTGAGGTTAATTCAGGTTGATTCCTTTGCAATTTCTCCATCTTGTTTTCTGAGCACGTTTCTGCACAGGTATCTGAGTTTTGATTTCCCCAGCTGTTTCTCTCTATTGCCGAGCTTTGTCCTTTTCTGCTTCTTGGATCTGTCCTTCATCTCCTACCTCTATCCCTTCAATCTCTTGACACTATCCCTAAAATCTGAAGCATTTTAAATCAACTCACTAACAGAGGCATTCATCTGGGGATGAAATTGAACTTTGGCAGGAAAACAAAACAAGTGGTAATGGATGAGGTGGGGTGTGTAAGTGACTTATCAACTGTCGCCTGTTTTGCGCCCCTGCCAAAGTTAAATTTCAACCCTGATATTTACATGCGATCTGCAGATGTTACGTTATTATTTTATAAAGAAAATACAGCAGTCAAAATATTATTTAGCAGTATTACTATGGTGAGGCGAGTTTTCAAGCCAGTTCTTTTTTACTTAACATTCAAAAACTGTCTGAAATTATTACAAAAATTGTAATGGCTCATCATTGCAGAATGAAGACTCAAGTTGGTGTGACAACTTAATGGCTGTTTTTATTTCAGACCCTCAAGAACATTCTCCTCTAGATATAACATATAACATAAGAGGAGACCCTGGAGTGGAATTGCTGTAGTATGCTTGCTCCCATGCGGGGGCCCTCTAGTGTTCATTTAGCAATATGCAAATACAATACTAATCACTTTCCCCCTCAGAGTTTAGAGGTGATAATAACTACCTCCAAGAATGAGCATGGTTAGCAGGTAAAACCAAAAATATTAAGTAAACTAAGCCATACAGTAAAGTGATAAAAAAAACACTGTAGCACTCTCGTGGTAGTACAGAGGAAAAATGGGTTATGCCAACACTAGAACCATAATGAAAACTACTACACTCATACGTTCACTTGCCTCAAAATAAAAGATTTTGCGGTCAGCAGTGAAGGGACGGCGCTCGCCGCTGACCGCGAAGAAAGCTGCCCACAAGGATTTAGTGGGCTCTGGGCCGTTGACTTCCTCTATTATGACATAAATTTCATTCTGGCACCATCTATAGGGGATCTGTGGCGTCCAGGAACAGTGAACTGATCAAGCAGGCTGAGATTGAAGAATTCTCACAGACAGCAAACTAAGAAGTAAAAAGCACTGATTTTCATTCACTTTTTAATCATTTCACAGAAAAAAATAAAGGTTGGGAAATACACATGGGATTAAGGTAGAAGCTGAATTATAAACAATTAAAAAAAAATGTTTTATTATTTTAAAAATCTATGGAATTTTTATCATGGAATGGAGGGAATGACACTCCAGACTTATAAAATAAGTTTTACAGGGCCAGAGAGGTTGTTCAGCAGTAATTATAATTTAGTACACTGTTAAAAACTCAGTTACACCTCATTCAACAAGGCTTAACTTTTTTTTAAGGTTTTTACAGCGAGAAGAGTGTAAAAAGTTGAAGTTCACATCAAATCAGTGATTTCTAATGATTGCATCTGCGAAGACTGCAACAGCGCACCCTGTGGAGTAGAAGGGTATCGCTGACAGCAACTTCTAGATATCCGTGTTTAACTGCGCATGTCCAGATGCCAATTGTTGCTGTCAGTTTTACACAGTAATGATGGCAAATGCTGACAGTTTTGCCGTCATTACAACTGCAAATTCCGGTTCTAAGTCTTTCTACATACTGCAGCTAGACTCTATTCAATACTCTTTGATTTTTCTAACTAATGCTGACATGATAAATAAAAACATTCCAGGGACCAAGTTGACCACTACCTAAGTAATCAACATGTCCAATATTTGATCTTCATAACCGCATGTTGTGCATTATCCTCATTGCCATTGTTATGTCCAAATAAACACAATGTGTGGCAATGTAATGGCTGCTCTTATTTTAGACTCTCTGGTACATTCTCCTCTAGATATAATATATAATATAAGAGGAGACCCTGGATTGTAATTCCTGCAGTATGCTTTCTCCCATCAGGGAGCCCCCCAGTGTTCAATTAACAATATACAAGTATAATACTTATCAACGGCCACTAAGGAGAACCTTGAGGCCTCACAATGTCTTGTTTCCGTGTAAGAATCTTTTGATGTTGATAGGATTTCAATGACCATTAAGCTACAGATAGTAGAACAAAACGAAGCTCGCGAGCAGCTGTATTGCAATGATTAGATGCAGGAAAGTTGAAGATAGGTAGATCATGAATATATAACTATAAAATTCAGACTGTGTAGACAACAGTAATACACTGTTTCTTCAAAGAAAGATCAGTGTGGGAGTTCAACTTTATAGAGCATCGTGAGATCTACTTATATCCTGCAGGATTAGCCTCCTGTCTCCATGACAACTGTTGATAAGCTTGTTTCTATTTGACACTTGTCAGGTAGCACAGTGAGTGTTTGGCAAATCAGAATTTACCCTTCCAAGCCCCAACGATTCAAATAAAAGGGATTCTGCTTTAATCATACTAGTTTAGATCTACCTCTAGCCAAAGTGCAATTCTCCAAGTAAATCATTATGTAATTACTCACATAAATTATTTACTACTGTCTTCTGTATTAAATATGCATGCAGTTTATTATCTGAAGAGCAATATTTGCATATACATTAATGTATCATTAGGACACAAATGATAAATGAGGTCATTGTATGTATAACATAATCTTAGCTAAATGTAGGTAACACGAAAAGGTTCACCAACCAAAAGAATTATGGCAGTTATCTGAATGCCTGAAATTTTATTTGAGCCTTTAACTTCCTAGGGTCTGCTTGTATTGTATAATATAGGAGAAATTTGACTTGTAGTCTTACCCTTCAGATTAACTTTTCTACCCTTATTTCTCTGGTACAGTACATATTAACATTCATTTATCAGTTCTGTATAGTACATACAAAGTTGTTCTTTGCTGTCAAAAAGGTAGTGCAATAGGTCAGTGTTTCAAAGCACTGTGCCACAAAATACTATTATATGGATTCACTTCTGCGATTTAAAGATATGGTAGCGTAGTGATTATAGTAGTGGACTAGGAACCCAGAGGCCATGAGTTCAAATCTCAATGTGAAATTGAATTAAATAAATCTGGTCATTTGTAGACAGGCACCATAAAATAATAACAATGAAAACCCAGCTGGTTCACTAATGTCTATCTGGTCTGGCTCACATGTGACTCCAGTTCCACACCAAGTAGTTGACTCTGAATGACCTCAGGGACAATGTTCCCTCTAAAATGTTGTTGTTTTGCGCTGCCAGTTTTTTCAATGCGTGGTACCTTAACAGTGCAGGGCATGCTGCTGGACATTTGCAAGGCTTTGGCACTTAAAGGAATGCCTCTGAGAAGACCACTTGCTCCCAGTTCTGGGAGCTCTAGTTGCAGCCCCCCTTGGGCAACAGCATGACATGGAGATGGAGCAGGGGCAGCAAAGGGGACAAGCTGCTTGCAGAGAGAGGAGGAAGCAGAAGAGGAAAAAGCAGAAGAGGAAGAAGCAGAATAGGATGAAGCGGAAGGAAGGATACAACCCAGAAAGACCCTTTCTGGCCGGGATATCCAGGATTGAATCATCCGCCTGCGGTACCAGTGAACACAACTCCAATTCCCTTTTCAACATTTGTCCCACACCTTCCCTTCCCTCTGTTACTGACCATCACAGCGTTCTCTTGGTCACAATGCTGCAATAAAAACCACCACAAAGCAAACTTTCCAATCCAACTTTATCCATATATGCATCCAATATTACTTCAAAAAATCAACTAATCATCCTTGTGCATTCCCATAGTGAGTGTCTTGCATATGGCTTTGTCTATCCTTGTGCTGTTACGCAGTGCTGACAGTCTGTGTGCAGCATGGTTGCTGGAAGGCTGCTGACTTTCAGTGGGGGTGCAGGATGACCTCAAGCTGGTGGCTGGGAGTGTCAAATCGAGTGATGGTGTTTCTTCTTCTTCACACTCCTCTCCCTCTTCTTCATCAACCATTGGCTGGGCAGGCTGGATTTCTTGGGTGTCTGGAATAAGGAAGGCACAAGCATAGGGTTGTGGTGAGGGGAGGGGGTAAAGCAAGAGGTGCATGCTTACACCATGTGCAGCTTGTAAATGATTAGATATTGTAGGATGAGGGAGAAGTGGGATGTGAGAAGGAGGATAACATATGAGGATCCCGGCATCTTGTATTCTTTCAGTCCCGCCACGTCCCCTGCCAAGAATGGTTAGTACCATCTCCTTCAAGGGGGTGAGGTGAAGCTAGGAACTTGAGGTGTACCTCGTGTTTGATAGAGATTGTTGGTAGGTGAGTGATGGGGGATCATACATTGAGCAATGTATGAGGCTATTGATGCAGTTGGTAGGAGATGGCTTTTGAAGATGCATTCACTGACCTTGACCACTCGTCTGAGGTCATGAAACTTTTTTGGGCACTGGAGCCAAGTTCTGGGGGCGACACTGCTAGCAGTGACTGCCTTGGTAATCTGGTCTCACATCCTTCTTTCTGATCCCCTGTAGAGGTCCTCTCTTCCAGTGTTGGCCCCCTGCAGAAAGCTTGAATGCTGCATCAGAGACCCTGGGCACCCTTTCCCTGGCCTGTTGAGCCATTTGTGTTCGTGTTGAAATTTTTTTACCATTTTTCATCAGCAGAAGGCAGTTCACCTTAAGGAGGTGCAGACTGCCTTTAAGAGGAGCAGGCTAGCTTTAACTAAAGCTAGCATTGCTTGACCAACGCGGACTTCGGCCCCCTGCTGAGCACACAGACTGTCAGCAGCATGTTCAGCGCTAGGCTGTGCACTGTAATCATTATAATTAACAGGCTGCACAAAGTTGACATGCTGCCTGCGGTTTTTGAATGGGTGCGGGCATATGTCGCAGTGCAGTTGCGGTACCTGCACCCGTTTTTTGGCTGAATCAAATTTCTAGGCCCAAAAATCTATCTATCTCAGCCTTGAATATACTCAATGATTCAGCATCCACAGCCCTTTAGGGTAGAGAATTCCAAAGATTCACAACCCACTGAGTGACGAAATTCCTCCTCAGTCTTCCCCATATCCTGAGACTATGCCGACCCCTTATCCTGAGATTATTCCCCCTAGTTCTAGACTCTCCAGCCAGGGGAAATAACCTCTCAGCATCTACCCTGTCAATCCCCCTCAGAATCTTATGGGGGCAAAATTCGGTTGCTTTGTGCCTCCTGTTAGCGCCCTAAGAAGGCGCTAATGGGGCACAAAGCAACTAGCGCTAGGGTGCAGTGCCGCTACCACCTCCCGCAAAATTCAGCGGGAGGTTAGTGGCGGCGGTAACCAGTAGCGCCCCGTGACGCTGCGCCTCCGGTGATGATGTCATTGCCGTGTGCAGCGCCCCACTCACGCCACGGCCACGAATTTCGGTAGCGCTCCCTGACTTACTGCCAGACGCTATGTCCAACAGGGTTAGAGGGGCGTACGTGAGGCCGGTGCGGCGATAATTAAAGGGGAGGTGCCGGGCGGCCATTTTTTTGCTGGCTACCTGCCAGCACTTGCCCCCTCTGCCATCCCCGGTCTCCTATGCAGCCCCCCCGCGGGGTGCCAGCTGCACTTCGTCAGCCCGGCACTCCTCTTGAGTGCCGGGCTCTTTTGCCAGCACCCCGATCCCTGGTGGCCCAGCTGGGCCCCGGGTCGCGCTGCGCTAGGCCCCCCCTTTAATAAGGGGAGGAAGGCCTGCAGTACTGTGGCACGTAATGCCGCGATATTCACTCGCAGCGCCCCAAGAGGGAGGGGGTGTGCTTCCTGTAGCGCCCCGCCTCCCTCTTGGGTGCTACCAGTGAATTTCAGACGCGGGGTGCTAACTTTTTCAGGGTGCTAAAAGTAGCGTCCCAGCGAAGTTAGTGCCCCAAAGGGGGCGCGACCAAATTTTTGCCCCTATATGTTTCAATGAGATCACCTCTCATTCTTCTAAATTCCACAGAGTATAGGCCCATTCTACTCAATCTCTCCTCATAGGACAACCTTTTCCTCCCAGGAATCAATCAAGTGAATCTTCATTGCACCGCTTCTAAGGCAAATATATCATTCCTCAGATAAGGAGACCAAAACTGGTGACCCATTTTCCCAAGCAACCAGAAGGATAATTAAATGGTGAATAATCCCAGCCAAATGTAGCCAAATCATCAACAGTCCCATGCTTCACGCTTTTAGCATATTAGAAGAGAATTGATAGCAGGGAATGAAGCACAGCCTGGTCAATATGAGTTGCTTCAGTCTGTCTGTACCGTATTATTTTTTTTCCTCTCTCACTTCAAAACTAATTACCTACATTTACTGTTATATTCACAATTGGGGTCTTTTGATGACTGAAAAGAAGGGAAGATCTGTGCTGTAAATTCTATGTAATTCTATGTAAAAATAAATGTTTTCAAAACTCCACTAAATTATCTTGGTGCTTTGTTGTTGAACTGAGCCTTGTCCTGGATTGTTAACAGCAGCTAAACAAATGTCTGACTAGTGATGTGTATTTTGGATGTGGTGCTCAATCAAATGGATGTCTGTGGGAGGAAGGGGCAGTACGGTAACAGATTAGGGGGTGGAAATTGGTTACGGCCCCTTTTCGCCATAATGAATAATGGACAGGTGTATAGTACATATTTTCAGATTAAGCTGGTAACAAGTGAAGGATCAAACGAAAAGCTATCTGTCAGTGACTCAGATTTCTCAGATTTACAAACGCTACCATATTTCAAACCTAAATTTGCCTTTGGTGTTGTACTGTGCTGAGCAATTTAAACCCCTGCCCTATTGTAGCTGTTAATGGGGAATTAGCATCAGTGACATCAATTGAAAAATTAAGGCCTAGGTCTAGAAAAGTATTGCCGTGATTGAGGGAGGGCTTTACAAGTCTACCCAGGACAGAGCAGTATGTTGAATGCACCACTATCCTGCTTTCTTCTCAAACAGCTGGAATTTAAATTTGCAATGGGAAATCTGTTTAAAAAGCTAGTCTGAACTCTTTGCAAAAGTCAATCTGGATAAAAGTCAATTTATATAAGATTATGCTTTAAAAATAAAATTTGAATGGTTTATGTCCAACTGCAGCGAAGTTTCCACACAGATTTTATGTATTATTTCTTTGCCCATCCTATACCAAAAAAACGACAAGTGTAAATTATTTTACCTTTGTGGTGCACTTTCGACCAGTTAAGCATACATATTAACAATGGCCACCGACTAAGTCAGGAAGCAGTCACCAAGGACTTAATTTAAAGATTTACGATGTATATTCATGGCAGTGAATTTAACACAATGTGCTACTCAAACAGCTTTTACTGCAGATCAAGGAAAATTGGATCTATGGGGTCCAGTACTGTTATTCAAGTTCAACTTATAGATTTTAACTCAACTCCGTATTTTTTTCCATTGATTAAGCTCTTTACCAAAAACTGAGCATTGTAAAATCCTTCCTTTTACTACCTCTGGCTGAGTCCACATATGGACTAACATTATGAGAGCAGGCTCAATCAAGCTGAACCATTCTTAATCAAAACCATGAAGATGCCCTTCAGGCAATCAGCTTTCTGTATTCAAATGAGATGTAACTATAGAGAGAATTGTTGAGTACTTCAGTTTGGCTTCCCCTTAAAAGTACTCAGTGGAACTTTGCAAGATGTCTCTACTTATGTTCCAGACCGATTATAAATATATATTTTGTAAAACACAAAATGTTATCATTACTCAGAAGGTTAAAGGACATTTTTCTACCATATTGTGCTTGTCATTAAAATTACTACCGCTTATTTACAAATTTGATGCCTTTTTAAGTATATATTTTAAAAGCATAAGAGTGAATTGTACCCCCATCCATCTGGAGGTCCTAAAAGGAAATTATTCGAACCCACCCAGTTCTATGTCCATCAAAGTTGGGTAAAGTGGTAGAAGTGGCAGGGAGTTTATCGTGTCTCACTGAGTAATGGGGTGAAGCTGCAAGTGATCAGCAATTGGATTCTCTGACATAGATTGACTTCCAATAGAACACAAATTAAACAGTGTACAGAAGATATAGCATATATCCATTCCAAGTCATACTGTACAAGCATTTATTGATCTAAGCATTAAAGAGGTGACTTAGACTATGATTTTGCCGGCGTTCAGCGGACCCGATTGGTGGCGGGTTAGCTGTGAAATTTAAAATGATTGACAGCAGGTCGGGAACCCACTGTTAAAACACGCACACCTGCATTTCCCGATGTCGGGTCTGGCAGCGCTGAGCAGGCCCGACACGCAGCGGCAGGGGACCCAATTCAAATCATTAGTGGCTTGTTTACAGCCGCTTAACAATGCTTTTTTTCCCCCTAGCTTTTTAACTTTCACAGGTCTCCCATGGGTTTCCCGCTGTGCCTAGACCTCGTCAGTGAAGCTGAGGCAGGAGGTCAGTGGCCATTGAATCAACCGATGAGTTGACAGCTTCAAATGTCAACTCAAAGCTCCCAGCTGATTCAGATATCTTCCCTTAAGTACTAGCTTCTCTAAACTGTATTTACACTACAGATTCAGGATGCTGCAAGTCTTTACACAAGTCTCCATGTAGTCTAACCTCATTACTTCTCCCAGCATTGACAGATCGCTTCTGTCATCTCTACTTCACCTGCCAGCTATTCCATTAGCATGGGTGCACTTTATACTCTCTCACCTTGGTCCTTAGAATCTGACCACGATCAGCCCCAACACCAGCAGCACCAGGTACACCAGCAGCAACAACAACACCCTTCTCTGCAATCACTTGATGCTGCACAGGACACAGGGCATCATCACCCGACCACATTGCTGCCCGGGATGGCCTCACCATGGCCACATTTACTTCATTAATGCTGCAAATCCTGGCTGCCACATGATGTGCCAGGTTGGCACCACCTCACATCAGCACCATAAAGCATCTCTACAATACCCAAGCCATTCCTTTCACACTCATGACCATTGCGGGGGGTACCGTTATGTCTCACCATTCACTGCAACTCACTAAGCCACTTCCAAAGGTGCACACAAATCTGTCCAAGAAAGCAAAATGTTGAAAATAAAGATTTCAATGTTTGACAGCACATTAACAGAAACTTCACATGAACATTGGCGATAAAACCCAACTGCCTACCCTTGTGTGTTATTAATTGGTATGATTACACTAGGATGAGGGTGAGTGTGAGGGGTGGATAGTGAGATGGAGAAGTGATAATGTAGATAGAGAGGGATGGGTGGAGGTGCAAGGGATTGGGGGTAATATTCTGGCATGGATAGAGGATTGGCTATCTAACAGAAAGCAAAGAGTTGGGATAAATGGTTCATTCTCAGACTGGCAATCAGTAACTAGTGGTGTTCCACAGGGGTCAGTGCTGGGTCCCCAACTCTTCACAATCTATATTAACGATTTGGAGGAAGGGACCAAGTGTAACATATCAAAATTTGCAGATGATACAAAGATGGGAGGGAAAGTAGTGAGTGAGGAGGACATAAAAAACCTGCAAGGGGACATAGACAGGCTAAGTAAGTGGGCAGAGATTTGGCAGATGGAATACAACACTGGAAAGTGTGAGGTGATGCACTTTGGCAGGAAAAATCCTAGAGCAATTTATTATCTTAATGGCAAGAAACTGGAGAGTACTGAAGTGCAAAGGGATCTGGGGGTCCTGGTGCACGAAACTCAAAAGGTTAGTATGCAGGTGCAGCAAGTGATTAAGAAGGCAAATGGAATGTTGGCTTTCATTGCTAGGGGGATAGAATATAAAAATAGGGAGGTATTGCTTCAGTTGTACAAGGTATTGGTGAGACCGCACCTGGAATACTGCATACAGTTTTGGTGTCCTTACTTAAGGAAAGACATCCTTGCTCTCGAGGCAGTGCAAAAAAGGTTCACTCGGTTAATCCCGGGGATGAGGGGGTGGTCATATGAGGAGAGGTTGGGTAGATTGGGACTCTACTCATTGGAGTTCAGAAGAATGAGAGGCGATCTTATTGAAACATATAAGATTGTGAAGGGGTTGGATCGGGTGGATGCGGGGAGGATGTTCCCGATGACGGGTGAGACGAGAACTAGGGGACATAGTCTTAGAATAAGGGGCTGCTCTTTCAAAACTGAGATGAGGAGGAACTACTTCACTCAGAGGGTGGTAGGTCCATGGAATATGCTGCCACAAAAAGCTGTAGAAGCTACAACATTAATTAAATTTAAAACAGAAATAGACAGTTTCCTAGAAGTAAAGGGCATTAAGGGTTACGGGGAGCGGGCAGGAATTTGGACATGAGTCTAGGTTCGGATCGTTCATGGCCCTGTGGGTAGTGGAGCGGGCCCAGGGACTGTGTAGCCTGATTCTGCTCCTATTTCGTGTGTGCAATTCTGTTAGATGCAGGAGATGGTTCTGTGATAGATAGTAGATTGGCGGTTAGGATCAGATCAGCCATGATCTTATTGAATGGCGGAGCAGGCTCGAGGGGCCGATTGGCCTACTCCTGCTCCTATTTCTTATGTTCTTATGTTCTTATGTAAGTTGGTGTGAGTAGGATGTGCAGGAGTAGGGTAGAGAAGGCAGAGTGATGGGGATGTGATGAGTGACACAGTAAGATGAGGCTGAGTGTGGCTTTGCACTAACATTTTGTGATCTACTGAGATCATTGAAAGGTCTGCACCACTGCAGCCTGGTCCTCCTAACGACATCCCTGCTTGTGTCCTCCTCTGCCATGTGCAAGCAGGCTGTGTTGATCTCCTGGGGAGGTCTCTTCCGCCCATTGGAAGGAAAGAGAAACTCCCTGCGTGCTGTGACTCCCTCCATAAGCATATGGAGGGAGTCATGGGAGAGCCTGGGTGCAGCCATGCACCTCTGTGCAATGCTTGTCAGTGTTTGCAGCACCTCAATGCTGTAGAACACTGATAGCACAAATGTCAAAGTAAATTTGCGCATGGTCCCTTTAAGGAAAATAATGATGTCATCAGACCCATTTCCTTCAGTTGGCCGGGAAACACGCTGGGTGGGCTTAACAAGCCCAATCATCGGAAAGTCATGTTGGAGGCCGGGATGGAGCCAGCAGTGGGGTCGGGACCCACCACCAACGTCGCCCACCGAGGAAGGGCAAATCGCACATTAGAGTGTATTATAAAGCCAAAGTTACAGCTGAGAGCATTATTGCAAAATCAAGTTCACTCCTGTGAAGAGAGCAGTAATGATTTACCTTATGCACATAGTCTGGAGGGTGCAATCATTATTTGTTTTATTATACCTGTCATGTTTCAGTCTATATTATATACTTTTATATGAGTCAGGTTGTCAAGGGTATATTGCTGTCATTCATTAGTTATATTTCAAGAAGGATCCTGCAGAGTTCCAGCGGGTGTCCTTTCTGGCTACTCAGAAGAGCAGGTTAAAATCGTAGCCTGCGGGAAGAGAGTGAGACGTCGGCGGATGAGTCCCCCAGACAATTTAAATTGTCCGTCCGGTTTCTGCCGGGCAGGCAGGGTTAAAGTTACCCCTATGATAGATTAATGAAAGAAAAATAAATGGAAAAAAAACCCCAGAGAAACAAATAAAAATAGGAAAAAAGTCAAATGTACGACATAACCTGTGACACCAATGAGCTGTATTGGCTGCAATATTGCCTTACAACCATTCACTTTACTCAGAGAGTGGTGACATTGTGGAACTCGCTACCACATGGCTGGTTGAGGCGATTAGCATAGATGCATTTACGGGGATGCTAGGTAAGTACATAAGGGAGAAAGGAATAGAAGGATATGTTAATGGAGTTAGATGAAGTAGGGTGGGAAGAAGCTCTTGTGGAGCATAAACATCAGCATGGACCTGTTGGGTGGAATGGTCTGTTTCTGTGCTGTAAATTTATATGTAATTCTATGTAACATTATTTTAAAGTTCACATAATAGTTCTAAACTGTTTGAACTTGTCACCATTTAACCCCTTTGATAAAACTTTTAATCAATCTAAGGTAACAATTATTTCTCTCAGGATCAATCCTGACATTATGATCAAACCAAATGGCAAAGGGGACACAGTTGTTGCACGGTGGAAGGGTCTCTACTTTGCTGAGCTGAACGCCAACTCTCTGACAGCTTCTCCTATCTCCCCTTGGAGGACAACGCCACTACGGAACATAAAGTCTTAATTTCCCAGACCTTTACTGACCTTATTGCCTTGAGATCTTCTCCCCATGGTCTCCATCCTCGTAGTTCCCAAACAACCCACTTTTATCTCCGCTACAAACAGAACTGTCCTGGTAGATTGATCAGTCCAGCTGGCTCCTGTCCGATTAAACTAATTTCTTCTTTCTTACCACCCCCACCCCCCGTGTCCATTTCTTATCTACCTGTATCTGGACTTTACAGAGGCCCTTGCCACTTTAATGAATTCTGGTATTCTATCCCAAATGTCTCCTTTTTATTGTACACATATGGTCCCTTTACACCTCTATCCCTTACCAGGACAGCCTGTGGGCCCTCTAGTTCTTCCTTGAACAGCGGCCTAACCACTTCCCACTGACCACGACCCTACCCCAGCTACCTGAACTCACTCTGAACAACTTTACCTTTAACTCCACTCACTTTCTCCAGAAAGAAGGTGCTGCTATAGGATCCTGCTTGGGTCTTAGTTATGCCTGACCATTTGTAAGTTTTAGTGAACATGCTTTGTTCCAGTCCTACTCAAGCTCCCTCCCTGATCTCTTTTTATGTGACTTTAATTACTATGCTGGTGCTACTTCCTGCTCTCATCCTAATGTAGGGATTTTTTAATTTAACTATGCTTCAAATTTCCAGCCATCCCTTGTCCACCTTTGCTATTTCTCTTCCCTTCCTGGACTTCTTTCTCTTTATCTAGGGGGAGCAAGCCCATTGACTCCCACTGGATTATACTTCTACTCACTCTACTTCCTATAAGGACTCCATTTCTTTCCCCCAGTTTCTACATCTCTAGTGTATCTGTTCTGATGATGCCACATGCTACATCAGAGCTACTGAAATGTTCCCTTTTTTTCTTCAAGGACGCTCCTCCACCATGGAAGTTCTGCTGAAGGGTCTATACCTGAAACTTTGGGGTTAACCCAGAGCAGGTTTCGGGTGGACGAGGCATGGATTGAGTGTGAAACATACTCAATGGCCTAAATTTAATTCCACTGTCGACTTCACGCCCAAGACGCGCTTGATGAGGTCACAGAGCAGCTGTAAGCTGACTTCCAGGTAAACGGCGGGAAGGGGTTTTCGGGAGGATCTCATAGGAGAGGGGGGCGGAATTCTGGGGCAGGGTTGGCCATAACTTTCCTTGTGGGGCCCAGAGGAGCACTCCTGCTCCACCTGGCTGCACAAAGGAAAGTTTTAGGCTTACTTGACAGGGTTTCTTCTGTCTTCAGACCAGCTTCTGCCTGGTGGGAAAGCTGCCGTAGCCTCTCTGTTCAGACCCCGGTTAAAACTGCAGCAGAGACCTATTAACAGAACCTCAATTTGCATACATTTTTGAGGCTCCACCTACTTTAATCGAGTACCTTATCTGCCTCAAAAACCTTGCAGGTTAAAATCAGAAATGGTCGGGATCTGAGCAGGTAAGTAACCTGGTCATTTTTAACTGTCCACCTGTCCGGTTTCCAATGAGTGGGTAGGGTTAAAATAGAACCCTTTGACTTGCCTGTTCTCTCCTCTAATGCTGACTGACCTGGTGAGTGTTTCCAGATTTTCTGTTTTTGTTTAAGATTTCTAGCATCTGACATCTTTTGCTTCTTGTTTACAATGATTATTTATATATTAAATGCATGCATGAATATGTATGTGCATGAAGCTCTAATTTAGCCACAGGTCAATGATTAAGTTACTGAGAAGCAACTCCATAAGTGTAGCTTGAAGACGCTGATTATTGCTCTTCTTGTAGGTGCAGAAAAAAAATCTAATTGTGTTTCAGGAGATTATGAAAAGTTAAATAAATATAACTCACAGAGTGTGAATCTTGTCAGAAAATGGAGTCTAAATTTGATAGAAACACTTAAATTTCCTTTTCAAATTTAATGTAATTGTCCCAACTGTTATCCAGTGCAAAATACTCCTCAGCCATTGCAAAAGATTAGCAAGTGCAGTGTCCTTCCATTGCTGTAAATCTGGTTGGAGAAATATTAGTCACAGTAAAAAGCAGGGCTAACTATGACCTCTCCTTTTTATATATTCTTGTTGGGGAATTTGATCGTGTTCTAGCAGTGTGGTTCTAGGGAGTTGACCTCACACTTGGCTGGAAAAAAGTTTTCCCTGTAACCTTCCAAAAAGACAGTACTTTATGATGAAAGCGGACGTAATGACAACCCATCACCTATGCTGAGATTAGGGAGTAGTCTGTGTAAAATGCAGATAGAAATATCCAGGCCAGAGAAAATTGCATGTCCCGATCTGACACCATAACAACAGCAGAGTAGGACTTCCTGCCGTTGATTAGAGTCAAATAGAATACTCCTCCAACCCCCCAAAGAGAACAACTTCACTTTAGTGTCATAGAACTGATTCAAATTTCTACTTCTGTGGCTCAATTCCCCTATAAATTTTAATAAATACGGCAAAGTTAAAGCTCAGCAGCTTCCAATCTTACTGGTAGCACTCGATGATCCAACTCCATATCTCACTAGATTCGTGACAACCATTCTATGCATAATGAAAGGCGTGCATGTACATAATGCCCTCTGTCAGATGTTAAGGTGCAGAGCTAGAACGGGAGCATGATTGTCGAGTATCAAACGCTCTTGGTGCTATGATCTTTAACTTTTATTACATTTTTTTTAAATTGGAGAGGAAATGACTCAGAGAGTTAGGAATGAACTCTGTGGCTAATAAGTAAAATGCAATGTATGTGTGGAGTATGGGGAGTTGCTGAGACTTAGTCTTGCAAGAAAACATCTCAGCATTCGGAAACGATAATGTAATTACCATAGAAATGTGGCAAATATTGCCGCAGGTTATTGTTCACCCCTATAGTGTAATGGAATTTACGCACCGTTTTAAGCTATATTGCTGTTTTTGATTCAGTTAGAAGAGAGGTCAGCAATTTAAACACTCAAATTCTTTTCCCATACACACTTTAATCATCACTGCAATTAAAAGCATTGAACAAAAAGTTCCATAAAACTCCAGCAGTGTTGTAATGGCTTCGTTGTTTTGAGTAGACTCTCCAAAGGGGATTGTCTGGGACCTAAATGAGCATTTGAATTAGTAAAGTGAAATGGTAAAGCTATGAGTAACAAAAGGAAGTATTTATCCCTAATTTGAAATATCCTGTGGCTATTCAAGAGATCTAAAGGATCAATAATCCTGCTAATGGTTTACTCTGACTGCACCCTGTATTTGGGCTGGAATGGGATGAGGGGGACGAGAGAGAGAAAAAGTACAAGAAGAAAAAATGAAGACATTTATAAAGTATTTTATCATGCCCTTCATAACCATTTCAATATTTACATTTCAAGGGATAATGAAATGGAATTACTGTAAACTAAAGCCAAGAGAGAGGAAGCATAAGGCAAGTGAAAAAAGTTCCAAATATTTAAAGTATTTATATGAATACCATTTGTTTTAATTTTAGAACAAGATCATTGAAGCTCTTTGTCTTTGTTGGTCATATGCAATAACAATTTAGTTTTATACAGTGCCTTTAATGTAGAATAATGTCCCAAGGCACTTCACAGAGGCACAATCAGAAATAAATGGTTGGCAAGCCAAAGAAGGAGATATCAGGAGCGGGTGACCAAAAGCTTGATCAAAGAGGTGAATTTTAAGGAGGACAGGGAGGTGGAGAGGCAATGGGGACATTGGATTTGATGGACATTGATGAATGTAGATTGAATTATCAGTAAAAGGGTGGATAGTGTGAGTGAAGGTCATTGATAAATGGGTAAAACCCATAAGAGAGTATATTGTGCATAGATTGCATCAGGGACAAACTTGATGACAAATAACCTTGATTTCTAGTTTCTTATATTCTTATGATTTGTTATGATCTCATGTCCAGAAATTATCCTAAATTTGAGAATTATGTTTGTGATCAATAGGATAGAAACTTGCTAGAGTCCTATTGCTGTCATTGGATGAGACTTTAAACCAAGGCCCCATCTGCTCCCTCCGGTGAATGGAAAAGATCCCATGACTCTATTTCGAAGAAGAGCAGGGGAGTTATCCCCGGTGCCCTGGCCAATATTTATCCCTCAATCAACATCACTAAAAACAGATTATATGGTCATTATCACATTGCTGTTTGTGGGAGCTTGCTGTGTGCAAATTGGCTACCGCGTTTCCTACATTACAACAGTGACTACACTACAAAAGTACTTAATTGGCTGTAAAGCACTTTGGGACGTCCTAAGGTTGTGAAAGGTGTTATATAAATAAAAGTTTTTCTTTCTTTCATCCAGGTACTCACCATGAATTTGTTAATCAAAGATGTTAAATAGGAATAAAACTGTAATTATATTCACAGTGAGCTGAATAGTCAGTATCATGAGAAATTTAGATTTATCTCTAACTGTATAATGATGTTGGGATAAGAAGTTGCATACAGTTCACTTCTTTGAAAACAAGTTAATCTATTAGCTTCTTCTACAGTTAGACTGATGTAAGTATTGGTAAGAATTTCATGTTGCAAGCTACAGCCAACCAAAAGTATAAAGGCAACTCCAGTGCAGGAAATGATTGTACAAAACAAATTCTGTCCACAATTATATCATTACTAGATGTCTTTGTTTGACTGCACTCTGATTTACAAAATACAGATGGTCTGGATGCAGTTTCCACTCTGATAGATTACTTACTTGAACACAAAGAAACACTGACCAAAAAGAAAAGCTGCTTTTTAACCCATATTTAGAATGATAGTATATTGCCTCTTTAAGGGGTATGTCTGCCAGAAACTTATGGCTCCTGAACAATAAAGTAAACAAACAATATCCAACAAGTCCACCATTGATATATTTTGAAAAGTATAACAAGTATGAACTTCAGATAAAAGATTCTGCACTATGATCCTATTGTTTCACGGCAGATCACAATCCACTATCAGACTGATAACAACAGAAGAGCCTCACAATTCTGATGTGAACAAGACCAGGGCGGCATCTACCCATGGTACAGGCATGCCTCTGCATATTGTTGTTCTTATCGCTTGCCTTACCACCAATCCATCGACTGGGTTGACCGTGTCTGTTAAGAGGATATACAAAAACAATACCACAGTTATCAAGTTTTAGTTCAGAAACATTACTTAGAAAAAAGATTCATTGATTCACATTGTCTTCTTTCAATGGTCATATGAGACATATTAATACAGTGAACAATTACAGCTGGCATTAATAATGCTTGAACATGTGGAAAAATATGTTTTTACAATGACTCATTTTGAAATTCCTGTGCAGCCACTATGACATTACTACCTGATTGAATATCTAATAAGAGACAGGGGATGAGGAAGAAGGTCCTTGTGACAGGAAGCTCAAAGGTCAGTGTGGAAATATGGAACCAACAGGAAGATTGCTGAGAAAGTTCAGTCAGCTGCTAATTAATAACCAGTAATAATCAAGATTAACAGTGTCTCAAAGGCAACTCCCACTGATAAATATTGCTCTTGTTCCAGAGGGTGGTTTTGAGAAAGGACTTAATCAGTGAAACACATAGGGAAAAAGGAAGGAAAGGCTACTGAAGGAGTTACTGGAAATTGTTATGATAATAGACCAGTAGTATCTTGTCAAGATTACAGTCTTTACAGTTTTAACCCTCATGACTACATCTTGGAGTTGACAAATATAAGTAACCAGCAATGTTTGTGCCAACTCCTAAGTCAATTGCTATGTGAGTTTTGCAACTGATTGTGAAATGTATCAGTTGAATAACAAATAAATATTTGCCACATGTCTCTTAATTTTCCTTTCTATAATTATTAGATACTTTGGAGGGTGGGGGGGGGGAGGATTTTAACTGGGAGCGGGTTTTCGATGTTGTGTCAAAGCTGTTTGACGTCACCAGTTTTATCCCAAAGCTATTTTAACTCCCATGTCTCATTTGCATCCCGCCGGCCAGTCGCCTGCTCGAAAAGGATGGAAGAAGGCAACTGGCCGGCTTCGGACAGGTTGAAATTGCAGTGCCCAGAGACCGCCTGCCAGCACCAAGGTACGTGGCGGGGGTGGGGTGGCCATATTGTAGGTAGGAAGAGGAGGGGATCCCGGGGCAGCAGAGGCTCAGACTTTCCTTATGGGGCTCCTGCTCCTCCTGGCCCCACTAAGGATAGTTTTTGGCTTATCTCCCTCTTTCTTTGAGAAACTCCTCTTCTTTCCTGCTCAGTAGGCCATTAAAATGACACAACAGGAGCCCAATTGTCAATATCAATGAAGCTCCCACATGAATCAGGAGGGCTCCTTGGCCACCTTAAATAAAGGGCCCAGTTAAGATGACAGCAGGCGGAAATTGAGCAGAAATGGGGCGTTAAATCTTTGCACAGATAGTTTAACTATGCATTCGTTCTGTTCCTGCCAAGCTGGGCGAGTTAAAATTTCGCCCTCTATTTCTGAATTTTGTTATTGGAATTTTATAAGTGTAAACTGAACTAGAAACTGGGGCAGGATTATCCTCCCAGCAGCGGTGTTCCGGCACAGACTTCTGCCCACCCCTCCATCACCTGGGAAACTGGGTCGGGGTTCATCCTGCATGCTCAGTAGGATTCCCACCACCAAGAGGGAGTCCGCCATCATTGGCCACATTATCTTGGTGGTCCTGCAGTGGGAACGCCGCTGCTGCGCCACAAGAGATGGCTGGGCATTTAAAGAGGCAGAAGCGCCCTGAAGCTGAGAAGATTGGCTGCCATGTAGGCTTCAGCAGAGACTGCAGCAGGAGCCTGAGGTGAGACCCAGGTCCCCAGCAATTTCCCTCCTGTCTGATCCACTTACTGCTGCTTCCCTGCAGAGACCGACGCAAGGCAAGTCACCAATGTCCTCTTTGCCAAGGAAGCTCTATACAATTTGACAGTGCTTCCACATGGATGACTGAAATTTTCAGAATCGCCAGATTCCGCAGGGTTGTCGGAGCTATTGATTGCACACGCATGGCATTATTTGCTCCAAATGGAGATATCCCAGATGTAAATGAAGTGCAAAGGCTTCCATTCCCGAAATGTGAAGGTTATTTCCGATGACAGCAAAGCTTCTTTATTTTTATTAGTTCGTGGGGTGTGGGCGTCGCTGGCAATGCCAGCATTTATTGCCCATCCCTAATTGCCCTCGAGAAGGTGGTGGTGAGCTGCCTTCTTGAACCGCTGCAGTCCTTGTGGTGAAGGTACTCCCACAGTGCTGTTAGGGAGGAAGTTCCAGGATTTTGACCCAGCGACGACGAAGGATCGGCGATATACTTCCAAGTCAGGATGGTGTGTAACTTGGAGGGGAACTTGCAGGTGATGGTGTTCCCATGCGCCTGCTGCCCTTGTCCTTTAGGTGGAAGAGGTCGCGGGTTTGGGAGGTGCTGCCAAAGAAGCCTTGGCGAGTTACTACAGTGCATTTTGTAGATGGTACACCTTGCAGCCACGGTGCGCTGGTCGTGGAGGGAGTGAATGTTTAAGCTGGTGGATGGGGTGTCAATCAAGCAGGCTGCTTTGTCCTGGATGGTGCTGAGCTTCTTGAGTGTTGTTGGAGCTGCACTCATCCAGGCAAGTGGAGAGTATTCCTTCACACTCCTAACTTGTGCCTTGTAGATGGTGGAAAGGCTTTGGGGAGTCAGAAGGTGAGACACTCGCTGCAGAATACCCAGCCTCTGACCTGCTCTTGTTGCCACAGTATTTATGTGGCTGGTCCAGTTAAGTTTCTGGTCAATGGTAACCCCCAGGATGTTGATGGTGGAGGATTCAGCGATGGTAATGCTGTTGAATGTCAAGGGGCGGTGGTTAGACACTCACTTGTTGGAGATTAGTCATTGCTGGCAATTGTGTGGCGCGAATGTTACCTGCCATTTATCAGCCTAAGCCTGAATGTCGTCCAGGTCTTATTTCATGCGGGCATGGATTGCTTCATTATCTGAGGAGCTGTGAATGGAATGGAACACTGTGCAATCATCAACAAACATCCCCACTTCTGACCTTATGATGGAGGAAAGGTCATTGATGAAGCAGCTGAAGATGGCTGGGCATAGGACACTGCCCTGAGGAACTCCTGCAGCGATGACCTGGGGCTGAAATGATTGACCTCCAACAGCCACAACCATCTTCCTTTGTGCTAGGTATGACTCCAGCCAGTGGAGAGTTTTCCCCTGATTCCCATTGACTTCAGTTTTACTAGGGCTCCCTGATGCCACACTCAGTCAAATGCTGCCTTGATTTCCTGTAACAAAGAAATGGCAGACCAATTAAATACATACTTCGGTTCTGTCTTCACAAAGGAGGACACTGGAGCTCCGGATGGATGCATATTGGAGCATTCACGATGCTGAGAACATCGTGGATAACACGTTTAGCGAGTTGGTCACACTGCAGGTAAAGGGTGTACAGGCAGGAAGTGAATGGGTGACCACCAAGCAGAGTAAGAGGTGCAGACAGGTAGTGCAGGGGTCCCCTGTGGCCATCCCCCTCTCAAACAGATATACCACTTTGGATGCTGTTGGGGGGGATGACTTATCAGGGGAAGGCGGCAGCAGCCAACTTCCTGGCACCATGGGTGGCTCTGCTGCACAGGCTGGGAGGAAAAAGTGTGGAAGAGCTATAGTGATAGGGGATTCAATTGTAAGGGGAATAGATAGGCATTTCTGCGGCCGCAAACGAGACTCCAGGATGGTGTGTTGCCTCCCTGGTGCAAGGGTCAAGGACGTCTCGGAGCGGCTACAGAACATTTTGGAGGGGGAGAGCGAACAGCCAGTTGTCGTGGTGCACATAGGCATCAACGATATAGGTAAAAAAACGGGATGAGGTCCTAAAAGCAGAATATAGGGAGTTAGGAGGTAAATTAAAAAATAGGACCTCAAAGGTAGTAATCTCAGCATTGCTACCAGTGCCACGTGCTAGTCAGAGTAGAAATAGGAGGATATTTCAAATGAATACGTGGCTAGAGGAATGGTGCAAGGGGGAGGGATTCAAATTCCTTAGACATTGGAACCGGTTCTGGGGGAGGTGGGACCAGTACTAACGGGACGGTCTGCACCTGGGCAGGGCCGGGACCGATGTCCTAGGGGGTGTGTTTGCTAGTGCTGTTGGGGAGGGTTTAAACTAAACTGGCAGGGGGTTGGGAACCTGAGCAGGGATACAGAGGAAAGGGAAACAAGGATAAAAGCTAAAGACAGGAAGGAGAAAAACAAAAGTAGAAGGCAAAGAACTCAACGGTTTAAATCAAACATGGTCACAGTAAATAATAATTCATATAGGTCTGAGAGCGTTAAAAAAACAAGCCTGAAGGCTTTGTGTCTTAATGCAAGGAGCATTCGGAACAAGGTGGATGAATTAGCTGCGCAAATAGAGGTAAATGAATACGATTTGATTGGGATTACAGAAACATGGCTCCAGGGTGGCCAAGGCTGGGAACTCAACATCCAGGGTTATTCAATATTTAGGAAAGATAGGCAAAAAAGAAAGGGAGGTGGGGTAGCATTGCTGGTTAAAGAGGGGATTAACACAATTGAAAGGAAGGATATTAGCTCTGATGATGCGGAATCTGTATGGGTAGAACTGAGAAATAACAAGGGGCAGAAAACGTTAGTGTGAGTGGTATATAGACCTCCAAACAGTAATACGGAGGTTGGGGACGGCATTAAAAGGGAAATTAGAGAAGCATGCAGTAAGGGCACAGCAGTCATCATGGGTGACTTTAATTTACATATAGATTGGGCTAACCAAATTAGTAAAAATACTGTGGAGGAGGAATTCCTAGAATGTTTACGAGATGGTTTTCTGGAACAATATGTCGAGGAACCAACCAGAGATCAGGCCATCTTAGACTGGGTATTATGCAACGAGAAAGGATTAATTTACAATCTTGTTGTACGAGGCCCCTTGGGTCAGAGTGATCATAATATGATAGAATTCTTCATTAGGATGGAGAGTGAAGTAGTTGAATCAGAGACTAGGGTCCTGAATTTAAATAAAGGAAACTACGATGGTATGAGGCGCGAATTGGGTAGGATTGATTGGGGAATGTCACTCAAGGGGTTGACGGTGGATAGGCAATGGCAAACATTTAAAGACTGCATGGATGAACTACAGAATTTGTTCATCCCAGTGTGGCATAAGAATAAAACAAAAAGGGTGACTCAACCGTGGCTAACAAGGGAAATTAGGGATAGCATAAGATCCAAGGAGAGGACATATAAATTGGCCAGAAAAAGCGGTAACCCTGAGGATTGGGAGCAGTTTAGGATTCAACAAAGGAGGACAAAGGGATTAATTAAGAAGGGGAAAATAGAATATGAAAGTAAGCTTGCTGGGAACATAAAAACTGACTAAGAGCTTTTACAGATATGTGAAGAGAAAAAGATTAGTGAAATCAAGTGTAGGTCCCTTGCAGTCAGAAGCGGGGGAAGTTATAATGGGGAACAAAGAAATGGCAGACCTATTAAATGCATATTTTGGTTCTGTCTTCACAAAAGAGGACACAAATAACCTCCCAGAGATGTTGGAGAACATACGGTCTGATGAAAGGGAGGAACTGAAAGAAATCAATATTTGCAGGGAAATGGTGTTAGGGAAATTGACGGGATTGAAGGTCGATAAATCCCCAGGGCCTGATAATCTACATCCTAGGGTACTTAAGGAAGTGGCCCTAGAAAGAGTAGATGCATTGCTGATCATCTTCCAACATTCGATGGAATCTGGAACTGTACCCATGGATTGGAGGGTAGCTAATGTTACCCCACTATTCAAAAAGGGTGGTAGAGAGAAAATGGGGAATTACAGACCGGTAAGCCTGACATCGGTAGTGGGGAAAATGCTAGAGTCCATTATAAAGGATGTAATAGCTGAGCATGTGAAAAACAGTGACAGGATCGGACAAAGTCAACATGGATTTACAAAAGGTAAATCGTGCTTGACTAATCTACTGGAATTTTTTGAGGATGTAACTGGGAAAATAGATAAGGGAGAACCAGTAGATGTGATGTATTTGGACTTTCAAAAGGCTTTCGATAAGGTCCCGCTTAAGAGATTAGCATGTAAAGTTAAGGCACATGGGATTGGGGGCAAGGTATTGACTTGGATAGAGAACTGGTTGGCGGACAGAAAGCAGAGAGTAGGAATTAATGGGTCATTTTCCGAGTGGCAAGCAGTGACTAGTGGGCTACCGCAGGGATCGGTCCTTGGACCCCAGCTATTCACAATATACATTAATGATCTAGATAAGGGAACTAAATGTAATATCTCCAAGTTTGCAGATGACACAAAGCTGGGTGGGAGTGTGTGCTGCGAGGAGGATACCGAGAAACTCCAGGATGATTTGGACAGGTTGGGTGAGTGGGCAGAAGCGTGGCAGATGCAATATAACGTGGATAATTGCGAGGTTATCCACTTTGGTGTCAAAAACAGAAAGGCAGACTATTATCTGAATGGCAATAGATTGGGAGAAGGGGAAGTGCAACGAGACCTGGGTGTCCTTGTGCACTAGTCGCTGAAAGTAAGCATGCAGGTGCAGCAGGTGGTGAAGAAGGCAAATGGTATGTTGGCCTTCATAGCGAAAGGGTTTGAGTATAGGAACAGGGATGTCCTGCTGCAGTTGTACAGGGCCTTGGTGAGACCACACCTTGAGTACTGTGTCTAGTTTTGGTCGCCTTATCTGAGGAAGGATGTTCTTGCCATGGAAGGAGTTCAGCGAAGATTCACAAGGCTGATACCTGGGATGGCAGGAATGACATATGAGGAGAGATTGGGTCGATTGGGCTTATACTCGCTGGAGTATAGAAGAATGAGAGGGGATCTCATCGAAACATAAAATTCTGACAGGTCTGGACAAACTAGATGCAGGAAGAATGTTCCCGATGGTCGGAGAGTCCAGAATCAGGGGTCATACTCTAAGGATAACGGGTAAGCCATTTAGGACAGAAATGAGGAAGAATTTCTTCACCCAGAGAGTGGTGAACCTGTGGAATTCTCTACCACAGAAGGTAGTTGAGGCCAAGTCATTAAATATATTCAAGAATGAGTTAGATATATTTCTTAAAGCTAAAGGTATCAAGGGATATGGGGAGAAGGCAGGTACAGGGTACTGAGTTTGGATGATCAGCCATGATCCCATCGAATGGCGGAGCAGGCTCGAGGGGCCGAATGGCCTACTCCTGCTCCTATCTTCTATGTTTCTATGTTTCTATGACACAAATAACCTCCAGAGATGTCAGGGGAACATAGGGTCTAATGAGAGGGAGGAACTGAATGAAATCAGTATTTGTAGGGAAATGGTGTTAGGGAAATTGAAGGGATGGAAGGCCGATAAATGCCCAGGGCCTGATAATCTACATCCTAGGGTACTTAAGGAAGTGGCCCTGGAAATAGTAGATGCATTGCTGGTCATTTTCCAAAATTCTATAGACTCTGGAACAGTTCCCATGGATTGGAGGGTAGCTAATGTAACCCCACTATTTAAAAAAGGTGGTAGAGAGAAAACAGGGAATTATAGACCGGTAAGCCTGACATCGGTAGTGGGGAAAATGCTAGAGTCTATTATAAAAGATGTAATAGCAGAGCACTTGGAAAACAGTGACAGGATCAGACAAAATCAACATGGATTTACAAAAGGTAAATCATGCTTGACTAATCCACTGGAATTTTTTGAGGATGTAACTGGTAGAATAGATAAGGGAGAACCAGTGGATGTGGTGTTTTTGGACTTTCAGAAGGCTTTCGATAAGGTCCCGCATAAGAGATTAGCGTGCAAAGTTAAAGCACATGGGATTGGAGGTAAGGTACTGACTTGGATAGAGAACTGGTTGGCAGACAGGAAGCAAAGAGTTGGAATAAATGGGTCTTTTTCTGAGTGGCAGGCAGTGACTAGTGGGGTACCGCAAGGATCGGTGCTAGGACCCCAGCTATTCACAATATATATTAATGATCTAGACGAGGGAACTAGATGTAATATCTCCAAGTTTTCAGATGACACAAAGCTGGGTGGGTGTGTGTGCTGTGAGGAGGATGCAGAGAAACTCCAGGATGATTTGGACAGGTTGGGTGATTGGGCAGATGCAGTATAATGTGGATAAATGCGAGGTTATCCACTTTCGGGGCAAAAACAGGAAGACAGATTATTATCTGAATGGCAATAGATTGGAAAAGGGGAAGTGCAACGAGACCTGGGTGTCCTTGTGCACAAGTCGCTGAAGGTAAGCATGCAGGTGCAGCAGGCGGTTAAGAAGGCAAATGGTATGTTGGCCTTCATAGCGAGAGGATTCGAGTACTGGAGCAAGGATGTCTTGCTACAGTTGTACAGGGCCTTGGTGAGACCACACCTTGAGTATTGTGTGCAGTTTTGGCCACATTATCTCAGGAAGGATGTTCTTGCCATGGAGGAGTGCAACGAAGATTCACCAGACTGATACCTGGGATGGCAGGAATGACGTATGAAGAGAGATTGGGTCGATTAGGCTTATATTCGCTAGAGTTTAGAAGAATGAGAGGGGATCTCATTGAAACTTATAAAATTCTAACAGGACAAGACAGACTAGATGCAGGAAGGATGTTCCTGATGGCGGGGGAGTCCAAAACCAGGGGTCACAGTCTAAGGATAAGGGGTAAGCCATTTAGGACTGAGATGAGGAGGAATTTCTTCACCCAGAGAGTGGTGAACCTGTGGAATTCTCTACCACAAAAGGCAGTTGAGGCCAATTCATTAAATATATTCAAGAAGGAGTTGGATATATTTCTTAAGGCTAAAGGGATCAAGGGATATGGAGAGAAAGCAGGGACAGGGTACTGAATTTGGATGATCAGCCATGATCTCATTAAATAGCGGAACAGGCTCGAGGGGCCGAATGGCCTCCTCCTGCTCCTATCTTCTATGTTTCTATGTAACTCTCACCTCACCTCTGGAATTCAGCTCTTTTGTCCATGTTTGGACAAAGGCTGCAATGAAGTCTGGAGCCAAGTGGTCCTGGCGGAACCCAAACTGAGCATTGGTGAGCAGGTTATTGGTGAGTAAGTGCTGCTTGATAGTACTGTCGACGACACCTTCCATTACTTTGCTGATGATTGAGAGTAGACTGATGGGGCGGTAAGTGGTTGGATTGGATATGTCCTGCTTTTTGTGGACAGGACATACCTGAGCAGTTTTCCACATTGTCAGATAAATGCCAGTGTTGTAGCTGTACTGGAACACCTTGACTAGAGGCACGGCTAGTTCTGGAGCACAAGTCTTCAGCACGACAGCCGGATATTGTGGTAGCATGTTGTAAGAACATAAGACATAAGAATTAGGAGCAGGAGTAGGCCATACGGCCCCTCGAGCCTGCCCCGCCATTCAATAAGATCATGGCTGATCTTTGATCTCAACTCCACTTTCCCGGCTGATCCTGATATCCGTTGATTCCTCTAGAGTACAAAAATCTATCTATCTCAGCCTTGAATATGCTCAATGACTCAGCACCCACAGCCCTCTGGGGCAGAGAATTCCAAAGATTCACAACCCTATGAGTGAAGAAATTCCTCCTCATCTCGACCTTAACTTGCCGACCCCTTATCCTGAGACGATGACCCCCAGTTTTAGACTCTCCAGCCAGGGGAAACAACTTCTCAGCATCTACCCTGTCAATCTCCCTCAGAATCTTATATGTTTCAATGAGATCACCTCTCATTCTTCTAAACTCCAGAGAGTATAGGCTCAATCTACTCAATCTCTCCTCATAGGACAACCCTCTCATCTCAGGAATCAATCTAGTGAACCTTCGTTGCACCGCCTCTAAGGCATCTATGTCCTTCCTCAGATAAGGAGACCAAAACTATGCACAGTACTCCAGGTGTAGTCTCACCAAAGCCCTATACAATTGTAGTAAGACTTCCTTACTCTTGTACTCCAACCCCCTTGCAATAAAGGCCAACATGCCATTTGCATTCCTAATTGCTTGCTGTACCTGCATGCCAACTTTCTGTGTTTCCTGTACAAGGACACCTCAATCTCTCTGAACACCAACATTTAATAGTTTAACAATTAAAAATATTCTGTTTTTCTATTCTTCCTACCAAAGTGAATAACCTCACATTTCCCCACATTATACTCCATCTGCCACCTTATTGCCCACTCACTTAACGTGTCTATATCCCTTTGTAGGCTCTTTGGGGGAAAATTTGGTTGCTTTGCACCTCCCGTTAGTGCCCTAAGAGGGCACCAATGGGGCGCAAAGCAATTAGCGTCCGGGCGCAGTGATGTCTGCGCCGCTCGCGAAATTGACCAGACATTTTGCAGTCTGCGCCCGCAGATCGTGACGTCAGACGAGCATGCAACGCCCCGGTAGTGCCCCGGACTGGATATTGAGTGGTGCCCCCTACCTTACCGCCTGCCGCTAGCAATGACAGGTTGAGGGGAGCGTTTTGCAGTCGGGAAGGGACTCGGGGAGCGCTATTTAAAGGCAACCGTTTCCTGCCTTTTTTTGTCTGTGACATTTTTGCACCATGCATTCTGAGAGAGAGAGAGACTTCTGGAGAGATTCAATGCTGTGTGAAGGAGTTTTGGGTACTGAGCAGCACTTTGCAGGTTCATTTTGATTTGACCTTCCTTGCATCGATTTAGAAGAGACTGTGGGGACTGCACTCTGAGCTCTTTCTCTGAGCCTCTCCATTGTTCTTTCCGGCAGATTTGATGTACAGGTCTCTCCAGGCCGAGATTCAAGGCTGCAATGAGTAGGGTGTGGATGGAGAGCAAGATCAACCCTCCCCTTTAAGAACTGGCTGGCGCCAGTGTGTCTGTGTTCCATTGCTGACTGACATCACATGAGCTTCACCAGCGCTCTGAGGTAGCGCCTCGCTCCTCGGCGTTAGTGCCTTAAGAGAGGTGTGTAGTGTCTGATTTAGCGCTCCAATCACCTCCAGGGGCGATAGAAGTCAAGTTTGCAGTCAGAGGCGATAATTAGCACCAGGCGCTAAACTTTGCACCCGGCCAATAATTGTGCCCCAAACGGGGCGATACCGAATTTCTCCCCCTTTGTGTCCTCCTCACAACTTACTTTCCCACCTAGCTTTGTATCAACAGCAAACTTGGATACATTGCACTTGGTCCATTCATCTAAGTCATTAATATAGATTGTAAATAGCTGATCCTTGCAGCACCCCACTAGTCACAGCCTGCCAACTGGAAAATGACCTATTTATCCCTATTCTCTGTTTTGTGTCCGTTAACCAATCCTCTATCCATGCTAATATATTACCCCCAACCCCATGAGCCCTTATCTTGCGTAGCAAGCTTTTATGTGGCACCTTATCGAATGCCTTTTGGAAATCCAAATATACTACATCCACTGGTTCCCCTTTATCCACCCTGCTAGATACATTCTCAAAAAATTCTAATAAATTTGTTCAACATTATTCCCTTTCATAAAAATGTGTTGACTCTGTCTAATCATATAATGATTTTCTAAGTGCCCTGTTACTACTTCCTTAACAATGGATTCCAGCATTTTCCTGACAACTTATATCAGGCTAACTGGCCTGTAGTTCCTCGTTTTCTCTCTCCCTCCTTTCTTGAATAGTGGGGTTACAGTTGCTACCTTCCAATCCACTGGGACTGTTCTAGAATCTAGGGAATTTTGGAAGATCACAACCAATGCATCCATTATCTCTGCAGCCACCTCTTTTATAACTCTAGAATGTAGGCCAGGGGATTTGTTGGCTTTTACTCCTATTAGTTTCTCAAGTACTTTTTCTCTTCTGATATTAATTACTTTAAGTTCCTCACTCTCATTAGCCCCTTTGTTCCCCACTATTTTTGGTATGCTTTTTGTGTCTTCTACTGTGAAGACAGATAAAAAATATTTGTTTAAAGTCTCTGCCATTTCCTTATCCCATTATAATTTCACCTGTCTCAGCCGCTAAGAGACCAATGCTTACTTTTGCTACTGTCTTCCTTTTTACATACTTGTAGAAGCTCTAAAAATCTGTTTTTATATTTCTTGCTAGTTTACTCTCGTAATCTACTTTCTCCCTTTTTATCAATTTTTTTGGTCATCTTTTTGCTGGTTTCTAAAGCTCTCCCAATCTTTAGGCTTACTACTATTCTTCGCAACATTATAAGCCTCTTCTTTTAATCTAATACTATCCTTAACTTCTTTAGTTAGCCATGGATGGATCACTTTTCCTGTGAAGTTTTTATTTCTCAATGGCTTCAACTTTACATTCAGGAAAGGACTGATGGTAAATATCCCAGAAGATGCTAGAAATCCTGATGATGACGATGCTGATGCTGTAGACCCAGACCATGGAGAATAGGTAGCAGTTGCAGTGCCAACAGCTGCCATGTGCCTGAGAGATAAACTTATTTGGCACAGCTGAATAAAGCTCAATTAGTTGGAAGTCTCAGCCCATCAAAATTCTGCTTTCTTTCACCAATCTCACTATGGCCTATTTAAAAACCTTGATCCTTGCAGCTAGTCATCAGATCTTAATCCTGAGCTATTACATCAACACATTACTTCTTCCCCATTGTCATACAAGAGAACCAAACACTAAGCAGTTCTTAAATCAAATATTCGAGTGATATATTACAACTATTTACAGAAGCATCATTTGGCTTTGTCACCATCATACCCCTTATGATCATGCAAGTTTTTCTGTGGCCTATTCTAATACTTCTTTTACATGCCGCCTGAGGGCCTGGCCTGCTGCAAAATATTATGAGCCCCCCCCCCCCGCCGATGATGGAAGTGGCCTTTCTCAGGGCTCCCACCTCCTGGGATGGATACTGGACAGGTTGACTCTTTGTCATGGGGCCCCTTGGCAGTTTGGGCCTGCAAAAGTCAAGTCTTCTGCGGGAAGCTGGCGGAGTGCTCCTGTGTACAGCTGCTGTGATGGGATGCCGCCTCTGAGGCACAGACAGTATTCTGGTTACCAGTGATGAGTGGGAAATGGACCTCACAGAATCAGAAAGATTTTAAATCCCTCGGAGGGGTTCAACCAAATATCCTTTAGTAATCCGAGATGCTGCCTTGTATACTTTGCAATTCAGGTTGTCAATTACCTCTCCAGATGGTCCCCTAAATTCTGTAGTTCTTCAGTGGGACAGGCTTGCAGATGATTCTGCAGTTGCCACTTTCTCCAGGCTGTGCTTCATCCTTTCAACTCAATGCAGGAGTCATAGAATAGATGATATTAATGATAGGTGTTAGACCGTAAGGACCTAGGTTATGAGACTTCAGTGTGCTAGCATGCATTATAGGATTTGAAATACTTCACGTTACTGCCAAATGATTATGCTACTGGGAAAAGGAACATGGTTGCATACAATACCCTAAATGACAATACAAGACTATTGTACTAAGGGAATATGCATATGCTTCTCTGTGATTCAGTTAGCTGCCCTGTTATTCATCTGAAAACACTCTTACCTTTGCTGAGCTAGTGAGGTCATTAAACTTCTTCCAACACTGCAAGGGGGTTGTTTTGATTATGAAGGTCCCAGTCACAGGCACAGCCCCCTCCTTCCACGTGGCCTGTTCTGCAGCATGTCATGGCTTTCTACTTGGTTTTCCAACAGTCACAGCCCTCTGTTCTCAAATTTGTGCTAGCAGTACTTCCTCATGAGCTTCTGAAAATTTTGAATCTTGCCTTTTTCCATCCATTTCAGTCCCTCTTCCAAGAGCCTGCTCATCTCTTTATCTGCCTTAAATAGGGAAGTGCGTCCTTACTTTGCCCCTTTCCTAAATTTTCTGGTTTCCCCGGCACCTCTGGCTCCTTTTGGCGGGCTCTTGATCCCTCTAGCATTATTTAAACTAGCTGACCCTGGAATTTCTGCCGGGGTCAGCCCCCCGATTTTGACGAGCAGAAGTATTATTCTGCCAGCCATGGCCTTATTGCCAGGCCATGAAGTTCCACTATGGAGTTACATTATCCACTGAAACAGAGTTGCTGTAGAGTTAATGGGATTTTAGTTTGGCAGGTCACAGATTTTACTTCACGAATATGTAAATTTACAGTTAGATTAAACCAGGGTTCAACTAACAACAACAACTTGCATTTATATAGCACCTTTAACGTAGTAAAGCAGCATGTAAAACACTTCACCATTCCACCCAACACATCTTACATTGCAAATATTCACACTGAAATGCTACAGTTTGCCAGTTAATGCCTTTTTCAGATATGCTGACAGTCAGTTCAGAGTTGCAGACTGCAGCACTAAAATAGATGGCAGAACTCCAAGGAACCCTTTAGAAGTAAATTCAATCCACTTTTATCTCTTTACTAAGATGAAGTAGTGCTGAGAACTGACTTTACATCTCTTTCCCACCCACTGCCTCCCAAACAATATGTTCACTTCAAAGGTGCTCCCTTCCATGCAACCTCTTTCAGATCGGAAGGCAGATCAGTCGATCACAAATTTCTATATGACCCCATGTTGATGTAATCCACGAACTTCTCCTTCAGATGCGAGGATGTATATTGGTAACAATTTCATGCTACATGCTCTAATAACTAACCAAATTTGTAAAGGAATCTCAAATATAGAAAGTGCTTGCAATAAGGAAATCCTATTCAGAGGGTTCACCCATTGGTTTACTCCTCATCAGCTAAATTTTTAAATTATATATTCACAATTTTTCTGGTCAAATGCAGAAGTTAATTGTGTAAAGCATAATTCTGTGAAAATGGGAAGCAAATTAGAAATAAAAAATGATCTACGAGGCCCTCATGTAAAGCAATCTTTATCTTCCAATATTTTTCACTTTGTGTAAGTATGATTAAAATTTGCTATGCTTTGCATTTGATTGGGAAATCTACACTGCAGAAATAGATGAAATATTTAATTTGCACGCCAGTGCGTAGAGTTAAATGGTCAACTTCAGTGTTCTTTGGTGTCCAGCACAAACTCACATTATATTAACCCAAATAGGCCCTCCAATGGAAAATTTAAAAAAAATGTCGTTTTCCAGTACTGTCAAATCACACTTCTGTTAGCCATCAAAGAAATTAAATATGGAAAGTAATGAGACTAATAGTTTGGGAATTAAATTCCCCAGGTTTCTGAAGAAGAATACAGTTTTTCCATGCATCATTTTTTCAAGAGCACTTATCTCTGTGAAAGAGCTAGCAATCCCTGGGAGAATTGGGAACAGAACTAGTTTTACCATCACAGGATGTAACAGTTCACGGTTTTCAAATCACATCATTCAGTCATTCAAGTGGCTGTGCTTTTTCAGTGTTTTGAATGTAATGGCATTTGAATATGTTATTAATGGTCTACACCTAATCTTCTTGGTCACTAAGTTCATTTTTAACAATGATTCAATCAATTACATTGACACCAATAAGGACCTCCTTGAAAATACTATATGCAATGTAATCTTATTTAGCTACAATTTGTGAAATTCCAAAATAAGTCAAGATTACAGCGTGAATAAAAAGTGCAGTCGCAATTCCAGTAATAGTACCTTACAAAGTAATAACTGAAGGAGTGGTGAGTGAAGAGATCAACATTCTTGTTGCTGCATTGCCTTGTAGACAAGATGTTTCAGCTATTAACTAACTCCTGAAAAATCATATTATTATTTATGAAATAAGTTAGTGTCAGCTTAGGCTCCTTGGTAGTTCTCTCTATGGATTCAAGTCCCACTCCAGAGACTTGAGCATATATTTCTAGGCTGACACTCCAGTGCAGTACTGAGGGAGTGCTGCACTGTCGGAGGTGCCGTCTTTTGGATGAGACGTTAAACTGAGGCCCTATCTGCTCTCTCAGGTGGGCGTAAAAGATCCCATGGCACTATTTCGAAGTAGAGCAGGGGAGATATCCTCAGTGTCCTGGCCAATATTTATCCCTCAATCAACATCACAAAAAAACAGATTATTTGGTCATTATCACATTGGTGTTTTTGGGAGCTTGCTGTGTGCAAATTGCCTGCCACGTTTCCAACATTACACTTCAAAAGTACTTAATTGGCTGTAAAGCACTTTGGGAAGTCTGATGGTCGTGAAAGGTGCTATATAAATGCAAGCCTTTTTTTCTTTCTCTCATCTCTGAGTCAGAAGATTGTGGGTTCAAGCCCGACTTGAGGACATAATCTAGGTTGACATTTAAGCACAGTATTGAGGGAGTGCTGCACTGTCAGAAGTGCCGTCTTTCAGATGAGACATTGGGGGAGAAATTCCCCTCGAGCCCCGTTTGGGGTGCTAAATCAGAGAAGCTGGAAAAGTTAGTGCCAGGCGCTAATCTCTTCCAGCCTCTCTGAAATTCCCATTTTTGCTCCAAGAGGGAAGTGGAGCGCTAAATCAAGCACTCCACTTCCTTCTTGGAGCACAAGAGGAGGGGAAGTTCATGACCAGGGGCGCACCGGGGGCGATGTGCTCAGCAGCGCCACGAGTGGCCAAGTGTCGCGTTGCCGCATTGCAGGGGCTGTTCCCTGAATTAAAGGGAAGGCCACCATGCTGCGAACTCTGCCTTTTTTTTTACTTACCTGGACCACCAATTGTGGCACGGGCCCGTATCCGGAGGCGCAAAAAAATAAGTTTTTTAAAAATCCGACTTTTTTTCAGGGTGGCCAGCCACCTCACCTTTAACTTCCGCCCCGCTAGCGGCCGGCCGCCCTGCTCGCGTCCCCTGCAGCAGTCGCTGCCATCGCCCGGCGCTGCTGCCGGGGGCGAAGGGGAATTTTTGTGCTGGGGTGCTACCGGGGCGATGCGCCCGGAGATGACGTCACGATCTCCGGGTGCATGAGATCACGGCGCAACTGGTAGCGCCGCTGCTAACCTCCCGTGGACTTTGGCAGTCAGTGCCACGCCCGGGCGAAAAGGCATTTGCGCCCCATTAGCACCCCTCCACGGGAGGCGCAAAGGATGGGAATTCTCCCCCATTAAACCTAAACTCCATCTACCTGCTCAGGTGGAGGTAAAAGGTCCCATGGCACTTTTTGAAGAAGAGCACAGGAGTTCTCCCAATGTCTTGGCCAACATTTATCCCTCAAACACCACCACAAAAACAGATCTGACGTAAGGTCATCGACCTGAAACATTAACTTTGTTTCTCTCTTGATGCTGCCTGACCTGTTGAGTATTTCCAGCATTTTCTGTTTTTAAAACAGATTGTGCGGTCATTTATCTCATTACCATTCGTGGGACCTTGCTGTGTGCAGATTGGCTGCCATGTTTGCACACATTACAACAGTGACTACACCTCAAAAGTACGTTATTTGTTGTAAAGCTTTTTTGGGACTTCTTGAGAATATGAAAGGCACTACATAAATTATTCTTTACATTTCTATTTAAAAATATGAAAATATTGGGATATATAGCATAGGATGTTTTATAAATATTAAAAATAATACATATTGACAGAATTAATTACAGGATTTAACAAATCTTAATCAGTCACCATTCATAGGGACATTAGGAACAGGAGTAGGTGACACAGCCCCTCAGGCCTGCTCTGCCATTCAATTAGATTATGGATGATCTGCAACTCAACTCATTTTTCTCGCCTTTGCTCCATATCCCTTGATACCCTTACCGAACAAAAATCTATCTCAGTCTTGAAAGCTCCAATTGTCCCAGCATCCACAGCCTTTTGGGGGAGAAAGTTACAAATTTCTCCGGCTAGGGAATACATTTCAAGAAAAGTTAAAAATGGTACTTGAACAAACAAAGGGGGTCTTGACCCATTCCCTCATTAAGGCCTTCCGACACAGTTCACACTATAAGCTTTTCAGTTGCTTTGATAATCACTCCACCAGCACAAACTGGTTTGAACAAATCACTTCCGGGATGGTAGAAACACAAACATAGGTTTATACTCAGCATTCCACGAATGAAGAAAACATGCAACAGCTGCAGCTAGTAAACAATTATTTTAAATATTAAGTAAAATCATTTTAAAAATGAACTTCAAACAGAACGTTTTATTAGGCAAGACTTGCTAAGGTCTTTACGGTAAACCCAATATTCTAGTAAAGTGGTTATTACATTCTGTAAATGTCCCATATGCTGACGTGTCCTATTTTCACCTTTTAAATAAACAGCAATGCTCCCTGATGTGATATGAAATTCAACAATAAATGATTCACACCCTGCATTAAAATGTCTACTGTGATTTGTGATGCTTGGATTGCTCCATTAAAAAAAAATCCCTCAGGTCTTTTTTTGGTAAAAGAGTAGGTAATTCAAGAGAAAAATTGCTTCAACATAAAATATGTTTCAGTTGACCTTTCAAGAGTTCACATTTTTTGTTTATCAATGGGAAAGTTCAACAGCCCCAGTTTAGAATTGCATGAGAAGCACCTTTACAATAGTACCTGGTGATAGTGCAAGAAAACAGGCTTGCTGGAACATCAGAATTTCTATTCTTTCTAGCATTGGTTGCTGCTAAGCTCAGGGGAGTGGGTATGTCAGTGCACATTTTTTTATATGTCAAGGTAGATATGCATTCCGAGCAAAACCATCATCCATAAACCACAAAGCATGAATATTGCCCACAAAATCACCACTGGAAAAATGAATCACGCCTTCCTTTAAAAACATTCCCCACCGCTGACAACAGGCATGATGGAGGCAAACTTTTGTAGCAACGAGCAAAATCATACTTAGAAACTTAGGACGTAGATCTTGTCTTTGTGCAATAGTGTAAAACGGGTGATAGCGAGTTGGCAGCCCGTGTTACATCTTTCCTGAATTTTACTGTTAGTGACTTCAATGGAAATAAAAATCGGGAGAGATGTAAAACGAGCTGCCGATTCCCTTTCCCGTTTTACACTATCGCACAGAATCAAAATCTGCCCCTAGGTGTCTGGATACGTGCACCAACAATCCAATTTTTTTCTTTTAGAGAAGTCACTGATGTGGACTGCTTTCAAAAATCTGCTCCAAGGGTCTGTTTCCTTGTATCTTAGATAAGGAGAGACAAATCACACTGCCTGGTGCCAAAGGCACCTCTCCACTCTGATTCCAAGCAACCTGCCCTCTCCACTGAATTAGGATTAGCTTTCTATTAGGGAGAGCAATAACTCGAGTGCTGAATTTGCAATTGCAATCTTTCCATTTGCGCCTGTGACAGGGTCAGAAATCTCTGCACTAATCCAAATAAGCGTGGTACCTATGCACCCCAGGAGAGGAGGTCATGTATGTAATTTGCATAATTCCCTGCTTTTGATGTATTTGTCAGTAGAAAATTGAATGAATTATTAATTTGAAAATATACCTTTAACAGCAACATTAAAATGAAAAACTAGCCTGTGACATTTAGGGAGCAAAGTAACTGCACATAGTATGGGATTTTCTAATACACAGTTACTGCAGGCCAAACAAATCTCAATTAAGCACTCATCTATGCAAAAAATTCCCAAATGTTCAACTATACAACTTTATGCTATGCAACTCAATCATTAATGGCAATGCACTTTACCGGCCCCTTCCCTTGATTTCAAAATCTTGCTTCTCATTTTAAAATCCCTTTATGGCTTTACTCCCACCTCAACTCTGCAGATTTCTCCAGGCCAAGGTCGCAGATAACACGCTCAGTTCTTCCAACACTGGCCTACTGTGCATCGTTCACTCTGCTCCACCACTGGTACCTGAAATGTCAGCGTTCACACCTTTCTAAACACCTTGGGCTGGATTTTACCAGCCCTGAGGAGGTGGGTCAGGAGGCGGAACTCCCGGGAAAATCAAAAAGAATGGGAGCGGGTCCCGAACGCGCTCCCAACGTGCCTCCAACCAATCTTCCCGGGAGTCGGGTCCCCGATTTGTGCAGGGACTCAACTCCTAGCGGCGGGAAGAAGATTACAGCCACTTAACTGCCTGTTAACAGATAGTTAACAGGCAGTTAAGAGGCTTTTTCCCATTTTGAGACTTCTGCTGCGGGCTTTCCAACGTCGGGGAACCCCACCAGGGTAAGTGAGGCGTGCTGTGGGTCTGTTGTAATGTTTGTGTATAGATGACAGTTGCAGAAGTGGTGTGAAGGATGCAATGGGACACTGGTGAGTACCAGAAGTAAGGAAATGTTGGGAAAGTCATTTTTAATGTGTTTCGATTTTTTTGTAGGTGACAAGCTTTGAAGTGTTTGTGTGACCTCACCTCATTGGGAGAAGTGACAGATCGCTTCTGTACCCTCACCTGCAGCTGCCATCTGTTTTATCCTAAAGAGAGAGTCAATGGAGAGCCTGGGTACAAGGGCTCACCTTTGTACAGTGATTGTCAGTGTTTGACAGCTCCTCAATGCTGTCAAACACTGTCAAATCATCTGTCAAAAATAAATGGTTCATGTCCCTTTAAGAAAACTGGCAGATGACACGTCATCAACTGACATCATCTGACACTGGCTTTCCCTTAATTGGCCAGCAAGCCCGCAAGGCCAATCAGGGGAAAATAGCGTCTATGCGTCGGACGTTGCTGGGGGCGGGACTAGAACCCGGAAGGCAGCAGTCCTGTCCCCAACTCGTCTCGGCAGGTAAAATCCAGCCCCTTGTATCTCTTATCACCTTCAAAAGCCTCCTTAAAGGTGGATGTCTAAACAGGGGTTAGGATGTTTGAATATGCGTAAATTAGGGGCCTAACACCTGTTAAAGGACCTCTGACACCCACCAAACCCCATGGGGCGAGCTGCCTCGGACAGTGATGACAGCTAACCCTGAGTATGCAGATGAAGCTGGCGGACCAATTGCGATCGATCCTCGGGCCTCTTGCTTCGAACTTGCACTCATTTCTACCCTGTGCTGTTTGTTATTTCTGCCCCCAGTGAATAACTTTACTAATTATATTGAGTACCAGAGTAGAACCACTGAAATCCGCATTTCCACACATAAATCAATGGTGAAAGTACAACATTTGTCATGTGCAGGATTTTGGACTTTTCAATATGGACTTTTAATGCCAGCTTTTAAGGAAAACTAAAAGAAGGGACTAGAAACGCTGGGGGAAATTTTTTGGGATGTCAGCGGGTGCGTTTGGTGGCAGGTCAGGTGGGAAATGTTTTTTTGACAGCGGGTAGGGAGCCCACTGTCAACCCACCGCCACGCTAGTTTCCCAGATGTCGGGTCTGTCATCGCTGAACAAACCCGACACCAAGCGGTGGGGGAGGCAATTTAGATGATTAAAAGCTTGTTAACAGACACTTAAAAACTATTTTAAGCACACCTTTAGATTTTACGGGTTTGCCCACGGGTTCCCCGCTGCTCGGGGGTCACGTCAGGTAAGCAGGTCGGGAGTTGTGTTACCATGATATCATTTCTTTACTTGACAGCTGCAAATGTGCTATAAAAGCTCCCATCTCAGAGCTGTTCACTTTCCAAGCTCAGAAGCTGTTGCTTACTGCATTTGCAAGACAGATTGAGCTTTATGCAGGTTGCAAGTGTTTGGAGCAAACTCTGTATCCAGTGTCACCTCATTGGAACAACCTCTCTCACCATTGACAGATTGCTTCTGTCATCTCAACCTCACCTGCCATTGATTACATCAGCATCGATTCCCTTGAAACTATCTCACCTTGGTCCTCAGAATCCCACCATGATCAGCCCCAACACCAGCAGCACAGGCACACCAGCAGCACCAACAACACCAACCTTCTCCACAATCAACTGATGCTGCACAGGACACAGGGCATCATCACCCGACCACATTGCTGCCCAGGAGGCCAGGAATGGCTTCACCATGGCCAGATTTACTTCACTTAACGCTATACACCCTGGCTGCCACATGATGCGCCAGGTTGGCACCACCCCACACCAACACCATAAAGCATCCCTACAATGCCCAAACCATTCCTTTCACACTCATCGCCATTGCGGGGGGTACTGTTATGTCTCACCATTCACTGCAACTCACTAATCCACTTCCAAAGGTGCACACATATCTGTCCAAAAACACAAAGTGCTGAAAATAAAGATATCAATGTTTGACAACACATTAACAGAAACTTCACATGAACATTGGATAAAACAAGTGCCTACCCTTGTGTGTTGTTAGTTGGTATGATTGGACGAAGTGAAGGTGAGTGTGAGGGGTGGCTAGTGAGATGGGGAAGTGAAAATGTAGATAGAGAGGGATGGGTGGAGGTGCAAGGTAAGTTGGTGTGAGTAAGGATGTGCAGGAGTAGGGTAGAGAAGGCAGAGTGATGGGGATGCAATGAGTGGCACAGCAGGATGAGGTTGAGTGTGGCTTTGCAGTAACGTTTTGTGATCTACTGAGATCATTGAAACATTTGCGGCACAGCACCCAGGTCCTCCTGACCACATCCCTGCTTGTATCCTCCTGTGCAATGTGCAGCCAGGCTGCATTGATCTCCTGGGGAGGTCTCTTCCACCCAGTGGAAGGGAAGAGAACCTCCCTGCGTGCTGTGACTCCCTCCATAAGCATTTGGAGGGAGTCATGGGAGAGCCTGGGTGCAGCCGTGCACCTCTGTGCAGTGCTTGTCAGTGTTTGCATCACCTCAATTCTGTAGAACACTGACAGCACAACTGTCAAAATCAATTTGCGCATGGTCGCTTTAAGGAAACCCGCTGATGACGCGTCATCAGTCCCGCTTCCTTCAATTGGCCGGGAAATGCGCTGGGCAGGCTTAACAAGCCCGATCAACATAAGATCACTTTGGACAGCAGGCTGGAGCCGTCAGTGAGGTCGCAACCTGCCACCGACCCCAGCCGCACCGGGCCCACCGAGGTAGGGGAAATCGCGGCCCCTGGATTTGTTAAACTTGACCAACATCAGAAGGCATGCTGGGAAGCTTGATCAATTTGAAAGATATCATGAATTATTATTATTGCTTCAGACTGTTGAAGAGAGAACTAATTGCTGTTGCAAGACTTACTGTACTTATGGGGAAATAAAAGCAAGGTGAGAGATAAAGCTGTCTGGTTGGACCTTGGAGAACTGTGGGAAACTGTCATACACATCAGCAAGCTGTTTTGCAGACAGAAGCAAGAGTATAAAAGCAACCATTTTAAAATTAATTGTAGGAGACGAAAAAGAAGCAGTTCAAAGAAGATGTCAACAAAGAATTAACTTCTCCGTCTCTCGAAGCAGAAAAATACATCATTCTGAGTTTCGAGTTGTACTACCAGCTAAGTTTGTAAACATCTCTATCTGTAAAACTGTTGTGTCTTAATGTCAATAAAACCAATTATTTAGGGGGAAAAAATCAGCCTCTGTTGATTCTCACCTCTCATACCCTAAAGAGTAAAGAGTTAAAAACCCTGCACAGACATTAATGTCAGGCTGCCAAAAATAGCTTTCTCACGGAAACTGTATTCTCTCAAAAGTAATAAATTAACAATATTTTTAAATATTGAAAGCAGTTGCAATAAAACTGGTTCCAATTTGTTGTCTAACTCCCAAATTAAAATACAAAAATAATTCTAATTCTGGTGAGTCTGTTAAGAAAAATTGCCACGAGGCAGAACTTGGAGTCAATTGTTATGTAATTCACTGTAATACCTAGAAATCATATCCTTGGAGGTTGTTTTCAGTTTGAGAAAAAGAAATTTAGCATTGGAAGTTGTAGCAGTTTCTGATCATAGAACAGCGATCAGTAGGAGTGAAGTAATAATGAAGATGGACAAAGAATGATTCAGTACAATTATAGACTGACAAACAGGCCACAATGACACACAACCAATAATAGGAAGAAACCAAATTTCTCAAGGGGCATTGGCAAGTGATATTGCTGGAAATGGGCTAGTTAGTAACAGAGGATGGGTAATGAAAAAGATAATGTTAGTGTTTGCTGCTGATTCCTGACTCTCTAGATGCTCATTTGCAGGATCTATCTTATTAACAAAGCACTATCATGGCAGCCATTACTTTTCAACTTGTTAGCATCATTGACTGTTGCAATCCTACTGTACTGTCTCGTTACATTGATGGATTTACCCATCAAATAAGGAGCATTAAATGTAAATTGCTACCCTGGGTCCACTGAGTACTAATAATTTTCATTTAAGCGACATTGAATGGTAACAGCAGTTGGTTCAGAAAAGGCAACAGTATCAAAATCTGAACAAGGTAATCACATAGCAGTAGCAGTTGGAAAGGCAGTGAGTATAATAATGGATTTTTCCCCCCTTAGAGAGGTTATGCTAAGTAAATCTAGTATTAGAATCACTTAATTCCTTAGAAATTCAAGTCAGGAGATTTTTTATTTCACTGTGTAACCTGCTCTGTACTCTGACTACTTTGTTCCAAAAAGCCGTCCCTTCAAGATATCCTGAATACACAAACATTTCAATTGTGATTTCTTCGTTATGAGATCCAAGAAGGCAGCCCATGATGAATATCCAAACAAGGAACAAGTGATGACTAGAAAGAATCACCACCTCAATCCAAATTTTATACCTTTACTAAAACCTAAATCGTGAATTATACTTATAATTAAATTCGAATTACTAAAAGAACAGACCGCACTTCTTATATCAGGCTCTCAAACCATTGCTGAGTAAGAACAACACCAGCATGAACAACAACAACTTGCATTTATATAATACCCTTAATGTGGTAACAGCAGCAGAATCAGGCAAAAAAATGACACCGAGACAAAGAAGGAAATATTAGGAAGGGTAACTAAAAGCTCAGTCAAAAGAGGTAGGTTTTAAGGAGGATCTTAAAGGAGGAGAGAAGTATAGAGGTGAAGAGGTTTAGGGAGGGAATTCCAGAGCTTAGGGCCTAAATGGCTGAAGGCACGGCTGCCAATGCTGGAGAGAAGGGAGTGGGGGATGCATAAAAGGACAAAGTTGGAGGAACGCTGAGTTCTCGGAGGGTTGTAGTGCTGGAGGAGGTTAGAGAGAGTGGGAGGGGAGGCCATGGAGTGATTTGAACACAAGGATGAGAATGTTAAATCTGAGGCACTGGTGGATCGGGAGCCACCGTACGTAGACGAGCGCAGGGGTAATAGGTGTGTCGGACTTTGTGCGAGTTAGGACACGGGCAGCAGAGTTTTGGATGAGCTCAAGTTTATGGAGGGTTGAAGATAGGAGGCTGGCCAGGAGAGCACTGGAATAGTTGACAAAACTATGGATGGGGGTTTCAGCAGCAGATGGATTGAGGCAGAAGTAATGTTACAGAGGTGGAAGTAGGCAGTCTTTGTGATGGAAAGGATATGGGCCGGAAGCTCAGCTCAGGGCAAAAGAGGACGCCGAGTCTGCAAACATTTTGGTCGGAATTTTGCCTACCTGGGCGGATCTGGTGTGGGCAGTGGCCATGGCGGGTCGTGACCCCGCTGCTGGCTCCATCCCACTGCTGAAAATGACTTTCCCTTAATAGGGCCTTTTAAGCCAACCCCGCGCGTTACCCGACCCAATTAAATGGTGCAGGTCTGGTGACGTGTCTTCAGCCGGGATCTTTAAAGGGGTCATAGCCACATTGGATTTGAACGTCAATGTAACATAGTGCTGTCAGTGTTCTATAGCATTGGAGTGCTGCAAACACTGTCAATGACTGCACAGAGGCAGAAGGCTGCACCCAGGTTCTCTGATGACTCCCTCCATATGCTTATGGAGGGAGTGAGAGCACGCAGGGAGGTACTCTTCACTTCCAATGGGCGGAAGAGATCTCCCCAGGACCCCAACACAGCTTGGTTGGAGATTGCAGAGGAGGTCACAAGCAGGGATGTGGTCAGGAGGACCTGGGTGCAGTGCCGCAAACGTTTCAATAATCTCAATAGATCAGGAAATGTTAGTACAAAGCCACACTCAACCTCATCCTGCTGTGCCTCTCATCACATCCCCATCACTCTACCTTCCCAACCCTACCCCTGCACATCTTTACTCACACCAACATACCTTGTACCTCCACCCATCCCTCTCTATCTACATTATCACATCCCCATCTCACTAGCCACCCCTCACACTCACCCTCATCCTAATGCAATCATACCAACTAGCAACACACAAGGAGGCCACTTTGGTGTTTTATCAAATGTTTATGTAAGGTTTCTGTTATTTATTTTCAACACTTTCCGCTGTTGGACAGATTTGTGTGCACCTTTGTAAGTGGCTTAGTGAGTTGCAGTGAATGGTGAGACATAACGGTACCTCCAGTAATGTTGGTGAGTGTGAAAGGAATGGCTTGGTCATTGTAGGAATGCTTTATGGTGTTAGTGTGGGGTGGTGCCAACCTGGCACATCATGGGCAAGTCAAGTGAAGTAAATCTGGCCATGATGAGGCCATCCCTGGCCTCCCGGGCAGCAATGTGCTCGGGTGCTGATGCCCTCTGTCCTGTGCAGCATCAGGCGAAAGCAGGGTGCTGCACACGGTGATGACGTCATCATCGCCTGCGCAGCGGAGCGAGATGCTACTGATTACCGCTACCGCTAAACTCCCGCTGAATTTAACGGGAGTCGTTAGTGTCGCCGCTCCCGGGCATAAAGTCGTTTGCGCCCTGTTAGCGCCCCCTGGGGGTGCTAACAAGAGGCGCAAATGCACCGAATTTCTAGTCCTAGGCATTTTAAGACTGATTTGCATTGATCTGCGATTCACATTTTACTGACTCTTGTCACCAATGATAAGAGGTCTGGTGTAGAAAAACTGTAGGACAGATGTGTGCTGAATAAGCTCAACTCAGCTATCATTGCCCACTACTATCTATAATTCTCCACTGGGCTGAATCACAAGATATATTGAGCTGCGAATAAAAGGACCATAATAGCAGGCTTTAATTCATTAAAAATGCAAATATTGATTGAAGAAAAAAATCATGATATGGTGGATTATGGTAAATAAACCATTCAAGACACAGCCAACGTAATTTGTGGGTGCAGTGCTTAGGAATTATGCAGCTCATGCCACTTAGCTTATTTTCATGTCCTACTGTATTTTGCATCTATCGATCACATACAATGCCTACCTAAAGCTAAACTCTAATAAATAACTAATTTATAGGTGGGACAATGATTTGGTTGGTTGGAGTTCCTAATCTATACTACAATATCACCAAGAAATGACAAGGCAATGTCATGTGCTTCTTCATAGGTACAAAGGTAACAGCAGAGAGAGTCACACTCGGCCACCTCGTATATCTCCTACATGCTGTCTATAAAGCAGCATTGAAAGAAACTCAGGAGTAAGTCACCTTCACTGATGCAGAGCGGAAAAGGAGAAAAATAATAAAAATAACACACAAAAAAGAATTATTGCCTAGATGCTTGTTTAATAAATGTGCACTGCTCCATATTTTTAATAATGAATGTCAAAAAAATTAAAAACAGATTTTAGGGGTCATATGAAAAACTGGCTATGTTTCAATAATTTTAAAGTACTTTCCATAAGTAATACATGTAAAATATTTAGTAGGATGCATTTGAAATTATAAACCTTCATTTTGTGGAAGTACTCAGTAAACAGAATCAGAACCAACAAATTTCTGCACAACAGTGCAGTAAATCTTGATTTTGAAAAATAAATTCAACCAATTAAACCCCCAAGGCTTTTTCCGGTTGGCCTGCCCCAACCTTAAGTCAGTAAAACATTTCTCCTATTACAGCTGAAATGTAAACACAGTAGAAAGATATACTGAAAAATGAAGCACATTTAAGGAACGATTTATGCAGCATATGTGGGTTTACAACAGTGATTTAAGTGCACCATGTGTCATGCCTGAAAACATTCTCCAATACTACCACACATTTCTGCTTCCAGCATCAGCGTCCTTGTGGCCTCTTTGAGAAGGTCAATCTACTGCCAATTGTGTTGAATAATGCCAGTTCTATGTAGATGATTATTGCCTCCTAAAGCTGATTGAAACTGTCCAAACTCATTTCATTTATTGAATTTTTTAAAGTGCCATTTTGAAAGGGCCACATTGTTGTCCCCCGATCTGCACGTAACACAAGGCCAAGATGGTGCATGTTCCCTTTATTGATGTAATTGTTTATGTTGCTGCATTGTGTTTAGTCTTACACTATTTCAACATAAATTAAAGTGCTATGATACAGTAAATGCATTCTAACGCACTATTTGGACGCCAGCAAAATAGCATGTTATAACCAAGAACACAGAGTAATGAGGTCCTCATTAACATCTAAGGGCAGAACATTAATAAAAAAAGAGACAACTTGCATTCATATAGCGTCTTTCATAACCTCAGGATGTCCCAAAGCCAATGAAGTACTTTCTTTTTGAAGTGTAGTCACTATTGTAATGTAGGAAATGCAGCAGTCAATTTGCGCACAACAAAGTTCCACAAACAGCATTATCTGAGATAATGACCAGATGTTGGTTGAGGGATAAATACTGGTCAGGACACTGGGAGAATTTCACTGCTCCTCTTCGAATAGAGGAAAAAGGCCATAGGATCTTTTACGTCCACCTGAGAGGGCAGACAAGGCCTCAACCTCAACAGGAAGACGGCACCTCCAACGGCATTGCACTGAAGTGTCAGCGGAGATTATGTGCTCAAGTCTCTGGAGTGGCATCCGAACCCACAACCTTCTGACTCAGAGGCGAGAGTGCTACCACTGAGCCAAGACTGACACCTATTATACAGGCAATCATTTGAATGCTAGTGATAAATGCTGTGAATCATTTAACCCAACAATGCAAACTTTACAGAGTGTAGGTTTTATATGGGGTTTACCTATGAATAGTATTCAGTGGAATTTCTACTTTCAGGGCTGCTTTATCTAAATAAAAAACATAAGAATTAGGAGCAGGAGTAGGCCATACGGCCCTTCGAGCCTGCTCCGCCATTCAATAAGATCATGGCTGATCTTCGACCTCAACTCCACTTTCCCGCCTGATCCCCATATCCCTTGATTCCCCTAGAGTCCAAAAATGTATCTATCTCAGCCTTAAATATACTCAACAAATTCCAAAGATTCACCACCCTCTGAGTGAAGAAATTCCTCCTCATCTCAGTCTTAAATGGCCAACCCCTTATCCAATCTATGGCAATGAAACTGACAGAGGTACAAAACTCTGGATCTTTCCAAGAAAATAGAGAGGACTTAGCAGGTCCAAGCCAATATACCATCCATTACAGCATCAGGGAGGTTACAAGTTATCAATTCTGGCATTACCACATTTCTACCTAATTCAGCAACACTCAGCAGCAATATTCAAATGTATAACTTTCCTGCAATGCAAGGCATGAAAGAATGCATATAATGCAGCCATCTGAATGTCAGCACACTGGGCAGTGCCACACTTCAACAGAAGCTCATTCCATACCATGAACATGCAAATAGTCTGCACCACTGTCTCAAATTCATGCATGTAGATGCACTCACAAGAAGCATCTTGAGACATATCAGCATGCTACAAATCTTTCAAGTAGAGGACAGGTTGGAGGACAGGGTCGTGGGGACTCTACTTCTCTACTGCAGTCCTAGCTCCTGACATTGCACCTCATCCTCAAGCCCCAGGACAGAGCATGCTGCCACTTATTGAACAGATCTTTGGGGTTTAGAAGCAAGGCCTCCAACTTTTAGATTGTTTATTGAGCAAAATTCCTCTAGACAAGTCTACTGTTCATAACATAGAAACATAGAAACATAGTACAGCACAGAAGGAGGCCATTCAGCCCATCGAGTCTGCGCCGGCTCTTTCGAAGAGCAATCCAGTTAGTCGCACTCCCCCGCTCTTTCAAAATATCTCTGCAATTTTTTATCCTTCAAGTATTTACCCAATTCCCTTTTGAAGGCGACTTTTGAATCTGTATCCACCACCCTATCAGGCAGTGCATTCCAAATCCTAACCACTCGTTGCGTTAAAAATGTTTTCCTCATGTCGCCTCTGGTTCTTTTGCCATTCACCTTAAATATGTGCCCTCGGGTTAAAAGGTTTTAACATGAGATTGTTGCTCATCATTTTCAAAATTTCCCTTTCTCTGGTTTATTATTGTATTATTTATAGGAGTTGTGCAAGCGTGGGTTTTGGTAACTAGAGGAATAGCAAGCGAGATCAAGTGACTGAAAACAGAAGACACAATGAAGCCTGACTAAGAACTTGCAAAAGTGACAGAAATGAAAAGTTGGATGTGGCAAAACAGTCAAAGACAGCAGTAAAGAGATGTGACCAGCAGAGACTATGAACATTCAGTGGAATATTTTCCAAGAACAGTGGCCCAACACCCTTTGTTTGGTATAAGACGAAAAATATAATTTGTAAGGAGATTGCTGTAAAAAGATATGCACAGAAAATTTCAGCACATTGACAAATAGTAGCCAAACACAAATAGTTGAAGACTTCGGGCTGGATTTTCTCAGCGGTGTCGGGATGGTGGCGGGAGAGCTGGTTGCCGGGTTCCGGTCCCACTCCCGGCTGCAGCCGCTCTGTCAAAGGGATTTTCCCTCGATTGGCCTTGTTAAGCCCGCCCTGCGGACTTCCCGGCCAATTAACAGAAAGCGGGTCAGATGACGTAATTTGATGACGTGTCATCAGCCGGTTTCCTTAAAGGGACCACGGCCACATTGAGTTTGACAGTTGTGCTGTCAGTGTTTTACAGCACTGAGGTGCTGCAAACACTGACAAGCACTGCACAAAGGTGGCCACTTGCACCAAGGCTCTCCAATGACTCCCTCCATATGCTTATGGAGGGGATCACAGCATGCAGGGAGGTTCTCATCCCTTCCAAGGGTGGAAGAGACCTCCCCAGGACACCAACACAGCCTGGTGGCACATTGCACAGGAGGGCAAAAGCAGGGATGTCGTTAGGGGTCCCTGGCTGCAGTGGCGCCAACCTTTCAATGAATTCAGTGGATCACGAAACGTTACAGCAAAGCCACACTCAAACTCACCCTGCTGTGCCACTCAACACATCCCCATCACTCTGCCTTCCATACCCTTCTCCTGCACATCCTTACTCACACTAACTTACCTTGCACCTCTACCCAGCCCTCTCTATCTACATTATCACTTTCCCGTCTCACAAGCCACCCCTCACACTCACCCTCATCCTACTGCAAGCATACCAACTAACAACATACAAGGGTAGGCACTTGAGAGGTTTAGCCAATGTCCATGTGAAGTTTCTGGTAATGTGTTGTCATACAGTGAAATCTATATTTTCAACACTGCCCCTTATTGGACAGATCTGTGCGCACCGTGAGAAGTGTCTTACTGAGTTCCAGTGAATGTTGAGACATAACTCCCCCCCTTCCCACCCCCCCCACCCCCACCCCCGCTATAGTGATGAGCATGCATGGAATGGCTTGGACATTAAAGAGATGCTTCACGGTGCTGGTGTGGGATGGTGTCAACCTGGTGCATCATGTGGCAGCCAGGGTTTACAGCGTCAAGTAAAGTAAATCTGGCCATGGTGATGCCATCGCTGGCCTCCCAGGCAGCAATGTTGTCAGGTGCTGATGCCCTGTGTCCTGTGCAGCATCAGGTGATGGCAGAGAAGGTTGGTGATGTTGTTGGTGATGTTGGTGTGCCTGGTGATGTTGGTGTTGGGGCTGATCATGGAAGGATTCAGAGGACCAAGGTGTGATTTTTTTCAAGGGCACTGATGTAGCTGCCATAGATGGCAGCTGCAGGTGAGATGACAGAAGCAATCTTTCAATGGTGAGAGAGGTTGTTCCAATGAGGTGGCACTGGACATACAGTTGGCTCTAAACACTTGCAAGCTAAATAAATCTCTATATGTCTTACAAATGCAGTAACCAACAGTTTCTGCGCTCTGAAACTGACCATCTGCAACATGGCATCCTTTACACCACTTCTGCAGCTGTCAGCTTATCAGAAACATCAGAGCAGACTCAAAACACGCCAGGGTGAGCTGGCATGTTCCCCGAGCACGTAAAATTGGAAAGAAGCCTCAAAATACCATTAAATTGGCTCTTAACAAGCCATTTAATGAGCTCAATTGTCTCCCCCACCGCTTGGTGTCGGGTCAGTTCTCCACTGACAGACCCGACACCTGGGAGACTCACGTGAAGGCGGGTTAACAGTGGGTTTCCTACCCGCTGTCAATCTTTGCTATTTTGACAGCGGACCCGCCTCCAAACCCGCCCTCTGAGCGCTGGCAAAATTCTGGACTTCAACTCTGAATCAGAGTAGAGCTTAGTGAAATTACAGTATAGCAAGCAAAGAACTCAATCTATTAGAAGTGAAGTGTGTCTACAGATTTCTTACATCAGGCTATCCTCATAATCTGACAGATAGTACAGTCACTTCAGGAGGATTGGCAATGAAGCATTAGTTAATTACAACATAAAAAGCCAAAACTCCTTACACAATTGACGACCAACAACAACCTGGTTTTGCCCCTCATTGGAAAGCCTATCTTCATCACCCCTAATGCCATGAACTCAGATCACAGGGAGAATCATGTAGATTTCTGACAAGGAAGGCTGTGTGTTGACAAGGTATTTTGTCTATGACAAGTAGTGGAAAAGTGCCTGCAATTTCAAATTCCATGTTTCGCCAGCCTTATCGATTTTAAGCCTGCATTTGATTCTGTGCAAAGGCAAACTTCTGGAAGCTCTTACCTCATTTAAAAGATGTATCCATCATCAAACACTCACATGAGTCATCCACGTGTTGAGTAAAATATGATACTAGGCTGTCAGATTGATTCAACATCAACATGGTTGTCTTATGGGGATGTGTGTGATTACCTCCATAGTTTGGGACATTGATGGACTGAGTTCAATAAGGACACCAAATACCCATGGCAGTGGCCCCATTCAAGTCTGTTAATGTAAAAGAAAACATTAGATAAGTGGAAACATTTTCATTTTTTTTTCACCCACCAAAAGAAATTCTAGCTATGTCAAAATAACACTGGAAACCAATGAACTACTGGTGGCACAGGGTTTACCTGTCTGGGAATTAACACTACAAGTAATCAAAATAACATTAACAAACAATCAGATCATATTTCCATACAAACAAAATTTTGCAAATTTATTGGCTGCGATTTCCCCTACCTCGGCGGGTCCGGGGCAGGAGACATTGGTGGTGGGCCCTGAGGCCGCTGCTGGTTCCAGCCCACTCTGTAGAATGATTTTACGTTGATTGGGCTTGTTAAGCCTGCCCAGCGCGTTTGCCGGCCAATTGAAGGAAGCGGGTCTGATGACGTCATTTGATGACGCATCATCAGCCGGTTTCATTAAAGGGGCCATGTTCAAATTTATTTTGACAGTTGTGCTGTCTGTGTTCTACAGCATTGAGGTGCTGCAAACACTGACAATCACTGCACAAAGGTGCATGGCTGCACCCAGGCTCTCCCATGACTCCCTCCATATGCTTAGTGAGGGAGTCACAGCACACAGGGAGGTCCTCTTCCCTTCCAATGGGCAGAAGACACCTCCCCAGGAGATCAAAGCAGCCTGGTTGCACATTGCACAGGAGGGCACAAGCAGGGATGTCATCAGGAGGACCGGGCTGCAGTGGCGCAAACCTTTCAATGATCTCAGTAGATCACGAAACGTTACTGCCAAGCCACAGTCAACCTCATCCTGCTGTGCCACTCATCACATCCCCATCACTCTGCCTTCCCTACCCTACTCCTGCACATCCTTACTCACACCAACTTACCTTGCACCTCCAACCATCCCTCTGTAGCTAAATTATCGCTTCCCCATCTCACTAGCCACCCCTCACACTCACCCTCATCCTACTGCAAGCATACCAACTAACAACACACAAGGGTAGGCACTAGGGTGGTTTAGCCAATGTTCATGTAAAGTTTCTGTTAATGTGGTGTCAAACATTGAAATCTTTATTTTCAACACTTTGAGTTCTTGGACAGATTTGTGTGCACCTTTGGAAGTGGCTTCGTGAGTTGCAGTGAATGGTGAGATATAAGGGTACCCCCCCGCAATGAGTGTGAAAGGAATGGTTTGGGCATTGTCGGGATGCTTTATGGTGCTGGTGTAGAGTGGTGCCAACCTGGTGCATCATGTGGCAGCCAGGGTGTACAGCATCAAGTGAAGTATATCTGGCCATGGTGAGGCCATCGCTGGTGTCCCGGGCAACAATGTGGTCAGTTGCTGATGTCCTGTGTCCTGTACAGCATCAGGTGATTGCGGAGAAGGTTGGTGTTGTTGTTGGTGCTGCTGGTGTGCCTGGACATGTTGGTGTTGGGGCTGATCGTGGTGGGATTATGAGGACCAAGGTGAGGTTTTTTCAAGGGCAGAGACCAGAAGGAGCGGACCTGGAGGGAGCACAGCGAGAGCGGAGCAGTTAAAAGGAACGGCAGCAACTCAACAGAGGCAGTTTTTGAAAAAGTGACGTCAGAGTAAAAAAAGTGACATCAGCACAAGGGAACAAGCTGATTGGTAAGTAGCTGGTGAGTGTATTTTTTTTAAGTTTATAAATTTATTTCTGCTAAGTTAGTTAATAGCCTATTAAATAGAGGGAAAGAGCTGATTGGTGAGTAGCTGGGGAGTGTCTTTTGTTAAGTTTTAAGTTTATTTCTGCTGGGTTAGTTCTTAGTCTATTAAATAGAGGCATGGCAGGGCAGCTCAGTATCATGGAGTGCACATCCTGTGCCATGTGGGAAGTCCTGGATACTTCACGTAGCCTGGATGACCACATGTGCAGGAAGTGTCGCCAGCTACAGCAACTCGAGCTTGGGGTTTCGGAGCTTGAGCGGCGGCTGGAGTCACTGCAGTGCATCCACGAGGCTGGAGTTACGTGGATAGCACGTTTCTAGAGGTGGTCACCCCGCAGCTTAAGAGTGTGCAGGCAGAGAGGGAATGGGTGACTGCCAGACAGAAGAGGAGGACCAGACAGGTAGTGCAGGAGTCCCCGAGTGCATCGCGCTCTCCAACCAGTATTCTGTTCTGAGTACTGGTGACGGCGACGGTTCCTCTGGGGAGTGCAGCCAGAGTCAAGTCCATGGCACCACGGGTGGCTCAGCTGCACAGGGGCGGGGGGAGGAAAAGTGTGGAAGAGCAATAGTGGTAGGGGATTCGATAGTTAGGGGAGCAGACAGGCGTTTATGCGGCAGTAGACGTGACTCCAGGATAGTATGTTGCCTCCTTGTGCCAGGGTCAAGGGTGTCACTAAACGGCTGCAGGACATTCTGAGGGGGAGGGTGAACAGCCAGAGGTCGTTGTCCATATCGGTACCAACGACATAGGCAGAAAGAGGGATGAGGTCCTGCAGGCAGAGTTTAGGGAACTAGGAGAGAGATTAAAAAGCAGGACCTCAAAAGGTAGTAATCTCCAGATTACTCCCGGTGCCACGTGCTAGTGAGTACAGAAATAGGAGGATAGAACAGATGAATGCATGGCTGGAGAGATGGTGCAGGAGGGAGGGCTTTAGATTCGTGAGGCATTGGGACCGTTTCTGGGGAAGGTGGGACCTGTACAAGCTGGACGGGTTACACCTCAACAGAGCCGGGACCAATATTCTCGCGGGGAGGTTTGTTAGTGCTGTTGGGGAGGGTTTAAACTAACTTGGCAGGGGGAGGGGCACCAGCATATAGGAGTAGAAAAGAGGAATAAGGTGCATAAAAGCGTGAGTGTGTTTGATAGTCCTAGAGAAGATAATACTACAGGCGGTAGTAGTACCATATTAGATAGGAACAGACTAAGAAAGACCAGGAAAAATTCAAAAATGGATTTAGAATGCATGTACGTAAATACACAAAGTGTGGTGAATAAGGTTGGTGAGCTACAAGCACAATTAGCTGTGTGGTAATATGATGTGGCAATAACGGAAACGTGGCTTAAAAGCGGTGAGGACTGGGTACTTATATTCAAGGGTACAAGGTGTTCAGAAAAGATAGGGAAGGAAAAAAGGGAGGTGGGGTGGCAGTGCTGATTAAGGAAGACAGTGTAGTGTTGGAAAGGGAGGATATTCTTGAGGGGACAAGGACAGAATCCATTTGGTTATAGTTAAGGAGCAAAAAAGGTATGATCACGCTATTGGGGGTATTCTATAGGCCTCCAAATAGTGAGAGGGAGGTAGAGGAGCAAATCTGCAGGGAAATTGCAGAGATATGCAAGAGCTATAGAGTGGTGATATTGGGGGACTTTAATTACCCAAATATCGATTGGGATAATGCTAGGGTAAAGGGAAAGGAATTTCTGAAATGTGTTCAGGAGAATTTCCTTGACCAATATGTTCTTGGCCCAACTTGGTAGGAGGCATTGCTGGATCTGGTGCTGGGGAATGAGGTGGGCCAGGTCGACCAAGTGTCTGTGGGAGAGCAATGGAGAGGAGCAAGGAACAATCTAGAGTGGAACTTCTAAACTAGAATAGGGATTACTTCAATGGGATGCGAAAGGATCTACCCAGGGTAAAATGGAACCAAAGACAGACAGGAAAAACTATAACGGAACAATGGTTGATCTTTAAGGAGGAGATGTTCCAAATACAGGCGAGGTACATTCCAACAAGAGGGAAGGGTAAGGGAACCAAAGCAAGGGCTCCTTGGATGATGAGGGAGATAGAGAAGATGATGAAACAAAAAAAGGTGTATAATGCATGTCAGGTGAATTCTTCAAGGGAGAACCAGACCAAATACAATAAGTTGAGAGGGGATGTGAAGATGAAAATAAGATTGGCAAAAGAGAATATGAGAGTAGAATGGCGGTTAACATAAAAGGTAACCCAAAAATGTTCTACTGGCATGTAAACAGTAAGCGTGTAGTAAGAGGCGGGGTGGGGCCTATTAGAGACAAAGAATGCTTAGAGGCACAGGGCAAGGCTAGAATACTCAATGAGTACTTTATATTGGTGTTTACTCTGGAGGTGGATGATGACAGAATATTGGTAGAAGTGGAAAAGGTAGAAGCAATGGAAGGGGTGACAATTGATAGACAGGATGTTCTAGAAAGGCTTAGAGTGGACAAGTCGTCTGGTCCAGATGGCTTGCATCCCAGGTTGTGAAGGGAATTGGGGAGGAGATAGCAGAAGGGCTTGCCATAATTTTCCAATCTTCCCTAGATGCGGGGGAGGTGCTTGAGGATTGGAAAGTGGCAAATGTGACACCATTGTTCAAGAAAGGGTGTAAGGACAATCCTAGTAACTACAGGCCAGTCAGTTTAACATCAGTGGTGGGTAAAGTTTTAGAAACAATAATCAAGGAAAAAATTAACGGGCACTTGGAGAAGTTTAAGCTAATTAAGAAGAGCCAACACGGGTTTGTAAAAGGAAGATCGTGTTTGACTAATCTAATTGAATTTTTTGATGAAGTAACAGAGAGGATTGATGAAGGGAATGCAATGGATGTTGTCTACATGGATTTTCGGAAGGCGTTTGACAAAGTACCACATAGAAGGCTGGTTAACAAAATTGAGGCTCATGGAATAGGTAGGTCAGTGGCAGCTTTGATAAGGAATTGGCTTAAGGACAGAAAACAGCGAGTTGTGGTAAATGGCTGTTTTTCAGACTGGAGGATGGTAGACAGTGGTGTTCCCCAAGGGTCAGTGCTGCTTCTTTTGACATATATATATATATAGATATAAATGACCTGGATATTGGAATACAGAGTAGAATTTCTAAATTTGCCGATGACACCAAACTTGGGGGTGTGGCAAACAGTGATGATGATGATATCAATAGACTGCAACAGGACATAGAAAGGCTAGCAGAATGGGCAGACAAGTGGCAGATGGAATTTAATAGAGAGAAGTGTAAGGTGATGCATTTTGGCAAAAGGAACAGGGAGAGGTAATATACATTTGATTGCATAGTTTTAAAGAGTGTGCAGGGACAGAGGGACCTGGGAGTTAATGTGCATAGGTCCCTGAAGGTGGTAGGACATATTGAGAGAGTGGTTAACAAAGTATATGGGATCTTGGGCTTCATAAATAGAGGTATTGAGTACAAAAGTAGAGAAGATATGTTGAACCTTTATAAAGTGCTGGTTAGGCCACAACTGGAGTATTGCGTCCAGTTCTGGTCACCACACTTTAGGAAGGATGTGAAGGCCCTCGAGAGGATGCAGAGGAGATTTACCAGAATGGTTCCAGGGATGGGGACAGGTTGGAGAAGCTGATTTATTTTCATTAGAGCAAAGGAGGTTGAGGGGTGATTTGATAGAGGTGTACAAGATTATGAAGGGTTTGGATAGGCTAGATGGGGAAAGGCTGTTCCCACTAGTTGATGGTACAAGGACTAGGGGACACAGATTTAAGGTTTTGGGCAAGAGATACAGGGGGGTGAGGGGAAAAACTTTTTACACAGCGAGTGGTGAGGACCTGGAATTCGCTGCCGACGGAAGTGATGGTAGCAGAGACACTCAATGTTTTCAAGGGGAGACTGGATAGGCACTTGAGGGAAATAAACTTGCTGGGCTACGGGGATAGAGTGGGGGAATGGGACTGACTGGATTGCTCTACAGAGAGCCGGCATGGACTCGATGGGTCGAATGGCATCCTTCTATGCCGTTATGACTCTATGACACCGATGCTGCAGGAATAGATGGCAGCTGAAGTTGAGATGACAGAAGCGATCTGTCACTGGTGAGAGGTTGCTCCAAGGAGGTGACAGTGGATAGAGAGTTTACCCCAAACACTTCCAAACTGCATACAGCTCAAAAGTGTCTTCCAAATCCTGAAGGTTCAAGCTTCTGACATTGGAAAGTGAACAGCTGTGAAATAACAGCTTTTATACCACTTTTGCAGCTGTCACCTATTCACAGCAATGGAGAGTCACAGAGAACTTGACACACTGATCTGACGTGATCCCCGAGCGATGGGAATCTCGTGGAAAAGTTGGAAAAATGGCTAGAAGGTGGTAAAATGCTGTTCAACTGCCATTAAAGACCCTCTTAACTATCTCAATTGGCTGACCTGCCACTTAGTGCTGGGTCTGCAACGTGCACGCAGACCCCACACTTGGGAAACTGACACGGAGGCGGGTTCAGAGCGGGATCCCAACCCGCTGTCAATCTTTTAGATTTTGACAGTGGACCCACCTCCGAACCCGCCCTCTGAGCGCCAGCAAAATTCCGGCCATGGTGTCCATTCCATTTTTAAGCATTTTTGGTTTAATGTTGATTAATGAGAAGAGAAAGAATATTACATACAGTGTGTTAGTACTGAATATTGCAGGTGGCCAGGGAGGGATAATACCAGAAATTAATCCTAAAAAAGCATATGGGATCCTTGACTTTATATACAGAGGCATAGGGCTCGATTTTGCCAGTGTGGGCGGGCTGGGTCGTGTCAGGTGGCATTCGTGTCAGGACCCTGACTCCCAAGAGAAGTGGGGAAAAAGTGCGATTTTCCCCTAATTGGGCAATTGATTTCCAGCGTGTGGGAACCCCTGGCCCAATGAGTCTTTTCATACAGAAAGTCGCCTCCGATGATGTCATCAATGCTGCTGGATTTAAGGCCTACAAGCAGCCTTGCTTCTTCTGGAGACTGCAAACTTTATGGTGATTCTAGTCAGGAATTCATTGATCGACTATGTCCACCAGCAGGCAAAAGTGTGCTCCACGCGTCAATGAGCCCTCCCTCCAAGCTCTGGTGGAGGGAGCAAGATCGAATAAGGAGGTGCTCTTCCCCTTCCTCAGGGAGAAAAAAGCCACCCCAGCAGACTAAAGCTGTGTGGCTGCAAGTGGCCCAGGAGGTCAACTCCATATCGATGAGCCGCAGAACCTGGCTGCAAAGCAGGAAGAAGTTTCATGACCTTCTCGGCACAGGAAAAGTGAGTATGACTTTTCCATCTCCCTCAATCTGATCTCCATCGCCTCTCCTCACTAGCACTCTTCCTCCAAATCCCACTTGACACTTACATCCCTGCACCCTTACCCATTACCTCTCTCTCTATGGTCACATTCACTTAACTATTCGACCATGTAGCCCTCACACTCCCTATCACTGTGATGCAACAACAACAACAACTTACAACACACTGGGGGGGCCCTTTGTCTCCTTCTAAGCATCTATGCTATGCATTCTCTACACTCACTCCTTCATTCTCACTCAAACTCCACTTGTGTACCTCACTGCAGGAAAGAGAGCCCACAATAACAGGGAAAGAGCCATGACAGGAGGAGAGCCACCCTCAGTAGCCCACCTCATGGCCTGGGAGGAGGTGGCCCTGGAAATCGCCGGGATCGAGGTGGATTCCCAAGTGGGGGACGGCCAGATGGGCGCATCACAGCAAGCTGGTGACAGAATAGTTTGGCATCTCTCTCATTGACATTGCATGAGTCACTGATAATGAATCTGATGCTCTAACAGTTTGACTTATGGTCATCTGCACTATTCAATGTGCATGTAACCTTGACCTCACATCTCTAACTCTTTCCTTTACTCCCCCACAGGACCATCGAAAGCCCCCGTCCCCACTATCCAGGAGGAAGAGCCTGAGCTTCCAGACTCCTCAGAGGAAGCTGCAACCTCTGAGGGCGTAGCGTCAGCAGAATTCAGCGCACCCAGCACCAGCACAGACACTCACACCTCGGTGGGACCTTCGCGAGATAGAGTAGTGTTGGCACCTGGTGTATCACAGCTCACAAATGAGCATCAGCAGATGGTGGAGACAGGGTCAGCAGTGGAGAGTCCTCGTCGGAGGGCGCAGGACTCTGCCAGCTCGGCTCAGCTGCATGTCGACCCTGTGCCTCCGGGTCCATCCAGAAGGAGAGCGGTGCTGGAACTCCAGGAACAGGTGCAGGAGTCTCTGGCAGGTTTTGTCTCCAGGGTCGCTGCGAGTGTGGAGTGAATGGAGGAGTCCATTGCGAACATGAGCAGAGCCTTTGTGGAGGCATTGGCGCATGAACACATCACCATGGAAAGGATGGCAACCTCCATGGAAAGGATGGCTACCTCCATGGTAAGGCTGGCTACCGTAGGAGGAGAGGATGGCTATGGTAGAGGAGAGGATGGCTGCGGCCATGGAGGAGCTTAGTCGCCAGGGTCTTGAAAACATTGTAATTGTTCAGAATAGAAGGACATCTCTTGAGGAGCGATTGTCAGCTATTAAGCATAGAAACCAGATCTTCATGGAAGTCCTCTGGAGTAGGACTGCCAGTGAAGAAACGGGTCCTCATGACCCCCCTGAAGTGCAGCAAGGTGCTGTCAAGCCACTTGCTAGCTCTGAAGTGGGGCTGACACATGAGAGTGATGTTGGTGGCAGACAACAAGGAAGTGGGGGCTCCTCTCCAAGCGCTCACATGACCATGCCACTGCAAAGCCCTCAGTCAGAGCCCCACCAGAGTCCTCACCCAACTGAGATCGGCGTCACAGCCCCTGCACAGCCGCAGGAGCAGCAGACTGTTGCCGAGCCCTCACAGGTTCGCAACCCCAGAGGACGCCCGCCAAAGGTGTCGAGACAGGAGCAGCAAGAAAGTGAGCAAAGGGGCCTCCACATCTGCTGAAGCCACAGGGGAAGCACCACATAGGAGCATGTGTCAGAGGAATCTAATGCACAAGTAGTCACAAGTGTAGTCACTTGGGTGCTGTGATATATTGTATTTGGACCAGCCATCCTTGTCATGGTATCATAAACAGATTTGATGACAAACTGTTGAAGTTGTGGCCTGTGTCATTTCGCAAATGGGACTTAGGGCGACTTGCAATTGTCAGTATGGTGGTCAGAGTGATAGGAATCCGCAGGTTCTTGTCCATTGTCGATGCTCTGGTAAGAAGGTGCGAGACAGAAGTGCTTGATTGTGCAGGTTAAGCAAATCTGGCCAACATGAATGCGTCCCTTGCAGCAATGTGGTCTGGCGCCTTCTGGCCTGTGCAGTTTCAGGTGGCTGAGCATCAGTTTGGCGCTCCTGTTGTTGCTGCTGCTGTTGGTGCTGCTGATGTTCCGGGTTCTGCTGCTGCCACGGCTGGTCTTCGTCCAAATCTGATGTCCAGGAGGAAAGGAAATAAATGGTTCCCATGCTTCTGGTATATGCCTCAGTTGAGGAAGCGCTCAACCAAGGTGGGGAGAGGGGTTTCCCAGGAAGTCACACTGGAGATGTGTCTCAGGATACAAACTACCACAACAATGAGTAGGCCTGCTAAAAGATCCCCCAGACGTGAGACAACAAAGTTCTGCCAGCTGCAAATGATGATTGCTAAAAACTCCTTTTTAATGGTGGAGCTGCAGCTGATACTAAGCAATCCACTTGTGAGGCCGCCAGGATTACCTGGCGTGTTCCAGAGGAGGCGTGTAGGATGGGGGAAACGTCTAAAAATCAGAAAGGCCTCTCAAAATGGGATTATAGAGGCAATAAAGTGGTTGTTAAGGGCCTTAAGGGCCTATTCCGCCTCTTGGGAGGCGGGATGGAAATGGGGTCTGAAACCCCGATTCTGGGAAAATTGCTCGGAGGCGGGATGGAGGTGGGATCAGGCCCGCATGCCATTTTTTGCAATTTTAACACCTCACACGCCTCCAAACCCGCCTCCTCGGGCCTGGCAAAATCGAGCCCATCGAGTACAAAAGCAAGGACGTTATGCTAAACCTTTATAAATCACTGGTTAGGCCCGAGCTGGAGTATTGCACCAGACATTAGGAAGGATGTCAAGGCCTTAGAGAGGGTGCAGAGAAGATTTACTAGAATGGTACCAGGAATGTGGGACTTCAGTTACATGGAGAGACTAGAGAAGCTAGGGTTGTTCTCCTTAGAGCAGAGAAGATTAAAGGAGATTTAATAGAGGTGTTCAAAATCATAAAGGGTTTTAATAGAGTAAATAAGTAGAAACTGTTTCCAGTGGTGCTAAATCCCGAACCTGCGATCTGTCAAGGTACGCCTTGACAGATGATCTGCACCGACGGGGAAAAACTCATTTCTGGCGCAGAGTTGGGCTAATTGCCTGCCGACTGCCCAGCAATTATGAAGGTTTTTGTTATGGTTAGTGAAAGCAGGCACAGGAGCCTGTTTCACTGTGACAGAACCCGGAAGACCTTGCAGGCATTTTCTGCCATGGTTCCTGACAGCGGGTGCACTTTGAAAGTTGCCGGGAAAGTTTGCACTAATGATAAATTTTACATCATTAATGATGTGTCATTTGTATTGAACACTGAGACCAAGCAGCGGATATAGTTGTCAGCAATACAACTTTTACCCTAAAACGTGCAAAATCTGCAAATTGTGCAGTACGTTTAAATAAAATTGAAATGATATTGCAAACTCAAATGTTACCAGAAAACCACCCACGGAAACAAACTACTTGTACTGAACACATGCCACTTTTAGAAGTATTCTGCACCAACAAGCCTTATCATATTCCAACATCTCACATACTGTTTGTAAATGACACGGAGCCGTGGCACACAACTTTTTCAGTAAGTTATAGAAAAGTACACATGAAATGTTTAATTACGTTTATTGCACATATACCAAATATCCACACATTTTATAGAACTTTAAATATATATATATATATATCTATGTGCGAGATAGCAGACATTGTGACAAGTACATTATACATAGCTGCATGTGAATTTCATATGGAGTAGGTGGGAAAACAACTATTGTTTGGTCTTGTTGGCAAATGTTACAGTAATAAACACGAGTCCCCTTTTCTGCGCCCACTCTCACCGAAGCAGATGATTTGTTTCCGAAAACCTAGCAGGAGTTTTTGGCTATGACCTTATATAGATACTGCATTTCAAAAATCAATATGTTGGTATTTTGTTACATAATTTTAACAAAATGCTGATATATGAAATAAGTCCAAGTACCAGTTTTGGTAACTGTGCAGTTCTACATATTTTGCCAACAATTCTATCTTCTCTATTTGTTTTTGTTTAATGCATTCAGTAACTGTCTCGCAATGAAATACATAACCTGCATCTTCTCTAAAATAATTACATCTAAATTTAATATTAAGGAACAATTTGCCATTTAATTATAAGTTTTAAAAATTATTTAAAAGTTTTTTAAAGTTTTTAAACGTTTTAAAAGTCTTTAAAAGGTCATTTCAATGCTACAGGCTGAAAGAAGTTTCTGTGGGCGTGGCTGAGTTTTGACAGATTCTTGTGGGCGTGTCTTCTCTTACCCATAGGCTGTACGCTGCGCTCCTGTGCTCAGTGATGCAATACACTGCACACAACTCTGCAACGCAGAACAGCAAGTCTACGTGAGGGCCTCGCACAAGGTAAGTGCGAATTCTTTACGTAGGTTCCATAGCTATGCTGCCGACCACAATTTTTGGGCCATTTTTTAATGCAATTTTTTTTTTTTTTAAAGCTACGTATGATTGCGCTGGTTCATGGAAGATTTTACGTTTGGCGATATGCAACTGAGTTTTCTGCGGAAACTTGAAAAAAAACCCTCTGAAATCTAATGCAATTTTGAGAGCAATTTGCAGCGGGATTGCCGATTGCGCCCAAAGCGGAAACTCTGGGGGGGAAAAATTCAGCTGCTTACGCCTCCCGTTAGCGCCTTAAGAGGGCGCTAATGGGGCGTAAAGCAGCTAACGCCCGGGCGCAGCGCCGCCCACGCCTCCCGAAAAATTTAGTGGGAGGTTAGCGGCGGCGGCAGCCGGTAGCGCCCTGTGGCGCTGCGCCGCCGGCGATGACGTCATCGCCGTGCGCAGCGCCCCGCTCGCGCCCCGGCCGTGATCTTCAGTCGCGCCCCCTGATTTACCGCCAGACGCTATGTCCGACGGGTTCAGGGGGGCGTACGTGCGGCCGGGGCGGCGATATTTAAAGGGGAGGTGGCAGGCGGCCATTTTTGTTGCTGGCCACCTGCCAGCACCTGCCCCCGTTGCTGTCCCCGGCCCCCGTGAAGCCCCCCCACCGTGAAGTGCCGGCTGCGCTCCAAGAGCCCGGCACTTCTCTTGAGTGCCGGGCTCTTTTGCCGGCACTCCCGATCCCTGGGGGCCCAGCTGGGCCCCGGTTCGCGCTGCGCAGGGTCCCTCCCCTTTAAGAAGGGGAGGAAGGCCTGCAATACCGCGGCGCGACGTGCCGCAGCGCGTGGCGCTGCGGCACGTAGCGCCAGGATATTCACTCGCAGCGCCCCAAGAGGGATGCGGGGTGCTTCCAGTGGCGCCCCGCTTCCCTCTTGGGGCGCAACCACTGAAGTTCCGGCGCGGGGCCGCTAATTTTTTCGGGGCGCTAAAAGTCGCGCCCCGGCGAGGTTAGCGCCCCAAATGGGGCGCGACTCAATTTTTACCCCTGGGCCTTTATCTATTACCTGTTTTAAAGCTGAGAATAAACATCTAGATTGTATGGAAAATGTACCAGTGGAGTTAGATATCTAGGCTCTGAAATTTTGCGGGGTTCTCCTGCTTTCCTACTGTAACAAGTAGAAACCCTGGAGAAGCATGAATAGCTGCTTTTAGCTATTTGTGCCATTTCTCTGGAGGTTCCATTGATCTCCTATTGTAGAACCCCCACAAAATTTCAAAGACGCTAGTGCTTAGCAGTACTCAGTGGGGTCTCACTGCATTGGGAGTGGTCATGGGTGTAGCTTTAGGGATGATACTGCAATTTAGCAGTACTGGAGATGGTCCAATTCAATCAGCAGTGGGGTGGGCGGGGGGGGGGGGGGGGGGGTCTAAAGTTTGCAGCCCTGTAGTTAGGCTGCTAGGATTTGGCAGCATGTGGTGAGGAGCTTTGGTCTGGCATCAGTGTGGAGGGGAAAGCTAGGTTTGGCAGAACTCAAGGGTGGAAGTGGTTTGGCTCACTGGTGGATGCCTGGAGTCTGTCAGCAGTGAGCAGAGGGAGAGTGCATAGACCTGAGGTAGAGGCAGCCAAGGTTCACAGCTCTGGTTTATAACTTTTGAATAAATCTCCGCAAACATTAAATTTGGTGTTTTGTGTTTAGTTTGTGGAAATGTATTTCAGTCTCTCTCTCTCTCTACCTGTGTGTTTTTTCTGTTTCCCTGTCCTTCTCTCTGAATCTTACACTCAACAAAACATGATTGATAATCAAGTGATAAATAAAGGTTTTCGGGACAATTCTAACTGTTCCCGCCCGATTTTCAAACTGGGTGGGATATAAAACAGGCGGTCGACCAACTACCAACCATTTCTCGCTCAGCAGAAATAGTTATAATCAACCCCTTTGCCTGCTTTCAAAATTGAATTCATTTCTTTTAAAGCATTCACATTAGGATGAGGAATGGCACTCTGGCTGAAAATTGAGCTGCTATCACTCTACCACCGTAACTTTGCCAGAGTGCAGCAGAAACCCAGTTTATGCGAATAAATGGGATTTCAGCAAAATTACAATGATGGGGCAGGAGAAGTTTTGGGGAGGAGGGGAAAGGAGCTGGTGGAGTATTTATCTCCCTCTTCACATGTGGCAATTAGGATGATGAGGAGGAGGATGAGAACATTCCACCCATTATTTGCAACTACTTCATCCTGCCCCATCTCCCCCTGCCCCAGCCCCCTCCAATTTACCAACTATAGGACTTGCTTCCTCTCTCCCAGGTACCGGCTCAGGGACCTTAATCCAAGGGGAATTAGTGGTAGTGAAGATGTGGCACAGGGTAATTCACAGAGCATGAAGGAACCTGAGAAGAGGGGAGTAGGTGAGGAAGTTCCTCCCCTTCTCAGCAGAGGTTGAGGAGAAGGCTGCCAGGAACTCACCTGCAAAAGGAATTTTTAGGAACATCATACCCATGTGCAGGCTCTGATGCATTGAAAATGGCGAGGAAAATTACCTCCAATAAAAGCCAAAATATAAAAGAAATACTCAGCAACCGTACAATTGTCCCCATACAACAAAATAAATGCCACATATTGATTGTGCCACACTTGTGGGCAGGAAGGGCATCGGTTTTAATGGATGGATGGATGGGTGGAGTTTCATTAACAAGAACAATAATAAGAATGAAACTGGATGGACCACCCGGCATCGACCTCGGCACCAGCTTCGGACATGACAACGGCACACCCAGCCCAGTCGACCCTGCAAAGTCCTCCTCACTAACATCTGGGGACTTGTGCCAAAATTGGGAGAGCTGTCCTACAGACTAGACAAGCAACAGCCTGACATAGTCATACTAACAGAATCATACATCCCATCCACCACCTTAAACATTCACTCCCTCCACCACCGGCGCACTGTGGCTGCAGTGTGTACCATCTACAAGATGCACTGCAGCAACTTACCAAGGCTTCTTCGACAGCACCTCCCAAACCCATGACCTCTACCACCTAGAAGGACAAGGGCAGCATGCGCATGGGAACACCATCATCTCCAAGTTCCCCTCCAAGTCACACACCTTCCTGACTTGGAAATATATCGCCGTTCCTTCATCATCGCTGGGTCAAAATCCTGGAACTCCCTCCCTAACAGCCCTGTGAGAGTACCTTCACCACACAGACTGCAGCGGTTCAAGCAGGTGGCTCACCACCACCTTCTCAAGGGCAATTAGGGATGGGCAATAAATGCTGGCCTTGCCAGCGACGCCCACATCCCAGGAACGAATAAAAAAAACTTATAAACTGACATTTGACTTGGAATTTACTCAATAATTTTCTGCAAAAGTAGTGAAAGCTGTAAGTAAATTGGAAATAATTTGACAGTATACCAACAGATATCTCTTCTGGGATTTTCATCAGTTGGATCAGAATTCATAAAAGGCAATTGGTCATTTTAGTACTCACAGCAAAAGATACTCAGCCACTGATAGCAATAAGGTCGTGGATTGCTTTATTATGCATCGTTGCACCTGTGCTGACAACTTTGCAATCCAAAGACAAAGCAAGCTGTAACTCTCTCCAGCTTGCAGGTCAAAAAGTTCATTTATATGGAGCTACTGAAGAAGTACTCATTCCCTCAAACTGGAGAGAGTGCTCAGGGTCTCAGATGGTTTAAGTGCAAGTAAATGCTTGTCTAATTTCTCTCTGCTTATGAAAACACAAACTCATTTCTTCACAACATGCATTAAGGGCACTTACATCTTGTTGTTTGAATCTTGTGACAGATACACTTGGGCAGGTTTTAGAGCTAAAAATGGAAACATGATGGCATGTAAGTTCCCAGCAGACTGGCAGTTCGCTCTTGAATGTATGAGTTGGGGGGGGAGTGAATTTGCTTGCTGATCTTCGCATACTTACCGTGCAGGCATGGGAATTTGCGAGGAAATTCGGGTGGAAGACACTTCACCCAAGTTTCCTCCCACTTATTGAGCTTTCTCACGATCCAGCGCTGAGTGCTCGCTGGCCTCATTTGCATATGTCAAAGTGAGAGCCAGTGGCAGCTCCGAGTTTCCTGGGTTTGCATTGTTGTTGCACTCTGGGTAAGTTAGAGTGCGACGTATGAGATGTAGCAGCTGCTGGAATCATCTGATCAAGGCGGAAATGAGGAGGTTGAGGTTGAAGAGTCTGAAAACTTTGTTTAGCGATTTCCGCAACTTGGAAAAGCTTTGTGCAAACTTTTTTCTGCATTTCTTTCTACAAAGACCTGCACTTTGTTTTGGATTGCATCTCACAGGGTAAGACCACCGGAAGATTTTTGTACCTTTCCATCCACAGGCAGGGCATCTCTGGAGCAACGACAACAGCAACTTGCATTTGTATAGCCGCTTTAACATAGCAAAATGTCCCAAGGTGCTTAACAAGAGTGATATCAATAAAAACATACAGCAGGTATGGCTTTTCCTCTGGGCATCCCACTTCATGGAATAAGAGGAGGTGTGCAGAATGCAGCTAAGAAAAGTCAGGCACCATTTCAGCAGGATGCAGCCCACCATTTATTAACCCCACCCATCCAAGAACAAATGAGCAGCGTGGGTCATATCAGGATCTCTGAGGAGCTCTGCATAAGAAGAATGCGCTTCACCAAAGAAGCAATAGGGCACCTCTGTGACCTATTGTAGGAAGGCCTGAAGCCAAGCTGAAAGGATTCGCAAAATTGCATGTGTTCCCCCCCCCCCCGAAGATTTTTTGTTGGACTTATTAATAAGGAACCCTGGTCAGACTGAGTTTTAAAATCCAGGGCATAAAATGGCCGCGGCCAGACCTCGTGACCAAGAGCTTTTTCGGACGCTGGGAAGCTATCAGCTTGTGTATTCCGATGTCTGCAACAGGAAGTTACAGGACCTCTCCTTATGCATTACAATCAGGTCTATGCATAAGGCTTTCAAGGTGTTTGCTCAAATAATCAGCGGGGACATTGAGACGGGGCTGGGCCCATCAACAAAACTGTTCTGGACAATCATCGAACCTGTCGAACAATAGGATAGCAGTTGAAGAACTGGTATCATACAATCACCGGCCATCTAACATGATGGGCCGAGGCCAGTACCTTTTGTTAAAATTCATCATGCCCAGATCAGACAATAGAAATGAGCTGATCGGTAGGAAGATTAGGGCGACCGGGAGGGGTATAACTGGGAAGACCCAGCCATTTCTCTCTCTCTCTCTGCCTGGACCCTCGGTTCGCTCTGTCTGCCAGCAGCCCAGAAAGAAGACTACCAGAAACTTCGCAGCCACATGTTGACGGCAGAAACAGAGCACAGGGCCAGGTTTTTCCATCCATTTCACCGGTGAGCATTTATCTTCTTCTGGCTGTCGCAAGACAATTCTAGTTAGGCATAAGGGTGGGAAGTAATGGGGATATTGCTAAAATTGTAATTTTAGGATTTTTCCTCGATGTGTCCGTTCTCCTCCCATGTTAAGTGTAAAACCGTCTTCATATGATACTGTTTCTCTGTAGTTTTACTTCTGTAAATAAACATTGGTTTTCCTTGCACCAATCCATGGGTCTGTTTGTTTGTCCTTATCGCCGCTTGATAAGTCCTGGGCTCAGAACTACTAAAGGGGATAGCGATTCGCAACCGCACAGCGGGCAGGACAGTCCAGGAAAACATAACTGGCTCAACTGCCCGCACTGCCCTCTCAGTGGCTGTGAAGCTGAGCAGTGGCTTCAGCTTCTGCGGCACAGGGTAATTTCAGGCAGCCACAGGTGATATCTGCAACACCAGCTAGGGAGCAATACAATCGTCAGGTCACTAATTCCCTTAGCATGAGGACAGCCCAATTCATAGCCTTTAGAATTACAGCAAGGGAAAGGCCCATACAGTTTCATGGGGTAACTGGCCTCACCAAAGTCCAGGGTGCAATGCATTCAGCTATGTGAACGGGAAGGGATTTCACTCCCTCAATACAGCTGGTAGGTAACAACAATCAGAGGATACGCCATGACAATGCCTGGATATACAAGAAATTTCCATGATGTCTCCATCCTTTGTCATTTAGCTCACCCTGACCGCTTCAGGAAACAGAATCAGTTCCACAGATAGCTTCTAGGCATCAAAGCTTACTCCCTGCTCCCATGGCTGATGATCCTGGCCGTGATTTCGCCAGCTGTGGTGAGTCCGGTGCGGCCGGAGTAGACAGCGGCCTCAAACCCCGCTCCCGTCTTCATCCCGCCTCCTCCAAGTGATTTTGCCCTGATGGGGCTTGTTAAGACCGTCGTGTGAGGTTCCCAGCCAATTAAAAGGAAGCGGTGATGTAATAAAGACTCACTACGCACTTGGTTGAACATAAAGCAAGGCTTTAAATCGACTTGTAACAAAACATGGAGGTCTAGTTAGCAGTCACTAGCTTCCTATTTCCAGATTGTCTCTGCCCAAGGTGGGCCCACGCCCGAGTATTTATACTCCCTGGACGGTGCCCCAGCTGGCCGCCCAGTAGTACTTCCTGAGTTACTTCTTGTAGAAGTTGCGATTTATGACATTCTTCCTCCCTAAAAGGTTTGGAAGTCCAGTCTTCCTTTAACGGACTAGGCGGACCAAAAATAGCCATAGTCGTTTAGCTCTCCGTTTGTGACCGGAAGGCACGTCTCCCTGGACCGTGTCCTGGTCCCTGGGTCACTTGGCCCGTACCGGTAAGTCGGTAGAGTCCGCGTCGTCTTGATCATCCTGTGGAGGACTGGGAATATAATGACTCCAGGCGCGGGTCCCCACAGGCGCAGAGCTGGCCTCATCCCGGGTCATGGCTGGAGATTGTCCGGCGTCCTGGCTTCGGGTGGCCATCCTACGGGGAGCGTCCGGCTCCCTGAGTTGATCCGGTAGCGCTGCCAGCAGATCCCTCGATGTCCCAAGTGGGGCGTCATTTTCATAGGGGTGCGGAGTGTTGACATCATCGTCGTGGGATCCTTCATCATTCGGGCCCGTGTGACCGGTTGGGCAGGGAGCCAGATCTCGGAGCGAGACGGTGGCCTCCCAGCCATCAGGGTACCGTACGTGCGCATACGTGGGATTTACCTCCGTTAACGCCACCTCGTCAATGAGAGGGTCGTTTTTGGCAGACCGGACGAACCTCCGGAGTAGCACAGGGCCTGGAGCCACCAACCATGATGGTAGAGACGTCCCATGTGCAGAGCGACGCCGGAATTTGAAGAATCGCTCATGAGGCGTGACATTAGTAGATGTGGAGAGAAGAGACCTGATAGAGTGTAACACGTCGGGGAGCACCGTTTCCCACTACTGGTCCAGTAGGTTGCGTGACCTCAGTGCCAGACGGACAGCGTTCCAGATGATGGCATTGTATTGTTCAACCTGTCCGTTGCCGATTGGGTGATATGGTGTCGTCTTACTTGAGGCGATTCCCCATTGGGAGAGATAACCTTTAAGTTCACTCGACATAAAGGAGGGACTCCGATCCGTGTGGATAAAATTGGCCGTCCCGCAAAGGGAAAAGACCTGATCGAGGCATTTAATTACCGTAGAGGTAAGCATATTAGGACAGGGGAAGATGAAGGGAAAGCGTGAATACTCGTCTACCATCGTAAGTAGGTAGGTGTTCCGTGTCGACGAAGGCAATGGCCCTTTAAAGTCTATGCTGAGCCTTTGCATAGGCTGCATTGCATGTCTGAGTAAGCCATCTGATGGGCGGAATAATTGTGGTTTCAATTCTGCACAAATCCTACAGGAGGAGCATGTTTTCTTTACGTCCTCTGTTGAGAATGGTAGATTTTTGGAGCGCACAAAGTGCAACATGCAGGTCACGCCAGGATGGCATAAGTCCATATGCAAATCCGCCAGAGTCGATGTTAACATTGAGGAGCAAAATGCCCGTGTGAAGGTAACTGGGGCCACATTCTGTTTGCCGGGTCGGTAACAGATAGTATATCCAAAGGCGGCCAGCTTCATCCTCTAGAGTTGAATATTATTTTTGATTTTCGTGCGCTTCCGGTTATCCAACACGAAGGCCACGGAGCACTGGTCAGTGATAAGCGTAAAATGACGCCGAGCAAGAAAATGACCCCATTGGCATACAGCCTCGATGATGGCCGTAGCCTCCTTCTCGTCCGGGGGGGGTGAGGGGGGGGGGTAATGGAGCTCACTACGCTGCAAGGTTCTGGATAGGAATGCCACGGGTCGGCCACCTTGATTCAAGGTAGCCGAAATCGCCACCTCCGATGCATCGCATTCGACCACAAAAGGAAGGTTTTCGTCAATGGAGCGAAGCGTGGCTTTCTCCAGCTGTCATTTGGGAGGTTAAAGGCAGAAATAGCCATAGCTTCCAATGGAAAAGACTTTGCATGGAGCAGGGGCTGTATTTTATCGGAGAAGTGTGGTATCCACTTTGCGTAATAAGCAAACATGCCAAGTGCCCGACAAAGAGAGCCGAGGTTCGTAGGGGGAGGGAGCTCTTGAAGTGGACGAAGTCGCTCTGGGTCCGGTTTAATAACACCGTTTCCCACCCAGTAGCCAAGAATGTTCACTGATGGCACCGATTTGGATTCGTTTAACGTTAAGTGGCGACGACGGAGAACGTCAAAAAATCTCTGAAGATTGGCGTCGTGCTCCTTTTGATCATGGCCGGCAATAGTGATATTGTCTAAATACGGAAAGGTATCCGTCAAGTTCTCTTGCCGGACTAGGCCATCCATTGTCCATTGGAAGACGGCCACCCCATTGGTGACCCCGAATGGAAGGCGGCGAAACTGAAAAAGCCGACCATTGGCCTCAAAGGCCGTATACTTCTTGTCGGAGTCTTTCAGCGGCACCTGATGGTACGCGCTTTTCAAATCGAAGGTCGAAAATACCTTGTATTTGGCAAGGTTGTTGACCATGTCATCTATGCGTGGTAGCGGGTAGGCATCCAGATCGGTATATTGATTAATAGTCTGCGAATAATCGATACACAGACGTTTTTTATGTTGTTTTAAGGGATTTTTCACAATGACGACTTGAGCCCGCCAGGGAGATGAACACGGCTCGATAATACCGTCGACTAAAAGGCGAGAGATTTCTGCCTCAATAAATGCTCGATCGTCTTGGCTAAAGCGCCGCGATTTGGTGGCTATGGGTTTACAGCGGGGGGAAAGATTGGCAAACAGGGAGGGTTCACCGAGTAAGGCCGCCGAGAGTGTACAAAACGGCACCTTAGAAATGGTAAGCTCTGGCCTTGACCTTCCAAACTCAAAAGTGAGCCTCTTGTGCTGCTTCTGGAAGTCCTGTCCCAGAAGCACATCGCTGCATAAGTTTTCGAGTACTCCGAACCGGGTGGAGAGATAAGTGCGGCCATTGAGGATGAGGTTGACAAGACAGAAGCCAGAAGAATTGGTGGTCAGAGTCGTCAGAGCCATTGCAATCTCCCTGTCCGAGGGATAAATGCGCAGTTTTAACCTGCTGACAGCCCGCTTACTAATGAAGCGGTCAGAGCTGCAGGAGTCGATTAGCGCGCTTAGAGTGTGCCCATTTACTGAAACCTTCGTGGCTGCATGGGACAAACTTTGGGGAAAAACAGCTGTGATGGGAGGAGGGGCAATTTTCCCTTCGGCAGCTGTAGCCTTAACAGTGGTTCTTGGGGGAGGAGCAGCTCCATAGATAGCAGCTGTGAAGCTAACAGGAGCTCTCGACCGGTATACTTTAGAGGAGCGGCCTTTCTTGTTAGCAGAGGCCCGTGACTGGCATACCTTGGAAAAGTGTCCTTTCTTGCTGCAATGATTGCAGGTCACATTACGAGCCGGGCAAAATTTTCTGTAATGGCATATCCCTCCACAAAAGAAACACTTTCTTCCCGATTGCCAGGATGCTGCTAGGGCGGGGTCATCATCAGCGAAGGCCTCTAGGGTAGGGTCGTTGTCCGTTAGAGGAGAGTCAACATCAGCGGGGGCATCCGCCCGAGACCTACCGAAAGACTCATTAAAGGTGATTGCTGCCGCCCGTGCACGTGGTGGGCAACACGGTGGCATAGTGGTTAGCACTGGTGCCTCACAGCGCCAGAGACCCGGGTTCGAATCTGACCTCGGGTGACTGTCTGTGTGGAGTTTGCACATTCTCCCTGTGTCTGCGTGGGTTTCCTCCGGGTGCTCCGGTTTCCTCCCACAGTCCAAAAATGTGTGGGTTAGGTTGATTTGGCTATGATAAATTGACCCTTAGTGTTAGGGGGGATTAAATATGTGGGGTTATGGGGATAGGATGGGATATGTTAGGGGGAATTAAATACGTGGGGTTACGGGGGTAGGGTGGGATATGTGTACTGTGGGGATTAAAGCAGTGACAGGGTACTGGATTTGGATGATCAGCCATGATCGTATTGAATGGCGGAGCAGGCTCGACGGGCCGAATGGCCTACTCCTGCTCCTAGATTCTATGTTTCTATGTTTCTATAAGTGTCTGCATTCTTCTTGGCCAAGTCCAAGGAACACGCCTGGTCATAAGCAGCCCGTAAATTGAGGGTTTTATTTTCCAGCAGGCGCTGACATATAAAAGGGGACACAATCCCATTGATAAAGAAATCGCAGATTAGTTCCTCTTGATACTGTTCCGCTGTAACCGCTTTAAGGTTACAATCCTTGCTGAGCCTGCGAAGTTTCTGGAGGAATTCATCGAGTGATTCCCCAGGCTGCTGCCGAGTTGTGGCCAGTAGGTGTCGAGCAAAGATTTCATTCGGGGACTTGACATATAGCTGCTGTAAAATTTGGACAGCAGTGTCGTAGTCTATACAGTCCTCAATATAATCATACTCATGAGGGGACATGTAGTTAATAAGCATTCGTAACTTATTAGGGGCATCCGCCCCACATTCTTCAAGAAAGTTGCTAAAGGTACGAAACCAATGCTTCCGTACCTTCGCTGCCGCAGGTGCATTCGGGTCCAGGTCGAGACGAGCGGATCTAAGGAGTTTTTCCATGATGGATCAGTTTCTTGCCCAAGTTCCCTTCTGTGGTTTGAGTTGCAGCTGGTTGTTCCGAATCACCCAAAGCGTGGAGACGATGTCAAGTCGATTAAATTGATGTAATAAAGACTCACTACGCACTTGGTTGAACATAAAGCAAGGCTTTAATCGACTTGTAACAAAGCATGGAGGTCTAGTTAGCAGTCACGAGCTTCCTATTTCCAGATTGTCTCTGCCCAAGGTGGGCCCACGCCCGAGTATTTATACTCCTCGGACGGCGCCCCAGCTGGCCGCCCAGTAGTACTTCCTGAGTTACTTCTTGTAGAAGTTGCGATTTATGAAAAGCGGGTCTGATGATGTCATCTGATGATGCGTCATCAGCCAGTGTCCTTAAAGGGGCCATGTCCACATTCATTTTGACAGTTGTGCTGTCAGTGTTCTGAAGCATTGAGGTGCTGCAAACACTGACAAGCACTGCACAAAGGTGCACGGCTGTACCCAGGCTCTCCCATAACTCCCTCCATATGCTTATGGAGGGAGTCAGAACACGCAGGGAGGTCCTCTTCCCTTCCGATGGGCGGAAGACACCTCTCCAGGAGACCAACACAGCCTGGTTGCACATTGCACAGGAGGGCACAATCAGGGATGTCATCAGGGGGACCTGGATGCAGTGGTGCAAACCTTTCAATGATCACAGTAGATCAGGAAATGTTACTGTAAAGCCACACTCAACCTCATCCTCCTGTGCCACTCATCACATCCCCATCACTCTGCCTTCCCTACCCTACTCCTGCACATCCTTACTCACACCAACTTACCTTGCACCTCCACCCATCTTTTTCTTTATTAGTTTATGGGATGTGGGCAGCGCTGGCAAGGCCAGCATTTATTGCCCATCCCTGGTTGCCCTTGAAAAGGTGGTGGTGAGCCACGCCTTGAACCGCTGCAGTCCGTTTGGTGATGGTACTTCCACAGTGCTGTTAGGTAGGGAGTTCCAGGATTTTGACCCAGCGACGATGAAGGATCGGCGATATACTTCTAAGTCAGGATGGTGTGTGACTTGGATGGGAACTTGGAGGTGGTGGTGTTCCCATGCACCTGCTGCCCTTGTCCTTCTAGGTGGAAGAGGTCGCGGGTTTGGGAGGTGCTGCCGAAGAAGCCTTGGCGAGTTGCTGCAGTGCATCTTGTAGATGGTACACACTGCAGCCACGGTACACTGTTGGTGGAGGGAGTGAATGTTTAAGGTGGTGGATGGGGTGCCAATCAAGCGGGCTGCTTTGTCTTGGATGGTGTCGAGTTTCTTGAGTGTTGTTGGAGCTGCACTCATCCAGGCAAGTGGAGAGTATTCCATCACACTCCTTACTTGTGCCTTGTAGATGGTGGAAAGGCTTTGGGGAGTCAGGAGGTGAGACACTCGCTGCACAATACCTAGCCTCTGACCTGCTCTTGTTGCCACAGTATTTATGTGGCTGGCCCAGTTAAGTTTCTGGTTAATGGTGACCCCCAGGATGTTGATGGTGGGGGATTCGGCGATGGTAATGCCATTGAATGTCAAGGGGAGGTGGATAGACTCTTGGTTGTTGGAGATAGTCATTGTCTGGCACTTTTGTGGAGTGAATGTTACCTGCCACTTATCAGCGGGCATGGAGTGCTTCATTATTTGTGGAGTTGTGAACGGCGCTGAACACTGTGCAGTCATCAGCGAACATCCCCATTTCTGACCTTATGTTATAGGGAAGATCATTGATGAAGCAGCTGAAGATGGTTGGGCCTAGGACACTGCCCTGAGGAACTCCTGCAACGATGTCCTGGGGCTGTGATGATTGACCTTCAACCACCACAACCATCTTCCTTTGTGCTAGGTATGACTTCAGCCAGTGGAGAGTTTTCCCCCCGATTCCCATTGACTTCAGTTTTACGAGGGCTCCTTGATGCCACACTCAGTCAAATGCTGCCTTGATGTCAAGGGCAGTCACTCTCACCTCACCTCTGGAATTCAGCTCCTTTGTCCATGTTTGGACCAAGGCTGTAATGAGGTCGGGAGCCGAGTGGTCTTGGCGGAACCCAAACTGGGCATCAGTGAGCAGGTTATTGGTGAGTAAGTGTCGCTTGACAGCACTGTCGATGACACCTTCCATCACTATGCTGATGATTGAGAGCAGACTGATGGGGCGATAATTGGCCAGGTTAGATTTGTCCTGCTTTTTGTGGACAGGACATACCTGGGCAGTTTTCCACATTATTGGATAGATGCCAGTGTTGTAGTTGTACTGGAATAGCTTGGCTAGCGGCGCAGCTAGTTCTGGAGCACAAGTCTTCAGCACGATAGCCAGGATGCTGTCGGGGCCCATAGCCTTTGCTGTATCCAGTGCGCTCAGCCGTTTCTTGATATCACGAGGAGTGAATCGAATTGGCTGAAGACTGGCTTCTGTGATGGTGGGGACCTCGGGAGTAGGCCGATATGGATCATCCACTCGGCACTTCTGGTTAAAGTTGGTTGCAAACGCTTCAGTCTTGTCTTTTGCACTCACATGCTGGGCTCCACCATCATTGAGGATGGGGATATTCTTGGAGCCTCCTCCTCCCGTTAGTTGTTTAATGCTCCACCACCATTCACGACTGGATGTGGCAGGACTGCAGAGCTTTGATCTGATCCGTTGATTGTGGGATCGCTTAACCCTGTCTATAGCATGCTGCTTCCGCTTTTTAGCCTGCATGTAGTCCTGTGTTGCAGCTTTCCCATCTCACTAGCTACCCCTCATGCTAACCCTCATCCTAGTCCAAGGCACTTGGGTGTTTTAACCAATGTTATTGTAAACTTTCTGTTAATGTGTTGTCAAGCATTGAAATCCTTATTTTCACCACTTTGCCTTCTTGGACAGATTTGTGTGCACCTTTGAAAGTATCTTAGTGAGTTCCAGTGAATGGTGAGACGTTGGCCCAGAAATTGATCTCGCTCTGTTCCCGCGGGGGTAAGCCTTCCCCGCGATCTCTCACCTCGCTTGTGCTTTTTCAGATCCAGCTCGCACGAACTTGATGTTCCAGACATCAGCCGGGCAGTGCTTGCGTATCCCACCGGCGTAGTGAATTCGTGCGAGCTGTGGGATCACGTGACTCAGTTAGAGCCAATGGCAGCACACCATCTTCCATTCATAAGTTTCACAGACGTGCTGTGAAATCTATGAATCTTACACCCCCCCAAAATAACAGCTAAACCTCAATTAAATTTAAAAAAAACCATCACATTAATAAAATAAGTATAGTTAAATAAATTAACCATTTTAAATAAAAAATTAAATTTTTGAAAAAATTTAAAATCTTTTAAAAAGTTATAAAAATAAACTTACCTGTCTTTAAAGTCTCTAAAAAAGATATACCTGTTAAAAAAAATTCAAAAAAATACTTAATTCACTACTTACCTTGTTAAAAGTGGGTCTTACTCTTCCTTTTTACATTTCTAAAATCTTCAGTACTTACCTGCGCGTCCAAAGCATGAAGTGCACAGCGTGCGCGCAGCCTGTAGCGCGCACGCGATGCACCGAGGAACCGCCCCCTTTTCAAAAGAGCAATTGCCGGTTTTCAGCGCATGCGCAGGGCATGCAGAAAACCGGCAATTGCAGAGGGAATACGCGAGAGTACGCAGTGCGTACTCTCGCGCACCGGGATGAATTTTTGGGCCATAATGTTCCCGCCCCCCCACCCACCAATGCTGATGAGTGTGAAAGGAATGGCTTTGACATTGTAGGGATGCTTTATGGTGCTGATGTAGGGGGATGCCAACCTGGTGCATCATGTGGCAGACAGGGTGTACAGTGTTAAGTGAAGCAAATTTGGACATGGTGAGGCCATCACTGGCATCCCGGGCCGCAATGTGCACATGTGATGATGTCCTGGGTCCAGTGCAGCATCAATTTATTACGGAGAAGGTTGGTGTTGATGTTGGTGCTGCTGGTGTGCCTGGTGGTGCTGGTGTTGGGGCTGATCATGGGGTGATTCTGAGGACCAAGGTGAGATAGTTTCAAGGGCACCGATGCTGATGGAATAGATGGCAGGTGAGGTTGAGATGACAGAAGCGATCTGTCAATGGTGAGAGAGGTTGTTCCAATGAGGTGACACTGGATAGAGAGTTTGCTCCAAACGCTTGCTAGCTGCATAAAGGTCAATCTGTTTTCTAACTGCAGTAAGCAACAGCTTCTAACCTTGGAAAGTGAAGACCTATGAAATGGGAGCCTTCATAGACCATTTGCAGCTGTCAGGTTAGTAAATCATTCCATGCTGACACAACACCCGACCGACTTACCTGACGTGATCCCCGTGCTCCGGGAAACTTGTGGAAAAGTTGGTAAAATGGTAAGTACATGGTAAAATGGTGCTTAACTACCTTTTAACAAGCTTTTAAGTATCTAAATTGGCTGACCCGCCACTTGGTCAGGGATGACAGACCCTACACTTGGGAAACTGACAAGGAGGCGGGTTTTCAGCGGGATACCGACCCACTGTCAATGTTTCTGATGTTGACAGCAGACCCGCCTCCAAACCTGCACTCTGAGCGCCGGCAAAATTCCTGCGCCTCAGTCAGAGTGGCCCAAACAGCATCAGTGAAGGGCAACAAGGAGGAACATGCAATTTCCAGGCCAATAATCGAGCTGTGGAAAGTATGCTGGACAGGTCGAGAGGGGATCTGCATTTTTAAAAAATTCATTCATGGGATGTGGCCATCACTGGCAAGGCTAGCATTTATTGCCCATTGCTAATCGCCCTTGAGCTGCCTTTTTGAACCGCTGCAGTCCATGAGGTGAAGGTACTCCCACAGTGCTGTTAGGTAGGGAGTTCCAGGATTTTAACCCACCGATGATGAGGAACGGCAATATATTTCCAAGTTGCTGTAGATCGGATGCCCAGAATAGTGATAGGCTGTTGTGCCCTTCACAACTTTGCCATTTAGGAAGGGCTGTACCTTGACTTGGCTGAGGAGGAGGCCCTGACACTGATGGATCCAGAATACTGTTGGAACAAACCATCAGGATGATGTGCACTGAGAGGACTGGACTGTTACAAGGGAAATTAAAGGACAGATCCTCTTGGGAGTATTGTCCTCTGTCTAACTCAATCTATCTTGGAAAGAGCCTGACCTCTTTCTTCCCCATTTGCAAATAAAGAGATAGTCTTTCAATCCAATACCCATCCTACCACACAAGACCATATCATTCTTTTTGTCCCGACCTGATCATGCCGGTAATCATCACCTAAGTGAAGACATCAGCACCAAATGAGCGCACCTTTTCCTGTATGACTGTAATCTTCATGAATAAGAATGCAACATGTCAGTGCACAGTCTATTTTAATACAATAAGAGTGAAATTAAAGAGCCATGCACTGTTGCTGTCTTACCTATTTTCAACCCGAAGCATCCTTTTAAAGTCTGCACAAAAATTTCCAGATAGTTCAGATGCTTACATCTGTTTTGCATAGTTTTACACCAATGACTGCACCAATGGGAATGCAAATGAGGAGCCCCAGGAGACCCATGTATAACTCCCTTTGCAGGCCACCAGCAGCTGCAATTTGTTTCCCTCTAAAGGGGCAACAGCTCATTTAGAAGACATTCTAGGGCGTGACATTTTCCCTGAGCGGACCAACTCTCTGCCACCATGATTTTGCCAGAAAACCCTGTTTCTGCCGCACTTCCAGCGAAGTTATGGAGGCGAAGCAGGAACAGCTCCAAGGAAATTCCAAGCTCCGAGGAAATTCCAAACTATCAAGTTTTCCCAGCTGAATTTTCTCTGGGACAAATCCAGAATTTTGACAGAAATTCTGCAGCTAATCTTTTCTTACTGTTGACATCCCTCTGTCAGATTCAATAAATGAGGCTGATACACAGACCAAGAAATCACATGCAGAATGCTTGAATGGACAATGTTAACAATTCCATGAAATTACACGTTTTGAATTCAGTCTCTTAGCTGTGAAAATGCCTGAAACACGCTACTCAAATCTGCATACATATCCACCTACCATGCATTTTAAAAGGTGCGTATTATTCATTGAATTGAGTACCAAGGATCACCAGAGTAGTTTAAACACTGAGCCCAAAGAGGTTACACAAATTGTGGATCTAAGTAAGCCGCCACTCACAGAAGGAACATATATATTGCTCGCTTTGCACCTACTGTTCTCCATGCCAAAGTTACAGGTGGAATCTTGCAGCACAGAAGGAGGCCATTCAGCCTATCGTCCTGTGCTGGCACCTCTAATCAGGTTACAGAGAGGACGATCAGTAGCAGCTCAACTGGACACATAGCAAGCGAACCTGACCAGTTCAAGTTATGTATTACAAAAGCAAAATACTGCGGATGCTGGAAATCTGAAATAAAAACTGAAAATGCTGGAAATACACAGCAGGTCAGGCAGCATCTGTGGGTTTCTCTCTCCACAGATGCTGCCTGACCTGTTGAGTATTTCAATTATTTTCTCTCTTTATTAAAGTTATGTATTAGTTTAGTATGCACTCTACTTCTTCAGCTATTGAGTTACTTAGAAACATAGGAACAGGATAAGGCCATTCAGCCCCTTGAGCCTGTTGCGTCATTCAAGGAGATCATGGCTGATGTGTATCTTAACTCCATCTACCTGCCTTGGCTCCATATCCTTTTATACCCTTGTCTAGCAAAATCTATCGATCTCAGATTTGCCTTCAGTTGCTTGATTATTTCTGTACGGTTCTGATTACATCAAGCAAACGTGAACGACGTATAGTTAACTTAGTGAGTCTCAGTCTCCTAACTGAATAGTACATCTGTCAAACCAATTACTTGTTGAAAACTGTCAGCAAAGGAATCTGACTATAAATTGAAGAGACAGGGACAGAGCAGAAAGAAAAAAGAATGTGGAGTTGAGTACAATATATTACAATCTGAAAATCATTTGGAGCAATTTAGAAGGGTATTCGTTGAACAAAGCAATTCATATCTGGAATTCTGTTACAGAAAGTGATGTGGTAAATTTCAGCAGCTGTTTTCCAGGATAAATCAGATAGCTATTATATTGCAACGAAATAAGTCATGGAAACAAATCTGCTGCCTTTTTCAGAGTTTGTACAACTATTACTACATTACATTTCTTCTGCACTGTAAGGGTTTTGACCCGTGTGGCTCTGTGCTCAGCCTGGGTGCTAGTGCGAGGTTAGGCCTTGTTGCCTGTTCTGGTCTCCTGCCAGTCTGGGAGCACTAGACACCTGTGAGTGGTTCGACCCACTCGCCCTTACGGTTCTGACACTGGACTTAGATGCGAGAGCAATAATGGAGAGAAAACTCAAGTAGACCCGGTTGAATGGTACGAAATGGAAAATCTTTATTGCATATTATTCAAGATTACGAAATACATGTCATAAGCACAGATTAATGACAGTACAATCTTACACGCAGTTATGTAACTAATTTTAGGGAAACGAGGAACGAACGACACATCGTAAATGGGGGCACACATTACAGTTATCCTTAAAACTTAAACCCTCCCCTATCAATACCTGCTCTAAACTAGATTTGTAGGATCGAGACTCATGCTCACCACTCGTGATAACTCGGAGAATTCCGAAAACTCTGCTCGGATGTTTTTACCGCAGCACCTGATCCCCCACGTGTTGATCAGGGGTCTCTGTACCCCACTTGTTTATTCGTTTCTGCTCCGGCTAGCAGGCTGGACCGTCTGCTGTCATGAAGATCTGCGTTGTCCTCGGAGTTCCGACACTACTCAAAAAAAGAGTCTTCCTGTGCCCTCGCACTGATGCGATAAAATTCGAAGGATAGTCTTCCGATGCCAGTTCTGTAAAACTCAAAAGATAGTCTTCCTGGGCAAGGAAAGTGTCTATTCGACCTACAGGCGCGGTCGGGGCTTACTGACCGTGGCGATACGTATGGTCGTCTTCTTCTCTTCTCATCTCATCTCATCTCATCTCGGGCCTTCGGTGCCAACACCGTTTACCGACTTCTCGGGATGGTGTGCCCGTTTCAAGGCTTCACAGCCCAGTTCCACACAGATCTTCGCGGCAAGCCACGAGGCTGATCCTGGCGGATCAGAAAGTTCAACAGTCTTTCAGCAAGTCAAACAGCAAGAGCTGCAAGAGGCAGAGACACGAGGCAAGCGGCAAGGAACAAGACGGCGAGCGAATAAAAGGATAAGAGTCAAGAGAAAGATGGACGGTTGTAGCTTACAGTTATAGTGCTGAAACTCTTCTTTTCCCGCCCAACCTTAATGTCTTTTCTTTTGTTAGGGTTTTGGCGCCCAAACTTCTTGTATGGGTTGATCTCCGTTTAATGGGTTTCAGGTGATACTTGTAACTGCCTGAGTACCTGTTAATATTTCTCCCATTGTGTAATCGGTCAGTATTCTCCCTGGAGGGGTTTTGGGGCTTCCAAATGTTTTCTGTAACTACCCGCAAACGGCTCTCTCATCGTAGAGTCGTGGGGATTTTGCATATTAATGTCTTTGGATGGGTTCTTGATCGCTTGGTTCAATAGCCCTTATTCGCACCTGGGAGACCGATTTCAGTATTTATGTGTATACTGCAAACCCATAATGTCTCGTGTATTATCTCAAATGTGCTGAGTCTTGATCGATCTCGCACAAATGTTTATTGGAACGCCATCTTGTCTGCTTATCGAAAAGTCTAGAATGTTCTGCCACGAGGCGTGGCAGCCATTTTACAGGCTGCTTGTGTCCACTTTGAAAACCTGACAGCATTCTGCTGAAATAAAGCTGTTTGAACGAAACTATGTGTTTTCTCCTTATTTATAAAATCGCGATTATATTGCGAATTCTACAGCACAGAACTCAGTAAGTCTTCAAGGATTCCCGTTGCCTCCCTTTTAAGTTTCATTTCAGTTTTAATCTCTGTATTTACACACTGAAATCTATTTCTGATGCACTCCTTGTTTGCCTTATAGGAATGCATTGATTTTGTACTTCATGCATCTCATATTTGAAAATTTCTTCTTGATGATCTGTTGACCTGTTTATGAACTTTTCTGCCCAATTAATTTGAACAGATCCTCTTTTATCACACTAAACTTTGCCTTGTTCCATCTCAGCACCTTTATCTTTGACTCTTCACTGTCCTTTTATATTCTTATATTGGACCAAACAACATTTTTATCGCTGTTTCTCAACTGTTCTCCTACTGTCATATTAGTAATTTGTCCCATGTGATTTCCCAGAAATAAATCAACCAATGCTTCTTTCCTTCTTGGACTAGAAACATGCTTATCTTGGAAGCAGTCTTGGATGTTCTCTAAAAAGCCTTTCCCACTTTGACCACATGCATTTCCTTTATTCCAATTTGTCTTGCGATTGCTAAAATCACTGCCCTATTGTTCCTACATATCTCTCTGAACTGTCTGCGGATGTCCCCCTCTATCTCATCTTTGCTGTTTGGTAGCCTGTATTGCACACCAAGAATTGTACCATTTCCATCCTCATTTTTTAACTCTATCCATATGGATTCTGTCTTATCCCTGGGACATCTTTATGTCCTCGCGCAGTGAAAGAATCTTTTACTAACACTGTCACCTTACTCCTTTTTTTCACTCTCCTTATCTCTCCTGAAAATGTTATAACCAGGAATATTTAAGTTCCCAACCCTGCCCAAATCTAAACCATGTCTCCGTTATAGTATTTTATATCACATCCCTAATCGCTATTAATGCTTCTATCTCCTCAATTTTGTCTTCAATGCTTTGTGCATTCACATACATAGCATTCAATCCTGACTCCAATTTTGTAGAACGATGATCCTTATATTTTTTCCTGTTTTTATCAATTTTTTTTTATATCCCTTGCCCCTTCTACAACAATGACCCCGATATTTATGGGGAGGGAGCGGGGTGGTGGTGGTGGGGGGAGGATTATAGCAGCCAGAGAGCCCAGAAATACAGGAAACACGGAGGTCCTGCCGAATTTAATGGCATGACCTAATTTGAAATATTTTCTCTGTTTCCTGGCCAGCAGGCAGCCAGTTTAAGGGGCTGGCTGACTGTTGGATGGGATGTCCTGCGCTGGAAGGTCGCACCCGGGGAGCGGAGAGGAGGGAGGGATAGATCGCGGGGGTGGGGGTTGGGAGGTGGGGGTGTGTGGTTAGGAAGGCATCGTGGGGGAAGACATTGCAGGCAAAATCGCGGGTCGGCCTGGCGATCGGGGGGGAATCACGGTTGGGGGAGGGGTAGTTTGTTCGGCTGATCGTGGGGAGGGAGGCCGATCGCGGCAGTTTACCTTGGGGGGCTTGGGGGGGAAGCACTCCTGCTCCTCCTGGCCCACAAGCAGCACTGGAAAGGCACTTCCCTGTTGGATCCAGCCGTTCGCACTTCCCTTCAGCTGGCAGGTTTCCAGAGCCCTGGGAAACCCGGCCCGCAGTCGTTAAATGTAAAAGTCTGTTAAAATCTGAGGCAGCCAGCCTAATTAGCATATTTAAATTACTGAACCGCCTCTCGCGAGCAGGTTACTCGCCCACCAACAACCCACCCCTATTAAACCAGAAGAAGGCACATTTTAGGCAGGTTGGGGTCAGGTTCAGATTTTTCAGAATATGAATCCCTCCCCGTCCCTCTACTACTCATCCTGGGGGTTTAAAATTCACCCAATGCCTCTCACTACCTCACAGACTCTTTTCCCCCCTTCTCCTCAGATAATATTTTCTCATTATTTAATTCTGCTTGTGGTCCAACAAATTTGTTAATACTGCTCTCCTTCTCTAGTCTCAAATTGAAACTCCACCATCCTGCTAAATCCTTTTTTTCATTTTTTCCCAAATCAGCAGTATTTGCTCCACTTCCACAGTAGAGCTTCTGAAATATTTTTTTTTCTCTCAGCCAAGGTATCACGTCGTCATTAAAATCACAGATCGGTGGAGCACAGAGCTTAAAATGGGGCTGCTCCATTTTACCCGTTCCTTTCCTGCTGATCGGGGTGAGTTACAATTCCCCCTATTATCCTGTCTTTTCTCCTTACAGAAACTGAAAGGCCTGCTGTGTATTTCTGACATTTTCTGTTCTTGTTTCAGATTTACAGCATTTACAGTTCCTTTTTCATTTTTAAGGAGATGTTGCCTAGTCTGTTATCATAGCTATGATTACTGGTTTACAAAATATATAGATTAATGATACCAAGATTGTAACTCAATCAAGGAATTCAAATATTGTCATAAATTGTAGATGTATAGTCTGAGAAACGAATAAACGTGATCTGAGCCCTGGAATTCGATTACAGCCGTATAACTCACTGCTATCTGTCTGTTAGAGCATGTGCTACTTTTATTAAACATAAACTGCCTTAACTTCAGCTGAAATGCAGACAGCATCCCCCAGTAAACACATTAATAATGCAATCTGTGAGTCACAGCAGTGTATTGCATCTCTTAGTGAAGAAGGATTACATAACCAATGATTAAAAGCAGAACATTACAAGTTTGTTGTGGTGGATAATAAGGTTCTTCACTATACAATACATTTTTTTTGGTGAGGGGGAATAGAGTTGAATTTTATGCTCATTAAGATAAGGGCTTACAATGATGATGAGGTTTTCTATTCCCAGATCAGATTTAAATGTATTTAATACAGAGCTTCATTTTTGAATCTCGTCCCCCCATCCCCCGACTGTAAGGGTGTATTTTTCCATTTCCCAGCTCTTTGTGCTGTTGCCCAGTTAGGGTCACATTTATGGTACATTATGGGCAATTTTATGGTGTCGGCTCATCTCAGCTGGGTTGTCAGATTAGATGGCTCAAATTAATGTATTTTAGAATTCATGACGATCATTAACAAAATATTTTCTTCCCATCAGCTGGGTTTGAACTAAGGTTTCAAGGGTGAAAAGACAATGGTGGGAAATTTGACTTTTGCCCAAAGCGTACACAAAATCGATGAAGCTGGCCGTGCTGCCCACCCAAAGCCGGTGTCAGGGGCCCCGAACCATTTTTGGGTTTGGGCTTCATTTAAATGGCTTCAGCTTCAGCTCGCCAGTTGTGGAAGGGCAGGAAATCGTCTGGCTTCCATGCCGAACTGGCCGGAAGGTCGGGCCGTGGGAGAGACAATTCCAATGGGGGGCGGGGGGGGGGAGGAGAGAACCACCGGTGGGGCCTTCAAAGGCAAGAAGTTGCAACTGTTGGGTAGACTTATGAGACAAATAAAGGAAATGTGACCCCAAAAAGCTTTATGTACACAATCCCAGCAATTACGCTGGAAATGCACTCACCAGTACCCTTTAATGCTGATCTTGTCAAAGTATTTGGGGCCGGGGAGAGCACCTTGTTAACAGGACCCTGGTGAGCACCTCTATTACTATAGGCACAGCTTGAGTGCCAGCGAGTTCATACAGGCTGAAATTTCCACTCCCCCGGACCTCTTCACAAAGGGAGTCAACAATTTTTATTTTTAGAAAGTACTTTCTTTTGGGGGTCCAGGTTGCTTCGCTAACCCACGCTGAAAGGAGGTGAGGACTACTGGATGGTACAGGTAACTGCCCTCCCACCCCCAGCCACTTTGTTAATCTCCCCAGTGATCGAACCCTCCCCCCACCATGCCCTGCGATCCTGTGCCCTCCCGATCTCCTCCCAGGCCCCCTCCCTGCGATCTCCTCCATGGGCCCACCCCCTCTGATTTTCTCCCGAGCCCCCCACCCCGCCCAATCTCTCCGCCCCCCCCCCAATGATGTGCCCCCCCATCCCCAATCTCTCCACCCCTCATTGACGTCCCCCTCTCATTGACGTCCCCACCCCCACTGCCCGATCTCTCCGGCCCCCCATCAATGTCCCCCCCGACCCCCAAACTCTTTGTCCCCCCATTGATGTCTCCCCGACCACTGATCTCTCTGACCCCCCCCAATCGATATCTCCCAAACTCCGATCTATCTAGCCCTCCATCGATGTCCCCTAATCCCCGATCCATCCAGCCCCCATTGATGTCCCCAACCCCCGATATATCAGGCCCCACCCCATCAATGTCCCCCCAACCCCCGATCTCTCCAGCCTCCATCAATGTCCCCACTACCCACGATCTCTCTGCCCCCCACCATCGATATCCCTCTGACCCCCGAACTCTCCCTCCCTCCGCTCCGCTCCGCTCCCTGGCTCCAGCCTGGTGCAGCAGGCCTACTCACCTGGCAGACAGCCAGCCTTTCAATTTGGCTGGCTGCAGGCCAGGAAACCGATTCCAAAAATGGTAATCAGCTCCTGCTGTTAAATTCGGCAAGACCTGAGGGAAACCCGTTCTTCCGGGTTTCCCGACAACTAAACTGCCCACCCCATTTGTTACTATGATTTGCTGTTCCTTAATATAGTTAACTAGTCAATTCTTCACTGAAACTCCAAGTGGCTCTGAAGATAAGAGCAATGCCTTCATTGTCACTAGCAGTTCATAATTCATGGAAACACAGCATTCTAAATCCTCTTTTAATTCCTCAGATAGATCATGCAGCATCCATATGATGAATCTAAATTACAGAGGAAATTTCATGTCAGATCAACCAACTATATGTACAAATCAAAGAAACTCCTTATTCATTATCTGTAGATTTTCACCTCTTCGTGATCTACCAATTTAATACTTCAACACATTTCAAACACCATCCTTTTGCTTCGGAGGACCCACTGCTATATCAGCTTTCCAAATCTCCTTGAGTGAGTATTAACTGAAAACAAAGAGGCTTTAGCCATTTTTATTTCTTCCATTATTGGTTGTAGCCGTGTTAGCCATCCGGCTAAAAGTAAAGGCTTTATTCAACAAATGTACAGAAATGCCAACAGTATGTGTGTGTACCTTATTGAATTATTTGAATGTATTTATTTAAACTAACTGAAAACATGTTGCTGTGATACAGACATAGTGACATTCAGCTTTTAAAGAGTTAAATACTTATTACACCACTCTGTATACATTCTGAATTTAGTTTCAGTGACTACACCTATAAGCTTTTGGCCTAGGAAGGTAATCACCAGTTGGGAGTCTGTCCAGAAATTCCCTTCTGTTGAATTTATATTTTTTTCTTTATTTGTTCCTTTTAAAATGAAAAGATTAATTGCTTATTGGTAGCCAGAGTGTTTCAGGTGTTTGTCACATGCTTACAATAGCTATTATTCTTAGACAGATGGTTGGCTAATTTACTGGGATTACAAGAACCAATGAGAGTGCTAAAAGTGAATGACAGCATAATAATTCATTACAGTTTTCAGAATTCTTTGTGACTTGACTTTTGAACATGAGTGGTAATTTAAGGACTCCATAGATTTAAAAAAATAATTGTAACAAAGCAGCATTACATTGAAAAAGCAAATACCCACTTGCTTAACACACAAGTAGATATTAACTCTGAGGGCCCTAATGAGCTCATTTCCTCTTGTGAAGGTGAAAAGCTGCCTTTCTTTTCTTCCCCATTGATGTGTGTGAGAATAACTGCTGTCAGAATAGACCAAATGGAAACTTTGAAAGCACCAATGGCCATCTTTGATGGACTCAGTAAAGTATTTCTTAAGCTAAGAAAGAATCAGTTGAAACGTTCTTTAAACCTTTATTGAAAAAGTTCTTTGAGCACTCATTATAGTGATGGATGTCAGAATGTTTCCTACTATACACCAGTAGTTAGAGTATCAAACAGCTTCAAAATGGCCAAGGCTAGATGCTATGATGTGCTGTCTCAAAATGCATTTCAGACGACAATCCCTGCTGCATCAGTATGCCATTACCACCTAACACTTTAAGTTACAACATATAAGTATATAAAATGCCAAATTTAAGGTTTTTCTTTTATTTAACTGAACATATTTAACTTATGACCATTTAAAGCTGTTACACCAAATAAATATTTATGATCTTCATTCAAACCCAGCTCCTCACAGATGAAGAAACAAAATTCAGAATATTAGGGCTCATTTTAACCTTGCCCAGCAGACAGGTATCAGGTGGAGGGGCAGTTAAAATAGCTGCAGTGACTTACCCTTCCAGTCTATCCTCTGCTTTCAATTTTAATCTACTCTTTTGAGCAAGAGAGAGGGACACCTGCCAGAAGGCAGCGTGACCCTTCTTTAAATATGCAGATCGGACTCAAATGGCACAATTCGGGCCTGATTGCAATTTTATACCGAGGCCTGCACTGGGAGGACTCCGTGACTTCCCTGCCAGGCCAATCTAGCAGCAAAAGGAGCCAGGGCCAGACGAGGCCCAGAAAGGTGAGTTAATTTTATTCTTTTTGTGTTTCCTCGTGGTCCAGGAGGAGCAGGAGTGCTCTTCCGGGTGCCACAAGGAAGCTTTGGACCTCCCCATCCCAGGGCTTCCCACCCCCTATCCCAACCACGATGCACCCCTGAACCCCCCTCCTGATCACTTACCTAAGTGCTGGGGACCGTTCCTTCGGGTCCCTGGTGGCGGGCTCCTGCCACCCTGAAATCCCGCTCCGGTCTGCCGGCCATTTAGCTGTGTTCAGGCGGGAATCTGACGGAACCATGTAGACTAGGCCCCGGGAATTAAAATCTCCAGGGCCTCACGCTGAGGAGGGCCGGACAGTTTGCCATCCACTTCGACCCCACCCACCCAACTCCCGCTAGGGGTTAAATTCAGGGCTAATGTTTTAACACACTGCACAAGCCTTAGTAAAATTGATTTTATTATTTTAAAATCAGAAAAGGGGAAAAGAACTAAAAGAACAACATTTTTATTGTTCCTTTTTGTTATTTTTCCAACAAATATAAGCTTCAGAAAAACTAGGTTGTTATCAATTTAGAGATTTTATGAACATCATAAATGCATGAAGTTTTGTGAAATAATGAATAAGGGATGTGCATGTATTAATTTTAGCTGGATTTAGCATGCCAGCTTCTCTTTTAATGTAAAGACAGGACAAATGTCTTTTAGAATAAACAGTGGAAATTGGCCTTCATAGAGCACTGCTGACAGCAATCAGAGCAAAAGTCTATTTTAGATGTCAAATTAAATACTTTAATATGAGGCAGCAGAGGAAGAACTTGAAAATGAGAGAAACCTGTGGAAAATTTACCATAATACTCATAAATTGTATTGTATTGACTGTTGATACTATGTGCTGTGTACTGTAATTCCATTCCCAGCATTATGCATTGAACATGCCAGTCTATTGATACAAAACCAAAATTTGCTATTTTCATCTCATTGGCCCAGAAATTGATCTCGCTCTGTTCCCGCGGGGGTAAGCCTTCCCCGCGATGTCTCACCTCGCTTATGCTTTTTCTGATCCAGCTCGCACGAACTTGATGTTCCAGACATCAGCTGGGCAGTGCTTGCGTATCCCAGCGGCGTAGTGAATTCGTGCGAGCTGTGGGATCACGTGACTCAGTTAGAGCCAATGGCAGCACACCATCTTCCATTCATAAGTCTCACAGCATGGCTGTGAGACTTATGAATCTTACACCCCCCCAAAATAACAGCTAAACCTCAATTAAATTAAAAAAAAACCCATCACATTAATAAAATAAGTATAGTTAATTAAATTAACCATTTTAAATAAAAAATTAAATTTTTGAAAAAATTTAAAATCTTTTAAAAAGTTATAAAAATAAACTTACCTGTCTTTAAAGTCTATAAAAAAGATATACCTGTAAAAAAAAATTCAAAAAAATACTTAATTCACTACTTACCTTCTTAAAAGCGGGTCTTACTCCTCCTTTTTACATTTCCAAAATCTTCCCTACTTACCTGCGCGTCCAAAGCATGAAGTGCACAGCGTGCGCGCAGCCTGTAGCGCGCACGCGATGCACCCAGGCCCCGCTCCCTTTTCAGAAGAGCAATTGCCGGTTTTCAGCGCATGCGCAGGGCATGCAGAAAACCGGCAATTGGAGTGGGAATACGCGAGAGTATGCAGTGCGTACTCTCGCGTCCCGGGATCAATTTTCGGCCCATTGTTTCTACCATAAATCATGGCTCTGTAGGGAATGCGTCTTATTTTGCAAGGATACAATTTGTAAATAGTGGACAATTACCAATATGCAGTCTACATTATGCTACCGATATAGAAGTAATGCTTAGAATCTACAGACAGATGGTATGTTTCATTGATTGGACTGACAATCAGAGATTTAAGGGCCAATTTTAACTCCCAGCAGGTGTCGAGTGGGAGGGGGTTGAAGCGGTTAGCAAAACATCCAGCCCTCCGCATCTGGATAGATCCTGTCAGCATCTCCGCCAAACCCGGCGGGAAGTGTTAGCTAGCCTGTGGGCCGAAGGGGGATTTTGAGCAGCAGGAGGCCACCGCCAGGGACCCAAAGGTCTGCAGCACTCAGATAAAGGATTGGGAGGGGGCTCGGGAGGGCCTCGCGGCCAAGGGAGGGGAAAGGAAGCCCAAGGCAGGGGAGATTAGTATGAAATAGTAGGAGGATTTGCAGGCTGATTATCAGCCTGACAGAGGCTGCGATGTGAATGGCCCATTTATGGCCCCCAGTGATCTAATGATCCTTGCCAACTATTGTTCCAGCACCATCCTGTTCAGAGAAGACTGAAATTGAGATGCAGCTTCCTGCACTCTGTCAAATCTCACAGTTCCAGTGTGCAACAGTGAAGAATTAATGTCCAGAGAACACATCTACAGAATACGCAACCTTGTCTGGGTATCAAACCCGATGAGCATCTCCCAGCTGGAGCCTGTGAACCGTGGCCTCGACTGCTTTCGCACCATTACTGGTAGCTCAAATGATGCAAGGATGGGGTTACAATGACAGTAACTCAGTGATATGCAACTGTGGTGATGAGCCACAAACAATGGACCTCCTGCTCTGCTGCCAGCTCCTGTCTGAGTCCTGTAACGCTACTAACCTTGCCAAATACAATGATAATGCCAAGGCATGTGTAGCCTGGTAGCAGGGAAGTGTATGAAGGTTTCCCCGTGCAGACCTTGGGTTAAAATTGACCTGCGTAATTGAAGAATGACCCTGTAAGGGGCCAAAGGAATACCTAGAATTAAAGTTAAAAGGATTTCTAGAATTAAAGTGAGCAGAAACAATAAGACTAGTAAGCTTGTCTCCTGTCCTTGCTTAGGAATGTAGAATGATAGATAAGACAGGACAAACAAGATTCTAATAGAATGAGGTAAGCATCTCATTACTAGAGTAGAAACCATGATGTGGAGATGCCGGCGTTGGACTGGGGTGTACAAAAATGAGAAGTCGCACAACACCAGGTTATAGTCCAACAGATTTATTTAATTTTACAAGCTTTCGGAGCTGTCGCTCTTGTCTTGTCTTGGCTGTGCTCTTTGTTGTAGCGAATAATGTGAATAGATTTTGTCTGGGTTTAAATTGTGAATTCTGGGAGATTCTCTCATTGCTAACTTACCTGACGAAGGAGCGACAGCTCCGAAAGCTTGTAAAATTAAATAAATCTGTTGGACTATAACCTGGTGTTGTGCGACTTCTCATTAGAGTAGAAACAGATAAGTTAGCATGCTCATGCTGTAGAGATGGGTCTCTGCGAACCATTCAGCAACCTCTCTGATAAGAGGCAACAAATGGATGCAGCCCCTCTAATAAACTATACACCAATCAATGATCATAGAAGGGTCGTGCACGAGGGGTGCATGCCCCGAGTTAGGTATAATTGCTGTATGTATTTGATACTCGTTGGAAGAATCCTTTCTCAGGCAGCTGAGACTGAGACGTTCCCCCTGCATATGCTTGAATAAAGATCGTGAAACTTATCCAAGGTGTCCGTCTGGTGAATTCGTGGTCGCTATAGGGCAAGCGTCGACCCCTTATTTCAGGGGGTTCGCTTGAGAGGAGGGAAGACTTCTCTTTTACCACAACAATTGGCATAGTCGGCAGGATACAGACTCTCCGACCCGAACAATGTGGCAGCTGTTGGGGTGAGTATCTTTTAAATACCACCTACAAGTTAGAGCTGATACATTGTGGATGGGAAGGGAGGTAATCTGTATAAAAGAACTAATTATAGCGAGCCACGGACTGACGGAAACCGAGGAATAAGAACGATACGGGTTATGAGTAGGTCCTGAAGCGCAGCGAATGAGGCAGTACTAACGAACCGGTATTGGTCGTATACGGCCGGCGCAGACAAGAAGGAGTACAAGAGTAACCTAGAGGTAATGTAATGACCTCAGTGATCTTAAAAGAATGGCCAACGGGTATGACTGGGGACCGGAGGGGTCCCTAGTAAAACTGCTAGTGGGAAAGAATGTGAAACTAATAGATACAATGAAGAAATAGGGGTGGCAGCCTGAGGACCCAGCAGGCAGGCAGAGAAAGTGGTGGGACAGTCAAAAAAATAATAATAAAATGGAGCAGGCCCAGATAATAATACTTGCCTGTTACCGGGAACAAATAAAGGAGATAGAGGATTTGCTGAGTGAAAGGAATATTAAAAGGAATGCTGGAATCTCAGTTTGTGTGAGAGTGTGTTAAAAGTGTGGAAGTTTTCTGTCTTTGAAAGAAAGTGTCTGTTGTGTTTGTTTTAGCTCCACCCACTCTTTTGTACAGAGAGCGAAAAGCTGTTTAACCCTTTGAAGACTTGTCTTGAATGATGGACAAACGTGTGCTGTTTTAAGTTTGTTAATTGTTTTACAAAAGATAAGCTTCAGCCTTGAAGTTATAGTTGCCAATGTGCCTGGAAGAAAATGAATTTGAATGTTTACAAGGCATGGGCTGATTGTTTCTTTGTTAATGTGGCTTCTTTCTTCTTTTCCGAGTGATACTGGTTAGTTTTTAAAAAATTGATCTGGATTAAATTGGAGTTATGAGGTTAATTAACCTATTGAAATCAGACTTTCATTGTGGCCACGGTGAAATTCTGGTTGGTGTAAATTTGTGTAGACCGCATTGAATAAGATAACGCCGCGAGAACATCCGATAGTGGCAAGTCCGGCCACTATCTTTAATGGCCTGGAACCAGAGCATAAGATATTCACCGTGCTCAATATAGCGAACAGATTTTGGGCCATACCCTTAGATGAAGTATCTCAAGGGAAATTTGCCTTCACCGTACGGGGAAAATAGTATACATGGACTAGAGTACCGCAGGGATTCCACAATAGTCCGAGCATATTTCACCGAGTATTGTCAGGAATCCTGGAACCAATAAACGTAGGAGAAGGAAGCACCCTCTTACAATATGTGGATGATATCCTTATTGCCTCCCGTACTGAACAACAGCACATACTAGCCTTGACTACGGTACTGGGAGCCCTACAGAATGCGGGACTAAAGGTAAACCCTAGAAAGGTACAGGTAGGGAAGGACAAAGTAACCTACCTAGGATACATAATAACACAAGGGAGGAGACAAATGCCTGAAAACAGAAAGGAGGCTATTAGAATGATGCCGAAGCCAGGAACTGTGAAAGGGGTCAGGCAGGTACTAGGGCTATTTAATTATTGCCGGAACTTTATCCCAGAATATGCGGAAATGGCCCAGCCTATACAGGATTTGATCAAAGGGGGGTAATCATCCCAGGAGCCGGTGGACTGAGGCCCTGACCAAGAAACAGCGTTTGTAAAGTTAAAACAAGCCCTCGTAAGTGCTCCTGCCCTGGGATTACCAGACCAGAATAGACCATTCCACATCTATAACTACCACCGTAAGGATCATTACAATGCGGTAGTAACCCAGGTGCATGGGGATAGACAAAGGCCAGTAGCGTACTACTCCATTAAGCAGCAGCCTGTAGCTGCGGGATTGTCCAGATGCGTTGCTGCCCTCGACTGCGCTATGTGGGCCATCAGAGTTAGTGAACCAATAGTGATATCAGGACAAATTATCCTACATACCCAGCATACCCTAGTAGAGTTGCTTAACAAGGGAAGGCTAAGAACTGTATCAGATGCGCGAAGGGCCACATGGGAGGCAATGCTCTTACCCCACAATGGCACAGTAACAATAATAAAAGACAACGATAGTAATCCCGCAGGGTGGATTATAATGGAAGGAGAGGAACATCAGTGTAACCTGACAGGAAGTGAAGAGGAAAGTAGTCATGTTAGTGAAGCCCCGCTGGAGGAAGCGGAAATGGATCTATATGTAGATGGGTCCCGGCGATATATAGACGGGACACCACGAACAGGATGGGCAGTGGTAGATGGTAATGGACAGGTGAAAGGGGAAGGTCGGCTAGAAGGCCTATCGGCTCAGGTAGCGGAATTGGTGGCTCTCACCGAGGCCCTGAGGTTAGCCGAAGGAAAAAGGGTAAACATATACAGGAAACTCTTTATTAACCGGCACCGACGGGACCGGCGTGGTGCTGGTTGATCAAAAAGTCCGGTTTACAGAGAGGTATACTTAACCAAGGTACAAGAGCCCCGTACACGGCCACAGGTGCAGGAGCCCCGGCTACACGGCCACAGATCCAGGAGTCCCTGGTACACGGCCACAGGGGCAGGAACCCCGGTTACACGGCCACAGATCCAGGAACCCCGGTTACACGGCCACAGATCCAGGAACCCCGGTTACACGACCACTAATATATAGTAAAACTTACCTGAACCTACTCCTGAATTTTGCCGGTTAAGAGAGATTTTCGGATATTTGGGTGCCGGTTAATAAAGAGTTTCCTGTATACAGACAGTCGATACGCCTTTGGGGTGGTGCATGATTACATGGTAGCCTGGAGTAGGCGAGGATACATGACATCAGGAGGAGGGCCCATAAAACACGAGAATATAATCAAGGAATTAGTGGAAGCCTCCCTCCTACCCCAAGAGTGCGCAATAATAAAAATTAAAGCACACGTGAAGATTACTGACCGACACCAACAGGGCAATGCATGGGCAGATGAGGCAGCCAAGCGGGCAGCTGAGAAAGGGAATCTGACCAATGAAGCCCAAGTCGGTGCGTGTGCAATTGGGCCCGAAGAGGTGAACATGCTTAAGGTACTGGAAGAAGCCACCCCGTGGGAAAAGGAGGCGTGGAAATAGATGGGAGCCCAACAATGGACAGACGGGGTTTGGAGGAAAGATGGTAATGTGGTAGCCCCAGAGTGCATACGACAAAGCCTGCTGAGTATATACCATGGGTACGCACATACCGGTAAAACAAGTATGACGAGTTCGATGTCTCGATGTTGGTGGTGGAAAGGAATGGGTAGTGATATAGAAAATTACTGCAGAAAATGCCTGACATGCGCCAAATATAACCCCGGTGGGAAAATAAAGGTCAGAATGGGACAGCAACCCCGACCAAAGGGACCCTGGGAAAACTTACAGGTAGATTTTACCGGGCCGCTACCCAGCCAAAAAGAGAAATCATACTGCTTGGTTATAATAGATCAGTTTACAAGATGGGTAGAAGCTTTCGCCACTAGAAATTGCTCAGCTGAAACGATGGCTAGAATCTCAGCCGAGGAAATAATCCCCAGGTAGGGAATGCCGCTGCAGCTGGACTCAGATCAAGGTACACACTTTATGGGAAAGGTGATGAAACAGGCATGCGCCCTACTGGGGATTAGACAGAAATTCCATATCCCATATCATCCGGAGTCATCCAGATTAGTGGAACGAATGAATAGGACCTTAAAGACAATATTAGCCAAGGCAATTGAGGAGTCCAGACAGGGATGGGTGGACATGTTACCCCGAGTCCTGATGAAATTAAGGGCAACCCCTAGCCGGACTACAAGACTGACGCCCTTTGAGTTAGTGACAGGAAGAGCAATGAGGCTGCCCGAGGTACTGGTCACAGGAAGTGAGGACGTAGGACCATATAAAGACAGAATACGAGGGTTTGTGATGGAACTCTGTAAGCAATTACACGACCTGAAAGTATAGGCTACAGATCAGCAAGTAATTAAAGACTTAGGGGGAAAAATTCAGTATCACCCCGTTTGGGGCGCAATTATCGGCCGGGCGCAAAGATTAGCGCCTGGCGCTAATTATCGCCTCCGACTGCAAACTTGACTTTTATCGCCCCTAGAGGTGATTGGAGCACTAAATCAGGCGCTACACATCTGTCTTAAGGCGCAAAGGCCGAGGAGCGAGGCACTAACTCAGAGCGCTGCCGAAGCTCATGTGATGTCAGTCAGCAATGGAACACAGACACAATAGCGCCAGCCAGTTCCTAAAGGGGTGGGTTGATCTTGCTTTCCATCCACATCCTGCTCATTGCAGCCTTGAATCTCGGCCTGGAGAGACCTGTACATCAAATCTGCTGGAAAGGACAATGGAGAGAACCAGAGAAAGAGCTCAGAGTGCAACCCGCACAGTCTCTTCTAAATCGATACAAGGAAGGGCAAATCAAAATGAACCTGCAAAGTGCTGCTCAGTACCCAAAACTCCTTCACATAGCGTTGAATCTCTCCAGAAGTCTCTCTCTCTCTCTCTCTCTCTCTCTCTCAGAATGCGTGGTTAAAAAATATCAACAAAAAAAGGCAGGAAGCAGTCGCCTTTAAATAGCGCTCCCTCAGTCCCTTCCTGACTGCAAAACACTCTCCTCAACTTGTCGTTGCTAGCGGCAGGCGGTAAGGCAGGGGGCGCCACTCAATATCCGCTCCAGGGCGCTACCGGGGCGTTGCGCACTCAACTGACGTCACGATCTGCCGGCGCAGGAGATCGTGGCGGTAGTGTTTAGCACCGCCACAAAATGTCTAGTTAATTTCGCGAGCGGCTGAAACATCGCCGCACCCGGGCACTAGTTGCTTTGCACCCCATTAGCGCCCTCTTAAGGCGCTAACGAGAGGCGCAACCAACTGAATTTTTCCCCCTTAGAGAACGACACCAAGGAACAGAAAGTCCAAATACCCCAGGTAGGCAGTCAGGTAATGGTAAAGATAAACCCAGAGAAACCCGGGTTCTCGCCAAACTGGACCGGCCCCCATCAGGTAATAATGGTAAGTGACATGTGCGCATGCGTAGATATAAGGGGCACCGGCAAATAGAAACACTGGACCCAGTTGAAAAGGCATGGACCCTAACTAACCGGTGACAACCGGGAAATATTATGTTTTACAGGATCTTATCCCTTATAGGGGGAGCCACAGGAGAAGCTGTGCAGGCCGGCCAAAAGGACCAACAAGGCCTGTATTACAGAAACTCAAGCGACGTTAACTGTGATCAGGAGCAAGGGACATTAACGATGACAATCGGAACAACCGCAAACTTAAATTGTAGTATTGGACTAACAGGTATCAGCGTATTCAATGATAGACCCGGCTGGCACACAGGAGATGCCGATATAAGAGGGATGGTAGTGAGATGGAAAGAGGTGGGCACCATATGTTTCATGAAAAATAGTGATGAGATATTCTCATGTGTGCCGGATAAAGTGGTGCAAGTAAGATGTGAGCTAGATTACATTCAATTCTCTGGATACCCCCAACAAGGGGAGGATGAATGGGGAATCTGCCCAGTCTCCCAATGCCCAGACTCAGATTATTGGGGCTGGATTTTGATACTGGGGCGGGTTGGGGTCGTGTTATCCACCCGACTGCAATTGGATGTGGGAGATTGATGCAATTTTCACCTAATTGGGCAATTGAGTTCCAGCATGTGGGAACCCATGAACCAATTAGTGGTTTCAGTCTGAAAGTCGCCTCTGATGATGTCATCATTGCTGCTGCATTGCAGGTCAGAGACTGCCTGGTCTCAGAGACTGCCTGACCTTTGCTGTGAGAGGACCTGGATGCAAAATGAGCAGAGAGAGAGAGAGAGAGCGAGACAGAGAGAGAGAGAGAGAGAGAGAGATTTTTTTTTTTGCATCCAGGTCCTCTCACAGCAAGGCCAGGCAGTCTCTCAGCAGCATCAGAGGCGACCTTCAGACCTAATACTATTACTTACTACTACCTTCATCACATCTCCGTTGTAATAGTGGACCTGCAGCTGATAGTCAGCTATCCACTTGTGCTCCCGCCAGGTTTCACTGGCGTGTTTCACATCAGGCGTGCTTCACGTCGGAAAAGGGTTAAACTAGCTAAAATGTTTCAAAATGGCATTACAGAGCCAATTTAGGGATTGTTAAGGGCTTTATTGGCTTCTCCCGCCTCTTGGAGGCGGGACGGAGTCAGGAACACCGCGACCGATTTTGTCAAAATTGCATGGAGGCGGGATAGAGTCGGGATCAGGTCCGCCCGCCACTTTTCGCTATTTTAACCCCCCACACGCCTCCAAACCCGCCTCCATGGGTCATTGAAAATCCAGCCCCAGGTGTTGGAAGAATAGCCCCCGCAATGACCCCACTACTACTAAACAACCCACCACTTCGTCCCCCACAATGGTCCCGACCACCACGGCCGCAGCACCACCGACCTGCCCAACTGTGAAATCTGGAGCAAAAGGGGGATTGGTAATAAAGAAAACCAAGGATAAAATACACTTTGGGGTACGCCAACGAATAATTACGGTGTTCCTAAACCTAACGGATATAACCATCCCCAGCTTTTGTGGAAAGGAGACCGTAAGCCTGTACAATAACTTGACCCTGCGAGCACTTGAAGGCCCTGAATCAAAAACCATGACATTTAATGTGAAAAGGAGGATGGGTAAAAAAGGGGACCGGGTGAAAAGAGGGATACTAGAAATGGTAGGCGCGGGATTCGCGGCAGGGGTTGCGATGGTGAACACTATAGACCTGCATACCATAGATGATTGGGTTGATGCCCTAACCCAAACCTTGCAAGAATTGTTGGGTAGGGAAGGGGATAACCAAAGACTGCAGGCACAGCTAGGTGATGGCGCGGAGGGAGAATTGCTACAAGTGGCCCACACGTTGCGGGACCACGCCAGAACTATAAATTTGATAAACAAAGCGGGGGAAGACGTGAGCCGGCAACTACAGTCAGAAATAGTTTGCGCAGGGTACGGAGCATGGGTACTCCGTGAAGTACAACATAACCTAGAGCAACTCCAAAATGGAGAAGTGCCGGATTGGATACCGAATGATGTATTTACCAATTGGACCTTAGATAAAAACATGACTCATACGTGTGAGGTACGGAGGAATAGTCATGCTTGGATACCAAAAGCTAGATGCATAACCGGACATTTAAATATAATAGGATTTGTACTATCAATACCGCAGTATGATGTAACGCAAGGAGATCTCTTATACCAAACAAACAATATAGGGGAGATAAGGAATCAAACTCGCTTTCGCTACCATGACTTGTCTAGACATGTGATTAAAGAGAACAACAGTACGAGGGGTATTAACATAGATGATTGTTATAAAAATAACCAAGTTGTTTTATGCTGAGATCCACCAAGAATGGCCAAGGATGACTGTGGATATGGCTGAACGGAAGGATGCACATTGAGTATCACGCCAATAGCGCGGGATTCCGAAACAATCGCTTCCCCGCGAGGGAATGGAGAATGGTGTGTGAGCACGAAGTCACCCAATATGACAGTTACGAATAGGGGAGGGACCACCTCCTGTGCCATCACGGATACTGACTTCTGCTTTACCCCACAAAAAGAGACACATATAAACGGGTATATCATATATCCTGAACTAAAAGAAGAAACCATTAATGGGACAGTGACGGACGCTATCCGAGAAGGGTATACAAAGGCAATAAGGCCACAAGGAAAACCGATACCCGAACTGAACGAAGAACAGACCCAACTGGAGCATGACATTCAGAAGCAGAGACGAAAGTATGTTATTTTGATGGAAGAAATAGACAAGCTACAAAAGGACACTGAAGAAATGTTGGCTAGTCGGCCTTGGTATACTAAGTTTTGGAATGCTGGACTCAATGTGCAAATACACCCCTGCACAAGGATAATATCACATGTATTGGTTGTCGTACAAGGCGTTGTATTGGTGGTCTTGTTGTTGTTATCCTGTCAAAAATGTAGCAGGAATAAGAGACAAGCCATAGCGCGAGCGATAAATAAAAAACTGGATAAGGCAAATTTAAACCGTCCGGCAGAAAGGACTTCTCTTATATAACCTCGATGGGAAAGCCAACAGGCAGATCCTGCAGTTTGGGAAGTAGCTACCCAAGCGGAGGGACAAATCTGGGGCTCACCCACGAGAAATTAATAGGGAAATGGCCTGGCTTGGGCATATAGCCAAGGGCCATAAGGGGGGATTGTAAGGGTCCAAAGGAATACCTAGAATTAAAGTTAAAAGGATTTCTAGAATTAAAGTGAGCGACTAGTAAGCTTGTTTCCTGTCCTTGCTTAGGAATGTAGAACGATAGATAAGACAGGACAAACAAGATTCTAATAGAATGAGGTAAGCACCTCATTACTAGAGTAGAAACAGATAAGTTAGCATGCTCATGCTGTAGAGATGGGTCTCTGCAAACTATTCAGCAACCTCTCTGATAAGAGGCAATGAATGGATGCAGCCCCTCTAATAAACTATACACCAATCAATGATCATAGAAGGGTCGTGCACGAGGGATGCATGCCCCGAGTTAGGTATAATTGCTGTATGTATTTGATACTCGTTGGAAGAATCCTTTCTCAGGCAGCTGAGACTGAGACGTTCCCCCTGCATGTGCTTGAATAAAGATCGTGAAACTTATCCAAGGTGTCCGTCTGGTGAATTCGTGGTCGCTATAGGGCAAGCGTCGACCCCTTATTTCAGGGGGTTCGCTTGAGAGGAGGGAAGACTTCTCTTTTACCCCAACAACCCCTCTGCCTTTCGGCGTATGTCCCTCTCGCCTACTCAAAAGAGCAGGTTATAATTGCAACCTGTAGGAAGGCAGCGAGATCGGAGAGGGCGAGTCACTGTGGCCATTTTAACTGCCCTCTTGCCCAGTTTCTGCCGGGCGAGCAGGGTTAAAATCACCCCTTTAGATTTAACAGATGCTGGATGGCCTGTGTGAGGAGGTAGAAGAGGATTGAACTTATCATACTCGTAGAAATCATACACTGCTGGGACTAGTGATTGTGACTGCTCCTCTCATCTTCCATTCTCCTGGTGCTTTCTGGACCCCAGCCAGAGGAGATATCAGTATCAATCAGTTTGCAATGTACAGGGTGATTTTTCAAGTCACCACTGCATTGCTCAATACACCAAATTATATCAGTTTCCAAACTTTCCTAAATTGGAAAATGGGAGGCTTCTCTGATCTTTCTGCCTTTACCAATATAATGTATGCTTTTGACTCTGCTGATGTACATATCTTCCACCTGCTCTAAATGAGTATGTCAGCTTTAACAAAAAAAAGACTTCTGTTTAGAGAATGCACAAGTGACCTATGAATGCAAGAATGTCAGCATAGATGTGTGTGCCAATTTCTCCAAGCCCAGCCACAACTCAGTTATAGCAAATTCTAAATCGGGTAGGAGATTTCAGGAATGAAAACTAGTTGCTGGCTGGGAAATCAGTGCTTTTGGAAGAGCTACTTGTGCCTATGTTTTGTGTATTTAATTTAACTGATTTATTAAGTTAAATGAATTTAAGGCTACTCTTTCAGGTGACAGAGGCTGTGGTCTAAATCATAGGCCATGGCTCATTGTGCCAAATTCACAAACTTGAGTATATATAAAGTATAATGGGGCCTGCATATCCACGAGAATAACAATAGTGAGTATATTTTGGCCTTCTAAAAGTGGGGAGTTGATGTTAACCTGGAGCGAGATCCCAAAGTCTCCATAGTAGCATTTGGAGCATTGATGAGAAATACTCCTACAGTGCCTAATACCTGCATAAATAAGCCTCAGCTCAGATACTACTAGTGCTGCCTCAATAGCAAGCTGCAGTCCAGACAACCATTGCTTCCATGATATTACCATAGGAGATGGCAGTATAAATCTGCATGTTGAATTTCCCTACACTACCAAGAACATTTTCCACTGTCATGTGCAAGGAGGCAAGTTACTGTAATAATCTTCTTTTGAAAGCAGGCCCACAAAGATCTGCATTCTCATTGAACACAGTAGGAACACTCAGCATTCAGGGCCTTTGCCTTGTACCAGCTAGCCCGTCATCAACCACCACCATTGCTGTAACTCCTTCACACATGTTTGGTGCCTTATACTGTTCTTTCTCAACATCACCAGCTACTTCTACCACTGTGTATACTTCTGTGCAGGTGTTGGTTCAAGTGGAGATGTTGACAATTGGATATACACTATGTTAAGAAAGAGTACATTGATTCTGTGCACTTTGGAATTCACTGTAATAAAATAGAATGTGCGCTGACATGGTGGTTTATTCCTGATGAAGGTTAGAGTCATATAATAAAGGGTGCCCTTATATGGTGCTAATGTCTTCACTGATTGGCATTCTCATGCAGGGGCAAAGAGGGCTGTTGTGTTGTCATGTGGTTGGATGGGTAGTAGTATGAGGGAATGTCCCTTTACAGGCAAGGAGAGTCAAAGGTGGTAATGATGTGGTGTTAAAAGTAGACTTTGTCCCACAAAAGAGAAGACTTCAGTGATGAGATATGCTGTGACGCCTCTAGCAGTAAGTGCTGCCTGTATCTACTTTGTTGCTGGTCCTCCATGATAATGCATAATGCATGACAACGTATGAACGGACACCGCGCAACAATCGCCAGGCAGGATTGTTACCTTCCAGTTGGGGAACACTTCAGCAGTCAAGGACATTCAGCCTCGGATCTGCGGGTAAGCGTTCTCCAAGGCGGCCTTCGAGACACACGACAACGCAAAATCATCGAGCAGAAACTGATAGCCAAGTTCCGCACCCATGAGGACGGCCTCAACCGGGATCTTGGGTTCATGTCACGCTACATAACGTAGAGTCATCCAGACTCGAGTCGTCGTTGGCTTGTTCACAGATGTGATTTCCAGTAAAAAAAAGTAAAAAGTTTAAAGTTTATGGTTTTCCATACAGACTGCAGCGTTTGACACATTAGACCCCCTGTGACCCCACCTCATTGTCTTAGTTGTATTTTGCCATGTCTTTGATATAATGTCTTCCTGACTGAGCTGATTGTCTCTCTGCCAAGGTGTGATAAAAGGCAATCAGAAAGATTAACTGTAGTCGTCTGACATTGTACGCTGCACAGGCATTGTTCTCTGTCTATATATGCTTCGCCGATTTGTATTCTTCACTTCACCTGACGAAGGAGCAGCAGCTCCGAAAGCTTGTGATTTCAAATAAAACTGTTGGACTATAACCTAGTGTTGTGCGACTTCTCACTTTAATGCATACGAGAGTATTGCACTGGAGATAGTCATACCTGCTCCCGAGAAGCCTGACTGTGGGAAAGGTGCTGGTGGTCTGATTCTCTGTGAAACAGTCAGAAGCAAGTGCAGGTGCCTGCAGACAGAATGCTACTTTAAAAAGTGTTTCCTACTTTCAGAAATCTGCATCCAGATCCTTCTCTCTCAGGAACTCTTCACTTGCGCCAGTATCAGTTGACTCTGGCAACTGCTGCGCCTCATATGCCCAGCTGTAACCTAGCCCGAGTGCAACAGCAGGGTAAAACCAGGAAAGCCACATCTACAACACCACTAACTGATGGGCAACCCAGCGGGCTCATCACAAAATGACTCTAGAAGCACGAGGAAACTCAGGAGAAGCCTTTTAAAAGTGCACAAGAAGCAGAAACAGCTTCCAAGTGAGTTTCCTCACTGGAAAAATTCCCTACGCCATCCCAGCGCTGCTAATGCACTGAGAACGGTGAGGAACTTCCCCCCCCCCAATATCTCTAGACTCTTCTGTGTCGGGAATCCTCACTTCCACCAGTATAAGCTGATGCTGGCACCTGCTGCATTTCTCAGACTCAGTTGACCAGAGTGCAATAGCAGGAGACTCACAGCTGATAGGCCACTGGCTTTCACTTTGACATATACAAATGAGGTCAGTGGGGACGCAATGGGTGGATCATAGGGAGGCTCAGATGGCAGGAGGGAACTGAGGGGAGTGTTGTGAAGGTCTGCAAGTGACAGAAATGGCTTCCACCTTAATTTCCTCGCTGAAAAGAATTTCCTGTGCCATTTATATACTGTTAATACGCTGAAAACAGCGAGGAAAATCACCACCCCATTGTTCTAATGCAACAAAATGAACAAATAGGAAGCTGAATCAAATCAGCTCTTAGTGCTACTGTAGGAGAAAAAATTGTGGCGCATTATTTGTAATTGGTCACTCTAAAAACTACTTCTACATTAAGGCATCATTATTATATTCCAGTGAAGCGTGAACATTTTTTCTGTGGAAAAACAGAAGAAGGTCCATGACACATAGGATTTATGATGTGAAAATATTTTGTTTTATGCAGTAAGGTAAAAAGAGAGCTTCTGACTCTGTGCCAAAATATATCCATGGATTTGCACACAGTTTCCATTCAATCCTAATGCTACTTTATTACTAAATGTAATCAATTATAGTCCAGTTTTTGAAGAGTGCTCTGAAAGGACGTATAGACTGGTCTGCACCTCCGTTCAGTCCGTAAAGGTGACCCCGAGCTTCCGGTCGCCTGTCACTTTAATTCCCTGCTCCACTCCCACTCTGACCTCTCTATCCTTGGCATCTTACACTGTTCCAATGAAGCTCAACGTAAGCTCGGGGAACAGCACCTCATCTTTCGATTAGGCACTTTACAACCTTCTAGACTCAACATCGAGTTCAACAATTTCAGACCATAACCTCTGCTCCTATCATTTTTTTTCTCTCTCTCACATGGCAGCTGTCAATCATTCTGCCATTGCCATTTACACTTCATCTAAAGTCATCTTTTGTTTCTTAACTTGTCCCATTACCATCTCCTTTTGCCTTGCACCATCATCCCTTTTGTCTTTTAATCTCTCCTGCCTTCCATCCTATCACAGACTTTCCCTTTTGTTCTTTCCTCCCCTCCCCCCTTTCCCTGCCCCGACACTTGCTTAAAAACCTGTTCCATCTCCAACTTTTTCCAGTTCTGATGAAGGGTCATCGACCTGAAATGTTAACTCTGTTTCTCTGTCCACAGATGCTGCCTGATCTGCTGAATATTTCCAGCATTTTCTGTTTTTATTTCAGATTTCCAGCATCCGCAGTATTTTGCTTTTGTATAGACTGGTCACAATCACTGTGTAGCCAAGGCAACCATTCTTGCTTCTGCTATCGATTGGTAGATTATCTCAAGAAGTACTTATAGTCATAGAGTCATAGAGTTATACAGCACAGAAAGAGGCCCTTCGGCCCATCGTGTCCGCACCGGCCATCAAGCCCTATCTATTCTAATCCCATTTTCCAGCACTTGGTCCGTAGCCTTGTAGGCTATGGCGTTTCAAGTGCTCATCTAAATGCTTCTTGAATTTTGTGAGGGTTCCTGCCTCTACCACCCTTTCAGGCAATGAGTTCCAGATTCCAACCACCCTCTGGGTGAAAATGTTTTTCCTCAAATCCCTTCTAAACCTCCTGACCCTTACCTTGAAACTATGCCCCCTGGTTACTGACCCCTCTACTAAGGGGAAAAGTTCCTTTCTATCTATCCTATCTATGCCCCTCATAATTTTGTACAACTCAATCAGGTCCCCCCTCAGCCTTCTCTGCTCTAAGGAAAACAACCCCAGCCTGTCCAGTCTCTCCTCATAGCTGAAGCGCTCCAGCCCAGGTAACATCCTGGTGAATCTCCTCTGCACCCTCTCCAATGCAATCACATCCTTCCTATAGTGTGGCAACCAGAACTGCACACAGTATTCCAGCTGTGGCCTAACTAACGTTTTGTACAGCTCCATCATAACCTCCCTGCTCTTATAGTCTATGCCTCGGCTAATGAGTAAAAGTCTCCTACGCGCTCTCATCCCACGTACTCCCCGCGTAGGAGACTTTTACTGACTCCCAAAGATACACAAAGCCAACACACCCGGACGTCCTATCGTATCAGGCAACGGAACCCTGTGTGAGAACCTCTCTGGGTACGTCGAGGGCATCCTGAAACCCATCGTACAGGGAACCCTCAGCTTCTGTCGCAACACTACAGACTTCTTGCAGAAACTCAGCACCCATGGACCAGTTGAACCAGGAACACTCCTCGCCACGATGGACGTATCGGCAGTCTACACCAATATCCCCCACGATGACAGCATCGCTGCGACAGCCTCAGTACTCAACACCAACAGCCAATCTCCAGACGCCATCCTACAACTCATCCGCTTCATCCTTGACCACAATGTCTTCACCTTCGACAACCAGTTTTTTACCCAAACACACGGAACAGCCATGGGGACCAAATTCGCACCCCAATACGCCAACATCTTCATGCACAAGTTCGAGCAAGACTTCTTCGCTGCACAGGACCTCCAAACAACGCTGTACACCAGATACATCGACGACATCTTCTCCCTTTGGACCCACGCCGAAGGATCACTGAAAGGACTACACGATAGCATCAACAGGTTCCATCCCACCATCAAACTCACCATGGACTACTCCTCAGAATCGGTTTCATTCTTGGACACACGAATCTCCATCAAAGACGGACGCCTCAGCACTTCACTCTACCGCAAGCCCACGGACAACCTCACGATGCTCCACTTCTCCAGCTTCCACCCTAACCACGTTAAAGAAGCCATCCCCTATGGACAAGCCCCAGGAATACACAGGATCTGCTCAGACGAGGAGGAACGCGATGGACACCTACGGACACTGAAAGACGCCCTCGTAAGAACAGGATATGACGCTCGACTCGTCGATCGACAGTTCCGACGGGCCACAGCGAAAAACCGCATAGACCTCCTCAGAAGGCGAACACGGGACACAACGAACAGAGTACCCTACGTCGTCCAGTACTTCCCTGGAGCGGAGAAACTACGCCATGTTCTTCACAACCTTCAACATGTCATCGATGACGACGAACACCTTGCTAAGACCATCCCCACACCTCCACTACTCGCCTTCAAGCAGCCGCCTAACCTCAAAAGTACCATCATCCGCAGAAAATTACCCAGCTGTCAGGAGAACAGCGACCACGACACCACACAACCCTGCCACGGCAACCTCTGCAAGACATGCCAGATCATGAACACAGATACCGTCATCACACGTGAGGACACTACCCACCAGGTACATGGAACATACTCATGTGACTCGGCCAACGTTGTCTACCTGATACGTTGCAGGAAAGGATGCCCCAGAGCATGGTACATCGGCGAGACCATGCAGACACCGAGACAACGTATGAACGGACGTCGCGCAATAATCGCCAGGCAGGATAGTTGCCTCCCAGTCGGGGAACACTTCAGCAGTCAAGGGCATTCAGCCTCGGATCTGCGGGTTAGCGTTCTCCAAGGCGGCCTTCGAGACACACGACAACACAAAATCATCGAGCAGAAACTGATAGCCAAGTTCCACACTCATGAGGACGGCCTCAATAGGGATATCGGGTTCATGTCATGCTACAGAACGTGACTTGACATCGTTGTCTGTCTTTCCAGTTTTTAAAAAACAAACACAAAAAAACAAACCCAAAAAACAAACCCCAAAAAGGACGGAGAGAGAGGAAGGGATATGGAGAGAGATCTGCTGCAGACAGCAGGATTTGACACGTTGGACCCCCTGGGACACATCTCATTGTCTTGGCTGTGCTCTTGGTGTGTCTTTGATGTAAGGAAAGATTGTATCTCTGTAGTATCTGTGTTTATATTCTGTGAACTTTTGTAGATTCACTCAGTGTAACTTTACCTGAAGAAGGGGCAGGATAGCTCCGAAAGCTTGTAATTTTAAATAAATCTGTTGGACTATAACCTGGTGTTGTGTGACTTCTCATTTTCGGCTAATGAAGGCAAGTATCCCATATGACTTTTTAACCACCTTATCTACCTGTCCTGCTGCCTTCAGGGATTTATGTACATGCACACCAAGGTCCCTCTGATCCTCTGTCCTTCCTAGGGTCCTACCATTCATTGTGTATTCCCTTGCCTTGTTAGTCCTCCCAAAATGCATCACCTCACACTTTGCAGGTTTCAATTCCATTTGCCACTGTTCTGCCCATCTGACCAACACGTCTATATCGTCCTGTAGCCTGAGGCTTCCCTCCTCGCTATTTACCACTCCACCAATTTTCGTGTCATCTGCGAACTTACTGATCATACCTCCTGCATTCATATCTAAATCATTAATGTACACAACAAACAGCAAGGGACCCAGCACCGATCCCTGCGGTACACCACTGGACACAGGCTTCCAGTCACAAAAACAACCTTCGACCATCACCCTCTGCCTCCTGCCACTAAGCCAATTTTGGATCCAATGTGCCAAATTGCCCTGGATCCCATGGGCTCTTACCTTCTTGACCAGTCTCCCATGCGGGACTTTGTCAAAAGCCTTACTGAAGTCCATGTAGACTACATCAACTGCACTACCCTCATCCACACACCTAGTCACCCCCTCGAAAAAGTCAATCAAATTGGTTAGACATGATCTCCCCCTGACAAAGCCTTGCTGACTATCCTTGATTAGTCCTTGCCTCTCCAAGTGGAGACTAATTCTGTCCCTCAGAATTTTTTCCAATAATTTCCCTACCACTGATGTTGGCCTATAATTCCCTGGTTTATCCCTACTACTCTTCTTGAATAATGGTACAACGTTAGCTGTCCTCCAGTCCTCTGGCACCTCCCCTGTAGCCAGAGAGGTTCTGAAAATTTGTGTCAGAGCCCCTGCAATCTCCTTCCTTGCCTCACACAGCAGCCTGGGATACATCTCATCTGGGCCTGGAGATTTATCCACTTTTAAGCCCAATAAAACCGCTAGTACCTCCTCCCTCTCAATACTAATTTGTTCAAGTATATCACAATCCCCCTGCCTGATTTCTATGCCTACATCGTCCTTCTCCATAGTGAACACAGATGCAAAATATTCATTTAAAACCTCACCTACATCTTCCGGCTCTACACACAGATTGCCACTTTGGTCCCTAATGGGCCCTACTCTTTCCCTGGTTATCCTCTTGCCCTTAATATACTTATAAAACACCTTGGGATTTTCCTTTATTTTGCCCGCCAGTGTTTTTTCATGCCCCCTCTTTGCTCTCCTAATTTCTTTTTTAAGTACCCCCCTGCACTTTCTATACTCCTCTAGGGCTTCCACTGTTTTTAGTCCTTTGTATCTGCCAAAAGCCTCCCTTTTTTTCCGAATCCATTCTTGTATATCCCCTGACATCCAGGGTTCCCTGGACTTGTTGGACCCACCCTTGACCTTTACGGGAACATGTTGGCGCTGTACTCTCTCTATTTCCTTTCTGAATGACTCCCACTGCTCTGATGTGGATTTTCCCTACAAGTAGCTGATCCCAGTCCACTTTGGCCAGATCCTGCCTTATCATGTTAAAATCGGCCTTCCCCCAATTTAGAACCTTTATTTCCGGTCCATCTTTGTCCTTTTCCATGACTACCTTAAATCTCACCGAATTATGGTCACTGTCACTAAAATGCTCTCCTACTGACACTTCTACCACTTGCCCGACTACATTCCCTAGAATTAGGTCCAGTACCGTCCCCTCTCTTGTAGGACGTTCTACATGCTGGCTCAAAAAGCTCTCCTGGATGCACTTTAAGAATTCCGCACCCTCTAAGCCTTTTACACTCTGACTATCCCAGTTAATATTGGGGAAGTTGAAATCCCCTACTATTATTACCCTATTATTTCTACACTTCTCTGAGATTTACCTACATATCTGTTCCTCTATCTCCCCCTGACTGTTTGGGGGCCTATAATACACTCCCAGCAAAGTGCTTGCCCCATTTTGTTTTTAAGTTCTACCCATTAGAGGAACCTGCTAAGATATCATCCCTCCTTACTGCAGTAATTGACTCCTTGATTAATATTGCGACACCCCCTCCTCTTTTACACCCCCCCCCTCTGTCTCGCCTGAAGATTCTATACCCCGGAATATTGAGCTGCCAGTCCTGCCCCTCCCTCAACCATGTCTCTATGATAGCAGCAATATCATACTCCTATGTGTTCATCAACACCTTCAATTCATCTGCCTTACTCGCAAGACTCCTTGCATTAAAATAAATGCCATCCAGCCTTACCATACTCCCTTGTGCCATTACATATTTGCTCTGCCTTCCAGACTGACTTGTTTTTTCCTCTATATTTGGCTGTGCATCACCCCCTACTATTGCTCCACTCCGTATCCCATCCCCCTGCCAAGTTAGTTTAAACCCCCCCCAACAGCACTAGCAAACCTCCCCGCAAGGATGTTGGTCCTGTTCCGGTTCAGGTGCAACCCGTCCGACTTGTACAGGTCCCACCTTCCCCAGAAGCAGACCCAGTGATCCAGGAAACTAAAGCCCTCCCATCCCTTATGGGAAGAACTGCTTACAAATTCAATCATCACGCACCTTTTGTTTTAATCAAATTTAATCAAATTCAATTAAATAGATCTGGAATAAATAGCTAGTATCAGTAATGGTGACCATGAAACGATCGGATTGTCGTAAAAACCCATCTGGTTCACTAATGTCCTTTAGGGAAGAAAATCTGCCGTCCTTACCTGGTCTGGCCTATATGTGACTCCAGACCCACAGCAATGTGGTTGTCTCTTAACTGCCCTCTGAAATGGCCTAGCAAGCCACTCAGTTGTGACTAACCGCTACGAAAAACAATAAAAAGAATGAAACCGGACGGACCACCCGGCATCGACTTCGGCACTGGCTATGGACGTGGCAATGGTACACCCAGCCCAGTCGACCCTGCAAAGTCCTCCTCACTAACATCTGGGGACTTGTGCCAAAATTGGGAGAGCTGTCCCACAGACTAGACAAGCAACAGCTTGACATAGTCATACTCACAGAATCATACCTTTCAGCCAATGTCCCAACCTCCTCCATCACCATCCCTGGGTATGTCCTGTCCCACTGGCAGGACACACCCACCAGGGGTGGTGGCGCAGTGGTATACATTCGGGAAGGAGTGGCTCTGGGAGTCCTCAACATTGACTCCGGACCTTATGAAGTCTCATGGCTTCAGGTCAAGCATGGGCAAGGAAACCTCCTGCTGATTACCTCCTACCGCCCTCCCTCAGCTGATGAATCAGTACTCCTCCATGTTGAACACCACTTGGAAGAAGCACTGAGAGTAGCAAGGGCACAGAATGTACTCTGGGTGGGGGACTTCAATGTCCATCACCAAGAGTGGCTCGGTAGCACCACTACTGACCGAGCTGGCCTAGTCCTGAAGGACATAACTGCCAGTCTAGGCCTGCGACAGGTGGTGAGAGAACCAACACGAGGGAAAAGCCTACTTGATCTCGTCCTCACCAATCTACCTGTCGCAGAGGCACCTGTCCATGACAGTATTGGTAGCAGTGACCACCGCACAGTCATTGTGGAGACAAAGTCCCGTCTTCACACTGAGGACATCCTTCATCGTGTTGTGTGGCACTACCACTGTGCTAAATGGGATAGATTCAGAACATATCTAGCAGCTCAAAACTGGGCATCTATGAGGTGCTGTGGGCCATCAGCAGCAGCAGAATTGTATTCCACCACAATCTGTAACCTTATGGCCTGGCATATCCCTCACTCTACCATTACCATCAAGCCAGGGGACCAACCCTGGTTCAATAAGGAGTGCAGAAGAGCATACCAGGAGCAGCACCAGGCGTACCTAAAACCTGGGGAAGCTGCAACACAGGACTACATGCATGCTGAAAAGCGGAAGCAGCATGCTATAGACAGGGCTAAGCGATCCCACAATCAATGGATCAGATCAAAGCTCTGCAGTCCTGCCACATCCAGTCGTGAATGGTGGTTGACCATTAAATAACTAACGGGAGGAGGAGGCTCCAAGAATATCCACATCCTCAATGATGGTGGAGCCCAGCATGTGAGTGCAAAAGACAAGACTGAAGCGTTTGCAACCATCTTCAGCCAGAAGTGCTGAGTGGATGATCCATATTGGCCTACTCCTGAGGTCCCGACCATCACAGAAGCCAGTCTTCAGCCAATTCGATTCATTTCACGTGATATCAAGAAACGGCTGAGCGCACTGGATACAGCAAAGGCTATGGGCCCCGACAACATCCCGGCTATCGTGCTGAAGACTTATGCTCCAGAACTAGCTGCACCTCTAGCCAAGCTGTTCCAGTACAGCTACAACACTGGCATCTATCCGACAATGTGGAAAACTGCCCAGGTATGTCCTGTCCACAAAAAGCATGACAAAGTCAACCCAGCCAATTACCGCCTCATCAGTCTACTCTCAATCATCAGCAAAGTGATGGAAGGTGTCATCGACAGTGCTATCAAGTGGCACTTACTCACCAATAACCTTCTCACTGATGCCCAGTTTGGGTTCCGCCAAGACCACTCGGCTCCCGACCTTATTATAGTCTTGGTCCAAACATGGACAAAGGAGCTGAATTCCAGAGGTGAGGTGAGAGTGACTGCCCTTGACATCAAGGCAGCATTTGACCGAGTGTGGCATCAAGGAGCCCTAATAAAACTGAAGTCAATAGAAATCAGGGGGAAAACGCTCCACTGGCTGGAGTCATACCTAGCACAAAGGAAGATGGTTGTGATGGTTGAAGGTCAATCATCACAGCCCCAGGATATCGCTGCAGGAGTTCCTCAGGGCTGTGTACTAGGCCCAACCATCTTCAGCTGCTTCATCAATGACCTTCCCTCCAACATAAGGTCAGAAATGGGGATGTTCGCTGATGACTGCACAGTATTCAGGGCCATTCACAACTCTTCAGATGGTGAAGCAGTCCATGCCCGCTTGCAACAAGACCTGGACGACATTCAGGCTTGGGCTGATAAGTGGCAGGTAACATTCGCGCCACAGAAGTGCCAAGCAATGACTATCTCCAACAACCGAGAGTCTAACCACCTCTGCTTGACATTCAATGGCATTACCATCGCGGAACCCCCCACCATCAACATCCTGGGGGTCACCATTGACCAGAAACTTAACTGGACCAGCCACATAAATACAGTGACAACAAGAGCAGGTTAGAGGCTGGGTATTCTGCGGCGAGTGTCTGACCTCCTGACTCCCCAAAGCCTTTCCACCATCACCAAGGCACAAGTAAGGAGTGTGATGGAATACTCTCCACTTGCCTGGATGAGTGCAGCTCCAACACCACTCAAGAAGCTCGACACCATCTTGGACAAAGCAGCCCGCTTGATTGGCACCCCATCCACCAGCTTAAATATTCACTCTCTCCACCACCGGCGCACCGTAGCTGCAGTGTGTACCATCTACAAGATGCACTGCAGCAACTCGCCAAGGCTTCTTCGGCATCACCTTCCAAACCCGCGACCTCTTCCACCTAGAAGGACAAGGGCAGCAGGCGCATGGGAACACCACCACCTCCAAGTTCCCCTCCAAGTCACACACCATCCTGGCTTAGAAGTATATCGCCGATCCTTCATCGTCGCTGGGTCAAAATCCTGGAATTCCCTCCCTAACAGTACTGTGGGAGTACCTTCACCAAACGGACTGCAGGGGTTCACGAAGGCTCACCACCACCTTCTCAAAGGCAATTAGGGATGGGCAATAAATGCTGGCCTTGCCAGCTCTGCCCACATCCCATAAACGAATTAAAAAAAAAATCAAAATAAATTAAGCATAGTTTCTATATTTCTGGCCAATTTTATTTGAAAGCATTTGTGGTTTCTACAATATTTCTATTTTCAAATATATCCATTCATGACATTTATGTGGTATTTGTGCTTCCATGCAATTGGAATCTGGAAATAATGCTGTGTGATGTATGTATGCTTAACACAATTAAAATAATTGGATTAGCACCTCTGTTAAAATCGTGGACAAAATATTTGATATGAACATATGACGTCTTCTTATGCACTATGTAAGTTCCAGATAAAAACCTGAGCAAAAACATTGGTCACAAAAATCTGTGGGTGCACAATCCCAGCAGTTATGTCAGACTCATACCCATTGCAGACCCCTTCCGCTGAGGCAACTGAAGTGTGAGCGATAAAGGGGACATCCTGCAGCAGTAGGTCTTTAGAGTGGCATCTCCCACCAAAGACCCCAGAAACACAAGCGTAAGTAGACTGACTCAGGGGACAGTGGAGGACTGCTGCCCCCAGAAAGTGGTAGTTGGTGTATTCTGCAGCCCCCTGGGTCAGGAAACCAATTAAAACATTACATAATTCAAAAAAAAAATTCTCATGATCTTTGGGAGCCCAAGCCCAAGCCTCATGCCACTCAATATTTTGGCTTCTAACCATAGGTGGCAGATGGAGTTCTATGTAGAGAAATGTGAAGTAGTAGATTTTGGAAGCAAGAATAGGGAAAGGAAATGTACCTTAAATAGTAAGATTTTAAATGGAGCAGGCAAGCCGAGGAATGTAGTTGTGCACTTACATAGGTCATTAAAAGTGGCGATGTAAGTACATTAAAGCCAATCAGAATGTTTGGTTTTGTATCTAAAGACATATAACACAATAGCAAGGAAGTAATTTTGAACTTGTACAAGACTTTAGTTGGGCTGCAGTTGCTATGCAGTTTTGGACACTTAATTATAGGAAGAATGTAAAAGCAATGGAAGTGGTGTAGCATAGGTTCAGTAGATGTTATCAAGGATGAAAAGTAACAGTTATGAAAACAACCTTGAAAACTTCAAAATAAAAACAGAAAATATTGGAAATACTCAGCAGGTCAGGCAGCATCTATGGAGAGAGAAGCAAAGTTAATGTTTCAGGTCGATGACCTTTCGTCAGAACTGAAACCTTAACTCTGTTTCTTCCATACAGTGGTCCTCCATATTATTAAAAGTTACGATAAGGTAATATAATAGTTTATTTCTACTGGTCAGCAAGCTCGTAACAAGAGGGCACACATTCAAGGTAATCACAAAAACAATTAGAGGGAAGGCCAGAACATTCTTGTTGTGCACAAGGTGGTTACAATGTGGAATTGTCTGCTACAAACTGTTATTGAAGCAGAGTTGGTAAATTATTTTAAAAGGGAATTAGTTGCTTGACAAAGAGGATTTTGGAAGAGTATGAGGAACGAGCAGAAGAGTGGGATTAGACTAGGCTGCTCATGAAAAACACTAGCACAGTTTTGACGTGTCAAATGGACTGTTCCTGTGCTGAAACCTTCTATGAAACTGATGAAAGTTGTCTGCAATTGCAATACAAGAGCAAATTTTGAAGAGCCAAACAATTTCTACCAAATGACTACCAAATGTATCTAGGGCGGCCTCATGAGGATGTGAAACTACTTGGAATACAGGCTGAAGCATTCCAAGAATAACATTATGCAGCCAGCTAAATTCACGGGTCAGTGAATACACGAGCAACATTTTTTATCTACATGAAGAGTTCCAAGTGGATCTAGGAATAACAGAGAACCTCTACTAGGATCCATGAATTACCTGAAACAGTCAGATTAATGGTTGCCCTCACCTTCTATGTCACCAGTACCTTTCAATCACCAAAATGTGACAAAACTGGCATACGTCAGCCCTCCAAGTCAAAATATACAAGTCTTCTTATGCATCCCTAAACATGGTCAGGCTTATTTTTAATTCACAATAATCACACCCAATTCCTTTTTTAAAAATCTGTTAATAATCATCCTTTCATTATGTGCATATATTTCTTTTTTGCTCTGTGTATTTTTTACGTTGAAAGAAGAAACATTTATATAGCACCTTTCATGACCTAAGGATGTCTTAAAGTGCTTCACAATGAATGAATTACTCTTGAAGTGGTGTCACTATTGTCACGAAAGCAAATGTGGTCACCAATTTGCACACCGCAAGTTTCCACAAACAACAATGAGATAATGTTAATGTATTTTGATGGCATTGGTTGAAGAATAAATGTTGGCCAGGACACTGGAAGAACTCTTGGCTGTTCTTTGAGTAGTGCGAAGGGATCTTTTACTTACACCTGAGAGGCAGATGGGGCCTCGGTAAAACACCTGATACGAAAGACGGCACCTTCAACATTGCAGCACTCTCTCAGTACTGCACTGAAGTGTAAACCTAGATTATGTATTCAAGTCTCTGGAATGAGGTTCAAACCCATGACTCTTTGACTCAGAGGCAAGAGTTCTACTCTCGAGCCAAGGCTGAAATATTATATGTATTAGTATCTTTCAACCCTTCCTACCCCAGTCATTTAATTCAGGCCAATTCCGCCTATCAACCATTTGTTTTCTTGTTGCCTGGCTACACAGCTTGGGCTCATCAATAAATGTTATAATATTATTTAAGGTTGCCAACTCTGGTTGGATGGATTCCTGGAGGCTTCCTCACATGACCTCTGGCTTCCAGCCAGTCAAACAGCCTGTTTTTCCCATCGCCAACATTTTTATAATTATGAAACTAAAGTGTTCAAAATGAAAAAAATGCACATTTGTTTTCATGCCCCTGTGATTTTTCTCCTGGGTGCTTGCAGCAGTGTCCATGAGATTAATCTTTAATTCCTGGAGACTCCACGACAGCCCTGGAGGGTTGGAAACCCTAATATTGTTAGAAAAATCCTTTGTTCATCATTTATATCTGAGCAGCTGGGGACCCAGAACAAATCCCTGCAGAACTCCACCGTTACTGCCCTCCAGCCGCAGTTTTTCTCTGTTTATTATCGCCTTCTGCTTTCTATTGCTAAACCAGTTAGGACTGCCTATTTGAAAAGAAGAACTTGCATTTATAGAGCGCCTTTCATGACCACAGGATGTCCTAAAATGCTTTACAGCCATTAATTACTTTTTTAAGTGTAGTCACTCTTGTAATGCTAGAGACGCTGCAGCCTATATTTGTGCACAGCAAGGTCCCACAAACAGCAATGAAGTAAATGACTGGATCTTTTGTTTTAGGTTTTGGTTGAGGGATAACTATTGGCCTGGACACCAGGAGAACTCCTCTGCTCGTCTTCAAATAGTGCCATGGGATCTTTTACGACCACCTGAAAGGGCAGGCGGGGCCTCGGTTTAACAGTTGATACAACAATGTCAGATTGGATGTTCGAGTCTCTGGAATGGGGTTAGTTAATTGGTGGATTTGCATCATTAGCCCCATTTACACATTCTGTGATTAGTTTCCTTAATGCTTTTCTTTTGAAGCAATTCCATAGGAATTCCTGAAAAAAGCAGACCTTAAAAGAAAACTTTGGAACACCTAGGCCTCACATGCATTGATATGTCAAAACTACATTAAAGGATATTAAATAGGCTCAATAAGCTCTGTTGTATGATTTAATGTACACAATGATGCAATGGTTCTTTGTCACGGCCATTTTAGGATCAAAATTGTTATGTTTTTAAAAATAGGGTAGAACTATGTGAGAAGAAAGTAATATGTTAAACAAAACACTGAGTGGGCTCTAATGGCTTGGCCACTTGCTCCTCTGAGGCTAGCAGTGAAAAGGTCTACTCTTTGAGTACTGAATTCACTGTGAAATTTGAAACACATGGTTGTATTTTGCATCATGTGAGAGCAATAAGAATGACATTCTCTAAAACTATGATGTTGAAAATAACAAAAAAAATCAGAAAAGTCATCATCCCATAAAATTTGAATTTTTGGCACAATTTCTTAAAAAATAATCCACATTTTATAAATAATTCAAGGCAAAAATTTTTGAACTATTTTATCCTAATCAGTTCAAACTGCACTAACATCTAAGCTTAAAGATTAAAAATTTGCATTACAGTATCCATAATGCATGGAACTACCAATTGTACATTATTTCATCTTCAATATTTTATTGCCAGTAAAGGCTTGTTAATACTTCCCCTTCCCCCATGTCTCCTTAGCTTTATCTGCATGGCTTTATTATTTAGAAAGTCATTAAACAAGCTATTTCACGCAAATTGCCCCTTAAATTCCTAAACAGTTCAGCCCATGATTGCAACAACTGAAGCATAAACTGTATAATCATAGTCACACAATCAGTCCTTGATTTTATGCACATCTTTCTTATAACCATAAGGTCTAAAACATGGTGAGTTTAGCAGCATTTCCACAAAATATAGGAACGTTTCATAATATTCCTATAGAAAAGGAAATATAAAACAAAATTTACAAGATGTTAATTCTGAACAAGTTGATGATTTTGACACATGCAGTGCACATTTTCCACAGCTTTAGAAAGCTTATTTAGCTATCAGATTCTGCATTTATATTAGGTTGCTGTTTCAGCTGTGGCTCAGTGGGTAGCACACTCGCCTCTGAGTCTGAAGGTTGTGGGTTCAAGTCCCACTCCAGGGACTTGAGCACATAAAGCTAGACTGACACTCCAGTGCAGTGCTGAGGGAGGTGCCGTCTGTTCGGATGAGATGTTAAACCGAGCCCCCGCCTGCTTTCTCAGGTGGACGTAAAAAATCCTCAAGGCATTATTTCAAAGAAGAGCAGGGGAGTTATCACCAGTGTCCTGAGCCCTCAACCAACATAACAAAAACAGATTATCTGGTCATTATCACATTGCTGTTTGTGGGACCTTGCTGTGTGCAAATTGGCTGCCGCATTTCCCACATTACAACAGTGACTCCACTTCATTGGTTGTAAAGTGCTTTGAGATGTCTGGTTGTCATGAAAGGTGCTATATAAATGCAAGTCTTTCTTTCTTTCACCTAAAAGAAATGCAGTTAGATATTGGTTTGGAGGAATGTCACCCATTGTTTGCAGCATCTCTGGGACACCTTCATTCTCATGTTAACAAAGTTGTGCATGTTTTCGTGGGTAGACTGGCAACAAAAAAAACTGAGAAGCTGAAAAAGATGGAGAGAAAAAACTGTTCAAAGGTCCCGTGGAAGGAAATCTTGACAATCTCGGTAAATTTCTAAGAGACATTACTAAGACAAATTAAAATAGGGATTTTGTTTCTGGTTCCACCAGTTGAATAAAAACATTTTCTAATTTGACACTAATTGAATCATGTTTGTGTAGATGAGTGAACATGTTAGAGAGAGACAAACTACTTTACTATTGCAAAACTTGAAACAGTTCTGATTTGAGGAAACGTGCATTTGTTTTTCAACATTTTACCAGAAAATTAGGCACTTATGTAGGCTTAACCTCAGATTGATTGGATGTACTTGTCCCTCTTTTATAAAAGCATCTTAAATTTGAAAGTCATTTAGTGAGCAGTACTAACTTTTACCATTAAATTACGTATCAGTACAACACAGTGGAGTACATAGTTAAACCTGAGTCATATAACAATGAAAGTAAGCTTTGTACACTTCGTAACATATTTAGTGCAGCCGACTGAAAGGAAATTGAAATATAGTGAAGGTCTGATTATCATGATGAAATGCCAGTTGACAGTCCTTCTGGTTATAGTGAAATTACTACCCAATTATAACTGAGCATCCACCTTCCAGTGTTCATCCAATAAACAGCATAATAACCGATCCGCTTGGTTATAATTCTGAAGCATCCATTCCAATTCAGTGACAATAAACAGCCATTCTCAGGACTATAATCCATTTTGTACATGGTTGGTTTTACCTCAGAAATCTCGACCTGTAAAGGAAGGGGGTTTAGTGCACTCTTGCACTGCAGGGTCTTGGAGATGCTCTTCCAAAGAATGTTAAGAATGCAGCAATTCCAAGTTGAGCTGGGGTTGTTTGAAGTAACTGAAGTTAGAGTTACTGTTTTCTTGTTTTATCACCACTTAGCCAGATTCCCATAAACAAACTTTTTGTTTTTGGAAAATAAGATTTCGACCATTTAACAATTCCACTTTATACTGCAGCATCTTTTTAGCAGCAACACTACAAGACAGTTATAAATGAGGAAGACCACTCGGCTCATCTAAATTCATCCATCCATAGTGCTTTCCACAGTCCGTTTGGAATGTTACTTCCTCAGTTATGGGGCAAGTTCAGTGCCGCCAAAAATAGTTGACTTTCACACCACCACCTGAGCAGCCAAACCAGGACTGAAGAAGTGAAACATATTCCAGTAGAAGATATTCAGTGTGAGCAGGGTATGTGATGTTTGCTGTTAACGACCATTTGCTTCCATTCAGATTGGCGTCAAAGTGGGCCAACTTGTGAAGTACTGGCAGAGGTCAGGAAAGAGCACTAAAGGGTGTGCCAATTCTTCCCAACCCTTTCCCAGGTCAGGTAAAGGTCCATCTAACTCAAACTGCAGGGATTCTGTAGTAGCTCTGATTTCAAGACACAGGATACAGAAAGTCCCCCAGACCACCAACCGGTGTAGTAACATAAATTCTGTTCTCTGAGCTGGATCAACTTTCCCTCCTCCCATACCTACTAGAACATCAAGAGTAATCAATACTATTTTATAGCCTTTTAAAATCAATAGCATGTCAGTCTGCAGAAAGCACCAACCCAGGGGCTTTTCCACAAAAGCCCCAGACATCCTTTCACAATGGAGGTGGTGTTAGAATCAGTTTCCATTCACTATTCCATTTGATATGGTTTGCCTAACTCAGCTTCCACTACACTAATTATATGTAACTAATTTGGAGTGGTTTGGGTTGGAAAGTGCCCAACAGCTACGTCTATCAGCACCCAGTCAAAAGTGGGAAGACCCCTTGCTGAGTTGGTATATATTTATTTGTTGTTATTGATGGCTGTGTGGATTAAAAAGAAATTGGGCAGTGAATGATAGTTGCTAACCATTTGCGTTCTGTGCGACCGTCATCGATATCAGAGTATTGTTTGCACGCCAGTGTTTCCATTTAAAGTCATTCGACTAAAAATTTGGGGGCTTATCATGACCCGTTACTGGCAAAAAATGGCAAAAGAGCAGCTGCCGCCGCGCTTTCACCAGCTGGTGACGGGTCCCATGGCATCTTCCGTTTTCGACGTCCCGGTAGCGCTGCCAGTAAGTAATAGCGCCCTGCAAAAAATAATGGCGGAGTGGTGACGTCAGTCGGCGTGCAACGCCAACTTAACGTCACCACAGCCAACTTCGACCCTAGTGCTGGGCATAACTATGGCAGGGAAATCCAGCGTGCAAACAGACTAACAGAGGCGCTGTCAGCACCTCTTAAAGGGACACACACATCTTTCAGGTAAGTTTGCATTTAAACTTTTGGACTTTTTTTTTATTTTATTGAAGTAGTGGCTTGCTGCAATACATGTTAAAAGCTCTTTAGATGTGTAGAGAGTGCTGCTGGATACTTGCAAGGCTTCAGGTGGTAAAGGAAGGCCCCTGCGAAGACACAAAATGCTGGAAATACTCAGCAGGTCAGGCAACATCCATGGAGAGAGAAACAGAGTTCACGTCTCAGGTCGAGATGCTGCCTGACCAGCTGAGTATTTCCATCATTTTATGCTGTTATTTCAGATTTTCGGCATCCGCTCACAGAAGGAAGAGGAAGACACAGAAGAGGAGAAAGCCAAAGAGGAGGAATCCAAAGAGGAGGAAGCAGACGGAAGAATGCATCCCAGACAACCCCTTTCTGGCCGGGATATCGGGATGGAATCATCCACTTGCGGTACCAGTGACCACAACCCCAATTCCCCTTTCAACCATCGTCCCACACCTTACCTTCCCTCTGTTGCTGACCATCACAGTGACCTCTTGGCCATGATGCTGAAGTAAAAGCCACCACAAAGCAAACTTTCCAGTCCAACTTTATACATCTATCCATCCAATATATCAATAAATCAACTCATCACCGTTATGCATTCTCTTAGTGACTGTATTGTGTGTGTCTTTGCCTATCTTACTGATGTCATGCAGTGCTACCCCATTGGCTGCAGCATGGCTGGTGGAAGGCTGCTAACTTTCAGTGGGAGACACGGCAAATGGCCTTGCTGGTCGACCTTGAGGAGCTGGTGGCTGGGAGTGTCAAATCAATCTTCTTCTTCACTCTGTTCTCCCTCTTCCTGGCCAACCACTGGCTGGGCAGGCTGCATTGCTTGGGTGTGTGAAATGAGGAAGGCACAAGGCTGGAGTTGTGGTGAGGGGAGGGCGGGAAAGCAAGAGGTGTCGGGCCAGAAGGAAATAGCGCCTGAGGATATCAGCATCTTTTATCCTTTCAGCCCCGCCACTGGCCAAGGGCTCAGCCACGCTCCTGCCAAGAATGGCCAGCACCGTCTCCACCAAGGGGGTGAGGTGAGGCTAGGAATGGGAGATGTGCCTCGTGATTGGTACAGATTGTTGGTAGGTGAGTGTTTGGGGGCGGGGGGGAGTCGTGCATTGAGCAGTGTGTGAGGCTAGTGATGCAGTTGGAAGTAGACGGCTTTTGAAGATGCATTCACTGACCTTGACCAGTGGCCTGAGGTCATGAAGCTTCTTTGGGCACTTGAGCTACGTCGTGGGGGTGGCGCTGCTGGCAGTGACGGCCTGGGTGATGTGGTCCCACATCGTTCTTTCTGGAGGGTCTCCTGGCCCCTGTGGGTAGAGGGCCTGTCTTGCAGTGTTGACGCCCTGCACAAAGCTGGAGTGCTGCGTATGAGACCCTGGGTGCCCCTTCCCTGGCTTGCTGAGCCATTTGTATTAGTGCTGACACACTTTTCCCATTTTTTGAGGTTCGGAAGGGAATTCAACTTTAAGTGCTGAAGACTCCCATTAGGACTTCTTTTTAATGGTAATTTTTTTATTGAAAGGCAGTAAGGGCTGAAAGCTGCCTTTTTTCACTGCATTGTAATTTTTATTAGTTCTGAACACATTGCCCCTTTAATTCATAGCCCCTTTAATTGCCCACAATGCATTGTGAACGCCACAGCCTTGCTCCCAGAGGCTGTAAGAAGCTGCAACGCCAACTGTGGATGAGAACTTCGGGTCGGAGGCCTCCATTAACGCCACCAGGAGGGCGTTCCACAGTAAGTTAATGCTGCGCTACACTTCACCAAACCACAGCGCAAATTTTTGAACGGTAGTGCTGTGGCCACTTTCAGTGGCCGTTAACTCAGGTTGCCGGTGACACCGGCAATTCTCTTGGCATACACAAATTTTCCCCCCATTGTTTTTTGCCTCCAGCACCACGAGCTAAGTTCACCCTAGAATGCCCTGACAGTTATTTTTTTTGCATGCTTGGAAAAAGTATTTTAAGAAACGTCAGGGGTAATTTTGACTTTGAGCGATGGTGTAAAATGGGCGCTATCGATTCAGCCACCCGTTATACATCTCTTCTGACTTCAATGGAAATTAAAATCGAGAGAGATGTATAATGGGCCGCTGAATCGATAGCGCCTGTTTTACACCATCACTTAAAGTCAAAGTTACCCCCGTAAAGCGTACAATGTTAAAAATGGAGACACCATTTTGTGAGGTACAATCTGCTGTACAGGCAACGTCACATTGCTGATTTTGTATCCCAGTAGGAAACTGGCTTCACAGTAGTTGCGGATGTGATGAATTACTCAGAGTGCTCAGCTGGATGCTTAATATTGAGGTATATGGTGTTAAAGGTGCCACAGCAGGGGTACGAGGTGTACTGTTTTATTATAAGTTAATTAGGAACACAAAAGTATTTTTGTATTTGGCTATATGTCACCCAGCATGGTTCTGAGATATGTGAGTGACTTTTCAGGAATAGGCACTTCTCTCTGATTGCATAGTAAACTGCTGGGGCTCTCCTATGTGATGAATTCCTCCTCTGCGGGTGATGAGACTTGCTCGAGGATTCTATGGGCAGAGAAAGAAGAAAGAAAAAATTGAGGACTGAGATAATCCAGGGCGCACTCGCTGGACTTTGGTTGGTTTGAAAGTGCCTGGGACCAAGTCACTTGTCAACTCTGTTGTTTGGTGAATGTGTACTGCACGGGACCTATAGAAAGGGGGGGAATAATATACTGGGTAAAGGTAACTCATTCATCAACAGAATGCCCTCTTACACCTTGTTTTCTCTGGATGAAGTGTGGTAAAGCTGGTACCTGTGGTAATGTTGTGCAGTCTTACAGTGCTAATACTTCAACAAATCAAATTGCTGATCCATGAAATCACAGAGCTTTTTAAACTACAACTTACATAAAGTTTGGTGCCCCACCCCTGAATAAAATAATAATAAGTGATATTCATCAGTTGAAGGATATTTCTTTACACTGCACGCATCTGCAAAAATTGGAAACATGAATGGAGACCATAGTCTGCATTGGCAGAGCCATTCTTGTAAAGTGTAAACATGGTTGTAATCAACTACTTCATCTCTTTTTTCATTTCATAACAAGACTCCAGCGCATACAAGTTGTTTGACCCAGACTTTGTGCTGTGTTAGTGAAGAAACTCTGAACATTTCTTAACTGCTGGATCAATTTGCAGCTGGAGTTTTGTTGCCACGCTGATGCATGGATTAACATTAATAGTTGATATGCTTTACTTCTGCATGAGCTGCCAGCTAGATTGGAATAATGGACAGTCTCTTAACACTTTCTTACTGTTGCACGAATTGATATCCTGTGATGTTGCTCATGGACAATTAAAATAATAGGGGGGAAAATTCGGTTGCTTTGCGCTTCCCGTTAGAGGGCGCTAATGGGGCGCAAAGCAACTAGTGCCCGGGCGCGGCGATGTTTGCGCCGCTCACGAAATTGACCAGACATTTTGCGGGGGCGTTAAACACTACCGCCACGATCTCCTGCGCCCGCAGATCGTGACATCAGTCGAGCGTGCAACGCCCCAGTAGCGCCCCGACCGGATATTGAATGGTGCCCCCTGCCTTTCCGCCTGCCGCTAGCAACGACAGGTTGAGGGGAACATTTTGCAGTCGAGAAGGGACTGGGGGAGCGCTATTTAAAGGTGGCCGCTTCCTGCCTTTTTTTGTCGGCGATATTTTTCACCACGCATTCTGAGAGAGAGAGAGAGAGACTTCTGGAGAGATTCGACACTGTGTGAAGGAGTTTTGGGTACGGAGCAGCACTTTGCAGGTTCATTTTGATTTGACCTTCCTTGCATCGATTTAGAAGAGACTGTGGGGACTGCACTCTGAGCTCTTTCCTTGGTTCTCTCCATTGTTCTTTCCAGCTGGATTGATGTACAGGTCTCTCTAGGCCGAGATTCAAGGCTGCAATGAGCGGGGTGTGGATGGAGAGCAAGATCGACCCTCCCCTTTAAGAACTGGCCAGCGCCAGTGCATCTGTGTTCCATTGCTGACTGACATCACATGAGCTTCGCCAGCGCTCTGAGGTAGCACCTCGCTCCTCGGCATTAGCACCTTAAGAGAGGTGTGTAGCGCCTGATTTAGCGCTCCAATCACTTCCAGGGGCGATAGAAGCCAATTTTGCAGTCAGAGGCGATAATTAGCGCCAGGTGCTAAACTTTGCGCCCGGCCGATAATTGCGCCCCAAACAGGGCGATACCGAATTTCTCCCCCATAGTCTCTTACTGTACCTGTCTGTGTTTCTCTCTCACACTCTAATTCTTCTTGTATCACTTTCTCTGACTTTATGTAAGTGCAAATTGTTGTTTCCGTCTTTGTATTCTATTTATCCCCCTCTTCCCCCTCTCTCTTGCTCTCTCTGTCTCGCATTGTTTGCAAGAAGAGAGGGCAAAATGGTTGGCAAAAGAGAATGGATAGAGACGAGAAATGGACGGGGAGAGCAATAAGTGTAGATGGCAGTGAAGAGGAGGGGGAAGGTTGAATTGAAGGTAATGAAGGGGAGAGGGAAAAGGGCAGAAGCTTGGATTACTAGTTTGAGGGAAGGAAGAGGGGAGAAACTGGGAGTGGCACTTTGGTGTGAGGGAGGAAGGAGAGAGCCAGCATTAACTGAGATGAAGTGGAAGGCAGAGCACCAGCAGAAACTGGGAAGGGGGAGGGAAGATCAGCAGCTTGAACAGGAGAGAGTGGAAGAGGAGTAACAGCTTAAGTAGGATGAAGGTGGAAAAGAGCACCAAGTTGCATGCATGAAAGAGAGAGAAGAGTTTTAGTATGAACTGTAAGAGTTGTAGAAGAGAGTATCTCTGTGAACTGGGTCTGGAGTGGGTAGAGTGCCTTTGTGAACTGAGGCGGGTGATTAGATATGTGAGGCTGTTGAAAATGTTTAAAAGTTTACTTGGTGCTCTAATTTATTGATTTACTTTTATGTTTCCTTCCTCCTCCATTTAAAATGCAATGAGACATCTTCCTGCACTTGCAGAGTGCTACAGAAATACAAGTTCTTATGTTCTTTATAACAATACTTCTTACATTACAAATGTTCGATTGTTTATGTCCCTTTCAATATTTTATGATGTTGTAAGTAAGCCTACAGACCCATATTATTTACATTATCTTCTAATAATGCAAAAATATTCAACCATTCCATAATAATTAATTTTGCTTCAAATGATAAATGGCAATATACTTCAAAATCCTGGAAAAATCAACATTAAAAATCAAAATTTCTTGGGGATGGGGACATGCCCCCAATAGCAACCCGCCCGCCCACGGCCCCCATCAAGGAAATAACTTATGTTATCACATCTCACTTCCACTTCCAAATGTATTTACAGGAAACTCTTTATTAACCGGCACCGACGGGACCGGCGTGGTGCCGGTTTATCGAAATTACCGGATAACGGAGAGTTATATCTACCGAGGCTATTTTTAACAAAGAAAAATAAATAAATCAAGAAATGTGCAGTATACAGTATTTGGGTACTTTTGAAAACTACCCCTACTGACTAAATCGGCGTTCGCGGACTCGGACTCGGACTCGGGATCGGCAACATTGCCGGTTATTTGAGAGGAGTTTTCGGAGTACTCGGCGTTCGCGGAGACTCGACTGCGACTCGGCAACATTGCCGGTTATTTGAGAGGAGTTTTCGGAGGATGATTTTTGCCAGTTAAGCGAGAGTTCCGGATATTTGGGTGCCGGATAAACAAAAGTTTCCTGTACCTCAGTTTTTCCCTATTATACAACTGGTGGAATATTGTGTATAGCTGCAATTTAAGTCATGGCAGGTCCCACTAAGACTCCCATTGTAACCTCTTTTTGTATGTTATATGTGAGGCCATCTGGGTATCAGTTTTCAAAGAAAAAACTGACTTGTGGAATGTAATCCCAAAATAATAATAAAATCTTGAAATTCAATATTATATAAAAAATTAAACTTATTCAGTCACCTTGAAGCAGTGGCTTTGATCATAGCTTTTATTCAGTGATGGTTTTAAGTTCTATATTGTCTTTTGAGTTGTCTGCTATTTTGGAGCTACATCATATTTTATGAAGCTTTTTGTCAGCTTTTCTGATTTTATAAGATGATTTAATAATTTTGTTTCATGTTCATACTTTAGAAAAGGATGATTATGAGTCTCTATTGACTTTCAAAAATTTATGGCAGCAATTACCAGAGTGTTAGCGGATTTCCCACGGTTACGGTCACAACAAAGTGTTGTTATTCCTGCAACAATAACCTCCAAGTGATTCAGACTCAAGGGGGGAGAAATTCAGTATCGCCCCATTTGGGGCGCAATTATCGGCCGGGTGCAAAGATTAGCGCCTGGCGCTAATTATCACCTCCGACTGCAAACTTGACTTTTATCGCCCCTGGAGGTGATTGGAGCGCTAAATTAGGCGCTACACATCTGTCTTAAGGCACAAAGGCCGAGGAGCGAGGCGCTAACTCAGAGCGCTGGCGAAGCTCATGTGATGTCAGTCAGCAATGGAACACAGACACAATGGCGCCGGCCAGTTCTTAAAGGGAAGGGTTGATCTTGCTTTCCATCCACATACTGCTCATTGCAGCCTTGAATCTTGGCCTGGAGAGACCTGTACATCAAATCTGCTAGAAAGAACAATGGAGAGGCCCAGGGAAAGAGCTCAGAGTGCAACCCCCACAGTCTCTTCTAAATCGATACAAGGAAGGGCAAATCAAAATGAACCTGCAAAGTGCTGCTCAGTACCCAAAACTCCTTCACACAGCGTTGAATCTCTCCAGAAGTCTCTCTCTCTCTCTCTCTCTCAGAATGTGTGGTTCAAAAATGTCACCAACAAAAAAAGGCAGGAAGCGGTCGCCTTTAAATAGCGTTCCCCCAGTCCCTTCCTGATTGCAAAATGCTCCCCTCAACCTGTTGTTGCTAGCGGCAGGTGGTAAGGCAGGGGGCGCCACTCAATATCCGCTCCGAGGCGCTACCGGGGCGTTGCGCACTCAACTGACGTCACGATCTGCCGGCGCAGGAGATCATGGCGGTAGTGTTTAGCACCGCCGCAAAATGTCTAGTTAATTTTGCGAGCGCCGCAAACATCGCCGCGCCCGGGCGCTAGTTGCTTTGCGCCCCATTAGTGCCCTCTTAAGGTGCTAACGGGAGGCGCAACCAACTGAATTTTCCCCCCCAAGTGGTTTTAAACAACAAGCTTTAATATACATTAACTAATTTTTCCAAATATGTGTGGATTGCAGAACATAAATTCTCCGGTGCACAAGTCATTCTTATTTCTTTTACTTGTGGGTTGGCTACTACTTAGAACTCAGTCACAACCATATATCCCTGAGTTCTTCAGGTCGGAACCAGTCAATCTCTTAACACTTCTTATTTTTAAACCTTTAACTCGAGCCTACCCAGGGAAGCCAATGTTAGCGAATTTCCCGTGGTTACGGTCGCAACAAAGGGTTGTTAGTCCTGCAATAATAACCTCCGTGTGAGTCAGGCCCGAGTGGTTTTAAACAACAAGCTTTAATATACGTTGACTAATAACAGTATTGCTCTTATACAACTGATCTACAGTATTACATTAAATGACAAGTAATTAAATACAACCTGATTTCAGCCTGATCAGACTTGCAGCTTCGTGGGCTACCATTAAGGCGAGAGGACTTCTGACTGTTCACGAGAGCGCTCTAACATTTGGAAGGAACAGGTTCTATTGTTATATTATTCAGCTACCTTGGGCTGCACATACTCATAACAGTATCTCACCAAGCTGACGCCACGCTTGAGGTGTTTACGCACCGTCCTAATCTCTTTGGCCTCCAACTCGGTCCTACAAGCTTTGTTTGTTGTACTCAGAAATGCGTCGGCCAGTCTTTATATATTTATGGCCTTGCAGGCCTCCTTAGTTCTGAGTGCCTTAGCAGTAGCTCAATGCTATCAGTTACTGTGGTACGTTGGTGTCTTCCAGCAACTAGATCCTTATCTAGGTATGGGCCATCTCTTGACCTGGGGGTTTAACATGGTTTTGAAACTTCAGCATTCTCTGTCTTTTAGCTTCCAAACTGTCTTTTTGTTCACATGCAGAGACAAGACTCAACTTCCCCTTTTCTCCACATTCACTCTCTGGCTAAAATGCTAATGATGCGGAGATGCCGGTGTTGGACTGGGGTGGACAAGAGTGAGAAGTCGCACAACACCAGGTTATAGTCCAACAGTTTTATCTGAAATCACAAGCTTTCGGAGCTGCTGCCCCTTCGTCAGGTAAAATGCTAAAGCAAAGCACGCTGGGATACTTGACCATTTAAACCACTTTAAAATATTCCAAGACGGAGTTTACTGTTTGTTGGCCCAAATGTGTGACCGTTCCGAGAATTCCTGGCAAAGATAGACAATGAGGGCTGGATTTTGTGGCGGGGGGGGGGACAGCGGGCGCAATCAGTGGCGGGTCGGATGGGAAAGTGTTTTTTTCCCCAGCAGGTCGGGACGCCGCTGTGAACCCACCACCACGTGCCTTTACCAAATGTCGGGTCTGTCAGCGCTGAGCAGACCCGACACGCAGTGGCGGGGGAGGCATTTAAAATCATTAGTGGCTTGCTTACAGCCACTTAACAATGGTTTTTTCCCAGCTTTTTGGATTGACGGGTCGCCCACTGGTTTCCCGTTGTGCCTAGACCTCATCTGTGAAGCTGAGGCAGGAGGTCAGTGGCCATTGAATCAGCTGATGAGTTGACAGCTTCAAATGTCAACTCAAAGCTCCCAGCTGATTGAGATATCTTGCCTTAACCATTAGCTTCTCTAAACTGCATTTCCACTACAGATTCAGGATGCTGCTCGTCTTTACACAAGTCTCCACCCAGCCTGACCTCATTACCTCTCTCACCATTGACAGATTGCTTCTGTCATCTCTAATTCACCTGCCATCTATTCCATCAACATGGGTGCCTTTGAAACTCTCTCACCTTGGTCCTCAGAATCCCACCATGATCAGCCCCAACACCAGCAGCACCAGGCACATCAGTAGCACCAACAAAAACACCAACCCTCTCCGCAATCAACTGATGCTGCACAGTATACAGGGCATCAGCACCTGACCACATTGCTGCCTGGGAGACCAGGGATGGCTTCACCATGGCCAGATTTACTTCACTTGATGCTGTACACCCTGGCTGCCACATGATGCGCCAGGTTGGCACCACCCCACACCAACACTATAAAGCATCCCTACAATGCCCAAGCCATTCCTTTCACACACATCACCATTGCGGGGGGTACTGTTATGTCTCACCATTCACTGCAACTCACTAAGCCACTTCCACAGGTGCTCACAAATCTGTCCAAGAACGGAAAGTGTTGAAAATAAAGGGTTTGAAAAGACTCAAATACATAACCCAAATATATTGAAAGATTCAGCACAGCATTTATCAGTAATGGTATTTTCCCAGATTGATTGATAAGATCACTGATGCCAAAGATACCAAGTCAAAATTAGATCTAGGCTGCATTACCAACATTCAATGTTCCCTATATACATATAGGGAGCTACTGCTGGAGCACAGAGACCAGTTGGTTGAGAAGTTGACAAGTCATTTTCCCTTTCCATGTTAGTGTTATTAGAAATAAAAGATAAGGCCAGATGAACGATGGTCTTCTTTCTGCCATGGCTAAAGGAACCAATCCACTGGCCACTGAAACCATGATTAAAGCTTAGAAATCTGTCCTTAGAATTCCAGGCAAACAAATGAGTGAATTTTTTTTTAAACGGTAAACTGAATTTATAAAAGAATTATTTTCCATTTCTCTCAGGTGTTCTCCAAAGCAGCAACTGGAGACAATTGCTGCAATACACATTTATTCATTGGACAAGTGCATATCAAATAATTTATTTCACTTGCTAGGCAAGATATTATTATTCAATAGTAGCAAAATTCCTGGTGTGCCATGCCACACAGAGTGGGGTGATTTTAAGTGTCTCAGCCTGGCGTAAATGGGCCAGAGGTGGCCTAAAGATTGCACTGGGTCACCTACTGCCCTATTAAGCTGACGCTCCAGGCACCGCCATCTTGGGTAGGAGGGAGGCCACTTGCAATATGCAATTTGGGGTCCTATGACCTGTCGACTATGTGTGCCTCAAATTAAAATTAGCCCCAGTGAATTCCTGATCTTACCTCAGCTGTCATGGCAAAGCGGAACATGAGCTATTTCCCCGTAGACCAGAAGAAGAAATCTAATCAGAGTCAACCCACGCTTAAACTACACCGCTCTTGTGTAACTAGCATCTAACTCAAGACCATCACTACACTGCCCATCCGTTTCCTTCTCTGGTAATATTGTGTAGTACACAGGACCTAAAGTAAATACAGGGAGATATATATACTATATTATATATATATATATTTAAAAAGAACAATGCTATCTACCCTAGGAATAATTATGCCCAAAGTATCTGAAAAAGTGTTGCAGGTTGGAAAATATCTTTGAAATTTATTTTCTTTATCATTCAGTTAAAGAGGATGTATATTAAAATCAGTTATTGCATCATTTTAAATTATATAAATAGATTTGTTGGTTTCTCTGAATCACTCCTTCTTACCCAGTTTTGTAGTTTAAAACTACTAATTATGTACAACTTGGAAGCAAATATCTTGTATGAAGTCTTCTATAATGCAGTATCATGAAGTCAGGTGCTATACTCTGAACTGGCTTGTTAATCTATGACTGGAGCAAAGCATACTAATGTAATCTGAACCCCTAACTGTGCTTTATCCTTGTAGCAAACGAGTTATTATATATGTCCCAGCATTTGTTGTCCATTTAGTTGGGTGAAGATTAAACAAAGACATAGAGGGCTAAAAATTCGGGTGTTTTACACCACCCATTACCGACATCATTTTGCTAAAACACGGCAGCTACTGCTCTTTCGGCATTTGCTGGCCGACCCCGATCCTCTCTCCCCCCTGCCGAGCTGGTGACTGAGAGTGTGAAATCGAGTGATGGTGTTTCTTCTTCTTTTTCTTCACTCTCCTCTCCCTCTTCTTGGTCAGGCTGCATTTCTTGGGTGTGTGAAATGAGGAAGGCACAAGGGTGGAGTTGTGGTAATGGGAGGACAGGAAAGCCAGAGGTGCATGCGAGAAGGAGGAAAATGTATAAGGATACCAGCATCTTGTATCCTTTCAGCCCTGCTGTCCAAGTGTTCAGCCATGCCCCTACCAAGAATGGCCTGGACCGTCTCTTCCAAGGGGGTGAGGTGAAGCTAGGAATGGAAGGTGTGCCTCGTGATTGGTATAGATTGTTGGTAGGTGAGTGGCTGGGGTTGGGGCAGGGGGTTGGGGGCGGAGTCATGCATTGAGAAGTGTATAAGGCTCGTGATGCAGTTGGTAGGAGACGGCTTTTGAAGATGCATTCATTGACCTTGACCACTGGTCTGAGGTGATGAAGCTTCTTTGGGCACTGGAGACAGGTGGTGGGGGTGACACTGCTGGCAGTGATGGCCTGGGTGATCTGCTCCCACATTGTTCTTTCTGGAGGGCCTCCTGGCCCCTGTGTGTAGAGGACCTCTCCTGCAGTGTTGACCCCCTGCACAAAGCTGGAGTGCTGCGTGCAAGACCCTGGGTGCCCCTTCCCTGCCTTGCTGAGTCATTTGTGTTAGTGCTGAAGCACTTTTCCCATTTTTTTAGGTGCAGAAGGAAATTCAGCTTTAAGAGCTGAAGACTCCCATTTGGGAATTTTTTTCCAAATGTTACATTTTTTTCAGAAGGCAGTTGAGCTGTAAGGGCATAAAACTGCATATTTTTACATCATTTTTATTTTTATCATTTCAGAAAGCATTGCCCCCCTTTTAAAAAAAATGACAATGTATCCCACAATGCTTTGTGAAATAACAGCCTCATTTTCAGATGCTGTGCAAAACTGCAACGCTGCTTGTGGATGCCACACTGGGCCCTGATGCCGGGACGAACGCCACGAGGAGAGCGTTATACCGTCAGTTTAGCACTGGGCTAATAATCATTAGTCCCCAGCGCCAATTTTTCACTCCTACCTGCGCCACCATTTTCGGCGGCCATTAACCACTGCCGCGGTGGCACCGGCAGCTTTCATGTCGCACTCGAATGTTTGGGCAGGAAGCATTTAAGATAATATGCTGTAATCAGATGAATTTGCCAGTTTCCTTTTAAATATAGCTGTATTGGAAGCATTGAGTGGTGCAGTGGACTAGCACATTCCTCTTTCATCCATAGAACCTGGGCTTCAATCCATCTCAGTGATGGGATGAAACTCTTAAGGGTCCTAAATCAAATGAGTTTATCCACTCGCAATTTAGATCCTACCGGGTGAGCGCATTGCACTTAATTTGGTATTACATTGATAATCCCACTGAGAGAGGTCACAAGGATGGTGATTATGGGAGATTTATGACCTCAGGACGCCTCAAAGTGCTTTACAGCCAATGAGCTACTTTTGAAGTGTAGTCACTGTTGTAATGTGGGAAATGTGGCAGCCAAAAATGCGCACAGCAAGCTCCCACAAACAGCAATGTGATAATGTCCAGATAATCTGTTTTTTTAATGATGTTGATTGAGGAATCAATATTGACCAGGATACTGGGGATAACTCCCCTGCTCTTCTTTGAAATAGTGCCATGGGATCTCTTTACATCTACCTGAGAGAGCAGACCGGGCCTCGGTTTAACGTCTCATCTGAAAGACAGCACCTCCGACAGTGCAGCACTCCCTCAGCACTGCACTGGCGTGTCAGCCCTGATTTTTGTGCTCAAGTCTCTGGAGTGGGACTCGAACCCACAACCTTCTAACTCAGATACAAGAGTGCTACCCACTGAGCCATGGCTGACACAATTAATGAAAACGTTGATTTGTGGAAATGAGTAGCTCCTGCAAGGAAATTGGGAAGGAATAGGGAAAAAAGTAATTTTAGACAATATATTAAGTGTTAAGTGTTGCCAGGTTCAAAAGTGCTAGCTGGGAGAGTGGAGGGTGGGGGGGAGGGAATAAGATTTTCTTAGAGGATTATGTGTCATAAAATTATAAAGAACACATGCATACTTTTGCTGCATGTGGCATACAGAATGAATCTTTGTTCCCCTCAGTAATTAATAACCTAGACAGATTTTTCTGGTATAAAGCAATAATTAACTAATGTGGAGAAAAGGACAACAACATATGATCCAGGACAGTCTTGGTGTACAATGTGACAGACTGCGAGAGAAAAAGTCACATCCTAGCCACCGTTGACATTCATACTAAAGTTCTCCTAATGTCTTGGTTGAATTATCAAGCACAGGAGAGCACAGACGGGATACTAGATCTAATGTAGTGAAGGAATGTACGTGTAATGCCACAGTATCAATTGGCAGCTGAATTACTACTTGGGGCATTGACAACATCTGCAGAGATCACAAAATAGTTACGGATGAGGAAGGCCATTTGGTCCATCTAAATACATCTATCTAGAGAGATCCTAAAATCTCCCCATTGTAAAATCTAATTGTTTCTTAAATGGTTCCAGGGTTTTTGCTTTCACTACTCCATCTGGAAGACTATGCCATATGTTGATCACTCTCTGTGTGAAGAAGAATTTCCTGAAATCAGTCCTAAAATGACCTTTTACTGTTTAGAACTTTTTTATCCCCTTATCCTACTCTTGTAATGCAATTTGAAGTAGCATTCCAGATTTACCTTAGCGATCTTTTCTACTTCTAGAAGATGACCTCTCAGACACATTTGGGGGCAATTTTCAACTGCCAGCTGCCTGTTTCTTGCCTGAAGAACGGGCGGTTGGTCATTAGAAATTAGGGCGAGCGGGGCACCTCGGCCTCCCCCCATCGACACCCAAGGCCCACCTGATTCAATTTTCAGACAGGCCTGTAAATGGGTGAGCAAGTATGTACAGTACTTTGCACTTACAGGAATATAGGAATTGCTCGACGTAAAAAGACCTAGGTCCTTCTGGTTTTCCTTCTACCATCCTGATAGTTGCATGATACAACAATAATGGAGTTGTTGACTAATCATGGCAATCAATCTCTATCAATTACTCCAGAACAGACCCAGACATGATGTGAGGAAAATCCCCAGTGGTGGAAAGCTTAGGGAACCATAGGTCCATAGTCACCTGTTGCTCCCAGCATGCCATACCACATGTCATGTCACAAATTACTCATATACTGCATCCCAAAATATTATTTTATGAAAGAAATGTATCTAATTTACAGTTGAATGAATCAACACTGTCTGCTTCCGCCATCTCTCTTGGAGTCTATTCCATAGATTTACCTTGTCTACGTTAACATTTGCCATTGTTCTAGCCATAGCTTTTCAAACTAATTCTGCAATGTTTGAGTTGCCTCCTTGATTCCACTGCACCTCCTAAGTTTAGCAACATTTGCATATTTGATCATTTTGGATTCAGTTCTGAATTCGGGTTATTTAATCTGGCAATGTATTGCTTTGGTTGTATCCCTGTACAGCCTTTGCATAAAATTCATTGGGGGTAAAATTTAACTACGACTGGGTCATAGAACGGGCGGTAGCAAATCGGTCAATAAAAAGGAAATTTGGACTGGTTGTAGAACAGACAACCGATTCGCTACTGCTCGTATTGTCCCCCCCCCCCCCACTGAAGTGGAATTTCACCCCCATTGAGTTTTTATTGAACAAAGCAGACTGTGTCAAAGGAGTCTTTTTTCATCAGGTTTCTCAGAAACACTTCAGAAATGTTTTTATAATTAGTTATTTTAAACAAAGCCTTTTTAAAAGGCTGGGATATGTTTACCAGAATACATTATATATTACTTTGGTAAGCTTTACTATTATTTTTGTAAGACTTATTTTTCATAAGTCTGAACTATGAACAACTAGAAACCCAAGAGTGAGGATATTATTTCTGCAAAACATTAGCAAAGCCTTTGGCTGTTTGTACTTATTGGAAGGGATAAGTAAACTGGCATGGAGTAGTGACTCTGACCCGTGTCATTTGATCTGATCTCAACCAAATCATCAAACCCAAACTTGGCCCAACCAGATCCCTACCACTAACTTGATGACAATGGAAAAATGTGGCTCAGTGCCACACTATATCCTATAACAGATTAAACTAGCAGTGATTTGCAACTTCCCTTTCCATAAGCACTCCCCCAAGGCCCAAGTTACCTCTTTCCACCCCCACTGCCAATCATCAAAAGATTGACCTAGCATTGTTAAGAGATACAATGCTAATCATGTTTTGGATTTCAAACCATCAACTCGTACTGTCAAGCGATCAGATTTATTGCCAAACTAACCTGTTTCAGGATAAATGTTGCTTTCCTGTGTTTCCATGTTGTCAATAAACAATCTCACCCTCTCCAGGCTCAGTTTCGGATCAGCTTGGTTGAGCCAGTCAGCCTAAGTTTGGGGAGGAGGGGGAAATGTTTGTCCCATCTAAGTGCGTGTACTCAGTATAGAACCTGGTGCCAAGGGAGAAAATACTTTTGTATTTTGAGTCTTTACTGCCATCTACTGGAAGATTAGTGTTTTAATTAACTTCCACAATCAGACATTTGCAGTCATGTTTGTGAAAGCAATGTTCTCGTAAATTTTAAAAATCTGCTGTCGCAATGAGAAATCTCTGTACTTAGATTGAAATTGGTGTCATTTCTCAGTATGTTAATAGATCACTAAATTTAATTTTGCAATACTAAAATGTTTCACTTTAGCTTAAAACCTGCAGTGTCCTTTTTCACAGAAAAAGACTTCAATTAAGTTTCAATCAGAAAACGTTACATGAAGTTTATTTTCTTTTTAAATGTGTTTAAGCTCTTTTCTAATGAAAATAAATTCAAGATGTTATCTTTTCATTCGGAAAGATGAAATCTGTGAATTCTTATACGTTTACTGTACAAGTGTTAATGTACATAAAGGGGACCTTGTCACAGTATTGGAGGATTGAAGGCAGACTCTGTACCAAGAATAGCCTGCTTGAAAAACTCTGTTACAATACCAAATGTGCTGCAACATCGCCATATTGGCAACCAGTCAATGTTAGAAATTTTTACAATATGGTTTCCATGTTTTTATCAAATCTTTGTAATGTTGGCTGAGAATAGCAACGTGATAGTCTTATTGCATCACCAACTGCACCTTTGTGGTCTCCTGTGTAATAACATAGTGAGGTGTGTTTACCATGGTGATTACAACTGTCTAATGTGTTTTAATGTTGAGATGAAATGTGTATTCTTCTGATAGATTCATGTTAACCGCTGTATCATAAAAAATTTAAGAAATGGCAGCACTAACTTTCTCACTTAACTATGAATGCAATAGCACACTGAACAGTGGTCCAAACACAGGCTAATGGAGTGTAACTACATGAAAGCTTTCAATCCTTTCAGAATTATTACAGTGCCATTTGGTGTATAACTAAGATCTATGGCTATATGTCTGAGTCCCAGCACGACCCAATATTCAAATTTATCAGCTACATTGCATATGACAATTTTATCATCACTTTTTAGCTGAGCTGTTATGTGGGCTACCTTGCAGAAGAAGGAACAGACTAAAAGCTATTGTCATGTAATAAGTGTGCCATAGATCGATTTACTATGGAGCAGCATTGACAGAAATCATGAAGGAATCCAAAACACATTCATCTAGTCCCTCAGGTTTCATAAAGCTTGTATTTTTCAGAATCATGTAAAATCAAGCAAGTTTTAAACTAAATGTGAATCTTTTAAAATTTATTTCACGTGCCACTTGTAAATTGTGAGGGCACAACCGACCTGTGCATTTTCATCTGCGGGAAACTACATTGAGACCACTCCAACTTATTTCACTAAACACTCTTAGCAGCTGTCAGGAAGAGAAATGGGACTTTTATTCCATTTGTCTGGCCTGGATTCAAATACAGGTCTTCAAGGTGAAAGGACAGTATTCTTACCCACCACATCACTCTCAGCTCACTTAGAACATTCAATGTCGACTTTTCTAAAATAAAACAGAAGCAAATCAAAGCACTGCTGCTGCCTTAAAATAAGTAACTCTAATGTTGAATATGTAAATAATCTGTTAGACTCTGTTTTGCAGGCGCCATTCCTTCTCAAAAAAGTACACTGGAACCAGCAAGGCAGTAAGTCTGGACAGCATAATTATAAGTTTGTTTTTAACAATACCAGATCGCTTATAAATAAATACAGGTGTAAACAAAGCTCTGAAAAAGCCTAAACATCTAAGTTTTATAATCGGATTCCTTTTTTAAACATGTCTATTATCTCTCATTAATTAGAAGGGGAAGTAATTGTAGAATGGCGAGGATATTAGCGTATATCTTGAACTGGAGATTATTACTCTGATTCGATAGCAGTTTTGCAAGGTTGCTCTGTACTCCAAGAGTCCAAGGCGTCAGCTCTGCAATTCAATAGCACAAGAGGGAGCCTGGAGGAGACACTGCACAAGCTGCAGGAACAATTTCAAATTGGACATTTACAGGGGTTATTCAGAAAACTGAAAGCACATCGATCTTCCACAATGGTTTGTTTGCATTTAGAAAAAACATGAAAACAACCACTTTCTCCCTGCACATATAAAGCATTTGGGATCCAACAGGAGTCCTTGACAGCTGCCGAGGTTGCTGGCATTTACATTGAAAGTATGATGTCTTGCAAATATTGTAAAGGTTGCACCCAACTGATTAAAGCTGTTGCAATCATGTATAAGGAACAAAATTTACTGCTTTTTTATTCTCCGGTGATAGAAGTGACTGTTAGGTCAGAATTGTGAGCTTGCATATATTTAATCAAACAGAAATCAGGAATCCAACATAATGTCCCAACAGAATAAAATAAAAAACGAATAACTACAAATGATGGAAATTTGAAATAAAAGCAGGAAATGCTCAAAATACACAGCAGGTCAAGAGAAAAGACAGTTCTGATATTGAGGGCGTGTTCCCTTTGTCACGAGAGATAAACAGGCACGCTAGTAATGCTGGAAAAAGAGATTATAAAGGAGGAGTAAAGGGAGAGGAAATTAACAGATACACCAATCACAGAAAAGGATTGATGTGTCAGGGTGAGACAGCAATTTACATGTACATCGCTTCCGGCTGAGCAGTGCGCCTCCTGGCCCCACAAGGACATCGGAGGACTCTACTGCACTCCTCCCGATCGCAGGGACCCCGGTGGCACAGCCCAGCAGTCAATCCCGTGGACTGACTAGCCTGGCGGGTGGTGTCTGGGCCGCGTAACTTTGCGCCGCTTGCTGGGAAATCAGCCCGCGGCATTTGAATGAGGCCCAGGAGTTAAAATGTCCCGGGCGTCTTTTGCTACTGAGTGGGCGAGTTTTGAACTGGCTCCCGGTTAAAATATGAGACGGGATATTTTCTTTATGTTGTTTATTTACTCACTGCGGTCTCTGGAGAGATAGTTTAGTCCCCCAGTTATAGACAGAATGTATCAATGAGCACCAGTACATGTGCATGAGATTAGAAGCTGAATTTGGACCCTGGTTGACATTTAGATGTATACTCAGTTAACTGTAAGAAGTATTGGAAGGAATTTTCCAAGTGGCATGCAGCAGGACTTACTGGAGACCAAAGTTAGTCACGTTTTCTGCTGCTGCCATTTTCAACTTTCAGTTTCAAGGATCTATTTTAATACCTAGATTCCTTACTGGCATTAGTTTCTCCAGTTTACACCCGAAATGAGGAATATTGTTTGCAAATGGGGAAGGAAGAGACACCCAGTAAAGCAAGCAAGTTTAGGTGAATACATTTTTTTTGGGGGGGGCGGGGGTGGGAAATGAACTGTTCAAAGTGTCTCCCAGTTATACAAATCCATAAAGCTATCTTACTGATGGCAAAACTCTAGTCATTTAAAGGGGAATGGCACTTTAAACAATGCCGGCACAGACACGGTGGGCCAAATGGCCTCCCTCTGTGCCGCAAATCTCTATGATTCGACACTGGATTATATTTTTAAAGACTGCTGTTGTTTGTGATTATCACTGCACTAGGGCTTACAGCAGTAAATCAAGGGCAATCTCTATTATCATTCATCTACCCAAAGTAATATGCCCACGTCAGTGGTAAGCTATTATCAATGAACATCAGAAACAGTATCCTAGGCAGAAGCCTGCTACTTCCACTGAAAAACAAAGCTAAACCAATATTGTCCACGTTAAAGTTTCCTCCCAAGAGATGATAGACATTATAAATAATCTTACCAAATTCTTTTTGCAGTTATCAAAAGACAATAGAGATAAATAATACAGTGGATAGTTACTTTTAAAATTCTGGGTATATTTGGACTATCTTGATTGCTCAGCTATACACTCCAACGTGTTACATTGCATGGGAGAAGACTCATAAAAATGTTATTTTTTGAAATATAGACACACTAAGGGCGCGATCTTGCCAGCCCTGGGAAGGAGGGTATGGAGGCGGGACTGCCGGGAAAATGGCAGAATTTGGGGGCGGGTGCCCAACCCGCCCTCAACCCACCTCCATGCCATCTTGCCAGGAGGCTGGTAGCCGTCCCGTGCCAGGTCCCATCTCCTTCCCGAAGGCTCCGAACCCCGCCAGGTCACCGAGGCGAGTAGGGGGTCTGCGGGGTCCAAAAGTGTGCTGTGGAGGTGAGAGATGGGTGCAAGTTGGAGAGGTGAGTATCTGAATGTTAGAAAAAGTGTACTTACCTTTGTTTCTTCCTGCAGGCTTCAGTCGGTGTGTATGCGGAGAGTCTCGCACCTCTGCGGTAGAAATGACAGATGGCCGTTGCATTCTCCAATGCAAAAACCATCTAATTTCTGCAAAAGAAAGAGGTTTGATGAGGTCTTGAATTCAAGACCTCATCAAACTACAGAGAATGTCACTGTTTGACAGCTTCACAAATGATGATAATTCATCTGTCAAAAATTTTTGATAGATGAAACATCATACGTTGACACTGTCTGCAACCGGCTTTCCCTTAATTGACCTCCTAAGTCCGCTGGGCGGGCTTAACAAGGTCAATCAAGGGATAATAGCGTGGGTTGGCCAGAAGTTGATGGAGGCGGGACTGAAACCCGACAAGTGGGAGTCCCGCCTCCAAAAGCTCCCATTGAGAAAATCACACCCTAAGTGAGGTAAGTCAGAAAAAGCAAACACCCGAAGCAACAGGCCTGAGGAGCGATAGAAATTGGCTGGTGGGCCTCACCTGAATAATTGTTGTGAGCTGCTGGCACTGGTCCCACCTTCACAGACAAACAGCTCGCCCGTCGTCAGTTTCGGGCCACCAGTGGCCCTCAGGTAAGTCCCGGGGGGTGGGGGCGTGTCGGGCTATGGAAGGAGGGGATAGATCACAACTGCTGTGGGCTGCACTCCTGCTCTTCCTGGCTCCACAGGAAGATGTTTTTTTCAAAAACATTTTAAAAACTTACCCTTGGTTAGTGGCTGAGGGGGCTGCCCCGCTAATTGGTCACTAATTTCTGAAAGGGGTCCTTTAACAGGCATTAGGACCCTGATTTACATATTTAAGGAGCATAATATCCGCACAGGTGCCTAAAGAGATTGGTCCCACGAATTTGGCAGTGCAGATTGGGTACAGGCCGTCCCACTGCTAAATTGATATGTTTTGTGCTGTTTTATGCCCAAAAGACGGGAACAATGTGCATCAATTTCTACCGCGCTGAAAGATATGGCAGTTTTATAAGTCGGGTAAAGTGGAGGCGTATGCATGCATAATTATAATTAAAACAACCCATATTCAACAATTTTTGCTTAGTAGTCTTTAAATATATACTGCATAAACAATTCTATTTTGAAATGTGTTGCTATGGATGACAATGAACTGTGCCTTAGAAATGTTTGTCCATCTTATTCAGTGGCACAAAGCACCAAATTCTGCTCCAAAATAAATCTGATTCAGCTTACTTAAAGGAATTTCATCTGTGTTTTCATGCGGGTATGTTTCAATTTTATCAGGGGGGAGATATTTTTACATGGCACTGTAGATATGCTGATGGCAGTTGTTTTGAAGGTTAGAATTAAAGGACGTATTATATTTTTTTTAATATTATTTTGGGCACCAGTGGGAAAGATATTTTCCTTGTAAAAACCTGTCTCTATTTGCAACCACCAAAACACATGGACAACAACCAGAAAGAGCAGCAAGGCTATAATAAAGTATGCAACGAGAAAAGATTTTTTTTTTTATTCGTTTATGGGATCTGAGCGTCGCTGGCAAGGCCAGCATTTATTGCCCATCCCTAGTTGCCCTTGAGAAGGTGGTGGTGAGCCGCCGCCTTGAACCGCTGCAGTCCGTGTGGTGAAGTTACTCCCACAGTGCTGTTAGGTAGGGAGTTCCAGGATTTTGACCCAGCAACGATGAAGGATCAGCGATATATTTCTAAGTCAGGATGGTGTGTGACTTGGAGGGGAACTTGGAGGTGGTGGTGTTCCCATGCGCCTGCTGCCCTTGTCCTTCTAGGTGGAAGAGGTCGCGGGTTTGGGAGGTGCTGCCGAAGAAGCCTTGGCGAGTTGCTGCAGTGCATCTTATAGATGGTACACACTGCAGCCACGGTGCGCCGGTGGTAGAGAGAGTGAATGTTTAAGGTGGTGGATGGGGTGCCAATCAAGCAGGCTGCTTTGTCCTGGATGGTGTCGAGCTTCTTGAGTGTTGTTGGAGCTGCACTCATCCAGGCAAGTGGAGAGTATTCCATCACACTCCTTACTTGTGCCTTGTAGATGGTGGAAAGGCTTTGGGGAGTCAGGAGGTGAGACACTCGCCACAGAATACCTAGCCTATGACCTGCTCTTGTTGCCACAGTATTTGATCTACCAAGGTCATTGTTGGCAGCAGACTATATCCAATATGTAATATTATGAACTGTCCCCAATTTATTTGATATTGTTAATCAACTTATGCAATGCTCTGAGGAACCACAAGAAAACAAAATTCTGTGAAATGTCTCTCTAAGCCCCAAGGTATTCTTGTGAAACTTTAGGATATCAATCTATTGCAGTTCTCAATCTTGCCCAGCTGCATTCCACAGGTGACATCTCCATGATCTTAGCAGCAAAGAACTATTATGTTCTATAGAGTATTGAATCATCTGGCCTATTCTTATTCTTACAACCATCAATTCTATTTTATTTGTTTCTCAATGTTCCCTTCTACCAAATGTGGTGACTCATGCTGGAGGACTGTACATCAAATGCCACACCTTTACAGAACCTTGCTCCAGTGGCCATTTTTCATGTGCAAGCAGGACAATATGATTTGGTAAGCCATTTGAACTATGGTGCCCATCAAGGCCAAACCTAACCCTGTCCTCACCTGATGCCCACATATGTCCACAGTCTGTCTGGAGTCAATGGATAGCAAGCAGCACTTAGGGATTCCTATGAGTGATTTATTCCTTCCCTAGCCTGGGATGCTAAGGCCAACTGATAATTCCATAGCATGGAACAGGGATGTTCCTGGTCTGTATGGCCCATTACCACACCATTGAGCCATCAAGTGAGCCCTGATCAATCTCAGTATTCAGCTCATTTTTTAAATGGACTTATGGGACACATCATTAGAAGCATTTGCTGAGAGTCTAGTTCTTATATTAACCACCCTGTAGGGAAAATAATTCTTATATGTTAATTTTATATTTGGATCCTCTAGTTTTATGCTCAGAGTCAAATTTCAATAATTTACATATTGTTCCTCAATTTCTTTTCTCCAATGAAAATAAATTAATTGCTATAAACCTCCAAGCACCATAATCATCCTTGCCCCTGTTCTGTGGACTCTCTTTAATCAATTAATGTGCTTTTAAGGTAGGGGACACCAAACTGCACACAGTATAAGCTTACCTATTTTGTAGTTTTTTGGTGGATTAGTATTTAAATGCAGTGCTTAATATGGCACTGAGTTATTGAAGTCACTGGTATTAAAAATCAGGAGAGATGTAAAATGGGCTGCCGACTCGCTATCACCCATTTTACATTATCACATGTAGGGGGTGGTGGTGTGTGTCAGCTTCACCTCTGACTTCTGAGCGGTTCGAATCGCTCCCACGCCCTTCGTTCTAGACCTTGGACTTATTTGGGGGTTGTGACAAAAAGTGCAGCATTCAACTGGTTTTGATGCAAGAACTTTGATCTTTATTCAAGAGAGTAAAACACAACACAAATACTCTTAACACTCTAAAAATGGGGGAACACTTCGGTACAAACGAGGGAAATAACATTAGAAGAATACTTCACCCCTCCCAATCCCACTTCACTAGCTAGGTTGGACTCCAGAGGACCAGGGATGATACTCACCAGAATCCTTGACAGTTGGGCTAGTTTGCGGTTTTGGGGTTCGCTCTATATGTCGGTTGGTGTCTGCCGTACCCCGTACGTGGTAGACGACTTCAACTGCGTATCTGGTCAGTCTTCGCGAGTCCGCTGATGCGGTAGGGTGCGTATTGGATCTATCAGGTGAGTACCCACTTTTCTTTGGTTTAGAAGTAGGGTTTAGAGTTTTTTAGGGAAAATCTTACCCAGGGGTAAGCCAGGAGTAGATTGTAGAGTAGAAACTTTGCGGATCTTCGGGTTTTCTCCGAGTTGGTTTTCTTTGGTCGCGGTGGCCCAATATTGGTGGTGATGTTCGGTTGGTTGTTTTCGTGAGGGCCTTGTTGCTGCGAGGTGTCCGATGGTCACTGAGGCGGTCGCTCTGGTTTCTTCACGTGTCGGCCTACTTCGTTGAATGGTCTGGCCTTTGAGCTGTCGACCTCCTGGCTGGACACGGAACGTTGAACGGTGGTGCTGGAGAACTGTGTTGCGGTGAATGCCTCTGTAGATTAACTTGTCCTTCTTCCTTCCTCTTCTTCTTTTTCAGGTTGAGAACGGGCCTTCAATTATACTAATTGAAGCTTCCTTATCTGCGCGCCAAATCAGATCCCGGTCATTGTTAGATTTTGGCGGGCTCGTGAACGGTAACTTGTTTGCTAATGTGTGAAGTGGTTTCGGGATGGCTCCATCCTGTTGATTTGCCACTTAATCGTAGTTGATTGTCCCCAAGCTTTGAGTTTCTTGACTGGGCCTGGGATTTCTATAGAGTAGGCCGAAGTGATCTGTTTTATGCATGTTTTAATGTGCTCTGTAAATTGGGGTGGAGACTGCTTTTCCTCAGGTTTATTGTAAGGATGTTAATGTCTGATAGGGGCCGATTTAACTCCCAGCGAGGTCATGCGGTTCCCCAGACAGTTTCCATTAACTCCAATACCCAAACTGTCTTAACAGAGGTTGATCCCACCTTCCTTTACAGCCTTTTCTCCCTTACAAGTCCAGACATGTCTTTTAAAATACCAAATCTTGGTTTTTGTTCTAAAATGTCCTTCGGTTAGGCCCAATGCATTTCACCACCCTGTAATAGTTAGGAAAAGGGTCCCAAGTCTTTTTCCTTAGGGTTTGTCTTTGAGTTTTGAGGGATCTGTGAATTTTTAGAATCTTACACATACAAAGTCAAGATGTACCCCAATGACTTTATTTTGATACAATACTTGCAATCAGTTACTAGTCTGAGCCAGGTGACCAATGGAGGCACCAAGGCATTCAGTTCAAATATATATTTGATTGGATTGCTCTTTTGGAGTTTAATTGACAGTTATTTAAAATAGCATGGTCCCAGTTGTTTTTTGGAAAGTATTTCTTGGCATGTCTGGTTCAAATTGGGGAGTTGAACTGAAGCCTTTGGACAAAGACAGTCAGACCAGAGAGCTCCCGTGGATAGTGAGAAAAAAAATCCTGCTACATAAGAATATTAATTCCATTATAGTTAAGCACAGCAGGCTCAAATATTTGTTAGTTCAGTGTAAATTCTACAGTAAAGCACTTCTACTGTTCAATTATTGGCACATTACAGTGAAATGTTTATTCTGCTGCCTTCCAAAGTCAAGGAAAGGCATGTGACAAAACTAGTAAACTGGAATAAAGTGAAGATGATTCTCTGTTCAATTCCTGGGCACTACAAATTTATGAATATATGAAACTGGCGGGCAGGAAATTAACAGCTGGTCCATCAAGCCTGGCTGGAGCATTATGATTAGACACTTCCCAGCCATGCAATCTCCTGAGAGAGGCAAAAAAAGAGAAGAACCCAAGGACAATAAGTGAAAAAATACTCTGGAAAAATTCCTATCCATCCTGTTTAGGCGATCAAAACCAGTCCAGGACATCACATGGTCCATGTGTTATCTGTAAAGCCACTTATGATCCGATATCAATAAATTGGTCAGGTGGGCAGAACAGTGGCAAATGGAATTCAATCCGGAGAAGTGTGAGGTAATGCATTTGGGGAGGGCTAACAAGGAAAGGGAATACACATTAAATGGTAGGACACTAAGTAGTGTAGAGGAACAAAGGGACCTTGGAGTGCATGTCCATAGATCCCTGAAGGTAGCAGGCCAGATAGATAAGGTGGTTAAAAAGGCATACGGAATGCTTGCCTTTATTAGCCGTGGCATAGAATACAAGAGCAGGGGGGGTGATGCTTCAACTGTATAAAACACTAGTTAGGCCTCAGCTAGAGTATTGCGTGCAGTTCTGGTCACCACATTACAGGAAAGATGTGATTGCACTAGAGAGGGTACAGAGGAGATTTACAAGGATGTTGCCAGGAGTAGAGAATCTTAGCTATGAGGAAAGACTGGATAGGCTGGGTCTGTTTTCCTTGGAACAGAGGAGGCTGAGGGGAGACCTTATTGAGGTGTATAAAATTATGAGGGGCATAGATAAAGTGGATGGAAAGGACCTATTTCCCTTAGCAGAGGGGTCAAAAACCAGGGGGGCACGGATTTAAAGTATTCGGTGGAAGGTTTAGAGGGGATTTGAGGGGAAATTTCTTCACCCAGAGGGTTGTGGGGGTCTGGAACTCACTGCCTGAAAGGGTGGTAGAGGCAGGAACCCTAACCACATTTAAAAAGTACTTGGATGTGCACTTGGGATGCTGTAACCTGCAGGGCTATGGACCAAGAGCTGGGAAGTGGGATTAGGCTGGATAGCTCTTTGTTGGCTGGCGCGGACACGATGGGCCGAAATGGCCTCCTTCCGTGTTGTAACTTTCTATGATTCTATGATTCTATGATCACTGCCCCAGTTAAGAACCGGTTCAACACCCTCTTAAAGGCAGACAGAGGGTCAGCACCGACCACATTCCAGAGGCTCAGTACTCTCCAGGAAAAGAAGAACCAACTAACATGCAGTCTATTTCTACTCTTGTACAGTTTAAACTCATATCCCCTGGTCCTCCCCAATCTGTTAAACTGGAATAATCTCTCAATAGGCAAGCACTCCAGCCCTTTCATTATTTTATAAACCTCTATCTGGTTGCCTTTAAGTCTACGCTGCTCTGAAGCAAATAGACCCAGGTCCTTCAGACTATCTGAGTAGCTAAGATTCTTTAAGCTAGGAACCAGTCTCATAGCTCTTCTCTGAACCTTTTCCAAGGTCACTATATTACCCACTAGGTGAAGAGACCAAAACTGGGTGCCTAGATATCTGGGCAAGTGGACATAGAGAGTGAGGGTTCACCTACATGAGTTATCTGAGGCACTGAACCCAAAAATGTAAACAAATATAACAAAGACTAAAATAGCTCACTTCAATATCCAGTCATAACACACTGGGGGCTAAATTGGATAGCCCCTGAAAACGGGCACAGGGATCACGATGCGCGATTACCTCGCGCCCGTTGATTGAAGTGCGTGCAGCCGGCGCTAACCACGCTGTTCATTGGCTGCATGCATCAGCAGGGGGCCCAATACTGTCACTTGCTAGCATTACTTAACGCTAGCCTGCACTGCTTAAAGCTAGCCTGCACTGCTTAAAGCTAGCCTGAATCTCTTAAAGGGAAGGTGCATTGTGGCTGCTGGAGGTGCTGTGATCATTCGGAATAGTGCTGTGCAACAATCAACAATGGCTGACATAAGAAATAAGAGCAGGAGCAGGCCATATGGCCCCTCGAGCCTGCTCCACCATTCAATAAGATCATGGCTGATCATCGACCTCAACTCCACTTTCCTGCCCGATCTCCATATCCCGTGATTTCCCCTAGAGTCCAAAAATCTATCTATCTCAGCCTTGAATATACTCAAAGACTCAACATTCTCAGCTCTCTGGGGCAGAGAATTCCAAAGATTCACAACAATCTGAGTGAAGAAATTCCTCCTCATCTCGGTCTTAACTGGCCTACCCCTTATGACCATGGGAGAGAGTGTGCACCAAGGTTTTCCAACACGGCACTGGAGGTCTTGATGGAGGAGGTGGGAAAGAGGGGAGATGTCCTGTATCCACAGGGGGGCAGGAGGCCCTCCAGATACACAATGAGAAGGCAGTGGGAACAGATAGTCACGGAGGTAAATGCCAGGAGTGTGGCCCCGAGGACATGGATGCAGTGCGCAAGAAGTTTAATGACCTCACATGAGTGGTCATGAATGCAGTGCGCAAGAAGTTTAATGACCTCACATGAGTGGTCAAGGTCGGTGAATGCATTTTCAAATGCCATATCTTACCAAATGCACCACTAGCCTCAGCCACTGCTCAATTCACTCACCTACCAACAATCTCTATCAAACAGGACTCATACCTATCATTCATAGCTTCAGCTCACCCTCACACCCACATCTCACAGCTTGCACACACTGCCAGCTATTCAACCATGATAGCCACATCACCCAAACATATTGCATGACACTCACTGACACAATTTCCTCTCTCTTGCCGGAGAAGATGGCGAATAACTGGAGGCAGCAGGAACCAACCAAAGGGGGCAAGGCATGCCTGCATGGTCTAACCCCCATGGAGGAAACAGTGCTGGCCATTATGTGAAGGGCCATTGCTGAGGCCGTGGCCAGTGGTGGGGCTGAATCCATTGAAGGTGACGGTATCCTCATTCCTAATCCTCCTTCTCACATCCCACTTCCCCCTCATCCCACAATCTCTTCTGACTTATAAGCTGCAGATGGTGTAAGCATACATTTTTTACTTTCCCCTCTCCCCTCACCACAACGTTACCCTTGTCCCTTTTTCCGTTCAGATACCCAAGAACTGCAAACTGGCCAGGCAGTGGAGGAAGACCAAGAAGAGAGTGATGATGAAGACACACCGCCACTCGATTTCACACTCGCAGCCACCAGCTCAGATACTGACACTGCACGTATCTTAGAGGATAGCATAGAGGCAGTATCTGCATATGGTGAGACACCGGGCACAAGTGCGCTGCAGCCAGGGCAGGCGGCAAGGATAGCACAGGTGCCAACTCGCTGGAGGGCGAGGTCACACACGAGTTCTGTTTCAGAGAACTCAAATAAGGACTTCGAGGGGCTAGGCTACAGAAGAAGGCTGATGGGTGTACACAACAAAATGCTTGGTGCATTGGGAAGCCTGCCAGAAAGCCTGCGTTCAATATCAAGGAGCATGGAGGAGTCCGGCACCAACTTGGTATAGGGGCTTTTCACTGAGCTTGGAGCTCATCCTTTCCAGCATGAAACTGGTGGCCAACTCCATCAACACACTTGTTGGAATCAACCATGATGCAGCGCCTGATGGCCGATGTCTCAGCTTGCATTGCAGCACAAGCAGCTTCCATCAAAAGTCTGAGTGCTGCAGTGGAAGCTCAGACTGTTGTCATGCAAAGTCAGCTTGCTGCCGTGCAAGCTTGGACTGCTACCATCATGTGGAAAAAAGTGTTCAAAGGGGTTTCCAGGATGTCACAGCAGTCCAGCAATCTGTCCTCCAACAGATTACTAGGATTGCTGAGGCATCACTCTGGGGGTGTGGCAGCGGCTCAGTGGAACACAAACCTGCTGTCCACTCTCAGGATGGCCATAATCGTGATCCCACCATTGCCATTCCGCCAGTGCCCTTGATGTTGACTGTCAGCCAGCCAGTCCAGACTGCTGCCGACCATGCCGAGATGGTGCAGTCTGATGCCGGGCCTTCTAGGCCCAAAAGTTGCTCAAGGTCATCCGCCAAGGCCATCTGCAGTCTCCTCCGCTGAAAGCCAGCAGCCTTCTACCAACCATGTTGCAGCCACTGGGGTAGCACTTCGTAGGAGCTCTATGACAGGCAAAAGAACATGGAAGACAGGCATTAATGGAATGCACAAGGGTGATTAGTTTAAGTTTGTATGCAATATGGCATGATTTAATTTATAAATTTGGTTTTGAATGTGTATTTTGTGGTGGCTTTCATTTTTGCATTGTGGCCAAGAGGACGATGTGATGGTCAGTGAAAGTTGTGGGACTGTTGGTGAATGGGGAATTGGAGTTGAGGTTACTGCTATTGCACTTGAATTAGTTCTTACGTACAGCCCGGGCAGAAAGGGGCTGTCTAGGTTACATCCTCCCTTCCTCTTCCTCCCCTTCCATCTCCACCTCTTCCTCGTCCTTCTCTTCCTCCTCTTCCTGTTCCTCAGCTTCTTACCTGAAGGGTTATGGCAAGGGCTGTTCCCTCATGATGGCAAGGTTATGCAGCATACCACCACAATTCAACCGAATACTGCAGGGCTCCTCCAGAGAGGTCCAGGCAGCAGAATCATTGCTTCAACACGCCAATGGTCTGCTCTGTCCGATTTCGTGTGGCAGCATGGCTCTCATTGTATGCATGCTGTGCACGTGTGCGTGGGTTGCGAACTGGAGTCATGAGCCATGACGTCAGCAGATAGATCTTGTCGCCCAGTAGCCACCCTTTGGTTAGGCGTGGTTGCTGAAATACAGCTGGCACAGCAGACTGCCGCAAATGAATGCATCATGACTGCTGCCAGGATATGGGGCATTGGCCTGCATGATTCGCTGCCTATGGTCACACACCAGTAGTACATTAAGGGAGTGGAATCCCTTTCAGTTCCGGTACATGGCAGAGGCGCACGCAAAGCAATATGCATGCAGGCAATGGCATCCTGTACCATGAGGAAGCCTGCAATCCTTGCAAACCCTCATGCTCACTCCGCCTGCTTCTCTCTGGCAAGAGGGAATGAAATGAAGTTATCTCTCTTTGAATAGAGAGCCTCAGTGACCTCCCTTATGCAACAGTACACTGCAAACTGTGAGATGTTGTTAATATCTCCAGCAACTGCCTGGAAGGAGCCAGACACATAAAAGTTCATAGCCATGGTCACCTTCACAGCCACTGGCAATGCAGTCCTCGCCCTGCTCTGAGGTTGGAGTTGTGGCTGTAGCAGTTGGCAGATTTCAGTGATGACCTCCTTAGTAAAGCACTAATGTCTCAAACATTGGTCGTTGCTGAGGTTGAGGTAGGAGAATTGCTCCCTGAAAACCCTGGGCAGATATGGCTTCCTGCTGAGAGCCCTTCACCCCCTCCTCCTCCTCCCTCTTCTAGCAGCTTGTCCTGCTCTGCTCATTCTCCCAGTCATGCTCGATTCCAAGAGGAAGGCCTACTAGTGCACCCATGTCTGGAAACAACTGGTTTGTGCAGAAGCCTTGAAGTCAGCAAATGTACTTCAGCTCCTGCCACACCACTCCCTGTACACTTTTGAAACTTGAAACAACTATGGAAAGCACCAAAAACATGTAGAATTGTAGCAACAGCCAGAAGAAATAAAGTAGCAACTAACCTGTAAGTAGTTGATGATCCCTTTAAATAGCACGGTTGGGGGGGTCCTTCCTGCTACTTAATGCGTGTTCAGCTGTGTGAGGTAAAGAGCTGTGTCAGCTGGAGCGTGTAGTTCCAAAATGGCAGCGCGAGCATCAAATCAGCGTTGCATGCTGATTGACGTCATGATCTGCCTGTTCTGCATACGTCTGGCAGACGTTAAGTGCGCCCGTGCTAACCCCTTTACCAAGATGATATGCAGTGCACTTTGCATCAGAAGTGTGCGTGCGTGTTGCGGACACCATTTTGGAACCCTAAGGGCACTCGTAGCACCCAAGAAATGGGCACTACCGGACCCAATTTCACCCCCAATAATTCCACAGTAATCTAATAAGAGATCACTCCAAAAAATATAGACGGTATCATTAATAGCACCACTGTCAATACTATTCCAGTTCTCAATTCTTGAAGTGGCAGTGTAAAGTACAGATGGGAAAATACACTATACATGAGACACATATTTTCCAGAAAAATGGAAAGCCTTGTCTCTTGACCTAGGAGATGCAGGTTCCAATCAAACAGGAAATGTGAAGGCTTGATCAAATACTTTGTTATTGCCATTTTCACTCCACTCTTCAAACGGTCTGATGGCAGTTTCCGCCCGAGAAGTGAAACATATTTGGAATGAAGCCATATTTCCCCTGCTTTTGGGTTCCACATGGTTCTGTCTCATTCATCATTACCATTGCATTTGAAATGACACCTTCCAGAATAATAAACATCACATCACATTGCAGGAAAAATATAAATTGGATCAAATTGAAAAGCGAGCAGCGCAACTGAAATAATTTAATGCAAATTTGTCAAGTCTCCTTACATCCTGCCTTCAGGGGGTGGGTTGTCACTTTAGACTAAAAAGTGAACTATAATAGACATAATTACCAAAATAGTATTAATGATACTACTGGAAATAATTATTCAAGATTCTGCAAAGGTGGCGTGCAGTTATGAACTGATGTTTACAAATGTAATAACTTAAATACTTTGATATATAAATTATTTTTTATTACAAATATTAAACTCTTATGGAAATGTTCACAACCTAGACAGTTTATTTTCTTATTCCCAGAGGTACCAAAACTAACAAGGCATATAGGGGGGAGATTTACAAGTTGGGTGCAAAATGGGCACGATATCGGCAGTGCGCCAATGGCTCCCACCCAAGGCCATAGTCGGGAGGCCTAAATAGCTTTCAGGCTCGGGTCTCATTTAAATTTTACTGGTGAGCTATGGACGCTCTCAGTTTTTTTGAATGGGAAAATCAGCCACACTCTGCACAGAGCTAGCCAGTAGTTAGAACCTGTTGAGAGATGTGTGTATGTGTGTGTGAGGTGGGGGTGGGGTGGGGGCCGCAGGGTAAGAACAGGCCTGCACCAGGCCGAAGCACTTTTTGGGGCCAGGAAGACCTCGAATGCTCCTCCTAGTCCCACAAAAAGCTTTAAAAAAGCAAAACCTGTCTCTTCGGAGCAGCCTCCAACGGTCCCTTTCAGGAGCCCTGGTTAGACTGCTCAACACCTGGGAAAAATGGGACAAGTATTCACTTTGTATGCTTCATCCATTTGTACATTAAAATTGCAATTGGGGTTCTACGACCGGCATAGGATCCTGATTTGCATATTTAAACAGACACCAGCCTGTTTGAGCAGGAGTACTGGTTCCACTTAAAGACCGGCCTGAAATTTAAATCAGGCGGACAAATGTGTGTCGAAAATTCACAACAGATTTTCCTTTGCGGATCGCCCGTTTTTCAGGCGAGAAATGGACAGCAGTTAAAAATCCCCCCTAGAGTATAATGGAATCTCAGAATTCCAAGCGTCATGAGACCAAAAGTTATCTGTACCTCTAAAATGGCTATAACACAAAATTAGAAACATCAATATAAATGCCACTGAAATGCTGAAAATCATTTAAAAATCTGTTAAACAAGTGATAAATATCCATATTTATCAAATAAAGTATGCTGTAGCCAGCACTAAAACAACATATTTCACTGTATATTACTGTAAATGTTTGAGGAGCAGTTCTAGTGGCACAAAATGGTCTTTTACATGGAAGTGTCTAGCCCTGAGATTCTACAGTAATAAAAATAACATATGTTAGATTTTACTGCAGTATAATTTTCCAGCACATATTTTATGACATAACAGAAGATCCTTTCATGCCCAAACCATTAAGCTATGAAAAACAATTTCTTTATGCTCATGTAATATTTGCAAGAATTAAGCACTTTCAAATACTAAAAGTAAAATTGGAAAAATATACAGTACCACAGAATGTATCTTTTATTAATAGCAGCCTTTGAGCAAACTTTAAAAAACTACACGGATCCTTTATTTTCCTCTTGAATGCTTAAAGTGCTGATGGCATAGTTTCTGATGTGTGCCAAACATTCTGAATAATTTTTTTTCTTTCATTAAATTTTGGATGTTGCCACGGAAAAGCAACAAGTGAATTTCACAGCAGCCTTCAGAATACCATGAGTTTCACTACTTGAGAGCTAAAAGTGTTTTCTGCTAGAAATCATAGAATCATAGCAATTTACGGCACAGAAGGAGGCCATTCAGCCCATCGTGTCTGTGCAAGCCGAAAAAGAGCTATCCAGCTTAATCCCATTTTCCAGCACTTGGTCCGTAGCCTTTTAGGTTACGACACTTCAAGTGCATATCCAAGTAATTTTTAAATGTGATGAGGGTTTCTGCCTCTACCACCCTTTCAGGCAGTGAGTTCCAGACCCCCACCACCCTCTGGGTGAAATTTTTTTTCCTCAACTCCCCTCTAATCCTTCTACCAATTACTTTAAATCTATGCCCCCTGGTTATTGACCTCTCTGCTGAGGAAAATCAGTCCTTCCTATCCACTCTATCTAGGCCCCTCATAATTTTATACACCTCAATTAAATCTCCCCTCAGCCTTCTCTGTTCCAAAGAAAACAATCTTTCCTCATAGCTAAAATTCTCCAATCCTGGCAACATCCTCGTAAATCTCCTCTGTGCCCTCTCAAGTGCGATCACATCTTTCCTGTAATGTGGTGACCAGAACTGTGTGCAGCACTCTAGCTGTGGCCTAACTAGTGTATTATACAGTTCTAGCAAATCGCAAAAAATTGTTGTTCAAGAATCCCACATCTACAGAGTGTGTAACAAATGTTACGTTTAGTACATGAACTGGAAGAGGTTCAATGAACTGCGCTAACAATCTAAACCAGTCTGCAGGAACTACTCTATTTCCCTATGGGGACACTTATTTTATACTAATTCTGCATTGCCAAATAAAATGCAACATTAAGAAATTAGAGCCGGTCGGTCTCCAGTGCCATTGCACATGGGTAGCCTGGGACTGTGGGTGTGGTTTCTGATGTGAACTGCAATCCTGTTGCAACCTGAGCATGACAGGGGTTTGCCCATCCCTGCAATATAGCAAATGTACAACAGCAATATCACATGACTGACATGAGGGAAAAATATTGCACGCCTCTCTGATACTCAAAGATACTATTTACCTCTACTTTACAAGTAAATTTGTTCTTCCCTTCACAAAGCCTTTTATTTTTAGTTATTTGTATTACAAAATATTTTTTGCTCTACCTCTCATAATGGCCCGGATATTCTGATCCCTACGGGTGGGTACGCGCTGTGTACCCACCCGTAGGGACATCGGAAATGCTGGTTTCAGGCATGCACAGCGCATGTGCTGAAAACCGGCATTTCTGATCTGTCAAGGATGCCTGCCCTCGAGAAGGGCCTCTGCGGGCGGATGGTTCTGCTTTCTGGAGACCCGCCGCCTGCGGAAAACCTTTAGAATTCTTACGCCTGGTAAAAGCAGGTGTAAGGCCTGCTTTTACCAGGATAAGAGTTGAAAAAAAGTAAAAAAAATAAAATAAAAAAATGTTCATTTAAAAATACTTTAAAAAAAGTAAGTTTATTTTTAGCCCTGTAAAAAACTTTAATTATTTTTTTTCAAAAAATTTAATTTTTGTTTAAAATATTTAATTTATTGTAATTTCAACTAATTTTAAAAATGTGTTTTTTTTTTATTTATTTAATGTTTTGAAGTGTTTTTGGGGTGATCTCCATTCATATATTTGACAGGTCTATCTGTCAAGTATATGAAGGGAGATTCCCTTCTTTGATTGGCTTCCCATGGCCCACGTGATCCCAGGGACGCTTGCGAACCGCATGCGCCCCTGGAATACGTAGGTCCTGCACACTCGGAGTTCGAGAGGCCCAGCATCGGAACTATATGCACCTCGGGAGCCCTCAGGTAAGGGCGTAGATTTTTTCCAGATCGGAGGCTTTCACACACGGGAAGCCTCCGATCGGAAAATATGGCCCAATGTATTTGCAGTATTTGTTCAAGCGATTTTTTTACTTGTTTATTCTTCCCTTTCCCCTCACCAAAACCTCTTTTTCTTAGCCATTTACATGCTCAGAATAAATGTTAGTCCTCTCCCTGACAAGGGATTTGCAGTTCTTGCTGAAGCTGTCTTTGTTGCAGTACAGCCCAGGAAAGTTTTATTCACAGTCATGACTCCAGCACCTGAACACACAGTGATTCACCATAGTCAGGTCCGACTGCCTCCAACCACAAAGTCCAAAGTCAGTATCAAAGTCAGTATCAAAGTACCTTATAAACACTCCTTCTGGCCACAATACAAACATCTGTTCCTCTCAGAGACACAAATAATCCCTCATTCTGAACACCATGACCTCGGAATTTTTATTTAATGGCTTAAACTGTATAAAACACTGAGAAAATATCAGGGCCAATGTTCCATTCCAGGTGCTAACTGGGTGCAATATGGAAGTAGCGCTCAGGGAAGCAATGCATTGTCAGGATCACCTGCAGACCTTCATCAACATGGATAGGGTACACATCTGGCAGTGCTGGAGGCACACTATTGGATGTAAGAACGGGAAAATTGGGAGTAATCCAGGTCTTAAAGACAGACACACCATAAAAGTGGCAGGTACAGTTAATGCCCCAGGAGAGAGACAGATAGGTTTACTTTTTGCTGGAGGAAATGAGCCAGCATTTCTTTTTGGACACCGTTGAATGATTTGTGGTATGTTTTTAATGGATGCATGCCAAAAGCTGGGATTTGCATGTTGGTGATCTTCAAGTAAGTTTAAAGGTGTTATCCCTTGTGAATGAGTTTGTGTTGCTGTTCCATGGCTGAGATGGCGGCAGCACTCCAAATAGCAGTGTGGGTGTCCCTGCAGTCTGCCTTGGCGGGAACTTGTAAGAGGGTAGCACTGTGGTACCAAGCAAGGGTGCAGAAATAGGGACAACAAGAACAATGGTGCAGGAATAGGAAGTGCTTGCTGGTTTGACAGTGAGGCTTCTTTTTTATTCCAGGTGGCATGGAGGGGTATTCCGGACCCTTATAATATCCGGAAGGTTACAGTCTAGTTAAACTTATTAAAAGTACTATCTGGAGGACGGTAATATCTTTAGACCGTTTCTTTCCTTTAGGGAGAGGTAGTCTGACCTTTAGACCCAATTAAGCGTCTTATAGGATCCAGCAACCGCAAACTTTAGTTGAAGGTAAACGTCTGGGGAATACGCCTGATCTGGGGTAGTCCGAAAGGGCTAGGACTTGTAATTATCCCTTCAACCCCTCCTCATTTCTGAAATAGTGCCATAGGATCTTTTACAATATGGAATGTTGTTTTTAGGGCAGATTCCCCAAAAAAGAAGAAATCCTGGAAGACAGTTACATTTTGTCCACATTTTCATTTGAGCTACAGACTATTGTATAGTTCACAAGTATGTTTTCTGACAACTAGGCACCACAAGCATGTTGAGGCAGGCCAGGCCTATAGAAAGCATGTCATTAGTGGTGCTCAAGTGCTGTTTCTGAATGAAGTTTGGAGATAGGTGATGTTTAAGGCGTAAAGGAACAAAAAAAAACCTTCAAGGGAAGGCAAAGGCTGGTTAATTACTCATCATGTCATCACACCCAAGAAGCAGTCCCAGACAAGGCGATGCTTTCACAGACTGTTCTGCTTTCCTATCCATTAGTACCACTGTGTATAGCAGACAGCTTTCTGTCATAATAAACCTAACGTGTTTTACCTTGGTCAGCTGGTCCTTTCTACAAAATTGCCAGTCAGCAGATTTCTTGAAGAAGTCTGATTTTTTTTCTAACTAGCATTAGCCTATCTCCTGTGTTGTTGCTTGCAGATAGTTTGGGGTTTTGAGCACAGTTGTATTTATTAGCTGCTAAACTGGAGCTTTGTTCGGATTTAAATTTAATTAAATTTAAATTTAAAACGGAGATAGACAGTTTCCTAGCTGATAAGGGAATTAAGGGTTATGGGGAGCGGGCAGGGAAGTAGACGTGAGTCTAGGTTCAGATCAGCCATGATCCTATTGAATGGCGGAGCTGGCCCGAAGGGTCGTATGGCCTACTCCTGCTCCTACTTCTTATGTTCTTATATTTAAGTTCAATCTCGCCTATCTCTTGAAAATCGCTCCTCAGGTGCTCCCTCTGGTGAAGTGGTCTCAATAGGCAAATCCAGGTAATTGGAGCTGCTTGTAAATTTCAGGCTCCAGGTCTGAAGAACCCAGCATGACTGTCTTTCTTGAAGATTGTTTTGCTATTTGAAGTCTGTCATCTGTAGTATGTTATTTAGAGTATGACAGGTGTGAATTAGACACAAGGCATATAACATGCATAGGTGTTATTTAACCAATTACATGCCAATTTTAAGTTGATGTTGTAAACACAATTGTACTACCTGTTATTAAAGCAAGACTGTTTTGTTTTACTTGCTGTTGTGTAATGCTTTACTGAGCTCACTGGATATACTGAAAGCAAAGGAAGCCAGATTTAAAAATGGCAGGTGGGAGGGGGAGAAATAAATTATGAACTGGATTATAAAAATGTATTAATTAAAAATCTGAATTTTCACCAAAATTTGAACGTCCCATGTCTTCAAGAAAATAATATTCCATCTAATGGTGCTATTGACAATAGTTATGTGTACTCTGCACACATTATACTGTATTACTCCATTTGGACCATTTTTAGTGACATATTGACAGATTATGCACCAACGGTAAGAGGACCACTATATTCCAGCTAGGCCTTTCTTTTGTCGACAGATGGAATCAGACTTCTTTAAATGTTACTTGTCTAGCAGTTTGCATTAGTTCAGTGTTTCTGGTGGTCTACTGGACTTGTGCATCTGTAGTTCATAGTCCAAGGACTATGGTCTTTTCTCTCTGACTTTGTGTGTGATTTTCCTTTGGGTGAGCAATAGTTTACTGTCTGTTTGCCTAAGCTAATTTAACTGCTGTACAAACATATGATTTTACATCTGTGGTGGAAAAGGGTAGTTTTATATGTTAATTTTTAACTAATGGACTGCAGTCATTTCCATGGAGAGATCCCTCGGGAGCAGCGAACAGTAATCCCACTCATGGAGTGAGTATACATGTGGCTTTCTTAAAAAATAAATGGAGTCATATCTGGAGTTCTGCCCACTGAAGTTATATCATCATTATCGTGTCAAATAGGGGGATTTCTGTCATTACTTCATAGTTTTCAAAATACCTACAGCTAAACTGGAAGCTGCTTTCCCTTACCAAAATTCAACATGGAGGCCCGCAGACACTGGCAGGATGATTTCATCAAATTGCCCTCCCAACAGGGAGCTTTGCTCACCAGTGATGCATTTTGGGAATTCAGACACACTCTCCCCAGAATTTCATATTGATTAATTATTTTAATGGATGGAAAGTTATGGAAAACAAATGCCCGATATCACAATACGCTTTCCCCGTGGGCAAACTCCCCCCCACCCCGGAGAGCGCTTTAGAAATTGACCCCGTGTTTATAGTAAAGTAGCAAATGCATTTGTTCAGAAGCCTATTAAGTAAAAATTACTTTAGTGGCTGGAATTGCTTATTTGAAATGCTAATATATGTGGATTGACAGAAAGTTGAATGGACAATCTCTCTGAACACTAATTCCATTTCCACCGCCCAGATAGACATGTGGTTTCAACTACCGTCAGGTGTCAAAAACAGACTATTAGATGACCAGGAATCTTCAATTCACACCTTAACAATTTAAGTGCTAAAAAGGAGAAGGCACCTTTTGATCATAAAAGAAAGAACACTCACATCATTTAGGAATAGCTTATGATCTCATTTCCTGGTTTGGCTGTGCTTCTACACGAGGGGCTTCAGAAACACAAGACAAAGGTGTTGCACAAAATCTGAACTTTAACAATGACATAAAATTGGAAAGATCCAGCAAGCACAGCTCTTTACCGGTGGTTGTGCTAGGAATTGTTTTTATCGCTCTTATCTCAACTGTAAAAGGAAATTGGTTAGTGAATGAACAGTACCAGCAATCTATCCTTTGTTGACCACCCAATCTGTGGCAACATTGGATGGAAAATTATGGGGGAGGAGATGCGCTTGGGCGCATTCCCAATATACATTCCCGACATGCAAAATTCTGCACCAGGTGTGCAGAAGATGAAAAATTACCCTGTAGTGTGTGGTTTTCCTCTGTGGTTTAGTGACAAACACATCTGATCCCTGATACAATGTACACATTCATTGCCTGAGTCAATGTTGATGGGTCCAGGAGCAGAGTCTGAATCCAGTACCTGAAGGTGTTCAGGTAGATATGTACTTGTGTTCCCTGCTGTGTAGTGAAGAGAGCAAAGAGTATTTTTACCAGAAAAGTAACTGGGGTCGAAATTCATCTTGGGCAGGAACGTAAAATGGGCAATATCGCATCAGCTGCCTGTTCACTTCCACTGAAGTTAATCCCACTGTGTAGTTGGAGTTAGATTTTCAGATTTAGCTTTAAAAATACTTCAATTTTGAATGTCAAAGATGACTCTGGAATTTAATCAAGTCTCATTGTTACACTCTTTTACAGCAGTGCACAGCCATACCAAGTTTTCTTTAATATATGTCATATAACTGTTGAAACAGGAGAGAATGAGATTTCCTCTCTGATGGCACCAAGAATTCAGTAAACTGTTTGTAGGAGTTTAAATAAAAAAGTAATTTATCAGACTCAAAGGATTTCTCAAATCCTCACGTTAAATTTATTGTAATTTTATACCCTCCCCTCACACCCCAGTATCCTTTAGCCTCCAGATGGTTTTTCAGAATGTGCAATCCTATAGGTGAAAAATTACAGCTTAAACTTTCAAGGTATGTTAAATAGGTCAACAGGGAATGTCATCCTCACCAACAATAAATACTTCATGAAAAATAAGTGATTGTAGTGCTATAAATACAATTTTCTATTACATATCCACTTCTGACTTTCCTAGCTTCACACCACATTTGCTAAATACTACCATATCAATATAAAGCCATCTGTACCTTTATCTCTGTTCTCATACTCACTTTAATTCCATTAGCCACTAAATCTAGTGCCTTACAAATGAGACTGTGAAATGCATGTTGGCAGATGTAGTGCTATTGCTGACCTCTGACCTCAAACGCTTTCATAAACCTTTGTTGGTTTATATATTGTAGCCTCCTGATGAGCTGAATCTGATCACATGGAAACATTGCATCACATGCATCCTTTGCTGAAGGACCCCTGCCTTTTAAACAAGTCATAACTGGCTTGAAATGAGCAAGACGTTTGTGTCGAATTAAATTCACATAAATTTATGCTGTGCAACTGCTTCCAAGTTCTGATCTTCAACAAAGCATTAAAATATTCAGACGATAGCAAAATACTGCGGATGCTGGAAAATTGAAACAACAACAGAAAACGCTGGAAAAACTCAGCAGGCCAGGCAACATCCGTGGAGAGAGAAACAGAGTTAACGTTTCAGGTTGAAACCCTTCGTCAGAACTCATTCATTTGGACTACATAAAAATTCCGGATTACCAACTGCCAACATGCTCTTTTGTAAATGATATATATACACAAAAACAAATCCAGTTATGGTTTTGACCATAAAAGGATATGAACATGTGTTATCCGCTTGCACATTATTTGCCTGTATAAACCAACACGTGCAGTAATCATCTGAAAATAATCTTGTAAATTATTTTTACAAAATTAATTTTAAAAAATGGTTAAGCAAATGAAAAGTATTAAAAAAAAAAAGTTTGCCGAGCATTATAATCTTGTATGATTCACATTGGTAAAACAGCTCAAACTTGATTGTTTAGAATTGCAACATTATCTTGCAATATTATTCTTGGTAAATGTTCATCCCCTTATGTTTAGAGTTGTCTCTACACTCTCTATATGTAATGTATTGCAACAGTCACAATAATGGCCCCTCCCCCCCATTAATGCTGGTACATGAAATTCAAGGCACACGTTTTGCAAAGAGGAATTGTTCATCTTATTAAATAATTGTAGTAATCCATAAGGTGCCTGCAGCAGCAAAACCTCAAATGCACGCAGTACTTAAAATTCATAAAATAAACTCTTCCAAAGAAACAAAAAGGTACATAAATGAGCAAGACACTACAGTTTGGTTGCACATGACAAAAGTCTGTGACTAAAACATTCAGCATGTGCCTATCCTATATATACTACATTGATTTATGATCCAGCGTCTTATGGGATATTTCAGTAATGCCTAATTTGTCAGCAATTACTCAATTTTTTCCATGCAATCTCTACAGGATTATAGGCTGCGTTTTTAAGGATGAGCCAGTTTGCAGCACTGCTAGCTGTAGTGTACATTTTTCAGAATGGGCATTTTGGATGTTTCCACACCCATAGTTCCAGCACTAAACTCAAAAAATCCTGGCTTTATATGAGCCAAGTAGAGATGTACACTAATAGTTTTTTGACTATCAGTGACTTGAAAATAAACGTTTGTGTCCACAAAATGCCTAATATCAAATACAGACTGCAGCTCCTCAAGATCTCCAGGGGCATGGAGCTGGTCTATAATTTTTATGGAAACTTATCAGTCGTTGCACTCAACTGAAAAACATTTGAAACAAATGAATCAATGAATTCTAAACTTCAATTCTTCTGTTGCAAAAATAGGGAAAGAAAAACAATATGAACAAAATGTGAAGGAAATTCATGCCTCATTTCTCTTCACCACCATTCAGACATCCTCCAAAATGCATCGATCATATTTACATATAGACTATTTCCCCTGTAGACATGATGCAGAACCCATGGCAAGTAATTTGTAAGATCAACTGTATTATTACAGTAGAACTTCAGAAAGAATATTGTACATAATGTTCTGGAGATAATATAACTTACAATGGAATGCCTAAAACCCACATTCTAATTAAACAGTATATTTTGAAAAGGATATTTATGGTCGGGCAGTGTTCATGACCAAAGGGTCAGCTCTAAATAATTGTCAACATAAAAGGTACCCTGAATTTGACCTGCAGAGCAGTTCAATTCTAACACAACATCCTTGCCAAAATAAGTATAAGCAGTTTTAGTATTGCTGAAAAAATATATAGTAGCAACAGAAAGTTGGTACGATTTGAAGAAGCCTGACTTACATCTTGTCTCTTATTACAGTTTGCCCCTTGACCCAAACCAATCTATTTGCTAAAGCATATCGCTCCTCTCATCTTTGGTCGATATTATTTTTGCCTAAAGTTATTGAAACCGCATGGCCCCACACAGTGTTTATGTTCAGTAGGTAATTAATTTGATAATTCTGTGGCTTAAAAACACTTTTCTTTCATATCATACATTTTACAACCACATGGTGCTCAAGTGCCAGGAAAACAGCATTATTTCATCGAGAGATTGCTAAAAACTGATGGAAAACTGGAGGTCTGCTCTAGATTTCAGACCCTTCAGACACTGATGAATGGTATTGTTCAGAGAGCTGTACAAAGCATAAGCTACAGAAGTGCTGGATCTTTAAAATGTAACACTTGCCGGTTTATCAGTAAGTGGATCACGGTACAACACTGAGGTTTACAATCAAGTATGAATATGCCACAAAATGGGCATTTCTATACACGGAAAGCAATAATTTACAATTAAGACAGTAACATTAGAGAGACAGTGGGGGCGAGCAGCCCTCCTGCCTGCAACGGGCATAAGGTTGCTTAAATAGGCAAATAAGGTCCTAGGCCACTTGTAGGACCCTGATTGTAATTTTCAGGGTATAAATTGGCAGTGCATGCACGGCGCACGCTCTGCCCATTTGTACCAGATGTGAGCGGCCTAACCAGTGGTCTTTAAAGGGGCCATTGGAAACCACTCTAAAAGTGGCACAGGAAACTTTCAATTATTTTTTGTGGGCCTAGGAGGAGCTCACAAGAGCACAATGCTCATCCATTCTTACCTTCTACTCTCTGTTCCTGCAGATCTACCGCAGCAACGGGAGCACTAGAGGAGGAAGATGATGAGGAGGAGGTGTCTCTGACCATGGTGATGAGGAAGAGGAGGATAAGAACCATTCCACCCACCACTTGCAGCTGCATCATTCTGCCTATCTTCCTCGGCCTCAACCTCCTCCAACATACCACCTGCGGCGTTTGTTTCTTCACTCTCAGGCACCAGCCCGGAGACTTTCACTCGGGGGGTGGGTGGGGAGGGGGAGGAGTTAGATAGGAGCACTGAGGATGTGGCACTGAAGGAACCGGAGAAGTGGGGAGTAGGCAAGGAAAAGGCTGCCAAAGGCTTTGGAGTGGTGGAACGCAGCATTCATGGGTATTCACCTGAAGAGAAGCCCGTCCCGTGAAGCCTGAAGCTGGATAGAAATTTGGCCTTGGACTTAATTCCAATAAACGGGCCGAGCTGCTGGCTCCAGAGGCAGCTCACCCGCGTGGACTAATCGAATTTGGGCCACATGCCTCTCCGGCAGCAGCCCTCAGGTAAGGAGCCGGTCCTGCTTCACTCAAGGGTTTGTTGTGGCCTAACCAGCATCCCTCAACAAAAAGAAAAGATTTATTTTTTTAAACTTACTTTAATGTGGAGCAGGAGTGCTCTTCCCGGCTCCACAGGACCACTGAGGGCTGCTGGCGGCCTGAGATTACCCGCTTCCTGTTCTCTCTCCCCCCCAGCCCCTGCCCCCACTCCCCCATCCTCAGGACTTACCTCAGGTCGCTGCTGGCAAGGCAAGTGGCCTAAATTCCATCCGGCCACACTGTCCCTGCCTCTGGAGATTCAAGAGATGCCGACAGCTACCCTCGACTATTACAATAAGGCCCAAGGCTCTATTTCTGTTCAATCTTGGGCTTCCCAGATCAGGTGCGCACTGGAAGCGCGCTGTCTGTTATGCACTGAAAATGGGCCACAATGAACTCAGCCCCCAGTGTCTCTGTGAAGTGATGTCTTGAATTATATTGAATATATTACAAAGCAGGATACGAGTGACGTTTCCACTAACTTTCACTGCTAAAACAAATGAAATATTGTGAAATAATTGGTAAAATAATGTTGTAGTGTTTGTTGCTACAAGATAAACCTACTGACAACCTGTGTTATGATTAAAATGTAAACATTCTTTATTCATAAATTATTGTATTACCCTATTTGCAAATGAATGTTGGTGCACAAGGAAATATGTGCAAACCCTATCACCAACACTTTCCTGCTATTGGAATGTAATTTTATTTTCTAGAAAAAGATCACTGGTCAGCATTATATTGATATTTAGAGGGAGAAATTCCCCTCCTATGCGCCTCCCATGGGGGGTGCTAACGGGGCCTTTTCGCCCGGCCGCAGCACTGACCGTGCCTCCCGTCAAATTCCGCGGGAGGTTAGCGGCGGCACTGCCGGGGTGCGCGGCGATCTCATGCGCCCGGAGAACATGACGCCATCTCCGGGCGCATCGCCCCTGTAGCACCCCGGCAGAAAAATTCCTCTTCGCCCCCTGCAGCAGCGCAGAGCGATAGCACGACTGCTGCAGGGGACACGAGCAGGGCGGCCGGCCGCTAGCGGGGCTGAAGTTAAAGGTGAGGTGGCCGGCCGCCCTGAAAAAAATGTCGGCATTTTTGAAAAATGTTTTTTTTGCTCCGGACGCGGGGCCTGTGCCGTGATCGTTCAGCCCGGCACTCTGCTTGAGTGCTGGGCTGATTGCGCGGCAACCCCGATAAAAAAAACTGCAGAGTTCGCAACGTGGGGCCCTTCCCTTTAATTCAGGGAAGAGCCCCTGCAATGCGGCAATGCCACGCTTGGCCACTTGTGGCGCTGCTGAGCCGTGTGCCCCGGGTCGCGAACTTCCCCCCCTCTTGCACTCCAAGAAGGAAGTGGAGCGCTTGATTTAGCGCTCCACTTCTCTGTTGGAGCAAAAAGTGGGAATTTTAGAAAGGCCGGAAGAGGTTAGTGCCTGGCGCTAACATTTCCAGCTTTTCTGATTTAGCGTCCCAATCGGGGCTCGAGGGGAATTCCTAGCCCTGAATTTCTGTATGCGGGTTGCACCATATATAATGACTTACAAAAAATATGTTAAACATTTAAACAATTAAACATTGTTTTCATGATTTCATGAAGCACGATTTCAGGATGTTGAAGGAAGCCTTTAGAATCCATTACTAAAACTGAGCTTTGAACCTTCAATAGAATTTAGAAACAAATAAACTAAAGCTGGATTAAGGATTCAGCAGCATCCTTAAAGCACCATGATAGTGAATTGAATTGTAAATTTGGCTGAATTGAATTTGAAGTGATCGCATTTTATTTCTGCACTGCTCAGAGTTCTGATTGTCCATCAGGAAATCATTTCACTGCATCTCAGGGGATCAAAATCAGCATCTACCTTGTGTTTAATATAGTACCAGTCACAGATTTCTATATTTCTTCTGGAATCCCTGTGGGCAGGACTAAGTTGATAAGCAGAGTTCAATTGCACAGAAATAAAGTACCATTGCAAATATATATATTAAATGCCTTTGAAGCATTTCGTATACAACTCTTTTTGATTTTGGATAGCGACATCCTATTTCAATGTTTAATTGTGATTTTAGCAAAGACACAATGCTGGGACTATATGACTTAACACTGCCAGCATTCAGTGATCTCATTCTTTTACACTGGCTAAAGCAAGAACATCGATTCTTGAGGATGTTCTCGCCCGCTTAATTGCAACCACTGCATCACAAATGAAACTGTCCATGTCTCTCGGGTGACACAAAGAAAGTCGGGAGTCAATGGCCTAATCATCCCCTCCAGTTTTGCTGCATCTCTCCACTACTGCATTATTTTGCATGGTAACAATATGAAATAACAATCAAAAATGTTACTGAAACATTAGTTATGTATACATGGCTTTAAAGACTTGTCATACATGTCTTGACATTTGCTGCCTGCTTGCATTTCATTTGGTTTTCAGATAAAGGGCTAGAAATTGGTATGTGTTGCACCCGTTTTTCGGGTGTAAAACGGGAGTAACAATGACAAATTTAGTAGTAGACTGGCTCATGCCTGTTCTGTGTGAGCTAAATTTGTCGGGGCCTTTGTTTAGGTGTCTCTTGCAGACAGAGGAGTCCTAAAACAAGCATTAGGCCCCTCATTAACATATTCAAGTGCCCAATGCTTGTTTTTGGACTCCTCTGCCAAATTTGGCTGCCCTGAGTACAGTAGGTGTTGGGGTTGCTCCACTCAGGTTTTTCTGTCATGCATGTGGCCACCATCAAAAAAGGTAAGTAAAAAAAAAAAATGTTGTCACAGGTTGATGTAGAGCAAGGAGAAGCATGATTATTCCTCCTGTACTCTTGAGGACCACTGCCGGCCAGCGATCTGCATCACTCCTGTTGTCCTTGCCCCTGAGGTGCCCCCCGCCACCCCCCCTCCCCAACCCCGCACCTACAGTGCTTACCTGAGGGCTGCGCCAATGAGGCAAGAGGCATGAAATTGATTTGTTTGAAATGGGAAATCTGTCTCTCGAGGTGTGACAGGCTCACTCAAATTATTGAAATGAGGCCAAGGCTCAATTTTGGGCAAGCCTCAGGCCTACCGGTTGGGGCGCGCACTATCTGCACGCTCTTGGTTATGCGGCAGGAAACAGGCCATAATCAGATTTTACCCTAAAGACACTGGAGAAGAAATTTGTGAATGGAACTGAATATCGGATTCGATATCGCCTGCCTTGTGCCGCCGCCGAAGCTGAATTTTGACCCCACCATATTCAATGACATGTTGTGGCACTCATTATAAAATATCTTGGCCTAGAACTTCCCCTTTAAGATGTTTGTGTTTTTTGTAATGCATGTCACAGAACGAGTCATAAAGCAGTTTGTAATTCATAGTACTGTGTAAACATGCTAAAATATGTGCAGTTTATTTGTTTGTGATTGTAGAGGTGCTGCTGCTGTCCTCAAGGGGTCAAACTGTGACAAAAATATATATTTTAGTAATTTGCTTGAGGACGACCTCTGAACAGTAGTTTGGTTTTTAGGCAATACATATAGCACCAAGCAAAAATTCATCTCCTCCTTCTCATTAATAGCGAATTGGATCAGGTGAGCTCTGCGTGAAATAGGTTAACACTCTTCAAAAGTGGCCGAGTGTATACACTCCGAGTGGGAACTCGCTGTTCCTGCTGAGAGAGTCGATGGCAACATTTCTAATCTAAACAATGTTCTGGGGTCTGTCGGACAGATTGCATGGCATCAGGCTGAGGCACCTGGACCCCATTTCATTGGGATGTTCAATCATTTGTTTGCATCATTTGCAGATTTTAGAACATAAGCCACTACTAAAAAAGAAACCCTAATATACTGTCACTCTTCATTGCTACTTAAAGTATGTTTACGGCAGTGTAACCTCGAGCAGCAAAATCATTTATTTGTTTTTATTTATTTTAGACAGTAAATTGATGAACTACAGGTTCCAGCAGTGTACTGAGGTCACGTAGTCCAGCTTTCTCTGGTTTTGAGGAAGTCTAAACCTGAATCAAATTTGAACGGATTGTGAGTCACCTCGAGAAACTGACAACAAGAATTTATTTCTAATTGTTTTTAGAGGGAAAGAGAGTTAAACTGACTGTTGACTCAGCTGCCTGCCAGTGATGTGTAGTGTGCTTAGTTTGCATGTATAGATTTTACTAATTCGCCCAGCTGCATATATTTTCAGCGCAGTCATTTTGTTTTAAGCACAGAAAAGAAATAGATTAGTATCAGGACAGGATCAGGCCTGGCTTTGATGCCCCCTAGAGTTGAATAGTTTGCCAATTCTCACCGTCAAAGCACACACAGGAATAATGGCTGAAGGACTAGGTGAGCTGTACCTGTGAAATCGTACCTCAGCAAAGAGCCCACGCTTTCAAAAAAGAGAGGAGAAAATGATCAGACAGAAGGGAATATAGGAAATCTTGTGGCAGTCTTTGTATTGATGTTTGGTGCTGAATGTTCGTGATATAAATTGCTGCTGATGTTGCTGCTGTCTGCGGTGCAATTACTGATTGTTGGAAGTGTTTGCCTCGTTTGAAATTTACCACTTGGTTGAAATTTACATAACTAGAAAAAGGTTTTCACGCAGTGGAAAGTTCTCACAGCATGCTTGCGTTGTAAAACAAAGCCTGGCTGTTGTTGGTCTTGTTCATAAAGTCTATGTTTGGCACTTCATTTCAAAATTACTTGCATAGTTGTTAAAAAGGGTCATGGTGTTTTCTGTAAGTTCACCTTTTATATTACTTTGTTGTAGCCAAAAACAGCAATTATGTTGCTCATAAAGTACAGACCTCTAGTGCAGCCATGATTAAATTCTATTCTTCTATATTCCCAAAATCCAATACTAAAATTCAATGCATATGTCACAGAAAGAAAGCGACAGTCAATGCAAAACTATTTAGTCAGTGAGCGATTGCTGTCATACTATTACCTGGGATTAAGCTGTATTATTTTACTATACACCAGCACTACCTTCATAAAAATGAAGTGCTTGACAAACCTTTCCAAATTTGTTTGCAAATACTTAATAATATACATCACATTGAAAAGTATCATTGCATCACTTATGTATTGGGATGATAATTGGCTCTCCTCCCTCACCCGCCATCCCCTCCTGTCCTCCCCCCACCCCCACGCCCCCACCCAAAAAATATTTGGCAAATGCTTTTCCATGAAGACAGGTTTCATCAATTCTTCAGGATAATCAGCCAAGAGCAAGGGCTCAGATTTTGGTCTTAGTGCCTTGTTTTTCAGCGAGAATGCGGGGGTCGTGAGATCAAAAGTAAATTTACTGCTGACTTCCTACTCGAGGCCCACCCACTGTCATTTTGAGAGGGCCTCCAATTAGGCAGTCCGTGCTCCCACCGGATACGGGTGTGAGGCTTATTATTCAGCGGAAATCAGGCTCCTATGATGTCATTAGGAACCCTGTGCCATTTTGGTGCAGGTAAGTGTGGCACCTGCTGAGTGCTGGACCTGCCTACTACACAAAACAGGAAACGGCCAGAACCAGCGTCCCTTAAAGGAAAATATTTGGCACTTTTTGGCCAGCTGAATGAGCATAATTGCGCTTCCTGTGCCTCACTGCTAATCCTTCCACCCCTTTAGTCACCCCCGTTCGTCCAGTTCTCTCCATTAATCCCTTGCTGCAAGGCCCATGTTCTGTGGATGGCCCGCCGGATATTCTGTCACCTCCCCTCCCCCTGAAATGGTGAGCTGCCCACCAGCACTTGGAACACGGTGGTAGCTCGCCAGTTGAATGGAAAGGAGGCCCGACCATCAAAATGGCTTGGGCCTTTCACTGGTGAGCTCAGGCAGGCATTGCAATTGCTTTCACACACCACCCACCAACGTACGGCAAAGATAAAAAATTGACCTCTAGGTCTTTTGAGACGTGGAATGAATTGAGAAAATCCTTACCACCAAAGCAACAAACGTCAGAATAAATTATGCATTGAAGCCAAAATATTTCACCCACCTCTCTAAACACAACAGTCCTATAAAGCTCAAACCATGGATGTGGCCATGTCCACTGCAGTCAACTCCAGTATTAGTAATTGTCACTCACCCTACTTCAATCAGTGGTACAATATTGTACCTCCCCCATCACTGCCCCTAGAGCTAGCACCTAACAGGAATGCAGATCTCTGGCTGGGTTTCAGAATCCAAAAGGTTCACATCTGTTGTTTTGGAATTATTTCACCATTCATCTTAATGAAGTGAAAGCACTCGGTTCCCACTGCAGCAAAGGTATTAGTAGAGAAAGGCAGAGAGGTCATTTGGAAGGGAGCCCATTTAAACAACACCTGCAGAAACGCTATTCTACAGCACTACCAGTGGCTGACGATTATGACAATGTTGCTACGTCCCACACAAAGGCTATCCGGCCGTCCCCCTCAATTCTACTGTTGCTGATTCTGCTGAGGTTGCTTTATCATCTGGATCTGACACCGAGTCTCCGTGTGTCTGAGTCCCAGACAGTGCTATCATCTGAGACTTACTCCCAGTCATCTGAGTCTGAATCTGACTTAGATGAAAGCTACCACCCACAGACGAACAGAAAAACCACTCGTGGGTCCATCACCCCTGCCATTTCCGTTCTCTGAACTTAGCCATCTTTCAAAAGGAAAAAGCCTTGTATTGTTTGGAATCATTTTACCATAGCTCCTGACGATAAACTGAATGTGGTCTGTATACTGTGAGAAAAGCATTCATAGAGGCAGACAGGAAAGTGAAGAGTGAACACGCACATTAATGAGACACCTGTGGCTAAGCTATGTGCTATGGTATTACATCAGAGTGGTGAACTGATGAGTCTTCATGAATAAGGCACAAGTTTATTTGATTAAAGCTAGTACAATGCTCAATTCTCCACATTAAAACAGTAACTTTAACCTGAAATTTGTTCTGGAAAGAATGGGGCATTAACAATGGAGTATTTTCAAATTCTTCCTCCTTGCCATGGGTGTCAATTGAAACAAAAGAAAGATTATGCCAGTGTAATAGCTTAGAAATAGCTGTTTAAAATTTAATATTGTAGAAATATGAAACTTGTCAAAATATTAAACTTGTAACTTATGTTTTAAGGCAATTTGAGAAAGCAATGTTATTATTGGTTGTCCTGTTCAATTTGCTTCATTTATGTTGCTAGCTCCTATTGAAACCTTCAGAGAAAATGGCTCTGTTTCTATGAACAACCTACTGGGAGAAAGATTAGAGGCAATAATGGCTGATGGGTGCTAATTAAATCAGAAATAGGAGGAAGACATGTGGCCACAGGTGGCTGCCACAGTGTGGGAATCAAAAGATTGCTTCTCCAGCATACCAGAGTAAAAAAGTTAGTAACTAGGCACACTTGTTATTTTCCTTTGTTCTGATCTCTTTGAGCAGTACATAGATTATTAACTGAGCATCACAGAGCAAGGACTTGACTTTGGGACTGCCTCAGAATATAACCAACTTAAAGCTGAAGGTATGACCTGGCTTGAGAGCATGTGTGTTGATTTCAATGAAGCTACCTGTCACAATATGTAACAAGGATTGCCTTCGCTTGGTTCTACTCCTATCTATCTGATCGTAGCCAAACTGATGGCTCGGCTTTTCAACCCCGCACCATGAATTTCAGAGTCCCAAGAGAATCCATCTTTGGCCTCCTCCTCTTCCTCATCTACATGCTGCCCCTGGCGACATCATCTGGAGACACGGGGTAGATTTTCAACTTACCGCCCGGTTGACAAACTAGAATCAATGGAAGTGAAAATCGGGCAGTTAAGAGCTGATTTTAACTCGGGGTGGGAATCGGGAATTACAGGGCAGAAGTGGGTGGCAAACCATTTGGTCCCCTGGAGATTTTAACCCCTGGGCCTCATTTACATGCCTGACACTGACTCTTCGAAGCCGGCGGGAATTACTTCACTGCCAGTGGGCTGAGTCAATATAGACTGTGGGGCCCGGAGGAATGCTCCTGCTCCTCCTGGCCCACAGGGAACCTTTAAAAAAAAATCTCCGACCTGGGCCTCCTGTGGCCAGGATCCTTGCTGCTACCAGCTTTCACTGGCAAGTTGGAGACTGTGCGGGCCTTAGACGGGCCTGCTGGTAAAACAGTTTGAGCATCACAATGCTGTCATTGGGACATGACTCTGCCATTTAAATTAAGCCCCCACTCCTCTGGGGCAGGTGGCCTATTCATGTATGAATTTAGGAAAAAAATAGGTGGAGGACAGGAACCCGCCCCCACCATCTTAATCCTCCCACCTTCACTATTCCTGCCGGGTTGTGGGGTGGGGGGGAGGGGTAATATTATTCCTTTAGTCTGGGATGAGCCACAATTTGCTCCATCTAAACGTTGGATCAAAGCCAACAAACTCCATCCGCTACCCATCGGCTCCCCAGCCACCCTATCAGGCTGAACAAGACTGTTTGCAAACTCTTCTTCTTCTCCTCTTCTTCTTAGGCAGTCCCTCGGAACCGAGGATGACTTGCTTCCACATTAAAAATGAGTTCGCAGGTGACTGATGAGTCCAATGCGGGACCTACAGTCGCTGTCACAGGTGGGGCAGACGGTGGTTGAAGGGGCGGGTGGGTGGGGTGTTTGGGTTGACATGCACTCCTTGCGCTGTTTGCGCTTGGCTTCCGCTTGCTCCCGGCAAAGAGACGCGAGGTGTTCGGCGCCTTCCCGGATGCTTCTCCTTCACTTTGTGCGGTCTTGGGCCAGGGATTCCCAGGTGTCGGTGGGGATGTTACACTTTTTCAAGGAGGCTTTGAGGGTGTCCTTGAAGCATTTCCTCTGCCCACCTGGGGCTCTCTTGCCGTGCTGGAGCTCCGAGTAGAGTGCTTGTTTTGGGAGTCTCGTATCGGGCATGCGGACAATGTGACCCATCCATCGGAGCTGATCAAGCGTGGTCAAAGCTTCGATGCTGGGGATGTTGGCCTGAGCGAGAACACTGACGTTGGTGCGCCTATCCTGCAAATGGATTTGTAGGATCTTGCGGAGGCAGCGTTGATGGTACCTCTCCAGTGTTTTGAGGTGCCTGCTGTACATGGTCCATGTCTCTGAGACATACAGCAGGGCGGGTATCACTGCTGCTCTGTAGACCATGAGCTTAGTGCCGGGTTTGAGGTCCTGGTCTTCAAACACTCTCTTCCTCAGGCGACCGAAGGCTGCACTGGCACACTGAAGGCGGTGTTGGACTTCGTCACCGACGTCTGCCCTTGTTGACAGTAGGCTCCCGAGGTATGGAAAGTGGTCCACGTTGTCCAAGGCCTTGTCGTGGATTTTGATAATCGGGGGGGGCAGTACTGCGTGGCGGGGGCAGGTTGGTAGAGGACCTTTGTCTTACGGATGTTTAGTGTAAGGCCCATGCTCTCGTACGCTTCGGTGAAGGTGTTGACGATGGTTTGGAGTTCGACCTCAGAGTCCTATTCAATCACAAGCTGAGTATCCAAGCTCATATCCTCTCCATCACAAAGGCCACCAACTGGCGTCTCTGTAACATTACCAACTTCCATCCCTACCTCAACCCATTTGACATTGAAATGCTCATTCATGCCTTTGTCACCTCCAGACTTTGTCACCTCCAGACTATTCCAAAGTTCTCCTGGCTGGCCTCCTATCCTCTACTCTTTATAAACGTCAGCTGATTATAACTCTTGTAACTTGTATCCTATCGTGCACCAAGGCCCATTCATGCATCACCCCTGTCCTTGCTGACCTACATTAGCTCCCGAAATCCCAACGTCTCTAATTTAAAATTCTCACCTTGTGTTGAAGTTAATCCATGGCCTGATCCCTCCCTATTTCTGTAATGTTCTCCAGTGCTACACAACCCCCTCCCAATCACTTCATTTCTCTGACTCCTGCATCTTGTGGGTCCCTCCTCTTTTTCACTCCACCATTGGTGGCCATAGTTTCAGCCTTTGTCTCTGTGAAATGCCTTGAGATGATTTGTTATGCTAATGGCGGTTTATATATATATGTTGTTGTTGAAAAATGGTACGTTTTGTATTAAAATTAAGAAGATTTGTTTGCCATGTGTTGGCATTAATAAACTGTTTTTTTTCTCCTACAACTTAGGCCATCTGAACCTGGAGAAAAAAGTTATATCAAATATGGCTTCTAATATGACATCTGAACACTAAACATTTTTCCTGAATCATTAACTCATAGAAACCTACTATATAAAAGTTCTCAATATTGTATATTAATTTTTCAGATTTAAAACAAATAGCAAAGGCACAATTTTCAGCCTTCCTTGCCATTTGTTTTATACAGGAGAAGAGCAAAACACTTGTTGACTAGATTTGCACAAACAAATAAAAGGTTTTTTTTTAAATGATAGATTCATTCGCACAGCTAGTTCACATATAGTATTTGATTTTCTACACAGTGACTTATAAATCGCAGCCATACTATCTTGGCCAATCACCATGTGAAAGCCAAGCAGTTCAACACGTGGAAGGAGTCACCCAGACTAGCTTCAGAGGAGCATTGATGGAGGCCTCATAGCAGGTCACTTACAGAGCTCTAAGGTACAGATAGGGGAAATGTTTGTTTAAAGAGAACGGGCTACTCACCCTCACACAATAGTACCATTACAATGAATGTAACTTTTAAAAGTATTTTTGTCAGGGTGTAGGAAAGCATAAATTCCCTGGTGCAATAGCATATTTTTTCACTAATGGTATAGCAGGGAGATGTACTCACGTTTGCTTTAGTCCAGAGAAACTCAGTTCAACAGGAAGGATTGGATCTTCTGATTGACCTTTACAAATATCCCAAAATCCAGATCTAAGAAGCTGAATCCATCTGAAAAAAAATCACATCTAGAAGTCAGTGGAGTTTGATGGAATCAATGCCTTTTATCATTGCAATACCTTTGGCCTCAGCTTGTTTGAATACCATACACTTGTCAAAGTGGACTTGGGGAATGCAATGTATTAAAATTCAGAATATGAAAGTCTATCATAGGGATCACCTTTGCTGAAGTTTTAGGCAGAACTGTGTGTTTCCTACATCCTTTATGCTCTATTGCTAGTGAAGAACAATGCGTGACTTCGTTTGATTGATTTCTTGAAGTAGAGGGAACTTTATTCTTTAGTTTTATAACCTCCTGTTGAAACATATGAAACACATTGAAATGGTATTCTCTGAAGAAACTGAATAAATAAAACTTTGCTTTAGTATTGTATTATTTTTGGATATGGTGCCGATTTGCTATCATAAGCCCAGAGGGTTAATAGAGTGATATCATCTTCTTGCAACAGCTGCAACTTCCACATGGGAACCAAATGGAAATGATCACAATCAGATTAAGAATGCAAAATGTAAAAGAAAAAATGCACTTTACATTAAGTAAGATCAATCAGCAGTAATACACACATTGGAATTTACTACATGTATTATGAGGATTAACCAAAGTGTCAATCATTAGTGACCCATTCATAACAATGTTGGTGAACAATGTCCCAAATTAGAGACACAGAATTTATAGATTAGTGTATTACTGTTGATTGCAAAATTAAGTAGTGCACTGTTCTATGAATGATTGTACCAATGAAGCCAATTAATTAAAATGCCCTGTTGAAGAGGAAATTGCTTCATTTTTCTGGGCTGCAGATGTTATTATCCATGAAATAAATTTAATCAGTTCAACATAACTGACCAGTGGCTTATTTAGGAATAAAGATATGCATTTGATATCATTTTAATATCATTTGTTTTCTCAGGCATTCTGTCCCTATGTACTTAAAATCAGTACTGGTACATTCTGTTTAGTGGCAATGATCAGGGCCTTGCAATTTCCTGGAACGTTTAGGTGCAACTATGGTGTAAGAGCAGCGTTGTGCTTCTTTTTGGTAAGGAAATTCGCACTGATTAATGCGGTTTTACACTGAAACATCGCTGCGCATGAATTTCCTTGATCGTTTGCGCTACTTTCGAGATACATCCGCTGAAACACTCTGCTTCTCGTTTACATAGCTCCACCCCCATACAAAAGACCAGTTCACGCGAGTTGCCTGGATTTCCACAAATAATGTGCTGGCATAGATCTGCACCAAACATTTAAGCGCACAATGGTCCGAAGTTACCTGATATTGGAGTAACTGAGATGTTTGGAATTTGATAGTGATTTTCCTCGCAATTTAAAGAAAAATTCTTACTGAGACCTGCACTATACTTAATCAAATTACTATCAGTCTCATTGCATCCGAAATATCTCAGACCCCACCCCCACCCATTCAGAAGGATTAAGCAGCTGGAATAGCCTTCCCAATGGGCAAACTCCTGTTTTGCGTAATAATGGTGAGAGAGAGGAGCAACAGAGGCAAGCGGTTCTGAGACTGAGGCACCATGGCAGAAGACAGCAGCAGTTGGTGGAGCTGGGTTTCTCCAAATGGGGGTGGGTTGGGCAGTCGAACTCAAGACTTGGCCAACTTGGCAGAAAGGGTACCGAGCTGGGAACTAGGGAATGCCGACTTACCTAGTCCAAAGGCAAAGCTGGGAAATGCACAGACTTGCAGGCCGAATCTGTCGGCCAAAGACGGGTGTCCGACTGAAACAGAGGCAGTTCTCCAATGATGTGTTAGCCAACCTCAAACTAATGGGTTTCATGACCCCCTGCCTCCCCGCACCACTGGTTCCGCCACTGGACAGCGGCCAAGTTTCTATGATCTTATTAGTGTCACTGGATTTGGGCTTGTTTTAAACAGTTTTTTATGTTCCGGCATAGGCAAATGAGCTCCACAGGAAATTTTGGAATAAATTCTCGTCAGCACATTTGGCACAGAAACCAACAAAAATTCAGCGACATTTTTGCATAAGTGTGACCCAGGAAATTGGGGCCAATAGGATTAGGAATGAGAAGGCCAGTCTTAGTTCATCCATCCAGAAGGACCCTAAAGTCTCCCATCACGGCATCCAATTGCTTCTTAAATGATTCCAGAGTTTTTGCCTCCACTGAATTCTCACAGATTTTAGTTTAATTGCCTATCATGTGAAACATCATCAAAAGCCTTCTGGAGGTTCAGGTAAAACCCATCATAAGACTTACCACAGTCCACTGGGCTGGTTACATCGCAAATAAATCGAGGAGATTAGTCAGGCAGGATCAAACCCTTTTGAATCATTTTGGATTGATATGTACTAAGTTGTTATTGTACAGATATTCTTCAAGTACACATCTGATAATTGATTTCATTATTTTACATGGACTAGAAGTAAGACTGATGAGTCTGTCATTGACTGCTCCTCTTTTGTTCCCCTTTTTGAATATTGACAGCACATTGGCCCGTTTCCAATCTACTGGTACCTCTTTAGTGTATAGAGACTCCTCATAATGATTGTCAGTGTACACAAATCTCTTCCCACCCCCCCCCACCCCCTCCACACCCCATCTCCTTTAGCATCTGGGATAAATATCATCTATCCCTGTTCAAAAGGTTTTAAGTACAAGGGAGGCTGCTGATATTTTTCTCTTCCTGGTAATCATTTATATCCTGTCCTTACCACTCCCCTGTGCACCCATCCCTATTCCCACCATCACAACTTTTTGGGTAACCCTCGCCTGCTCCCCACTGTGGTGTTTTGTTGATCAGAAAGACCTGAACTGTATGTAACCTGCTTCCTGACAGCCATTATAGCTGCTTCACTATCCGAAACGAAGCAGCCTGTTTCATCACAATTTTTCCTCAAGTAGTCCAGTTGAGAGTACATGAATCTACGCATTAGACAATTTGATTTCAAATTTGTGACCTTTGGAGTTAGGAGCTCAGTGCTTTGCTGTTACAGCTGCCATTCCTCTATCCAAAAAGAAATGATCATTTTTGGTGCTTAAACAATTTAAATTCATGTCAGTCAAAGCCACATTTCTGTTTGTGTTCAGATGCATTTGATACAAAAATATTTTATGCATAGTACATTTTATCAAGAGTATATTTAATTTTTTATTTAAAGTATCTTTACTTAATTTTAAGGTTATTAAGTTGTGCACACTTTTACTGTGCATTATATATATCACATTTTGCTCTAACCTGTATCACTTGTATATTCATACAATCTTGTTCTAAAAATGTTAAATGGTGTCCCTTTAATAGGACTTCATATGCTGAGTGTGAATATAATTTTCTATTAAAGGTCAAGATCCATTTATTCCCTCTCTCGTGCATGCACGCACACACACTCAGCATTTACAAAAGAATTTGTGATCTTACAGCATTGATTTTATAAGAATATATTAAGAGGCACTCCTGTACAAATAGAGTGTCTTTAAATACAAAAACTAGTTGTCTTGGAGTTGTTATTGAAAGTGAAATGTAGAGAATAGAAACAACAAAAGAGCATTTGAAGATACAATAAAGAGGGCTGGCATCATATGTGCTGTCAGAACCACCAACATGAAACAAAGAGTATAACCATTAACAGTAGTTATGGGAACAGCAAACAAACAGAGAGTGCACTGTAAGGTCGACGGCAGGTTAAAGATGAAGTGGTTGTTACAACACTAATGACATTTTACTTTGAGCTTGCTTTTTCCAGAACTCCAGATGTGTATGCCACTTATGTTTGATTTTGTTCCCTGTTTTATGTCAAGTTGGACAATAATCTAAGCAATCCGTAACTTCCTACAACTGTAGCTACTGCCTGCTTAAAGGAAATCTTGAAATGATTTGTATTCTATATCATAGCAGGTTTGTTATTGGTAAAATAGCGGTCAATGTGCTATACCCTAGTTAAGTAAATGTGTTAGATTGCTCAATGCCATAAATTCCTTTCATGTTCTCTATAAAAGTCCTTAAGGTTTACAACAAGCAAATCCGCCGTGTTTGCTGTATCCCATTCACTCAGATTATCTGACAGTGCAGAAACTACTCTTTTGTCTCACCACAGATTTCATAATGAAAATAGTGCCTGCCGGAACCTGTAAAATATTATTACTCTACAGACATATAAATATACAAAATACACTGGGAGACTTGATGAATTATGACAAAAATCACAAAGCAAGTGATATCAAATAACAGAACTGATAGGCAGTATGACTGAATTCTGAGGTCTGCCTCCCAAATATGACAGCAATGTTCCAGTTCAGGGTGTTGGTGGTTTCTGGATTTGGTAGCAGAAGTGCTAAGGATGATTGACACTACCGAGGCAGTGTCAAGATATCTTAATGGTGCATCTGGGCTCTGTAGGCAGTGACACAGAGATGACATGTGTATTAATTTTTTTGGTGACTATGTACAGAAGGGTTAGCAGTGTGTTTGAGCTATGTAAAGAAAGAAAAGAAAGACTTGCATTTATATAGCGCCTTTCACGACCACCGGACGTCTCAAAGCGCTTTACAGCCAATGAAGTACTTTTGGAGTGGAGTCACTGTTGTAATGTAGGAAATGCGGCAGCCAAAATTGCGCACAGCAAGCTCCCACAAACAGCAATGTGATAATGACCAGATAATCTGGGTTTTTTTTGGTTACGTTGATTGAGGGATAAATATTGGCCAGGACACCGGGGATAACTCCCCTGCTCTTCTTCGAAATAGTGCCATGGGATCTTTTACGTCCACCTGAGAGAGCAGACGGGGCCTCGGTTTAACGTCTCATCCAAAAGACGGCACCTCCAATGGCACCTCCGACAGTGCAGCACTCCCTCAGCACTGCACTGGAGTGTCAGCCTAGCATTATGTAGCTTTAAGGTAGTAGAAAGGGCAGTTGATACTGTTTGGTTTGGATGGTTATACTTTTGAGAAAGCTTAATGTTAAACCTGGTCTGGGTGTGCACAGCACAGAAAGGGGTCAATGGCATATCAGAGTTGATATTTATAACGTTGGATAGTTATAGTGTAGCGGACAGTTTGTGACATGCCTGGGTTGGGTATCTGCAGTGTCAAGGAAGATCTGTGGCATGTCTCAGCTGACTAGTCAGTGTAGAAGAGGGCATGTGAAGTGCCCAGGCTAGATAGCTGTGAAGTAAGAGATGGGTTGTGATATGACTAGGATTGGTAGCGATAATTTAAGGGAGGATTTGCGATGGATGAACTCAGAGCAACAAGAGCCAATATACACTGCAGGACTATAAGATGAACATGACATAAAAGCTGCACTATTAACAATCTACCCCACAGAAACAACAGTACAGTTACCAGCACACTGTTCAAAATAGAAGATCACAAGCTGACAACTCAGTTATCACTTTGTGTCTCCCTCATTGTCCTGATTCCAACATACAACCTACTGGAAATGAAGCAACAGTAATTTATTGGTGTATATTATTAACTGTTATCTTTACAAATAAAGGGAGCGACGTTCAATTGCCGGCCGCCAGAAAAATGGGTGGCCAGCAATTGAAAATTGGGGGCACCTTGGCCGTCCCACTAACATCCAAGGCGAGCAGACCACCCATTTGAAAGAGGCAGGAGGCTGCTTACATGGGCAAATCCTAGCTCCACACTGGCTGCAGGATCCTGATTGCAATTTTCAAATACAAATGGGCAGAGCCTGAGTCATACAGGTGGTGAGTGCCCTAACCAATGGTCCTTAAAGGGTCCACTGGAGGCCACTCACGAAATGGACCAGGAAACTTGTCATTTGTTTGGTGGGCCTAGGAAAAGCACTTCTGCACCTCCTGGGGCCCCAAAAGAACTCTGGCCTGCTACCAGCCCGTTTGAGCTCCTCCCCATGATCACCTCACCCCTGCCCCCACCCCGGCCCGACCTGCCAGTTGGCACAGCATGGAAACCATCCTCCCATAAAATGTTGAGCTGCAATGGGGTGCCTGCTTGGCACCCGCAGCTTGCCAGCAGCATGCCAATGAGGCCTGGGCCTCTAAAGTGCACAAGCCCCATGTCGGCAAAAGCAGGTGGGTGGAGCTGCCAATCCATTGACTTCATGCCTATTTTTGGGCACGACTTTAAACTTGACCCCAAAAACAGTTCTACTTGAACAACACAGAGTCGCACAAACATGAGAACTGAAATGACACCTCTCCTGCCCCATTAAAACATCCACGTGCACATTCTAATTCAAAGTGACACTTAATAAAGTTCATCATCAGTATTCCACTGAAAATAATCAAGTTAGACAGGCCAAAGAAAGGTCGAAAGTGCATTTCCAATAAATTGCAAAAGTCCTCAATATGTCCCTGATAAAAGATGGTAGCAGAACGTACCCAGTCAATGATATTCTATTAGGCAATGGACAGCAAGCTTGGCAAGAAAAAAATGACATACACATATTACATTCTGCCTGTTTCTGACATTTTGAGCCTAATCCTGTCATCTCTCAAATTCCTATATAAACTAGAGTAACATAACAGTTTATTAAACTCTGACAGACATCTTTAGTTTTCTTAAGAGGGTCATTCTATGGTCACTGCACACGGTAAGCTTTCAGCAGACAAAACAATAAACTTACATGTTGACAGATAACCAGGTTGGTATGTGGCCATATACAGAGTGGGCAAATTGGTGGCTTAATTCTAACAGAGTGCTGAGTGGATCTATTCACTAATAAAAACTGGAATGAAGGCTTTCATCCTAGCATCAAAGAGTCTCCATGGATCTGCAAAAATGACAATCAGTTGGCCAACAATGGCCAGACGACAAATGCAAGCCTATCCTGGGTATAGTGAAATTATTAAATATAAACAGGGGTTCATACACAGAGAAACATGGCAGTACAGCAATAAGGCCATCTCTTTAAGTGAAAACAAATCAAACTGAAATGAGTAAAAGGTGTTCTACTGAGTCGCAGTGAAGGCACATTTTGAAAGCAGACGAGAGGGAGTCTTTACCATCCAGCTCGCCATACTGTACCTAACTCGGGAGTGTTTGATGTTGATATTGGGTACCAAAAGTGGAAATATATCCCAGTCTCCAACACCAATACCTTGATAAGTGCAGAATTTCAGCACAAAATCTTTCTGGAAAAATCACACATGTCAACTATCAAACTTCAATCTGGTGAGGCAGGTCACAAGGCGAACCCTTGCTAGTCTCATAGAAATCCTGTGATGCAAACTGGGAGGCCACATTTGCTTATAAGGTATGAGCCAACCAGTTATGGGGTGACTGTCAATGTACCTTCACCCGGTCATGGTGAATGGGATGCATGTAAGGGGGTTGAGAGACCCTGGGTGCTCATTCATGGTAGTACATGGCGGCCTGGTTAAGAACAGCCATTACATAAAGGGTAAAATTACCTGCATTCAGGGACTGTGGATGATCACGGAACTACCCATGGCTAGTGTTCAGCTGAAATATTTTGGTTATACCAGGGTTACAGAACTGGAAGTTTATCCGTCCGTGCCATTTGATGTTAGAGTAGGGAATGACATAGATACTGAGAGAAATAAAAGACAGGCAGCTTAGCAAAGAGGAGATCGGCACAGGGCCAGCCTCACTGATCCAGTGCAGGCAGATGGTGAAGTCACTAGGAGGTCCAGGGAACCCTGCATCTGTTATTGTTGTTTTGTGTTGTTACAGGAAGCATTGTGCGAGAGGTTTAAAAAAAATTCTGGAATTGCTGCTTTTCAATCACAACAGTCCTCTATTCCTGTAATCATAGCCTAAGTTAAACAATCTGCTTGTATTAGGCGTCATTGTGCTGGGGATATAGGGAGGACACTGACTGATAATACACATGCTTTGCTCACATCCCAAGGCCATTCCATTTTGGCACCTAATCTTTATTTTTCTAAAACTTAGATTACATTTTGGTTATTCCAGCATCTATTTCTTACAGAATACTTGGCAGCATAACTTTGCTCAAGAGCCCAGAAGTTTCTGGCCAAAATAAATATTCTCTATGTATCAGCTGATTCATTTTGGAAGAGGTAGAAGGAAGAAAAGTATAAATTCTGGAATGCTCATTGATTATTTTTTGCAATGTTTTTGGCACTGATGACCCTGTAGGCTGCCGGTCCTATTTGTTTTTTCAGTGCATCAGTCTAGCGTTCTACAGTGTTCTCTTTTATTTATTGTACTTTGCTGAAGATGTTTGCTGATTGTTCGAATGAAATTAATATTACAAAATTATGGTCAGGAGTGAGTAATAGAATAATATATGATGTTAATCAAGTATAAACGCTGCAAATGCCGATTAAAATTAATGCCATGTTAAACTGAAAGAAAACTGACATCTACTGAGAGGTCATCAGCACAAAATAATACTGTCAAATTAATCAAAAGTGGCACAATTATGGGTATACATTTCAGGAAGCACAACTATTAAAATACTGAATATTTTATGAATGTTGAATTTTCTGTTGTGAAGAGTATTATACAATGGCCACAGTGGAGAACTAAGTCATTAAACATCTGACCCAATAATTATAAAAGGGATCCACTTTTGTTTAACAGAAATGAGTGCACCCAGCACCAGTGCAGAGACGCACATCTCAGTGGGTCCTTTGCGAGATAGATTAGTGTTGTCACCTGGTCTGTCACAGCTCACAAGTGAGCATCAGCAGATGGTGGAGACAGGAACAGCAGAGGAGAGTCCTCGCCGGAGGGCACTGGACGCTCCCAGCTCTGCTCAGCTGCATGTGAACACTGTAAGAGAAAAATTCGGTTGATTTGCGCCTCCCGTTAGTAGGGCGCAAAGCAACTAGCGCCCGGCGCAGCGCCACTAACGCTTCCCGTGAAATTCAGCGGGAGGTTAGCGGCTCCGATAACCGTTAGCGCCCCGCGTCGCTGCGCTTCCAGTGATGATGTCATCTCTGTGCACAGCTCCCCGCTCGCCCCCTGGCCGTGATCTTCGGTAGTGCCCCCTGACTTACCGCCGGACGCTATGTCCAACAAGGTCAAGGGGGCCTACCTGCAGCCAGGGCGGCGCAACTTAAAGGGGAGGTGCCGGGCAGCCATTTTTGTTGCTGGCCGCCTGCCAGCACCTGCCCCCTTTGCTGTCCCCGGCCTCCTGTGAAAGCCCCCTCCGTGAGCCTGGCACCTCTCTTGAACGCTGGGCTCTTTTGCCGGCACTCCGATCCCTGGTGGCCCAGCTGGGCCCTGGGTCATGCTGTGCTAGGCCCCTCCCCTTTAATAAGGGGAGGAAGGCCTGCAGTACCACGGCACATAGCACCGCGACATTCACTCGCAGCACCCCAAGAGGGAGGCAGGACGCTTCCAGTAGTGCCCCGCCTCCCTCTTGGAGCGTTACCAGTGAATTTCGGGCGTGGGGGCGCTAATTTTTTCTGGGCACTAAAAGTAGTGCCCTGGAGAAGTTAACGCCCCAAAGGAGGCGTGACTCAATTTTGCCCCCTGTGCCTCTGGGGCCATCCAGAAAGAGGTGCTGGAGCTTCAGGAACAAGTGCAGGAGTCTCTGACAGGGTTTGCAACCACAGTAACTGTGAGTGTGCAGAGAGTGGAGGAGTCCATGTCAAACATGAGCAATGCCGTGTTGCACACAATGGCGAATGAAGGTGGCACCATGGAAAGGATGGCAACCTCCATGGAGGACATAAATCGTCAGACACAGCAGAATATGGTAACACTTCTAAATAGATGGTCATCTATGGAGGATAGATGGCATTTACTGAGGAGCGAAACCAGAGGTGCATGGACATCCTTGTTATGAGGAATGTCAGCACAGAAATGTGTCCTCATGGCCCCACTGATGTGCAGCAAAGTGCTCTCCAGCTACTTGCTAGCAGTGAAGTGTGGGTGACCCATGAGAGGGATGTTGGTGGTCGACAACAAGGAAGTGTGGTTTCCTCTCCAAGCGCTCACACTCCCATGCCACTGCGGAGCCCTCGGTCTGAGCCCCAGATTCCTCACCCAACTGAGATGGCCGTCTCAGCCCCTGCACAGCCGCAGGAGGAGCAGACTGTTGCGGAGCCCTCCCAGGCTCCCAAACCCAGAGGACACCCACCAAAGGCATTTAAGCAGGCACAGCAGAGGAGTGAGCAAGCTGCCTCTACATCTGCTGAAGTCACAGGGAAAGCACCACATAGAAGCACGCGTAAGAGAAAGTTAACATACAAATAGTCACAAGGGTAGTCACTTGGGTGTTTTGATATAATACAAAGTTACGTTTCTCATTGTTATTTCACTTGTATTAAAGAAATGCAATGTCACAGATTCAAAGAGTTGGCCTATGTGTGCTCAGAAATGGAAGTTGCACAGTGAGGGGTCAGGGTGCCTTTCATCTGTAGTGATGGTGGGGAGAGTGATAGGAAAGCACAGTTTATTGTACAGATGCTGTATGGTGTGTTAGGAAGGTCGTGCAGACACTCATTTCCATATGCCAGCCACATGTGTTTGCTGCGTAAAGTTACGCAAATCTGGCATGGATTAGTGTATCCCTTGCCTCACAGCCAGCAATGTGCTCACATGCTGGTAGAACTGGCACAGCCGCCTCCGCAACGTCTTCCTCATCTGCCGCCTCCTCCTCCTCTTCCTCCTCCTCTTCCTCCTCTTCTGAGGAGGCTGTGCGCTGTGCCAATTGTTCCTTAGGCAGTGATAAGCCACACTGCTGTGCGATGTTGTACAGGGCACAGCAGACCACGATGATTCTGGAGACCCTGGCTGATGAGTACTGTAGGGCTCCACCAGATCTGTCGAGGCATCTGAATCGCATTTTGAGCAAGCCGATGGTTTGCTCGATGATGGCTCTGGTGGAAATGTGGCTCACATTGTAGTGCTCCTCAGCTTCGTTTGATGGCCTCCTCATCGGTGTCATTAGCCACGTCTTCAGGGGATAGCCCTTGTCTCCAAGGAGCCATCGGAAAGTTGGGTTGGCGGATTGAAGAGCTGAGGCACAGTGGACTGCCGCAGGATGAACGAGTCATGGCAACTGCCAGTGAACTTGGCGCAAACATGCATAGTGTTCATCCTGTGGTTACACACCAGCTGGACGTTAAGGGAGTGGAAGCCCTTGCGGTTCACAAATACAGCTGGGTTGTGATGGCGTGCCCTCATTGCCACATGTGTGCAGTCTACGACACCCTGCACCCTTGGCAAGCCTGCCATATTTGCAAAGCCAACCGCACGCGCGGTTACACTTGCTTCATCCGTGGAGAAGTCGGATGTAATTGTGCGACTTGGCAAACAGGGCATTGGTAACCTGCGTGATGCAAGTGTGTGTGGCTGACTGGGAGATTCTGCTGATGATCCCTGGAAGGAGCCTGAAGCAAAAAAGTTGAGTGCGGTGGTGACTTTGACAGTCACTGGTAAGGAATGTCCACCCGCTCCTCTGGGCTCCAGGTGTCGGTGCAGCATTGTGCAGATGTCAGCGACCACCTCTCGTGAAAGTCTCAGCCTCCTTTGGCACTGCTGCTCACTCATGTTGAGGAAGCTCATCCTCGGCCTGTAAACCCTGTGTTGGGGGTATCTCCTGCGGCGCGGTGCAGCCCTGCGCTGACTCCCTCTGCCCTGTGCAGCATCAGGTGGGTGAGGAGAAGGTTGGCGCTCCTGTTGTTGCTGCTGCTGTTGTGCCTGGTTCTGCTGCTGCCGTGGCTGCTCTTCCTCCGAATCTGAGTACCAGGATGAGAGGGTATAAATGGTTCCCATTCCGCTGCTATATCTCAGTTGAGGATGAGATGTTATAAGCGCTCAGTCAATGTGGGGAAAGGGTATTCCAAGGAGGTCACAGTGCATATGGATCTCAGATTAAACACTTACAAGCTCAATACACCTGCAAAATCTGCAGAAAGTTCTGGCATCTGAAAGTGAACTCATGTTACAGGTCAGCTTTTATGCTGAAGGTGCAGCTGTCAACTATTCAGCTAGTTGCTGAACCCGGTACAATCAGCTGGCGTGTTTGTCGCTGAAAATGTTGCAAAATGGGAAAAGCCTCTCAAAATAGGATTATCCAGGCAGTTAACAAGCTGTTATCTGCCTTAAGTGGCTCTCCTGCCGCTTGGTGTTGGGTCTGATCGAGACTCGCAGACCCGACACTTTGTAAAGTTGCGTGGAGGCGGGATGGCGGCGGTTTCGCAACCCGCCGTCAATCATTTAGATTTTAACTCCGAACTCGCCTCCAAACCTGCCCTCTGAGCGCTGGCAAAATCATGGCCTGAGTTACTGTTCGAGAAGGGAAATTGACTGTGATGCGATCTAGAAATGCATGTGCAGGAGACATTTCTGAGAAGCTACATCATATGTTTTATTTTCTGAATTGAATCTTGTACTGGGATTTTGAGTTAACTCCAAGAAGTTGAAATAGCGACAGTTTTTCTAATAGGTACAGATGTATGCAATACGCAGCTTCAGCACTCCCAATATCCAGTCATTCCAGAAGAACGAACCATAACAAACAGAATTCAGAACTGTAGTGCCAAATTAGTAAAGTACAAGTCTGAAGCCATCCTGCTGAAGCTGATTGTGCTTTGATCAGGCTGCACCTTGGGTACTGTGGCCACTGAGACAAAAAGGGAAAGATGGGGATGGAATGCTGAGCAGGAGCCATGGGATTGATCCTGAGTGTCAGAGAAATGGGGAAAAATTAGAAAAATCTATTCCTAGATGTTAACTTCCCCCATATGACGGAAACCAGGCCAGGGGAGGGAGGGGCAGTTAAAAAGGAGCGGGGGACTTACCCACTTCTTTACCGCCCTGATCCAGCCAACTGCAATTTTAAATTGCAGGCAGCAAGGACACCTGCCCAACACCGGAGGGATCCCCTTTAAATATGTAGATCGGGTTCCAATTACATCATCTGCTATTTTAACCTAAGGCCTGAGTGGGGGAAACAGTGATGGCTTCCCCACCAGGCCAAACCTGCCAAGAACAGCTGGCAGGGACACAAATGGCCCAACAAGATAAGTTCTTCAAATTTTATTTGGTTCTTTGTGGGCCAGGAGGATTGGGACTGCTCCTCTGGGTCCCACAAGCCTTGGGCCTCCCCTGCCCCAGGTCTTCCACCCCCCATCCCCAGACCGCGATTTCCCTGCTGAGTCACAGAAATCTACTTGCCTTGTGCTGAGGACCATTCCCATGGTTGCCTGGCAGCGGCCCCCTGCCAGCCAATCTTAACGCCCCGGCAGCCGCTTCCCACCGACTTCCCGGACGTTTCAGTCAGCAAGCGTCATGCTAATGAGGGCCGGCCGTTAAAATCGACTGAGCCTGCCTGCTGCCACTCCTGGATGGCCACACCACTCGCTTTCCCACGTTCCCGCCTACAAATTAAAATCGAGCCCATAGACTTTCCAGCCTTAAAAGTAGGTAAATAAAAGGGGGGACCTTATCAATGATACTAAATGGAATAGAAATCCTGAGCACTATTTCAAATTAAACCAAGACTGCAAGACAAGGAGACAATAATATAAACTGTTGAAAGACATGCTCAAGACTGTTGTCAGGAAGCAATTCAGCATGTAAAGAATAGTTCATATCTGGAATGGTTTCACAGGTAACATAAGGGAGGCAAAACTCTGGAATCACTCAAGAGGTAGTTAGATGCTGTGATGGAGGAACTATAGGTTTCTATGGAAGGATGGTCTCATTTATTATCAAACTCGTCTCACAGCTGAGTAATACCTGGAGTTCCTGCAACACACCTTTACATGATATGATGCGCCAATGCTCCAATGCGTAGCGCCACAGTGCCACCCAGCAGTCTTCTGTTAAATATCCTTCATAAATTGATAGGTTATTATTTAATTTCATCCAGTATTGCCATTGCTAGCAACAAATGTAACAAAATACAGAGACAGATTAGAAATTAATCCTTCAAGATCTCGTTTTTTTTTTAATGTCTTTCAATAAAGAACCAGCAAAGTTAGAAATAAGTGTAACATTGCTCCTACAGAGCTTGTGTGAAATGCAATACTTTCTTCCCAGTAAAATATTTCTCTATTACTAGCAGACACATGTGCACAACTAGGTGAGCTAAATGACAATAAACAGATTGTTAAAGTTGAGTTGAACAAATATCAGGGAGGACATCAGAGTTCAAATATTTGGCCTTATAAAGCACAAAGTGGTCTGCTGAAAGAAACCCGCTAATTTCATTTTGAAAATCCTGACACTATTAGCTATTAAAAGATTCTATAATTTTATGGATGATAACATCTGATCTAATTTTGTCAGGTACATCTGACATTGGTTATAGATCGCTCACTTTTTTAAAAAAAACTCCCTGTGGAGCTTAGCTAAGAAAAAAACACTCTCTGGAATGATTTTTGTAACCTTGCATCCTGCCTAACCCTGGATAGTTTGTTACAACAGAAATTGTACACACTTTTCCCCTTTGGGTATATGGGTACTTTGTTTTTCAAAGTTTCAGATTACTAGGGTCAATAATGGTTACATATTCTGACAAATCTGGCACAAGCAAATGCATTGTAGCTCAAAGTAAATTGAATCCCTCTGAAACTTAACAGCCAGGACTCACAGAGTGTTCTAAATCATGAGCAGCTCTTTTCCATTATCACACCCATGGAGTCAGGCCTATTCATTGTTTTCACAGCACTTAGAAACAGAGCTTCCAAAGTTAGTGCTTGCAAACTTGCATTATTTTTTTTATCAAGTATTGTTGGAAGAATGATCAGGTTGCAATAAATTACTCATCTCACTGAATCCACTCACCATTTAGACACTCGATTACCTAACTATACTGTTCATACCAATACCTCAACAATCTCATGATTATATGAGCAATATCTTTACATCCAAGTGAGTCAAGCCAAAAGTATTTCTGAGAGTTCATAATGATGTTTAAAATGAAGCTTTAACTACAGACTTCCTAAGAGTATCCCGTAAGAATGCTGGGGTCGTTTCAGCAACTAGTTTTTAATGCAGGCATTTTGGCAGTGTTCTCGTTCAAATGTTTTGCAGTGATTGTAGTCTGAAGTATTTGTTTTCAGGAAACTAAGCAATGTCTGTCCCCTGTAAGAGGAACATATACATTTTTGTATAGGTTTAGGAAAATGTATGTTTGGTTCATTGTTTGCTTGATCCTAATTACAAACTGGACAAAAAAAACATTGTTTAACAATTAGAAGATGCAGAACAAGAGGGACTGGGTGGTGCATTGGGCTAGCACATTCACCTTATAACTCTTGGCTCAGGATCAAAGGCAGTCTGCATGGATACAATGAAAATCTCACTATTCTAGCTGTAAGGAACCTATGTGAAATTAGTTTGGACAGTCTCAATCCAGAAGCAGATATCCAACAGACAAACCGACCACAATTCAACACAAGTTGGCAATGAATTGCTAATTTAACTTGAAAAGGCTATAAAGATAGCTGGCATGAAACATTAAAAAATATATAACTCATACAACAGAGGATGCTCTGATGAGATTGGTTGCTGGAACTGATTAAAGGGACAATCACTACATATAGTATAGTTAAATTAGGCTGGGTGAAAAAATTCTATTGCCTATTGCTTACAGCTGCTCATTTATTTATATTGAAATTGTAACCAGGCAACCTTGGAAACTAGTCTCACAAGTAAAGGTGAATATGATCGTAACCTTGAATCGAGCAAAGTTGCCAACCATACACGTTTACAGAGCACAGCTTGCTTTTTAGGACCCCTGTCTGCTCTGTTCACTTACTGGCTCCTCAAATTGTAATTCTAGTTTTGGCTGACTCCCATTCCAGCGATTTGCCTCTTTAGTGCAGGAATAAGCCTCCTAGTCTGAAGCCCTGAAAAGCGGTGGGACGGTAACAATTTCCCATCTTTTCCAGTGTGGTGTGCCCTGAATTCAGCCAGTTGATATTTGCCAGTTTACCAGCTCTGGCTTTCAAAGTGCCAATAACACTAAAGTCACCTGCCTCTGATTGCTGACACGCTCCAGACTTGCTGGCTGGTCTTTGCAGCTGCTTTCTTTTTATTGGGTTCGTAAGCGCTTATAATGGGACTGAAATTGCCTGGGTCTCCTGCCACACTCCTGCTGCAAATCTGGTGGGAGTGTAGCAGAAAGGATGTGGATACGTCAGATGGTCTTCGCCGGATGGTCCCACAGGGCCTTGTATGGGCCAGAGCTTCCACCTGCCCCTTACAAGGCCAGTAACACCAAGAGATTGCAACCAGGGACGAGGCTGGGACCAGGTACTCCCAGGCCGGGCATTTCTCCAGGCCGTGCCTCGTAGAATCCTGGCCTCAGACTGGAGGCTGGCACACCCTGAGATGAGACATAACAGCCTCCAGAAGGGGGGACTCTAGACTGGAGAAGTGACCTGAACCCCTGAACAAGAGTGAGAATTTGTTTTTTGCAATTCTTTCAGCTCCTCACACAGGGTGCCAAGGGAGAGGGAGGGTCACTGGGCAGAGGGGGGTCCTGGGCATCTCCTCCACGATGGCGTTACCAGGCGCAAGTACACAGGAGCACATTGGGTAAGCAAATGAGCACAAGAAGAGATGAGAGAAACACACACACACAGCAACACAAAGACAAGACAGAAAGGGAAGGCAGACAATGAATACAATCATTCAGTGTGAGCAATGCCAGAAGAGATCGACTGGTGTTCAAGAAATATTAATCACATGCATTATATGGTACTTTGGGAAATTTACTTCATTTTAGGGGAGGTGAGTGGAAATTTTGCAGAATTTTGTCATAGGCATGTTCCGACACAGGCTCAGGAAAGAGAAGCAAATTCAGACACACAGTTGGGAGAGAGAGAGAAGTTCAGACACAGAGCGACCAAAATCCACACCACTATTCCTTGCTACCTTTTCCCTGCCATTAAATGCCTCCTAGAAACTTATCTCCTTAACTGTGCCTTCAGTTACTCCTTCACTTCCTGATTGTTCTCCACCTCTGCCCTTTGTAAAATGCTCTGAGATGTCTATCATTATGAGGGGTATCATATAATGTAAGTTATCATTGCTGCTGGTTTTGGCACAGCACCAACATAAAATAACTGATGGAAAATTAGCCAAATATAAGTAAGGGCTGGAGCAGTTTCAATACTGGAGGTTTAATGAGAACATAAGAATATAAGAATTAGTAGCAGAAGTAGGCCATACAGTCCCTCAAGCCTGCTCCACCATTCAATAAGATCATGGCTGATCTTCGACATCAACTCAACTTTCCCACCTGATCCCCATATCCCTTGATTCCCCTACAGTCCAAAAATCTATCTATTTCAGCCTTGAATATACTCAACGACTCAGCATCCACAGCCCTGATTAAAGGGGAGGGGCCAAGCGCAGTGCGTACCGGGGCCCTGTTGGCCCACAAATGAGCGGGGTGCCAGCAAAAGAGCCCAGCACTCAAGAGGAGTGCCGGGCTGACGGATCGCGGCCGACACCCTGCAGCAGGAGGCCAGAGGGGGTTGGTGCTGGCAGGTGGCCCCAAAAAAATGGCTGCCCGGCACCTGCCCTTTAATTATTGCTGCCCCGGCCGCAAAAACGCTCCCCTGACCCTATTGGACATAGCGTCCGACGGTAGATCAGGGGGCACGAGCCAAGTTTGCGGCCGGACCGCAAGCGGGGTGCTGCGCATGGCAATGACATAATCACCGTGCGGTGCAGCGCCACGGGACACTACCGGCTACTGCCGCTGCTAACCTCCCGCTGAATTTCACCCATTCTGTTTTTCTATTCTTCCTAACAAAGTGAATAACCTCACGTTTCCCCACATTATATACCATTATAGCGGCACACCACTCGCTACAGCCTGCCAATCTGAAAATGACCCGTTTATCCCTACTCTCTGTTTTCTGTCCATTAACCAATCCTCTAGCCATGCTAATATATTACCCCAACCCCATGAGCCCTTATCTTGCGTAACAACCTTTTATGTGGCATGTTATCGAATGCCATTTGGAAACCCAAATATACAACATCCACTGGTTCCTCTTTATCTACCCTGTTATTTAAATCCTCAAAAAACTCTAATAAATTTGTTAAACATGATTTCCCTTTCATAAAACCATGTTGACTCTGCCTAATCATATTATGATTTTCTAAGTGCCCTGTTACCACTTCCTTAATAGTGGATCCCAGCATTTTCCCAATGACTGATATCAGGCTAACTGGCCTGTAGTTCCCTGTTTTCTCTCTGCCTCCTTTCTTGAATTACGGGGTTATATTTGCTACCTTCCAATCTGCTGGGACCATTCTAGAATCTAGGAAATTTTGGAAGATCACAACCAATGCATCCACTATCTCTGTAGCCACCTCTTTTAGAACCCTAGGATGTAAGCCATTGGGTCCAGGAGATTTGTTGGCTTTTAGTCCCATTAGTTTCTCAAATACTTTTTCTCTACTAATCTTACTTAATTTAAGTTCCGCACTCTCAATAGCTCCTTGGTTCCCCACTATTTTTGTTTAAGGTCTCAGCCATTTCCTTATTCCCCATTATAATTTCTCCTGTCTCAGCCTGTAAGGGACCACTGCTTACTTTTGATACTCTTTTCCTTTTTTACATACTTGTAGAAGCTCTTACAATCTGTTTTTATATTTCTTGCTAGCTTACTGTCATGTTCTATTTTCTCCTTTTTTTAATCAATTTTTGGGTCATCCTTTGCTGGTTTATAAAGCTCTCCCAATCCTCAGGTTTACTACAATTCTTCACAACATTATAAGCCTCTTATTTTAATCTAATACTATCCTTAACTTAGTTAGCCATGGATGGATCACTTTCCCCATGGAGTTTCTATTTCTCAATGGAATGTATATTCATTGAGAATTTTGGAATATTTCTTTAAATGTTTGCCACTGCTTATCTACCATCATACCTTTTAATCTAATTTCCCAATCTACCTTAGTCAACTTGCCCCTCATACCTATGAAATTAGCTTTATTTAAGTTTAAAACTCTAGTTCTGTGCTTAAGTATGTTACTCTCAAACTCAGAGTGAAATTCTAACATTATGATCACTCTTCCCCAGAGGATCCTTTATTATGAGATTACTAATTAACCCTGTCTCATTACACAATACAAGATCTAAAATAGCCTGTTCCCTGGTTGGTTCCACAATGTATTATTCTAGGAAACTGTCTGGAATGCATTCCATGAACACATCTTTCAGATTACCTTTGCCAATTTGATTTGCCTAGTCTATATGAAGATTAAAGTCCCCCACGATTATTGCATTACCTTTGTTACAAGCACCTATTATTTTTTGATTAATACTCTGTCCAATGGTATAGCTACTGTCAACTACTCCCACTATTGTTTTCTGCCCCTTGTTATTTCTTATCTCCACCCATACTGATTCTACTTCCTGATCTTCCGAGCCAAGATCCTTTCTCACTCCTGTCCTTATGTCATCCTTTATTATCAGGACTACCCCCTTTTTTTTCCATTCTGCCTGTCTTTTTGAAACATCAAGTACCCTGGAATATTTAGTTCCCAACCTTGGTCACCTTGCAACCACGTCTCTGTAATGGCTATTAGATCAAACCCATTTATTTCTATTTGTGCCACTAATTCTTCTATTTTGTTATGAATGCTTTGTGCATTCAGATAAAGAGCCTTTAATTTTAGCTTTTTACCATTATTCCCTGCGTTCACCTTATTTGCTGATGCACTATTGCCGTTAAACTCTCTGTCCCTTCCTGTCACATTCTGCTTATCTTTACCCAAATCGCCACACTGCTCCATTGCCTTGACTTTACTCTTTAGGTTTCTAAATTTCTCCATACCTGACCACTCACCCCCCCCCCCCCCTTACCAAACCTCCTTTTTAGTTTAAAGCCCTATCTACAGCCCTAGTTATTCAATTCACCAGGACACCGGTCCCAGCCCAGTTTAAGTGGAGACCATCCCAATGGAACAGCTCCCCATAAATCAAAACCCCCTCCTCCCACACCACCCTTTGAGCCACGCATTTAACTCTCTGATCTGCTTGTCCCTATGCCAATTTGCGCATGGCTCAGGTAACAGTCCAGAGATTATTACCTTTGAGGTTCTGTGTTTTAACTTGGACCCTAGCTCCTCAAACTCGTTCAGCAGATCCTCATTCCTAGTTCTACCTATGTTGTTGGTTCCTATGTGGACCACAACAACTGGATCCTCCTCCTCCCACTCCAAATTCTTCTCCAGCCACGAGGTGATATCCTTAACCTTGGCAGGCAACACAGCCTTCGGAACTCCCAGTCGTGGCTGCAGAGAACAGTATCTATCCAAATCTGACACATGCACTTGGACAGGCCACATACATAGAAGTCTTAATTAGGTAGAATGAGGTTAGTAACCAAGTAAGGCATGTCCCCACGTTACATTCTTACCTTCACTAATTTCAAACATTATGCTTTCATTAGTTGCTATATATAATTTTAAGAGTGTGTAATGTTTTTGAATAAGAACATGTTCATGAAGACACTTTGATAAGCCCAGTGGTCCACTGGAGATGAGATGAAGCAAATTATAAGTCATTGTATTACATTACTGTAAAGAATTGAAGAACTGATGCACAAAAATGCATTGTGACCATACTTCTGATATTATTATAACTATTGCAATTTTATTATATTTATGTAAATGTTGTTAAGAACATAAGAAATAGGAGCAGGAGTAGGCCATTCGGCCCCTCGAGCCTGCTCCGCCATTCAATAAGATCATGGCTGATCTTCTACCTCAACTACACTTACCTGCTCTATCCTCATATCCCTTGATTCCCTTAATATCCAAAAATCTATCGATCTCTGTCTTGAATATACTCAACGACTGAGCCTCCACAACCCTCTGAGTGAAGAAATTCTTATTTAAAAATCAATTCTGGTGTCAAGGAATTTGCCATAATTTTATTGCAGAACATGTAGAAATGATGAGTGAGTGACAGATATAAAATTAATTATACCTGACTTCATTTGTGTATGATCACAAAAATGAATTTAAGTCATGATGCCTTTTAGAGAAAAGTGTTAAATAACAAATAAGGTGGGTTGCCTTTGCATTTGTTGACAGTCTCACACAAGATTGTGATCTCCTATCCTGCTGCTAAAAATCTCCTATATAAGAACATATTCGGCTAGTGTTTTTTTTATTTTTAGGCCCGTTAGCTTAACATCAATAACAGATAAAGTGATGAAACTTATTCTGCGAGGTAAGCTGTAGGAGTACCTATATAGTAATTATAGGAAACTGGATGGATTTAGAAAGGGAAGGTGCTGCCTGACAAAATCAATTGTCTTCTTTAAGGATGTTACAAATAACATAAACAGTGGCACTCCCTATTTTATAGTACATTTGGACTTTCAGAAGCTTGATAAACTTTTACTGGAAAGACGTCTAATTAATCAAAAAGCCTAGTATTTCTCATCTCTATGCAGGATACTACACCAGCATACTTCCTGGTGTAATACCACACACATAATCCCTTCGTATACCACCCAGATTAAAAGATTATTCCAACAATTAATTCACAAATTAATGCAGTGTTTTACTTTGCTTTGTTTCATACTGATAAACAATTCAATAATCTTAAAAACATGTATTAAAATTCTACTCATTCTTCAGTTCACATTTACACAAGCTTATTCCACTCAGATTGTATTTACATGGTATCATAAATGTCAGGCCGATAAATTTCATGAAATGCTCCTTGCTCACTGTTTCATTTTATTTAGACAGGATGAACTTGCTAATGGTTAACAACAAGCCATTATTATCTGGTCTGCCGACCCCAGTGGTGATGTATGACGACAATCTGAAGTGAGAGCTTGTAGGCCATGCTGTTATTTAGGAGCATCCATTTGTCATGGCGATGTGAACTCTCAGTAAAAATGAGAGATTAGTCTGCCCTTTGGCTGCCAGCCAGGAGTCATTGCTGAGCGCTCCAGAAAACCCGCTTTCATGTGGAACTGATCAGTGGGCTTCTCTTGTTTCTTGACATTTCCTTGATATTTGGATTCCAAATATTTCAGCAACTTTAGAAAGATAAAAGATTTGTGAATGTTGCTATGGGAATTTTTTTTTTTAAAGTGCCTTATCTGTTAAAAGTGGAGCAGATTCAATGACTATAATTCTTTTAAATGCTTTCAGCATATTGGATTAAAAAATTGCAGTCGGCTAACAATTTCAGGCCCGCAGACTTGCTTTGTAATTTTCTATTTATTGTCATATGTCTATTTAGCTGTGCAATGCAATAATTAGGGCAGCACAACAGCACGATGGGCCAGATATTGTTGGAAAAATAACGGCAAGTTCACAGCGCCCAGCATTATTAGTTTGTAAAAAAACCAGCAATTTGTGAATCACCCACAGTGTGTGACTTTAAAATGGGAACTAAATTATATCAGCTCGCTCTGGTCCACTTACCTTCCACTCTCTAACCCCACTTCATTCTAAGACTACACTTGATCTTGACTCCCCATGTGAAATGCTACAGGAGATCAATAGTTCTTAATGAAATCTATGTACAGAATATACGTATATACAAACAATGACAGGTAGGTAAAGACTCTTTGGTCCATCCAGTCTGTCCTATGACAAATAGTAATTATGATGTGGAGATGCCGGTGTTGGACTGGGGTGGACAAACGTGAGAAGTTGCACAACACCAGGTTATAGTCCAACAGCTTTATTTGAAATCACAAGCTTTCGGAGCGCTGCTCCTTCGTCAGGTGAAGTGAAGAGATGCATATAGGCACAGCATATATAGTCAGAGAACACAGCCAGATGATTACAGTTAACCTTTCTAACTGCCCTTTATCACACCTCGGCAGAGAGATAATCACAGCAGTCAAAGGTGTGGATGGTGTCCAAACAGGTCAGTCAGGAAACTTTTTCCATACAGACCCCAGCATCTGCCACATTTGACCCCTTGTGACCCCACCTCATTTGTCTTTGATGTAATGTTTTCCTGACTGACCTGTTTGGACACCATCCATACCTTTGACTGCTGTGATTATCTCTCTGCCGAGGTGTGATAAAGGGCAGTTAGAAAGATTAACTGTAATCATCTGGCTGTGTTCTCTGACTATATATGCTGTGCCTATATGCATCTCTTCACTTCACCTGACGAAGGAGCAGCGCTCCGAAAGCTTGTGATTTCAAATAAAGCTGTTGGACTATAACCTGGTGTTGTGCGACTTCTCACAAATAGTAATTAAGCTTTGATGGGAATTTTAAGGTTAAAACAATTCATGCTTATATTCTTTAAACAATAATTAACAATAGTCAATCATTTCTATCTTGGTTTGGTTAAAACAGATCAGCAATACACATCTCCACTGTAGTAGATAAGGACAATCTAAATTAGATAAGAATGTATGAAATTAGGTCCCATCTACGCCTGGCTTCTAACAATGCTTGACTCTTTCTGGGTAGGTGTCATGGGGTAGATCCTCATACTTTAGTTCTTCCCGTGTTTCTTTATATGATCTGTTAGTGTGCTGGTTTCCCCTGACTCCCTGGATTCACCAATGCTTGGTTTAGAGATCTATCTCTCTGCCTTGTCTTAACTGAGGAAGGAGCGAACCGCTCCGAAAGCTTGTAAAATTAAATAAATCTGTTGGACTATAACCTGGTGTTGTGCGACTTCTCATTTTTGTCTTAACTGGGTCAAGATTACTGTTGGTTTGCCTGTTCTATTACCTCTTTGAGAGACTGTCATCTTTATTACCTGTTTGGTGTTTTTCTCATGCTTATGCGCTGTGTTTTGTTTTACTGTTTGTATCTATAAAATTTTCAAAAATAAACAACTTTTTTAAAAAATAAGAAAAATAAGAAACTTTCCTCTACGGCCTCACTGGTGCTGTGAACGCACTGTGCATTCAATGTAGTTTCAGTCACTGCATCATGTCAATGAAGACTCCCATAATGTTTCAATAACCAGCAGTAAACCTGCATATAACATTGCTGGAAATGTTACATCAATGTTAAAACTTGAATTACAATTATGTGAATTTTGGTGGCGATGGTCTAAACTGTTTTAGGGAATTTTCAAAGGCAATGTGGATTCTGTTTTGAACAGTTGCAGCAAAACAAATGTCGAACCAAATTTCACAAGGCCTTTTGTTGCCTGATCGCAATGGGTGAAACCTGCTGGATGGGCAAGTTCATATTTAAATTTCTGCTTCAATCTCTGCAAAGGTAAAAAATAAACCTCTGGGCAGTCATGGAATTTCTACCAATACTATTGGTAGTAAACCTACTGGTACCTGTTGCAGTAAAGGTTGTGCTCATAACATCTTCTGTGGGTACTAAAGGTAAGGTAACTTATATTAGACAATTTCATCATAGGGGTAAGATTTTGCTGTCAATATAAAATCAGCAATATATGTAAGGAAATCTCTGTCACAAAAGAATCATCATCAATATAAGCTATTTGTGGATTTTGGCAGCAGAGAATTATGACAGTACTGTATGCCATCAATTACAGAATAACGATACAATGAAGCCTCTAATTAACAAATATATTTCATGTGTTTGTTAAACTCTAGTTTCCTGCCCAGGAATATTTAATTAGTTGTTGTATCCAAAGGATTTCCTCAGGATTAAAAGCATAAACTGGCAGGATTTTAGAATCCAGTGTACTGAGTAATCACAGCAGATTTAATTTATTTATTTCTTCCGGCACTTCATTTCTTGTGTGAACCAGTCAAGGACAACTATTAAGAATTTATCTACTCTTAACAGCTATTCCCAACAGTGAAACTGGGAGAGATAAAAGAACTCTAGTCTTCCACCCTCTCCCCCATGCGCCCCCCCCGCCACCTCCTTGAACAAAAACTGCCGGGTTCTCCAACTCGTGAACCGAGATAAAGATTTGTTTGTAATGCTCAGCAAGCCTCATATTACAATGGAATCTTTATTTCCGTTTACAAGTTTTAGACACAAAGGGGTCGACTTTAACTCAACCAGCCCGATGGAAAGTGGTGGACATTTAAAAACGAGCAGGTTACTTACCCGCTCAGAACACCACTCTTTCTGGCCGCCTCCAATGTTAACTTGTAGGGTTCTGCAGGTGGAAGCCTTCTGAATTCATGTAAATCAGGGTCCTATTACATCACTATGACCTCATGGCATTTTAACTGTAGCCTGAGCAAGAAAGCCTCTACGGACATAGAAGCCCTCCACGTAGGTCAAAGAATTTCCATTGGGATGCTGAGAGGAGCATGAAGCTGGCTGCTGGCAGTTGAAGGTCAAGTGGTCCGAAGCCCGCCCGCTGGTGCTCGGGTAACTCACGGGGGGGTTGCTTCGGCAGGGTCACGCAGGTGGGAAGGGGGCAGCCAGGGGCTGTAGAAGCCCACTCTTTCCTTGTTGGAGCACATAAAGCAAAAACAAAAAATGCTGGAAATATTCAGCAAGTCAGGCAGCATCTGTGCAGAGAGAACTGGTCGGAAAATTGTCTCACACCCCCTTTGGGGCGATAACTTGGCCGGGGCACTACTTTTAGCTCCCCGAAAAAGTTAGCGCCCCCGCGCCCGAAATTCAATGGTAGCACCCCAAGCAGGAGGCGTGGTGCTACTGGAAGCGTCCCCCTCCCTCTTGGGGCGCTCCCATTGAATATCACGGCACTACGTGCAGCAGTGCCACGGTACTGCAGGCCTCCCACCCCTGATTAAAGGGGAGGGGCCTAGCGCAGCGCGCACCAGGGCCCTGCTGGACCACCGGGGAGCGGGGTGCCGGCAAAAGAGCCCGGCACTCAAGAGGAGTGCCGGGCTGACCGATCACGGCCGGCGCCCCGCAGGAGGAGGCCAGAGGGGGCAGGTGCTGGCAGGCAGCCCAAAAAAAAGGCCCCCCGGCACTTGCCCTTCAATTATCGCCGCCCCGGCCGCAAAAACACCCCCCTGGCCCTGTGGGACATAGCGTCCGGTGGTAGGTCAGGAGGCGCGAGCCAAATTTGCAGCCGGGGCGCGAGCAGGGCGCTGCGCACAGCGATGACGTCATCACCGGAGGCGCAGTGCCGCGGGGTGCTACCGGCTACCGCCGCCGCTAACCTCCCGCTGAATTTCGCGGGAGGCGTTAGCGGCGCCGCGCCCGGGCGCTAGTTGCTTTGCGCCCCGTTAGCGTCCCCTCGCACAAAGCAACCGAATTTTTCCCCCAGAGGGTTAACGTTTCAGGCTGATTACCTTTTGTCAGAACCCAAATGAAAGGTCATTGTCCTAAAATGTTAACCCTATGTTTCTCTCTCCACAGATGCTGCTATCTTCATTACAGCATGAGCACTTGCTTGAAACGTGTGAACACTGCAAACTGCCTGATGTGATGACTCTCCCCTGGGGTGGCAGGAAAGTTTAATGGAGTGGTAACCTTCACCTCCACGAGAAGAGCTGTCCATATTCTGATATTCTGGATATTGTCTGCAGGTCATCCTGCAGCAGGTGTTATAGATCTATGATCTTGGGAAGAGGAGGCAGAGACGACAGGTCTCCTTTGCCATGTCAAGGTACATGTGGAGGAGTGATGAGCATGGACAGATGTTGTGGTACCTTTATTTGTTGGCCTGTCAGGAACCCTTCTTCCTCATTTCAATTATGCAGCACATTTGGAACCCTGAAACGAATACCATTCTCACCACTTTGTATGGTGCAATTACAATTGCTGCACCAATGAAGAAAAGGACTTGGAAGGACTTGAATTTATATATAATGAAGCAAAATATTGACAGGAAAAGGAAGAAAAATGCAAAACTGGTAAAACAAACTAATATGTGGAAGAAAATGCAGCAAAATGTCACTCTAAATAACATTAAGAAGTGGCTGAGTACACTGGGCATAGCAAAGGTTATGGGGTCTGATAACATTCTGGTTTTAGTGCTGAATGTGCCACATTGTCCAAATATTTCCTGTCCAAAAAATGCATGACAAATCTAAGCTGACCAATCAGCCTCCTCCCAATCATCAGTAAAGCGTGGAAGAATTAATCAATAGTGCCATCAAGTGACACCTACTCACTAATAACCTGTTCACCAATGTTCAGTTGGGCTTCCAGAACCTCTTGACTCCAGTCCTGGCTACAACCTGAATCAAGACAAGGATGCCAGAGAAAAAGTAAGAGCAGCTCTCCTCAACAGCATTCGGCCAACTATGACACCAAACAACCTGAGCAAAATTGAGGTCAATGGGGGTTAATGAGAAAATCATATAGTGGCTGGAGCCATACCTGACACACACAAAGATGGCTGTGGTTGTTGCTGCCCCAGAACATCACTGCAGAGCAGCATTCCTGGACCAACCATCTTCAGCTGCCTTATCAATGACCTTCCCTCATAAAGTCAGGGGTGGAGCTGTTTGCTGATGATTCTGCAGTGTTCAGCTCCATTCAGAGCCCCTCCAATAATGGAGCAGCCCATACAAGCCTACAGTAGGACTTGAACAAGATCAAGACTTGGGCAGACAAGCGACGTGTAGTATTTGTGCCACATAAGTGCCGGACAATAACCACCTCCAATAAGAGAAGGCCAACCCACCTCAATGACACCATCATCACTGTGTTCCCCACTATCAATATTGATCAGAAGCTTAACTGGATCAGCCATATCAACATTGTGGCGAAAAAATTAGGGCATAGACTGGGTACTCTGCAACGGGTGACTCTCCTCCTGACCCACCGATGCCTCTCCAACATCTACAAAGCCCAAGTTAGGAGCCTTATGGAACATTTACCACTTTTCTGTATGGGAGCAGTCACTTGAACATTCGAAAAGCTCAACACCATCTAAGACAAAACAGACTGTTTGATTGGTGCCCTTGCCACTGAACTCAAATTCACCCCCTCTAACACCAGCATGCGGTGGCTGCAGTGTGCACTAGTTACATATTCTCCAAGTTTGCAATCAATGGAATGAAATTTAGGTGGGTTCTATAACAGGCAGGTGGTCTGCTCCACCAGATCACTATCCAAGCAGTGAAAACTAAAATTTACCCGTGTCTTTTGGGGGTGACATTGTCTAATAATTCAACTCAACTATTATCACTTATGCATTATTTTTCTTTCCTATTGGTTTGTTACCTGCTTCCTGGGAAATGTGTACTTGCATTGAGAAAGAGCCTGTATTAATTTGGAAATGTAGGATTTGCCTCATTTACATTTACTTCAGATCGACTTCTGATTTTCATTTTTCAGATTGATTATCAGAAATCTATCAAACATCTGCTAAACATGCACACATTGCAAATGTAACTTTTTCCATGTTGCACCTCAAGATCCAACAAATTGGCAGGGCTATGTAGAAAGAGCAGGGGAGTGAGACTAGGTGAGCAGCTCTTTCAAAGAGCTATGCAGGCACAATAGACTGAATGGCCTCCTTCTGTGCTGTACGATACTATGAAATGTGCATTAGACAACCAAACATTTTTTTCAAAATCTGGCCCTTAGAGCCTAATTAGATGGAGGAATGAAAAGAGCTTAGTTTAGCATTTCTTTATGTTGACACTAATCTGAACTCTTTCGTGCACTGAATGACCAGTGTACGGAAAGCAGGATTTGTAGTCAGTTGCTGAGGCAGCCTGCAAAACTAAATGGTTCAATGAAAATGCACTCCTGTATTCCTTGATCATGCTTGCTGACATCTGCTCTTGACACTTCACTTTCTAATTAAGATTCAGGATGACTGGTAGCACTCAGGGCCTCTGAGTGATGCAGTCCTTTTGATTTAGATGCTGCACAATGTCTTGCAGTGAAAATATTACCTGTGTGCTGGCAGAGGGAAAGAAAATACTTCTCTGCAGTTCAATGCACCAAAGATCAAAGCATAAAAAACACTGAGTATCAGGGAGACAGAACAGCCAATTTTCTGATCTGATCAAGGAGGCGGTGGGAATGTTGGGATGTGGGCAATGTGCCCACTCAAGGCTCGCAAGGCTGACCCTGATGAATATTGAGGAATCGCATTCAGAGTGATCTCCCGCCATTTAATCTTCCCATGATTGCGAGCTCACTGTTTTGGGGGCAGTACACCTGACACTGCTGCCGACATTTAACGGTGTTTTAGATACAAAAATATTTTGCTGCACATGTTCAGAGATGTGTGGGAATGGAGCAGCACTGCGTTAAAATTCCAAACTGTTTTGATGCAGCAGGGAAGGTACTGTTGGAAGATAGGGGGAACAGCAGGGTTGCCCTATTTGGCACTCCAAGGCCCCTTGCCCTCAGAAGAGATTTTCCAATTTGAGCATGCTGTGATCCAACAGCCATAGGATGCGGCTCCAAATGTAGAAAATATTCGAAGACCTGACAAAATCAGCCAAGTTAATTCAACCCACCTTTACCTTATACCAAGTAAATGGGCAAAGTATGTGTGGCACAAAGTGTATCCATTTAAATGCATACCGTGCATGCCCATTCTGCAGCAGGGCACAAATTGCAGCTGCAGTTTTACCTGGAACTGTACCAAAACATCCTCCTAACAATGATGCATGTGTATGTAGTCACATCAGTGGACTACGTTAAAGGTGCTATATAAATGCTGTTGTTGAGGATAGACACTTGGGTGTTCCTTTATGTGCTCCAGACACTGTAAGGTTTCCAAAATTTGCAGATCCCCAAAAACCTAAGGAAAAAGGACTTTGGAACTACCTCAGAGTGATAAAAATGCATTTGGGCCTAACCTAAGGAATATAAGACCAAAAACCAAGTTTTGGCATTTTAAAACCATGTCTGGGCCTGTAAAGGGACAAGGAGGTAGGGTCGACCTCTGTAAAAGCAGTTTGGTTATTGCAGTTAATTACACTGTCTGGGGAACCGGGATGACCCCACTCAAGCCCCAGCAGACATTAACATTTGAACAATAGACCCAGGGATAGAGCAGTCCCACCCAAAGACAGGCCCCATCAAAACCGATTACAGGGCCCATCAGAAACATGCATAATAAAACCCACTCAGACCCATTCTATAGAAAGACCGAGTCCAGCCTAGAAAACCCAAACACGAAATCAATCACCAGTGATCAACCAAGGAGATCGACAGGATGTAAGCCATCCCAAAGGCCATTTCACACTTACAGAGCAGTTACTGGTAACAGGCCCGCCAAAATCAAACAATGAACTGAGCAGATTTGGCGGGTAGATAAGGCCATGTTCAATGGGTGAGATTGAAGGCCTGTTAAAAAAACAATTAACACACTAGTAAGTCGTTACCGATTAACGAGCCCGCCACAACCAGACAATGAACTGAGTAGATTTGGCGGGTAGAAAAGGCCACTTCAATTCAGTATAATTGAAGGCCCGTTAAGCAGTTCAGTGTGGTCATCAGAAGAAGAAGAAACAAGGAAGAAGACAAGCTGAGCTGGAAGCGAGTCGGCATCGCTCACCACTCAGACACACCTGAGTCCAGCTCGTGAAGATACCACCTCGACGGACCTCCAACAACGGTCCCAACACAGTCAGCCGGAGCAACAAGCAGCAACAAGTCACTGACGGCTCCATGAGGTCGACCGACACACTAGACAAGGCCTAAAACCATCACGGAAACCAAAGGCCTCAAGAAACCAACAACCGCATATTACCCCCAACTGACCGGGTAATAGCAGGCCACCACGACCAACAGAGACCAACTCAAGGGAAGAAAACCCGAAGAACTGCAAAGTTTCCACTCTACAATCTACTCCTGACTTACCCCTGGGTAAGATTTTCCCCAAAGACTCTAAACCCTACTGCTAAACTAAAGAAATTGGGTACTCACCAGCTAAATCCAAAACGACATCCTACCGCATCAGCGGACTCGCGAAGACTGACCAGATACGCAGTTGAAGTCCTCTACCGCGTACGGGGTACGGCAGACACTATCCGCCATAAACAGCGATTTAGCCCAACTGTCAAAGGATTGGTGAGCATTATTCCTGGTCCTTCAAAACCTAACTTAGCTGGTAAAGTGGGGTTGGGAGGGGTGAAGTATTGTTCTAATGTCATTTCCCTCGCATGTACCGAAGTGTTCCCCACCTTTGGAGTATTAAGAGTGTTATTATTTGTGTTTTACCTTTTAATAAAGATTGAAGTTCTTTTCACCAAACTCAGTTGTCTGCTGCACTTTTTGTCACAACCCTCAAAGAAGTCCAAGGTCTAGAACCAAGGGAGTGGGAGCGATTCGAACCGCTCAGAAGTCAGAGGTGAAGCTGACACAAAACACCACCCCCTACAACACTTCCAACATCTCAATACTACTTAACACGATAGGGTGGCACATAACAGAAGGAAGCAGACATGCATGATAGAAGCATAGAAGATAATAGCAGGAGTAGGCCATCGGCCCTTTGAGCCTGCTCTGCCATTTAATGAGATCATGGCTGATCATCCTAATTCAGTATCCTGTCCCTGCTTTCTCCCCATATCCCTTGATCCCTTTAGCCTTAAGAAATATATCTATCTCCTTCTTGAATACATTTAATGAATTGGCCTCAACTGCCTTCTGTGGTAGAGAATTCCACAGGTTCACCATTCTCTTGGTGAAGAATTCCTCCTCATCTCAGTCCTAAATGGCTTACCCCTTATCCTTAGACTGTGACCCCTGGTTCTGGACTCCCCTGCCATCGGGAACATCCTTCCTGCATCTAGTCTGTCTAGTCCTGTTAGAATTTTCTAAGTTTCAATGAGATCCCCTCTCATTCTTCTAAACTCTAGCGAATATAAGCCTAATCGACCCAATCTCTCTTCATACGCCATTCCTGCCATCCCAGGTATCAGTCTGGTAAATCTTCGCTGCACTCCCTCCATGGCAAGAACATCCTTCCTCAGATAAGGCAACCAAAACTGCACACAATACTCAAGGTGTGGTCTCACCAAGGCCTTGTACAACTGCAGCAAGACATCTTTGCTCCTGTACTCGAATCCTCTCGCTATGAAGGCCAACATACCATTTGCCTTCTTAACCGTCTGCTGCACCTGCATGCTTACCTTCAGCGACTGGTGCACAAGGACTCCCAGATCTTGTTGCACTTCCCCTTTTCCCAATCTATTGCCATTCAGATAATAATCTGTCTTCTTGTTTTTGCCACCAAAGTGGATAACCTCGCATTTATCCAGATTATACTGCATCTGCCATGCATCTGCCCAATCACCCAACCTGTCCAAATCATACTGGAGTTTCTCTGCATCCTCCTCACAGCACACACGCCCACCCAGCTTTGTGTCATCTGCAAACTTAGAAATATTACATCTAGTTCCCTCGTCTAGATCATTAATATATATTGTGAATAGCTGGGGTCCTAGCACCGATCCTTGCGGTACCCCACTAGTCACTGCCTGCCACTCGGAAAAAGACCCATTTATTCCAACTCTTTGCTTCCTGTCTGCCAACCAGTTTTCTATCCAAGTCAGTACCTTACCCCCAATCCCATGTGCTTTAACTTTGCACGCTAATCTCTTATGCGGGACCTTATTGAAAGCCTTCTGAAAGTCCAAATACACCACATACAGACTCCAGCAGCTGCTACATTTGACCCATTGTGACCCCACCTCATTGTCTTTGTTGTATTTTGCCATCGTCTTTGATGTAATGTCTTCCTGACTGACCTGGTTGGACACCATCCACACCTTTGATTGCCGTGATTGTCTCTCTGCCGAGGTGTGATAAAGGGCAGTTAGAAAGATTAACTGTAGTCGTCTGGCATTGTTCTCTGACTATTTATGCTGTGCCCATATGTATTTCTTCACTTCACCTGACGAAGGAGCAGCGCTCCGAAAGCTTGTGATTTCAAATAAAGCTGTTGGACTATAACCTGGTGTTGTGTGACTTCTCACTTTTGTCCACCCCAGTCCAACACCGGCATCTCTGCATCATGCATAATACAGAGCACCCAGGACTAGGCTATAGATCAGCCTAGGAACACAAAACACAAAACCAATCACCAGCAATCAGCCAAGGAGATCGACAGGATGCAAACCATCCCAAAACCCATTTGACACTTACAGAGCAGTTACTGGTAGCAGGCCCACCAAATTCAGACAATGTACTGAACAGATTTGGCGGGTAGATAAAGCCATATTCAATGGGCAAGATTGAAGCCCTGTTAAAACCCAGTTAATGTGCTAGTAAATCGTTACCGATTTACGAGCCCGCCAAAACTAGACAATGAACTGAACAGATATCCCTGGTCCTTGGTCCTTCAAAACCTAACTTAGCTAGTAAAGTGGGGTTGGGAGGGGTGAAGTATTGTTCTGCTGTCATTTCCCTCGCTTGTACCGAAGTGTTCCCCACCTTTAGAGTGATAAGAGTGTTATTATTTGTGTCTTACCTTTTAATAAAGATTGAAGTTCTTTCATCAAACTCAGTTGTCTGCTGCACCTTTTGTATGACAACCCCCAAATAAGTCCAAGGTCTAGAACCAAGGGAGTGGGAGCGATTCGAACCGCTCAGAAGTCAGAGGTAAAGCTGACACAAAAACACCACCCCCTACACTGTTTTCCAAGTGCTCTGCTATTACATCTTTTATAATGGACTCTAGCATTTTGCCCACTACCGATGTCAGGCTTACCGGTCTATAATTCTCTGTTTTTTCTCTACCAACTTTTTTAAATAGTGGGGTTACATTAGCTACCCTCCAATCCATGGGAACTGTTCCAGAGTCTATAGAATTTTGAAAGATGACCAGCAATGCATCTACTATTTCTGGGGCCACTTCCTTAAGTACCCGAGGATGTAGATTATCAGGCCCTGGGGATTTATCGTCCATCAATCCCGTCAATTTCCCTAACACCATTTCCCTACAAATACAGATTTCATTCAGTTCCTCCCTCTCATTAGACCCCATGTTCCTCGACATCTCTGGGAATTTATTTGTGTCCTCCTTTGTGAAGACAGAACCAAAGTATGTATTTAATTGGTCAGCCATTTCTTTGTTCCCCATTATAAATTCCCCTGATTCTGACTGCAAGGGACCTACGCTTGACTTCACCAATCTTTTTCTCTTCACATATCTATAGAAGCTTTTACAGTCAGTTTTTATGTTCCCTGATAGCTTACTCTCATATTCTATTTTCCCCCTCTTAATTAATCCCTTTGTCCTCCTTTGCTGAATCCTAAACTGCTCCCAATCCTCAGGTTTGCTGCTTTTTCTGGCCAATTTATATGTCTCTCCTTGGATCTTATGCTATCCCTAATTTCCCTTGTTAGCCACGGTTGAGTCACCTTTTTTGTTTTATTTTTATGCCAAACAGGGATGAACAAATTCTGTAGTTCATCCATGCGATCTTTAAATGTTTACCATTGCCTATCCACTGTCAACCCTTTAAGTAACACTCCCCAATCCATCCTAGCCAACTCGCGCCTCATACCATCATAGTTTCCTTTATTTAAATTCAGGACCCTAGTCTCTGAGTCAACTACTTCACTCTCCATCTTAATGAAGAATTCTATCATATTATGATCGCTCCTCCCCAAGGGGCCTCGCACAACAAGATTGCTAATTAATCCTTTCTCATTACATAATACCCAGTCTAAGATGGCCTGATCTCTAGTTGGTTCCTTGACATATTGGTCCAGGAAACCATCCCGTATACAGTCTAGGAGTTCCTCCTCCACAGTATTGTTACTAATTTGGTTAGCCCAATCTATATGTAGATTAAAGTCACCCATGATAACTACTGTGCCCTTATTGCACGCGTCTCTAATTTCCCATTTAATGCCATCCCCAACCTCAGCATTACTGTTTGGGGGTCTGTATACAACTCCCACTAACGTTTTCTGCCCCATGGTATTTCTCAGCTCTACCCATACAGATTCCACATCATCAGAGCTAATATCCTTCCTTACTATTGTGTTAATCTCCTCCATAACCAGAAATGCTACCCCACCTCCTTTTCCTTTTTGTCTGTCCTTCCTGAATATTGAATGCCCCTGGATGTTGAATTCCCAGTCTTGGTCACCCTGGAGCCATGTCTCCGTAATCCCAATTATATCATATCCATTTACATCTATTTGCGCAGCTAATTCATCCACCTTATTACGAATGCTCCTCGCATTAAGACACAAAGGGGTAGAAATTAGGTCGCGCCCCATTTGGGGCGCAAATATCGTCCGAGCGCAAATATTAGCGCCTGGCGCTAATTATCGGCACTGACAGGAAACTTCACTTTTACCGCCCCGGGAGGTGAGTGGAGCGCTAAATTAGGCGCTGCACACCTCTCTTAAGGCGCAAAGGCCTAGGAGTGAGGCGCTACCTCAGCGCACGAGCGCAGCGCAGCTGCTGCCAGTTAGCAAGGGAACACAGACACACTGGCGCCGGACACTTCTTAAAGCGGGGGGGCCACTTGCTCCCCAGCCACACCCTGCTCATTGCAGCCTTGAATCTCAGCCTGGAGAGACCTGTAATCCATTTTGCTGCCAAGCATGGAGAGGGTGAGAGAACGCGCTCATCGCTTCACCGAGCGGGCCTTGGATGCTCTGGTTGACGCAGTGGAGCGCAGACGATGCATGCTGTTCCCGGAGAGTGGCAGGAGGCCTTTGCCACGCGAGTTCAGAAGAGTGTGGAGGGAGGTGGCTCAGAGCGTCTCCTCCAGGAGCATGGTGCCCAGGACCCATGTTCAGTGCCGCAAAAAGTTCAACGACCTCACTCGGGTCGTCAGGGTGAGTGGCTTTTTCTCAATACCTCTCCATCCCTCCATCTCAACCTCACTCTATGGCCAGAGGGTCTTAAAACCCCAATGCACAACACTCATCCAACACCTATGGCCCTTTCATCAAACACACACACACATTCCACACTTTGCATACAGTAAGGGCTATTCACCTATGGGAGGCACATCAGGCAAGACCATGGCTGCATATTGTAAGGGCTATTCACCTATGGGAGGCACATCAGGCAAGACCATGGCTGTATATTTACTCAGATGCTGTCCTTTTTCTTGCAGGCTAAGCTGGCTCATAATCGGAGACAGCAGCAACGGACGGGTGGAGGGCGGCTTCAGCTGCAACCCCTCAGCGATCTGGAGGAGCGCGTCCACAGGATTGTGGCAAGCCGGGTGATCGGTCCCGTCGCCACTGGGGACGCCGACCCCGTTGTGGACAGCAATGGTAAGGTCATCACCTTTTTGTCCTCTGTCCTTCCACTTGTCCCTCACAATACCAGCCTTTGACACTTTCAATCCAACTTGCTAACTCGCTGCACTTATTCCTCCCTTACTGCCACCCTGTCCTCACGCTAAAGCCACTCTTGTACCTCCCTGCTTTCAGATGGTGATTCACCAGCTGAGGAGACGGGCCCTGAAGCTGCCACTGGGAGTGATGTTGCAGCTGAGGAGGAAGAGGAAGCCGGAGCATCAGTGCCACCCTCTCCCGAGGAAGCCCATGGCCACACTGGGAACACGCCTTCCCCGGAGGGGAGCAGGGGGGAAGGGGCTGATGATGGTGAAGCTCCAGGACCCAGCGGGCTGCAGCAACGCCATGGGGGGGGGAGGGAAGAACGGGAGCCTTCTCCCCAGAGGGAGAGTATGCCAGACACTCCTACTGCAATGGACGCAGAGGAGGAGCGGCTGATTGCAGAAATGAACAGCCAGGCGGTGGGCATGCACACTGAGCTCATGGGTGCAGTGGGAAGGGTGCCCGAATGCATTGAGGCACTGGCAAGGAGTGTGGAGCACTTCGCTGTAGCACAGGCGGATGCCACACTAAAGCTTAGTGCTGCAATTCAGTCACTGGCTGCCAGGAACCCATCTGAGACTGCTCTCATGCAGACTCAGATTGAGGCCACGCGAGCACTGACTGCTGCCATCCTCGATGGTTCGTGCACATGTCCCCGGGGCTGTCACCGCGCCACAGCAGGCCAGCAATCTGTTCTCCGGCAAATTGCTCCGGATGCTGAAGTGCTGCCCCGTGGGAATGCCAGTGTGTCGGGCGAGCAGGGAGTTGCTGTCCTCTCTCACGATGACAGCATTCCTGCTGCCAACACTGTCACTTCTCCACTGCACTTGCCACCGCCTGTAGGACAGACTGCTGCCGCCCATGCAGAGTTGGTGCAGTCTGCAGCCGGGCCCTCCAGGCCCAGAAGTGGTCGAGGCCGTCCTTCAGGGGCATCTGCAGTGTCAGGGTCTGACGAGCAGCAGCCTTCCACCAGCCTTGCTGCAGCCACTGAGGTCCCATTACGGAGGAGCAGTAGGGTTAGAAGGGGGGAAGTGCGCAAGGGAAGGAGATCACCCTCGAAGGGCAAAAAGTAGGAGGTGTGCCAAAATGCTGGTCATTTTTTTATTAAAGGCCGAGGTTCATGGTCCAACTTTTGTTTAGTGTTTTGGACATTATCTCCAGGTTGTGAGAACCAGTTATGTTATTGACTGTTTTTTTGTGTTTATTTCTATGAGTTTGTCATGAGGAATTGACACACACAGAGTTTGTAAAATAAATAAGTTTCTGTATTCAAAATATACATGGCTGGTGGTTGGAATTATTGGTGCCTTGGCCGGCTTAGGGGTTGCGTGCTGGGTTGATTAGTGTTTGTAGCAATGGCAGGGGCCCTAGAAGCGGCTTGCTATTAGTCGTTGACGGACGGCCCTTGCAGTTTGACCATTGTGGGCCGCCCTCCTGCCTTGGTGCTGCTGATGATCATCGTCCTCGTCCTGTTCCTCCTCTTCCTCCTCCTCCTCTGGTGGTGCTACAAGGCCTGGTGGCATTGGCTGGGTCCTGAGGATTGCCATGTTGTGCAACATGCAGCACACGACTACGAAGTTCGAAACTTGCTCAGGCGAGTACTGCAGGGCTCCTCCGGAATGGTCCAGACAGCGGAACCGTTGTTTCAGCACGCCGATTGTGCGCTCAATAATGTTCCTGGTTGCTTGATGGCTTTCCTGGTACCGCAGCTCAGCAGGGGTGTTTGGCGTACGGAGCGGTGTCATCAGCCAGGTGCTCAATGCGTACCCCTTGTCCCCCAGAAGCCAACCAACTGGCTGATGCGGTGCCTCGAAAAGTTCTGCCACAGTAGTCTGGCGCAGGATGAAAGCATCGTGGCAGCTGCCCGGATAGTGGGCATTGACAGCGAGAATCACCTGTCTGTGGTCACAGACCAACTGCACATTCAAGGAATGGAACCCCTTTCTGTTCCTGAATTCCTCTGCATTCTCTCGCGGAGCACGCAAAGCCACATGCGTGCAGTCAATGGCGCCCTGCACCATGGGGAAGCCCGCTACCCTCGCAAAGCCCATAGCACGGTCATGCTGCTTGTCTGGGGTCATAGGGAAAGAGATGAAGTCTCGTCTCCTTCTGAAGAGGGCATTGGTGACCTGCCGGATGCAGTGATGCACCGCAAACTGGGAGATATTGGCGAGGTCCCCAACAGCAGCTTGGAATGAGCCAGTGGCGTAGAAGTTCAAAGCCACTGTGACCTTCACTGCCACCGACAGAGACGTCCTGGACCTCAGCTGAGGCTGCAGATCTGGCTGCAGCAGGTGGCAGAGCTCAGTGACCACCTCCTTGCTGAATCGCAGCCTTCGCAAACACAGCTCCTCGGACATATGGATGTAGGAGAGCTGTTCACGATATACCCTGGGAGGGTAAGCTCTCCTGTACATGCGCCTGATGGCCCTCCTCCGTCTGGCCATCATTGCCACTCTCTGTCTGCGTCTCACTATCCTCCGATTCAGCTGGAGCAGGACGACGCCCCCAATCATTGCAGCCCCCATATTCTCTTTGCCAGAAAAGTAATGAGGTACAGCAACTAAAGTAGCAACAAAGTTAGGATGAACTAGGCCAAACTACCTCACAAAGCGTTGAGTCAATGTAGAAGTCTCTCTCTCTCTCTCTCCGAATCTCTCTCTCTCTCTCAGAACGAGTGGTGCATAAATGTCGACCACAGAAAAAGACAGGAAGAGGGCCCCTTTAAATAGCGCCCCCCCCCAGCCCCACACCGATTGATAACGTTCCAGTCTTCCGGTCGTTGGAAGCGCCAGGCGGTAAGGCAGGGGGCGCCACTCAATTTCCGCTCCGCGGCGCCCCAAGGGCGTTGCACCATGGAATGACGTCACAATCTGCGCGCGCAGGTGGTCGCAGCGGTAAGTTTTAGCACCGCCGCACAATCTCAAGTTAAGTTCTCAAGCGGCGCAAACAGCGCTGCGCCCGGGCGTTAGCGGCTTAACGCCCCATTAGCGCCCTCTTAAGGCGCTAACGGGAGGCGCAACCAAGTGAATTTTTACCCCAAAGCCTTCAGGCTTGTTTTTTTAACACTCTTAGGGGTAAAAATTCAGTCGCGCCCCATTTGGGGCGCTAACCTCGCCGGGGCGCGACTTTTAGCGCCCCGAAAAAATTAGCGGCCCCGCGCCGGAACTTCAGTGGTTGCGCCCAAAGAGGGAAGCGGGGCGCCACTGGAAGCACCCCGCATCCCTCTTGGGGCGCTGCGAGTCAATATCATGGCGCTACGTGCTGCAGCGCCAGGCGCTGCGGCACATCGCGCCGCGGTATTGCAGGCCTTCCTCCCCTTCTTAAAGGGGAGGGACCCTGCGCAGCGCGAACCGGGGCCCAGCTGGGCCCCCAGGGATCGGGAGTGCCGGCAAAAGAGCCCGGCACTCAAGAGAAGTGCCGGGCTCTTGGAGCGCAGCCGGCACTTCACGGTGGGGGGGCTTCACGGGGGCCGGGGACAGCAACGGGGGCAGGTGCTGGCAGGCGGCCAGCAACAAAAATGGCCGCCTGCCACCTCCCCTTTAAATATCGCTGCCCCGGCCGCACGTACGCCTCCCTGAACCCGTCGGACATAGCGTCTGGCGGTAAATCAGGGGGTGCGACTGAAGATCGCGGCTGGAGCGCGAGCGGGGTGCTGCGCACGGCGATGACGTCATCGCCGGCGGCGCAGCGCCACAGGGCGCTACCGGCTGGCGCCGCCGCTAACCTCCCGCTGAATTTTACGGGAGGCGTGGGCGGCGCTGCGCCCGGGCGTTAGCTGCTTTACGCCCCATTAGCGCCCTCTTAAGGCGCTAACGGGAGGCGCAAGCAGCTGAATTTTTCCCCCAATGTCCTTTTAGAATTATTAATTACTGTAGCCCTGGTTGATTTACACCCTTGATTTCTCTGCCTTCCACTTTTGCTTTTCTCCTTCCTGTCTTTTGCTTCTATCCTTGCTTCCCTTTCCTCTGTTTCCCTGCACAGGTTCCCAACCCCCTGCCATTTTAGTTTAAACCCTCCCCAACAACACTAGCAAACACTCCCCCCTAGGACATCGGTCCCGGTCCTGCCCAGGTGCAAACCGTCCAGTTTGTACTGGTCCCACCTCCCCCAGAACCGGTTCCAATGTCCCAGGAATTTGAATCCCTCCCCCTTGCACCATTCCTCTAGCTACGTATTCATCTGAAATATCCTTCTATTTCTACTCTGACCAGCACGTGGCACCGGTAGCAATCCTGAGATTACTACCTTTGAGGTCCTATTTTTTAATTTACCTCCTAACTCCCTATATTCAGCTTTTAGGACCTCATCCCACTTTTTTACCTATATCGTTGGTACCTATATGCACCACGACAACTGGCTGTTCACCCTCCCCCTCCAGAATGCCTTGACCCTTGCACCAGGGAGGCAACATACCATCCTGGAGTTTCATTTGCGGCCGCAGAAACGCCTATCTATTCCCCTTACAATAGAATCCCCTCTCACTATAGCTCTCCTGCTCTTTTTCCTCCTGTCCCGTGCAGCAGAACCACCCATGGTGCCAGGAAGTTGGCTGCTGCTGCCTTCCCCCGATAAGCCATCTCCCTCAACAATATCCAATGTGGTATATCTGTTTGAGAGGGGGATGTCCACAGGGGACCCCTGAACTACCTGCCTGCGCCTACTACTCTGCCTGGTGGTCACCCATTCCCTTCCTGCCTGTGCAGCCTTTACCTGCGGTGTGACCAACTCCCTAAACGTGCTATCCACGATGTCCTCAGCATTGCGAATGCTCCAGTATGCATCCATTCGCAGCTCCAGCGCCGCAATGCGGTCTGCCAGTAGCTGCAGCTGGATACACTTCCTGCACACATGGTCAACAGGGACACAGGAAGTGTCCCTGATTTCCCACATAGTGCAGGAGGAGCATGCCACGGGGCTGAGCTGTGCTGCCATGACTTAACCTTTAATTAATTTAAATTAACTCAAATCAATACCACAAATTACACTACAATTAAATGATATACTCAAGGGCCCTTGTATACTAGCACTCCCTGCTACACAACAGAGACCTTAGAAACTATAACCACAAAAATGAGGACCTTCTAAACTTTATAAACTATTAACCTTAACTGTCAAACTACAGAGTAGTATAAATACTCACCTGGCCGTACTCACCTGGCCGTACTCACCCAATCAGCTGCTTCCTCTTGTCTGCGTCACTTTTTAAATTGTGACGTGGCTCTGGAATGCCGCCGCCGGTCTGTGAGATTGGTAATCCTCTGCAAAAAAGCCTGCGAATGTGAGTTTAAATATTCACTGTGCTGCTGCTCTCTCCGCTCCCAACACTGGCCTCTGCAAAAAAGCCCGCGAAAGTGAGCTTAAATACTCACTGTGCTGCTGCTCTCTCTGCTCCCGACACTGGCCTCTGCAAAAAGCCCGCGAAAGTGAGTTTAAATACTCACTGTGCTGCTGCTCTCTCCGCTCCCGACACCGGCCTCTGCAAAAAAGCCCGCAAATGTGAGTTTAAATACTCACTGTGCTGCTGCTCTCTCCGCTCCCGACACTGGCCTCTGCAAAAAGCCCGCAAATGTGAGTTTAAATACTCACGGTGCTGCTGCTCTCTCCACTCCCGACACTGGCCTCTGGATAAAGAGAGCCCTGGAACTTCAAGCCCATAGTTTGAAATGGGGGGGAGGGGAATGGGAGGGGTCAAGCGCAAGACAGCAATGGCCCTCAGTATTGCTGTGGAGCCAGGAACAGCACTCCTTCTCCTCCTGGCTCCACATTAAGGACCACCTTGGACCCAGAAAAACTGAACAAAGCATGTTGGGTACATGTTCCACCCAGGTTTTGCACAATTTAGCATTGGGGTCCAGAAACAGGTAGTAGACCCCTGATTGCCATATACAAGGGCCCTAATGACTATTTCAGGCGGACATCCTGGGTGACTAAACGTCGCCCAATATAAAACGGTTGCCGCCGAACTTCAGGTGCAGATCGACAATGGAGATCTTGGCCCAATCTTCCTGAGTTTTTCCATCATTTTACGCCTAAAATAGGGGCAAAACAAGGTTGAATTTTTCCCCCATTCAGTCAACCATTGAATACTTGGCAACTCCAGACTCATGCCTGCAGCTTGGGTTTTCTGTCCTTCCATTTTTGCCTATCAATTAGTCCCCTGCCCCTTCGGCCTTGGCAAAGGCTGCTGATGGATTGAGATGCCTTTTGAGGCTTTCCAAAGCTGTTCTCAATTTTTGTCACCCTGTTGTGACACACCTCTTTAATTGTCCCTGTTCCTTTAAATTTCACTTACAATTTTCTTCTCCCACTAATTCTGTGCTCCCTGGAACCATTAAAATCTGTACTTGAATTTATGCTTAAAATTGGGCGTAAACGAAACACTTCGGGGGTTAAATTGCATAAGACCCGAAAACAGGCATGGTGATCTGTGGTGCGCTATTAACCTGCGCCTATTCATTGCGCTGCAGGCAGGACGCCAAATTCGTGCTGCCTGCTGATTTGTCTGATTGCTGCGTGCAGCCGGTGCTACCCGTGCTGTTCGTTGGCTGCACGCACCAGCAGGGGGCCTGATATTGCAAAGCCTCCAGTGCATTATCAGAATAACCTTGGTGTGTACGCTCTCTCACAGGTTGAGTATCTTGAAAAAAATCTTCAAAAGCAATTAACTTCCTGACACCACTTCCACCAGCCACAATGCACCTCCCCTTTAAGAGGTGCATGCTACCTTTAAGTAGCATTAGCCACTTGTGATATCAGGCCCCCTGCGAACCCCCCCTGCCCGTTTTCGGGTCTTATCCAATTTAAGCCCCTATGGGGGAAAAATTCAGTTGGTTGCGCCTCCCGTTAGCGCCTTAAGAGGGTGCTAATGGGGCGCTAAGCAACTAGCACCCGGGCGCGGCAATGTTTGCGCCGCTCACAAAATTAACTAGACATTTTGCGGCGGCGCTAAACACTACCGCCACAATCTCCTGCGCCGGCAGATCATGACGTCAGTCGAGTGCGCAACGCCCCTGTAGCGCCTCGGAGTGGATATTGAGTGGCACTCCCTGCCTTACCGCCTGCCACTAGCAACGACAGGTTGAGGGGAGCGTTTTGCAGTCAGGAAGGGACTGGGGGAATGCTATTTAAAGGCGACCGCTTCCTGCCTTTTTTTGTTGGTGACATTTTTGAACCACGCATTCTGAGAGAAAGAGAGAGAGACTTCTGGAGAGATTCAACGCTCTGTGAAGGAATTTTGGGTACTGAGCAGCACTTTGCAGGTTCATTTTGATTTGCCCTTCCTTGTATCGATTTAGAAGAGACTGTGGGGGTTGCACTCTGAGCTCTTTCCCTGGATCTCTCCATTGTTCTTTCCAGCAGATTTGATGTACAGGTCTCTCCAGGCCGAGATTCAAGGCTGCAATGCGCAGGATGTGGATGGAAAGCAAGATCAACCCACCCCTTTAAGAACTGGCTGGCGCCATTGTGACTGTGTTCCATTGCTGACTGACATCACATGAGCTTCGCCAGCGCTCTGAGTTAGTGCCTCGCTCCTCAGCCTTTGCGCCTTAAGACAGATGTGTAGCGCCTGATTTAGCGCTCCAATCACCTCCAGGGGCGATAAAAGTCAAGTTTGCAGTCGGAGGCGATAATTAGCGGCAGGCGCTAATCTTTGCGCCCGGCCAATAATTGCGCCCCAAACGGGGCGATACTGAATTTTTCCCCCTATATGTTTAAGGGCAGCGTGGTGTGGCTCCAATACTCTGTAGTATAGAATGACCTGATAGGAATTCACAGCTCTGATAAGTCAACATGTTGAGTTACTAATTATAGTTGTGCTGTTGCGGAGAAAAAAAACCTGGTAATTAGACATTTACTCGAAGGGGAAATTGGAATAGAAGTCACTCCAAAACACTCTAATGCACCTCTTAAAGAATGGCGTCAGAGCACCATTAATAGACTGGTGGGAGCAGGCTGATCATCTGCCACCTCTCACAGGGCCATTTATGTACTGAGGAGACCCAGGAAAAACAACAACAAAACAAAATTAAAAAGAGAGCGCTTTAGCCAGCAAAAAGTCATATTTGTTTTAGCCATGGACTAGAATGACCAACTTTAAGTTTATATCTGGGAAATAAGTAAAAGGGGATTGAGGATTCAACGGCCCTGAAAATATGCCGTGCAATACCAGCATACAGGTGGCAATACATTTATCTGAATTTCCTCACTATTTTAGCAGAGGCATTAACCTGTTTTAAATAAATGTGTTAACACCTCTGATAGAATAATGGAGAGTGGGATTTCAAATGAGCACGTTCATGTTGGAATTATTTGGAATCAGAAATTATCCCTCAATGCAGGCATTTTTTTTCCCCAGTCAATTTTCTGATTCAGATACTCAGTGGAGATGTAATCATTCTTGAAAGCTAGCTGAACAGGCTTAATGAATCAACCCTTTACTAAATCACAACTGTGTTCTATTTTATGCCGCAGTTATCCTGAGAGGTGTGGAGTGCAGCACTGAATTCTACTGCCCTGCTTTCTCAGAAGGGGAAAGCAATGCACTGCATATGTCGTGCTTAAACTCACGCACATAATTCTGCGAACTGATATCTGAATGCCAGTGAAATTTGTAACATTACTAAAGAGTTGACTGTTGTATCAGTTCTTTACGAGCATTAAAAAAATTAAACTCAGCATAGCAGGCAACCTGGGAGCAATTTAAATACTAAAGTTTAAAATGTCCACTTCACACTAGTTACACTTTTATTGCAATAATATGAAGCCACAATAGCATGAGGCTACTTTCTCCAGGTGTTACTTTTGATAAATCATTCATGGTGGGATTAGTTGGCTTAAACTAGTTATATCACAGATTCTGCGTTGGTTGATGCAAAAGCAATCCAAAATTGACACATTATGGTATTGTAGCTTTAAAATCGCACCAAGTGTTTATGCAATCTTTGATTTCAGGAAGACTCATGGGGGGCTAAATTCGGTTGACTTGTGTCTCCCGTTAGCGCCCTAATCAACTCGCGCCTGGGCGCAGCGCCGCTAACGCCGCCCGCGAAACTCAGCTTCTAGAAAAACACTATCAAGGAATGCAACTTTAACTTGCATTGTTGTGCCCATGTTTAAGAGTACTGATATTAATCCAGAATCATCAAAACGAATAATAAAATTAGAGCTAAAAACAGAAAATGCTGGAAACACTCAGCAGGTCAAGGAACAGCATCTCATCTTCGATTAGGCACTTTACAATCTTCCGGCCTCAACATTGAGTTCAACAACTTCAGACTATAACCACTGCTCCCATTTTCTCAATTGAGAGGTCGCACAACACCAGGTTATAGTCCAACAGTTTTATTTGAAATCACAAGCTTTCGGAGCTATCGATTGCTCCTTCCTCAGGTGAAGTAAATTAGATACAGAATCGCCAAAGCATATATAGATAGAAAACAAAGCATGTGTACTTTACAATTGCAGACCAATAAATTAAATCATCCTGACTATCTGCCGAGGTGTGATAAAGTTAATTAAGTCAGCCAGGAAGGTACCACATCAAAGACATAGCAAGATACAACTGAGACAATGAGGTGTAGTCGCAGGGGTTCTAACGTGTCAAAAGCTGCCGTCTGTATGTAAAACGAAAAGCTTTAAAATTTTTACTTTTTTACTGGGAAAATTTTTACTTTTTTACTGGGAATCACATCTGTGAACAAGCTAACGACGACTCGAGTCCGGATCACGTCATGTATCGTGACATAAACCCAAGATCCCGATTGAGACCGTCTTCATGAGTGCGGAACTTGGCTATCAGTTTCTGCTCGATGATTTTGCGTTGTCGTGTGTTTCTAAGGTTGCCTTGGAGAACGCTTACCCGCAGATCCGAGGCTGAATGTCCTTGACTGCTGAAGTGTTCCCCGACTGGGAGGTAACAATCCTGCCTGGTGATTGTTGCGCGGTGCTCGTTCATACGTTGTCTCAGTGTCTGCATGGTCTCGCCGATGTAAAAAAGTAAAAATTTTAAAGCTTTTCGTTTTACATACAGACGGCAGCTTTTGACACGTTAGAACCCCTGCGACTACACCTCATTGTCTCAGTTGTATCTTGCTATGTCTTTGATGTGGTACCTTCCTGGCTGACTTAATTAACTTTATCACACCTCAGCAGATAGTCAGGATGATTTAATTTAGTGGTCTGCAATTGTAAGGTACACATGCTTTGTTTTCTATCTATATATGCTTTGGCGATTCTGTATCTAATTTACTTCACCTGAGGAAGGAGCAATCGATAGCTCCGAAAGCTTGTGATTTCAAATAAAACTGTTGGACTATAACCTGGTGTTGTGCGACCTCTCAATTTTGTCCACCCCAGTCCAACACCGGCATCTCCGCATCATGCCCATTTTCTCAGACAGCAGGTGCTGATAATGGTTCTGCTGTTGCCCTTTACACCTCCTCTGGACCCAGCTTTTGTTTCTTTACTTGTCCCATTACCACCCCCCTTTTGCCTGGCACCATCATTCCTTTTGTCATTTATTCAATCCTGCCTTCCGCCCTATCACAGACCTTCCCTTTTGTTCTCTTCCCCACCCCCGCCCCCCACCGCTCCATTTTCCCGGGCTCTGTACTTGCTTATAAACTGTTAAATCTCTAACTTCTTCCAGTTCTGATGAAAAGGCACATCGAGTTATATTGAGACTACAGCACAGAAACAGGCCATTTGGGCCAACTGGTCATTACCGGCATTTGTGCTCCACTAGAGCCTCCTCCCACCCCTCTTCATCTAACCCAATCAGCATACCCTTCCATTCTTTTCTCCCTCATGTGCTTATCTAGCTTCCCCTTAAGTGTATCTATGCTATTCGCCTCAACTACTACTTGTGGTAATGTGTTCCACATTCTTACCACTCTTTAGGTAAAGAAGTTTCTCCTGAATTCCCTATTGGATTTATTAGTGACTATCTTATATTAATGGCCCCTAGTTTTTGAATCCCCTACAAGTGGAAACATTTTTTCTATGTCTACCCTATCAAACCCTTTCATCATTTTAAAGACCTCTATCAGGTCACCCCTCAGCCTTCTCTTTTCTAGAGAAAAGAGCCCCAGCCTGTTCAGTCTTTCCTGATCGTTATAACCTCTCAAGTTATAGTATTATCCTTGTAAATCATTTTTGCACCTTCCCCAATGCCTCTATATCCTTTTTATAATTTGGAGACCAGAACTGTGCACAGTACTCCAAGAGTGATCTAACTAAGGTTCTATACAAGTTTAACATGACTTCTCAACTTTTCAATTCTATCTCTCTAGAAATAAACCCCAGTGCTTGGTTTGCTTTATTTATGGCCTTATTAACCTGCATTGCTACTTTTAGTGATTTGTGTATCTGTAATCCTAGATTCCTTTGCTCCTCTACCCCATTCAGACTCTTATTATCCAAGCAGTATGTGGCCTCCTTATTCTTCCTACCAAAATGCACCACCTCCCACTTATCTATATTACATAGGATTACATAGGATATACGACATAGAAACAGGCCATTCGGCCCAACCAGTCCATGCCAGCGTTTATGCTCCACTTGAGCCTCCTCCTGTCTTTCCTCATCTAAATCTATCAGCATAACCCTCTATTCCCTTTTTCCTCATATGCTTGTCTATCCTTCCCTTAAATGCATCTATACTATTCGCTTCAACCACTCCCTGTGGTAGTGAGTTCCACATTCTCACCACTCTTTTGGTAAAGAAGTTTCTTCTGAATTCCCTATTGGATTTCTTGGTGACTATTTTATATTGATAGACTCTAGTTATGCTCTTCCCCACAAGTGGAAACATTCTCTCTGTATCCACTCTATCAAAATTTTTCATAATTTTAAAGACCTCTATTGGGTCACCCCTCAGCCTTATTTTTTCAAGTGTAAAGAGATCCAGCCTGTTCATCCTTTCCTGATATGTATACCCTCGCATTTCTGGTATCATCCTTGTAAATCTTCTCTGCACCCTCTCCAGTGCCTCTATATCCTTTTTATAATATGGCGACCAGAACTGTATGCAGTACTCTAAGTGTGGTCTAAATAAGGTTCGATACAGGTTTAGCATAACTTCCCTACTTTTCAATTCTATACCTCTCGAAATAAACCCTGGTGCTTGGTTTGCCTTTTTTATGGCCTTGCTAAGCTGTGTCGCAACTTTTAGTGATTTGTGTATTTGTACTCCGAGATCCCTTTGTTCCTCTACCCCACCTAGACTCGCACCCTCCAAGTGATAAGTGACCTCCCTATTCTTCCTACCAAAATGTAATACCTCACATTTATCTGTGCTGAACTTCATTTGCCAATTATATGCCCATTCTGCAAGTTTATTAATGTCCTCCTGTAATTTGTTGCTGTCCTCCTCAGTATTGACTAGCCCCCCCAATTTGGTGTCATCTGCAAATTTAGAAATTGTGTTTTTGATTCCAAAGTCTAAATCGTTAATGTAAATTGTGAACAGCAGTGGTCCTAGCACTAATCCTTGTGGAACACCACTACCCACCTTCTGCCACTGTGAATAGCTACCCTTTACTCCTACTCTCTGCTTTCTGTCCTGAAGCCAACCAGCAATCCATTCTGCTACTTGTCCCCTGACTCCGCATTCTCTGACCTTGTTCATCAGTCTGTTATGGGGTACCTTATCGAAGGCCTTTAAAAAAATCCAGATAAATTACATCTACTGCATTACCATTGTCTACTCTCTCAGTTACCTCTTCAAAAAAATTCAATAAGGTTAGTCAAGCAAGATTTTCCCTTTTGAAATCCATGCTGACTATTCCTTATTATATTTTTGGTTTCTAGATGTTCTTCTATTTTCTCCTTTAGTAGGGATTCCATTATTTTTCCTACCACTGATGTTAAGCTGACTGGTCTATAATTCCCTGGACATGTTCTATCCCCCTTCTTAAATATCGGTATTACGTTGGATATCCGCCAGTCCACTGGCACTACACCTTTTTCTAATGAATTATTAAATATGCATAGTAATGCTTCTCTATCTCTTCCCTAGATTCTTTTAAAGTGTGTGGATGCAATCCATCTGGACCAGAGGTTTTATCCTCTTTGAGTTTGATTAGTTTATTTAATATATCTCCTCTTTTTATTTTAAATGCACTTATCTCATTACTAATCTCATCATCCAATGCCATGTCCACTTGTTCTATCTCCCTGGTAAATACTGAAGCAAAATAATTATTTAATATTTCTGCCATCTCTCTATTGTTACCTGTGGTATTATCCTGTCTATCACTTAATGGCCCTATTCCCATCCCAACCTTCCTTTTTTTATTGATGTGCCTATAAAATATTTTACTCTTTTGTTTTATGTTATTTGATAATTTAATTTCATAGTTCTTCTTTGCCTCCCTAATTGTTTTGTTTACTTCTCCCCTAATCTTTTCGTATTCTCCCTTATCATGCATTCCCCTGCTGTCTATGTACTTAATGTATGCCTCTTTCCTTAGCCTCAATTGTTCCCTTATGGCTTTATTCACCCATGGAGTCTCATTATTGTTTGGTTTGTTCTTTCCTTTTAGCGGAATATATTGCTCCTGCACTCTGTTGAACACCATTTTAAATGTTTCCCATTGCTGTTCTACATCGTTGTTTGCCAATATTGTTGCCCATTTTTTCCCCCCAAGTTCTATTCTCAGCCCCTCAAAATCAGCTTTTCTTCAACCTATTAACCTGGTTTTCATCATACTTATGTCCTTCTCAATTATCATCTTAAAGCGTATTATATTATGGTCACTATTGCCTATATGTTCCCTACTTTTACTTCTCTTATCTGCTCTGGTTCATTCCCTGTTACTAGATTCAAAAGCAAATCCTCCCTTGTTGGGCTTTTTACATATTGGGTTAGAAAGGAGTTCTGTACACATTGTAGGAACTCCATTCCCTTATCCCCTTTACCTACCTCTTCTGTCCAATTAATATTGAAATTCATTTTCCAATTAAATGCCCTTTCTGCAAGTTTATTAATGTCTTCTCATAATTTGTCACAATCTTTTTTTGTATTAATTACATCCACAAGTTGGTGTCATCTGTAAATGTAGAAATTGTCTTCCTATTCCTGAGTCCAGATCGTTAATGTAAATTGTGAACAACAGTGGTCAAAGCACCGATCCCTGTGGAACACCACTTCCCACCTTTAGCCTGTCCGAGTAGCTGCCCTTAACCTCTACTCTCTGTTTTCTGTTTTGTAGCCAGCTTGCTATCCATTCTGCTACCTGTCCCCTGACTCCACATTCTCTGACCTTAGTCAGGGCTCTACTATGCGGTAAGTTATTGAAGGCCTTTTGAAAATCTAAATATATTTCATCTACTACATTGCCCTTGTCTACACTGTTACTTCTTCAAAGAATTCAATAAGGCTAGTCAAGCATGGCCTTCCCTTTTGAAATCCATGGTTCCTACTCTTTATTATATTTTCAGTTTCTAGATGTTCTTCTATTATATCTTTGAGTAAAGATTCCATTATCTTTCCTACCACCATTGTTAAGCTAACTGGTATATAGTTCTCTGGACTTGTTCTAACTCCTTTTTTTAATATAGAAATAGCATTAGTTGTCTGCCAGTCTTCTGGCACTATTCCCATTTGTAATGAATTGTTATATATATGTAATGGTGCCTCTGCTATCTCTTCCCTAACTTCTTTTAATACGCATGGATGCAATCCATCCGGACCAGGGGTTTTATCCTCTCTAAGTTTATTTAGTTTATCAATTATCTCCCCCTTTCTATCTTAAATGTCTTTATATCTTTTTTGATCTCTTCTTCTAATATCATGCCCACCTTGTTAGTCTCCCTGGTAAATACTGAGGCAAAGTAACTGTTCAATATTTCTGCCATTTTGCTGTCATTACCTGTGAGTTTAGCTTGTGCATCCCTTCATGGTCCTATCCCTATCCTGATTTTTCTTTTGTTATTTATGTGTCTGTAGAATACTTTACTATTTCTTTTTATATTCCTTGATAATTTATCGACCTGAAATGTTAACTCTGTTTCTCTTTCCACAGATGTTGCCTGACATGCTGGGTGTTTCCAGCATTTTCTGTTTTTATTTCAGATTTCTAGCATCTGTAGTGTTTAGCTTTTGTTTTAGAATAAAATGGGAATACCCGGACTTCAAGGGTTAAGTTACAAGGAAAGATTACACAAATTCGGGTTGTATTCCCTAGAATTTAGAAGGTTAAGGGGTGATCTGATCGAAGTTTTCATGATATTAAGGGGAACAGATAAGGTAGATAGAGAGAAACTATTTCCGCTGGTTGGGGATTCTAGGACTAGGGGGCATAGTCTAAAAATTAGAGCCAGACCTTTCAGGAGTGAAATTAGGAAACACTTCTACACCCAAAGGGTGGTAGAAGTTTGGAACTCTCTTCAGCAAATGGCAATTGATGCTAGATCAGTTGTTAATTTTAAATCTGAGATTGATAGCTTTTTGTTAACCAAAGGTATTAAGAGATATGGGCCAAAGGCAGGTATATGGAGTTAGGTCGCAGATCAGCCATGATCTCATTGAATGGCGGAACAGGCTCGAGGGGCTGAATGGCCGACTCCTGTTCCTATGTACCAGTATACTTTCCCAATGATCTGCTTGTTAATTCCAGTTTTGTACAATTAAACACAATGGGGGAAAAATTCAGTTGGTTGCGCCTCCCGTTAGCGCCTTAAGAGGGCGCTAATGGTGCACAAAGCATCTAGCGCCCAGGCGCGGCGAAGTTTGTGCCGCTTGCGAAATTAACTAGACATTTTGCGGCGGCACTAAACACTACCGCCACAATCTCCTGCGCCGGCAGACCGTGACGTCAGTCGAGTGCGCAACGCCCCGGTATCGCCCCGGAGCGGATATTGAGTGACGCCCCCTGCCTTACCACCTGACGCTAGCAACGACAGGTTGAGGGGAGCGTTCTGCAGTCATGAAGGGAAAGGGGGAGCGCTATTTAAAGGTGACCGCTTCCTGCCTTTTATTGTTGGTGCCATTTTTGAACTACGCATTCTGAGAGAGAGAGAGAGAGAGACTTCTGGAGAGATTCAACGTTGTGTGAAGGAGTTTTGGGTACTGAGCAGCACTTTGCAGGTTCATTTTGATTTGCCATTCCTTGTATCGATTTAGAAGAGACTGTGGGGGCTGCACTCTGAGCTCTTTGCCTGGTACTCTCCATTGTTCTTTCCAGCAGATTTGATGTGCAGGTCTCTCCAGGCCGAGATTCAAGGCTGCAATGAGCAGGATGTGGATGGAAAGCAAGATTAACCATCCCCTTTAAGAACTGGCCCGTGCCATTGTGTGTGTGTTCCACTGCTGACTGACATTACATGAGCTTCGCCAGCGCTCTGAGGTAGCGCCTCGCTCCTCGGCCTTTGCGCCTTAAGACAGGTGTGCAGCGCCTGATTTAGCGCTCCAATCACCTCCAGGGGCGATAAAAGTCAAGTTTGCAGTCAGTGGCGATAATTAGCACCAGGCGCTAATCTTTGCGCCCGGCCGATAATTGCGGCCCAAATGGGTCGATACTGAATTTCTCCCCCAATTAACCTGGAACACCAATGTATCTGTGATTGATTTGGAAACAGGATCAGTAACTAAGCTACCATGATCTAACTAAATTGATTAAAACCACAATCTGCAGGAACTTGGTGCAAGTAAAGCACAGGGACGTTATTGTAAATGATATTCTGTTACACAAGTTCATTTTGACTTCTTTTTCAGAAATAGAGGTAATTATTTTTCCATATTACAGACTATATTCTTTTTCAATTTTCACATATGTTCATATTTAAAGAACCTATAATAAAATATAAGAACAGTATACATAGACAGGATTGCAGGGAATATATTACATCTGTGGATGTCAAATCAAGTGCTTCAACTATCGACGGAATTGGTGGTCTTCAGTCTGATCCCATGCTATGGAAACAATGTTATGCATCTAGTGAAAGCATTTTTTGAACAGCTGAATATCTTTTGACAGCTGAGAGTCTCGGAGCTCTGTGACATAGGTGGTAGAGCAGCTGTCATCTCTGGGTCATGTAACTCTTTCACTGTGAACTGGAATCGCTCTTCACAATTAGTGTGAAATAGACTGTAGTAATGCTGCATTTATATGACAACACTGGTAACTTTGGTTGTAGTGCTGTAATGTAAACAGACCACTACTAATGCCTCTGGCAACATGGAGTACATTCTCAAAATAGTTTTCCCCACACCGCCAGAGGCACCTCACCACCACAAGCAAACATGAAAAATTGCCATTGTACTCTGGCTCCAGCCTGGCATGCAACCCATCAGCAGTGTGGTTTTTGCATAGTTGGTTTGCACAGATCTTCACCAGACATCTGGGAAGGTTCTCAACTAGAAATGAAAATTTTAATTGTGCATGTTTTTCCTACTGTTTTCTTTCACTTGCTTTTTCTTCTTCGCTGTCTCAGTCCTGAAGGCATTAACTACTTCCTGGGGTACAGTTCCACGGGTACTACATGTCTTCTGGAACCTCACCCTAGAGGCCATTCTTCATGCTTGAGCTTAGGCAGTGAATGTCAGCAGACCATTCGATCACAGTGGGCAGAACAGCTAAGCTCAATCCCGTTTACAACAGATGTTCACACAGCAGGGACCACTGGAGTATACTCAGGCATAGAAAGGCTTACCAACGTTCTCCTTCCTAACTCATGGCTCCTGCACCAATTGTAACTTTCATACCTTTGTCTTAACTTACCACAGACTGAGGATCGAGCCTGACCTCTTCCATGCTCATATAGTTCAGCTACTTACTGCCTTAATTAGCTGAGCCATCAGCACAGTGGCTTTAATGCAACAGTAGGTTAAGTCAAATCTACTTCAGTTGAATGCCTGATTAAATCAGCACCGTTTTTAATGCAAAGAAATTGAAAACCTAAAATCATTTCCTCTATGCCTCTGTTCTGTTGGTTTTCATTAACAAGTCTTTTTATCTATTAATTCCTATTAAGTGAACAATTCTGTGACAAAAATTAAAGAAAGAAAGAAATATTTGGCCATGTTTAAAGTCTTAATAACACACATTCACCTTCTTAATAATGCTATTCAATAATTCACCAAAGTAAAACATAACATTACTAGTACAGTAAAAAATCTTCAATCACCATAAGAACAGAAACAATAATAAAATAGAATATCCTTAAATATGCTGTAAATTCCTGACAAGTGAATGATATGTAGCAATAATTGGTTGTTCAACAAAAATTATATGTTTTGTAAGAAGCAGATTAAAAAACAAAGAACATAAGAACATAAGAAATAGAAGCAGGAATAGGCCATATGCCTCCTGGAGCCTGCTCTGCCATTCAATAAGATCATGGCTGAACTTTTACATCAACCCCACTTTCCCACCCTATCCCATATCCCTTGATTCCCTTAGTGCCCCAAAATCTATCAATCTCAGTCTTGAATATACTCATTGACTGAACATCCACAACCCTCTGGGGTAGAGAATTCCAAAGATTCACGACCCTCTGAGTGAAGAAATGTCTTCTCATCTCAGTCCTAAATGGCCGACCACTTATCCTGAGACTATGATCCCTAGTTCTAGACTCTCCAGCCAGGGGGAACAGCCTCTCAGCATCTACCCTGTCAAGCCCTCTAAGAATTTTATACATTTCAATGAGATCACCCCTCATTCTTCTAAACTCCAGAGAATATAGGCCCATTCTACTCAATCTCTCCTCGTGGGACAGCCCTCTCATCCCAGGAATCAAACTAGTGAACCTTCATTGCACTCCTCTAAGGCAAGTATATCCTTCCTTAGGAAATATCCATGTATATATACTCACTGATTTAATAAAAGAAAATCAAACAAATAGATGCACCTTTTAAAATAATGTAATTATTTTACTAATTATGTACTTAGACTACTACAGACTTACACTGCAGCTCACAGAAGTTGCAATTTAGTCTTGCCCTCTTAAAAGTATTAATTTTTGGAATCCCTGCAAGAGTTCTGTTTTAATTATAGCAATTGCCAGTATAAACACTAGAAAATAGTCAGGCAGCTATTGCGCTTGTCATCACTTTACAAATGTATCACCAAGTGAATCACATAAGACTAGGAATGTAAATCATTTGTAGTACATGGAAGGGATCTCACAGTGTTGCTGCAGCTACCGGTGGAAGTTTCACCCTGCAAACATAATCTATAGTATAACTACTGTACCATGCAAAGTAATGATCTGGTTCTAACAAGCAAGCTTGAGTATCAGATTCAATTTTGGTTCAAGGCTTGCAGATTTTTTCCTGAAGCATGATAGTAATAGTGTATTTTTCTTACTGAATTTAAATATTAAATCAATAGCCATGTGCCTAAAAGTGAAAAATAAATTAAAATGCCTCCAGGAAATATGAGAAATAATTGCTTTCAGATTTTAATACATTCAGCCAGAAAAAATATAATCACCTATTCAGACTCTTAATCCAATGATGGAACCTTCAGCTCAAACCTTGTAAATTCTATCTTCATGCTTAGACCTAATCCGAATGGGGAATTGCTGTTGTCCTCAATAACACCAACTCCTCCTGAACAATCCAGCAGGTCTCACTTAAGAACAAAAGAATAAAATGAAAAAGGCTCATTTATAGAATCTTAAAAATGATGGGCGGAATTTTCAACTTTGGCGGGGGTATAAAACGGGCGGTGCCATTGAAGCCAATAGAAAGGAAAATCTGGCGGGTTGTATAACAGGCGGCCGATCCACAACCGCCAGTTTAACGGCCCGCCAAAGTTGAACGTTCCACCCTGCAACAGAGAAGGAGGTCATTCAGCACATCCTGGGACAGTGCTAGCTCTTCAACTAAAGCTATGTACTCTCATCCCATTTTTCTACCCCTTTGCTGTATTTTATATTCTTCCTCTTCAAATAATTATTCAGTTCCCTTTTAAATCATGTTATAGCCTCTGCCTCAATAGCCGTTCATGGTAAAGTATTCATAGGGGGTTAGTTTTACGAGATTCCATTCCCAGTGCAGAGCCCCGTTAGTAGCACCACTATGGTGGAGATGGAGCTATAACGTTGTGGCCTTGGTTTTCCTAACTATGCTAACAACAGTTTGTACTAGGAGCAGAGCTTTGTGTGTGAAATAAATTATTTTCTGTTCCCCCTTTGCTCCTCTGGTGATAACCATCAGTCTATGCCACATTGTTAACAATTCACAAACAGTGGAAATATTCTTTCATTAATTACCTTCTGAAAATCGCTATTAGATTTCTCCCCTTAACCTTCTCTGATAAAAGACTCCATTTTTTAAAGCGTTATAATTACACCCTCTCATTCTTGGTTTCATTCTAGCAAATCTTTGCTGTGCCCTTTCCATGGCTGTAATATTCTTAATGATGCACCAAATATTTCAACTGTAGCCTAACCAATGTCTCGTAGAAATTCAGCATCCCTTCCTTCCTTTTAGTTTAAAAACTCAGAATCCAATTTGGCTTTTTCATAGCCTTTTCTACCTGCATTCCCACCTTTAAAGGTCTCTGGGGCGGATTTTAAGTGCCTCTGCCCAGTGTAAGCAGGGTTGTAGTGACCTGAAAATTGTGTCGGGCTACTTGTTGCATGTTTACACTGGTGATTCGGCTACCACCATCTTGGTACGGGCAGCCTGCCTGTTTCAGGTGGGAGGTCACTTGTAATATGCAAATTGGGGTACTAGGCCATACATAGGATCCCAATTGCAATTTTGAGATACAAATGGGGGTAGTATACGCTGCCAACACTCTCCATTGGCACCAGATATTGAGCAGTCTAACCAGCAGCCCTTCTGGGACCACTGGAGGCCACTGAACAAACTTTTATTTTTCTGGGTCAGGAGAAGTAGGGGTGCTCTTCCTAGGCCCACAAAACTACTCTGTCCGCTTCTCACCCGTGCAAGGCTCCAACCCCAAGAATCGCCCCGTCCCCAGATCGTGGATGTGCCAACCACCCCCTGCCCCCGCCCCCCCCAGTCCTTATTTATCTTGCCAGGAACCATTTCCATGGGTCCCTGGCAGTGGTCTGACCCTCCACTGATTTTGAGCCCCGCCCACCGGCGGCGACGTCAGGTACAAAAAGTAATTAAAAGGGCCTTTATCTCAAGGTGTTTGGACCTTTGGGCTGGATTTTGTCAGCCCCGAGGAGACGGGTATGGAGGCGGGACTGCTGGTAAAGTTGCAGAAAGTGAGGGCGGATGGCAAACCCGCCCCCATCCCGCCTCCGTGCCCTTTTGCCAGGAGGCGGGAAGCCGTCCTGCCCCGGGTCCCGCCTCCTCGAGGCGGGAAAGGGATTAAATCCTTTTAACTGCCTGTTAACAGGTAGTTAACAGGCAGAAAAAAGGATTAGTCCCATTTTACCTTTTCAAGTGCAGGCTTCCCGACCTCGGAGAACCCTGCCGGGATGGAGGAGTCGAGTAGGAGGTCTGCGGGGGTCGGAGGGGTCTGAAAGTGAGATGTAGAGGTGAGTGATGGGTGCAAGTGTGGAGTGATAAGTATGTGAGGTGTGTGTAAAGTGTTAGAAAATGTTCACTTAGCTTTGTTTCTGCCTACAGCCTTCAGCCACGGTGGTTCCAGAGTCCTGACATCTTTGTTGTAGATTTCACAGATTGGCTGCGAACCAACAGTCATCTGATTTCTACAAACTAGAAAGGTTTGATGAGCCCTGAACACAAGGGCTCTTCAAACTACACAGAAAGTCAGTGTTTGATAGCTTCACAGAGCTGTCAAACGCTGACATTTCTTCTTTCAAGAAGTCTTGACAGATGGCACATCAGACGTTGACGTGCTCCGTCAGTGACTTCCCCCTAATTGGCCTGCTGAGCTCGTTTTGCGGGCTTAACAAAGTCAATCAGGGGACAATTCCGCTGGTTGGCCAGAGAGTGATGGAGGCAGGACTGAGACTCAACAAGCAGCAGTCCTGCCTCCAGCACGTCTCCATTCACAAAGTCCAGCCCTAAGAGTGAGGAAGCAATGCTTTAGCTGTACAGTGCCTTGGTCAGACCCCATCTGCAGTACTGCATTCAGGTTTGGGCACCAAAAGGAAATATATATTGCCCTTGGAGCGGCTGCAGTGCTGATTCACCAGAATGATACCGGAACTTAAAGGGTTAAATTATGAGGACAGGTTGCAAAAAAATTGGCTTGTATTCCCTTGAACTTAGAAGGTTGAGGGATGATCTAATCGAGCTGTTTAAAATTTTAAAGGGATCCAATAGGGTAGATGCAGAGAAACTAATTCCTCTGGTGGGGAAATCCAGAACGAAAGGGCATAATCTTAAAATTAAACTGGGCCATTTAGGAGTTCAGGAAGAACTGAATCACACAAAGGGTAATGGAATGTCTGGAACTGTCTCCCCCAAGAGGTTGTGGATACTGGGTCAATTGAAGCTTTCAAGACTGACATCGATAGAATTTAGTTAGGTAAGGATATCAAGGAATATGGAACAAATGTAGATAGATGGAGTTGAGGTACAGATCAGCCATGATCTAATTGAATGGCAGAACAAGTTTGAGGGGCTGAATGGCCTACTCCTGTTCCTATGTTTCTATTCTTGCCAGCTTGGGGCAGGAGTCAGATTGGGGGGCTGTAAATGAGGCCTGGGAGATTTTAACACTCTGGGGGGGAGGGGGAGGGGTTGGGGTCTGTAGGCTTTCCCACCCACTTTGGCCCCCTTAATCCCAATTCCTGTCCTGAGTTAAATCGACCCTTTAAATTTCGTCATTGTCTGCATTTTATCAAAGCTTTCATGCAAGTCCAAGTTTTAATACATGTAAAACTACTTAATAGATAAATATACCACATACATGTTTCACTAGATGCTTGAAAATGATAGTGCAAGTTTTGTTAATGTGCTGCATGACATTTTATCTGCCTTGCTAATTAGGTTATCCGAGCAAGTCTCTGTCGCATACCAAAACTCTTCTGATGTGCTTCCAGAATCTTCTGGGTCTGGATTCCATGCTTTGCAAACAGAGGAGCCTTCACAATGGCCCTGACGAGCTCCAATCAGATTATTAGCAACGGTGGCAATTATCCACTACTACTTTCTTCGAAACAAAGCAAATCTTTAAAATATCCAGAGTATTCAACAACAGGAATGAATGCACCCAAAAAAGTTCATCATTTCTGATCTAAGCAATAAATAATTTCCTTCCTAATGGCCTACTGGGTGAATGGATTGCCTGTGCAGCCAAAAAGAGCAGAAGGTCCCTGCATCAATCCCCAGTCATTGTTACTAGCTAATCTCAGCTAAGGGAGCAGGTGGGTTGTGTCAGTTAGTCTCAGTGCCCCATGGCTCAGTAAGGAATAATAAATAAACTGAAGTTTACACTCATTCCTGCTATCCATTGAACCTTGTGATGCTCTCAGATTGAATAACCTCAAACATATCCATTTAGGCAAGTTACCAGAGGGCTGTTAGCACCAGTAGAACTGTACGTCAATGTAATTCAGAGCCTTTACATAGAAGGTACAGCACAGAAACAGGCCATTTAGCCCAACTGGTCCATGCTGGTGTTTATGCTCCACACGAGCCTCCTGCCACCCCTCTTCATCTAACCCTATCAGCATAACCTTCTATTCCTTTCTCCCTCGTGTGTTTATCTAGCTTCCCCTTAAATCCCCCACTGTTCCCCCTCATATGACTCTATGGTCATGTATCTCATTGCTGTTTGTGGGACCTTGCTGTGTGCAAATTGGTTGCCATGTTTCCATAAATTGCAACAGTGATGAAGCTTCAAAAGTACTTCATTAGCTGTGAAGTGCTTTGGGCCATATAATGCAAGTTCTTTCTTTCTTTAACTGAATATAAATGGAAGCGCGGGCTCAGAATTTACTTGGAGCTGCTCTCAAGAGGTTTCAAAACTGGGGCAATGCAGACACTTATTGAAATGCATCTTCCAAGCTCTACTGATGCTTCAGCAGTTACTCCCCCACTGTTATTATCGTCCTCCTGCTCTGGCATGCTCTTTATGTTTTACAGTAAGGCCGATTGCAGAACAAACTTATGGATCATGCAGCAGATGGCAGTGCTTTAAGAGTGCCTGTACTGCAATGCACCCCATGATCTGTCAAGTCATCTGAAGTGTTGCTTAAAGATTCCAGTTGCATGCTCTATAATTATCCTCGCAGCAGCATGAGTCGCATTGTATCTGCACTCTGCATCTGTCCATGATTTGGCACAAGTGTAGTTTTGGTCTCCCAGGAGCCATAGTTCAACTCTTCACTTCCTTTCAAATTAGGCTGGCACAGATGATTGGTGTAAAATAAAAGCATTGTGGGGCCACTGGGAAAGCAGGCATTGACTTGCAAGATTCTGCACTGGCGACCACAGATCAGCTACACACTGATAGAGTAAAATTCCTTCTGCTTCATGTAGGCTGCAGCAATATGCGCAGACAGCGGAATGACCACAAGGGTGCAATGATTGATCCCCTGTACTATTGAATAGCCAGCAGACTGGCAGAATTGTGCATCCCTCTCCTGCTGCTATTGCTGGCCAGTGGAAAATATGATGAAGTTGTTGACCTGGCTAAGTTACAGGTCTACTATTTCCTTGATATATTTGCGGACAGAAAACTAACTGATACTTCAAATGTAATCAGTGCTAACCTATAAAGAACTGTATGTGTATGAACTGAGAGTTGTGGTGACCTTGATCTTATCTGGAGCTCTTCCTGTAAGAAATGACGGCTGGAATTTTCTGTACCTGGGCAGGTCGGGTGTGAGTGGTCGCCGTGGCGGGTCGCGACCCCGTTCTTTATTCCATCCCACTCCTGAGATCGACTTTCCGTTAATGCCGCCTATTAAGGCCGCCCTGCGCATTATGCGGCTCTATTAAATGGTGTGGGTCTGATGATGTCATCGATGACGCGTCTTCAGCTGGGATATTTAAAGGAGCCATGGCCACATTGCATTTGAAGTTTCATCCAGGGTAGTGCAGCCACTGCACTGCACCATTGGAGTGTTCCAAACAGTGCCAGACATGACTGCACAGAGGCAGAGGTTTGTACCCAGGTTCTCAGATGACTCCCTCCATATGTTTGTGGAGGGAGTGAGAGTACACAGGGAGGTCCTCATCCCTTCCGATGGGCGGAAGAGACCTCCCCAGCAGACCAAAGGAGCCTGGCTCCAAATAGCAGAGGAGGTCAACAGCAGGGATGTTGTCAGGAGGACCTGGGTGCAGTGCCACAAATGTTTCAATGATCTCATTAGATCAGGAAAGGTGAGTGCAAAGCCACACTCAACTTCATCCTGCTGTGCCTCTCATTACATCCCCATCACGCTGCCTTCCAACCCTACTCCTGCACATCCTTACTCACACCAACGTACCTTGCACATCCATCCATCCCTCTCTCTCTATCTACATTATCACATCCCCATCTGACTAACCACCCCTCACACTCACCCTCATCCTAATGCAATCATACCAACTAACAACAAACAAGGAGGCCACTTGGCATTGCCACCCCACTCCATCACAGTCACCCTCTAAAGATGTAACCCATCCATTCCTTACACTCATTCCATCACTCTCACTCAATCTTCTCTTCTTTCCCTTCTTGCAGGAAAAGAATGCTGGAATGCCAAAATAAGCCAGTCAGCTTAACCTCGGTGGTGGGGAAGCTTTTAGAAATGATAATCCGGGATAAAATTAACAGTCTCTTGGGCAAGTGTGGATTAATTAAGGGAAGCCAACACAGATTTGTTAAAGGCAAATCATGCTTAACTAACTTGATTGAATTTTTTGATGAGGTAACAGAGAGGGTTGATGAAGGCAATGTGGTTGATGTGGTGTACATGGACTTCCAAAAGGAGTTTGATAAAGTGCCACATAATAGGCTTGCCAGCAAAGTTAAAGCCCATGGAATAAAAGGGACGGTGGCAGCATGGATACAAAATTGGCTAAGTGACAGGAAACAGAGAGTAGTGGTGAACGGTTGTTTTTCAGACTGGAGGAAGGTATACAGTGGTGTTCCCCAGGGGTTGGTACTAGGGCCACTGCTTTTCCTGATATATATTATGATATGGACTTAGGTATAGAGGGCACTATTTCAAAATTTGTGGATAACACAAAACTTGGAAGTATAGTGAACAGTGAGGAGGATAGGGATAGACTTCAAAAGGACACAGACAAGCTGGTGGAATGGGTGGACACGTGGCAGATGAAGTTTAATGCAGAAAAGTGTGAAGTGATACATTTTGTTAGGAGAGGCAATATAAACTAAAGGGTACAATTCTAAAGGGGTTGCAGGAACAGAGAGACCTAGGGCATATGTGCACAAATCGTTGAAGGTGGCAGGGCAGGTTGAGAGAGTGGTTAAAAAAGCTTACGGGATCCTGGGTTTCATAAATAGAGGCATAGAGTACAAAAGCAAGGAAGTTATGATGAACCTTTATAAAACACTGGTTCGGCCACAACTGGAATATTGTGTCCAATTCTGGGTACCGCACTTTAGGAAGGATGTGAAGGCTTTAGAGAGGGTGCAGAAAAGATTTACAAGAATGGTTCGAGGGATGATAGACTTCAGTTAAGTGGATAGACTGAAGAAGCTGGGGTAGTTCTCCTTAAAGCAGTGAAGATTGAAAGGAGATTTGATAGAGGTATTCAAAATCATGAGGGGTCTAGACAGAGTAGATAGAGAGATACTGTTCCCATTGGCAGAAGGGTCGAGAACCAGAGGACACAGATTTAAGGTGATTGGCAGAAGATCCAAAGGCGACATGAGGAAAAACTTTTTTACACAGCGAGTGGTTAGGATCTGAAATGCACTGCCTGAAAGGGTGGTGGAGACAGATTCAATTGTGGCTTTCAAAAGGGAATTAGATAAGTACCTTATGGAAAAAAAATTGCAGGGCTAGGGGAAAGGGCAGGGCGAGTGGGACTAGTTGAAGTGCTCTTGCAGAGAGCCGGCATGGGTGCAACTGGCCGAATGGCCTCCTACTGTGCTGTAATGATTCTATGATTCTAATAAGAGGGAGAGGGAGAGAACCGGAGGTGGCCCTTCTTCCTTCGTCACCTTAACAGTAGCAGAGGAGGTTGCCTTGAAAGTATCCAGAGTCAAAGAGCAGCTGGAGGTGGAAGGCTGAAAGAGGGAGACATCTCAGCAACCTGGAGGCATAATTACATCTCATACAGCCACATGGAATAAAGCAGTCACTCATATGGGGACTGATGTCAGCAGCCAGTGAATGTTCATCATGTGCATAATGGTATCTGTACCCATTCTTCATATGACATATCTAACTCATCTCTTTACTCTCCCACAGGTCCATCAAGAGCAGCCCCCCACCACCCCACTGTCCAGGAGGAAGATGAAGATGACTCCTCAGAGGAGCCTCCAGCCCCTGAGGGCACACCGTCACCAGACATAAGCGCACCCAACACCAGCGCAGATACGCACACCTCGGTGGTTGCCACCCGACAAAGAGTAGTGTTGTCACCTGGTGTCTCACAAGTTACAAGTGAGCAAGAGCAGATGGTGGAGACAGGGGCAGCAGTGGAGACTCCTTGCCAGAGGGTGCTCCCAGCTCTGCTCAGCTCAGCTGAGCCTGTACTGTGGAGCATCAGGTGGTTGAGGAGAAGTTTGGTGGTGTTGTTGTTGGTGCTGCTGGTGTGCCTGCAGTGAAAGGATTATTACTAGTCCTAGCCCTTTTCGGGCTACCCCGGATCAGGCGTATTCCCCAGACGTTCACCTTCAACTAAAGTTAGAGGTAGCCGAATCCTAAAGATGCTTAATTGGGTCTAAAGGTCCAGACTATCTCTCCCTAAAGGAAAGGAACAGCCTGAAGATGTTACCGTCCTCCAGATAGCACTTTTAATAAGTTTAGCTAGACTGTAACGTTCCGGATATTATGAGGGTCCGGAGAACTCCCCCAGAATTCTGCAACTCCTCACCAAAGAGTGTACAGAGATTGAGTTTGCGAGTTTGATACAGAAGTACTATGTGAGACAATTCTAAAAAAAATATAGATTTATTAAAGAACCGACATGTAATTACAGTTGGTGATTCAGTCGCGACATTAACAGTTCAAAATACAAAAGCTTACAATTCTTATTATCAGAGATCCTTATTCTCAAATCTTAACTTCGTTACATTTTTACAGTTCTTAGTTTATTCCAGGATATCCACCAAAATCAAATACCTTTGATACCTGAGACTCAAAGAGTTGTAGGCTTACAGAGCCTGCCTCTGAAGCCGAGAATCGCTTTGCCCCTTCCAGCGAATTCTGTCTTCCTATTTGAAAATCAATCTTTATACTCTTTCTCAGTGGTATATCCTTTGAAGTTTTCTGCTGATGTAAGCTAATTATCTCTAGTCATTTTTCTGTTGACCCCTGCTATTCTTACAGTTAGTTCAGCTTGTAGCTTGCAGAATTATGTCTGCTGTGTAGGTGTCTGAAGTTTATCATAAAAAACAGTTGTAACAGATGTATCTATTTGATGTCATTCTTAGCAAGGTCTTCTATTCAATTCTTAAGTCACCTTAGCTGGTTGCAACACAGACTTTGTGTCTCCTAGGTGTTCCAAGTTCAACCCAAAAACAATGTGATGGCTGTTACATCTATTGATGTTATATTTATGAAAGTCTTCTGTTTGTATCTTTTGCATTTAAAACACCTCGACCGGATGCACCATTGTCTTCTTAGTTACCTCAGTTGGTTGTACACAGACTCGTGTCTCCATGTTTCATTTGATGTCATATTTATGAAGGCATATGTTTCTTTAATTTATGTGATTCATTTCAAAGTGTTGGTTTATGACACTTTAACTGGGTATGGTATTGTCTTTTTTCCAAAGCTGCAGACTTCTAGGAACCTCCAACCTTCTGTTTCAACGAGGCTATTGTTTCAGTGTCAACAACTTATCTTATCTCAAAAGCCTGTATTCTGTTTACAGCTTCTGATTGTTGGGGCTTTCAGATTTCCAAGCCCAGTTTGTCATGTTTAATAAAATCAAAATTCTTTCATAGGATGGTGTATTTTTCTGAATATAGCATATTCCTTCACAGGAGCTGCTGGTGTTGTGGCTCATCATTGTCCAATTCTGAGGACCAAAATGAGACAGTATGCTGATGTAATAGATGGCAGGTCAAGTAGAGATGATAGAAGAAATCTGTCAATGGTGTGATAGGTGGTACCAATGAGGTGGCAGTGGATCCCGACTTTGCTGAAAAGACTTACAACCTGTAGAAAGCTAAATCTGTGCTGACAATGCACTCAGCAACAGCATCTGCCTTAGGAAAGTGACAAGGTGTCAGGTGAGAGTTTTTATTGTACTTTTCATGCTGTGCACTAATGAGCTGGATCAAAGGCCACTCAACTTCTGTCTCAGTTTCACAGACGTGGTTCCCGAGTTGTGTGATTCCCGTGCTCATCCATGGAAATTTGAAAGGTAGGGTTAAAAAGACTCTTAAGGGCTTGACAATACTTCATAATCATCTGAATTAGCTCGGCTGCCTCTGCTGTTCGGGTCGCTGCCGCACTGGCAAACGCGCCCAAGGCAAAGGCGCGTGGGGGTGGGATGACAGCGGGTTCCGAACCCGCTCCAACCTATTTCAAATTTCCCACCCGACCTGCCTCCAATTGCACCCGCACGGACGCCAGAAAATTCCGGCTGACAGCTTAGATTTTCCAATTGGGGCGTAAATCTGGTGGGAAAGCATATGCAGCCACTGCAGAGGTGCCCTCCAAACCCAGACAAAATTCTAGCCTTGGGGGTCATTGAAATGATTTAAATGGTCTCCCCAACTCTGCAGGGAGTCCGGCTGCAGTAGAGTGGAAAGTTACTGCAGTAAGTCTCAGACACCTCTCATATTGGAGGATTGCCGACAACCACCTAGCTGCCAGTCAAACAGCCAATTCATTTTTTCTAAATTTTTACTTTTTTATCAGGGGGCCTGTGCAAAGCACTGCTTTGAAAGCAATTGCACAGGCCCTGGCTGATAAGAACTTTCTTTTTTCCTCCACTGACCTATGTATGCTGGACACCTGGGCCTGGCAGGTGGTCCTTGTGTCCAGCGTCCGGTGTTCTAATGATGCAAATTCCAGGAAACACATTGGAGGACTGTTGTGCACTGAAGTGGTAAATCCGCCCTGTACAGATGTTGTCTGCAGACCTTTCCACAGTTGTTCCCAATTGATGGCTACAGCTCCACTGATTGTATGCATCGGTGGCAGTGGGTGAATGTGTGCATATGACAGAGTGAGAATAACAAGGATGATAAAAATTATACTAGCCTTCAGCTTGAGGGAGACCGCCAACTTCTCCCACCTCTTCTACTGCCCCAGCGCTAAATAGCCTGAGTACCATTTTGTCACACTAACTGAGGGGTCGATAGTTGTGTGACCCTCCTACCATACAATTTGTTCTCAGTGTTATGTGCCCCCTTGTCCTACAAGGAGAAAAGCATAAGTAGAAGTTCACATTGTTAGGAAGAGAAACATAAATAAATCAGGCCCATTGTGCAGGCAACAGTAGAAGTGATTAGATGGACATGCCATCATACAGCTACATTGGTAAGGAAGGAAAGTAGAATGCAGCTTCTCAGGAGGGTTGGGAGTGAAGACAGAATTGTAGGTAGCTGCTATAGCTTTCAAAGGTGCCTTGTGGCTAGATGAACATGCATGGCAAGTATTAACATGAGTGACAAGTAGTATGAGGGGCCCAAAAGAGTGCAATACATAACCTGCTATCATACAAGACAGATTGAAATGGTTTGGGACCAATTTTTCTGACCTGCAACAATGTTCTGTAGGTGTTACTTTTAGAGTTGGCATGTGCTGCCACTTCCTGAAGAATACGTCTATGCAGCCTGTCCCCTTGTGTTCTAATTATTGCATTCCTCCTGAGTTGTACCTGCTCAAGCAGTACTTCTAGGCTAGCAACCAAAAACCTCTGGTCTCTTTCTGCTACTCTCTTTGACTGCTTCCACGCTCCTTAATACCTTGATGTACAAACAACCAGAAGTCGCCTCCACAAGCACCACATGCTTTATAGCTTTGAAAGCCCACAGCATGACAGATATTCTGCCCAAAAACTCATGATCTCCCAATAAGAATGTTACATATGCTGGAAGTTCACTTCTTTAATGTTATTGAGGTAGGCCATAGAAATATGAGCATTACCCACTTTCAACTAAATTGGTGGGTGTGAAGCCCTTAGTGGTCACTTCTCCACCAGTCCATTCCAGGACTGGGAACTCCACACTATTACCTATGCTTGGGCTCTATCATAGTATTTGTTTGGGTTGTGATGGGGTGGGGGGTGGGGGTGTCTTGATCACTGTAAGTGGAAGCTACATTCAAGTTGCTAATATTTGGTACCTAGTGAAGAAAGAATTCATGATATGTGTGCTTAGAACAATGGACTCTGATTAGTGATGAACTGCAAATCCCTATGACTTGAAATCTGTATGATGACAACAAGGATGATTCTAGGATTCAGGACCCCAAGTTATGAGGAGAGGTTAACATAGTTATATTCATTGCAGAAAACAAGCTTCAGGATCAATTGATCCAGGTCTTTAAAATAGATATAAATGATGTAAACAAACTATTTGACTCAGAATATAACCACAAAATTAAATAACACTGATGCAACGATTTAAAAAAACCTCAGCCAACACTAGAAATTGGAAGAATTTTCCCCACGAACAAATTTGCACCAAAAGCATTGCTGCCAATTGTTTTATTCAAAAAAGGAGCTGGATAAATATCAGATTGAGAATGGAGTTGAAGTTTATGTGCTGGAAGTGCGAGACGGGAGACATAACGTGGAGGACAGTAGCGATATGAAGATGGATAGATATTCTTCAGTTTTGTTTCATTGCATTTGGTGAACAGGGAGCATTTTTTCAGAACTTTCCCTCAGGATAAAATAAGTGATGTAAAGTCCATGAGAGAATGAATATTATATGATCTGTAGAGGGAGTGGGTTTGGCAGACCAATTGGCCATTTTCTCATTCCATAACATATGTTGGTATCCCATGAGAAGGATGATGTAATCAGTTTGTTTCTGGATGGACACTGGTATTTCCTCGGGACTGCTCCCAATTGGCCACCGTAACTTCGGCAGAAGCTCCATTTATTTATCCATTCGGGGTTTCCGCTGAACATCCGCTGATGTTATGGTATCTTATTGGTGAACCGTTGAAGCCATTCCCAGCAGTAATGTTCATGTGTTATGTTCTTGGGTGTTTATATTTTAGCTTGTTTTCTGCATTCTATAACTGACACACTTTTTCCATGTGTTGACTTTGAACAGTAAGCAACTCTCTCGCAGTTTGTTAATGCTTCTGTTTTTTTTAGTGAATTGTCAACCTCATTTTTTAAGGTACAAGTGTTAACTTTCGCAGTCTCTCTTCTGCTATTAAGCATTGGTGATGACGTATGGAATATGGTATTTGCATAATCATATATTTTCAGCCTTCTATCAGCACATTGTAATATTCTTCTCAGAGCTTTGAGTTTGAACTCATGTCTGTTTTTGGTGTGGACAGAGAAAATGAAAGCAGACGAGAATACATCTGCTTCATTAGTGGGAAACTGATGAACTTCAGTCACTTATCTTATTGATCCGCAGAAATTCACTTATGAGTTTTGTGTTCCTGACTTTTTAAAGAAACTCTTAGGGGTAAAAATTGAGTCGCGCCCCATTTGGGGCGCTAACCTCGCCGGGGCGCGACTTTTAGCGCCCCGAAAAAATTAGCGGCCCCGCGCCGGAACTTCAGTGGTTGCGCCCCAAGAGGGAAGCGGGGCGCCACTGGAAGCACCCCGCATCCCTCTTGGGGCGCTGCGAGGGAATATCCTGGCTGGCGCTGCGGCACGTCGCACCGCGGTATTGCAGGCCTTCCTCCCCTTCTTAAAGGGGAGGGACTCTGCGCAGCGCGAACCGGGGCCCAGCTGGGCCCCCAGGGATCGGGAGTGCCGGCAAAAGAGCCCGGCACTCAAGAGAAGTGCCGGGCTCTTGGAGCGCAGCTGGCACTTCACGGTGGGGGGGCTTCACGGGGGCCGGGGACAGCAACGGGGTCAGGTGCTGGCAGGCGGCCAGCAACAAAAATGGCCGCCTGCCACCTCCCCTTTAAATATCGCCGCCCCGGCCGCACGTACGCCTCCCTGAACCCGTCGGACATAGCGTCTGGCGGTAAATCAGGGGGCGCGACTGAAGATCGCGGCTGGAGCGCGAGCAGGGTGCTGCGCACGGCGATGACGTCATCGCCGGCGGCGCAGCGCCACAGGGCGCTACCGGCTGGTGCCGCCGCTAACCTCCCGCTGAATTTTACGGGAGGCGTGGGCGGCGCTGCGCCCGGGCGTTAGCTGCTTTACGCCCCATTAGCGCCCTCTTAAGGCGCTAACGGGAGGCACAAGCAGCTGAATTTTTCCCCCTTAGTCCTTTTAAACCTCTGTGAAATCTAAACATTGCAAATCATTTTTACAACATATTGAACGGAAGTAGGCAAATCCTTGTGATCTCATATATTTCTGATCAGGCTGCTTCTCTCTTTATTCTGCAAAATTAGCGTCATTCTGAACAGTAGAAAATATTATTTCACTAACTTCAGTATATTTCAACCAGACATGAATTAGAAAAAAAAATCTAGAAATCAATATCATACATTCCATCCCAGTTAATGGAGCTTACAAATGGTAGCAATGCCTCTGGTGCATATCAGTTTCTTTACTGTTCATCTTACTCGTTTATTGGAACAGTTTATTACTGGTGTTCTCCATTGATAGTTCTTAGCCAGAAATGCAACTCATCAATAACTGTATCAGCAAATAAAAGCACAATCAATCTACACACTTCCATTGATGCAAAGCCCCAATATATGCACATTGTTAACCAATTCCAAGTTTTTCCCTCACAGAGTAAATACCAGTTTAGACATTCTAGTCAATGCTAAAAGCATTTCTTTTTAAACAAAATTATTCTGACCAATTATATATGAAGCATTCCACTGTACTTTCAACAAAAGTCAGTTTCATTTACATATATGGCAATCAATTACAATGAACCTTGTGATGAATATGGATTACGTTATATCTAGCATGACCAAGTAGATTTTGCATAACCTTTTGATATGCCAATGCAAGAGATCCAATTTTAAAAAGCACAATAGGCTGGTTTTATATCCTCCTGTCATTTTAAATAAACCTGGTGGTAGAGATAGATTGTTTTATCTTTTGTGGGACGTTAATACCAATCAAGATCACTTCACACACTTTGACAGGTTAGTTCCTTAATAGGAAGAAAAGGACATATTTATATTAAGGGTAAAATTTTCCAACAGCCCTACATCACCAACAGGATCTCAGGCACAGCAGATGGCTTATTGGAAAATCACAGGTGGACTGCAGACGATTTTCCAATAAGCTGCTCACTGCATGTGAGGCCCCACCAATGGCACAGGATCTCACAAAATTTCATCCTGTGTCTGCCACGGTAATTATTTCTTTATGATGCATCCATTGTGCATATCTTGCTTGATTTTTGTTTGTTTAGCATGACACCACATGTATATATTTTTTTAATTCTGTGTTCTCTGACAGCTGGGGCTGGATTTTTCTCTGCTATATAGCAGCAGAAAACAAGCCAAAATTGGCTGTTGAGGCCTAGCTTTGCATTCCTACCCTGAGCTCAATTTTCATCCCCACACCCCCACTGAGATGGCCGCTGGTTGCCCCTTCCAGGTGCAAGGCAGGGGCCTGGTAAGTCATCCCGTTTCTCTGCTTACTGCTACTGTCAAAGCCCGTCAGGAGAAAGATGGTTGTAAACCCTGGAACAATGGTGGTAAACACTCTAACTCACTGCACAGAGGTAAGAGGGCCTAGTAGTGGCCTCCTTTCTCTCAATATGGGCCCCAAATAGTAACATTTTTAGGCCTCGACCTAAAATGTTTGTTTCCTGTTCAAGGTTCTTTGCTCTTTTTAAAACTCTGGTCACCTCTTAACTGCTGCAGTGGCGGTCCTGAGTTACATAAAATTATATAGGATATATGACACAGAAACAGGCCATTCGGCCCAACCAGTCCATGATGGGGTTTATGCTCCACTCAAGCCTCCTCCCGTCTTTCCTCATCTAACTCTATCAGCATAACCCTCTATTCCCTTCTCCCTCATATGCTTGTCTAGCCTCCCCTTAAATGCATCTATACTTTTTGCTTCAACCACTCCCTGTGGTAGCGAGTTCCACATTCTCACCACTCTTTGGGTCTAGAAGTTTCTTCTGAATTCCCTATTGGATTTCTTGGTGACTATCTTATATTGATGGCCTCTAGTTATGCTCTTCCCCACAAGTGAAACATATAAGATACTGAGGGGGCTCGACAAGATAGATGCAGAGAGGATGTTTCCTCTCGTGGGGAAATCTAGAATGCAGGGGCACCGTTTTAGAATAAAGAGTCGCCCTTTTAGAACTGAAATGAGGAGGAATTTTTCTCTCAGAGGGTCGTAAATCTGTGGAATTCTCTGTCCCAGAGAGCTGTGGAGGCTGGGTCATTAAATACATTTAAGGTGGAGATAGACAGATTTTTGCAAGATAAGGGAGTGAAGGGTTATGGGGAGCGGGCGGAGAAGTGGCTTTGAGCCCAAGATCAGCCATGATCTTATTGAATGGCGGAGCAGGCTCGAGGGGCCAAGTGGCCTATTCCTGCTCCTATTTCTTATGTTCTTATGTTCTAAGTGGAAACATTCTCTCTGTATCCGCCCTATCAAAACCTTTCATAATTTTAAAAACCTCTATTAGGTCACCCCTCAGCCTTCTTTTTTCAAGAGAAAAGAGAACCAACCTGACCATCCTTTCCTGATATGTATTTCACATTTCTGGTATCATCCTTGTAAATCTTCTCAGCATCCTCTCCAGTGCCTCTATATCCTTTATATAGCGACCAGAACTGTATGCAGTACTCTAAGTGTGGTCTAACCAAGGTTCGATACAGGTTTAGCATAACTTCCCTACTTTTAATTCTATACCTCTAGAAATAAACCCTGGTGCTTGGTTTGCTTTTTTTAATGGCCATGCTAACCTGTGTCGCAACTTTCAGTGATTTGTGTATTTGTACTCCGAGATCCCTTTGTTCGTCTACCCCACCTAGACTCGCACCCTCCAAGTGATAAGTGACCTCCCCATTCTTCCTACCAAAATGTAATACTTCACATTTATCTTAATTTGCCAAATATATGCCCATTCTGCAAGTTTATTAATGTCCTCCTGTAATTTGTTGCAGTCCTCCTCAGTATTGACTGTCCCCCCCCCCCCCCCCCAATTTGGTGTCATCCGCAAATTTAGAAATTGTGTTTTTGATTCCAAAGTCTAAATCATTAATATAAATTGTGAACAACAGTGGTCCCAGCACTGATCCTTGTGGAACACCACTACCCACATTCTACCACTGTGAATAGCTACCCTTTACCCCTACTCTCTGCTTTTTGTCTTGAAGCCAGCTAGCTATCCATTCTGCTACTTGTCCTCTGACTCCACATTCTCTGACCTTGTTCATTAAATTTATTGATTAAAGTAAAATAAAGGCCTCGATATTAACCCCTCAAAGATGGGTGGGAGAAATTTGGGGGGGGGGGGGGGGGCTAAATTTTAAAAAACAGGGAACGCTCCCCCAACCCGCCACGTATTGTACCGGTGCCATTTTTACAGCGGCGGGTTTCATGTCATGCAAGTATCCCACCTTCGAGAGGTGGGACACTTCATTATCATATTTAAATCAGGCTCCCACAGTCCAATTGGTAGCCTGATTTAAATTTTACAGATGTCACGTAGGTTATCCAGGGCTCGGGAAATCTGGCAATGAAAGGGAGGCATGAGTTGTCAGCTCAAGAAGGTATGTGCCTTTTAAAGCACTCCTTGTGGGCCAGGAGGAACAGCAGTGCTTCCCACCCCCTCCTGACCCCTCGAGGAAGCCTTCGGCCTCCCCTCTGCTGATCGTGGCTTCTCTCTCCCGTATTGGGCTTATTTCAGGCCCCCATGGAACGCAGGAGATAGCCCCTAAAATAGGATCTTTCTGCCCCCATTTCACACCCAAGGTGCAATTTTGTTTAATCTAAGACTTTATAGGTATCATAAATTACCTCTAAATAAATGGTAAGAAAAAATCTGTGATATGGAATGTTTCTGAAAACTGAATACAGCAGCATCCATAAATCAAATAATTTTCTGCAAGTGACCAAGTTCATTATAATGAAAGGATTTGAAATTCAGCTTCTATGCCCCAGGTCAAGCCAATATTGATCTGTTTAATTAGTTCATTGATGCAGATAGGGTACAATACTGGTTATGTTACTGAACTAGTAATCTAGAGAATTTAGTTCAAATCCCAACATGGCAGTTTGAGAATTTGAATTCCATTTAAGAAATCTGGAAATAAAAAGCTGGAATCAGTAAAAGTGACCATGAACCTGTTGGACTGTCATAATGATTCACTAATGATTTGATCACCTGTATCCCTAGATCCCTTTGCTCTTCTAAGATGTAGGTGATGTTTCTGTTTTACCTACCAAAGTGCATCACCTCACAATTATCTATGTTAAAGTTCATTTGCCACTTAACTGCCCAGTCTGCAAGTTTTCTAATGTCTTCTTGTATTATGTGTGGGTGCATACCATTCATCATTTAGTTTTGCTAGTAGTCAATGATTTTCTTCCTTTCTATCCCAACTGTATTAATATTCTTTTTAAGCTCATCCTCTAGTGAAGTGTCTATTTCATTGTCTTCTTTAGTAAAAACTGAGGCAAAGTAGTTATTCAAGACTTCTGCCATTTTTCTGTCATTACCTATGAGTTTATCTTGCTCATCCTTTAGTGGCCCTATCGTTACTTTAATTTTCCTTTTGTTATTTATGTGTCTATAAGTGTCAGCCACAGCTCAGTGGGTAGCACCCTGCCTCTGAGTCAGAAAGTTGTGGGTTCAAGTCCCACTCCAGAAAATTGAGCACAAAAATCTAGGTTGACACTTCAATGCAGTACTGAGGGAGTGCTGCACTGTCGGAAGTGCCATCTTTCAGATGAGATGTTAAACCGAGGCCCCATCTGCCCTCTCAGGTGGACGTAAAAGATCCTATGGCACTATTTTGAAGAAGAGCAGGGGAGTTATCCCCGGTGTCCTGGCCAATATTTATCCCTTAACATCACTAAAGAAAAACCGATTATCTGGTCATTATCACATTACTGTTTGTGAGAGCTTGCTGTGCGCAAATTGGCTGCCGCGTTTCCTACATTACAACAGTGACTACACTTCAAAAAGTATTTCATTGGTTGTAAAGCGCTTTGGGACGTCTGGTGGACATGAAAGGCACTATATAAATGCAAGTCTTTCTTTCTTTATAAAACACTATTATTTCTTTTTATATTCATTGATAATTTGATTTTGATGATGGGCTTTTTTAACTTCTCTCCAAAATTCTTCATATTCCCTTTTGCCCTCTTCTCCTTTAGCATCTAAGTACTTCTTATATGCCTTTAGTTCTTTATTCATCCACGGTGCACAAAATTAGCTTGCTTGTTTTTGCCATTTAGTGGAATACATTTCTCTTGAACTCTATTGATTACCCTTTCAAAGATTTCCCATTGTTTTTCTGTCTCTTTGTTTTGCAAGATTTTCTCCCAGTTCACCTTCTTATGTATAGCTCACATTATTGTTTTCCTGGAATAGATATGCCATTTAGAAGATTGCCTTGTTGAGTAATTGGATGGGTAAATAGCTAACATCACTAATTTGCACATTATGTAAATGAATGGGAAATCACTGATCATAGATTTGCAACTATTTCCATTCCAGAATCAAACTTTTATGGTAGTCAAATTCAGATAAGCTTGATTCTTCAGCTGTATTTATTGCTTACCTTACTCTCTGACTTAGTTGAAAGTAAATCAATGCTGACATACACATTGGTTAATCTCTTGCAACTCTACAAAGATTGTTTTGTTCAATCGAATTTGTCATGTAATGTATGAACAAATCACAAACATCTGTAATATGTCTATTAATAAACCGTATCAACATCACTGCACCACTCTTTAAAAAAAACTCATACTTCTGACACTATCTATAAAAATATTGATATTATTTTCTGCCAAAAATAATGAAGAACTGCTGAGTTATTGGCATTGTTATAGAAATTTGTCTTTAATTCTCTGGAGATTCTCCATGAATGGCAGGAAGAAGTCAAGTATTCTAAACAGAAAAGCACAGAATGTAACACAATACCTCAGCTGCAGGCAAAACTGCTCACACCACAGCAAATATTAGAGTGTTAAGAAATTCAATTAGCTTCAAATCTACCCTTGACCTATCTGCTAACCAGAGGAAAACCAAGGTAAAAGGTCTGATTGAATCATGAGTAAGTTATCCGGTGTTTATTTGATGTGTAACAAAACAGGAAAGTGGAATGGCAATTAGCCATGGATTTACTCTTTGCCTCATTTCAAATTTGGTTGATGAAAATGTCTGAGATTAAAAGAGGTACAGTTTTAGTATCTTGCAATAGCAAAATAATTTATACACACAAATGTGAAAAGCTTACCTATTTGACCTAAAAAAAAACTAATTTCAATAGCTGAGGCTTAGGATAGATAAATGTTGTGGGGTGTATTAAATGTACCTATTGAATGTTCATCACTTACAGTAAGGAAAAAAGCCTCATATGAATTACAACTGGTCAAAAGAATAGTAATTCACAGCATATGAAATGACTGACAATAAGTATATATCTAATTATCACTGGTTTGTGAAGTGATATAAAGAATAGGTGACCGTATAGAAAACAAAACCATAAATTTGTGTTGATTGTGGAAATAAAGTACAAAATTTAGATACTAACACAATTCAAAAACAACAGCCAAAATAAGGGGAACCATATAACATTAAACCTGAAATATAAAAGACATATTGTAGAAGTTTAACAAATAGTTTGCTGTGATTTAGTGACAGAATAAAGTACAAATTATATTGTGTATTATAGCAAACTACCTTTTGGTTATGATTAAATATTTTTTCACTAGGAACTAGTTTTCCATTTGCAGCAAGGAGATGCTTTATTTATGCCAAATATTACATTAGTCCAATTAAATATTGGAGGATATCTTGGTGCACCAGCTGAACAGTTTTGTCATAAAGCTTTGTCTTCAGATCGACAATGATTTTTCACTTGTTGTGAAGGCCACTACTTCATCACAATTATATCAGAGCTGGGATTGTGACTGCTCTTGGGTTCCCTTTAGAAGCAATAAAGGACTGCAATCACCGACTGAGGGATTTTCAAACATAATGTTGCCATTCAAAATGATAGAACCTTCTAGCAAAATTAACACTGCTCCCCAGAGGTCTAGTGCTCTGTACCTAGTGGCCAATTTCATTCTTGTTTAAATAAATTAATCTTCCAACTTGGAAAATCTGCAGCTTCTGCAATTTGTCAAGGATTTCTGCTCATTATGGAATTGAAAGCACACTTACAAAATACCCATATTCATACCTTCACTTAAATCCAACAGCGAAGTTCTGCAATATCTACAATGACACATCACATTGCTCTAAATGTCAGCCAAAAGACTGTAACACAGAAATTAATTATTTGTATTGTATCTTTCTCCTGAAAGCTAACTTTGGAATATTTTTAAATTTTTCTTGATTTTCTTCCCTTCTCAGTACCCTTCCCAACTGAACGGGTAACTTGTTCCCAGCGTCCTGTCAATTCATCTCTTTAGCCAGTCACTTGGAATTGAGCGGGGCAGTTCCTCAATGACATTTTTCCTCCCACATTGTGGGGAAGTGCTTGCCCTCTGTTTGTCACGTACAGCAGCTGGCAAAGTTGACATTGCAAATTTACTGTCTACTCAAACTCACGTCCTGACCTTCCATTCATGGTTAAGGACATTAAAGTACCAGCACACTCCAGCATCACAGCAGTCTACCACATTCTATTAATGTTATTTTTAATATGGAAGAGTTACATTAATTAAAGCTGAGTCACAGAGTTTGCAAATATTCACAAAATCTCTCACTATTGCAGATCAACCAAGCACTGTATCAATAATGTAGCAATAATACATTTACAACTAGGGAAAACATAATTTAGCTCTACAGAGTTCTACAACCACCTGTAACAAGACCTGCTGCCTACTGGACCAGGGGGCCATGCTTTGCCCCTGGCTGTCATAATCACTATCGCCCTTAAACTTTTTTCCAAGGCTCCTTCCAGGCTGCTACAGGAGACATCTCCCAGTTTGCAGTGCACAGCCGCATCAATGCTCTTTGCCGGGACCAACCAATACATCACATTCCCAGTGATTGGCTTCCCTCATGTCGAGGGCATCATTGAGTGCACACATGTTGCCATCAAGGCACCAGAATACCAGCCAGCAGCCTTTGTAAATAGGAAGGGCTACCACTCCATTAATTTCCAGCTCGTCTCCAATCACAGAAGCAGTATAATGCCAGTTTGTGTCAGGTTCCCAGGCAGCTGTCGCAACGCTTTTAGCTTGCAATACTCAACCAATCCCCTCAGAATTTGATCCTTTCAGGAATGATACAGGATGGCTGATGGGGGACATGGCTCATGACATCATCCACAACCTCATCATGCCTAAACAACACAGATATAATCAGATACATGGGACCACCAGGATCATAATTGGACACACAATAGAGCTCCTCAACAAAGGTTCAGGTGTCATGATAGGTCTGGGGGCTCCCGACAATATGCCTCACTAAGGCCGAATTTTGCCAGCGCTCAGAGTGCGGGTTTGGAGGCGGGACCGCTGTCAAAATCGCAAAAATTGACAGCGGGTAGAATACCCACTGTCAAACCACCTCCAATCAATCTTCCCAAGTGTCGGGTCCCCAATTTGCGCATGGACCCGACACCTAATGGCGAGAAGAGGATTATAGCCACTTAACTGCCTGTTAACATGTACTTGATAGTTGTTAACAGGTAGGTAAATGTGGCATGTTGTGAGTCTGCTGTAATGTTTCTGCATTGATGACAGCTGCAGAAGTGGTGTGAAGGATCCAATGGTGCACTGGTGAGTTTCAGAGGTAAGAAAATGTTGGGAAAATAATTTTTAATGCATTTACAATTTTCTGTAGGTAACAAGTTTTGAATTGGATCTCTAGTCCCACCTCATTGGGAGAATCTTTCTCACCAGTGACAGATCGCTTCTGTAACCTCACCTGCAGCTGCCATCTGTTCTAGCCTAAGGCGGGAGTCACTGGAGAGCCTGGGTGCAAGAGCTCACCTTTGTACAGTGATTGTCAGTGTTTGCAGCACCTCAATGCTGTCAAACACTGAGAAATGAGCTGTCAAAAAAAATTGTGTGTGGTCCCTTTAAGAAAACCAGCAGATGACGTGTCATCAAATGACGTCATCTGACCGGCTTCCTCTTAATTGGCCAGCAAGCCCACAGGGCGGGCTTAACAAGGTCAATCGACGTAAAATCACGTCCGTGGACCGGATGCAGTTGGGGGCGGGACTGGAACCCGGAAACCAGCTGACCCGCCCCCAAGCCGCATCCAATGACAAAATCGCGGCCTTAAGAGTCTCCTGCATCATAGGGGTGTGCTGCATCTTGTTCAACCTTACCATCCAGAGAGGAATGCTTCTGAAGGAGGCAGAGCAACAGCAGCAGCCCTCATTGGACTGGAAAGACCTGTGTGAAAGCGAGGAAGCAGCAGAAGAAGGAGGGCCACCTCAACGTCTTGCAGCAAGAGAAGCAAGGGATGAGTTAGTTGCTCAGCAATTCTGCAGACCTGTTCATTCCCCTGCCCTGAAAAGTTATAGCCAGAAATTCCCAGTCCCACCGTGGCTGAAACAAAGTGCAATGCACTGATTTTCTGTCACTTTTCAAACCTTAAGGAAGCCTGAGTATTTTTTATTCGCTTTGACATGCTGGTCACTTTCAAATTAATTGCCATGTGCTGAGAATCTCTCAGCTGTCTGTCTCTCTTTATTTCTTCATATTGGAAAGGGTGCACATAACTGATTGGTATGCAACATGTCACTTCAATGACAGATCATCACTGCTATGTAGATAAATGAATTAACAAGGGTTATTTACCAAGTTCACTTAGGTGGCAGAATCACTTAATATTACTTGGTTTCAGGAGACAGGGAGAAATAAGTGCTGATTGTTGGCCATATAGGGGGTCCTAGCATTAAGCTCTTATAGCTTGGCCTTGTCCTCAGAATAGTTGAAAAACTTGAGACATGTTTCTGAGGAAAGGACTTTGTTAATTTGAAGTCCACTTGACAGACAGTTTTGTAGCCAATGGCTGTCAAATCTGAGGATATAGGGAACAGCCTTCTTCCAGTTCATCATTTCTCCTGGGCTCATCGCAGTACAATACTTCATTGGCTGGAAAGCGCTTTGAGACGTCCGGTGGTCGTGAAAGACGCTATATAAATGTAAGTCTTTCTTTTTTTTTTATAGGTTAGAGGCACCATGGCATTTAGACTGAGTCTGACATTTAAGTTAAGTTGCACACAATAATTGAAGTTTAGTATTATTAAGAGTCAATGAAGTGTCACATATTTTATTACATTTTTATCCTAGGCGTTATGAGTTTATGGTCAGAAAACTGTGAACATCACACACCCAAATTTCCAAAATACGCTGCCAAGATTCTCCACTGGCAGTGGAGACATAAGAAATTACCCATTGCACATAAAATGTTATACTCCAGTTTGTAGGGAGTTAAAGCTCCCTTACGGGAGTGATCTTTTGGAAGACCTAAAAAATAAACAGCAGCTTTCATCAAATTTATATTATATTTCCTTCATTCTAATAAAAGTTTCTAGTTACCTGACTTTATTTCTAATATTTTTAACATTTGCAGCCTAGACCCATTCATACCCCTCAGTACCCTTTTCACAATTTTATTTTTCTTATTCTTTCGCTATAATTATTCTTAAGCCATCCCTCATATGCTCCACTATAGGTTTCTCCATTTATCTACGCCCCACACCCTAGGCTTACTATTTTAAACACTCACCCACAGCTCTATTTATACTTGGTGCCAGGACATTGGCACCATTTTGGTTCAAGTGAAGTCCGTCCCTCCTCTACAGCAGTCTCCTGTTCCAAAACTAGTCAAATTCCTAGCAAATCTGAAATCCTCCCTCTTACACTGCTCCTCCAGCCATGTGTTCAGCTATTTAATCTACCTCTCCCTGTCCTGCTTAGTGCGTGGCACAGGTATTACTGAGAATGCTAGCCCTGAGTTGCTTTTTAGCTTTGTTCTATCTCCTGAAATTCCCTCTGCAGGACCCCTTTTCTTAGTTCTGCCAATGTCATTAATTCCCACGTGACGACAAGCACTCAGACTGTCATCACACTCCTTGATCTACTTTGACCAGCCGCCAGGGTGGCAACCTACCATTCTGGATCCCAAGTCATGGCCACAGACTGACCTGCTAATCCCCTAATCATTGATCCTCCCACTACAAGCACCTGACTCCTCCTATGCTCACTGGTCCCCAAGGTAGCACCATGTTCCATAGGTCTGTGCTCTACATAATGATACCAAGCCTCTTGTTTCATTCGGAGCCCAATCCTCAACCAACCTCACATTCCATGCTGGGGAAGGAATTGGCTAGTGTCAGCTCTGACTGCCTGCCTCCTGACCACACCTTCTGTCTGTCTTTCCTCTTCCTGTCACCTTTGCCCAGCCCTTCACTTCCTCGTCTTCCTGTTCAGGTCCATTTGTGCCACAGAACATCTATCTAAAATTCTGTCCCCAGCCTGCATACTGCATAATGCATTGAGTTGCTTCTCAAGTTCAACAACCCACTGCTCAAGTGTTAGCAACTCAATGACAATCTGTGTAAGTGTATTCATCCTGCTGAGGTATACATACATATCGCACTTCATGCATTTCACTCGCTTCATCATGGTACCCAACCTTTTTAAATAACTTGCAATCTTTGTCTTAAAAAATACCTAAAATGTTCCATATTTCACCATTTGCCTTTTACAAAAGATAAATGCAAGCAACTCTTTATTCTTTGGATGGGACTTCTAAACCTATTTCAGTGGCAGGTACAGGTACAGCACTATAATGAGGTGGAAAATCCCACCCAATACAAACAAAATTGAAATTAAAAAGACCAGCATCAATCTTGAAATATTAAGATAATACTGTCAGTATTATGCTAACTATCTCAGACAATGTGTGAAAAATTACTTGAGAAAAATACAGATTCCTGACCTTGATGAAGTTGATTATAAATAATTTTAGACTGTTTTACAATGACTTGTAATAACACAAATACATTAAAGAAACCATGCAATGAGAAGTAATACCTGCACTAACTTCCATTGCACTGAAATACCCAAATATTTAGATCATAATGCAAATTTTATGATATCAAATAGGATGTGATACAACAAACTGCCTTAGCACAATGAAACTGTGATACACCCTACACCCCTGTTGTGGAACTTGGATCTTTCAACTGCACACCATTGCAGAAAACATTGGGTATGCAAATACTGCCTTGTAAAATCTATTCTGATCCAAAGCTCATCATATGTCACACTGGACCTGATTGAGAACAGACTGTACTTTTGGCTGCAAATGCCAACTGTAATCTGAGCAAATTGTACACCACACCCATATTAAACACACACAGCTAAAAATTTGTGAGGCTTTGAGTGTGAATCAACTTGTAAAAAGGAAATGAACGTCAAGGTTAGCTGCATTATGTGGGCCACAGAGGCTTCAGTAAAACTCAACCCAAAGCCCCACAGAGAGTAGTGTACTCTGTAAAAACAAACTCAGCAATCAGCAGGAAAACATGGAAGATAAGATAATAATCACTCAGTGACAGAAAATGGGACAGTGAAGAAGTGAGAACTGATAGGCTGACATCGTCTTATTATAGAACATTTTTAAAGCCAAAAAAACATAAATACAGCTAACAAAATAGAGCACAGATTTTAATATATTGGTGCGCTTAAACTATTAAAGAAAAATGTTCTTTCTTTGAAGAGATATTATTTGTGGAAAATAACTTACCAGGTTATGGAGATATGAGTGTCGGTAGATACCAAAGAATTTTCCTCAACTATCTTTAGAGTTCATGGAAAAACTTTGTGGAACTTTTCCTCAAGTAACAAAATAAGTAGGTGTCCCAACTTCTGCATTTTTGTGCTTGATATTCTCTCAGGTTTAGCATCACTAGTCACTCCCAGAAATGAGCCTTCCAGCCCCTATGATCTGGAATGCATCTTTTTCTGCCCAGTATCTAGTTAGACAATAGCCTAACCCAAGAATTGTTAAAGAGAGCCCTTACTCTGTGTACTGGCTACTGAAATATGACAGGAGCTGCCACAGAAGGTAGATTGGATAGCACTCGAACAAAATGATGTACACCCTCAAATCAACAATTGGTTTGTTTGACATAAAAATACATGAATGACCAATATACAGTCTTCACAATGAGTACAACCAATTAACCTTTGCTCCCCTATTATAGAAAGCAATAAAGATGCAATTCACTAACTCTTTGAACATTGGCTCATCTCCTCTAGCTAAGGTGGTCCAGATGTTTTAAAATGTAAACAGCTTCTTGCTTCTGCTGTGAGAATATGGAATATCCTGTGTCTCAGAAAGAGAGAGAGAGAGAGTCTTCTCTGTCATCTACCTTAATTCTGCGTGTAGATAATATACCTCTCATGATTTAATTATCGACAATGGATATTTCACAACATTGAATGAAGATAAAGAAGACCATCTTCATGGCTAGCCTAAGATGCTTATTAATGTTATGCCCATTTCAGTTAACTGACCTTTTGGGGTCTTCTCATTGTTTTGAAGCTACAGCAACTTGCATGAATAAGCAGTATCATTGCCATCATGTCTAGGAAATGGCTGCTGTATGCCCTGCTCAAGAAAACTTGAGTGGCATAGGAGTAGATTTTCAACCCGGGTGAAAAACTGGCTTTGCGGATTAGTCGGCCATTATTGAAACCGCCTGATTTTCATTTATATTGACATCAGTCTAAATGAAAGTCAGTCGGTTCCTATGATGGGCAGCCAATTCGCAATGCCAGTCCTGGGCAGCAAGTTGAGAATCTAGTCCATAGACTTAACCCCTTTCAAGCTGGTCCTAGCAGCATAGAAATAGGGGGGGGGGGATTTTAACCCCCAAACACGGGTGGGTATGGGTTGGGTGGGAAGTAAAAATGTAAAAAAACCTCAAACCCGAACCCAACCCACCTTGAACCCACCCACTTCTGGTTTTAACGGAGGCGGGACTGGGGACGGACAACCAACCCGCTCCCAGGAAGCGGGTCGCTCATTTAAATATTTTAATGAGGTTGCGTGCCTCAGATTTCTTCTCTGTTGCAGTTTTAATGCTGGCTGGCTGGGTTCCCCGGCTCGAGAAACTCGGCAGCTAAAGGAAGGAGAGGACTGCTACATGGAACAGGCAAGTGTTTTTCCAGCACTACTTGTGGGCCAGGAGGAGCAGGAGTGCTTCCCCCCGGCTGACCAAACAAACCTGTTAACCTCCCCAGCGATTGGACCCCTGCAATCCGATACCCTTCCACTGTCCTCCACGGCCCGTAATCTTCTCCCCGTCCCCCGATCTCTCCGGCCCCTTCCACAATCTTCTCCCCACAACCCCCGATCTCTCCGGCCCTCCCATCGATGTCCCCCAACTGATCCCCAATCTCTCTGTCCCCCACAATTGATTTCCCACCCCCCCACCCCTGATCTCTCCTGGCTCCACCATTGATGTTTCTACCCCTCCCCCACCCCCAATTTCTCCCTCCCTCCTCTCCGCCCCCCGGCTGCGGCCTGGTGCCGAAGGCCTTACCCGCCCGATAGACAGCCAGCCAGCCTCTCAATCTGGCTGGCTCTGGCTGGGAAACAGAGTCCAAAAATGGTAAGCAGATCCTGCCGTTAAATTATTCTGGGTTTCCCGACCCCAAAACTGCTCCCCCACCCTCCGGTTCCCTTGCTGTCAGCCTGTTAATATCGGGGCTTTTATGTTAAAAGATTCAGCTTAGGCAACACAAGAAAACTCCAGTTTTCTGTAGTAAAATTGATGATGGTACAGATTGCACATGGGCTGTGGAAAGAGCGAGTTTGATGGACCGAATGCCTTTAAAAAAAAAATACCATGTTTTCTTTTGTTCTTTATTACCAAACATACTGTAACATACTTCTAAGCTTAACTTTATCAGTAAGTTGTAAATTGGATGCTTGCGCTTTTTAATGAAAAGACCTCTATGTTTAATAGAATTTAAGCTATGGTTTGTTAACTGCTTCCTTTCGGCAACATGATTTACATCTGAATCAAACACTGGAACTGGTACTAACTCTAACCCACATCAGTATTCCAAAGCAGAATGATCATCACCTGTAGGCACTAAATCAACAATCATCTGTTTCTCATTTACAATCTACACAAGGTGCAAGCTCTTTGAAATTACTTTTTTTTAAATTAGAGGTTCTGTTTAACTGACAGCCTAGTCCAACAAAATTTAACAATGATCTGTGAAATCTGTAACATACACAGATTTCCAGAAATACTAAGAATCTCCCAATAGTGGCCACCCAAGAAACTGGCCTGTGATTCAATTACAGAAATAATTACTTACTTCCACCTCTAGAACATTACCTGCCTACATCCGCACCTGATCTCCTCTGCTGCTGAAACCCTCTAGGCTTGACTTCTCATTCTCTCCTTGCAGGCTTCCTGGATTCCACCGCACATTAATTCCAATTCATCCAGAACTCCACAGCCTGTATACTTCCCCACACAACCTCCCACAGACTCATTACTCCTGTATTTGCAGACTTTGCAGTCTTGCTGGGTGATTTTCTCCAGCCCTACATCCCAGCACGCATCCTCTGCTCTTCTGACTTTCTATCCCCTCACCCCACAATTGATGGCAAAGCCTTCAGCCACCATGACCCTGAATTCGGGAACTCTTTTCCCAAACCTCTCAGCTTTGATGCCTCTCTCTTCTAAAGCCTCTTCAAAACTTATTTCTTTGACTGCACTTTTGATCTAATTTCATTCTAATTACACCGATCAGAAAAAGAGAAGCTTAACCCCATTAATGTGAGTTGGATTTAAACCCAGATCCTAGAGATGAAACAACAATATTCTAACAAAACAATCCATTCCTAATTGATGAAGTTAAAGAAATTCTACACAATGTTGTCACTCTACCACTGGTCCAACATTGATGACTAGAGCTAGAGGGCTCGATTTTAACAGCCCTGAGGAGGCGGGTTTGAAGGCGGGTCAGCTATGAAAATCGGAAAAAATGGCTTCAGTCTCCCAACCCGCCTCCATCCCGCCGCCACACGATTTTCGTGAGTGTCTGTTCAGGTGCTCTCAAACTGACCCGACTCCAACCGGTGGAATGGGTAGTTAAGGCAGTTAAGAGCCTGTTAACTACCTTGATAATCCTATTTTGATAGAGGTTTCCCATTTTCGTGCCTCTGGCTCCTGTTTCCCGTCTTGTCAGAAACAGTCCTGCAGCAAGGAGACGAGTTGGTGGAGGACATGATATGTAATCATTATTGGTGCAGAACTTTAAAAGCGCTCCTGTAACATGGTTGGCATTCAAATGCAACAACTTTGTTGTTGGAGGTTTGGGATAAGATTTTGCAAATCTACTGACCTTGTGACTGGTCAAGCTGACACACATCTGCTGTTTGAACTGATTGGAATAATTTCAGGCCACTTTGAGTGTGCGCTTGCAAGCTTCTTGCCTCAACTGAAATCTATAACAACGGGATGGGAACCATTTACATCCTCTCATCCTGGTCGTCAGATTCGGAGGAAGAGCAGCGTGGCTTAGTGCTGCCGGATGAACAAGTGGCTCAGCACACAGCCTCCTTGGAGGAAGATGAAGAGGACGAGGATGAGGATGAGTAGGAGAACGGGGCCGGATGTGGCCAATCCAGCAGCAGGTGACCACATTAATGGCCATCAGGCAAGGGATTCACTCAGCCATGCCAGATTCGCGTAAGCTTACGCTTCAACCACAAATGGCTGGCCCATGGAGATGAATATAAGTTCGACAGTCTCAAACCCCAGGCATCATCTGTCCAATAAACGATGGTTTGCGCTCAGTGTCACCACCATCATTCTACATGGAAATCGCCCTGAGCCCTCACTCTTGAACTTCCATTTCCCAGAATACAGAGGCCACACTTTAGGTGATCTCAGCAGATCATGAAACCTTTTTTCCACACTGAACCCATGTGCGTCTGCACACAGACCTCGAGCTCACCTCCTCAGCAATTTGCAGCCAAGCTGCCTTGGTTTGCTGAGGAGGTCTCCTCCTTCCGTTTCCAGGGAAGAGGAGCTCCTGACATCCTGTAACTCCCTCAACAAGAGCATGGAGAGAGCCCTCATTGAACCTGGCTGCAGCCTTAGTTATTGGGGCTGCCATTCCTGCAGCTCCCAGCACCTTTAAGAGAAAAAAGCATTAATATTACGAAGCAAATGATTGGAACACACCTGGCATCTTTTTCATTTCATAGTCAGCTAAAAAAGTCATACATCAAAAAATCAAAAATCTCTTTCTGGAATAATATGACCAGCAATATCATTCGTTAAATTATGCTCAGAACAGACGCTGTCGACTCCCCTTTCAAGCTAATAAAGCACCAAACCATCCCAATGACATTTGTATGCAAAGGGAACATCGCTCCTTTAAATTTTCAAACAAACAAACGTCATCAGCTGAGAGAAACTGACATCCTCCAAGCAATTGCCTGGAGGGACCGACCGCACGTTGGCCGTACTGAGGCCAATGAAGCCAAAATTGGAAGGGCAGGAAGGCGGCAGCCGGGTGCGGGTCCGAAAGCTGCAATACAGCGAGCCCGCACTCAGCCCGCCTCCGTTAATAAAATCGAACACCCAAAGTATTTCCTCTATATCACTTCATTCAGTGAGTGCGGTTTTTACTTCAGTCCCAGATATCTATAAATTCAAATACCACATGAAGGAACTTCAGTACAGATTTAAAGGAGCTCCTCACTTCAATGAGTGTTAAAGGAGTTCCTCAGTTCAGTGAATGTTAAAGGAGCTCCTCACTTCAATGAGTGTTAAAGGAGTTCCTCAGTTCAGTGAGAGTTAAAGGAGCTCCTCACTTCAATGAGTGTTAAAGGAGTTCCTCAGTTCAGTACAGTGTTAAAGGAGTTCCTCACTTCAGTGCAATGTTAAAGGAGCTCCTCACTTCAGTGAGTGTTAAAGGAGCTCCTCACTTCAGTGAGTGTTAAAGGAGCTCCTCACTTCAGTGAGTGTTAAAGGAGCTCCTCACTTCAGTGAGAGTTAAAGGAGCTCCTCACTTCAGGACAAAGTTAAAGGAGCTCCTCACTTCAGTACACTGTTAAAGGAGCTCCTCACTTCAGTGAGTGTTAAAGGAGCTCCTCACTTCAGGACAGTGTTAAAGGAGCTCCTCACTTCAGTACAATGTTAAAGGAGCTCCTCACTTCAGTGAGTGTTAAAGGAGCTCCTCACTTCAGTGAGTGTTAAAGGAGCTCCTCACTTCAGTGAGAGTTAAAGGAGCTCCTCACTTCAGGACAAAGTTAAAGGAGCTCCTCACTTCAGTACAGTGTTAAAGGAGCTCCTCACTTCAGTGAGTGTTAAAGGAGCTCCTCACTTCAGTGAGAGTTAAAGGAGCTCCTCACTTAGTGAGTGTTAAAGGAGCTCCTCACTTCAGTGAGTGTTAAAGGAGCTCCTCACTTCAGTGAGTGTTAAAGGAGCTCCTCACTTCAGTGAGAGTTAAAGGAGCTCCTCACTTCAGGACAAAGTTAAAGGAGCTCCTCACTTCAGTACACTGTTAAAGGAGCTCCTCACTTCAGTGAGTGTTAAAGGAGCTCCTCACTTCAGTACACTGTTAAAGGAGCTCCTCACTTCAGTGAGAGTTAAAGGAGCTCCTCACTTCAGTGAGTGTTAAACGAGCTCCTCACTTCAGTGAGTGTTAAAGGAGCTCCTCACTTCAGTGAGTGTTAAAGGAGCTCCTCACTTCAGTGAGAGTTAAAGGAGCTCCTCACTTCAGTGAGTGTTAAAGGAGCTCCTCACTTCAGGACAGTGTTAAAGGAGCTCCTCACTTCAGTGAGAGTTAAAGGAGCTCCTCACTTCAGTACAGTGTTAAAGGAGCTCCTCACTTCAGTGAGTGTTAAAGGAGCTCCTCACTTCAGTGAGTGTTAAAGGAGCTCCTCACTTCAGTGAGTGTTAAAGGAGCTCCTCACTTCAGTACAATGTTAAAGGAGCTCCTCACTTCAGTACAGTGTTAAAGGAGCTCCGCACTTCAGTACAGTGTTAAAGTAGCTCCTCACTTCAGTGAGTGTTAAAGGAGCTCCTCACTTCAGGACAATGTTAAAGGAGCTCCTCACTTCAGTACAATGTTAAAGGAGCTCCTCACTTCAGTGAGTGTTAAAGGAGCTCCTCACTTCAGTACAGTGTTAAAGGAGCTCCTCACTTCAGTGAGAGTTAAAGGAGCTCCTCACTTCAGTACAGTGTTAAAGGAGCTCCTCACTTCAGTGAGTGTTAAAGGAGCTCCTCACTTCAGGACAATGTTAAAGGAGCTCCTCACTTCAGTACAGTGTTAAAGGAGCTCCTCACTTCAGTGAGTGTTAAAGGAGCTCCTCACTTCAGTGAGTGTTAAAGGAGCTCCTCACTTCAGTACAGTGTTAAAGGAGCTCCTCACTTCAGTGAGAGTTAAAGGAGCTCCTCACTTCAGTGAGTGTTAAAGGAGCTCCTCACTTCAGTACAGTGTTAAAGGAGCTCCTCACTTCAGTGAGAGTTAAAGGAGCTCCTCACTTCAGTGAGAGTTAAAGGAGCTCCTCACTTCAGTGAGTGTTAAAGGAGCTCCTCACTTCAGTACAATGTTAAAGGAGCTCCTCACTTCAGTGAGTGTTAAAGGAGCTCCTCACTTCAGTACAGTGTTAAAGGAGCCCCTCACTTCAGTACAATGTTAAAGGAGCTCCTCACTTCAGTACAATGTTAAAGGAGCTCCTCACTTCAGTGAGTGTTAAAGGAGCTCCTCACTTCAGTGAGTGTTAAAGGAGCTCCTCACTTCAGTGAGAGTTAAAGGAGCTCCTCACTTCAGTGAGTGTTAAAGGAGCTCCTCACTTCAGGACAATGTTAAAGGAGCTCCTCACTTCAGTACAATGTTAAAGGAGCTCCTCACTTCAGTGAGTGTTAAAGGAGCTCCTCACTTCAGTGAGTGTTAAAGGAGCTCCTCACTTCAGTGAGAGTTAAAGGAGCTCCTCACTTCAGTACAGTGTTAAAGGAGCTCCTCACTTCAGTGAGTGTTAAAGGAGCTCCTCACTTCAGTACAGTGTTAAAGGAGCTCCTCACTTCAGTGAGTGTTAAAGGAGCTCCTCACTTCAGTACAATGTTAAAGGAGCTCCTCACTTCAGTACAATGTTAAAGGAGCTCCTCACTTCAGTGAGTGTTAAAGGAGCTCCTCACTTCAGAGAGTGTTAAAGGAGCTCCTCACTTCAGTGAGTGTTAAAGGAGCTCCTCACTTCAGTACAGTGTTAAAGGAGCTCCTCACTTCAGTACAGTGTTAAAGGAGCTCCTCACTTCAGTACAATGTTAAAGGAGCTCCTCACTTCAGTGAGAGTTAAAGGAGCTCCTCACTTCAGTGAGTGTTAAAGGAGCTCCTCACTTCAGAGAGTGTTAAAGGAGCTCCTCACTTCAGTACAGTGTTAAAGGAGCTCCTCACTTCAGTACAATGTTAAAGGAGCTCCTCACTTCAGTGAGTGTTAAAGGAGCTCCTCACTTCAGTGAGTGTTAAAGGAGCTCCTCACTTCAGAGAGTGTTAAAGGAGCTCCTCACTTCAGTACAGTGTTAAAGGAGCTCCTCACTTCAGTGAGAGTTAAAGGAGCTCCTCACTTCAGTGAGAGTTAAAGGAGCTCCTCACTTCAGTGAGTGTTAAAGGAGCTCCTCACTTCAGTGAGTGTTAAAGGAGCTCCTCACTTCAGTGAGTGTTAAAGGAGCTCCTCACTTCAGAGAGTGTTAAAGGAGCTCCTCACTTCAGTACAGTGTTAAAGGAGCTCCTCACTTCAGTGAGAGTTAAAGGAGCTCCTCACTTCAGTGAGTGTTAAAGGAGCCCCTCACTTCAGTGAGAGTTAAAGGAGCTCCGCACTTCAGTGAGAGTTAAAGGAGCTCCTCACTTCAGTACAATGTTAAAGGAGCTCCTCACTTCAGTGAGTGTTAAAGGAGCTCCTCACTTCAGTACAATGTTAAAGGAGCCCCTCACTTCAGTGCAATGTTAAAGGAGCTCCTCACTTCAGTGAGAGTTAAAGGAGCTCCTCACTTCAGTGAGTGTTAAAGGAGCTCCTCACTTCAGCACAGTGTTAAAGGAGCCCCTCACTTCAGTACAGTGTTAAAGGAGCTCCTCACTTCAGCACAGTGTTAAAGGAGCCCCTCACTTCAGTACAGTGTTAAAGGAGCTCCTCACTTCAGTGAGAGTTAAAGGAGCTCCTCACTTCAGTGAGTGTTAAAGGAGCTCCTCACTTCAGTGAGTGTTAAAGGAGCTCCTCACTTCAGTGAGAGTTAAAGGAGCTCCTCACTTCAGTGAGAGTTAAAGGAGCTCCTCACTTCAGTGAGTGTTAAAGGAGCTCCTCACTTCAGTGAGTGTTAAAGGAGCTCCTCACTTCAGTGAGATTTAAAGGAGCTCCGCACTTCAGTGAGTGTTAAAGGAGCTCCTCACTTCAGTACATTGATAAAGGAGCCCCTCACTTCAGTGAGTGTTAAAGGAGCTCCTCACTTCAGTGAGTGTTAAAGGAGCTCCTCACTTCAGTGAGTGTTAAAGGAGCTCCTCACTTCAGTACAGTGTTAAAGGAGCTCCTCACTTCAGTGAGTGTTAAAGGAGCCCCTCACTTCAGTGAGAGTTAAAGGAGCTCCTCACTTCAGTACAGTGTTAAAGGAGCTCCTCACTTCAGTGAGTGTTAAAGGAGCCCCTCACTTCAGTGAGAGTTAAAGGAGCTCCTCACTTCAGTACAGTGTTAAAGGAGCTCCTCACCTCAGTGAGAGTTAAAGGAGCTCCTCACTTCAGTGAGTGTTAAAGGAGCTCCTCACTTCAGTGAGTGTTAAAGGAGCCCCTCACTTCAGTGAGAGTTAAAGGAGCTCCTCACTTCAGTGAGTGTTAAAGGAGCCCCTCACTTCAGTGAGTGTTAAAGGAGCTCCTCACTTCAGTGAGTGTTAAAGGAGCTCCTCACTTCAGTGAGTGTTAAAGGAGCCCCTCACTTCAGTGAGTGTTAAAGGAGCTCCTCACTTCAGTGAGTGTTAAAGGAGCCCCTCACTTCAGTGAGAGTTAAAGGAGCTCCTCACTTCAGTGCAATGTTAAAGGAGCTCCTCACTTCAGTGAGTGTTAAAGGAGCTCCTCACTTCAGTGAGTGTTAAAGGAGCTCCTCACTTCAGTGAGTGTTAAAGGAGCTCCTCACTTCAGTGAGTGTTAAAGGAGCTCCTCACTTCAGTGAGTGTTAAAGGAGCTCCTCACTTCAGTACAGTGTTAAAGGAGCTCCTCACTTCAGTGAGTGTTAAAGGAGCTCCTCACTTCAGTACAGTGTTAAAGGAGCTCCTCACTTCAGTGCAATGTTAAAGGAGCTCCTCACTTCAGTGAGTGTTAAAGGAGCTCCTCACTTCAGTACAGTGTTAAAGGAGCTCCTCACTTCAGTGAGAGTTAAAGGAGCTCCTCACTTCAGTGAGAGTTAAAGGAGCTCCTCACTTCAGGACAGTGTTAAAGGAGCTCCTCACTTCAGGACAATGTTAAAGGAGCTCCTCACTTCAGGACAATGTTAAAGGAGCTCCTCACTTCAGTACAGTGTTAAAGGAGCTCCTCAATTCAGTGAGTGTTAAAGGAGCTCCTCACTTCAGTGAGAGTTAAAGGAGCTCCTCACTTCAGTGAGTGTTAAAGGAGCTCCTCACTTCAGTGAGAGTTAAAGGAGCTCCTCACTTCAGTGAGAGTTAAAGGAGCTCCTCACTTCAGTACAATGTTAAAGGAGCTCCTCACTTCAGTGAGTGTTAAAGGAGCTCCTCACTTCAGTGAGAGTTAAAGGAGCTCCTCACTTCAGGACAGTGTTAAAGGAGCTCCTCACTTCAGGACAGTGTTAAAGGAGCTCCTCACTTCAGTGAGAGTTAAAGGAGCTCCTCACTTCAGTGAGTGTTAAAGGAGCCCCTCACTTCAGTGAGTGTTAAAGGAGCTCCTCACTTCAGTGAGTGTTAAAGGAGCTCCTCACTTCAGTGAGTGTTAAAGGAGCTCCTCACTTCAGTGAGTGTTAAAGGAGCTCCTCACTTCAGTGAGAGTTAAAGGAGCTCCTCACTTCAGTGAGAGTTAAAGGAGCTCCTCACTTCAGTACAGTGTTAAAGGAGCTCCTCACTTCAGTGAGTGTTAAAGGAGCTCCTCACTTCAGTGAGTGTTAAAGGAGCTCCTCACTTCAGTGAGAGTTAAAGGAGCTCCTCACTTCAGGACAGTGTTAAAGGAGCTCCTCACTTCAGTGAGTGTTAAAGGAGCTCCTCACTTCAGGACAGTGTTAAAGGAGCTCCTCACTTCAGTGAGTGTTAAAGGAGCTCCTCACTTCAGGACAGTGTTAAAGGAGCTCCTCACTTCAGTGAGTGTTAAAGGAGCTCCTCACTTCAGGATAATGTTAAAGGAGCTCCTCACTTCAGGACAATGTTAAAGGAGCTCCTCACTTCAGGACAGTGTTAAAGGAGCTCCTCACTTCAGTGAGTGTTAAAGGAGCCCTCACTTCAGTACAGTGTTAAAGGAGCTCCTCACTTCAGTGAGTGTTAAAGGAGCTCCTCACTTCAGTACAGTGTTAAAGGAGCTCCTCACTTCAGGACAATGTTAAAGGAGCTCCTCACTTCAGGACAATGTTAAAGGAGCCCCTCACTTCAGTACAGTGTTAAAGGAGCTCCTCACTTCAGTGAGTGTTAAAGGAGCTCCTCACTTCAGTGAGTGTTAAAGGAGCTCCTCACTTCAGTGAGTGTTAAAGGAGCTCCTCACTTCAGTGAATGTTAAAGGAGCTCCTCACTTCAGTACAATGTTAAAGGAGCCCCTCACTTCAGTACAATGTTAAAGGAGCCCCTCACTTCAGTGAGTGTTAAAGGAGCTCCTCACTTCAGTGCAATGTTAAAGGAGCTCCTCACTTCAGTGAGTGTTAAAGGAGCCCCTCACTTCAGTACAATGTTAAAGGAGCCCCTCACTTCAGTGAGTGTTAAAGGAGCTCCTCACTTCAGTGAGTGTTAAAGGAGCTCCTCACTTCAGTACAGTGTTAAAGGAGCACCTCACTTCAGTGCAGTGTTAAAGGAGCTCCTCACTTCAGTGCAGTGTTAAAGGAGCTCCTCACTTCAGTGCAGTGTTAAAGGAGCTCCTCACTTCAGTACAGTGTTAAAGGAGCTCCTCACTTCAGTACAGTGTTAAAGGAGCTCCTCACTTCAGTGCAGTGTTAAAGGAGCTCCTCACTTCAGTGCAGTGTTAAAGGAGCTCCTCACTTCAGTGCAGTGTTAAAGGAGCTCCTCACTTCAGTACAGTGTTAAAGGAGCTCCTCACTTCAGTGCAGTGTTAAAGGAGCTCCTCACTTCAGTACAATGTTAAAGGAGCTCCTCACTTCAGGACAGTGTTAAAGGAGCCCCTCACTTCAGTGAATGTTAAAGGAGCTCCTCACTTCAGTGAGTGTTAAAGGAGCTCCTCACTTCAGTGAGTGTTAAAGGAGCTCCTCACTTCAGTGAGTGTTAAAGGAGCTCCTCACTTCAGTACAATGTTAAAGGAGCTCCTCACTTCAGGACAGTGTTAAAGGAGCCCCTCACTTCAGTGAGTGTTAAAGGAGCTCCTCACTTCAGGACAATGTTAAAGGAGCTCCTCACTTCAGTGAGTGTTAAAGGAGCTCCTCACTTCAGGACAATGTTAAAGGAGCTCCTCACTTCAGTGAGTGTTAAAGGAGCTCCTCACTTCAGGACAATGTTAAAGGAGCTCCTCACTTCATTGAGTGTTAAAGGAGCTCCTCACTTCAGTGAGAGTTAAAGGAGCTCCTCACTTCAGTGAGTGTTAAAGGAGCTCCTCACTTCAGTGAGTGTTAAAGGAGCCCCTCACTTCAGTGAGAGTTAAAGGAGCTCCTCACTTCAGTGAGTGTTAAAGGAGCCCCTCACTTCAGTGAGTGTTAAAGGAGCTCCTCACTTCAGTGAGTGTTAAAGGAGCTCCTCACTTCAGTGAGTGTTAAAGGAGCCCCTCACTTCAGTGAGTGTTAAAGGAGCTCCTCACTTCAGTGAGTGTTAAAGGAGCCCCTCACTTCAGTGAGAGTTAAAGGAGCTCCTCACTTCAGTGCAATGTTAAAGGAGCTCCTCACTTCAGTGAGTGTTAAAGGAGCTCCTCACTTCAGTACAGTGTTAAAGGAGCTCCTCACTTCAGTGCAATGTTAAAGGAGCTCCTCACTTCAGTGAGTGTTAAAGGAGCTCCTCACTTCAGTACAGTGTTAAAGGAGCTCCTCACTTCAGTGAGAGTTAAAGGAGCTCCTCACTTCAGTGAGAGTTAAAGGAGCTCCTCACTTCAGTGAGAGTTAAAGGAGCTCCTCACTTCAGTGAGTGTTAAAGGAGCTCCTCACTTCAGGACAGTGTTAAAGGAGCTCCTCACTTCAGGACAATGTTAAAGGAGCTCCTCACTTCAGGACAATGTTAAAGGAGCTCCTCACTTCAGTACAGTGTTAAAGGAGCTCCTCAATTCAGTGAGTGTTAAAGGAGCTCCTCACTTCAGTGAGAGTTAAAGGAGCTCCTCACTTCAGTGAGTGTTAAAGGAGCTCCTCACTTCAGTGAGAGTTAAAGGAGCTCCTCACTTCAGTACAATGTTAAAGGAGCTCCTCACTTCAGTGAGTGTTAAAGGAGCTCCGCACTTCAGTGAGTGTTAAAGGAGCTCCTCACTTCAGTGAGTGTTAAAGGAGCTCCTCACTTCAGTGAGTGTTAAAGGAGCTCCTCACTTCAGTGAGAGTTAAAGGAGCTCCTCACTTCAGGACAGTGTTAAAGGAGCTCCTCACTTCAGGACAGTGTTAAAGGAGCTCCTCACTTCAGTGAGAGTTAAAGGAGCTCCTCACTTCAGTGAGTGTTAAAGGAGCCCCTCACTTCAGTGAGTGTTAAAGGAGCTCCTCACTTCAGTGAGTGTTAAAGGAGCTCCTCACTTCAGTGAGTGTTAAAGGAGCTCCTCACTTCAGTGAGTGTTAAAGGAGCTCCTCACTTCAGTGAGAGTTAAAGGAGCTCCTCACTTCAGTGAGAGTTAAAGGAGCTCCTCACTTCAGTACAGTGTTAAAGGAGCTCCTCACTTCAGTGAGTGTTAAAGGAGCTCCTCACTTCAGTGAGTGTTAAAGGAGCTCCTCACTTCAGTGAGAGTTAAAGGAGCTCCTCACTTCAGGACAGTGTTAAAGGAGCTCCTCACTTCAGTGAGTGTTAAAGGAGCTCCTCACTTCAGGACAGTGTTAAAGGAGCTCCTCACTTCAGTGAGTGTTAAAGGAGCTCCTCACTTCAGGACAGTGTTAAAGGAGCTCCTCACTTCAGTGAGTGTTAAAGGAGCTCCTCACTTCAGGATAATGTTAAAGGAGCCCCTCACTTCAGGACAATGTTAAAGGAGCCCCTCACTTCAGGACAGTGTTAAAGGAGCTCCTCACTTCAGTGAGTGTTAAAGGAGCCCCTCACTTCAGTACAGTGTTAAAGGAGCTCCTCACTTCAGTGAGTGTTAAAGGAGCTCCTCACTTCAGGATAATGTTAAAGGAACTCCTCACTTCAGGATAATGTTAAAGGAGCTCCTCACTTCAGGACAATGTTAAAGGAGCCCCTCACTTCAGTACAGTGTTAAAGGAGCTCCTCACTTCAGTGAGTGTTAAAGGAGCTCCTCACTTCAGTGAGTGTTAAAGGAGCTCCTCACTTCAGTGAGTGTTAAAGGAGCTCCTCACTTCAGTGAATGTTAAAGGAGCTCCTCACTTCAGTACAATGTTAAAGGAGCCCCTCACTTCAGTACAATGTTAAAGGAGCCCCTCACTTCAGTGAGTGTTAAAGGAGCTCCTCACTTCAGTGCAATGTTAAAGGAGCTCCTCACTTCAGTGAGTGTTAAAGGAGCCCCTCACTTCAGTACAATGTTAAAGGAGCCCCTCACTTCAGTGAGTGTTAAAGGAGCTCCTCACTTCAGTGAGTGTTAAAGGAGCTCCTCACTTCAGTACAGTGTTAAAGGAGCTCCTCACTTCAGTGCAGTGTTAAAGGAGCTCCTCACTTCAGTGCAGTGTTAAAGGAGCTCCTCACTTCAGTACAGTGTTAAAGGAGCTCCTCACTTCAGTGCAGTGTTAAAGGAGCTCCTCACTTCAGTACAGTGTTAAAGGAGCTCCTCACTTCAGGACAGTGTTAAAGGAGCCCCTCACTTCAGTGAATGTTAAAGGAGCTCCTCACTTCAGTGAGTGTTAAAGGAGCTCCTCACTTCAGTGAGTGTTAAAGGAGCTCCTCACTTCAGTACAATGTTAAAGGAGCTCCTCACTTCAGGACAGTGTTAAAGGAGCCCCTCACTTCAGTGAGTGTTAAAGGAGCTCCTCACTTCAGTGAGTGTTAAAGGAGCTCCTCACTTCAGGACAATGTTAAAGGAGCTCCTCACTTCAGTGAGTGTTAAAGGAGCTCCTCACTTCAGTGAGTGTTAAAGGAGCCCCTCACTTCAGTGAATGTTAAAGGAGCTCCTCACTTCAGGACAATGTTAAAGGAGCTCCTCACTTCAGTGAGTGTTAAAGGAGCTCCTCACTTCAGTGAATGTTAAAGGAGCTCCTCACTTCAGTGAGTGTTAAAGGAGCCCCTCACTTCAGTGAATGTTAAAGGAGCTCCTCACTTCAGTGAGTGTTAAAGGAGCCCCTCACTTCAGTGAGTGTTAAAGGAGCTCCTCACTTCAGTGAATGTTAAAGGAGCCCCTCACTTCAGTGAATGTTAAAGGAGCCCCTCACTTCAGTGAATGTTAAAGGAGCCCCTCACTTCAGTGAATGTTAAAGGAGCCCCTCACTTCAGTGAATGTTAAAGGAGCCCCTCACTTCAGTGAGTGTTAAAGGAGCCCTTCACTTCAGTGAGTGTTAAAGGAGCTCCTCACTTCAGTGCAATGTTAAAGGAGCTCCTCACTTCAGTGAGTGTTAAAGGAGCTCCTCACTTCAGTGAGTGTTAAAGGAGCTCCTCACTTCAGTGAGTGTTAAAGGAGCTCCTCACTTCAGGACAATGTTAAAGGAGCTCCTCACTTCAGTGAATGTTAAAGGAGCCCCTCACTTCAGTGAGTGTTAAAGGAGCTCCTCACTTCAGTACATTGTTAAAGGAGCTCCTCACTTCAGTGAGAGTTAAAGGAGCTCCTCCCTTCAGTGAGTGTTAAAGGAGCTCCTCACTTCAGTGAGTGTTAAAGGAGCTCCTCACTTCAGTGAGAGTTAAAGGAGCTCCTCCCTTCAGTGAGTGTTAAAGGAGCTCCTCACTTCAGGACAATGTTAAAGGAGCTCCTCACTTCAGTGAGTGTTAAAGGAGCTCCTCACTTCAGTGAGTTTTAAAGGAGCTCCTCACTTCAGTACAATGTTAAAGGAGCTCCTCACTTCAGTGAGTGTTAAAGGAGCTCCTCACTTCAGTGAGAGTTAAAGGAGCTCCTCACTTCAGTGAGTGTTAAAGGAGCTCCTCACTTCAGTGAGTGTTAAAGGAGCTCCTCACTTCAGTGAGAGTTAAAGGAGCTCCTCACTTCAGTACAATGTTAAAGGAGCTCCTCACTTCAGGACAGTGTTAAAGGAGCCCCTCACTTCAGTGAGTGTTAAAGGAGCTCCTCACTTCAGTACAGTGTTAAAGGAGCTCCTCACTTCAGTGAGAGTTAAAGGAGCTCCTCACTTCAGTGAGAGTTAAAGGAGCTCCTCACTTCAGTACAATGTTAAAGGAGCTCCTCACTTCAGTGAGAGTTAAAGGAGCTCCTCACTTCAGTGAGAGTTAAAGGAGCTCCTCACTTCAGTGAGTGTTAAAGGAGCTCCTCACTTCAGTACAATGTTAAAGGAGCTCCTCACTTCAGTGAATGTTAAAGGAGCTCCTCACTTCAGTGAGTGTTAAAGGAGCTCCTCACTTCAGTGAGTGTTAAAGGAGCTCCTCACTTCAGTACAATGTTAAAGGAGCTCCTCACTTCAGGACAAAGTTAAAGGAGCTCCTCACTTCAGTGAGTGTTAAAGGAGCTCCTCACTTCAGTGAGTGTTAAAGGAGCTCCTCACTTCAGTGAGTGTTAAAGGAGCTCCTCACTTCAGTGAGAGTTAAAGGAGCTCCTCACTTCAGTGAGTGTTAAAGGAGCTCCTCACTTCAGTGAGTGTTAAAGGAGCTCCTCACTTCAGTACAGTGTTAAAGGATCTCCTCACTTCAGTACAATGTTAAAGGAGCTCCTCACTTCAGTGAGTGTTAAAGGAGCTCCTCACTTCAGTGAGTGTTAAAGGAGCTCCTCACTTCAGGACAAAGTTAAAGGAGCTCCTCACTTCAGTGAGTGTTAAAGGAGCTCCGCACTTCAGTGAGTGTTAAAGGAGCTCCGCACTTCAGTGAGTGTTAAAGGAGCTCCTCACTTCAGTGAGTGTTAAAGGAGCCCCTCACTTCAGTGAGTGTTAAAGGAGCTCCTCACTTCAGTGAGTGTTAAAGGAGCTCCGCACTTCAGTGAGTGTTAAAGGAGCTCCTCACTTCAGTGAGTGTTAAAGGAGCTCCTCACTTCAGTACAATGTTAAAGGAGCCCCTCACTTCAGTGAGTGTTAAAGGAGCTCCTCACTTCAGTGAGAGTTAAAGGAGCTCCTCACTTCAGTGAGAGTTAAAGGAGCTCCTCACTTCAGTACAGTGTTAAAGGAGCTCCTCACTTCAGTGAGAGTTAAAGGAGCTCCTCACTTCAGTGAGTGTTAAAGGAGCACCTCACTTCAGTACAGTGTTAAAGGAGCTCCTCACTTCAGTGAGAGTTAAAGGAGCTCCTCACTTCAGTGAGAGTTAAAGGAGCTCCTCACTTCAGTACAGTGTTAAAGGAGCTCCTCACTTCAGTGAGAGTTAAAGGAGCTCCTCACTTCAGTGAGTGTTAAAGGAGCCCCTCACTTCAGTGAGTGTTAAAGGAGCTCCTCACTTCAGTGAGAGTTAAAGGAGCTCCTCACTTCAGTGAGAGTTAAAGGAGCCCCTCACTTCAGTGAGTGTTAAAGGAGCTCCTCACTTCAGTGAGTGTTAAAGGAGCTCCTCACTTCAGTACAATGTTAAAGGAGCTCCTCACTTCAGTGAGAGTTAAAGGAGCTCCTCACTTCAGTACAGAGTTAAAGGAGCTCCTCACTTCAGTGAGTGTTAAAGGAGCTCCTCACTTCAGTGAGTGTTAAAGGAGCTCCTCACTTCAGTGAGTGTTAAAGGAGCTCCTCACTTCAGTACAATGTTAAAGGAGCTCCTCACTTCAGTACAATGTTAAAGGAGCTCCTCACTTCAGTGAGTGTTAAAGGAGCTCCTCACTTCAGTGAGTGTTAAAGGAGCTCCTCACTTCAGTGAGTGTTAAAGGAGCTCCTCACTTCAGTGAGTGTTAAAGGAGCTCCTCACTTCAGTGAGTGTTAAAGGAGCTCCTCACTTCAGTACAGAGTTAAAGGAGCTCCTCACTTCAGTACAATGTTAAAGGAGCTCCTCACTTCAGTGAGTGTTAAAGGAGCTCCTCACTTCAGTACAATGTTAAAGGAGCTCCTCACTTCAGTGAGTGTTAAAGGAGCTCCTCACTTCAGTGAGTGTTAAAGGAGCTCCTCACTTCAGTACAATGTTAAAGGAGCTCCTCACTTCAGTGAGTGTTAAAGGAGCTCCTCACTTCAGTGAGTGTTAAAGGAGCTCCTCACTTCAGTGAGAGTTAAAGGAGCTCCTCACTTCAGTACAATGTTAAAGGAGCTCCTCACTTCAGTACAATGTTAAAGGAGCTCCGCACTTCAGTACATTGTTAAAGGAGCTCCGCACTTCAGTACATTGTTAAAGGAGCTCCGCACTTCAGTGAGTGTTAAAGGAGCTCCTCACTTCAGTACAGTGTTAAAGGAGCTCCGCACTTCAGGACAATGTTAAAGGAGCTCCTCACTTCAGGACAATGTTAAAGGAGCTCCTCACTTCAGTGAGTGTTAAAGGAGCTCCTCACTTCAGGACAATGTTAAAGGAGCTCCTCACTTCAGTGAGTGTTAAAGGAGCTCCTCACTTCAGTACAGTGTTAAAGGAGCTCCGCACTTCAGTACATTGTTAAAGGAGCTCCGCACTTCAGTGAGTGTTAAAGGAGCTCCTCACTTCAGTACATTGTTAAAGGAGCTCCTCACTTCAGTGAGTGTTAAAGGAGCTCCTCACTTCAGTACAATGTTAAAGGAGCCCCTCACTTCAGTGAGTGTTAAAGGAGCTCCGCACTTCAGTACAATGTTAAAGGAGCTCCTCACTTCAGTGAGAGTTAAAGGAGCCCCTCACTTCAGTTCAGTGTTAAAGGAGCTCCTCACTTCAGTACAATGTTAAAGGAGCTCCTCACTTCAGTGAGAGTTAAAGGAGCTCCTCACTTCAGTGAGTGTTAAAGGAGCTCCTCACTTCAGTGAGTGTTAAAGGAGCTCCTCACTTCAGTGAGAGTTAAAGGAGCTCCTCACTTCAGTACAGTGTTAAAGGAGCTCCTCACTTCAGTGAGTGTTAAAGGAGCTCCTCACTTCAGTGAGTGTTAAAGGAGCTCCTCACTTCAGTACAGTGTTAAAGGAGCTCCTCACTTCAGTACAATGTTAAAGGAGCTCCTCACTTCAGTGAGTGTTAAAGGAGCTCCTCACTTCAGGACAGTGTTAAAGGAGCTCCTCACTTCAGTGAGTGTTAAAGGAGCTCCTCACTTCAGTGAGTGTTAAAGGAGCTCCTCACTTCAGTGAGAGTTAAAGGAGCTCCTCACTTCAGTGAGTGTTAAAGGAGCTCCTCACTTCAGTACGATGTTAAAGGAGCTCCTCACTTCAGTGAGAGTTAAAGGAGCTCCTCACTTCAGGACAATGTTAAAGGAGCTCCTCACTTCAGTGAGTGTTAAAGGAGCTCCTCACTTCAGTACAGTGTTAAAGGAGCTCCTCACTTCAGTACAGTGTTAAAGGAGCCCCTCACTTCAGTGAGTGTTAAAGGAGCTCCTCACTTCAGTACAGTGTTAAAGGAGCTCCTCACTTCAGTGAGTGTTAAAGGAGCTCCTCACTTCAGTGAGTGTTAAAGGAGCTCCTCACTTCAGTACAATGTTAAAGGAGCTCCTCACTTCAGTACAATGTTAAAGGAGCTCCTCACTTCAGTGAGTGTTAAAGGAGCTCCTCACTTCAGTACAGTGTTAAAGGAGCTCCTCACTTCAGTGCAGTGTTAAAGGAGCTCCTCACTTCAGTGAGTGTTAAAGGAGCTCCTCACTTCAGTGAGTTGTTAAAGGAGCTCCTCACTTCAGTGAGTGTTAAAGGAGCTCCTCACTTCAGTACAGTGTTAAAGGAGCTCCTCACTTCAGTACAGTGTTAAAGGAGCTCCTCACTTCAGTGAGAGTTAAAGGAGCTCCTCACTTCAGTACAGTGTTAAAGGAGCTCCTCACTTCAGTGAGAGTTAAAGGAGCTCCTCACTTCAGTACAGTGTTAAAGGAGCTCCTCACTTCAGGACAGTGTTAAAGGAGCTCCTCACTTCAGTGAGTGTTAAAGGAGCTCCTCACTTCAGGACAATGTTAAAGGAGCTCCTCACTTCAGTGAGTGTTAAAGGAGCTCCTCACTTCAGTACAGTGTTAAAGGAGCTCCTCACTTCAGGACAATGTTAAAGGAGCTCCTCACTTCAGTGAGTGTTAAAGGAGCTCCTCACTTCAGTGAGTGTTAAAGGAGCTCCTCACTTCAGTGAGTGTTAAAGGAGCTCCTCACTTCAGTACAGTGTTAAAGGAGCTCCTCACTTCAGTGAGAGTTAAAGGAGCTCCTCACTTCAGGACAGTGTTAAAGGAGCTCCTCACTTCAGTGAGAGTTAAAGGAGCTCCTCACTTCAGTGAGTGTTAAAGGAGCTCCTCACTTCAGGACAATGTTAAAGGAGCTCCTCACTTCAGTACATTGTTAAAGGAGCTCCTCACTTCAGTGAGTGTTAAAGGAGCTCCTCACTTCAGTGAGTGTTAAAGGAGCTCCTCACTTCAGTGAGTGTTAAAGGAGCTCCTCACTTCAGTGAGTGTTAAAGGAGCTCCTCACTTCAGTGAGTGTTAAAGGAGCTCCTCACTTCAGGACAATGTTAAAGGAGCTCCTCACTTCAGTACAATGTTAAAGGAGCTCCTCACTTCAGGACAGTGTTAAAGGAGCTCCTCACTTCAGTGAGTGTTAAAGGAGCTCCTCACTTCAGTGAGTGTTAAAGGAGCTCCTCACTTCAGTGAGTGTTAAAGGAGCTCCTCACTTCAGGACAGTGTTAAAGGAGCTCCTCACTTCAGTGAGTGTTAAAGGAGCTCCTCACTTCAGTGAGTGTTAAAGGAGCTCCTCACTTCAGTGAGTGTTAAAGGAGCTCCTCACTTCAGTACAGTGTTAAAGGAGCTCCTCACTTCAGTGAGTGTTAAAGGAGCTCCTCACTTCAGGACAGTGTTAAAGGAGCTCCTCACTTCAGTGAGAGTTAAAGGAGCTCCTCACTTCAGTGAGAGTTAAAGGAGCTCCTCACTTCAGTGAGAGTTAAAGGAGCTCCTCACTTCAGTGAGAGTTAAAGGAGCTCCTCACTTCAGTGAGTGTTAAAGGAGCTCCTCACTTCAGTACAATGTTAAAGGAGCTCCTCACTTCAGGACAGTGTTAAAGGAGCTCCTCACTTCAGTGAGTGTTAAAGGAGCTCCTCACTTCAGGAGTGTTAAAGGAGCTCCTCACTTCATTGAGTGAGGCTCCTCACTTCAGTGAGTGTTAAAGGAGCTCCTCACTTCAGTGAGTGTTAAAGGAGCTCCTCACTTCAGTGAGTGTTAAAGGAGCTCCTCACTTCAGTGAGTGTTAAAGGAGCTCCTCACTTCAGTCGAGTGTTAAAGGAGCTCCTCACTTCAGTGAGATGTTAAAGGAGCTCCTCACTTCAGTGAATGTTAAAGGAGCTCCTCACTTCAGTGAGTGTTAAAGGAGCTCCTCACTTCAGTAGAGTGTTAAAGGAGCTCCTCACTTCAGTGAGAGTTAAAGGAGCTCCTCACTTCAGTGAGTGTTAAAGGAGCTCCTCACTTCAGTGAGAGTTAAAGGAGCTCCTCACTTCAGTGAGTGTTAAAGGAGCTCCTCACTTCAGTGAGAGTTAAAGGAGCTCCTCACTTCAGTACAATGTTAAAGGAGCTCCTCACTTCAGGACAGTGTTAAAGGAGCTCCTCACTTCAGTGAGTGTTAAAGGAGCTCCTCACTTCAGTGAGTGTTAAAGGAGCTCCTCACTTCAGTGAGTGTTAAAGGAGCTCCTCACTTCAGTGAGTGTTAAAGGAGCTCCTCACTTCAGTGAGTGTTAAAGGAGCTCCTCACTTCAGTACAATGTTAAAGGAGCCCCTCACTTCAGTGCAATGTTAAAGGAGCTCCTCACTTCAGTGAGAGTTAAAGGAGCTCCTCACTTCAGTACAGTGTTAAAGGAGCTCCTCACTTCAGTGCAGTGTTAAAGGAGCTCCTCACTTCAGTACAGTGTTAAAGGAGCTCCTCACTTCAGTACAGTGTTAAAGGAGCTCCTCACTTCAGTGCAGTGTTAAAGGAGCTCCTCACTTCAGTACAGTGTTAAAGGAGCTCCTCACTTCAGTGAGTGTTAAAGGAGCTCCTCACTTCAGTGAGAGTTAAAGGAGCTCCTCACTTCAGTGAGTGTTAAAGGAGCTCCTCACTTCAGGACAGTGTTAAAGGAGCTCCTCACTTCAGTGAGAGTTAAAGGAGCTCCTCACTTCAGGACAGTGTTAAAGGAGCTCCTCACTTCAGTGTCTGTTAAAGGAGCTCCTCACTTCAGTGCAGTGTTAAAGGAGCTCCTCACTTCAGTGAGCTGTTAAAGGAGCTCCTCACTTCAGTGCAGTGTTAAAGGAGCTCCTCACTTCAGTGAGTGTTAAAGGAGCTCCTCACTTCAGTACAGTGTTAAAGGAGCTCCTCACTTCAGTGAGTGTTAAAGGAGCTCCTCACTTCAGTACAGTGTTAAAGGAGCTCCTCACTTCAGTGAGTGTTAAAGGAGCTCCTCACTTCAGTACAGTGTTAAAGGAGCTCCTCACTTCAGTGAGAGTTAAAGGAGCTCCTCACTTCAGTGAGTGTTAAAGGAGCTCCTCACTTCAGGACAGTGTTAAAGGAGCTCCTCACTTCAGGACAGTGTTAAAGGAGCTCCTCACTTCAGTACAGTTTTAAAGGAGCTCCTCACTTCAGGACAATGTTAAAGGAGCTCCTCACTTCAGTGAGTGTTAAAGGAGCTCCTCACTTCAGTACAGTGTTAAAGGAGCTCCTCACTTCAGGACAATGTTAAAGGAGCCCCTCACTTCAGTGAGTGTTAAAGGAGCTCCTCACTTCAGTGAGTGTTAAAGGAGCTCCTCACTTCAGTGAGTGTTAAAGGAGCTCCTCACTTCAGTGAGAGTTAAAGGAGCTCCTCACTTCAGGACAGTGTTAAAGGAGCTCCTCACTTCAGTGAGAGTTAAAGGAGCTCCTCACTTCAGTGAGTGTTAAAGGAGCTCCTCACTTCAGTGAGTGTTAAAGGAGCTCCTCACTTCAGGACAATGTTAAAGGAGCTCCTCACTTCAGTGAGTGTTAAAGGAGCTCCTCACTTCAGTGAGTGTTAAAGGAGCTCCTCACTTCAGTGAGTGTTAAAGGAGCTCCTCACTTCAGTGAGTGTTAAAGGAGCTCCTCACTTCAGTGAGTGTTAAAGGAGCTCCTCACTTCAGTACAGTGTTAAAGGAGCTCCTCACTTCAGTGAGTGTTAAAGGAGCTCCTCACTTCAGTACAGTGTTAAAGGAGCTCCTCACTTCAGTGAGTGTTAAAGGAGCTCCTCACTTCAGTGAGTGTTAAAGGAGCTCCTCACTTCAGTGAGTGTTAAAGGAGCTCCTCACTTCAGTGAGTGTTAAAGGAGCTCCTCACTTCAGTACAGTGTTAAAGGAGCTCCTCACTTCAGTACAGTGTTAAAGGAGCTCCTCACTTCAGTGAGTGTTAAAGGAGCTCCTCACTTCAGTGAGTGTTAAAGGAGCTCCTCACTTCAGGACAATGTTAAAGGAGCTCCTCACTTCAGTGAGTGTTAAAGGAGCTCCTCACTTCAGTACAGTGTTAAAGGAGCTCCTCACTTCAGTGAGTGTTAAAGGAGCTCCTCACTTCAGTGAGTGTTAAAGGAGCTCCTCACTTCAGTGAGTGTTAAAGGAGCTCCTCACTTCAGTACAGTGTTAAAGGAGCTCCTCACTTCAGTGAGTGTTAAAGGAGCTCCTCACTTCAGGACAGTGTTAAAGGAGCTCCTCACTTCAGTGAGAGTTAAAGGAGCTCCTCACTTCAGTGAGTGTTAAAGGAGCTCCTCACTTCAGTGAGAGTTAAAGGAGCTCCTCACTTCAGTGAGAGTTAAAGGAGCTCCTCACTTCAGTGAGTGTTAAAGGAGCTCCTCACTTCAGTACAGTGTTAAAGGAGCTCCTCACTTCAGTGAGTGTTAAAGGAGCTCCTCACTTCAGTACAATGTTAAAGGAGCTCCTCACTTCAGGACAGTGTTAAAGGAGCTCCTCACTTCAGTGAGAGTTAAAGGAGCTCCTCACTTCAGTGAGAGTTAAAGGAGCTCCTCACTTCAGTGAGAGTTAAAGGAGCTCCTCACTTCAGTGAGTGTTAAAGGAGCTCCTCACTTCAGTGAGTGTTAAAGGAGCTCCTCACTTCAGTGAGAGTTAAAGGGGCTCCTCACTTCAGTGAGTGTTAAAGGAGCTCCTCACTTCAGTGAGTGTTAAAGGAGCTCCTCACTTCAGTGAGTGTTAAAGGAGCTCCTCACTTCAGTGAGTGTTAAAGGAGCTCCTCACTTCAGTACAATGTTAAAGGAGCTCCTCACTTCAGTACAGTGTTAAAGGAGCTCCTCACTTCAGTACAGTGTTAAAGGAGCCCCTCACTTCAGTGCAATGTTAAAGGAGCTCCTCACTTCAGTGAGTGTTAAAGGAGCTCCTCACTTCAGTGTCTGTTAAAGGAGCTCCTCACTTCAGTGCAATGTTAAAGGAGCTCCTCACTTCAGTGTCTGTTAAAGGAGCTCCTCACTTCAGTACAATGTTAAAGGAGCTCCTCACTTCAGTGAGTGTTAAAGGAGCTCCTCACTTCAGTGAGAGTTAAAGGAGCTCCTCACTTCAGTGAGTGTTAAAGGAGCTCCTCACTTCAGTGAGTGTTAAAGGAGCTCCTCACTTCAGGACAGTGTTAAAGGAGCTCCTCACTTCAGTGAGAGTTAAAGGAGCTCCTCACTTCAGGACAGTGTTAAAGGAGCTCCTCACTTCAGTGAGAGTTAAAGGAGCTCCTCACTTCAGTGAGTGTTAAAGGAGCTCCTCACTTCAGTGAGTGTTAAAGGAGCTCCTCACTTCAGGACAGTGTTAAAGGAGCTCCTCACTTCAGTGAGAGTTAAAGGAGCTCCTCACTTCAGTACAGTGTTAAAGGAGCTCCTCACTTCAGTGAGAGTTAAAGGAGCTCCTCACTTCAGTGAGAGTTAAAGGAGCTCCTCACTTCAGTGAGTGTTAAAGGAGCTCCTCACTTCAGTACAGTGTTAAAGGAGCTCCTCACTTCAGTGAGAGTTAAAGGAGCTCCTCACTTCAGTGAGTGTTAAAGGAGCTCCTCACTTCAGGACAGTGTTAAAGGAGCTCCTCACTTCAGTGAGTGTTAAAGGAGCCCCTCACTTCAGTGAGTGTTAAAGGAGCTCCTCACTTCAGGACAGTGTTAAAGGAGCTCCTCACTTCAGTGAGTGTTAAAGGAGCTCCTCACTTCAGTGAGAGTTAAAGGAGCTCCTCACTTCAGGACAGTGTTAAAGGAGCTCCTCACTTCAGTGAGAGTTAAAGGAGCTCCTCACTTCAGTACAGTGTTAAAGGAGCTCCTCACTTCAGTGAGAGTTAAAGGAGCTCCTCACTTCAGTGAGTGTTAAAGGAGCTCCTCACTTCAGTGAGTGTTAAAGGAGCTCCTCACTTCAGTGAGTGTTAAAGGAGCTCCTCACTTCAGTACAGTGTTAAAGGAGCTCCTCACTTCAGTACAGTGTTAAAGGAGCTCCTCACTTCAGTGAGAGTTAAAGGAGCTCCTCACTTCATTGAGTGTTAAAGGAGCCCCTCACTTCAGTGAGTGTTAAAGGAGCTCCTCACTTCAGTGAGTGTTAAAGGAGCTCCTCACTTCAGTGAGTGTTAAAGGAGCCCCTCACTTCAGTGAGTGTTAAAGGAGCTCCTCACTGCAGTGAGTGTTAAAGGAGCTCCTCACTTCAGGACAATGTTAAAGGAGCTCCTCACTTCAGTGAGAGTTAAAGGAGCCCCTCACTTCAGTGAGAGTTAAAGGAGCTCCTCACTTCAGGACAATGTTAAAGGAGCTCCTCACTTCATTGAGTGTTAAAGGAGCTCCTCACTTCAGTGAGTGTTAAAGGAGCTCCTCACTTCAGTACAGTGTTAAAGGAGCTCCTCACTTCAGTGAGAGTTAAAGGAGCTCCTCACTTCAGTGAGTGTTAAAGGAGCTCCTCACTTCAGAGAGTGTTAAAGGAGCTCCTCATTTCAGTGAGTGTTAAAGGAGCTCCTCACTTCAGTGAGAGTTAAAGGAGCTCCTCACTTCAGGACAATGTTAAAGGAGCTCCTCACTTCAGTGAGTGTTAAAGGAGCTCCTCACTTCAGTGAGAGTTAAAGGAGCTCCTCACTTCAGTGAGTGTTAAAGGAGCTCCTCACTTCAGTGAGAGTTAAAGGAGCTCCTCACTTCAGTGAGAGTTAAAGGAGCTCCTCACTTCAGTGAGTGTTAAAGGAGCTCCTCACTTCAGTACAGTGTTAAAGGAGCTCCTCACTTCAGTACAATGTTAAAGGAGCTCCTCACTTCAGTGAGAGTTAAAGGAGCTCCTCACTTCAGTGAGTGTTAAAGGAGCTCCTCACTTCAGTACAATGTTAAAGGAGCTCCTCACTTCAGTGAGTGTTAAAGGAGCTCCTCACTTCAGTACAGTGTTAAAGGAGCTCCTCACTTCAGTACAATGTTAAAGGAGCTCCTCACTTCAGTGAGTGTTAAAGGAGCTCCTCACTTCAGGACAATGTTAAAGGAGCTCCTCACTTCAGTACAATGTTAAAGGAGCTCCTCACTTCAGGACAATGTTAAAGGAGCTCCTCACTTCAGTGAGTGTTAAAGGAGCTCCTCACTTCAGTACAATGTTAAAGGAGTTCCTCACTTCAGTGACTGTTAAAGGAGCTCCTCACTTCAGTGAGTGTTAAAGGAGCTCCTCACTTCAGGACAGTGTTAAAGGAGCTCCTCACTTCATTGAGTGTTAAAGGGGCTCCTCACTTCAGTACAATGTTAAAATAGCTCCTCACTTCAGTGCAGTGCACTATTTACGCAAATACATGAACTAATTTCTCTTATCTGGAAGGCAGAGAGCATGCCAGGAGATCTCAGAGATGCCGTAATCGTGACCATCTTCAACAAAGGTGACAAGTCCAATACAGGTAATTATAGAGAGGTCTCGCTGCTGTCTGTCACACGGAAAGTCGTCGCAAGAATCCTCCTCAGTCGCCTTCTCCCAGTGGCTGAAGAGCTCCTCCGAAATTTGCAACGTGGATTCCGCCCACTAAGGGGCACAATGGACCTGAACTTCACCGATCGTCAACTACAAGAGAAATGCAGGGAACAGCACTAACCGCTGTACATGGACTTCTTTGACCTCACAAAGCCTTCGACACCGTCAACCGTGAGGGATTATGGAGTGTCCTCCTCAAATTCGGCTGCCCTCAAATGTTTATCACCATGACATGCAAGCCGTGATCCTGACCAACGGATCCACCATAGACCCAATTCACGTACGGACAGTGGTCAAGCAAGGCTGTGTCATCGCACCAACGCTCTTCTCGATCTTTCTGGCTGCAATGCTCCATCTCAGCCTGAGTAAGCTCCCCGCTGGAGTGGAGCTAATCTACAGAACAAATGGGAAACTGTTCAACCTCCGTCGCCTCCAGTCCAGATCCAAGGTCGTCCCATCCTCTGTCACCGAATTACAGTATGCAGACGATGCTTGCGTCTGCGCACACTCAGAGGTCGTACTCCAAACCATCGTCAACACCTTCACCGAAGCGTACGAGAGCATGGGCCTTACACTAAACATCCGTAAGACAAAGGTCCTCTACCAACCTGCCCCCACCACACAGTACTGCCCCCCGATTATCAAAATCCACAATGAGGCCTTGGACAATGTGGACCACTTTCCATACCTCGGGAGCCTACTGTCAACAAGGGCAGACATCGATGACGAAGTCCAACACTGCCTTCAGTGTGCCAGTGCAGCCTTCAGTCGCCTGAGGAAGAGAGTGTTTGAAGACCAGGACCTCAAACCCGGCACCAAGCTCATGGTCTACAGAGCAGTAGTGATACCCGCCCTACTGTATGCTTCAGAGACATGGACCATGTACAGCAGGCACCTCAAAGTACTGGAGAGGTAACACTAATGCTGCCTCCACAAGATCCTGCAAATCCATTGGCAGGATAGGCCCACCAACGTCAGTGTTCTCGCTCAGGCTAACATCCCCAGCATCAAAGCTCTGACCACGCTTGATCAGCTCCGATGGACGGGCCACATTTTCCGCATGCCCGATACAAGACTCCCAAAACAAGTGCTCTACTCGGAGCTCCGACACAGCAAGGGAGCCCCAGGTGGGCAGAGGAAATTCTTCAAGGACACCCTCAAAGCCTCCTTGAAAAAGTGCAACATCCCCACTGACACCTGGGAATCCCCGGCCCAAGACCGCTCAAAGTGGAGGAGAAGCATCCGGGAATGCGCCGAACACCTCGAGTCTCTTCGCCGGGAGCAAGCGGAAGCCAAGCGCAAACAACGGAAGGAGCACACATCAACCTAAGCACCCCACCCACCCACCCCTTCAACCACCGTCTGCCCCACTTGTGACAGAGACTGTAGGTCCCGCATTGGACTCATCAGTCACCTGAGAACTCATTTTTAGTGTGGAAGCAGGTCATCCTCGGTTCCGAGGAACTGCCTAAGAATGAGAAGAAATTAAAGCAGTACCTCACTTCAGTGCAGTGTTAAAGGAGCTCCTCACTTCTGTAAAATGTGAAAGAAATGATTTTAATTCATAAGTTATACTGCCAAATATTACGCATAGAAAATCCTTAATAGGCTTTATTGAGTATATATTTTGAAATAAAACACATACAAATGTGTTTTACAATGAATAGGTAAAATGTCCTGACACAAAGAGAAAGCATTCCAGGGACAATATGGAACCTACAGAAGTGATTAAAATATTACACACTTTTATTTGCAACCAATTGTGCCTTAAGTTAATCATGATTGTATTATATAGCTTCCAAGGTGATTTCCACACGTTAAACTATTGCTAATAATTTCTACACTGGGTATCATGTCATCAATTAAAGTTAGCCTCAATCTGCAAGATTTTAAAATGTACCTGCTGAGGGATGACAAGTGCCAAACAGCTGCATTAAATCAGAAACTGCTGTGGGGTCACAAGGTTAAAGTCTGCCTGTTTTAATCATGAGAAGTGGTGCAGAATCTGTTCATTTCATTACAAGATTATGGCTAATTAGCATATAAAGTCTGCCCTGATGTCAGACGTCTTAAAGTGATGCAATTTACGTAATGAAATTTAACATTTCTAGAATATTTTAGTGAGATTACAAATTACCCGAGAAATGTCAATAACTATAAAGTGATGTCAATGTCATAGAATCAAAAACAAAACTTATTAAAGGAAGGGCAATATTTGAACAGGGGATACTGATAAAGCAAGCAACAAAATGAAAGTTTCTGTCCACCTGTGCCTGCCTGCTCCCTTTTATTGCGTGCGAGCTTGTCCTGCAAGAAAGTAGGGAGTGTGTTGGTGTTAGCCAATGTTTTGAGGACGTGCGTGTCAGGGTAGAATAGTGTCACTGGTGTGTGAAAGGTGACAGAGGTGTGAGGAGGTGAGGGAAGTAACAATGAGGACAGTAGCCGGTGCAGAATGCTGCAGTAGCAGCCAAAGGAGGTGGCAAGAAATGTACTACAGCGATTGGAGGAGAGTGGTAGGAATCACGCGAGGGATGGATTGTGAGTGCTGGGGCTACAGGTTGTGCACGGCTAAGCAGAGAGTAATGAGAGATATGAGTTAGGAGCCCCACCGTAGCTAGCCTTGTGAGTTCATTCAACTTTTTTCTGCATTGTAGTCATATCCTGGGTGTGGTGCTTTTGACACTCACCCGCTCTGCAACCTCTGCCCACCCGGGCTAGGCAGCTTGCCTGGATATTTTTCTCCCACTGGGGGATTAGAAGATGCACCTCCCCTTTAAGAGGTGCATGATTCTTTTAAATGGTGTCAGCATGATATTGACGCCCTCATTAGACAAGCTGCCAATAAACAGCGCGAGTAACGCTGGCAACCTGGCTGTTCCATTTAAATTAGCCAGGGGGAGCAATTTGGGGCCTTAATTGTTTCCACATGATTGGACATTTGCTCCAAGCACAGCACCAATTCTGCGCCTGAAAACGGGCTTGAACCAAATTCCACCCAACACTTACTTAATTAGCAGAGCTGCACTCACTAGGACACCCTGCTATTCCGTTTCTAAGATTAGAAAATTAAATGTGGTCCAGGGCAGTTTTTAAACTTTAATTTTAATCCATCGTGTAGAAGTGCTTGATGTTAATACTGAATGTAAAAAGTGAGAAGTGAGACCGAGTGGTGTAGTGGGTTAACATACTACCAATTTTCAGCTATGGATCCTGGTTTTGTATCCAGCCCAGACTCTCTGCTGCCTGTAAGAAAAATGCAGAAAATGAGTCTGGCAATCTTACTGTAGTTCTTGGTGGGTGTGGAGGCACAACAGGAAACTAGACCTAAATTAACAATAAAATAGCGGTCTCATTCAGAGACGCCACAAAGATTATTGGACTAGGAAATATCACACTGATAAAGTAGGACATGTTCTTTTGAAGTTGGGGCAGAATAGACGTAGCTTTGCTCTGCATCTGACCTAACCTGAGAGTGCTTGATGCTGATGCTGGGTGCATGAAATGGGAAAGTGTTCTAGTTCCCAGTGATAATATCCTTCATCTTTCTGAGCACAAAAACCTGACAAAAAGATGAGAATCTGTTCCATTCTCCAGCATGGACATCCCTTACTTTGATGAGCAGAAAATTCATGAAAAATTTTAAATGTGAAAGAAAAAAATTGAACTCTCCTCCACAGAAGCTGGAGAAGTGATTCCAACTCCTTTGAGGACTCACTAAAGATCAATATCATCAGCAACAGGATGTGGTGGTGGAGAGCGGGCAGCACATTGACGAGTTAGAAAATTCTAACATGGCCTTTTAACATGGTGTATGGTCACTGGAGAATACAGGCTGGAAATGGATTGAATGCATCAATGACAGCAAAATGAGCAAAAGAAAGAGAATCAGAATTTTCTGGATTCAAATGGAGTTGAGTGCCTTTGCAAGATTACTTTTTTTCTGCAACAATTCTTGGGAAACTTTTCCACTTCAGCCACCCCGCATCATTATATTTGAGGGAGTGCACAGATTTTTATATCTGATTTAACCTCTGCCTTGCCATAGCCCACGTTTCGCTAGCTGTATGTTATGTATATTATATACTGGCAGACCTCCTGTGATAAGGATAGGAGCATTGTGCTATTTTAAAAATTTGTTCTTCAGATGTGGGCAATGCTGGCAAGATTACATTTATTGTCCATCCCTAGTTGCCCTGAGGAGGCGGTGGGTTACCTCCTTGAGTGATTGTTTCTACAACTGAATGGCTTGCTAGACCACTTCAGAGGGCATTAAGAGTCAACCACATAGTGTGGGACAGGAACCGTGTGTGGGCCAAACCAGGTAGAGATGGTGGCTACCCTTCCCTAAAGGATATTAGTAAACGAGCAAATGGACTGGTAGATAAAGGAGCAGGAACTTGCCGTAATCAGATCCTTCTCCAATTTCCATCCCAACCTGCCCCAAATATGACATTCTTATGTCAAGAAATACAATGCAATGTGTGGGTAAAAATTTTATTTATATAAGTAAAATCCCCACTGTTTATAATGGCTGCATTGGTGTTAACATGATGTGCCCGCTAGACATGGTGGATGGTAAAACCAAAAAGGAAAGTAACCAATATATTTTTTTAAATAGGCAATCTCCATTTAGGAACTGCCTCTCCTATTTGTTGGCTGCATATAGGGACACCACTACTCCCAGCCAGAATTGAGATGATTGGATAATTACCCCATCAATCAAGTCTGGAGTCCGCTGTAAATCACTGAGATTGATTTTACACACATCATTTGTATGTAACTATCCTCCACTCACTGCATTTTGCTGATGAAATAACCTTGCTTTTGTATCGGGAGACTTTGCTGTAGTTTTGGTCATGAGTTCTGTTTGCTGTAGTTCAAAGAGACTCTTTATTAATAGACTCTGTTTGCTGAGTAAATAGACTGTTTGCTGTAAAATAGAGTGCTTGCTGTAAATCCCACTCTGCCTCCAACTCATTGGCTGACACAGTGCAACTCATTGGCTGACATATTGGTGTCAATAGACACAGTGCTACTTGTTAGCAGTTGCATCCAGAATCTCATCACTAAGGTAACAACTTTAAGGAGGTGCGGACAATTGATTCAAACTGCTTGAAGATCCAATTTTAGCTGGGTAAATACAGGACAAGTATTTATTGAATTGCCTGAAATAGTTGGCCCGTTTAATACGCTATAAGCCCCACCTTTATAACTGACTCCTATGTTAATGGCAAATGGTTAGCGCCATTTGCCCAATATAGGCGGCTGCCCATGTTAAGGGTGGACGGTTTAAGTGGTGGGAACTGTAGAGGATTCCCCGAGGACGCTGCTCATGGTGAATTGGAGGATATTCTGTTTGATCTGTAATGTACAATATATTATCAGGGCCACTGGTCCGTGGTGATTGAATAAAGTGAAATTGCATTTTTATTACAAAACAATGTGGTAGTATTAGGATTTTGGTGTTCAAGTTATGTGATTATGTCCGTATTTTCATGGAACTCGTAAATAAGTAGCTTTGATTATTATTGGGCCAGATTTTCCCACAACGGCGAGATTGGAGATGTACGCCGCAAAGCGTCCCGTTTAGTGCCCCGATCTCGCCGTTGCTAACTTGCTCCAAATATTGCTGGTTTTCTAATTAGAATACGCTGAAGTGAGCATCACGGGGAATCAGGCACTCAGCCAAGACCTGATGTCATGGCACATTCACCATCCAGAGCAGCGGCAAGTGTAATTCCATAAACTTTAACCTACGATTATTTTAAACTGTCTTGTCCCTTACTGAGTTTCGAGATTATTGTCAGTTTCATTGCTGTGTGTAATTTATGAATTCAGGCTACTCCAAGTCACTACATTATAAATTACATTAGTAATTCAGAAATTAAATTATTATTAACTTTTATTTTTGTGGATTATGAGGGCATAAAATGAGCTAAGCAAGCTAACCTTGAATTTTTCATTTATTGAGAAGTTCTGGCTTTGATTGAGACTGAAGATCGTATGGACAGTAAAAGATTTACATAATGACATGCTGACTTACCTCAAAGTAAATGGGTTTGAAATGTTTTTGAGGTCTATGTACATCAATTTATTCATGATTGATTGAAACAATTATGATTAATAAGCAAATAAGAGTTATTCGAAAATATATGTTTGTTGTGTTAGAGGCTTTAGTGAGGTTGAGCACTGTGGGGAAACAGAGAAGGGTTCATTTAAATTCTGAAAACGATCTCATAAATTGAATAGGATCTGGACATATGGCATGGCAATATTAAAATTGAAAATCCCAGATGCAGGAAGTGGATACTCAAAGATCCTAGTTGTTTAATCTTGCAACAGTAATACATTTTAACAACTAGACCTCATCTTGGTGCAATAAAATTACACTGCTGCCAGGCCACTTAGACCAGTATTTTTAAGTCTGAGTGGCAGCAGCATGAAAACTGATTTAAATGCAGGAACATCACAATCGGCATTTATTTTAATGGGGTAGAGCTATGATAAATAGTTTCTAAGGGGAAGAACTGCATTATAGCCCCACTTGGGGCACTAAATTTTAAAATGTTGATAAAATTAGCGCCAGGCGCTAATGTTTCTAAACTTTTAAAAAATTCGATTTTGCGCTCCAGGAAGGAAGTGGAGTGCTAAATCAAGCGCTCCACTTCATTCTTGGAGCGCACTCAGCAGCAGACGGGGCGGAGACTTCAGCAGCGCTGTACACTGGGCCGTGCAGCGCTGCCGTGTTCAAAGGCTCCTTCCCTCCCTTAAAGGGAAGGGCCATCGCTGCAGGCTCTGCAATATAAAAAGTACCTACCTGGACCACCAAGGCAGCCGCGATCCCACGCGATCAGCCCGGCACTCAAGCAGAGTGCCGGGCTGATTGATCGTGGGCAGGAACCCGCGAAAAAACGGGAAGAAGAAAGGTAAGTTTTTTTTTAACTTACCTCGGCCACCTCGCCTTTAATCATCACCCCCAAAGTGGCCGGCCGCCCGATGCATGCTTCCTGCAGCTGTCGGTGTTTTCGACCGGCGCTGCTGCAGGGGGGCAGAAGTCATTTTCAAGTCCGGGCCGCTACTGGGGCGATGAGCATGGTGATGATGTCACAATCTCCGGGCGAAGGAGATCGGGGCGCAACGCCATAGTGCTGCCGCAAAACGCCTGCCGAATATGGCGGGAGTCGATGTCAGCGCTGCGCCCGGTCGCAAGGCCATTTGTGCCGCGTTAGCGCCCCCAGGGGCACTAACAGGAGGTGCAAAGGCATCCAATTTCACCCCTTAACTGTTTTCGATGAGGGTAATGGTGGAGCTGCTCAAAAATCCCAGGAAAATATGGCGTAAGTCACTTACTCCATAATTTCCTCTTTAGAATCATACAGCACTTAAAGAGGCCATTTGGTCCATCTTTCTTTTGTGCCATTCAAGGGACCCCATGACATACATGTGCCAGTACAATGACATAAGTTCCCAGGAAAATCTGTGCTAATATGTTTGTTTACCTATGTAGTCAATGTTAGATCCTGTATTTTTTGAAGTGCAGGCTACACAGGATGGTAGGAAGATATTTCAGGTTGTAGATAGGTAGGAGGTGTGTACTGGTGCTGGGGGTGGGGGGGTGGGGGGTGGGGGGTGGAGTTATTTTGGTTTGGTAGTATTGGGAGGTTGATCCAGGGATCTGGGAGCTGTGCAAGGGGATTTGGTGGGGTTTGGGAATTGTGAAGGGGTGTTGGAACCTGAGAAAAGGGAGGGGTCCTTGCATCTGGGAAGAGTGGGAAAGGGATTTCAGGGTCTGGGAGAGTTGTATTTAGAGTGTGGGGTTGATGGGAGATGCTGGAGTGTGGCAGTGCATAATGTGCCATCTAAGTTAAGCATCAGGAGACTATCCTTTTTCTACACAGTGCAGAAACAGTGCAGTGCATTTATTTCCTCTATTATGTAACGTGAGTGTTGGCAGCTTGAGTTGCCACAGCACTGGCCTTCGTGCTTGGGCTTTGTTTCAGATGTGTGGCACCCAATTTACTACTCCTTCTAAACGATTCTCTTCTGGGAGGAGTGTGTGTGCTGGCTGGCTGCAGGCTTTCACTAAAAGCCTACTGGGATTCTGTTGACCCTAGTACTATGCATTGCAAGGGCCCTGCATGTGAGCCAGCCAGGAGAGTGATGGAAGACGGGTGTTGTCTGTGTCAGCCATCTCTTCCCATGCCTGGTTCACCAGGTGCTTCTAGAAGAAGACGGGGACATCGGTTACATAAATGATGTGCCTCTTCCCCCTGATTCCTTGCACTGCCTGCCCTGTAAATTGCTTTCCTCACTCTTATGCCCAATTCTGTAACATTTTTATCAAATAAACAGCTGGAAGTGTCTTTCTAAAGCTCTTTTAAGCTACTTAATGGCAGTTGGCAATCAATTAAGAGCAGTAGTGCTTTTCCCTTTTCATTGGCTGGCCTGCGATGTGGAAGATATGATGCATTGTTTAGTCCACAAACTGAAAACAGCAAAAATTGGGAGTAAAACAAAAGTTTTTACCACTCCCAAAAACTTTTAGTAACCTACAATTAACCCCTGAATTGTGAACCAACAGCAAATTCTAGGCTGTAGTTCTTCACTAGAGCAGTAGCCCTCGGCACATAGCAATTGAAAAGAGCATAAATTGTCTCCAAAAAAACCATTGCGCCTTACAGTGTTTACATAAAAGGGAGCCAAATCAATTCTCAGTTTGTTGAATGGAGTGTGGGGAAGAAAGAACGCTTTATATATTTTTTCTAGTTGTGCAGTGAGTTATGGGGATATAGAGCTAATATTCTATTTAAACATATCCCTGTTACTATCCCCTAGTCCCTTCACCCCACCATTGGCGGCTGTGCCTTCAACTATCTAGGCCCTTAGCTCTGGGATTCCCTTCCTAAACCTCTTTGCCTCTCCACCTCTCTCTTCCTTTAAAACCTACCTCTTCGGCCAAACTTTTAGACACCCCTCCTGATATCTGCTTCTCCGGCTCGTGTCAATTTCTGTTAGATTTAAGCTTTTAGGAAATGCGTTAAGGTGTTTTTCTATGTTAAAGGTTCAAGTTGTTGTTGTGTCTCTGTACATACAGTTTGCTACATTTTTAATTGGTTACTTGAAAATGTGCCAGAAGGAGTGAAGAAAAGGTTAGTCAACATTCTGTTTATTCCTAACTAGAAAATGCATAGCATTAAACTGCTTGTAGAAAGAGCAGCATCAATATCTCTACAGCTGACGCTCCTGTGGGAGATTCTAGCCATGGCATGCATAACATATAGGCAGACTGCCCTTGATTTATAAGACAGAAAACGAGACCCTCTGGTGTCATTTTTCAATAGCTTGGCTCTGCTGAAGTCCATGTAGAATAGCAAACCCATCCCTGAAGGGTAATATTGACAGCCCTGAAAATTGACAGTAATCCAGCTGGTAACCTCATTTGCCCTCTAAACACCCACTTGCCCAGAGAACCAGAGGTGACCATTTGATTCTTCCAAGTAATGACACTGCTTCCCAGCAGGGGAAATATCAGAAAAACATCCAATATGCAGGGCTGCTGTAATCAGAAAATATCTCAGGAAAAATAAGTTTTTACATTAATCTTGCAAAATACTAAGCAATGATAAGCTACATACCAAATGTTCCCAAAAGAATGGGCAATGTTAAAGCCAATGATATAGTGTGTGTCAGCATGGTCACATGAACATTTATTCTTACATAAAATGTATTCAATTATTTTGATTGTTGACTGTTACATCATTAAACAGTTACCATTTACTGAAAGTATTCATCCATCAGGTTTATGTGTAGATATATAGGATATGATTATATTTGTGTTTGGTTGTTTTTATCTATTTTGTCATACGTTTGCAAAGATAATTTGAATGAGAATAGAAAGCAATTTTTCAGGAATCTATTGCCATTGCCATAAATCACTTATATTGGAGCAGGTATTGTACCTTACGAACAAAAGAAAAACAGCATTCATCTCTAGAATGGAAATGTTACTCGCTATTTCATTTTTCATAAACTAATAGCAATTAGTTAGAGACACTGGGTTAAGGGTCACAATGACCTCACTAACCTTTACTTAACTAAATGGAATGTAAATAACGTTCTGTCTAATACAACACATGACTTGCATTCTTCTTGGAAATTTCCACTCATTGCTGAGAAATAGAAGGCTCGGAAACTGTCCTCTTCTGTCTTACTGTTCAATGCGCCCGCTTCAAAGGAAAGCACCAATTGGATTAAAACAGCACTTTAGAAAATTGAATGCACCTGCTAACTTTTGTGAAAAAAATGAAGTGTCACTAATTTCAAGTTCAGTTTATAAAGCCAGACATCATATATTATTGGTGCTTAGGTTTACTTTAACAACTCACAGATTAAAATAAAAACGCAACACCAGAGTCATCTTTCATAAAGTGGAAGCCACTGACGTTGGTTTATTTAAGAAAAGTGCACATTGTTAATGCTGTACTTTTACACCTCATTAGCTACAAATAGTAGTCCAATTCTATTCTCAAACAGTGTGCCGCCTTGGGTGACAGTGCACTGTGACTTGAGACGGTATTTTAGTTATTATATTCAACATTGCGGAGCTGCATTTTGTGTTGTTAAATAAATATTAAACACCTAACTTAAACGGATAACCATTGTGTTTCTTATGTTGGTGGGTCCGGGAAGAAATAGTCTAGCATAGCCTAGCAGTAATTTTGATGCCACTTGATTCTTATGGGCATAAATAAAAGTGGGTGATTTCATTTTAAAAAGTTCTATTACAAAAAAAATGATATTGGCATGTAGTGGTTTATTAAATAAGATTTTTTTTCTCTTCTTTCAATATAACAGCAAAAGAGATGTAGCAGGGTAAATGGAGGGGTAGAACTAAAATAAATTACATCTTGGCAAAATATACTTTTATTCCAATACAAATGTAATAAAATTTACTTCAACATTTTTTTTTGGAAGATCTACATTACTCCTGAGTCCCAAAATCGAGGGTGGAGTGCAGTTTGCCATGATCCACATCAGTCAGGAATTCCATCCCTCACAGCATGACCTCATTTCCCCAAACAATGGAAGATATGCTGTAATAGATTGACTGCCACAACAGACACCAAAACTGGTCCCTTGTGACCTTCCATCATAACCTCAAGACTGATTTTCACAAAGCAGGAGAGGCAATATATTTTTTAAATGAACTCTATTTTTAAAAAAAGAGACTAGACCTGTTTAGTACGATAGTAGATCAACTTTTTCCTTTAATCATTATTTATGAAGTAAGCAACAAATGTAAACAGCTATAAACTAGGTTTCTACCTTGAGCCAAGAACAAAACCAATTTTATGCTATATGCAGTGGAGGAAAATATATCCCTTTGACCTGAGTTTTGGGGCAGGATTTTCAGTCCTCCATCTGCTGATTTTTCAGTGGAATTGGAATGGATAGAAGTGGGAACTGGGATAGGGAAGTGCTGCACTGTGCTGCATTCCTGCCTATTTTCACACCCTGGTAACTTGCCACTGGAAATGATGTGTGATGCCCAATGCATCCGGCTGTATTGTAATCAACAACAACTGGTATTTATATAGCGCCTTTAACGTAATAAAACATCCCAAGGCGCTGCACAGGAGTATTTTAAGACAAAAAATTTGACACCGAGCCACATAAGGATAAATTAGGGCAGGTGACCAAAAGCTTGGTCAAAGAGGTAGGTTTTAAGGAGCGTCTTAAAGGAGGAAAGAGAGGTAGTGAGGCGGACAGGTTTAGGCAGGGAATTCCAGAGCTTAGGGCCTAGGCAACAGAAGGCACGGCCACCAAAGGTTGAGCAATTATAATCAGGGATGTTCAAGAGGGCAGAATTAGAAGAGCGCAGATGTCACGGGGGGTTGTGGGGCTGAAGGAGATTACAGAGATAGGGAGGGGGGAGGCCATGGAGGGATTTGAAAACAAGGATGAGAATTTTGAAAATGAGGCGCTGCTTAACCGGGAGCCAATGTAGGTCAGCGAGCACAGGGGTGATGGGTGAACGGGAATTGGTGCGAGTTAGGACACGGGCAGCCGTGTTTTGGATGACCTCAACTTTACGTCGTGTGGAATGTGGAAGGCCAGCCAGGAGTGCGTTGGAATGGTCAAGTCTAGAGGTAACAAAGGTAACAATCTATGGGGGAAATACATCATCCTGCGTATGTTGCATCATAGAATCTTACACCACAGAAGGAGGCCATTCTACCCGCCATGCCTGTGCTGGTTCTTTGAAAGAGCTGTCCAATTTACTCTCACACCCGAGCTTTTTACCCATAACCCTACAAATGAGGCCTCTTCAAGTTCATGTCCAATTGCCTTTTGAAAGTTACTATGGAATCTGGTTCCACCACACGTAGAGCGTTCCAGATCTTAACAATGCTTTGTGAAGCAATTTCTCCTCATTCACCCTCTAGTTCTTTTGCCAATGATTTTAAATCTATGGGGGGCGATTTTTTGACGTCGGAGGAGGTGGGTTTGGAGGCGGGAAAGGCGGGAAAATCAGAATCGAAGAGGTCGGGTTCGCAACCTGCCTCCAACCCACCTCCGTGGGATTTTGCCAGTGCCGGTTTTGGAGGTCGGGCAACGCTCCCGCCTCCAGCTGGCCATTGCGCGATTTAACCTACTTAAATGCTCGTTAAGGGCCTCTCTAAGCCTATTTTGAGAGGCCTTCGTGATTTTTCCAGCATTTCGGCATGCTCCACGCACCTCCTAAACCACGCCAGGTAAACCTGGCGGGTTGACTCGTGGGTGGCCTCCTCACAGCTGCAGATCTAACAAGACATTGTTTATTGCAGCAAGGATTACTTGCAGGTGCAAGACTTTGGCTTTAAAAGGTCTCTGAGCACTTTTAGAAGGCCTTCCGAAGTCGGAGGTGCTGCAGCTTGACTCCATCAACTGTGGGACCTCCTTGGAAGACCCTCTCCCCGCTTGCAATGAGCACTTCCCCAAAGGAGGCATCTACAAGCAGCAAGGGAACCATTTGTTTTCTTTCTGCATGGACCTCAGATGAGGATGAGGATGAGGAGGAGGAGGAGCAGGAGGAGGAGGAGGAAGAGGAGGAGGTCAGAGCACCGGTGTATCGACCAGCGGCAGCGGCAGCACGCGAGCACATGGCTGTCCGGGATGCAAGGGATGAACTTAGCATGGCCAGATTTGAATAGGTTACCCAAGTTGGCACATGTCCTTGGCTCCATCCTAGGACATCATTGACAATGGACATGACTCTCTGGCCTCCTTTCACTCAGGCCACCAACCTGACAATGCAAGTGTGGCGGTGCCCGCAATGTGGAGCTGCCTAAGGCGAAAGAACAGAAGCCATAACGCCAATATTTTGGCTTCAAATCATTTTAATGCTTTCCAACAGGAATGGCATTTCATCAATACACAGAAACAGTCTCCCAATCTGCACACAGATCTGGAGGCTATATCCCTTGCCAGCTGTACCCACACAGCCTTGGTTTCTTTGGTAGGCCTCTTCCTCCGAGATGAGTGGAAGAGCACCTCCATGCTAGCTGTCGCCCCCTCAAACAACATTTGCAGCGCCTCATCCGAGAGCCTCGGGTAGGCCCTTGCCTTGGAATTGGACATAGTGGTTTCTCAAAAGATGTTGCAGGTGGTGCAGGAGACGCAGACATGCTGTGGAATGAGCCAAGGGAGCAAGAAGCCATAAAATCAGACTGGAAAAGTGCTGTCAACAGAGGCGAGTTTCAGTTCCAAAACACTAATTGAGCAAGGGCATCCCACACCTCTGAAATCAAGTGGCCAATCATGGGAAAATCGCAAATTTTTGAAACCTATCAGTGGAGGCGAGTTTCAAACCCACCCAAACTGAAACCCGCCTCCATCTCGCCTCCAGTAGGAAAATCGCCCCCATGGCCTCTGATTAGCGACTCACTTGCCAGAGGAAATAGTGACCGGAGTTTTCCCTACTGAGTCGGGTCAGGTGTGTGTGGGCCGCATTGCAGGTTGGTACCACGATGTATTGATCAGCTCGCTCCTCAGAGCGACTTTAGCGTAATGGCCCCCATTAAGGCAGACTTGCGCATTTCCCAGCCCTATTGAATGGTGCGGGTCCGATGACGTCAGCAATGACTCATTTCCAGCGGGGATATTTAAAGCAGCCTTGGCCACATCGCATTTGAAGGTTCATGTAGGAGTGTGGAGGGAGTATATTGGAGGATTTTGTTATTGCTGAGATTTCTAAACATGAGTTCCCAAAGACAGAGGGCTCGGTCCCAGTTTTCCGATGACTTCCTACATATTCTTCTGGAGAGAGTCAGAGCACACATGGAGGTCCTCTTCCCTGCTGACGGGCGGACAAGACCTCCCCAAGAGACAAAAAGAGCCTGGCTGCAAATAGCTGAGGAGGTGAACAGTAGGGATGTAGTGAGGCGGGCCTGGGTGCAGTGCCGGAAGCGCTTCAATGATCTGATGAGATCAGGAAAGGTGAGTACAAAGCCACACTCACCTTCATCCTGTTGTGCATATCACCACATCGCCATCACTCTGCCTTCCCAACCCTACTCCAGCACATCATTCCTCACACCAACACACCTTGCACGTCCACCCATCCCTCTCTATGTACATACTCACATCCCCGTTTGACTAACCACCCCTCACACTCACCCTCATCCTAATGCAATCATACCAAATAACACCACAGAAGGAGGCCATTTGGCATTGGCACCCCACTCCCTCATAGTCACCCTCTACAGATGTAGCCCACACAATCCTTACACACATGCCATCACTCTCACTCAAACTTCTCTTCTTTCCCTCCTTGCAGGAGGAGTGCGAACAACAGGGAGAGGGAGAGAACCGGAGGTGGCCCTCCAGCCTTCAGCACTTTAACTCCAGCAGAGAAGGTGGCCCTGGAGGTCTTAAAAGTTGTGGAGCTGCTGGCGGTGGGAGACGGAGAGAGGGGGTCCTCTCAGCAACCTGGTGACAGAATTACATCTCATACAACCACGTGGCATACAGCAGGCACCCATATGGTTACTAATGTCAGCAGCCAGTGAATGTTCATCATGTGCATAATGGTATGGTTAACCGTTCTCAATATAACATTTCTAAATCATCTCTTTACTCCCCCACAGGCCCATCAAGTGCCCTGCCCCCCACCCCCACTGCCCAGCCGGAGGATGAAAACGACTCCTCAGAGGAGCCTCCAGCCTCTGAGGGAGCACCGTCAGCAGACCCAAGTGCACCCAGCACCAGCGCAGAGATGCACACCTCGGTGGATGCTGCGCGACATAGAGTAGTTTTGTCACCTGGTGTCACAATTAACAAGTGAGAAGAGCAGATGGTGTTGCCAGGGCGCAGGATGCTCCCAGCTCTGCTCAGCTGAATGCAGACATTGAGCCTCAGGGGCCATTGAGAAAGAGGGTGATCCTGGAGGAGCAGCAAGAAATGCAGGAGGCTCTGGCAGGTTTTGCAGCCGCAATGTGTGCAAATGTGCAGAGAATGGAGGAGTCCCTCTCCAACATGAGCACCACCATGTCGCAGGCGATGGCGATGATACGCTCTTCCATGGAAAGGATGGCCATCTGCATGGAGCAGCAAATGCGCCACTCACATGAGCACATGCTTGCTATGGAGAACAGATGGCAGAGACCCATAGACCTCCTCTCTAGAAGGGATCTAAACGTAGACTTGGGTCCTCATGGCCCCACTATCCTAGCACTTGCTAGCAGGGAAGTGCGAGTGGCCCATGAGAGGGATAAAGGTAACAGGGGACATGGAAGTGGGGGCTCCTCTCAAAGTGCTCCCACTTCTTCCCCGTTGCCCCCCCTCCCCCCCCCCCCCCCAGTCAGAGCCCCAGATGCTTCCTCGGATCGCGATGGCCGAGTCTGCCCCTGAACAGTTGCAGGAGGGGCAGACTTTGGCGGGGCCCTCACATGCTCACAGGTCATCCACCAAAAGTGTCTACGCAGTTGCAGCAGGGAAGTGAGCAGCCTGCCTCTACCACTGCTGAAGCCACAGGAGGAGCACCTCGTAGAAGCACACGTCAAAGAAAAATGACGCAGAAGTAGATGCACAAGGGTAAGCACATGGGTGTATAAAGAAGTGTTAGTATTAAGGTTCCGTTACTGTTATCACACTTATCAATCTATTTATTTTCACCACTTTCCGGTCAGCCCACTTTTGTCTGCTACTTTGGAAGTGGCTTTGTGAGTTGGAGTGAATGGTGAGACATTACATAACCTCCAGCAATGGGGGTCAGTGTGAAAGGAATGGCTTGTTCATTGAAGGGATGTTTTATGGTGTTGTTGCGAGGGAGTGGGGGGGTGGGTGATATTGGCACAGCATGTGGCAGCCATATGGGTGCAATGCAGGAAGTCAAGTAAATCTGGCCATGATGAGGCCATCCCTGGCCTCCCAGGCTGCAATCTGCTCCAGTGCTGGTGCCATCTGGACCTCAGGTTCCTCCTGCTCCTCCTACTTCTCGTCTTCCAGCTAATGCTCCTCCTCCTCTTCCTCCTCTGAAGAGGCTGTGCGCTCTGCGCCTTGCTCGTCATGCAGCTCTAATCCGAGTTGCTGCACTATGTTGTGATCTGTCAAGGCATCTGAAGCGTATCTTCAGCATGCCTATTGTTTGCTCTATGACACATCTGGTGGACATGTGGCTTTCATTAGAACGCTCCTCAGCCTCATTGCTTGACCTCCTCAAGAGTGTCATGAGCCACATCTTCAGTGGATAGCCCTTGTCTCTAAGCAGCCAGCCGGTAATTCTGTTTGGAGGTGGCGAAGAGCTGATGGAGGGTAGACTGGCGCAGGATGAAAGAGTCATGATAGCTGCCAGGGAATTTGGCGCACACATGCATGATGATCTTCCTTTGGTTGCAGACAAGATGAACACTGAGGGAGTGGAAGCTCTTGAGGTTCACAAACACTCCTGGGTGATGTGGGGGTGCCCTGATGGCCACATGTGTGCAGTCAATGATGCCCTGCACCCGTGGGAAGCCAGCCAGAGCGGCAAAGCTGAGCGCACACTCAGTAAGACTGGCTTCATCAGAGGCAAAGTTGACATAATTGGCTGACTTGTTAAACATGGCATCTGTGGGCGGCCGACTGGGTGATGCTGCAAATGTCTGCTGCAGATCCCTGGAAGGAGTCTGAGGCGAAGAAGTTGAGGGCGCTGGTGACTTTGACAGACACTGGCGTGTCCACCAGGCCCTCTGGGCTGCAGGTCTTGCTTCAGCAAGCTGCAAATGTCTGCAACGACCTGACGCGATAGCCTGAGCGTCCTTTGGCACTGCTGCTGAGTCATGTTGAGGAATCTCATCCTTTGCCTGTATACCCTGTGCTTGGGATATCGCCTCTGGTGTGGTGCAGCCCTGTGCTGATGGCCTCTCTCGTGTGGAGCATCAGGTCATTGAGGAGGAGGTTGTTGGTGTTGTTGCTGCTGCTGCTGCTGGTGTTGGCGCTCATCCTGGTCTGATTCTGAGGACCAAGGTGAGACAGTATAAGCGGCACCCATGCTGATGGAATAGATGGCAGGTCAAGTAGAGATCAGAGGAGCAATCTGTCAATGTTGTGATAGTTAATAGCAATGTGGTGAGAGTGGCAGAAAAGACTTGCAAACTCGAGACACCTAAATCTGTGCTCAAAATGGAGTCAGCAAGAGCCTTTCCCATAGGAAAGTAAGCAGGTGTTACGTAGGGGTATTTATTGGGATTTCCATGGTCTGCATTAATGACCTCGCTCAATAGCCACTGAGCTTCCGCCTCAGGTTGATAGACATGGTTCCCGAGCTGCGTGATTCCCGTGGTCATCCAGTGAAATTCAAAAGGTTGGTTAATATCACTGTTAAGGGTCTCACAACAAGGATTTAATGATCTAAATTAGGTCGCCTGCCTCTGCCGTTCGGGTCTGTGGTGCACTAGCAAATGCGCCCGAGTTAAAGGCGCGAGGAGGCGGGATGGCGGTGCATTCCTGACGCGCTCCCATTTTCTGCAACTTTTACTGCCAACCCGCTTCCAAACCCCCAGCACAGCAGCGGAAAAATTCGAGCCAGTTTCTCCCTACTTGCTCTATCAAAATCCCTCATAATTTTGAATACCTCTATTAGGTGTCCCCTTAACCTTCTCTTCTCTAAGGAGAACAATCACAGCTTCTCCAATCTCTCCACATAACTGAACACCCTCATCCCTGGTATCATCCTGGTAAACCTCCTCTGTACCCTCTCCAGGGCCTTGACATCTTTCCTAAAGTGTGGTGCCTAGAATTGTACACAATACTCCAGCTGAGGCCTAACCAGTGATTTGTAAAGGTTTAGCATGACTTCCTAGCTTTTGTATTTAATGCCCCTATTTACAAAGCCACATAGCCCATAAGCTTGCACCCCCCTCAGAATTGTACCATTTAGATCATATTGCCCAAAGGAATACTGGATTCCAGAGATGTCTATTTGCCCCGGGCATCCAGCATTGTTATGGTGGTGGTGAAGGTGGCAGGGTGGGGCGGGGGGCGGTAGAATTTAATTATTAAATTCCCAAGAGCCTGTACAGATCATGGCAGCAAACCCAAAAATACAGAAAAGTACAAAACAATGCTGCAACAACCCTGCAAGGCCTGAGACACAACTGTCTACACCCAACCCTGGCCAACTCCCTAACATTGGCTGGGGAGTCCACCAAAATATTTAAATGACCCTGAGACCGGAGGTTCTTTGTGGCAGTCAGAAATCCCACCAAGCTGGAGACGTGCCTCAAAACTATAAAAGCTGAAAATTTAGATCACAATTTTCTCTTTGCTGCTGATAAAAGGTCATTAAAAACCTTAATAATCTGGTATTCACTTTAGAGATTTTTGGGCAGCGCTCTGAAGTGCAGTTCAAGCTGTGGAGTTGAAAATTGGACTGATGACAGCCGTCCCAAGAACTAGAAATATTTATTTATGTTATTGGCAAAATAAGTAAGAGAAACAAGAATGGTACAATTGGGTAATCTTTAAAGGGGTATTGTTGAAATTCTGAACATTATGAAAGCCTCTATTTTGGGTACTCTTTGACTTCATTGGGAATTGAGTTTTGGGGTCTGTCTTGTAAATTGACCCTTTAATAGGATTATTTTATGGAATAATGCATATTATAGTTTACAATTTATTGGTTTTTTTGAAAAAAAATGTTGGCAGTTTTTCAGGGGTGGGGGGGCAGCTGGAGGAAGAACAGGTCCCTGGCATTTTGCCATAACATCAGGAACAAGTGAAGTAATGGGGGTGAAATTGGTCTTGGGTGGTAGGGCAAAACGGGCAATAACAAATCAGCAACTCGTTTTACGCCCCACCCGATTTTCTTTTCCATTTTCTTTTCCACTGAAGATCTGGCGATTTGCTGTCGCCCATTTTGTGGTACTGCCAAAGACCAATTTCACCCTCAAATATGTTCCGGTATGATTTACATCACTGCAATGTTCATTTGTACAGAAATTAATACTTATTCATGAAAACGAGCCGTGTAACCCGACAGAAGGTGAAACTAAATCTAGTCATCTGATTACATTGCTTTTTGTATTCTCAAGGTAAAGAATGTCAGTACTAGGGAATGTGGAATTTTTTTCACTTACAGCAACCGGTATCAGTATCAAGCCTCCAAGATGACTCTGTCCCAAACATTGCATCTGAACTCCAACATCACAAGAGATTTATGCTATGCTCTCCTGTCCACTGTGAATGAGATAGGGGTTGCCTAAGTTCATTTCATTTAGGACCCAGAGATTAAAAGGAGACTTTCATTCCATCAATCTGAACAAGATTCAATTCCAGGCTGACAGGAGTGAAAAACAGTGTTCTAATCCACCATGCTTCTGGTCTTCTCCATCTGATTGGATTTTCAAAATCTAAATTATGCAATCAAATCACCACAGCCTAAAATCTAGCTCTCAGATTCAATATTTCAGATCCAAATTGTACAGTTTCCACTCCCATGTTACAGGGTATAATGCTGTGCTGAATCCCTTGTACCAAATGTGTTCCTTGTTTCAAATGAAGAAGACATCCAATTGATTTGATTTACTTCTTCTTATATGTTAGTAAACAGAAATGTCAATCCTTAACAAAAAGGATGACATACATTACAGATGGAAGCAAGATTATTTCTAATTGAAACCAATTTAATCCTTATTACAGACCACATAATCAACAAAGAAATACAGAAAATGATTGAAATATGCAGCACATCAACCATGAAGCTGGAAAAAAGAGATAAGTTAATGTTTGAGCTTAGAGGAATATTGGGGTAGAAATTCCTTTGCGTTTTGCCAAGCTTTTGAGCATGAAATCAGCGTTTCACTTACCAATTTTGTGGTGGGACGTCACGCACCAGTAATGCCCACAAAAGGCGGTGGGCGCCATACTGGTTAAGGTACTCATTAGGCGTCCCTGGTGACCGTCAGAAATGAACACCTGCCTCATTAAAATATGTAGGTATAGATCCTGTGCTTGTATCGGGGGCCCTTTGGGAAATTGGTGCCATGGACGCGTTTGAGTCGCTCATTCTTATGCCTGCCGAGAAAAACATGGCGCAAACATTCAGTAAGCAGAAATATTTAAAGGAATCGCCGCCAATGTTCCCTCTAACTTTTTTTTGGTGCGCGGTCCCTTTAACTGGCTGCGCAGCCCATTCAAATTTTTATGCATGCATGGTTTCTCCCATTGTAAAGCCGGTGAGTGGCCTGCATGGGACGTCTAGACTGCTGCGTGGCCACGCAGCTTTGCGGGAACGTTGATCACCGCCTCCATTCAGGTAAGTCTCTGGATAGGCATTTTTGGCTGCTGGGGATTTCTGGAGCTATTTTTTGGCTGAGTTTTGGCAGTTTTTGATATAATTTAGCTGTTGGAGAGCTGACTTTTGACTGCAGCTGCACTGTTTGATTTCACTGGCTACAGGAGTACTGAAAAAGATGTGAATGTTGCTGGGACTACCATTGAGGCTGCCACAGCAGCAGCAACATCTGCAGAGGCAAGAGCAAGCACAGCAGCTGAGACCTGTGAAGGCTCAAAGAAGACTGGGCATTGCGGGCAAGGAGTGTTTTAGATTTGTTGCATTTGGAGAGGCTGGAAGAGAAGTCCATCAGGATTTTTAGCTATCTGTCCCTTCTCACTGAAATTCCGTGCTCGCACACTGTCCATGACAAATTTTTGCCCTTGCCATTAATTGCCAACCCTTATCCCTTTCTTCCTTTTCAGATCCTGAAACTCTAGAGGGGAAAACTGGACCAGAGGAAGAGCAAGACATCCTTGCAGAAGATCCAGCATCAATCAATTTTACCTAAGCAAGCACCAGATCAGGGACTGCCACCCCACTTAGTATAGAGTGTAAGGTAGAGATGTCTGCACTGGGAAATTCACCGAGCACAAGTGCGCAGGGGCACAGGGTAGGTGGGCAGGACGGCCCAGGAAGCATGTCGCAGGAAGGCAACCTCGCATTATAGTCTGCTGCAGACAGTGGAGGTGAAGACCTTGAGGACCCAGCCTACAGAAAAGAACTGTTAGCTATATAGCACAAACTTCTAAATGCACTGGACAGCCTGGCAGTGAGCGTCCGCACAATGGCAGAAAGCACGGAGGAGTCCAACTCCAATCTGTGTGAGGTCTTCGAGCATGGCATCCACACCATGCCATCAACCATGGCGCATGTGGTCAGCTCTATGAACACTGCATTGGGACCCAAAATGTTGGAGACTCTGGTGGCAGATCAGACAGCTTTAATGGAAGCTCAGACTGCAGCTATCTTGACTGTGGGCTCCAGCATGCCCTCTGGCTTGCAAAGCATGAAGGAGAGTGTAGATAGGGGCTTTGAGAGTGTATCATCACACCTGCACTCTGTTCTCATGCAGTCTAGTGGGAGTGTTCAGGTACAGCAACATAAGATTGGCATTTGTACATGGGAGAGGGATATGCTGTCCTCCCTCAGGATGACAACATGCCTGCTCCATTGCCATACTCTTAACCAGTGCCCTTGATACCAGACAGCCAGCTGGGCCTGACTGTCCCTACCGCTGCTGAGATACTACAGTCTGCAGCTGAGCCTTCTACGGCCAGGTATTCAAGGTCGCCCACCATAGCCATCTCAGGAGTCCTCAATGGAAGTTTAGCAACCTTCCACCTCCCTTGCTGTAGCTACTGGGGATGCACCTCGTAGGAGTACGAGAATAGGTAAGCATACACACAAGACAGGCACTAGAGCTTTGCACAAGGGTGATTTTTACTTCTCTATGTTCAGTGTAAGCAATTGTCAAATGAAGAGTGATGAAGTACTTTTGTAAAGTAAACATTTTTTTCTCAGTTTGCTGTTGGTCTTGATATTCTTAGCCATGTAAGGGCACCAGCCTTAAATTTGGACTGTATGAGGTCATTCAGATGGTCGTTATGAGGACTGGGTTAGGTGGATGGAGGGACTGTCGGTGCATTGGGGATGGGTGGGAGCATTCATGAGAATCTCTCATCAATGAGATGCTGCCTGAGAGCTCTGACGGCTGGCATCTCTGCTGGGCCTTGCTCGTCCTCTGCAGCCTCAGCTTCCTGATCCTCTTCTTCCTGTTTCTCCTCAGCTTCTTCCTCCTCTTGCAGCTCTAACACTTGCCCCCTTTCAAAGGCACAGTTGTGCAGTGTTCTGCGCTCCTTACAGGTGGTCATCAGGGCTGCCTAAAAAAATCTTGGGACCAATTTAGCAGTGGCCCTGGCATACACGCGAATTGGCGCGGTTCAGCACACTGCTAAATTCATCATCGTTGGGCCCATTTCATGCCTGAAAAATGGGCACAACGATGTGGAATTTCGACCCCATGACCTTTCCATCTAAATGATGGGCAATTTTTCAGACCTGGAATTAGCATTATTTTCACTGAAAAGGAATTCAATCTGATGTGGAAAATTCCAGCCTGCAACATTACAATTTTTTCACTGTATGGGTCTTGTCATTTGCCTGCGGACTTCACTGTGGGACAGTAATCCTTACAAACATGATAGGGCTGAGCTCAGAAGCAATTTTAAATCTAAATCGATCAGAGTTGTCCAATTATAGGAACAAGAGCCCCTCGAGCCTGTTCTGCCATTCAGTGAGAGCATGGCTGATCTGTGACCTAACTCCATATACCCGCCTTTGCCCCATATCCCTTAACACCTTTGGTTAATATAATTCTATCAATCTCAGATTTAAAATTAACAATTGATCTAGCATCAACTGCCATTTACAGAAGAGAGTTCCAAACTTCTACCACCCTTTCTGTGTAGAAGTGTTTCCTAACTGCACCCCTAAAAGACCTGGCTCTAATTTCTAGGCTATGACCCCCCTAGTCCGAGATTCCCCAACCAGCGGAAATAATTTCTCCCTATCTACCCTATAGCTCCCCTTAATATCTTGAAAACTTGATCAAATCACCTGTTAATCTTCTAAATTACAGGGAATACAACCCTAGTTTGTGTAATTCAGATTATTTGATGAATGTGAAAGGCATCTATTTCAGTAGCAGTCTCATGGCACGGCATCCACAGTGCCTCATTTTCCTGCCAGTCTAATGGCTAAATATATATGGCACCTTATTCCTCGAGGTCTAAGTGGTAATCAGTCTCTGACATTTCTGTGACCTTCTTGTTGGTCCATTTGTGTAATTTCCCTAGCAGTCGAGTGGGATTTTGAAACAGATTTCTCAGAGACTCTCCTTGCTTACCGACTAGCATTTTTAAACTGACGTTGGGTTGGTAGAATCTGAATTTCATGTGGGCCAAATTAATCTTAATACTTATTCCTGTTGGGCAGGGTTCATTATTCAGAGTAATGAGTTATAATGTACTGTGAAATATTTTAAATATCTGAATTGACTTCAAAAGCAGAATTTACCCGAAAGCAGGAAGAAAGTAAAATGCCCTCTCCCTTACAGTTTTGAATACACGTCTTAAATAAATGGATATCTCCAAGACATACTTCAGAGCAGAATGCAGATATTTGTGAGTTAAAGGAGCTGTTTTAAGATTGGCACATGTTATCAATCCTCTCTTCCTGCCCCTTTACCTCCCACAGGTTGTATATTATCAAACCCTGTAAAGAGTTAGACAAGAGTTAAAATATATGTGCTATAATACAAGTCATTAAAACATTATTGATTCAGCAGAAACTGGGCAGGCAGTTAAAATTGCCCGGGGACTCACCCAACAATGCCTTGCACTGATCATGCAGGTTCTGATTTTAACCTGCTCTTCTGAGCAGGGGTCCTACTTTAAATATGCAGATTGGGCTCTGATGATGTCATCGGGGCCCAACTGCCATTTTAACCAGCGGCCTGCACGGGGTTGATGTTGTGACTTTCCCACCAGGTCAACCTGGTTCATGTAAAGTTTCTGTTAATGTGTTGTCAAAGATTGAAACCTTTATATTCAACACTTTGCCTTCTTGGACAGATTTGTGTGCACCTTTGGAAGTATCTTAGTGAGTTGCAGTGAATGGTGAGACATAACGGTACCCCTAACCACCCGCCCCCCCCCCCGCCCCGCAATGGTGATGAGTGTGAAAGGAATGGCTTGGGCATTGTAGGGATGCTTTATGGTGCTGGTGTGGGGTGGTGCCAACCTGGCACATCATGTGGTAGCCAGGGTGTACAGCGTCAAGTGAAGTAAATCTGGCCATGGTGAGGCCATAGCTGGCGTCCCGGGCAGCAGTGTGGTTGGGTGCTGATGTCCTGTGTCCAGTGCAGCATCAGGTGATTGCGGAGAAGGTTGGTGTTGTTGTCAGTGCTGCTGGTGTGCCCGGTGATGCTGGTGTTGGGGCTGATTGTGGTGGGATTGTTTGGACCAAGGTGAGATTTTTTCAAGGGTACCGATGCTGCTGGAATAGATGGCAGCTGAAATTGAGATGACAGAAGCGATCTGTCAATGGTGAGAGAGGTTGCTCCAAGGAGGTGACAGTGGATAGAGAGTTTACTCCAAATGCTTCCAAACTGCATACAGCTCAAAAGTGTCTTCCAAATCCTGAAGGCTCAAGCTTCTGACATTGGAAAGTGAACAGCTGTGAAATGGTAGCTTTTATACCACTTTTGCAGCTGTCACCTATTCACAGCAATGGAGAGTCATTGAGAACCCGACACACTTACCTGATGTGATCTCGAGCGCCGGGAACCTCGTAAAAAACATGGAAAAATCGTTAGGACCTGCTAAATTGCTGCTTAAATCCCTTTAAGCAGCTTCTTAAGTATCTCAATTGTCTGGCCCGCCGCCTAATGCCGGGTCTGCAAACCGCAGGCAGAGCCGACACTTGGGAAATTAACAAGGGGGGGTGGGTTCAGAGCGGACTTCTGCCCTGCTGTCAATCACTGCCATTTTGACAGCAGACCCGCCTCTAAACTCGCACTCGCAGTGCCAGTAAGATTCTGGCCTTTGATTCCACTCACTCTACCTTCCCTTTTATCCCAGTCACAAGCAGCTGTGGTCTACAAGAAATAGTGAGCGGACAATTCTGGATAACAATGACAACTTACAACATGGAGAAGCATCCCGAAGCATTTTACAAGTGGCTGGAGACGAAGGGCAGGAATCAAATACCACGCAGGAATTGGGAGAAGAGTTGGGAAGGTGACCAAATGCATGGGTAAAAAGGTCAATTGTGAAGAAGCTTTTAAAGGTGGGGTGAAACATAACAGGAAGGAATACATATGAACGTACGATGGTCTGATTTGATTTGGATCAAATGTTTGTCCTGTTTAGCTGTAATCTAACTTTCGAGAAATTATTCCATGGAGGCAGCCGAGCAATGTGGAGACACCAAGGAAGAGAAGTGTCTTGAGTTCCTCATTTCGCACGTGCTGAAATCCTTGATTTCAAGCCATCTGTGAGAAATACAATCAGACTGTAAGTTAATCCACTGCCATACTCACACTTACTAACAAGTGGTTACAAAATGGTATTGACCAGAGGCCTGAAAATGTGTTACATATCTGTCCTCTCCAGCAAGTAACAGTGCAAGACATGGAGAAAACAAGAAAATAAAATTAACTACAAAATGCTATATGAAAAATGGTGTTTAATTTTACTCTCTTAGAATTATTGTAAACATAACTTGAAGTCGATACAGCACACAAAATAAATGTCTAACATTTTATGAACTTTTATAAATATTGCGGCAAAATATTAAATAAGAACGACGGTATAGAATATTCAGGTTTAACGGCCAATAAAGTATTTGATCTGCTTGAGATCCCGAAACAATCAACAGCCAGCCAACTACTACCTCTAAAAATATCTCCAAAAATATTGAGTGGGGTTCAGTATTATCAAAAACTATTTCATGGTTGATAATATCATCAGGTTTAGAATAGTTATGGAAAAGGACAAGGAATAATCAAGAGTAAAAATACTTAACTGGAGGAGGGCTAATTTCAATGAGGTAAAAAGGGATCTGCCGCAGATGGATCTGAATCAAAAATTGGTAGGCAAAATAGTAATTGAACAATGGGAGGCCTTCAAAGAAGAGATAGTAGACACGTTCCCACGAGGGGGAAAGGAAGGGCATCTAAAGCTAGAGCTCCCTGGATGACTTAATATATAGAGATTAAAATGAAACAGAAAAAGGAGGCTCATGACAAATGTCAGGTTCAGAATACAGTAGAGAGCCAAGCTGATTACAGAAAGTACGGAGGAGATCTAAAAAAGGGAATAAGAGGGGCAAGGAGAAAGTAGGAGAATAGATTAGCGGCTAACATAAAAGGGAACCCAAAAGTCATTTATAAACATATAAATAGTAAAAGGGTAGTCAAAAGGAAGGGTGGGGCCAATGAGAGACCAAAAAGGAGATCTTCTTACTGAAGGAAGTAAAGGTGGAAATTGCAGAGGCTCCAGCCACAATCTTCCAATCCTGCTTAGATATGAGGGTGGTGCCAGAGGACTGGAGGATTGCTAATGTTACACGCCTGTCCAAAAAAGAGGAGAGGGATAAACCCAACAATTACAGACCAGTTAGCCTAATGTCGGTGGTGGGGAAACTTTTAGAGACAATAATCTGGGACAAAATTAATTGGCACTTGGAAAATTATGGGCTAATAAATGAAAGTCAGCTGGGATTTGTTAAAGGCAAATCATGTTTGACTAACTTGATTGAGTTCTTTGATGAAGTAACAGAGAGGGTGGATGAGGGTAGTGTGATTAATGTTGTGTATATGGACTTAAGGACTTTCAAAAGGAATTTGACAATGTACCACATAATAGACTTGTTAGCAAAAATAAATCCCATAGGAATAAAGGGACAGTGGCAGCGTGGATATGAAATTGGCTAAGGGACAGAAAGCAGAGAGTAGTGGTCAACGGTTGTTTTTCAGACTGGAGTGAAGTATACAGTGGTGTTCCCCAGGAATAGGTAATAGGGCCACTACTCTTTTTGATATGTATTAATGACCTGGACTTGGGTATATAGGGCATCATTTCAAAGTTTGCAGATGACACGAAACTCAGAAATGTAGTAAACAATAAAGAGGATAGTAACAGACATCAGGAGGACATAGACAGACTGGTGAAATGGGCAAACACACGGCAGATGAAATTTAACACAGAGAAGTGTGAAGTGATATATTTTGGTAGGCAGAATGAGGAGAGGTAATATAAACTAAATGGTACAATTTTAAAGGGGGTGCAGGAACAGATAGACCCAGGGGTGTATGTACACAAATCTTTGAATGTGGCAGGACAAGTTGAGAAGGCTGTTAAAAAGCATATAAGATCCTTGGCTTTATAAATAGAGAGGTCGCACAACACCAGGTTATAGTCCAACAGTTTTATTTGAAATCACAAGCTTTCGGAGCTATCGATTTGCTCCTTCCTCAGGTGAAGTAAATTAGATACAGAATCGCCAAAGCATATATAGATAGAAAACAAAGCATGTGTACTTTACAATTGCAGACCAATAAATTAAATCATCCTGACTATCTGCCGAGGTGTGATAAAGTTAATTAAGTCAGCCAGGAAGGTACCACATCAAAGACATAGCAAGATACAACTGAGACAATGAGGTGTAGTCGCAGGGGTTCTAACGTGTCAAAAGCTGCCGTCTGTATGTAAAACGAAAAGCTTTAACATTTTTTTACTTTTTTACTGGGAACATTTTTACTTTTTTACTGGGAATCACATCTGTGAACAAGCTAACGACGACTCGAGTCCGGATCACGTCATGTATCGTGACATAAACCCAAGATCCCGATTGAGACCGTCTTCATGAGTGCGGAACTTGGCTATCAGTTTCTGCTCGATGATTTTGCGTTGTCGTGTGTTTCTAAGGTTGCCTTGGAGAACGCTTACCCGCAGATCCGAGGCTGAATGTCCTTGACTGCTGAAGTGTTCCCCGACTGGGAGGTAACAATCCTGCCTGGCGATTGTTGCGCGGTGCTCGTTCATACGTTGTCTCAGTGTCTGCATGGTCTCGCCGATGTACCATGCCGCGGTGCATTCTTTCCTGCAACGTATGAGGTAGACAACGTTGGCCGAGTCACATGAGTATGTACCATGTACCTGGTGGGTAGTGTCCTCACGTGTGATGGTGGTATCTGTGTTGATGATCTGGCATGTCTTGCAGAGTTTGCCATGGCAGGGTTGTGTGGTGTCGTGGTCGCTGTTATCCTGAAAGCTGGGTAATTTGCTGCGAACGATGGTACTTCTGAGGTTAGGCGGCTGTTTGAAGGCAAGTAGTGGAGGCGTGGGGATGGCCTTAGCGAGGTGTTTGTCGTCATCGATGACATGTTGAAGGCTGCGAAGAACATGGCGTAGTTTCTCCGCTCCGGGGAAGTACTGGACGACGTAGGGTACCCTGTTGGTTGTGTCCCGTGTTTGCCTTCTGAGGAGGTCTATGCAATTTTTCGCTGTGGCCCGTCGGAACTGTTCCCCACGCCTCCACTACTTGCCTTCAAACAGCCGCCTAACCTCAGAAGTACCATCATTCGCAGCAAATTACCCAGCTTTCAGGATAACAGCGACCACGACACCACACAACCCTGCCACGGCAACCTCTGCAAGACATGCCAGATCATCAACACAGATACCACCATCACACGTGAGGACACTACCCACCAGGTACATGGTACATACTCATGTGACTCGGCCAACGTTGTCTACCTCATACGTTGCAGGAAAGAATGCACCGCGGCATGGTACATCGGCGAGACCATGCAGACACTGAGACAACGTATGAACGAGCACCGCGCAACAATCGCCAGGCAGGATTGTTACCTCCCAGTCGGGGAACACTTCAGCAGTCAAGGACATTCAGCCTCGGATCTGCGGGTAAGCGTTCTCCAAGGCAACCTTAGAAACACACGACAACGCAAAATCATCGAGCAGAAACTGATAGCCAAGTTCCGCACTCATGAAGACGGTCTCAATCGGGATCTTGGGTTTATGTCACGATACATGACGTGATCCGGACTCGAGTCGTCGTTAGCTTGTTCACAGATGTGATTCCCAGTAAAAAAGTAAAAATGTTCCCAGTAAAAAAGTAAAAAAATGTTAAAGCTTTTCGTTTTACATACAGACGGCAGCTTTTGACACGTTAGAACCCCTGCGACTACACCTCATTGTCTCAGTTGTATCTTGCTATGTCTTTGATGTGGTACCTTCCTGGCTGACTTAATTAACTTTATCACACCTCGGCAGATAGTCAGGATGATTTAATTTATTGGTCTGCAATTGTAAAGTACACATGCTTTGTTTTCTATCTATATATGCTTTGGCGATTCTGTATCTAATTTACTTCACCTGAGGAAGGAGCAAATCGATAGCTCCGAAAGCTTGTGATTTCAAATAAAACTGTTGGACTATAACCTGGTGTTGTGCGACCTCTCAATTTTGTCCACCCCAGTCCAACACCGGCATCTCCGCATCATGACCGCTTTATAAATAGAGGCATAGAGGTAGAAACACGTCTTGGGCAAAATGGATGGTATAGGCTTGGCCCGCCTATTATACCCCCTGCCCAATACTTAGTTGTATTGAAGTCAACGGAACAATCATGTGGTTCATATAACAGGCGATGGATACGATACCACCCGTCTTGTACAACCGCCCAAAACAAATTTCTACCCCATAGAGTACAAAAGCAAGGAAGTTATGCTAAACCTTTATAAAATATTGGTTAGGCCTCAGCTGGAGTATTGTGTTTAATTCTAGGCACCACACTTTAGGAAGGATGTCAAGGCCTTGGAGAGGGTGCAGAGGAGATTTACTAGAATGATACCAGGGATGAGGAACTTCAGTTATGTGGAGAGACTGGAGCAGCTGGGGTTTTCTCTTTAGAGCAGAGAAGTTAAGAGGAGATTTGATAGAGGTGTTCAAAATCATGAATGGTTTTAATAGATTAAATAAGGAGAAACTGTTTCCAATGGCAGAAGGGGGTCAGCAGCCAAAGGACACAGATTTAAGGTGATTGGCAAAAGAACCAGAGGCAACATGAGGATTTTTTTCTTTTTCTTTTTACGCAGCGAGTTGTTATGATCTGGAATGCATTACCTGAAAGGGTGGTGAAAGCAGATTCAATAGTAACTTTCAAAAGGAAATTGGATAAATACTTGAAGGGAAACATTTTCAGGGCTATGGGGAAAGAGCAGGGCAGTGGGACTAATTGGACAGCTCTTTCAAAGAGCTGGCACAGGCATGATGGGCTGAATGGCCTCATTCTGTGCTGTATCATTCTATGATTCTATGGGGGGAGTTTACACTTCCCAGTGCACTGGGAGTAGGGGCGTCCGGTAGTGCATGGGAAACCCGGAAGTCTGGGTTTCCCTGCATGCTGTGGAGGTTTAACTCCACAGCGTGCGATTCTTGGCCCAGACAGGTTCCCCGCCCAGAAGTCAGCCTGATTGACAGGCTTGGTTTCCAGTCGGGTGGAGAGATAGGTCTGATCCCCGACCCCAGGGCGGTGGGGGGTGGGGGGTGGGGGGTTCCAGTCCCAAGCGGGGATCCGATCCCTGACCCTGGGAGAGGCCGATCTCAAGGGGGGTCTGAACTCCAACCGTGGTGGGGTGTCCGATCCCAAAGGTTTTCGATTCCCGACCCCGGGGGGGGGGGGTGCCCGATCCCAAAGGGGAGAGTCCAATCTCCGAGCCCGGGGGAGGGGAGCAGGGTCCAATCCTGAAGGAGGTTCCAATCCCCAACTCCGGAGGGGGTCTGATCCCCAATCCCAAGGGAGTTTATATGGAAGGGTGGGTCTGATGGTAGGAGAGCTTGGAGGGCGGGAAGGAAGAAATCCTGCTCCTCGTGGCCCATAAGGAGAGCTCTCCGAAGCTGTCCTTACCTCGCTGTAGCTACCGAGTTTCCCAAGGCCCGAGAACCCTGTCCAGCCTCATTAACATATTTAAACTGCCAACCTGTCTCCTGGGAGCTGATTGGCTGCCTGCCCCTTGTCCCACCTCAGTAAAACCCGAAAGTCAGCGGGTTGGAGTCGGCTTCCCAACATGGAATTTTTGCCCACTTAACCGCCCCTCACCCGCACCCACTCCCACCCGTTCACCCATGTTAAAATTTCCCCCTATGATTTGTTTTATTAGTTTATGGGATGTGGGGTTTGCTGGCAAGGCCAGCATTTATTGCCCATCCCTAATTGCCCTTGAGAAGGTGGTAGTGAGCCACCTTCTTAAACCGCTGCAGTCCGTGTGGTGAAGGTACTCCCACAGTGCTGTTAGGGAGGGAGTTCCAGAATTTTGACCCAGCGACGATGAAGGATCGGCAATATATTTCCAAGTCAGGATGGTGTGTGATTTGGAGGGGAACTTGGAGGTGATGTTCCCACGCGTCATCATTTTGCAAGGAAATTCATGTGCAACTGCTTAATGCTGGTTTTACGTTGAAACATCACTACACGCAAATTTCCTCAATTGTTCACACCATTTCAGAGATACATCTGCCGAAACCCTCTGCCACTCATTCACATAGCCCCGCCCCCGTGCAAAAGACCAGCTCCTCTGAGTTTCCTGGAATTATGTGGATAATACGCTGGTATATTCTATGCCCAAAAATTCCTTTGCACTTCTATGTAAAATCCAGAATCCCATTTGTCTGTTTTATGACCTTTTCTCTTCCATTCTAATCATTAAAGACCTAAAGGCCTAACATTGCACACCCAGCACATAGAAAGTTCCTGTGCTGCATTAACGGCCCGAACTCCCCTAGGGCAGATGCGCACTGACTGCCCTGAAACTTGCGCTCCAATTTATTACAATAGCTGCCTGTGCAGCTTAGTTCAGGGAACCAGCTCAATGAAGCAAGTGGAATTTCTGGCCCATCAATTCCGAATTAAAGGGGTCCGTGCACTTAAAGATGAGTGCATGCAAATGGAGCATATGTTTATTTCAGCTTTATCAAGCTTCAAAATCAATTTCGCATGTGTGTGAGCCTTTGCCAAGACGGAGGAGACGTGCCAGGTATAAATACACTGATAGGAAACCCAATGTGGCTGCACAAAATTAGTCCTTTAGGCAAGTGAATGAGAGGTGCACCAGCTGCTCCTATGTTTCAGAGATGGCTAAGGGCACAGGCAGGTGGGTGCAAGGAGGGTTACCAATTTTGGCACTTCAGAACACCCTCCCCACAGGACACCATTAATGGTAGCAGGTGGTAAGCAGGCTCAATGCTGCGCATGCTATCTGCAGGACCTAGGAACAGATGGGAAGAAGATAGCACGCAAAGGAATCTGACAAGGAAACAGTACTAACTGGACCATGTACCGTGTGGATGGCCCAAAGGGACTTTCTGCAAAGTGTCGCCTGTTCTGCACGTACTCTTTAGTTATCCCAAGCCCTCATGCAAACTTACACCTCATTCTTTGCATCTCTTGCATTCCAATGCCTCAGGATTCCCTATTTGAATCTCTCCAATCAGGTTTCCACCCCTGCTACAGCACTGAAACAACCCTGATAAGTTACATTCTCTGACTGTGGTGCATTATCCCTCCTCATTCTATTCAGCCTCTCTGGGACCTTTGACGTGGTTGACCACACCATTCTCCTCCAATGCCTCTCCTCAATTTTCCAGTTGGATGAGACAGCCCTCAACTAGTTCCACTTGTACCTATCCAATCATAGCCACAACATATGTACCAAAGACTTCTCTTCCCACAAGGACACTGCTCTCAGTTTTCCATTTCCTCTTTGCCAGGCTTGCTTCTGTCAGGAGATGTCACGAGTGTCTTTGCTATGAGCCTATAAAATATCTGTCATAACAGAAATATTCCCAAAACACTAAGGAGGAAAAATTTGTCCCTTTAGCTCCTCCCGTTAGCGCCAGTAGATGGCGTTAATGGGGCGCTACACCAGTATCGCCGGGGCGAGGCAAATCCAGTGCCACACGTCAAATCTGCCCCCCCCCCCCCGTTGCACTGGTATCACTGGGAAAGTCAATGCCAGGGAGATCGTGACGTCAGTGAGCATGCGATTTGCAAAATTGATTCTCGCCACTTACCTCACCACCCGGAGTAAACACCGACAGGGAGAGCTGGTCAGTAGCACCAGGAAGCCGGCTGCAGGGACGTTATTTAACGGGATCATCAGTAATCACTCGCAGCTGTCAGGTTAGTACAGTTTCAGTGTTTTTTTGTTAGTTTCACCCACTGCAACAGTTTCATTCAGTTATTTCAAGGTTCTTTTGTATTCGGAGCCTTCTGGCAACTAAAAAGTAGTTACATTTATTCTTCAAAGATTCAAACTGCTACACTTGGTAACATTAATGGAGGCTGTACTGGCAGTCGTCCTCGCCCTCCAGGATCAACGGCGGAGTGAGCGGAGGCAGAGAGAAGGATTGGAGCATGTGCCCAGAGGGAGGAGGAGGGCCATCAGGGCTCTCAACAGGAGGCCTTACCCTCCGAGGGTATTCTGAGAGCACTTCTCCTACTTCCAATTAAGCAGGGAGCAGTGCATTAGAAGGCTCCGCTTCACCAAGGAGTTGGTCGCAGAACTCTGCCACCTCCTGCAACCAGACCTCCAGCCTCAGATCAGGGCGACAGTCAAGGTCACCGTTGCCCTCAATTTCTTCGCCAGTGGATCTTTCCAGTCTGCAACAGGAGACATAGCTGACATCTCGCAGTTCGCTGTCCATCGCTGCATCCGGGAGGTAACAGAGGCTCTCTACAGTAGGAGAAGGGATTACATTTCCTTCCCCATCACCAGAGAGAAGCAGGACGAGCATACATGTGGCTTTGCCAGGATAGCGGGATTCCCTATGGTGCAGGGCACCATTGACTGCACCCACGTGGCTTTGCGGGCACCGCATAACAATCCTGACATCTTCTATAACCGCAAAGGCTGCCATTTACTTAATGTGCAGTTGGTGTGCGACCATGCACAGTGAATCCACACCGTCAATGCCCGCTATCCTGGCAGCAGCCACGATGCCTTCATCTTGCACCAGATCTTGCTCCATCCTGCGACGAGGAGGAAGAGGAAGACGAGGAGGACGAGGAGGAGGAACAGGAGCGAGGGAGGAGGCAGCCACTCAATCGGCCTTCCAGAAGGGTGGTCCGCGACCGCCTCATCAGACTGCGGTTCGAATGAATTAAACCCCGGTGTGCCAGCACTCTTCCAGCCACCACGTCAAGCTCGTGGCAGGCTGCGCGGAGAGAAGGGCTATCCGCTCTCCACCTGGCTCATGACTCCCCTCCACAACCCCAACACTCCTGCCCAGCACTCATATAATGAGAGCCATGCTGCCACCAGGAACATCATCGAGCAGACCATCGGCCTGCTGAAGCAACGGTTCTGCTGCCTTGACCGCTCGGGAGGAGCCCTCCAGTACTCGGCTGAGTGGGTGTCCCATTTCGTGGTGTGCTGCATGCTGCACAAATTGGCCATCATGAGGGCCCAGTCCTTGCCACCAGGGATTGTGGGACCACCTCAGGAGGAGGAAGAGGGAGAGGAGGCGGAGGAGGAGGAGCTGAGAGACTCCCGAGACCTGAAGGGATGAAGCCTGGAGGAAGAAGCAAAGGTAAGTAAAGCTTTTAAAACACTCAACACTCACCTCACACACTTACCTCTGCACACATGCACCCATCACTCACCTGCACACTGGACATCTCGGCCCCTCCGACCCCCGCAGACCCAAGGCTCGCCTCGCTGACCCTGGCGAGGTTCGGAGCCATCGGGAAGCCCACACTTTAGGTGGCAAAATAGGGATTCTCAAAAAAACTGCCTGTTAACTACCTGTTAACAGGCAGTTAATTGGCACTAATTCCCTTCCCGCCTCGAGGAGACGGCTCCCAGCGCGGGTTGGGTACCCACCTCCTGGGAAGATGACACGGAGGCGGGTTGGGGCGGGATGGGTACCCGCCCCCAGATTCTGCCATTTTCCCAGCAGTCCCGCCTCCATACCCTCCTCCCCAGGGCTGGCAAAATCACCCCCCTTAATTCATACACGAGGCATGACTCTTTGGGGGTAATTGTAACTTTTGGCAGTATTGTAAAAACGGTCGATATTGGATTGGCAGTCCGTTAGACATCTCTCCCAATGTTCTTTCTCATTGACTTCCACGGAAATGAAAATTGGGAGAGATGTATAATGGGCGGCCGATCGGATATCAAAAGTTTCACACTATCGCCAAAATTAAAAGAACCCCCAATGATTCTACAAGTGCACCTATTGATTGGCATTTTCAGAGGTTTGAATTTTATTTGGTTCCATGCCAAGAGAATTTTGACACATCAAAGAACTTTTTTCAAAAGGTACTCTGCAGCATTATCAGTCAGGAAGAAAGTTCAACGATAAAGCATCTGTGATTCTACTAAAATGCATTTAAGTAAGGCTAGGGACCCAGTAACACATCTATTAGAGTTTTATTCACAATTCCATTACCACAGGTCAAGCCTCTGTGCTCATGGGACATTTTATCTGGACACATAATCATTTGTTTTGTTCTGCTGTGCCACTATTTCTTGTTTAACCTGTAAGTGGACAACCCACAGCATTGATGTGAAACAGCAACAATGATATCTGAAGTTTAAAAAAAATGTTTATAGTTCTCACTTCGTTACTGGAGTAAAACCAGATGCAAATTGAAAAATTCTGCAGAAATTGCACTCTCTCTCATTCTGGCAAGAAACAGAAACTATTTCAATGGAAGCTAAATCTAAACTACTCAGATAACGTCACAGACTTATTACCAGAGTAAGGGTGCTCGCCTGACCAAAAATAACACTGACAGCTCATCTCATCGAGCAGCAAAGTGACCTCATCACCTTGAAATAGCGTGGGGTCACGCGTTCAACCCATTAGCAGATGTATAAAGCTATTCGGGTATGAAATGTGCATTGATTTTAATATACATGAACTGATCTGCTATGCACTGTAGGAAAAATGATATACACAACGGCAATACAAAGGGGTCAACATTGCTATGCCCATTTTTCAGGTGCTCAACTGATGGAATTTAGCAGTGTGACGGACCATGCCCAATTGACTGCTGAATTCATACTGACATTTTTTAGGCGATATTAATATTACCATGAGGGTCCTGCACCTGAATAAAGTCCTTTGCCTGATTCTCTGGTTCTTAACCTCGGCCAGGAAGTTATTGCCTTAACAGTCGGGAAGCATGCTGCAGAAGCACTATTTAAAGGGATACTCACCTCCATTAAGGCAAGTCTCTGTTTGGACTTGATGGGCTGCTGGAGAGTGTTTTGATTATTCACTGTTTTGCAGAGCTGAACTTGGAGAGTGATTTTTTTGAAGGTCCTGCACTCTTTCAAACGATTGCCTGCCTAACATTATTGGTACATGGGTATCCTGTTTGGCCTACCATTGGGGCTCCGACATGAGCAGCAGATGTGGCAGCAAGGAAGGCAACAGAAAGCTGCATGGTCTGCCAGTAGGAGGTAAAGGAAGGCGGCATGGAGGAGGCCTTACACCATAAGGGTGCACAGGCACCGGATTTCCAACCTCACCTTTACAGAGGAGCAGTGCGTCAGGTGGCTTTGGGTCTCCAGGGAGGCAATGCCTGAGCTCAACCAAGAATTGCAGCCCAGCACTAGGGCATCCACAGCACTGCCTGTGGCTGCGAAGGTCACAGTGGCCCTGAACCTTTTTGCGTCAACCTCCTTCCAACATCCAGCAGGTGACATTGGTAATGTCTCGCACACTGTAATCAAGGAGGCCACAGCTGCACCGCTTGCTGGCGCCAGTAATTCATCACATTCCCAATAGAGGCTGTGATGCAGGAGGAGAGAGTGGCAGACTTTGCGAGAGTTGCTGGATTCCTGCAGATGCAGGGGGGTCATTAACTGCACCCACGTTCCCCTGCATGCTCCCGTGCAAGACTAAGCCCTTTACTACAACGGGGAGGGATTCCATTCCATAAATGTGCATCTCGTCTGCGATCATAGGCAATGAATTAAGCAGATCTGTGCCTGGTATCCTAGCAGTGGTCACGATGTCTTCATCCTGCACCTTTCCTTAATACCACCCCCCCACCCCCCTTCCAACAAGACCATCAGGTTAGAAGCTGGCTGCTTGGGGACAAGGACTATCTCCTGTATATCCCACTAATAACTCCTGTCAGGAACCCACGCATAGACATGCAACATGAATACAATGAGAGTCATGCCAGAACCAGAGCTCTCATAAAGCAGCCCATCAGGCTCCTCAAGCAAAGGTTTTCATGCTTTGACAGATCTGGAAGCGGCTTCAATATAGCCCAGAGCAAGTGTCGATATTTGTCATTGTGTGCTATATGCTGCACAACTTTGCCTTTGAAAGAGGGCAAGAGTTGGAGCCACATAACAGGAAGAAGTTGAGGAACAGGAAGAGGATCTGGAAGCTGAGGCTGTAGAGGAAGAGCAAGGCCCAGCAGAGATGCGAGCTGTCAGAGCTCTCAGGCAGCATCTCATTGATGAGAGGTTCTCATGAACGTTCCATCCGCTCCCCAAAGCACCAACAGTTCCTCCATTCACCTAATCCAGTCCTCATAACGGCCATCTGAATGACCTCATACAGTCCAAATTCATGGTTGATGCCCTTACATGGCTAAGAATAAAGACCAACAGCAATCTGAGAAAAAAATGTTTACTTTGTAAAGCCACTTTATCACTCTTCATTTGACAATTGCTTATACTGAACATAGAGAACTAAAAACCACCCTTGCGCAAAGCCCTAGTGCCTGTCTTGTGTGCTTGCTTACCTAATCTAGTGATCCTACAAGATGCATCCCCAGTAGCTACAGCAAGGGAGGTGAAAGGCTGCTGAATGTTCATTGAGGGCTCGTGAGATGGCTCTGGTGAGTAATCATGAGTAGCTCTGGCCATAGAGGGCCCGGCTGCAGACTGTAATATTTCAGCAGCAACCTGGGCAGTCAGGCCCAGCTGGCTCTCTGGCATCAACAAGGGCACTGGTTGACTGTGTCTTGGGGAAGCAGGCATGCTGTCCTCCTGATGTAAGCAGAGACAAATGAGTGGCTACTGAAGGCAGCAGTCCTTTATCATGAATAGTGTATGAGGATGAGATTTCAGTGAGAAGCGAAAGAGGGTGAAATGTCCAAAAACCCTGAAGGACTTGTCCTCCTACCTCTCAAGAGGTCACACTCCTGACACGCCTCCTGCCCACAATGTCCAACATGGTCATTTGCACAGGGAACAGGACATGTATGGATGATGGGCCTCCTCCTGTGGCTGCATGCAGGTTCTCCTTGAAGAAAGGAGGAGTGTGTTAGTAGCAGCCTAGTGAGAAATTTTGAAGATGTTCCCACATGAACAGCCATATGATCGGAGCGCGCCGACCATTTTGCCCCCGTTTTTTGGGCGATAACGAATTTAGGCCCCAAGGAGTTCAGGCATTTGCTGCAGTGCAAAAGTTCCATTTAAAATTTTGATTTGGAAAAAAACCTTTAAGGACCACTAGTTAAGCTGTACGTAAACTTTGTTGCGCTCAGGGTAGCACAATTTTGAGAAGGGGTCCTGAAACAGGAGCTAGGCTCACTATTTGCATATGCAAAGCCTTTACCAATATTGCCGGTGGCATACTTCTGGGGCGGAATGTGCGCGCGGACACGGCCCGCCATATTAAATGCTTAGGCACCTGTATTACACTTGTAAAATGGGCGCGGCATCAACAAATTTCTAGGCCAATCATTTCATTGAGAAAGCTTTATAGCAGTATCAAGCTGGCTTTAGTTAAACATATTGAACTCATTGGCTTGTTAATCATATCTATATTATAGTGCTAGAAACACATGGTAAACGTGACAGAAGTGTTGGGATCCTTAGGAAACCCTGGCACAGCTGGCAACTTAAATATTCTGCGAAGCCTATAAGTAGCCAATGACATTGTTGTTGTCCTTCATACAGTAATTCTCCAGCCTGTGGCAATCTCCTCAGGCAGCATTGTGTTCTGAGAATTGTATTCTCTGTATGCAGAGGTTCAAATACAAGTTAATCATCAGCTGCTGCACCAGAGTTGATAGAACAGTCAGGCTGTGTGAACGCTTTGGAATTTCTATTGGCATTCTAGTACAGATTCTTCAGATTTTTCTGTGCTTCAGTAGCAACTAAGACTGAGTTTGTGACACTGCAGTCCTTGTTTCAGTGGCCTGAAGCATCTTGTTGTCACACTTAGGTTAAACTGGTGAATGTGTACATAGAATTATATAGAATCTACAGCACACAAACAGGCATTTCGACCCACCTGATCTACGTCGTTGTTTATACTCCACATGAGCCTTTTTCCACTCTAATTATCTCTCCACCCCGCCCCTCTATTCCCTAATCCCTCATGTATGTATCAAGCCTCCCCTTAAATGCATCAATGCCATTTGCTTCAACCACTCCATGTGGCAGTGAGATCCACATTCTCACCACTGTGTGTGAAGAAATTCATCCTAAATTCTTTATTTGATCTGTGTGTAGCTATCTTATATTTATGCCTCCTTGTTCTGGGCTCACCCACAATAACGTATACGTAATATATATATTCTACTAACATGCATACCTCAATATTTTTGGCTTAAGCAGTCCATGATTGCTCGAAGTTTGATGCGTTACTTGGCAGTCTGCCTTCAAAGTTGACCTTGGTTCATTCGCATAAGGTTTTAAAAGGGCTGTAATGTTACACCTACTGTTTATTAGTGTTATGTTACAGGAAGAGATTACTTTACTGAAAAGTCACACTCAGTTTTTGTGCTTATTATGTGATGTTTTATTATGGATGTATTAGGTTGTCTACCCTTTCTATTGCTACAATAATATGGTGGTTGGTCATTGGGCCATCTGTAATTACTGTGGATGTATATGTTCTCTAAAATAAAAAAACAACTGTAAGAAGAATGTCAATGTACACAAGGGGATTATATACTGTTTTTGTTAATACTTGTTCTACAACCTGTAATGAGTAACACAAAGATACCATCTTTTAAAAGCCAGAATGTAGGAATCCAAATTCATTTCAACATTTTGATAAGAATCCAAGAGGAAAACTGACATGTTTTAAATTGTCTTACAGTGTTCTATTAACCAGCCTATTGGGATCTCACAGGATCTCTTACCAGAATAAGCACGTGATACGTTTATTTGCAATTACAAATGATAGTGTGAGGTATACATTGCAAATCAGAGATTGTATCAATGACTCAAATCACACTTGCAAATATTCTTCTAACAATATTCATTAACTGAAAGGGAGTTTCAAAAATAGTGGTGGGTCGTTAGAAATAATGACGGGCATTTAAGAAAGTAATTTAAAAAACTGAAGCTACTATTAATGAAATGGTCAATTAATATTCAAAACAGTCATGATAGGCATTTATAACATTTTATGAACAATTGTGGGTTTCCTTAAATATTTGCTGTATGACAAATCACATGCTGATTTTGCTGTAATACTTACTCATGGTTTATTTCATCCCCTTATTGTTCAATGTCTTGCTCTGACCTTCATGGTGTGCACAGAACAATGAAAGGATTGTGTGTTTAGTCACAGACGTGTGTTACCTTATTACAGTCTCACAAGCTGTAGACTTCAGTGCCAGATATTAAGCAAATGCATTTCTAAATCTGCACGTCACTATTGGCTTTCAACTGAATAGATAACCTGATGAGACTAGTTTCAACAGAAGCAGAAATTTATTTTAAAAGGAATTGTTTCGTAAACAGTGGCAAAAGGCAGGTTAAGACCATCTACGGCCCAAGCACCCAAGGTCCTACCCCACTGCGGGCCAAGAACGGAGAGGTACTCATCAAGGACAGAGAGGCAGTCAGTGCCCGCTGGAAGGAGCACTTCGAAGATCTCCTTAACCGAGACTCTGTCTTCGACGCGAGTGTCCTCAACTCCATCCTGCAGCATGCTACCCGCCACCATCTCAGCACAACCCCAGCCCGGCATGAGGTTGAAAAGGCCATCCGACAACTGAAGAACAACAAGGCCTCAGGAGCAGATGGAATACCCGCCGAGGCACTAAAGCATGGCGGAGAAGCACTACTGGCGCGAATTCATGAACTCATTTCTCTTATTTGGAAGGAGGAGAGCATGCCGGGGGATCTCAGAGACACCGTAATTGTGACCATCTTCAAGAAAGGTGACAAGTCCGATTGCAGTAATTACAGAGGAGTTTCCCTGCTGTCTGCCACAGGGAAAGTCATCGCAAGAATCCTTCTCAATCGCCTTCTCCCAGTGGCCGAAGAGCTCCTCCCAGAGTCGCAATGCGGATTCCGCCCACTAAGGGGTACAATGGACATGATCATCACCGCACGTCAATTACAAGAGAAATGCAGGGAACAGCACCAACCGCTGTACATGGCCTTCTTTGATCTCACAAAGGCCTTCGACACTGTCAACCGTGAAGGATTATGGAGTGTCCTCCTCAAATTCGGCTGCCCTCAAAAGTTTGTCACCATCCTCCGCCTGCTTCACGACGACATGCAAACCGTGATCCTGACCAACGGTTCCACCACAGACCCAATTCACGTATGAACCAGGGTCAAGCAAGGCTGTGTCATCGCACCAACGATCTTCTCAATCTTCCTGGCTGCAATGCTCCATCTCACCCTCAGTAAGCTCCCCGCTGGAGTGGAGCTAATTTACAGAACAAATGGGAAACTGTTTAACCTCCATCGCCTCCTGTCCAGATCCAAGGTCGTCCCATCCTCTGTCGTCAAATTACAGTATGCAGACGACACATGCGTCTGCGCTCACTCGGAGGTCGAACGCCAAACCATCGTCAACACCTTCACTGAAGCGTACGAGAGCATGGGCCTTGCACTAAACATCCGTAAGATAAAGGTCCTCTACCAACCTGCCCCCGCCACACAGTACTGTCCCCCGATTATCAAAATCCACGACAAGGCCTTGGAAAACGTGGACCACTTTCCATACCTCGGGAGCCTACTGTCAACAAGGACAGACGTCGATGATGAAGTCCAACACCACCTTCAGTCTGCCAGTGCAGCCTTCGGTCGCCTGAGGAAGAGAGTGTTTGAAGACCAGGACCTCAAACCCGGCACTAAGCTCATGGTCTACAGAGCAGCAGTGATTCCCGCCCTGCTGTATGCCTCAGAGACATATACCATGTACAGCAGGCACCTCAAAGCGCTGGAGAGGTACCACCAACGCTGCCTCCGCAAGATCCTGCAAATCCATTGGCAGGATAGGCGCACCAACGTCAGTGTTCTCACTCAGGCCAACATCCCCAGCATTGAAGCTTTGACCACGCTCGATCAGCTCCGAAGGACGGGTCACATCGTCCGCATGCCGGACACGAGACTCCCAAAACAAGCGCTCTACTCGGAGCTCCGGCACGGCAAGAGAGCCCCAGGTGAGCAGAGGAAACGCTTCAAGGACACCCTCAAAGCCTCCTTGAAAAAGTGCAACATCCCCACCGACACCTAGGAATCCCCGGCCCAAGACCGCACAAAGTGAAGGAAAAGCATCCGAGAAGGCGCCGAACACCTCGAGTCTCTTCGCCGGGAGCAAGCGGAAGCCAAGCGCACATCAACCCAAGCACCCCACCCACCCGCCCCTTCAACCACCATCTGCCCCACCTGTGACAGAGACTGTAGGTCTCGTATTGGACTCATCAGTCACCTGAGAACTCATTTTTAATGTGGAAGCAAGTCATCCTCGGTTCCGAGAGACTGCCTAAGAAGAAGAAGATATTCCAGCACCCATTTTTTCTCCACATTTAATAACTTGAATTGAAAAACAATTGCAAGGTAAATATTGCTGCTGCCTTGAAAGTATTGGTGGCAATGTTGAGGGTAGGGGGTGGGGGAGGGGTGGAGGCTGAGAACATAATCCAAATGTTTGTATGAAGTAAACCCAAAGTTATTCCAGTACCAATGTGTCTGACTTTGACCAGAGCTTCAGAATATTGGCCCGGAATTTGCTGTCAGCGGCGAACCAAAGGCGTTCGTCTCGGGCCCCGAAGAAAGCTGCCCACAAAGACCTTGCGATTATTGTGGCAAAAAGTTTGCCTTTTTCGATGCGTGATTTCTGTGTAATATAATGGGGAATCCCTAGAACGCACTGCTGTGACGTCAACATGCTATTTAAGCAGCCAATCACAATGCAGAATTCTCACAGAGAGGCAGGAAATGAGAAGCTGCTTTTATCCCCACTTTTTAAAAATGTTACAGAGAGAAAAACAAAGATTGGGGCTTTCAGATCGGGATAAGGTAATCCTGAAATAAATAAGAACAAACTTTAAAAAGATATGATTTTTTTTTAACGTGTCTTAAAAATTGTAATTTTATCACAATGGAGAAATTTGACACATCACAAAATTAAAATTAGTTTTTCAGGACCATAACATTTGTTTAGCAGGCAATACACTGTTAAAACCGCAGTTACACCTAATCCAACAAGGCCTAACTTTTAATGGGGTATTTAACAGCGATATTACCGCGGAAAAGCTGAAGTTTTCGTCAATTTCACTGATCACACTGATTGCCGGCTATTGGGGGGGGCGCGGAGAGCCTCAGCGCAGCCAGTGTCAGAGCAGTCAATGACTGTCCGCAATTTCAGGATTCCTGTGTTTAGATGTGCATGCACTACATCCTGTAGTTGCGGTCAGTTTCAAAGGGGTAATAACAGCGAACGCTGCTAGTTTGCCAGTATTACCCACCGCAAATTCCAGCCCATTATGTTTCTGATGGATCCAGCTCAGCCTGTCCAAAAGCATCGCAACACACCAACAATTAAGGCTGTTCAAAAATGTATTTAGATTTTATAAAAGAAAATGTGTATTTGTAATACTTCCCAAACCCCCACTGTTCTTAAATATTGCAATAAACATATTTCTGTAAGCAGGCTTCACATGTAGTTCATATGAAAGTCAACGATATTATCAAGGCTTACACAGCCAGAATCAGAAGATGAGAAAAAATAAACGCAACATAAATCACAGTATTCCAAAGGGAAGAACTGATCTCTATTAAAAAATGTGTAAGGTTCACACTCTGGTGTATATGGAAAGATTAGATTAATTGTCACTGAGTGGTATCTACATGATTCAGTGAAGCAGTCCATCATAAATGTGACCTAATTGAGAGAAACTGAGACCCAATTTTTACTTAATATGTTTATAACCTAAATATGATATCAGGAATTAACAAAGACATATGGCTTAACAAGAATTATTTTCCGTACACATATTTTCTTTTCTAAAGCTTTTGCTTACATTTATCCCTTCAAATGCTGTAAGTTTCAACTAACAATAGACAACCCACCGAAAGTCACAATGGGGTAGAAATTTGTTGGCACCCAGTTTCGGGCGCAAAGGTGGCTATGCGACAGAAACGCATGTCCAAACCTGGAGGCCCGAGGCTGGCCCGAAATGGGGTTTCACCGAAATAATCTGGATGAGCTGCCAGCACTTGTTGTGCCTTGACAGGCAACTCGCCCTTCTACAGGAATGAACTGTGAGCTACCTACCAGGAGGATGGCCTAGTAGTGCTGCAAGCTGTCAGAAATGTGAGGCAGCAAATTATAGAGAAGAGATTATTCTAAACCATCCCTCCCCTCCCCAGAGCACCAACAATCCTTCCTTCCATCTGACTCCATCCTGATACCCACCATATCAATGCCCTCAAACTATGCAACTTCATGGGTGTTCCTGTTATATCACTAAGATTATGAAGACAGCTATACCAAAACAGAACGTTTTACTTCATTACTCCAAAAGACTTCAGTCTTGATTTGACAAATGGTTACATGACTGATGCCTATCTACAAATCACCCTCGTGCAAACCCCTAGTACCTGTCTTCTATGCTCTTTTACCTGTTTCAGTGTGTGGTAGTTTCCCAGTGGCCACAGCTTGGGAGGTCAATGTCTGCTGAACTTCCACTGAGGGGACTAGAGATGGCTGGGGTGGGTGCCCTCACGAGCTCTGGGAGTTGAGGATCCAGCTGCAGGCTGCTGGGACACGGCTATCGCCAGGGCAGTCTGGTCCAGATGGCTGTCTAACACCAATAAGGGCACTGGTTGATAGGCTGGTGGTGGAGTAGGCATGCTGAGCCTCCTGAGAGAGGACAGCATATGCCCCTCCCATGGAGGCAATGCCACTCAGGGGGTTAAGACGCAACATTCCCACTGCTATGCTGATAATAGATTACAGGTGTGCTTGGAATCTCTCAAAACCCCTACCAATGTTCTCCTTCAAGCTTTGTAAGCCAGAGGAGATGATGTCAAAGCTATCACCAGAAGCTCCATCACTGTGAGGACCCTTGCAGAGCTGACAACTTGCTCCATGGTTGACTGAATGGTCTTGATGCCCTGGATGAGGACCCCACACATGTTGGAGTTGACTTCTCCATGCTCTTCAACATTGTCAGCCAACTTGCTGACAGACAAGCCAGTGCACTTAGAAGGTCTGTGTGGATTGCTATCGGTCTTCGTATGCATTGTGGGCCCTCAGTGTTTTCATCTGTAACCTTTGCAGCAGGGGAGTTTTTTTCTGGTCCATCCTATTCCCCTGCCCTTACTCATGTACACTAGCATCTCCACATAAAGACCCTTCGAACCAACTCTGAACTATGCGGGGTGCCAGTCTCTGAGCTGGTGTCTGTAAATGTACAGTCAAATTACACTTCCTGTTTAGCAGAGCTGTCCTCTTCTTGTTCTGCTCCCCAATGGCTGTGTGGAGCTTCTGGTCCTGAAATGGAAGAAAGGGACAAGGGTTAACATTTATTGGCATGGGTAAGGAGAGACAGATGAGTGGCTTCTGAAAGCAGCAACAATTTGTCATGCATAGTGTGTTAGGGTGAGATTAAAATGAGAAGGGAACAATGGAACGATCGTGTAAAACCCATGGGACTTGTCCTCCAACCTTGCCAGATACCATGCTCCTGATGTCCCTCCATGTCCCCTGCTCACGATGTCCAGAACTTGTTCTTCAAGTGGATGAAGCATGTCCCTCCTCCTGCGGCTACCTTTTCTCATTTAATGCATGTGAGCTTGCCCTGCAAAAAAGAAGGTAGTGTATCAATGCTTTGAGGATGTGCATGTTGGGATAGAATAAGAGTTGCTGGTGTGTGAAAGATAGCAGATGTGTGAGGTGGTGAGGGAAGTAATAATGAGGACATTAGTAGGTGCAAAGTGTTGCAGTAGGAGCAGAAGGAGGTGGAGTGAAGTGCACTGCAGTGATTGTAGGAGAGCGCTAGTGAGCGGGGAAGGAAGGATTGCGAGTGGTGGGGCTACAGGTAGTGCAAGGCGAAGAAGAGAGATACGAGTTAGGATGCTTACCTTAGCTAGCCTCGTGAGGTCATTGAACTTTTTCTTGCATTGCAGCCATGTCCTTGTGGCGGTGCTTCTGGCCCATTAGGAGAACAGACAATGAATAGCTGAGTAGTGCTGGCTGCCAACTATTTTATTTAAATTCATTAGGACTACCACTATGGGGCCTTAGTTGCATCCACGTGATCAGACGCGCTCCGAGTGTGGTGCCCATTCTGTGTCTGAAAATGGACTTAAATCAATTTCTATTCCGTTCTGTTTTGCAAAACCTCTAATAGATTCGACAATTTGTTACTAACAGGATCTCCTATGGTATAATCAACATTCTCTGCATTTCAGTGTGCTAGCTCTGGGAATAATTCCAAGGCCAAATTGCAAACTAGAAGAATTTCTGTCAGGCATTTGGGGCATATGCTGTTAGTATGTTATTTCACAACAACATTGGATAATTACGGCTTAAACTGGTCACAAAAACCTTTCCATTCAATGCGGGTATTTGAAAATGAGCAACAAAGCTTTCATAAAGAGTATGCATTGCACAGTTTGAACAGTCGAAATGTAGATTACAGTAATTTTGACTGCATGCCTGCTTTAAGTAGCATGGATTTTCTAGTGAATTATGGAATTGTATACATAATTTCATGGTCTTCTATAGCAACGAGAGTCTCATTAAGATGCGTTGAGACTGCATCATGCAAACTTTCTCAGTGATCTTTCAGACATTACACAGGCACCGAACCGTGAACTTTGTGACCCTATGCGATGTTAAAGCCAATATTCCCTACTGACACTTCTGAAGTTCAGAGGAAAGAATTGTATCTAATTTCAATTGAGATCTTGTTCATGTTTTAATTTTAGTTCCAACATTAGAAAATATGTTTTTACTAACGCTGGTGCCTAGCATTAAATAAATATACTAAATCCAAACATATGATGCATGTTTGCCAGATTCCACCTGTGTAAGCTATCTGGAGGATATCGTTACTCTGTGGCCTTCAGGGAAGTATTTTTGTATTTTGGACAACAGCTTTGAAGCCAGAGCCCCATGAATGTGCTCCATTGTCAGAGGAAAATGTGGTTATGGAACAGTTTCTAACTTTTGATTTGATGTGGTTTCCCCCTTGTAATTCCAAAGATGTTGCTCACATTTTTCAGTACATCACAAATGGTATCAAACTAAATAAGAAGTTGTCAACGCTTTGGACATGTCACTGACCCTGCCGATGATTAAAACTCTAGTATTTTCTGAATAATATTATTCTTGGCAACAATTATGTAAAAGGACTGCAATACTTTTCAAAGTAAGCAGCAGGGAATTATAAAGATCCCTTTCTGTCTGTTAGTCTGACAGCTATGCAAAAAATGGCTGTGTGAGCTATTGTAATCCTACCGCTTATTAATCTATTTAGTGAACTCACAGACAACAGATACACCTGTTACTTTGGTGTAATTGATACAAATACATTCTAATGTGTCAATTTTCTAACTGAAATTGTTACCATAGGGTTTAGGAATTGTGGGAAAGGGTGACAATTTCCATTTTTACAATGAATTCAGCTACAGAAATGGTAAGAGAACAATCACAAGATCATTATGGATGAAGAAGGCCAATCGGATATGACCTAGCCTTTTCAGGCTATTTTAATACTGTTTTAATCAACATTAGTGCCAGAAACTTGCAGCAATGATTATAACGTATTGCATTGTGTAGAATGTTTGTGAAACTAATGTTAAAAAGGCATGAGATTCAGGTAATATTTAGTCTAATGTGTCTGGTAACTGACTGACTGGACTTCTGCTCTTATGGGAGCGATTTTCCCAGCCCTGGGGAGGCGGGTTTGGAGGCGAGACTGCCGGGAAAATGGCAGAATCTGGGGGCGGGTACCCATCCGGCCCCCAACCCGCCTCCGTGCCATCTTCCCGGGAGGCGGGTACCCGACCCGTGCCGGATCCCGTCTCCTGGAGGTGGGAAGGGGATTACAGCCACTTAACTGCCTGTTAACAGGTAGTTAACAGGCAGTTAAGAGGATTATCCCCATTTTTCCAACAGAGGTGCGGGCTTCCCGACGTCGGGAAACCCCGCCAGGGTCAGTGAGGCGAGCAGTGGGTCTGCGGGGGTGAGAGGGGTCTGTGGAGGTGACTGATGGGTGCAAGTGTGGAGAGGTAAGTATGTGAGGTGAGTGAAAAGTGTTAGAAAAAGTTTCCTTACCTTTGTTTCTTCCTGCAGGCTTCAATCGTTGGGGATCCGAAGGCTCCGGCATCTCCACAGCAGAGATGACAGAATGGCTGCTACATTCTCCGATGCAACAGCCATCTGCTTTCTGCTCAGGAAATAGGTTTGGTGAGGCTTGAGTACAAGAACTCACCAAACAACAGAGAATGTCAGTGTTTGACAGCTTCTCAAAGCTGTCAAACGATGACAATTCATCTGTCAACAATTTTTGTATATTGTATACCGTCAGGCCCTTCCTGCAGGAAATTGGGGGGCTCAAAAAAAAGTGAGGGGTCCGCAGCAGAGCCATCTCTGAGCAATTTTCTTCCCCCATCTACCTCTGCTCCACCACTAAATTGACCAAGTGTTATTGTCAGATTTAGAACAGTAAAATTAAATAGTGCTGAGTTTCTTTGCCCTTGTCCCTGGGAACTGCTCAATTTTCCACTTGCAAAGTTAAAGATAAAGAGCCAGAGCCTTAGACTGCCAGCTCTATCCTTTTAATGCTGCGCTAGAATTTCCAGGGCTTTCCTTAGGGATGGATCTTGACGTGCACCTGTACTAGTTGCAGGCCTAGCCCAACCATTCAAATGAGGTAGGAGGGGACATTCTGGGGGTCCTGCTGCACTTTGTGGATCCTAAGTTGGCTGGGCACCCGGACTCAGTGATGCCCAGAAAAGATGGTGCGTAGGTTGCCTCAGAACCCCTGGTGACTGGAAGCCTTGTAGGAATAACGGGGTTAGTTGAAGATTTGAAGGCAGGCCTGCTGCTTAAATTTTGCCCACCTCCCCCCCCCCTCACCCCCGCAATCAGCATCTCTGGCTGCTGGTCTCCATTGTCCAAATCAGCATAGCCAGCCTGGCAGATTACTCTGGCCCTGAAAATAGCATGGGGCAGGAAATCCCATCAATTATGGGGTTGGACAGGAGCATCATAGTTCTGGTGCACTGTCCCTGTCTAGTACTAGGGCACAGTGGGGTGGATATTGGCAAAGAAATCAGCCCTTGCATATCAAAATTACAAGCTTGCAGTAACTTGTAGATACAGGTGGACTAAGGGCTAGATTTTGTCTTGGGGTCGGGTTGGGGTCATGTGATCCACATTTCGTGTTGCCCCCCCCGACTCCAGATTAATGTGGATGAATGATGCAATTTTAACTTAATTGGGCAATTGAGTTCCAGCATGTGGGAACCCATGAACCAATTAGTGGTTTCAGTCTGAAAGTCGCCTCTGATGATGTCATCATTGCAGAGACTGTCTGGTCTCAGAGATTGCCTGGCCATTGCTGTGAGTGGATCTGGATGCAAAATGAGGAGAGAGAGAGAGAGAGAGAGAGAGAGAGAGGAGAGAGGAGAGAGGAGAGAGGAGAGAGGAGAGAAGAGGAGAGAGAGAGAGAGAAGAGAGAGAAGAGAGAGAGAGAGAGAGAATTTTTTTTTCCATCCAGGTCCTCTCACAGCAAGGCCAGACAGTCTCTGAAGACATTCAATGCAGCAGCATCAGAGGCAACTTTCAGACCTAATACTACTACTACCTTCATCACATTTCCGTTGTAAAAGTGGACCTGCAGCTGATAGTCAGCTATCCACTTGTGCTCCCGCCAGGTTTCACTGGCGTGTTTCACACCAGGCGTACTTCACGTCAGAAAAGGGTTAAACTAGCTAAAACGTTTCAAAATCGCATTACAGAGCCAATTTAGGGCTTGTTAAGGGCTTTAATGGCCTCTCCCGCCTCTTGGAGGCAGGACGGAGTCGGGAACCCCGTGACTGATTTTGTCAAAATTGTGTGGAGGCGGAATGGAGTCGGGATGGGGTCGGGACCCCCGAATCTGCAACTTTAACCCCCCACACGCCTCCAAACCCGACTCCACGGGTCATTGAAAATCCAGCCCTAAGTCTTCCATTTTGGTCTTTACTGTTTTTATTATTGTTACTTTCAATCATGAAAACAAATAGAATATTTGCTTTTATCAATTTTTTTCACCTGATAAAAGGAGTTCTGTGGCCCCGAAAGCTAATATAATTCAAAAACATCTAGGGAATCATCCAGGTGTTGATGTTATGTCTCCCCATTTTCCACCACTCCTCGCCAAACTCTCCCTATGAGGCGTAGCTAGATGGGAAATTCTACCCAATTTACCTTTTCTCCTCTGGAGAAATATTGCAGCCTCCATTTGATCCCTCTCCTCCTCCTAACAGATTGTGTCAGGAACTTAACAGAATGGGAAATTAAACCTGCATCTTCCTACTTCAAGGCACTGAGCACTAGTGCCACAGCACAAAGGACATCTATTCTTTCACTCTTATTCATTCCATGAAACTTATCTTAGGTTCGGTGTACCAGTGCTTTGGTATTGTGCATAGACACAACTAGCAAGTACCAAAGTGTAAGTAGGGTTGCCAACTCTGGACATATTCCTGGATGTTTCATCTAAACGACCTCCCACCTCCAACTGCTCCTCCCAGTCAAACGATCTTTTTGCCCATCTAAAATAATTTTGTAACTAAGGGCTGGATTTTGCCAGCGCTCAGAGATGGGTTTGGAGGCGGGTCAAAGGGTAAAATTGTTTTGATTGACGGCGGGTTCCGATCCCACCGTCAACCTGCCTCCAAACAATTTTCCCAAGTGTCGGGTCCCCGATTTACACATGGACCCGACACCTAGCGGCGGGAAGAGGATTAAAGCCAATTACCTGCCTATTAACAGGTAGTTGATAGGCTATTTTTTAATTTTGCCGCTTCTGCCTCAGGTTTCCCAACGTCCGGACACCATGCCAGGTAAGTGTGGCATGTTGTGAGTCTGCTGTAGAAGTGGTGTGAAGGATCCAATGGTACACTGGTGAGTCTCAGAGGTAAGAAAATGTTGGGAAATTCATTTTTAATGCATTTACACATTTCTTTAGGTAACAAGTATAGAAATCCGTGTCCAGTGCCACCTCATTGGGAGAACCTCTCTCATCAGTGACAGATCGCTTCTGTCACTTCACCTGCAGCTGCCATCTATTTCAGCCTATGGAGGGAGTCATTGGAGAGCCTGGGTGCAAGAGCTCACCTTTGTACAGTGATTGTCAGTGTTTGCAGCACCTCAATACTGTCAAACACTGAGAAATCAGCTGTCAAAAAAAAATTGTGCGTGGTCCCTTTAAGAAAACCAGCAGATGACGCGTCATCAAATGACGCCATCTGACCAGCTTCCTCTTAATTGGCCAGCAAGCCTGCAGGGTGGGCTTAACAAGGTCAATCAACGTAAAATCACGTCTGTGGGCCGGATGCAGTTGGGGGCGGGACTGGAAGCCGGAAACCACCTGACCTACACCCAACCCACCTCCATTGAAAGAATCGCAGCCAGAGTGTTCAAAGAAAATGAAAATAACACAATTGTTTTGATGCCCCCGAGGATTTTCCTCCTGGGTTGCTCGTGGCAGCATCCAGAAGATTAATCTTTAAATCCAGGACAATCCTGGAGGGTTGGTAATTCTAAGTATAAGCTAATCAATCAACTGAAAATCAGATCATAAGTGGCATGGTTTCAGGCCAGTAACCAGAAAATTAAAGGGAGGGTAATAGCTGGACATTTGAACTTGTACTTTGATTAATTTCAACGGGTTACTGCATGTTGAAAAACTAAACCTTGGCCTCTTGAAATAAAGTTAATTGAAAAAAAAAACATATAGTGAGGAGAAAAGAGAGGTGTTATAACTTGCACCTGAATCAATTATTTGTACCTAGTTATGTGGCTGTTATTATTTTGCTGTGCTATGTTTGGATTTTACAGATGTTGGCTTTTTTCCCACTTCAGTGGTTTTGCATTTTTATTTTGGTTCTCTATGTCTTTACATGTGATTCAGTTATCAATCAATGTTGAACTATGATTGTATGAATCATCCAAGGAGCGCTTCTTCCATATGGTAATAATTTGTCACGTTATGAATTAAATGTTTCATCAAAACTAGTGAGAGGCTTAAAAGAGAAAAGCTGGCTGTAGTACAGAGTTCTGCTGAATTTGGAATTAGACAGGTTGCTTTCTATCTGTAAAAACAGTTTGAGCTGTAAAAAAAAAATAGGGTTTCTACAAATTTTCCTTTGCAGGATTTGTGCAAAATTGTAAAAGCACAAGTTTGTACTTGCTGAAATAATTATGAATAGGGCCCATTATCAGGTTAATGCAGGAAGAACTATAGCGGTGCATAACCTGAGATTACATGATGGTATCACTGGATATCAAGGTAAGAACAGTTTATTCCCCTGCATCCTAATTATAGCAATTACTAATAAATTAATTTATCATGTGTTATGTTTCTTGAGAATCGCCATCCATAATATATTAAAAGTCTTGCGTATAAGCCTTGCTTATTATAAGTGTTACATTCACTTTTAGTAACATGTTCCCCATTGCACTTTGCTGGTAACACCCCATATAAAACAGTGCATTCTCCAAGTCACTTTATACAATGGCAAGGAAGATCGGCTACTATGACAAAAGAATCCACACTTAACCGGACAGGTCCCATACCTTTGACCACCTCCTCGTTAGACAGTGGCTATATTAATCAAAAATCCACTCCTCTTGGAGTGGTCAAAACAAAGTAGACAGAAGCATCATTATGCAGTAATAGTCATTATGGAGTATGGGCTATAGAGAATCACATAACATTAATGATTCTTTCTGAATATGTACTCAAGAGAGACTAAAGCTTCCTTCCTTTCTTCACTTCACTTGAACACTCATTTTGATGCGTTCTTTATTGGTAGGAAGAAATTTTAATGGAATCAAGATTATACCTTTTAACAGACCAGGCACTCAAATAATTATTTCAAGTTTCCCAGAGCTGTTGAATGACCAGGTAAGAAGATGGGCAGAGTTGAATATGGAAAGTAATAACTGTGCTATTTATGATTTTAAAATATTCCTTGTTACTTGGTGCTTATTGAGATCTGTTTAAAGCCTGAAAGAAAATAAATTAAAGAAACATTTCTTCTCAAATTAATCAATAGCCAATAGTTTGGGTGATGCAGCTACTTAGATTTTCTTCTCATTCTTGAAGAAAACCACTAGAGCTATGATTCCTAGTATAAAATAGTAATATTCTCACCAATATATTGATAAGTTTTTTAAATCTTTAATGAAAATTGCAAATTTCAACTGCACATTATGAAATATAGCTAAGACTCTTAAATCTATAACTCCTTTCCCCCTTAAGTTGTATTCTTGATACGTCCTTTAGTTCTGAGAGCAGGATTGCCAACTTTGTTCACCATGAATGCTGCTCTGAGTTTGGAAAACAATATTCCTTTTGTCTGTTTATCTATCTCCCTCAGTATTAACTTTTCAATAGAGCACAAATATACTGAAAATGACGAATATCCTTAATAACAAGACATTCAAGGGGACAAACCTCCAGATAAAAAGTAACTATGGATCCATCTCCTTGTTAAATGTTATTCACAAGATTTGATTTTTAATCACCTTCAAAATATTAATTATCAGCTTAAAGATGTACTTACTTCTCTTGTGGTTGTAGCTTATTGGTCCCTGAAAGTGCGCTCGCACAATAGGCTCTGGGGAAGACAGAGATGCCCAAATCATCGACGGGTATGGGGTGGCAAGTCATTCCCCACTATTTTCTGGCGCTACCGCCCTATTTTTGTCGGACAGGAGGCCTCAATATCTCCCCCAGTGACTCCTTTGCAGTGATAAAACAGTAATCTTATTCAATGGTTTATCATTCTGCAAGCTCTGTTTCTAGAACGAGATGAATAAGCTAGCCTATTGATGTTAAATTATTGCTCTTTGGAGACTCTCTTTGCCGTATGGACTAAGTGATAAAATAAAATTGGAAGTAAATTTGTATGCTTACTGTCAACATTCATTCTCCAAGCTGCCATTTGTTGTAAGCCAGAAGTTCTAATTGACAATGAACCTTTAAATCATCCTTGTTGCATTCAGCTTCTGAGGGATTCCTTTCTAAAACAGAGTATTAATTGGAATCACAAACATCTTGCTGAATATGTTTTGCATCATCAACAACAACAACTTGTTTTTATTTAGCGCCTTTAATGTAGTAAAACATCCCAAGGCACTTCACAGGAGCGTTATAAAACAAAATTTGACACCAAGCCACATAAGTCGATATTAGGGCAGATGACAAGAGGTAGATTTTTAGGAGCATCTTAAAGGAGGAAAGAGAGATAGAGAGGCGGAGAGGTTTAGCGAGGGAATTTCAGAGCTGGGGGCCTTGCCAGCTGAAGGCACAGCCACCAATGGTTGAGCAATTGAAATCGGGGATGCTCTAGAGGTCAGAATTAGAGCAGTGCAGATATCGGGGGGGTTGTGGGGCTGGAGGAGATTACAGAGATAGGGAGGGGCGAAGGCATGGAGTGATTTGAAAACAAGGGTGAGAATTTTGAAATCAAGGCGTTGCTTAACCAGGAGCCAGTGTAGGTCAGCGAGCGCAGGTGTGATGGGTGAACGGAACTTGGTGCGAGTTAGGACACAGGCAGCAGAGTTTTGGATGACCTCAAGTTTACGGAGGGTAGAACATGGGAGGCCAGCCAGGAGTGTGTTGGAATAGAGGTAACAAAGGCATGGATGAGGGTTTCAGCAGCAGATGAGCTGAAGCAGGGGTGGAGTCGGGCGATGTTCCGGAGGTGGAAATAGGCGGTCTTAGTGATGGCGTGGATATATGGTCGGAAGCTCATCTTGGGGTCAAATAGGATGCCAAGGTTGCGAACAGTCTGGTTCAGCCTCAGACAATTGCCAAGGAGAGGGATGAAGTCGATGGCTAGGGAACAGAGTTTGTGGCGGGGACTGAAGACAATGGCTTCAGTCTTCCCAATATTTAGTTGAAGGAAATTTCTGCTCATCCAGTACTGGATGTCGGACAGCAGTCTGAAAATTTAGATACAGTGGAAGGGCCAAGAGAGGCGGTGGTGAGGTAGAGCTGGGTGTCGTCAGTGTACATGTGGAAACTGATGCTGTGTTTTCAGATGATGTCGCCAAGAGGCGGCATGTAGATGAGAAATATGAGGGGGGCAAAGGATAGATCCTTGGGGGACACCAGAGATAATGACATGAGAGTAGGAAGAGAAGCCATTGCAGTGATTCTCTGGCTATGATTAGATAGATAAGAATGGAACCAGACGAATACAGTTCCCCCCAGCTGAATGATATGGAGAGGCATTGGAGGAGGATGGTGTGATCAACCATGTCAAAGGCTGCAGACAGTTTTAGAGGGATGAGGAGAGATAGTTTACCATGGTCACAGTCACATAGGATATCATTTGTGACTTTGATAAGAGCCGTTTCGGTACTGTTGCATGATGGAAACCTGATTGGAGGGGATCAAACATGGAGTTCTGGGACAGATGGGCACAGATTTGGGAGGCGACAACACGTTCAAGGACTTTGGAGAGGAAAGGGAGGTTGGAGATGGTGCGGTAGTTTGCAAGAATGGAGGGGTCAAGGGTTGGCTTTTTGAGGAGAGGGGTGATGACGGCAGATTTCAAGGAGAGGGGGGCAGTAAATAATATGCTGTTTTAGAAAGAAATCCCTCAAAACCTGAAATTAACAAGGATGATTTAAAGGTTCATTGTCAATTAGAATTCCTGGCTTACAACAAATGGCAGCTTGGAGAATGAATGTTGACAGTATGGCTGTATTTAATTATGAATAGAAACATCTTGTAAGCTCCAGTTTTGCGAACATAACAAAATCAAGGCTTCAATTATCTGTCTCAGAAGTGCATCTGCACCAGCAACAGTGAATCCCGTCTTAACCGAATTTTGCTAGACTAGTTCCTCTCCCTAAATTCCATACGCTCCCTGCACATGGAAAATCTGCAAAAGGAAGTGGAGCAGCTACACAATTGGCCGGGGGTTGCAAAAGTCCAGCTAGGTAGTAGCTTATAAAGGGCTACTGCTCACTGTTAAAGAGGCAGGTACTTCTAGTTACTATTAAGTAGCAGCAGAAAAACATAGCCATTGCTGTGAGGACAAGGAGTGACCAATTTTTTGTTTTAAGGTGTACAATGAGAGCAGTAGGCAAGACTCCCTCATTCTCAGGAGGCATTGGTGGTACTGCTACAGGAGGTGCAGTAATGGAAAGTGGCACTTTAAAGCAGAAGGCCACTTTCCTGTTAAAGTACCAAGTTGCATAGGTGCAGATATCAAAATCGGAGTTAATGCTTTATCCCAGGTCCATCAGACCTGGGAGCAAATGCAGAGGAAGTTCACTAGTATCAGTTTTGCGTATATAAATCATACTGCTTGGGCTTGGAAGGCATTGTGCAAATATAAATCTTCAGTTGCTGCACCCTCAGAGATAGCATGCAATGAGCCACGGTAATGTTTTTCATCATTTTCTGTACAGTCCTTTAATGCACTAAAGTTGTAGCCTACAGATCTAATTGGACACAATACTACCTTGAACAATATTGTTCAAAGTTGTGCTGTGAATGAGTACTGATCCCACAAACAGCAGGTATGCTGCTCTGCAATGCCCTCACACGGGGAGAGAAGTGCAATCAGCACAAGGGTGGTGTTTGGGGTACTGTGGTAGTTTCTAACGTCTCACAAATTGGGAGTAATTTTGACTGTGTGCGTTAGTGTAAAAATGGACAATAGCGAATCGGCAGCCTATTTTACATCTCTCCCAATTTATATTTCCATTGATGGAAATAAAAATGGGGACTGATATAAAGCGGGCTGCCAATTCACTATCACCCATTGTACGCTATCGGTTACAGTCAGATTTACCTCCACTGTGTGCACTTCCAGAGGAAGATTGTACACAACCTTGTGTAGAGATTCAGTACAGGACAGCTACATTGAAACAGCTTTCTCAAATAGAAGAGATGATTCTGCCTTTTTTGGCCAGGAATCTGTGGAGGATATGGACCAGAGTGAGTTTGGGGACATGGTGCCACCACCCAGCAAGTCTCCTTCATTTTATTATTAACCATACAAAGATAGGTGGGAAAGCAAATTGTGTGGAGGATGCAAAGAATCTCCAAAGGGATATAGATAGGCTAAGTGAGTGGGCAAAAATCTGGCAGATGGAGTTTAATGTGGGAAAATGCGAGGTTATCCACTTTGGTAGGAAAAATAAAAAAGCAAATTATTATTTAAATGGGGAGAGATTACAAAATGCTGAGGTACCGAGGGATCTGGGGGTCCTTGTACATGAATCACAAAATGTTAGTGTGTAGGTACAGCAAGTAATTAGGAAGGCAAATGGAGTGTTGGCCTTTATTGCAAAGAGAATGGAGTATAAAAGTAGGGAAGTCCTGTTACAACTGTACAGGGTGTTGGTGAGACCACACCTGGAGTACTGCATACAGTTTTGGTCTCCTTATTTAAGGAAGGATATACTTGCATTGGAGGCAGTTCAGAGAAGGTTCATGAGGTTGATTCCGGAGATGAAGGGGTTATCTTATGAAGAAAGGTTGAGCAGGTTGGGCCTATACTCATTGGAGTTTAGAAGAATGAGAGGGGATCTTATTGAAACATACAAGATTCTGAAGGGGCTTGACAGGGTAGATGCAGAGAGGATGTTTCCCCTCGTGGGGGAATCTAGAACTAGGGGGCATAATTTCAGAATAAGGGGGCACCCTTTTAAATTGGAAATGAGGAGGAATTTCTTCTCTCAGAGGGTCGTGAATCTTTGGAATTCCCTTCCCCAGAGAGCTGTGGAGGCTGGGTCATTTAATATATTTAAGGTGGAGATAGACAGATTTTTGAACGATAAGGGAGTCAAGGGTTATGGGGAGCGGGCAGGGAAGTGGAGTCGAGGCCAAGACCAGATCAGCCATGATCTTATTGAATGGCGGAGCAGGCTCGAGGGGCCAAATGACCTACTCCTGCTCCTACGTCTTATGTTCTTATGTAACCATTCTATTTTCTATCACGTTCTCCATCATTACCATTGGGTCAAACTGTCAACATGAGCAGGACTCACAATATGCATCATAATCTTACTTCTTTGAAGGCATGGATTTGTGGATCTGTTCTAATTCTTCTTCCATTTCTTTTCCTATAGATCCTTCCCAAGTTGATGCAAGAAGACAAGATGGTATGCGGGACCATGCACATCACAGTACATTGCATCAGATACTTCACCTGTCGCAAGCAACAGCACAGATCCTAGCAACCTCTGTAATCTAGATGGTGAATCTGAGGTAGTAGCAAGCATAATGCACCACCCAAAAGTGAGGAGGTGCAAATGAAGACGGCAGGAGATGAACAGGAAAATGTAGACTAGGCTGAGAGCCCATGGCATTGCTCCATTGTATGGATAAGTGATTAGTATCCTACTGAGCCTGCTTTCAGACAGGAGTTAATGGAGAGCAAAAGGACTTCATGACATCCTATGAATCCACCATAAGTAACCAGCAATGTCCTGTGAATAATGTGCAGCAGTGCATCGCCAACATTACTGCAGTTATGTCTGAGAGATTTATTCAATTGCAGAGTGCCATGGAGCAAGTGGTATCCTCATGATCATCTGCAGGAGAGGTCCAGAGCACACAGGGATCAAGTTTCTTTCACCAGCACTGGGACTGCTGCAATTGACACCTTGGGCACTTGCTTAATGAAAAAAAAGGCAGCAGTTTTCCTCCAGCTCCAATTACACCAACCTTGCTTTAAGGATATACTAAACCAGGTCATGCCAGTGAAAATATCATGATGATATGGGCAAGTTCAGCAGGGGGCCCTATTTTACATCATTATTTTATTTAAATGAGGCTTGTGCTAATTTGAAATGCAGCATCTTCTTGCCCATCAAATTCCCGTGCTGCAAAACTCAGTGTGGTGTGAATTTGTTGAATGAAGTGATGCCCAATTTCATGTCCTGCATCTGCTCACAATAAATTAATGGGTGGAAAATCGTGGGAGCCCAAATTCCTCGCATTAGCTGCCAGCGTGCAAAGTTCTGCGTGCGTAGTACTAGCAGTGAACATTTACATCCAAGGGAACAGATGCAAATAAAAAGGCTCATGCAAAGCTGCTCGTTGACTGCAAGTGTCCTTACTGCAGATGGCAAAGCTCCCTGCTGACCCTGCAGAGCCAAGTGGCCCTCGCACATTCACCGTCAGGTGTGCCAACACTTGCGAATATGATTTCACAGCAGTTCAAGAAGGTTAAAGGCACCTGGTGCAAGATACAGAGTCCCTTGGAAGATGCCAAGTGAAGGGAAAGTTAAGGGGAAAACACATTGCTGATTTATATTAGCGCAGCACATCGTATTAACTTGTTTGTTCATTGTACAGCTGTTAAATTGGCAATGGAGGTCGATTTTGTGTGAAGCGCAGATGAGGTAGGTGATGGTAGGTTTTCTCCCAATGATGTTGACGGGAGGCCCTATCGATTTTGGTGGCTGGGTCTCATTTAAGTAGAACAGGCAAAGTGCCCTCACTAATCGTGCTGCTTATCGGCAGCTTGTTGTTTGGGAGGGTGGCAAATCTGACAGGCCAGACTTTCATCATAGGTCTTCAGCAACACCTTAAAGGCGAGAGCTGGAAGCATCAATAGTTAAGTAGAGCAGCAGTTTTCAGGGCCAGGGAAATGTTATGAGCGCAGGATGTGCAAAGACAAGTTCTACTGCTTGAATTAAGTGAGAGGACCATTGGGATCTTAAAATGGTGCTTTTACTGCCTTGGCAGTTCATGAGGACGTTTGCAATTTGCTCCAGCTGACATAGTCCATGTAGTTGTAGCCTGCTGTGCCCAGCACAATTTCACCTTTTAAAAAGGTCTTCAACATTCCTGACAGGCAACCCTAACAGCTTTGGAGGCAGGAGTACATGGGGAAGAGCATCATGATAACTGTCATTCAGCGACATCTCAGTGACTGCTGCAAGGGGTATCAGAGCACAACTGACCACTAAAGCCATCTCTTCAGTTTAACACAGTCTACCTTTGTCATTACTGCCGTAACTGCTTCTGCATCCCCTATTTTTATTTAAAAGGACCAATCCTTCAATCCAGTAGCCATCAGCTATAAATAACAACATAAGTGCACATTCTATTTTAAAACTAGGTCCAGAGTGAACACAAGCCAACCTACTGTTTCCTAACACTGCGCTTTCCCTGGGTCTCTACACATGCTTTTTTTCTCCAATTCTACTGCTTCTTCTAGGTGCAACCTGAGGGCCAGTATTGCAAGAGGTGGCTGGCTATTCATATTCTACAAAAGGCTCATGGGTCTGAGGTGGTCCTCCTCTCATGCCAGCTTGTAACTGGGAAGGGGGTACTGCTGCTGCTTGTCTGGAGCTTGTTCCTGGGGCAGCCTGGTGTTACTTCTTCCATGCCACTGATGTGGTGCTTTGAGAGAGAAAGCCTAAGGCCTGGCATGTGCTGCTGGCTCGAGAGGTTGTAACACATGGACTGCAGTGGATCAAGAAGGTCCACCACCACCTTCTATGGGCAACTTAGGGATCGACAATAAATGCCGGCCTTGCCAGCGATGACCACATCCCGGATACCCTTCCCAGAAGTCTCTTACCGTCTCATCCAAATATAAAACTTCAAAAGCCATCTCCAACAACTTCTTCAAATTCGCTGATACTTTTCAAACATGTTTACATAAAAATATAACATGATATTCCATCTCAAAATATGACCTGAAAATCCATCACAAAGAATTCACTCACCTACTAAAACTCTAATCTCCCTCACTTGACAGCACACTGCTGAAAATTCCAACAGGGTCAAAGGTGAAAAGATTGAAGGTTCATTATCCAAATTTCTGTAACAAAAAACAGAAACTCTTGATTTTAAACATAACAGGCCAGCTTGAATATAGGCGAGCTGTTTGCAATGGCCATTGGGACAGTAAAGTGGTTATTTATTGAATAATCAATGCAGTCTCACTTCAGCTTCAGGAGTAGGTTACATCCATGCAGTATTTCCTTCTGATTTCTATCAAGTTCGCTGCAAACTAATTAGAACTGACATCTCAACTGATCACTGTTCATTACCTTCAGATCACAGGTTAGCAATAGAAGCTAATAATTTTCTTTTTCTTTTAAAGTGTAACCTTTGTAACAATAATTTCTTAAAAGAAAGGAAGTTTGGCCAAGATGATATGGTGAGGAAAGAACATATAATTTTTGCTATTCCAACTATCAGGTCATGTTTTGGATTGTCTTAAATATAAAACATGGCTGGAAAACTTTGCCAAGTTTGTTCACCCTTACAATGGCTATGTGACATATCTATGGTGTTACTAGATAGGTTGCATGATGCACGAGTTCATCTTTCTGTTCAACATAACCTTTTTTGCGTTCAAGTGAAATATAAGACACAGTAGTAATATGAGCACCACTCAATTCTTGCAGCCAAACCACCCAACAACTTACATAGCACCTATGACAGAAGGAAACACTCCAAGGCATTTCACAAGAGGGAGCAGCAGCTACCCAGCAGGAGTTGAGAGAAGAATCAGGGGCGGTAACTGAAGGCAGAATCAAAGTGGGTAGGTGTTGAGGAGGCTTTTGAGGATGGTCAGCGATGTACTGAGGTGGAAATGTTCTGGGAAAGAATTCCAGAGTACAAAGCATGTTGGCTGAAGGCTCTGCCAACAATACTGATGCAGAGATAGTGAGGGATAATGCACAGAAGACCAGATTAGGAAAAGCAGAGGATGCAAGCTAGGATTTGGAGCTGGAGGAAGTTGCTGAGGACAACAGTTTTCAAATCAATGCACTGAGGGAAAAGAAGAAGCTCATCAAGGCCCTAAAACTTCATAAAATCTCTTTATAATTTTGAACACCTCAATTAGATCACCTTCAACCTTCTAAACTCAAGGAAATACAAGCTAAGTTTATGTAACCGGTTCTCATAATTTAACCCTTTAAGCCCTGGTATCATTCTAGTGAATCTGCACTCTACCCCCTCCAAGGCCAATATATCTTTCCTAAGGTTCACAGCGCAAAACTGAATGCAGTACTCCAGATGGGGACTGACCAAGGCTCCGTACAACTGAAGCTTCACTTCCTCACTTACGCACTCCAGCCCTTTGAGATAAAGGTCAACATTCTATGCGCCTTTTTGATTATTTTTTGTACCTGTGCACTAGCTTTTAGTGATTTGTGTACATGTATGCCTAATTAGTTTGCTTATCCATAGCTCCAAGTCTCTCACAATTAAGAAACTATTCTGATTTGTCTTTCTCGAATCCAAAGTGGATGACCTCACGCTTCCCCACATTGAACTCCATCAGCTTTTGTTTTTCCTCACTCACTTAATCCGTTTATGTTCCTTTGTAACTTCCTGCTCCCATCCACACAACTTACTGGACATCAGGCAGGCAGTCAGTTGAGCCATCATGTTGCCCGCACAATTTGTCAGTGAGCCCCTGAAGCATTTTGATGGCCAGGCCTTACTTACATTCTATTGGCGAGATGCCCATGCATTCCCAGTGCTGATGGGCAATTTCAGAGGGCAGGATTTTCCGTGGACCTGACCCGCATTTAAGGCTTTCACCTCTTAAAGGAGTGGTGCCTTTTCAATGGTGGTTTATGGGAGACACAATTTTTAAAACCTACTGAGAAGAATGTTGACTTCCAGGGCTCCCTATTTTTCTGATGTTCCTGTGGAGGTGCTACTGCAGCAAGCAAGGGACTGGAAGGAGCTCCTCTTTCCTTCTGATAGCATACGAGGCATGGAGAGAGCTTGCACAGCATGTCAATGCCTGCAGCATTACACCCAAGACCTGAATGCTGTATAGGAAGAGGTTCAAAGATTTGGGCTGCATTGCAGAAATCCACCAGACCTGCCCAGGCAGCAGAAACATAGAAACATAGAATCTAGGAGCAGGAGTAGGCCATTCGGCCCGTCGAGCCTGCTCCACCATTCAATACGATCATGGCTGATCATCCAAATCCAGTACCCTGTCCCTGCTTTAATCCCCACAGTACACATATCCCACCCTACCCCCATAACCCCACGTATTTAATTCCCCCTAACATATCCCATCCTATCCCCATAACCCCACATATTTAATCCCCCCCTAACACTAAGGGTCAATTTATCATAGCCAAATCAACCTAACCCGCACATTTTTGGACTGTGGGAGGAAACCGGAGCACCCAGAGGAAACCCACGCAGACACGGGGAGAATGTGCAAACTCCACACAGACAGTCACCCGAGGTCAGATTCGAACCCGGGTCTCTGGCGCTGTGAGGCACCAGTGCTAACCACTATGCCACCGTGAAGCGTTATTTGAGCAGCCCAATGGTCTGCTCAATGATGGCTGTGGTGGACCTTGTTCAACTGGCAAGACTGGGTTTTGGAGAGATGTCATGAGCCAGGTGTGTAGGAGATAGCCCTTGTCCCCAAGCAGTTAGCCTCTGACTTGCTGTGGTGGGTTAGAGTGGGGTGGTTGGACAACTGGGATTGTTATGGCAACTGCCAGGAAAGCGGGCTCAATCCTGCATGATGCTCTGATGGTGAGCACTCACCAGCTAAACATTAAGGGAGTGGAAGCTTTTACAGTGTCTCTATCCAGAGGGAAGAGCCCCAGCCTGATCAACCTTTCCCGATAGTTGCATTTCCCAATTCTGGTTACATCCTTTTCTGTATTTTCTCCAGTATCCTAAAAGGTGCTATATAAATGCAAATTATTTCTTTGTTTCAGTGAGGCCCAACCCAAGAATGGTTTCGACCTCTTGCTGGTCCTATGGAGTGGGCGGTGTGATCGCTCCATCCACCGCCTGCCTGATGTGCACCCATAATGAGAATCGGCCCCAGTATTTGTTACTCTTCCTGTGTTTTGAAGTTAACGCTATAGTCATTGCTGAACTTTACTCTCTTGTTCCTCTTAACCTCTGAATATGCCATCCTATGTGCTCTTCCTCCCCTCGGCTTCTTCATTGTTTTGTAATTAAGATGCTTAGCATTGACTCCAACATTAACTTATTCTTTGCCAGAACCTCAACATGTGGAACACTATGGGGGCAATTTTTGTGTTCTGTGTAAATGGGAGGAAATCAAGTGGCTCCTCTGTGAAGCTGAGCCATAAGTAGGATCTTAAAAGGGGAGGAAGGCAATTCAGAAGAGGGAACACGGTGGGACTGGCAACAGCTGAAAAGATTTTTGTGGGAGCAAGAGGAACATTTATCTGCCTCCTGACCCCACAAAAATCTTTGGAAAACCTCAATGTTTCTGAATGGCCTTCAGGACCGATGGTTAGGCTGTTGAAAGCTCCGTTCCACTAGGCCGAGCACGCGTTCTACCCATTGGAAGACCAGAATTGCATTGGGGTCCTACAGATGGTGTAGGACCCTGATTTGCATATTTAAGTAGATGCTTACCTGTTTCCTGGTCTGCTCCAAAAGCAGACACCAGCGGAGATGAAGGGATAAGTTCCTGGCCCACTGCCACCTCATTCCTGCTTGAAAAAGGGGATGAAAATCACCCCCCTTATCTCCCTCAGTCTTCCCTTCCCCCTACAATCTACAGGCTTTGAAAACCCAAACTTGCCTTCAGCCAATCACTATTTCTTGATTTATCTCCTCTTCGCTCCTATTCTTTTCAAATGAGGTGGCATGCTCCACAGTAAGACTTTGTCCTTCACTTGGGTTCTCAATAAAAGCAATGTTGGTGCCTAGTGATAATACATGAGGTGAATTGTCCTCTGCACCAGATATAGCAAAATCATAAACCTGTTCTTTTCAAACACACATTAATGATTCTGCTGCGTTTAGCACACAGAGGAAATCTTCCCCCACAATGAGGTATTATTAAGTTATACATGATTTAACAAAATCATATTTTATGTTGAAATACCAACAGTCTAAAAGGTTAATATATCTATTATGTTTGCTCATTCATTTTTAATCCAACCTGTTTTTAGAACACTGCAATATCAAAATGAGTTACACATGATTCAGGATGATGAGATAGATCTTGGAAACGTCACCAGTGAGAAGTCACATAACATGCCCATTATAGAAGAATCCTCAATATTTTGTAAAAGCTCTACCAAATGTTCCTTACTTCAAAATAATGGGTATATACACAAGTGCATATAACTGATATTCAAGTTTAGAGCAAGAGATATGTCTAAAGGTGCATTTTGCAATACATTTTGAATATATTTTCACTCATACAATTTTTATGCCGGAATCTCATTTAAATTTTGTTTCAGAAATTTGGTGCATATTGTTTGTAGCTATATATTTGTATGAAATCTTATGACATGTCCTGTCATGTTTTTTAACAAAATTAAAGGGGTGCGTAGGGTTTTTGTGTCTCAAGGCAGAGATTATTTTCTTTTAAATTCTTGAGATATGAAAACACATTAAAATTCCTCACAGTCTCCTTTCTGTCAAAACAAACACGGATATTCTCTTCCTGACAAATCACTGTCAATCTAAGCATCTTGGCCTCAAATAGCACTAAAGACTACTCTGTACATCATATTCCTCTTAATGTTCAAAATATGATATTGAGACTGACAATCCTTGACTATTGGTCAGACAAGAGGTTTGCACACTTGGCCTTTACATCCATAGGGAGCATCCAAAGTGTTTCCTGTTCTCATAGTAGATAACATAACATACCTACAACTATTACTGATGATGTGACTGAAATGTATTGATTTTATTGTCTTTCGTCTTGTTTTGTTGTAGACTGGTAGTCTGAATCAACTAGGGCACCTTAGGAACAAACAGGCATGGATCCAGGAGTTCATTCCACCTCCTAGAGTTACCAAGGCAGGCCTATAGGATCCAATACCAGTATATCTATACCACTGAACAGTAATTGCAAACTGGAAAAAACACATCTTAAATCTAACAGCTTGTTGAAACAGGCCCCTTCCAGAGACCTGTAACTACAGAATCTAAGATGAATGTTTTACCACAGTTTCAAGCAATGATGTTGCACAGACAGCACTGCCTGAGGCCAAAATATACAAAGATCACAAGCTAAGCATTCATTTTCAAGATTTTAACATTAAGCTTGACATTAACAGGAATACATATAACAGGAAGGTGTTCCTTGATCATAGTTGTGGTTTACTCTAGCTTCTATTATTAATAGTTTTACAATATCTGTTTCTAGCAAAGTGTTTTTTTAAACAAATGATGTATAATTCTTTATTCAGTCTTAGATTTGCTCTGTACAATGTACTTCTCGGGTCATTCCAGTGCTATAGCACTGTGTTGCAAATTCTATTCTGTAGAAAGAACACCTCATTGAGAACACAAGCAGGTATTTTAGATCACTGAAGTGTATTTATGTGCAAAGGTGCACATGATTTTTCATATTGCTAAAACAACATTGCCATCTACTGATGAACAATGTAAATATAACAGTAGGGCTTGTTACCCATCATTCCTGTGCATATTTCATCTGCTTGTTTATTGTCGGCATGTAATTAGAAATTATTTATCTCACATTCTCTGTTTAATAATGTGGAACTCTAATGAGACAGGGACTAATCCACCTTCAAAATTATAACACTACCAGAGGCCATATTTTTGTTGCCCGGGGGCATGTACATATTTAGACACACAAAATTTAGGAAAATAGGCCCAACTTACGTCAATGCATGAAACTGAAATTTTGTATCGTCCGTGCAACTGTGATGTATATGCATATACTTCACAAATGTGCAAAGACAGTTTGAGAGGCAAAGATTCTGTGCATTATGCCCATTCTGTGCTCACAGTCCAGTGTTGTGTTTGAGATAATAATTGCACTGCAACTGCACACATTTCAAATGTATGCAATCACTCAGGTGGAAACACTGTCCCAGAAGTATTGGAGCAAGACCTGTGTCAAAAATGCCCTTTGGATTTCTTTTTGGTTTTACAAACATGGGACATTAAGCATATTTCAGATACTGCAGCTATCAGTAGCACTTAGAATCACTGCAGACAATGTCAGTGAGTCATTTGTCTGACTTTAATAATTCATTTCCCTCCCATAAAACTGTCAGCTCCAGTATCTAGAGGATTGTCAGTTTTGGGCACATACACATTTGCATTGGAAAGGTGATCCTCTTAAAGTGTTTACAATCAAATATTGAATTCCTAATTGTAACATGTCAGACTTGGGTCAGGCACTTCAATCTATTTCCAGGGCTGTCTAGTTTTTACATTGTTCTGAATGATGGACTTGTATTGTTCCACCATATTGTTTTACAGTGTAGTTCGTAAGTAATAGCCTGACTTCACATTTCAGTTTCCACATGAACTAACAAATTTGGTTACACGATTGAACACGTTATACACATATTCTGAGTTTTCATATTGTATTGTGATATCTACATTATTATGAACACAAAATCACTTGAATAGATACGTTGTATAGCATTTGGACCCACTTGAGAACTTCTGCATGACATTATGGCCGAGAAATTGGATCACGGGCACAATCCCAGTGCAGCACACGCTGTGCACACCTAATGAGGCCGATGACAAGACCACGGCAAATTGGTCTGCCGGCTTCACTAGGATAATACCAGCGAGCTTCAGGCACCAGTCACGACCCAAGAGGCAGCTTGCCGTTCACAGAGGGGAACGAATTCACCTGGCTAGAATGCCGGCCGAAATCCTCAGGTGAGTCTGGGGCGAGGAGGCAATTGGGAGGAGGCCGGAAGTGGCCCTGAGTTTAAATGTGGTACCGGGAGGAGCACTCCTGTTCCTTCTGGCTCCACATTCAGGAAGTTAAAAACATTAAACTTACCTTTTGGTGGCAGCCTCCAGCGGTCCCTTTAAGGACCATTAGCTTGGCTGCTGTGCATGTGAGAAAACTGACCACAGCATGCACGGCGCAAACTAATTTTACAAAGGGGCCTGAAACAAGCATTAGGCCCATAACTTGCATAAGCAATGGGCCTAATGCCAGGTTCAGGTGGGCGCCCTGGATGACCAGAGGGCACCCTAACCAGTATGGCATGTGGCACACTTTCAGTGATGACCGAGTGCGCGCACACCATGCACCACATTGGGTCCGGCAGCTCCCGTTTTTCATACGAAAGGCGGACAGTATGCAATCGAATTTCGAGGCCACTATCTTTGTCAGGCATATATTTATCTCGGTCACACTTTCTAGGTTCTTTTTTTTTCCAATTTTATGCTTTGTCCCAACATGGATTGATTGTTATTTAATTGACAGGAAAAAAAAATCTTCCTCTAAAAGTTGACAACCATCCTTCCACAGAGGTAATAAATCAGCATTATGGGAAAGTTATTCACCCAACAGTTTTATCATAATGTAAATACTCTGTCAGAATCTAATAAATTAGATCTGATGCATTTCCAATGCTGTCAACTACTGTTCCAGTTATATTTGACTCTTCCATCCACTCATATTCTACTTTGTACAAGAGGTTTATTTACATAACTATCTTTGGAAGTAAACAAGTAGTGTGTTATTTAAGTGAAATGTTTTGTGGGTTCTGTATTAGTGAGGAAACCATAAATTGTGCACATTACGTCTGACTATATTGGAGATCATTAAAGAGATGAGGAGGGATTTACTGAGTTTTCTTTAAGCAAGTTATCTCCCCTCCCTTACAAATTATGATCACTCAATAAAATTCATGTTCTACTATTATTTGTCAAAGCATGTTGGAGCTCGTATGTCATAGGATACAATGCTGCTGCACAGTGTCTAATGTTTAATATTCCACACAAGTCAAAGGGAGGCGAGCAGTACTGGCCCATAAAGTCCAAATCTGATCAATTCAATTGGGCAAGGCCACTGCAGAGTTTGAATTCGCTCACCTTGGTTTGCATTTGTATTTTTCTAAAGTGGGTCTATGTGCACCTTTCTACCTCTCCCCTTTCCTTCCAAGATAGTAATTGAATGATATAAAATGCATCAGATTAATCCCATGGGATCTTGCTGTAGCACAAATCATGTGAATGTAACATTTAGTTTCTGTACTAGTGACATTTCTGATCATTTAGAATGTACTTAGTATTGGAAGAAATGTTTGCAGATGTGAGCTGTGAAAATATTTCAGGAACTTGATCAAGAAAATGATTCTAACAAGGTCCGATGAGATTAGTAGAATAATTTTGCTTCATCAAGCTCCTGAAATATTTATGTGAGTCAGTTATGGGGCTGCTTTCTTACTTTGTGGGGAAGGTACAGTCTAATCAGGCTGATTGGATACATGATACAGTACAATTCAAAACTTTGTGGTCTAGAAATTAGTTTGCCACCGAAAACGGGCGCAGGAATCGCGATGCACTAGCAATCCACGCCCATTTGGAGGATTGCAGGCAGCACGGGAACTTCATGCTGCCTGCTCATTTCCATGATTGTGGTGTTCAGCCCAGCACTGAACACGCTGCTGAACGCTCAGCAGGGGACCCAAGTTCGTGTGAGGCTAGCACCAATTAAAGCTAATCTGCACTACTTAAAGGCAATCTGCACTTCTTAAAGGGGAGGTGCATTCTGCCTGCAGCACATTATTGAACTGGCTGAGGAAGACAGTGGAAAGGAACTATTAATGATGGTACAACAGGGGAGAGAGTATGCACAAGGTTCTCCGATGCAGCACTGGAGGTCTTGGTGCAGGAGGTCAATAGGAGGACAGAGGTCCTCTTTCCACAGGGGGGCAGGAGGCCCTCCAGGCAACAGTGCAAAGTTCAGTGGGAGCAGATAGCCATTGTAGTGAATGCCAGCAGTGTAGCCCCAAGGACGTGGAAGCAGTGCAGGAAGAAGTTTAATGACCCCACACAAGTGGTCAAGGGCAGTGAATTCATCTTCAAATGCCATATCCCACAAACTGCATCACTAGCTTCATACACTGCTCAATTCACCATATCCCCATCACTCACCTATCATCTCCTCCTCCTCCCCTCACCGTATGCCTGGTGGCAAGGGCTGGGCCTTCATGATGGTGAGGTTGTGGAGCATGCAGTAGATCACGACGAATCTTGAGACGCATTCTGGTGAGTACTGCAGCTACTTAGAAATTAATCAGCAACTCATCTGAGAGTGGTTGATGATCCCTTTAAATATCGCTGGTAGGGGGATCCTTGCTGCTGTTGAACACATGCTCAACTGTGCGAGGTTAACACAGGGTGTTACTTCCAGCGTTGACGATGAAAATGGCAGCGCTGACGTCAAATCAGCGTTGCTCTGCAATCGAATTTTTAGCCCTGCCTGTTTTAAGAGAATCTGTGTCATTAATTAAAATAGATTTTCACAGGTTCTATAAAATTTAAAAGAGAGTCACGAGAGACACACTTTTAATTTTTACTTAACAGGGTGAGGGCTAAACAGATTTTGGCTCAGCTGCCCGTCAGTGAATTCCAATGTACTTTGTTTCCACTTATTTTTACCTTACTAGTTCAGTGCAATCATTCTTTTCATATAAAACACATATGGTGGCTTGTGGCAATCTGCACACAGAATTTATTGGAAGAGTGTATATGGTGCAAACTCCGTTTTAATAAATCAATTAAATTTACTGTATTCAGCACTGAAGTCAGCAAATGTTTGAATTTATGAATGTTACTGTGCCTGGACTGTACGGCCGGAATTTTACCAGTGCTCAGAGTGCGGGTTCGGAGGCAGGGTCCGCTGTCAAAATCAAAAAGATTGACAGCGGGTCGGTATCCTGCTGTCAATCCACCTCCGTGTCAGTTTCCCAAGTGTTGGATCTGTCATTCCTGAACAGCCCCGACACCAAGCGGCGGGTCAGCCAATTTAGATAGTTAAAAGCTTGTTAAAAGGAAGTTAAGCAGGATTTTACCATGTACTTACCATTTGACCAGCTTTTCCATGAGTTTCCCGGAGCGCGGGGATCACGTCAGGTAAGTAGGTCAGGTGTTGTGTCAGCATGGAATGATTTACTAACCTGACAGCTGCAAATGGTCTATGAAAGCTCCCATTTCATAGGTCTTCACATCTCAAGGTTAGAAGCTGTTGCTTACTGCATTTGGAAGACAGATTGGGGCCTAAATTCGGTTGACCAAAGAGGGTGCTAATGGGGCGCAAATGAACTAGCACCTAGGCGCGGCGCCGTTAACGCCTCCCGCGAAATTCAGCGGGAGGTTAGCGGCGGCGCTAACCGTTATCGCCGCCGATGATTATGTCATCGCCGTGCGCAGCGCACCGCTCGCGCCCCGGCTGTAACATTGGGTGGCGCCCCCCGACTTACCGCCAGACGTTATGTCCGCCGGGGTCTGGGGGGCCTACCTGCAGCCGGGGCGGCGCTAGTTAAAGGGGATGTGGTGGGTGGCCATTTTTGTTGCTGGCTGCCTGCCAGCACCTACCCCCGTTGCTGTCCCCATGAAGTCCCCCCACGGGGTGCAGGCTGCTCTCCGTGAGCCCGGTACTCCTCTTGAGTGCCGGGCTCATTTGCTGGCATGCCCGATCCATGGTGGCCCAGCTGGGCGGCGGTACGCGCTGCGCCAGACCCCTCCCCTTTAATAAGGGGAGGAAGGCCTGCAGTACCGCAGAGCGACGTGCCGCAGCGCATGATGCTGTGGCACATAGCACCACGATATTGGCTCGCAGCGCCCCAAGTGGATGCGGGGAGCTTCCAGTAGCGCCCCTCCTCCCTCTCGAGGCGCTACCTGGGAAAATCGGCCGTAGGGGTGCTAAAATTAGCACCCCGGCGAAGGTAGCGCCCCAAAGGGGGCGCTACGCAATTTTTACCCCATTGACTTTTATGCAGCTAGCAAGTGTTTGGAGCAAACTTTCTATCCAGTGTCACCTCATTGGAACAACCTATCTCACCATTGACAGATCACTTCTATCATCGTAACCTCCCCTGCCATCTATTCCATCAGCATCGGTGCCCTTGAAAAAATCTCACCTTGGTCCTCAGAATCCCACCACGATCAGCCCCAACACCAGCATCACCGGGCACACCAGCAGCACCAACATCCACACCAAACTTCTCCGCAATCAACTGATGCTGCACAGGACACAGGGCATCATCACCCGTGCACATTGCTGCCCGGGACGCCAGCGATGGCCTCACCATGTCCAGATTGACTTCACTTAACACTGTACACCCTGGCTGCCACATGATGCACCAGGTTGGCACCACCCCACAACAGCACCATAAAGCATCCCTACAATGTCCAAGCCATTCCTTTCACACTCATCACCATTGGGAGGGGTGGGGTGGGAACATTATGGCTCAACGTTCACTGGAACTCTCTAAGACACTTCAAAGGTGCACACAACTCTGTCCAAGAGCGCAAAGTGTTGAAAGTAAAGATTTCAATGTTTGACAGCACATTACCAGAAATTTCACATGAACATTGGCTAAAACACACAGTGTGAGGGGTGGCTAGTGAGATGGGGAAGTGATAATGTAGATAGAGAGGGATGGGTGGAGGTGCAAGATAAGTTGGTGTGAGTAAGGATGTGCAGGAGTAGGGTAGGGAAGCCAGAGTGATGGGGATGTGATGAGAGGCACAGCAAGATGAAGTTGAGTATGGCTTGCAAGTAACATTACGTGATCTACTGAGATCATTGAAAGGTTTGCGCCGCTGCAGCCTGGTCCTCCTGATGACATCCTTGCTTGTGCCCTCCTGTGCAATGTGCAACCAGGCTGCGTTGGTCTCCTGGGGCGGTCTCTTCCGCCCATTGGAAGGGAAGAGAACCTCCCTGCATGCTGTGACTCCCTCCATAAGCATATGGAGGGAGTCATGGGAGAGCCTGAGTGCAGCCGTGCAGTTTTGTGCAGTGCTTGTCAGTGTTTGCAGCACCTCAATTTGGACGTGTGGCCAAGGTTGGGAACTAAATATTCCAGGATACATAACCTTTAGAAGAGATAAGCAAAATGGAAAAGGAGGAGGGGTAGCCCTGATAATAAAGGATGGGATAAAGACAGTAGAGATTGTGATTTTGTGCTGTCGTGTATCTCGAAGGCCGCCTTGGAGAACGCTTACCCGCATATCCGAGGCTGAATGCCCCTGGCTGCTGAAGTGTTCCCCGACTGGGAGGCAACCCTCCTGCATAGAGCAGAAACTGATAGCCAAGTTCCGCACTCATGAGGATGGCCTCAATCGCGATATCAGGTTCATGTCACGATACAGAACGTGACTTGACATCATGGCCGGTCTTCCCAGGTGTTTTTTTTTAAAAGACTAACACAAGAACCTACACAGATTGACAGGATATGCAGCCAGCAGGTGGTTTGACACGTTGGACCCCCTGGGACACATCTCATTGTCTTGGCTGTGCTCTTTGATGTAGGAAAGATTTGAATATATTTTGTCTGTGTTTAAATTGTGAATTCTGGGAGATTCTCTCACTGCTAACTTACCTGACGAAGGAGCGAACTGTTCCGAAAGCTTGTAAAATTAAATAAATCTGTTGGACTATAACCTGGTGTTGTGCGACTTCTCATTTTTGTCCACCCCAGTCCAACGCCGGCATCTCCACATCATGACATTAAAAGGTAGGAAGGTAGACAAGCAATGGCTAGCATTTAAAGAATCAATACATAATTTACAACAAATATACATTCCTTTAAGGTGCAAAAATCCCACAGGAAAAGTGGTCCAACCGTGGCTAACAAGAGAAGTTAAAAATAGGATTAGATCAAAGGAAGAGGCTTATAACGTTGCCAAAAAGAGTAATAAGCCTGAGGATTGGAAGGATTTTAGAATTTAGCAAAGGAGGACCAAGAAATTGATAAAGAAAGGGAAAATAGAATATTAGAGTAAACTAGCGAGAGATGTAAAAACAGACTGTAAAAGCTTCGATAGGTATGTTAAAAGGAAAAGATTAGCAAAAGTAAATGTGGGTCCTTTACAGGCTGAGACAAGAGAAATTATAATGGGGAATAAGGAAATGGCAGAGAAATTAAACAAATACTTTGGGCCGGATTTTGTCATTGGGGGCGGGCTGGGGGCGTGTCAGGTGGTCGACGTGTCAGGACCCCGCCTCCGATGTGAGGCGGGACAAAAGTGCGATTTTGCCCTAATTGGGCTCTTGATTTCCAGCGTGTGGGAACCCCTGGCCCAATGAGTCTTTTGATACCGAAACTCACCTCTGATGACATCATCTATGCAGCTGGATTTAAGGCCTGCAAGCAGCCTTGGTTCTTTTTCAGCCTTACAACTTTATCATCATACTTCTGAGGGATTCCTCCTGCTACTATGTCCAGCACCAGACCAAAGTGTGCACCCAGATTCGATGAGGCCTCCCTCCAAGCTCTGGTGGAGGGAGCAAGAGCAAACAAGGAAGTGCTCTTTCCTTCCTCAGGGAGGAAAAAGCCTCCACAACAGACCAAAGCTGTGTGGCTGCAAGTGGCACAGGAGGTGAATGCCATTTCAATGTGCAGCAGAACCTGGCTGCAGTGCCGAAAGAGGTTTCATGACCTTCTCCGCACAGGAAAAGTGAGTATTCCATCCCCAGGACCCTCAATCTGATCCCCATCGCCTCTCATCACCTGCACTCTGCTTTGTCAACCTCCTCCTCCACATCCCACTTCACCCATACATCCCTGCACCCTTACCCATTCCCTCTCTCTGTATGTTTACATTCACTTAACTATTTGTCTATGCAGCCCTCACACTCCCTATCACTGTGATGCTATGACAACAACTTACAACACACAGGGAGGGCCCTTGGTCTTGGGACCTCACTCCATCTTTGTGTCCTTCTAAGCATCTATGCTATGGATTCTCTACACTCACTCCTTCATTCTCACTCAAACTCCACTTGTGTCCCTCATTGCAGGAAAAGAGAGCCCACAATAAGAGGGAAAGGGAGGACAGGAGGAGGGCCACCCTCAATAGCCCAGCTCACCAATGCAGAGGAGGCGGTCCTGGAGATTGTGGAGTGGAGGAAGATGCGCAAGTGGGGGATGGATAGGCAAGCGCATCAGAGCAAGCTGGTAACAGATAGTTTTGCATCTCTCTCATTGACATTGCATGAGTGACTGATAATGATTCTGATGCTAAAACAGATTGACTTATGATCATCTGCACAATTCAATGTGCATGCAACCTTTATTTCGCATCTCCAACTCTTTCCTTTACTCCCCCATCGAGAGCCCCCATCCCCACTGTCCAGGAGGAACAGCCCGAGCCTGAAGACTCCTCAGAAGAAGCTGCAACCACTGAGGGCGCAGCATCAGCAGTTTCCCAGGAGGTCACACTGGAGATGGGTGTCAGGCTCCAAACTTCCACAACAATGAGTAGGCCTGCTAAAAGTTCCCCAGACCTGAGACAACAAAGTTCTGCCACCTGCAAATGATCATCGGTGAAAACTCCTTTTTAATGGTGGAGCTGCAGCTGTTAGTAAGCCATCCACTTGTGAGGCCGCCAGGATTAACTGGCGTGTTCCAGAGGAGACATGCAGCAGAGGGGAAATGTGTTAAATTCAGAAAGGCCTCTCAAAATGGGATTATAGAGGCAATTAATTGGTTGTTAAGGGTCTTAAGGGCCTATCCCGCCTCTTGGAGTCGGGATGGAAACGGGGTCTGAAACCATGAATGTGGGAAAATTGCTCAGAGAATGGGATGGAGGTGGGATCGGATCCGCACACCATCTTTTGCGATTTTAACACCTCACACGCCTCCAAACCCGCGTCCTTGGGCCTGGCAAAATCGAGCCCTTTGTGTCTGTCTTCATGGAAGAAGATGCATAAAACTTCCCGGAAATCGTGGAGAACCAAGGTCTAGCGAGAATGAGGAACTGAAAGAAATCAGTATTAGTAAAAAAATAGTGCTGGAGAAATTAATGGGACTGAAAGACGATAAATCCCCTGGGCCTGATGGCCTACATCCTAGGGTTTTGAAAGAGGTGGCTATAGAGATAGTGGATGCATTGGTTGTCATTTTCTAAAATTCCATAAATTCTAGAACGGTTCCCGTAGATTGGAAGGTAGCAAATGTAACCCCATTATTTAAGAAAGGAGGGAGAGAGAAAACAGGGAACTACAGACCAGGTAGCCTGACATCAGAAGTAGGGAAAATGCTAGAATCTGTTATTAAGGACGTGGTAACAGGGCACTTCGAAAATAATAATACGATTGGGCAGAGTCAACACGGATTTATAAAAAGGAAATCGTGTTTGACAAATCTGTTAGAGTTTTTTGAGGTTGTAACTAACAGAATAGATAAGGGGGAACCAGTGGATGTGGTGTATTTGGATTTTCAGAAGGCATTCAATAAGGTGTCACACAAGAGGTTATTAAACAAAATTAGGGCTCATGGGATTGGGGGTAATATACAAGCATGGATTGAGGATTGGTTAACGGGCAGAAAACAGAGAGTAGGAATAAACACCTCATTTTCGGGTTGGCAGGCTGTAACTGGTGGGGTACCGCAAGGATCAGTGCTTGGGCCTCAGCTATTCACAATCTACATCAATGATTTGGATGAGGGGACCAAATGTAATATATCCAAGTTTGCTGATGATACAAAGCTAGGTGGGAATGTAAGTTGTGAGGAGGATGCAAGGAGGCTTCAAGGGGATATAGACAGGCTAAGTGAGTGAGCAAGAACATGGCAAATGGAATATAATGTGGAGAAATGTGAAGTTATCCACTTTGGTAGGAAAAATAGAAAAGCAGAGTATTTTTTAAATGGTGAGAGATTGGGAAATGTTGGTGTTCAGAGGGATCTGGGTGTCCTTGTACAGCGAATCACTGAAAGTTAACATGCAGGTACAGCAAGCAATTAGGAAAGCAAATGGTATGTTGGCCTTTATTACAAGAGGATTTGAGAATAAGAGTAAAGACATCTTACTGCAATTATATAGGGCCCTGGTGAGACCACACCTGGAGTATTGTGTAGTTTTGGTCTCCTTACCTAAGGAAGGATATACTTGCCATAGAGGGAGTGCAATGAAGGTTCACCAAACTGGTTCCTGGGATGGGGGGATTGTCCTATGAGGAGAGATTGAGTAGACTAGGCCTATATTCTCTAGAGTTTAGAAGAATGAGAGGTGATCTCCTTGAAACATACAAAATTCTTACAGGGCTTTACTGGGTAGATGCAGGGAGGATGTTTCCCCTGGCTGGGGAGTCTAGAACCAAGGGTCACAGTCTCAGAATAAGGGGTCGGCCATTTAGGACTGATATGAGGAGAAATTTCTTCACTCAGAGGGTGGGGAATCTTTGGAATTCTCTACCCCAGAGGGTTGTGGAGGCTCAGTCGTTGAGTATATTCAAGACAGAGATCGATAGATTTTTGAATATTAAGGGAATCAAGGGATATGAGGATAGTTCAGGAAAGTGGAGATGAGGTAGAAGATCAGCCATGATCTTATTGAATGGTAGAGCAGGCTCGAAGCGCCAAATGGCCTACTCCTGCTCCTATTTCTTATGTTCTTATTTTCTTATGGCCCCTTTAAGGAAACCGGCTGATGACGCCTCATCAAATGATGTCATCAGACCCGCTTCCTTTTAATTGGCCGAGAACCTCGCTGGGTGGGCTTAACAAGTCCAATCAATGGAAAATCTCTTGGAGAGTGCAGGCTGGAGCAGGCAGTGGGCTGGGACCGCGCTACCGACCCCTGCCGCCCCAGACCCGCCTCGGTCGGCAAAATCTCAGCCTAGCTGTCTGTTAAAAAAAAAGATATCAAGGGAAAGGTTTTAACCTTTTAGAAATTTGTCATAGTTGAATATGTGGGTCGTGGAAAGTAAATACTCTCTGATGCTGTTGTATGGTGTGTAAAGTTCATATCTGAAATCTCATTACCGCAATCAAAAAAAGTGCATAGTAGCCAAAAAATAGGCTTAATACGTTTAATTCAGAAAGCAGAAAAGGGCAAGAAAGGATCCATATTATTACACAGAATTACTCAGCAGGTATCAAATTATTTCAAAGTTAGTTGCTTTGGAACAGCTTCCAGAAATAAGATAGATGAGATTCCCATCGAATCAGCATAAACCTTAATGAAGGAATCCATAGCTGATGTCAGCTGAATAGATGCCCCCATCCCAGTCTGAAATGCATGTTCTCCTGATGGTGTGGCAACGTTCTAGTAAATAAGCTTTCTAACATTTAGATTTTTACTAGGGAGAAGTATTTTGCATAATAAGTACTTTCCAAAGCATTTTCTTTATGTAAGGATCTTCTTCACAGTCAAAGAAAAGCTACTACCAAATCCAATGTATGTTATGTGGGAGGGGGTGTTAGTTGAAGTGCGGCAGTAGTGATGAAATATTTCATCTGTGTTCTTGGCAGGGTTTGGGATGTTTTAGGCTTCTGTCTGAGCCATAGAACTACAGAAGGTGGCCATTTGACTCATTTGTGACTGTGCTGACTGATTGCTAGAGCAATCCAAAACTAATTCTCCTGTTCTGTTCTCTCTCCATAGCTCTGTGTCTGTCTGTTTCAAATGTTTCTCTACTTTTCGCTTAAAAAAAAATAGTTCTTGATTCAACTTTTCCCTGTGGCAAAGTGTACCATGCTCCAATGACTCTCTGCAGAAGGACATTTCTCCTGACCTCTCTCCTCATTCTGTTAGTGACAATTTTGAATTGAAAGCCCTTATCACTGAGTCCCCAATCAGAGGAAATGGTCTTTCCCTATTAATTCTATCAAAACACTTCACAATTTTTATAACTTCTTTTAAATTTGCTCTTTAGCCTCCATGCTCCAATGGAAATAGTCCCAGTATCTCAAGTCTTTCCTCATAATTATAGTTTCTCATCCCTGGCAAATCTAAACTGTATGCTTTCTAGCTTTGATGTTCTTTCTATAATGGGGCACCCCAAACTGCACATAGTACTCTATTTTTGGCCTGATCATTAGCTTGAACAAATTTATCATAACCTCTTTCCTTTTGTATTCTATATTATCTAAAACACACAAAGCTATTTGTCTTTTCTGTGGCTTTAATTTCAAGAAACATCATTGTGCCCATTTTTAAGGGTGAACAATGATACATTTAGCAGTAGGAAGGCCCACGCCGATTTGTGAGGGCTGCTGCCCAAAATGAATGCAGCCTCATTTCAATGTTAATGCGAGTCTGCTGCGCCCATTTCCGGACCCGTTCACAGAATGGCGCTGCGCAAGCTCTGACTACAATTCCAGGCTCTACAACAGGCTAACCAGTCATTCTTAAAGGGTTCTCTGGAGGCCGCGGAAGAAGGCCGCAGGTATTTTTTTTTTTTTTACTTATTTTAAATGTGGAAGCAGGTGGAGCAGGAGTGCTCCTTCTGCCTCCGCATTAAGACTGCGGTCGTTGCCGGCCTGTGCTTAACCCCCTCCTGACACACCTGTGGACCTCTGCCAGTGTCCGAGTCGACCAAAAGTAGTCAGGTCCCAACCAGCAAGCTGCATCAGGGCCCCTGATGGGCGGCCCCAGCTCGCCATGATTATGATGATGAGGCCCAAGGACCAATTTGGAATGGTCCTCAGTCCTTTCTGATCTGACGTGCCTTGGCCTAGTTTTGGCCTCTAATGAATTTAGGTGCCTATGTATTTTCACCCATAGATCTCCCTGTTCATCTAGATGCATCAGTGTCTTTCCATCAAGTTTAAACTCCTATTCCTTGTTTTCCTCCCAAAATGCATTCCATGGTATTTGTGATCCATGCTGGCACAGAGGCAAGAATACATGCATAGGTTAACAGCCTAGTGCAGAGACAGGATGTTTCCATTTCCCTCGAGTCTCGGGAGATCCTCAAGCCAACCTTTGGGTTTAGGTTTTCAGCTTTACCTTTGTGTATACTTTAATTCTACAGATTCAATGCTGAAATACCCAGAAACACCCCCTGTTGATGATGCAATGCTTGTTCCTACTATAGCAGTTTTGAAATTATGATACAAAATGCGCCGCTAACAAGGGTAGGTCTGCTCCTATTAATGGCCATGATTCTGGCTATTGAGGGGCAACTCCACATTTTTTCAGAAGAGTAATTGCTCTACCTTTCCTTGGCATGTCCAGAAACTTTGCATAGCAAAATTTACCATTTATCTTCACTTCTTCATTTAAAGATTCAAAAGGGTAATCATTCCTTGTAGACTGTGTAAATTATATTTATAATTGATTATTGTAGTGTCCTTTATTGCCCAATGATAATCCTGTGTGCCCTTTAAACTGTAAATAAATACTGTATTTATTTTAGCTTGGTAAATCTTTTTTCTCTGTAATGACATTCTGTACACCAAGATGACTGAATATCTATGATGAGTCTGCCTGATTTCAAGTGTGTAGAGTACTGCAATTAGAATAATATTTAGCCCCAGATCATGTACCTTCTGCAAGGGCAAATCACAAAAAACATACAGCTTCCAGATCACGGAGGATAAGATCTATTTGGGGAATTACTGGGAAACGGCTGAAAGGGAAAATGGTACTTTAAAAACCTGAACCATACATAAGAGTGCTGAAGCATCTGGACCAGAACTCATTGGAAGTAAATTGTTAGAGCATATGCTTGTCATGCCAAGTGTAAATCAAGTAACATTAAATGTGAAAAATACAGTATTGTTTATACTGCTGAGAAAAATCATCAATGAAACCAAATTTAGTATGTGACTAATAACTGTCATTTCAAAAAAGGTTAAAACTACAAATAATCCTAGAAGCCATCTGGCTGCTAAAGTTAGAGGACTATTTATTGGATGTTGCGAAAATCTTGTAAAGGTTTGCACGGAGAATTAGAGGGAAATTTTAACCTAAACAAACGGGTGGGTTGGGGTCAGGTGGGAAGTTAAAGTGTTAAAAATCTGAATACTGACCAGAACCCACCTCCACTTCCGTTTTTAACAGAGGTGGGATGGGGGCGGAGGGGGGAGGCGGGAAGCCAACTCGCTCCCAGGAGGCAGGCTGCCCATTTAAATATTATAATGAGGCTGGCGTGCCTCAGATTTAACCACCATTTTAAATTTAACAGTGGCTGGTCTGGTTTTGCAAGCCTCATAAAACCCGCCAGCTAATGGAAGGTGAAGACTGCCTTCTCAGGTGAACATAAAAGATCCCATGGCACTATTTCGAAGAAGTGTAGGGGAGTTCTCCCCGATGTCCTGGCTAATATTTATCCCCAACCAACATAACTAAAATAGATTATCTGATCATTATCACATTGCTGTTTGTGGAACCTTGCTGTGAGCAATTTGGCTGCCACAGTTCCTACATTACAACAGTGACTATGTTTAAAAGTACTTCATTGGCTGTAAAGCACTTTGGGACATCCTGAGATCATGAAAGGTGCTATATAAATGCAAGTCTTTTTTTTCCTTCCAACTGTGCATTGTCCACTAAAATTGGAGGCTTTATTGATCTGATCACTGCCACAAAATAGTACTAATTAACACAATTATGGAAGGTTATGTACAATCGTACTGTTGTGAACATATAGTGGGTTATTGCTGGATGAGTTGCAGCACTGCTGAATGAATGGGCCACTCATGAAATGGTCAGCAATAATAATGCAAAATTGGTGGCAAGTATGTCTGAAGATAATTATTCTTATTGTGTACTTCTTTGCATTGTCGTGTTCATAATTTTCTCAGGTGGAGCATAAACGCTGGCATGGACTGGTTGGGCTGAATGGCCTGTTTCTGTGCTGTATATTCTATGTAATTATAGAATTGAGCAAAAGTAGCCGACATCACTTTCACTGTTTATAGTATTTCAGACCATTCCGGTCCCTGTGAAAACTACCGATAGGCTCCCTCAATGGTTCAGTGGGGTTGATTCCCACACCCCTGCTGGCAGGGGGAAGGTAAAATAGAGCGGAAACTTACCCACTGGCTTTCTGCCCCAATCTGGCCAAATGCAATTTGGAATTGCAGGAGGCAAGGACTACCTGCCCGAAACCGGCTGGTTACTTCTGTACAGATGCAAAATGGGCTCCAATGACTTCATCGGGGCCCGACTGCAATATTAACCTGAGGCCTGAGCGGGGCAAGCAGTGGTGACTTCTCTGCCAGGCCAAAGATGTCGGAAAATGAATCCAGCTCCAGAAAAAAAGAAAAATTTCCTTTAGGGACAGGAGGAAGAGATGGCTTCACTTGCCTTGGTGCTAGGAACCATTCCCTCTGCAGCCTCCTGCCACCCAATGTTAACGGTTGGGCAACCACTTCCCACCAACCTCCAGGCTGTTTTGGCGGAAGGTTGGCCAATGGAATAGAGAGGCCTGGCCGTTAAAATCGGCTAGGCCTCCCCACAGATGCTCCTAGACAGGTCAGCCGCTCGCTGGGTCATGTTCTCGCCCAGAACTTAAAACTGACCACACAAGTTTATCCAATGAGTGGCCAAACCATGCATATCAGTAAGGTCCTTGGTTTAATCCCCAGTTTATGCTGAATTATTTGATCTCAGTCAGATTATTAGTAAAGCTGCCACAATTGGCCTCAGCGCCTCCATTAGCTTGGGTGGGGAGGTGGAAAATCAGCAAGGATTCCCAATCCTGATCACTATTTAGTGCCCCCTGCTGGGTGTGCACATGTGGACAGAGTGGGTGAGAGATCAGGCTCAGCTGCGTTGCTTCCTGTGGTTAATGTCCTGCTGAGAATTCACTATTAAACCATACAGATGTATGACAACATACAGAGGTTGACGAGCACCCATAGAACTGTACTACAACAAGGAATCAGCACCATTAATAGAGCTGGGGCAGATGGAAACTTCAGGAAAAAACTTTTAAAAAGACAATGAGCACCTATGAAACCCTCAGAAAGAACAGCCTGTGTCAGGACTCTGCCTCGTTCAGTAACATAGGAACCTGAGTAGGCCTTTCAACCCCTTGGGCCTGCTACGCCATTCAATTAGATCATGGCTGATCTGCACTTCAGCTCCATTTTTCTGCCTTTGCTCCATATCCCTTGATACCCTTACCTAACAAAAACCTCTCTCAGTCTTGAAAGCTCCAATTGTCCCAGTATCCACAGCCCTTTGGGGAGAGAGTTCCAAATTTCTACTATCCTATGTGTGAAAAAGTGCTTCCTAATTTTGCTCCTGAACAGCCTAGCTCTAATTTTAAGATTATGTCCACTTGTTCTTGATTCCCCCCACCAGAGGAAGTAGTTTTTATCAAATCCTTTTAGCATTTTGAATACTAACCATCAATATATCAGGTTACAACGGTACTTAAGCAAAAAATCAAAACAAAAAACAAAATTGACCTTACTACTGAGATCAAAGATGACATCAGTGGAATCTTGGTTGTATGTACAGCTCTGGTACTCTATGATACTACAATTGTGGAATTTGTAGCAGAAACTAAATCAGGCTGTAGACTTTCCTCAATTTTTTTTTTAACGATCTTGGTTTCTGTTACCTCTGGTACAGTAATGAATTGTGCTGATGTGGCTCTGTTTTTGAGAGCAGCAGCAAGACTTGTTTTTACATTTTGTAAAATATTAGTAGAAGCATTAAGTTATTTTTTTAGAAGCACCCCTTTAATTGATTAACCTGCACAAATAATTCATAGAAATATAGTGGTACTGTAATAAATTATTGGCAATAAATTACATTGAAATAATAATTATTTATGCGGACAAAAAATGTTTATTAAAAACGAATGTCCAGGATCTATTTTTAAAGGCCATGAATTTAGATTTTTAGCCACTACTGTTTCTAGAATCCAAGAAGCCTCTTCTGTCGCCAGTTGACTATGGTGGATGAGCTCATTAGTGTACTCAAGCCAGTTACATGTCGCCAGAGAGCACAAACACAACCAAGCCATTGCTATGGCATGGATTTTCCAGACGGTGACACAAACAGCTTTAGACAAAAGTCATCTTTCTGGAAGTAAAACTGTTTTCGGGACCTTATTTTGACTCCCCCAACCTAAATACACACACACATGCACGGACATCAGAATATTAGGAATTTTTGTTCAATGAACCTGAGCGAAAGTAAAATGATCATAATGGCCTTTATTTTGTGGTCAGCCATGAACGAACGGCGTTAGCTGTTCATTGAATTTACACTTGCCCACAGCATTTCTGTGGGCTTTTGCAATGGAAGCTGCGATAATTAGAAAGCAAAAACAACGCGGCGCCCTCTACAGGGGAATCTGGGACCTGTGTGAACAGGGCAAGCAATGGTGTGTCTCCTGAACCAATCAGATTGAAGAATCCTTACTGAGGCATGCAGAGTCTAAACCAGGAAGTAAGTGTAAGTTAGAATAGTTAATTCAATGTCAAATCATGTACAGGAAGCAAAATAAAGCGAGGCTGAGATCTTCGTGGATAGCACGTTTAACGAGGTGGTCATGCCGCAGGTAAAGAGTGCACAGGCAGACAGGGAATGGGTGACCGCCAGACAGAGTAAAAGAACTAGGAAGGTAGTGCAGGAGTCCCCTGGGTCCATCTCCCTCTCCAACAGATTTTCCGTTTTGGATACTGCTGGGGGAGATGGTGTCTCAGGGGACTGCAGCAAGAGCCAAGTCCGTGGCACTACGAGTGGCTCAGCTGCACAGGAGGGGAGGAAAAAGAGTGGGAGAGCAATAGTGATAGGGGATTCTATCGTAAGGGGAACAGATAGACATTTCTGTGGCCGCAGACATGACTCCAGGATGGTATGTTGCCTCCCTGGTGCCAGGGTCAAGGATGTCACTGAGCGGCTGCAAGACATTCTGAAGGGGGAGGGTGAACAGCTAGAGGTCGTGGTCCATATCGCTACCAACGACATAGGTAGAAAGAGGGACGAGGACCTGCAAGCAGAATATAGAGAGCTAGGAAATAAATTAAAAAGCAGGACCTCAAAAGGTAGTAATCTCAGGATTACTCCCAGTGCCACGTGCTAGCGAGAGCAGAAATAGGAGAATAGACTGGAGAGATGGTGTAGAAGGGAGGGATTTAAATTCCTGAGGCATTGGGACCGATTCTGGGGAAGGTGGGACCTGTATAAGCTGGATGGGTTACACCTCGGCAGAAACGGGACCAACATTCTCGCAGGGGGGTTTGTTAGTGCTGTTGGGAAGGATTTAAACTAGTTTGTCAGGGGGCTGGGAACCTAAGTGTGGGCCCAGAACGGAGAGAAACAAAGCTGGAAGTACAAGTTAGAAAAGTAGCCAGCAAAACTAGTAGGGAGCAGAAACAAAGGCCAACAGTAAAGAGGGTCAAAGTGCAGAAAAATATTAAATAGGCAAAGTTGAAGGCACTTTATCTAAATGCACGTAGCATTCGCAACAAGGTGGATGAATTAATGGCACTAATAGAAGTAAATGGGTATGATATAATTGCCATTACAGAGACATGGTTGCAGGGTAACCAAAGCTGGGAACTGAATGTTCCAGGGTACTCAACATTTAGGAAGGACAGACAAAAAGGAAAAGGAGGTGGCGTAGTGCTGTTAATAAGGGATGAAATCGGTACAGTAGATATGAAAGATCTTGGCTTGGCAGATCATGATGTAGAACTGGAATCAGTTTGGGTGGAGCTAAGAAACAGCAAAGGGCGTAAAACATTGGTGGGAGTTGTGTATAGGCCACCAAACAGTAATGGTAATGTAGGGCACAGTATCAATCAAGAGATTGTAAGTGCATGTAACAAGGGCAATACAGTAATCATGGGGGACTTTAATCTACATATGACAGTCCCGCCATCCCAGGAATCAATCTCGTGAACCTTTGTTGCACTCCCTCTATGGCAAGTATATCCTTCCTTAGGTAAGGAGACCAAAATTGTACATAGTACTCCAGGTGTGGTCTCACCAAGGCCCTATATAATTGGAGTAAGACTTCTTTACTCCTATACTCAAATCCTCTTGTAATGAAGGCCAGCATACCATTTGCCTTCCTGATGGCTTGCTGCACATTCACTTTCAGTGACTCATGTACAAGGACACCCAGGTTCCTTTGAGCATCTGCATTCCCCAATCTTTCACCATTTAGGAAATACTCTACCTTTCTGTTTTTTCTACCAAAGTGGATAACTTCACATTTATCCACATTATATTCCATCTGCCATGTTCTCTCCCACTCACTGAGCCTGTCAAGATCCCCTTGAAGCCTCTTCACAACCTCTTCGCAACTGACACTGTCACCTAGCTTTGTATCATCAACAAATTTGGAAATGTTACATTTAGTCCCCTCATCCAAATCATTGATATAGATTGTGAATAGCTGGGGCCCAAGCACCGATCCTTGTGGAACCCCACTAGTCACAGCCTGCCATCCTGAAAAAGACCCGTTTATCCCTACTCTTTGTTTTCTATCTGTTAACCAATTCTCAATCCATGCTAGTATATTACCGCCAATTCCCTGTGCCCTCATTTTGTTCACCAACCTCTTGTGTGGGGCCTTATCGAAGGCCTTCTGAAAATCCAGATACACCACATCTACCGGTTCCCCTTTGTCTACTCTACTAGTTACATCCTCAAAGAACTCCAATAGGTTTGTCAAACAGGATTTCCCTTTCATAAATCCATGTTGACTCTGCCCAATCTTACTATTAGTTTCTAAGTGCCCAGTTATTGCATCCTTTATAATAGATTCCAGCATTTTCCCAACTACTGATGTGAGGCTAACAGGTCTGTAGTTCCCCGTTTTCTCTCTCCCTCCATTCTTAAATGGCAGGGTTACATTTGCTATCCTCCAATCTGCAGGAACTATTCCAGAATCTATAGAATTTTGGAAGATGACAACCAATGCATCCACTATTCCAATGGCCACCTATTTCAAAACTCTAGGATGTCGGTCATCCGGTCCTTGGGATTTATCGACTTTTAGTCCCATTAATTTTGCTAGTACTGTTTTTTTACTAATAATAATTTCTTTAAGTTCCTCATTCTCGTCATGCCCTTGATTTTCTTGTATTTCTGGGAGGTTTTTTGTGTCTTCCTCCATGAAGACAAAACAAAGTATTTATTTAATTTCTCTGCCATTTCCTCATTCCCCATTATAAATTCTCCCGTCTCTGACTGTAAAGGACCTACATTTACCTTCGCCATTCTTTTCCTTTTCACATACCTATAGAAGCTTTTACAATCCGTTTTTATATTTTTCGCTAGTTTGTGCTCATATTCCATTTTCCCTTTCTTTATCAATTTCTTGGTCTCCCTTTGCTGATTTCTAAAAAGATCCCAATCCTCAGTCTGACCGTTTTTTCTGGCAACTTTATAAGCTTCCTCCTTTGACTTAATACTAGCTTTAATTTCTTTTGTTAGCCATGATTGGATCACTTTTCCTTTTGGGTTTTTATGCCCTAGAGGAATATATGTTTGTTGCAAATTATGCATTATTTCCTTAAATGTTAGCCATTGTATGTCCACCTTCATACCTTTTAGGGTAGTCTCCCAATCTACCATGTCCAACTTGTCCCTCATACCCTTGTAGTTTCCTTTGTTTAGATTGAAGACCTTAGTTTCAGATTGGACTACACCACTCTCAAACTTAATGTAAAATTCAATCATATCATGGTCACTTGTCCCTAAAGGCCCCTTTACCACAAGATTATTGATTAGCCCTTTCTCATTACACAGTACCAGATCCAGAATAGCCTGTTCCCTGGTTGGTTCCTCCACATACTGATCCAGGAAACCATCTCGCATGCATTCCAAGAATTCGTCCTCCACACCATTAGTGGCAATTTGATTTGCCCAGTCAATATGAGAAGAGATTGAGTAAACTAGGCCTGTATTCTCTTGAATTCAGAAGAATGAGAGGAGATCTCATTGAAGCATACAAAATTATTACAGGGCTTGATAGGATGGATGCTGGGAGAATGTTTCCCTTGGCTGGGGAGTCTAGAACCAGGGGCCCCAGCCTCAAGATAAAGGGTAGGCCATTGAGGACTGTGATGAGAAGAAATTTCTTCACACAGAGGGTGGTGAATCTTTGGAATTCTCTACCCCAGAGGGCTGTGGAGGCTCAGTCATTGGGTATATTCAAAACAGAAGTCGATAGATTTCTGACTAGTAAGGGCATCAAGGGATATGGCGATAGGGCCGGTGAATGGAGTTGAGGCAGAAGATCAGCCATGATCTCATTGAATGGCGGAGCAGGCTCGAAGGGCCGAATGGCCTACTCCTGCTCTTATTTCTTATGTTCTTATGAAAGAAAGATGGGATTAAGAGATAGAAAAGAGACAGAAAGGAAAAGTTAAAAAAAATTAAATTCTTTAATTTTAAAAAAAAACTCCTCTGATTAAAATCTGAAGGAATGAGACTCCACATTTGTAAAAAGTAAATTTTAATTGCCAGAGAGGTTGCTTGGCAATAATTAAGACTTATCACACCGTTAAAATTCACTGACACTTGAATCAACAAGCCCTAACTTTTTCTGGCGTGTTTAGTGGGTATCTATCACGTATGTAGCCCAATTTCACATGATTCCATGTGTTTCAATGCAGAGTCTCTGGGCGAGATACCGGTATAGCGCAGCTTGTGGAGGAGCAGGGCAACTCAGACAGCAACTTCCTGATTTCCGTGTTCAACTGCATATGTGCAGTTGCGGAAGTTGCTGTCCAATTTATCCTTTAAGAACGGTGACGCTGCTAGCCTCATCGTTATTTTTACCACAAAATCCAGGCCAATGTGTTTGACAATTGCATTTTAAAATGGACACTGTATATGTCTAATACAGCTGCTCTTGTCTTTCTCACAGTGTAACGTGTAATAGCAAGAGGATAAAGCAACATTATCAATGTCGGAAGTGTGGCAGCAGCAACCAGTGGTACAAAGACATTTGCATCAATAACTCAAAATTGTACTGCTGCACAAAACTTTGAGGGTATACTTAATACACTAATTGAGATAACACATTAAATAATTGAGATAACACGTTAAATTCATAGTGCTAATTGACCTAATCTAAATATGTATTTTAGTTTAATTAGAATACAGTATTGGCGAATATCAAATAAATGAATCTGATATGGATCTGTGAGTCCCACTCCCAATAAGTGAGAATAGTTTAGCTCCCAGCAGAAACCTCACTCAGCAGTAGTGAGAAAACCTCAACACCACCAGGGGAATAGAACTGCTGTGGCTGCTATTTGTAGCAAAATCATGAGCACATCCTTTTTGAATGATTTCTAATGTTACTACGCGTAGCAACTAGAGCAATTCTTTTCCCCAGGTGTTCTAAATTCGCTTTGCAGTGATACTGGTGGGAATGGCCACCATGGTCAGTTGATGGTGTGGTTCAGTGGTTACCCGACATGTGAGTTTTCCTCTCTGATGTTGGTGCTACCAATGGTAAATACAATCATAGCAGAAACAGCCTGATCCTCACAATGATAACTTCAATGTGATCCTTTGGTAGCTCTTGCGCTCTACCTTGCAATGTAATCACGTCCACAAGGTGGTAAAATAACAGTGTTAGAAGTGGGGCAGCAGCAACCAGTGGTACAAAGACATTTGCATGAATAACTCAAAATTGTACTGTTGCACACTACTTTGAGGGTATACTTAATGCACTAATTGAGATTACACATAGGCCCTGAATTTCCGATCGGAGGCTTCCTGCGGGCGGATGCCTCCGATCGGAAAAAAATCTACGGACTTATCTACTGGTTCCGTAGATACCGAGGCTTGCGATTCTGGGCCTCTCCTCTTCGAAATGCGCAGAGGCCCAGGTATTCCAGGGGTGCATGCGGTTCGCAAGCACCTCTGGGATCACGTGGGGCAGGCGAACCAATGGAAGAAGGGAATCCCCCTTCATACTTTTGACAGTTCCGTACGCACAGAACTGTCAAAAGTATGAATGGGGATGACTGCAAAAATGCACCAACACACTGAAATAAATAAAGAAAAACCATTACATATATAAAATTAATTAAAATGCCATTTAATTAAATATTTTAAACAAAAATTTAATTTTTTGAAAAATAAATTTAAATGTTTTAAAGGGGCTAAAAATAACCTTACCTTATTGCACAGGTTTTTTAATGTTTAAATGATTGAAAAAAAATTGTTTTTATGTTATTTTAAACTCTTATGCTGGTAAAAGCAGGCCTTACGCCTGCTTTTACCAGGCGTAAGGATTCTATGGCCTTTCAGCGGGCGGAAGTTGTGCAAAAAGTGGAACTCTCCACCCGCAGAGGCACTTCTCCCGGGGATGCGTGCGATCTGTCAAGAAGATTCTTGACAGATCGCAAGTGCCGGGTTTTAGCGCATGCGCTTCGCATGCCTAAACCCGGCACTTGCGCGGCCCCTATGGGTGTGTACACACCTCGTACACACCCGTAGGGGTCGCAAAATTCAGCCCATTAAATAAGAACATAAGAACATAAGAAATAGGAGCAAGAGTAGGCCATACGGCCCCTCGAGCCTGCTCCGCCATTCAATAAGATCACGGCTGAACATCGACCTCAACTCAAATGCACAGTGCTAATTGATCTAATGCACAGCAGTGGCAGCTAATACAAAGGTGACAGTAACATGTAAAGTCTTCCTGGAGGGTTTTGCAACATCTACATTACCAACTTTCTGTAGGTACCTGCAATAAATCTGTGAATGCTATTCAGGGAAAAGTTGAATCCCAGTATTATTATAAAATATTGAGGATAGCCTCATTATGTTAAAAAGAAATTTGGGGCTGGATTTTATCATTGGGGGCGCGTTGAGGGCGGGACTGCTAGGTTGTCGGGATTCAGACCCGCCCCCAATGACGTCCGGCCAACCCACGCTATTTTCCCTTGATTGACCTTGTTAAGCCTGCCCTGCGGGCTTAGCAGGCCAATTAGGGAAAGCCGGTGACAGAGAACGTCAGTGTATGAAAGTTTTTAACAGATGAATTGTCAGTGTTTGACAGCTTTGAGAAGCTGTCAAACACTGACAATCTCTGTTCTTTGGTGAGTCCTTGTACCCAAGACTCACCAAAACTCTTTCCTGAGCAGAAATCAGATGGCTGATGCATCAGAGAATGCAGCAGCCATTCTGTCATCTCTGCCGTGGAGATGAGGAGCCTCCGGATCCCCAACGGTTGAAGCCTGCAGGAAGAAACAAAGGTAAGGAAACTTTTTCTAACACTTTTCACTCACCTCCCATATTTACCTCTCCACACTTGCACCCATCACTCACCTCCACAGCGCACTTTTCGACCCCTCTCACCCCCGCAGACCCACTGCTCACCTCGCTGACCCTGGCAGGGTTTCCCGACGTCGGGAAGCCCACACTTGTGTTGGTAAAATGGGGATAAGCCTCTTATCTGGAGAACAGCTAACGTAGTACCATTATTCAAGAAGGGTAGTAGGGATAAACCAGGGAATTACAGGCCAGTGAGCCTAACATCAGTGGTAGGGAAATTATTGGAAAAAATTCCGAGGGACAGAATTAGCCTCCACTTGTAGAGGTAATGATTAATCAAGGATAGTCAGCATGGCTTTGTCAGGGGGAGATCATGTCTAACCAATTTGATTGAATTTTTCGAGGGGGTGACTAGGTGTGTGGATGAGGGTAGTGCAGTTGATGTAGTCTACATGGACTTCAGTAAGGCTTTTGACAAAGTCCCACATGGGAGACTGGTCAAGAAGGTAAGAGCCCATGGGATCCAGGGCAATTTGGCACATTAGATCCAAAATTGGCTTAGTGGCAGGAGGCAGAGGGTGATGGTCGAAGGTTGTTTTTGTGACTGGAAGCCTGTGTCCAGTGGTGTACCGCAGGGATCGGTGCTGGGTCCTTTGCTATTTGTAGTGTACATTAATGATTTAGATATGAATGTAGGAGGTATGATCAGTAAGTTCGCAGATGACACGAAAATTGGTGGAGTGGTAAATAGTGAGGAGGGAAGCCTCAGGCTACAGGACGATATAGACAGGTTGGTTAGATGGGCAGAATAGTGGCAAATGGAATTTAACCCTGAGAAGTGTGAGGTGATGCATTTTGGGAGGACTAACAAGGCAAGGGAATACACAATGAATGGTAGGACCCTAGGAAGGACAGAGGATCAGAGGGACCTTGGTGTGCATGTACATAGATCCCTGAAGGCAGCAGGACAGGTAGATAAGGTGGTTAAAAAGGCATATGGGATACTTGCCTTCATTAGCCGAGGCATAGAATATAAGAGCAGGGAGGTTATGATGGAGCTGTACAAAACGCTAGTTAGGCCACAGCTGGAATACTGTGTGCAGTTCTGGTCGCCACACTATAGGAGGGATGTGATTGCATTGGAGAGGGTGCAGAGGAGATTCACCAGGATGTTACCTGGGCTGGAGCGCTTCAGCTATGAAGAGAGACTGGACAGGCTGGGGTTGTTTTCCTTAGAGCAGAGAAGGCTGAGGGGGGAACCTGATTGAGGTGCACAAAATTATGAGGGGCATAGATAGGGTAGATAGAAAGGAACTTTTCCCCTTAGTAGAGGGGTCAATAACCAGGGGGCATAGTTTCAAGGTAAGGGGCAGGAGGTTTAGAGGGGATTTGAGGAAAAACTTTTTCACCCAGAGGGTGGTTGGAATCTGGAACTCACTGCCTGAAAGGGTGGTAGAGGCAGGAACCCTCACAACATTCAAGAAGCATTTAGATGAGCACTTGAAACGCCATAGCATACAAGGCTATGGACCAAGTGCTCGAAAACGGGATTAGAATAGACAGGGCTTGATGGCCGGCGCGGACACGATGGGCCGAAGGGTCTCTTTCTGTGCTGTATAACTCTATGACTCTATGACTTAACTGCCTGCTAACTACCTGTTAACAGGCAGTTAAGTGGCTGTAATCCCCTTCCCACCTCGAGGAGACGGGTCCCTGCGCGAGTCGGGGACCCGCCTCCCGGGAAGATGGCACGGAGGCGTGTTGGGAGCGGGATGGGTACCCGCCCCCAGTTTCTGCCATTTTCCCGGCAGTCCCACCTCCGAACCCGCCTCCCCAGGGCTGAGAAAATTCCCCCCATGGTTTCAAAGTACACTCATTCAAATGAGGTTTGAGTTCAAAATAGATTTTCGTCAAAAACCCAAATATCATAATAGCTTTTCCCAAGTCAATAAGTTATTTCCCATTGGCTCGGTCGTTCCTTCTCCATTGGCTAAATTTCTGTGTTTTTCTCTTTTATAATTGGCTACTTTCATCAGTCAATAATCATTTTACGCAAAACATTCCTGCAACGTTTCAAATTCTTTCCCCTAATCACACCCCCCCAAAAATAAATCAACCCAATAACATTGCAGTAAATAAATATTCTCCGCTACATCACTCACCACACAGGCTCAAACTGAAAGCAATCTTTGGAGAATAGGATTAGTTAAAATATTATGAATTCTGAAGTGAGTGAACGTTTTCCAGGAATAAAATTGCAGAAAGATTACTGCAACTCCATTTACAGCATGTTGAAGTAGGAATGCCTAGGCCTTCTCGAGCTTGGAACTTGAATAAAGGACCTCACATCCTGCTACACGCCTACATCCATCTCTACCTGTGCTCCCTGCTCAGCACTACCTATGTTCTGCTCCAAAGTTCTCCACTCCCTGGTGTAAAGTTTCTTTTTATTTAATTTTCTTCTTCTTCTAAATCACCTGACTCTCCAACATGCCTACATACCTGATACAGCAATTCGATACCCACCCTCACCCTCAATCCTGGCGCTGGCTCTGACTTCTACCGTCCAGCCAGACCCTCCTCTCCCACACCTGGCTCTGCCAAGCACACACACAGCCCAATCGCTTCTTCAGCCTACGCGCAATGCCCAGGAAATCTGTTAGAAAATTGAATAAAAGATAAAATCATGTTCACGTTCAAGTTCAACATTATAACTCAGGCAACACTTGTTTTTTTTAAAAGCTGGAGAAGCAAAAAAACAAACCATGCAGCTGCACAGCTTTCACCTCTGATTTTCCAGCAACAAAGTTATCATGCGGTCAAAATATTTCAGGAATCTTTTATGTTGTCTAGATTGTAATGATGACAAATGCTCCTTAGTACTCACATCTAAGTGATTGCATCCAGCTGCTAATGTCAGGCACAGTGAATCTCGCCAGAAGAGAACAAAATGGCAGAGTTCTGCCTTAACCCACAGCTTCACTTTCTGCAACTTCCACAGACAATAAAAGATGGAGAAAGGTTTATAAAATACCAACCAACAAGTCAGCCACAATAAGAGAACAAAGCAAAATGTTTACCCCTTAACTGTCAGAGCCAAATATCCACATATTACACGTAAACAAAGTTCTAGAGTGTTTGAAGGAACATTGCTTTGAGATGAACTTTCTACATTAAAGCTAGAAAGTGGTACAAATTCATTCTCTCTTTTTGTAAATCATTTCCGAAATTGTATGGAGGGACAAAAAAGAACTAAATATGAAATCCCCATTAACCGATCCCTGCAACAGGAGATAAGGATTTAAATCTATATCTAGACCAGAACTTAGAAGTGGTGAGCAGATAAATTATGGCAAGCTCCTAGCGAAAGCACGTATACACTACTGACTTGCTGTTATGAAAGGCAAATATATTAGTACAATATGTGCACATGTAACAGTTTAACTATTAGTTTCTCCTCATTTTTCTTTCCTTTATTGGTACCAGACCAGGCCCTGAAAAAAGGCTTGGATAGCAGAGGGACCTGGACAGGCTGAATGGACCTTTCTTATGTTTATCTTCATAACAATGTTTACATAAAGTTGATTTTTCAATATTTAAAGAGTCCGCTGAAACCTAATTTTATATTGTCATTGGTAAGTACAATCTTGAATACAATATTGGGTATAAATTATTACCATGGGTTGCTACCAGGGTGACTGACCTTGTCTGATTTCTTTTCTGCATCACTAACATAATATAAGGCAGTGTTAGACCAATGCACAGGAAAGTATTTCATATTCTGGAATTTTTAACTAATCATAAATTTTATATAACAGCAGAAGCCTGAAGCTTTTTTCTTCATTTGGTGTACTAAGTTTGAAGTGATCTTAATTATTTATGTTACTTCTTGAGTCAGAGTTGACTTAATGCCAGCTGACAGGAGAATAGCTCTTTAGTTTGAATGTGAGGAATTTTTGTTATTAGTGTATTTTTCAAAGAAAGTTTGCTTTTATCTCATTAAATTGAAGTAAATTCTACAAGCCTTTGGAAAATGCTTTTTGCACATGGTTTTGTTTTCAATGTACTGATTAAAGGAATGAAAATGTGCTCTGGAACAGCCAATATGGGGGGTTTCTCATGGCCTACAACTGACATTATTTTACGTGATTTGACATAATTACCATGGTGATAGCTTTATAGAAGTCTCAGGTCAAAATGCAGAAGATGGAATCCCTCCTCCACCCACCCCCACCCCCCCCCCCCCCCCCCACACCCCACGCCACCCCAACATGAGTTCATTGAGGATTTGATTAACAATCTTGAGGTGACAAATTTTGTACTTTACCCTTTTTGTAGCTTTTGCCTATCAACAAAAGATGAACTGGGGGGGGGTCGAATAATCTTCATCACCTGCAGTTATCTTTGCGATTATTCTTTAATTTGTCTCAAAGTACCGCAGATAGACACTTAGGCTGCATCTTCCCTGACTTTCTCTCCAGTTTTCTCCTCAGCCAATATGACAATCTGGATGGCAAACTTTTTTGATGCCCAACTGACTGACAGCATATCATACAATAATATATGAATAAGAAAAGATCATTCAACTTTCCCATTAGTTTAAGATCAACTTCCTCTTGCTGTGAACTATTTCAAATATCTCAGTCTTCTCATACATACAATGACTGAAAGTGGACACATATGGTTTCATCAATGATTTTTAGAGTATTAATCAAATTAGTGTTGATTCACACCTATTAGATTTCCTTCTATTCACTAATAATTGCTTCTACATAATAGGACATTGCATGTTTGACTACTGGAAAGGTACAAGGAACACTGGGAAAGATTATGACTGTAAATTTAAAAATATTGATGAATATATACAGTACAAACAGTGATACAAGAGTAGAAATACTAGATCTATACCAGAGCATGTTCTAACAGCACCAAACCTCTACCGTTAATGTATCTGTGCCAGTTCTTATGTAAAATTTGAAGGGGCTGATTGTCTGCCTCATTTCCCATTTGCATTAAATTCCTGGGCATTAAGAAAAAGGAAACGGGATGGAGACAGATTGCACCCAGTCGCAGCCCTATTTGTGCTGGACAAGAAGTGACATCATAATTACCTTCACATCAATTTACTCCCCCAACAATGGTTGCAGGTGATGTACTAATAATGTCCATACAAACTGCTCATTCTCAGTTGCTAGGTTGTGTCTAAATGCCACAAGCAGCAATTTCGATTTGGAATGGCAAGTTGACTTTTGGGTGGTTAGGAGACCAAATTTTCGATGTATTATGCTGCAGTTGGGCTGAACTGTGTCCAGGAGCTTTTAAGGAGAGCTGGAGAATTACACAGTTTTCTGCTTCCACCATCCCCCTGAGTACAATGGGTGTCCCATTCAGAATCGTATTATACATATGCTATTCAGAGAAAGGAAAAGAGTAAGGCCGGGAAGATGTTTTAATTGTATGGGAAATGTGGTATTGTCAATCATCACGGGGGAGGGATCCTATCTGCTTTTACAGTCAACTGAATATAATGGCCCAGAATTTCCTCAAAGTAATTTACACTGTTGTTACACCTTTTAAAAAAGTGTTACATCTGCCACTGGCCTCTAGAGGGAGATATGTGGCAGTTTCCTGAGTATGTTGATTTGCAGTACCAGTGTAACCAACCCAACTTTCTGAACCTGCAGGAACTCTGTGCAGCCTTTTTTTAAATGTATGTTCAACCTGCACTATTCAGCAGTACACTGGGGAGCAAGAAGGTAAGGCAGGAACACTGCTTGCCTCTTTCATTTCTTTCTCAATTTACTTCACCGCTTCTCTGACCAATATTTTTAGTTTACTTGGACAGAATTTTGAATATTCAATTGCCATCTGTGTCCAGATGACAGCAGGGACCGAGTCAGAGGTCAAGAATGCACAACTTCACTTGCAGATCTCCAAGCCCTCCTGGCCTCTTGCGCATCCCCAATTTTAATCACTTTACGATTGGCGGCCGGACCTTCAGCTGCCGAGGCCCAAAGCTCTGGAATTCCCTCCCTAAACCTCTCTGCCTCTCCTTCCTCCTTCATGACGTTCCTTAAACTCCTTTGACCAAGCTTTTGGTCATCTGCTCTATTATCTCCTTATGTGGCTCAGTGTCAAATTTTGTTTGATAACGATCCTGTGCAGCACCTTGGGACATTTTACTAAGTTACAGGTGCTACATAAATACAAATCGTTGTTGTTGTTGTTGGAGGGCATTGAAGGCAGGATGAACAGACATCTGGGTGTGGGTGCCATCAAGTCACCCGCATTCATCACTTGTGCCACCTGAAGGGAGGTGGCATTGGCACTGACTGCTAACTCCCTCACCCCCAGGATAGCAGAACAGTGCCGCAAGAAGTTCCATATCCTCAGTAGGGCAGGCAAGGTAACACACTACACACCTTTCCCTTTTCTTCCTTGCCAACCCTGGATACCTGCATACTCGTCACCCTCTTAAAGCAACAATTTCACAACTAACCCTTCACAATGTTCTCTGGTTAAGGGAACCTCCAGCTCTCTTTCCTGCACCATGGCTACACAGCTCCCCAACACAAAAACTGTATTGCAAAACCCCCAAACCCCTTCCTCCACATTAACACCTTCACACCGCTACATCTATTACATCTATAAGCACCCAAGGGAAGATGTAAAGAAGGTGAAGGCATTCATTGATAATAAGGAGTAGTACATGATAATAATAATAGTTGTTATGAGATAACATTATGGTCTTTCACCTTTCCCCTCCTGGTGAGGTTATTCATTTTTTTATGACATAAGACTCACGTCCTCTGCACAGTGGTATTTGCATTGATAGAATTTGTTACTTCCTGCCAAGCACATTGCCCACCATCTGGCTCAGCTGATGCCCAGCTCAGGGAAACAAGAGGCCCCCCTTGAGCTGTACATGCTGCAGCAAGATCTCTATGGCTTCCTCATAAAAGCAGGGGCCTTGCTTCCCCCCAGTCCGTGGTCAGACATGTCTTTAGCTGCCATTTCTCCTTTAAATTGCTGCAGTCCTTATTCCCTCTCCCTATTGGGTGAGCACCCAACCTCGGGTGCTAAGCCACAGTGCTCAACCACAACATGTTAATCATCAAACCCAGAAATACAGATGGATTCAGATTCAGCAAACTACCCAACTTACACTGGAGCTGAAGAGGAAGGCAAACTAGACCCCCAGCTTTTTTTTGTGAAAGGGGTATTTTTGTTGCCAGAGTCTTATCTGTACCCCTCTACTCTTTATAAAATATATAGAAAAGCTCGATGCTGTAGTGAAAAATTTAGGAGATGTTCATTTCTTTTAGCCAATCCTTCTTCAGAACAACATCCAACAACTGCATTGTATAGGCTCAAAAATCAAAATACTAAAAGCACCAGAAAGTTCCGGCATCCAAAAGGTCAATTGGGAATGCAACTGTTTTCCTTTGTTAGACTTAAACAGAAAGCAAAGTAGCAATGATTACCAGAATTGCCATGTCAATGTCAAAAATACATTGCTTTAGCAGCGGCTATTTATTAAATGATTAATCTTGTACAATTATATTCATATTGACAATTGCAGAATGTCAGATACTCGCAGTTTAGCCCTGGAAGGAAATTCTCTGGCAGTGATAGATAATTGTAGAATACAGCTTGACTACTGCCTCCCAACCATATGCTGCTTCCCTCTGCCTTTAGGAAGGACAAGCTTTGACACAGTACAAAAATAAGCAGCTGAACTTTTGAACCTAGCTCTCAAGGTCCTGATAAAATGCCATCATGTTACAGAAGGCTTCAGGCCTAGTTTTTATTAACAAGAAAGCTCTACCAGAATAACCTGAGGTTTATCTGTAATATGTGCCAGAAATAACATTTACGGTTCACTAGGAGGCCAGTAGGTTATATTCTTCACATTATATTCACACCATTCCTGTCTACATGCCACTTTCAATTAAACAAGTTTTAATATTTGAAGTATTCATGCAGCTGCAGCATCACGGTACGCTTGGTGCATCACACATGTGACAAGATGACCTGTTTTTCCAAGACTACATGCTCAACAAAATAATTTGTTAAGACTATATTTTAATTTAGAATAGTTTGTACAAGCAGTGCAAAAATATGTTGAAGTTATCTTAATATAATCTGAGAAGTGTCGCAGTGCGTTGCACATACTAATGTAGAAAGTAAGTGCATTATGTTATTTTTCTAATTGATGTGTTAAGTGTATAGCACAAACAATATACGTATTGTATTAGGCCATTTATCAATAGATATATCCTAGCACAAGATTGTTGTCAAACATTTACTGGGTTCAATTAGCATTATGGCCAAGTCCATGAGTTGAGGACATCTCTTACATTAAGGACAATGGTTCTAACGGTTTATCCCTTATTGCACATGTACAGAGTGCCACTGTTTTTCTTTTAAATACAGCGCAGAATATTAATACTTCATCACAAAGGACTGTGTATGGTGACATAAATGATGTCATACGTATACTATGTATGGTGTAGAAATAACTAAAAATTATGTACAAAGGGTCTGGGGATGATAGTAGTCCCAAGATTTTGCCTGTCAACTCACTGTGGAGCAGCAATAAACAAAGCCAAATGCTAAATTAGTCACTAATTCAAAAGCAAAATACTGCGGATGCTGGAAATCTGAAATAAAAACAGAAAATGCTGGAAATACTCAGCAGGTCAGGCAGCATCTGTGGAGAGAGAAACAGGGTTAACATTTCAGGTCGATGACCCTTCGTCAGGTCAGTAGAATATTAGTTCAAATATGCCATGTTAAAACTATACAGTAGCCTAGTCAGACTGTGCTTTGGTTACCAAGACATAAAGGAAACAGTCAAGCCATGGAGGTAGTGCAAAGAAAAGTCACAAAAATTGAGTTACAAAGAAAGACTGGAGAAACCTGAGAGAGGGGGAATCTTATAAATATTGAAGAGTAGAAGAAAGGTAAATCCAGAGAACTACAGCAAACATATTTAGCTTCGTATCTACAAAGACTGCAAAGACTTTTAGCTCCTTCCTTAGATATTTCAACATCATCTATGAAGTTTGCATGTCATTTATTTTCCTTCCTATGTGTCGATGATACAAATTAATTCAATACTGAAGGGTATAGAATTTTCAGAAAAGACAGAAAAAGAAATGATTTAGCTCTGTATAGTCAAAAGCTAATTAAGCTCAAAGCTGAGGATATTTAGGGCAAAATTTGAATTGATAATATGGATAAGAAATTGGCTAAAGGGTACGGGATAGAGAAGTAATTTCAGGTTGGGAGGAAGTACTGAGCGGGTTTCCTGAGGGCTCAGCATTGGGATTACTACTCTTTCTAATTTACATTAATGACTTGGATTCTGAAAGTCAATGTAAATGGGTTAATTTTGCACGTGGGACCGTACTAGGAAGGGTAATGGAATTGAAGGAGGCAGCCCAGACACTACAGAATGAGCAAAACAAAATATGTGAGTGGGCCGAACAATGGCAGATGAAATTTAATGTGGACAAGTATGCCATGTAGGAAGAAAAAATAGATCTTGTGATCTTATGATGCGCTGACTTATGCTAGAATTTATTCACAAACCACATCTACTGTAAGACAATTCAATTCCCTTTTTTTCCCTCCTCTCCCAATGGCACCAGCCCATGCATAGACACTGACAGACAGCCAGAACCTTGGCTAAGTGTGGACCAGACAGTGAATGTTATCAAGTTACATAAGAAACAGGAGCAGGAGTAGGCCATTCGGCCCCTCGAGCCTGCTCCGCCATTCAATAAGATCATGGCTGATCTGATCTTGGCCTCAACTCCACTTTCCTGCCCGCTCCCCATAACCCTTGACTCCCCTGTAGCTCAAATATCTGTCGATCTCAGCCTTGAATATATTCACTGACTCAGCCTCCACAGCTCTCTGGGGTAGAGAATTCCAAAGATTCACGACCCTCTCAGAGAAGAAATTTCTCCTCATCTCCGTCTTAAATGGCCAACCCCCTATCCTGAAACTATGCCCCCTAGTTCTAGATTCCCCAACGAGGGGAAACATCCTCTCAACATCTACCCTGTCAAGCCCCCTCAGAATCTTATATATTTCAATAAGATCACCTCTCATTCTTCTAAACTCCAATGAGTATATGCCCAACCTGCTCAACCTTTCCTCATAAGACAACCCTTTCCATCTCAGGAATCAACCTAGTGAACCCTCTCTGAACTGCCTCCAATGCAAGTATATCCCTCCTTAAATAAGGAGACCAAAACTCCAGGTGTGGTCTCACCAACGCCCTGTACAGTTGTAGCAAGACTTCCCTACTTTTATACTCCATCCCCCTTGCAATAAAAGCCAACATTCCATTTGCCTTCCTAATTACTTTCTGTACCTGCATGCTAACTTTTTGTGTTTCATGTACGAGGACAACCAGATCCCTCTGTAACGCAGCATTCTGTAGTCTCTCTCCATTTAAATAATATTTTGCTTTTCTATCCTTCCTACCAAAGTAGATAACCTCACATTTTCCCACATTATACTCCATCTGCCAAATTTTTGCCCACTCACTTAACCTACCTATATCCCTTTGCAGACTCTTTGGCCGCGAATTTAAGTGAGGAGGCGGCTTGGAGTCGGGTTGCCTGGTGGGCGGGGTCTGGACCCGCTGCCTGCTGCAGCCGCTCCCGAGATGAAATTTGAATTTAATTGGCCCCTTAATTGTCGTGGTGCACGCTGGCCGGTCCAATGACTGGGATCGGGTCTTTTAGTCGCCTCTGATGACGTCATTGCTGTAGATGTTCTTAAGGGTCCCATGCAGCCTCAGCCTTTCATTTCTTGTTTCTGCTGGTGTCAGAATGTGCCAAGGCCACAATGAGTGTTTCCAAACGGAAGGCTGCTCCACGTTTCAATGAGGACTCCCTCCAAGCTCTTGTGGAGGGAGTAAGAGGGCGCAGGGAGATTCTGTTCCCTCCCGATGGCTGGAGGAAGCCTCCTCAGCAAACCAAGGCAGCCTGGCTACTCATTGCTGAGGAGGTCAGCGCAAGGTTCGTTTGTTCACGCACCTGGATCCAGTGCAGGAAATGCTTTAATGATCTTCTGCGATCATCAAAAGTGAGTATCACATCACACTTACCTTCAATCTGCTTCCCTTCTCTTCTCATCACCAGCACTCTGCTTTGTAAGCCTGCTCCTCCACATCCCACCTTACCCTTACTTCCCTTGCACCCTTACCTATCCATCTCTCTCTCTGTACTGAATCACCTCACCATCCTACTATGCACCACTCACACTCGCTCTCACTGTTATGCAATGGCAACAACTAATAACGCACAGGTAGCTAGCTTCCTCCTGGCACCTCACTCCACCTTCCTCTCCCTCTAACCTTCTATGTTATGGATTCTTCACACTCACTCCATCACTCTCGCTGAAACTCCACTTGCAGGAAAAGATAGCCCACAATAAGAGGGAGAGAGCCAAGACAGGAGGAGGCACACCATCCCTGGCAACATTGACAAGTGCTGAGGAGGCTGCGCACAAGATCGTTGGAGGTGGCGAGGAGCTGGAAGTGGGGACAGAGAGACGGGCGCACTAGACGAAGCTGGTGACAGAATAGAGTTTCATCCCTCTCATTTAGATTTAGGCTCCTTGGATGACGAGGGAGATAGAGAAGATGATGAAACAAAAAAAGAGGGTGTATGATGCATGTCAGGTGAATTCTTCAAGGGAGAACCAGACCAAATACAATAATTTGAGAGGGGATGTGAAGATGAAAATAAGATTGGCAAAGAGAGAATATGAGAGTAGAATGGCGGTTAACATAAAAGGGAACCCAAAAATCTTCTACCAGCATGTAAACAGTAAGCGGGTAGTAAGAGGCAGGGTGGGGCCTATTAGAGACAAAGAAGGTGATATATCCTTAGAGGCGCGGGGCAAGGCTAGAATACTCAATGAGTACTTTGTATCGGTGTTTACTAAGGAGGTGGATGCCGACAAAATATCAGTAGAAGTGGAAAAGGTAGAAGCAATGGAAGGGGTGAAAATTGATAGACAGGATGTACTAGAAAGGCTGGGTATGCTTAGAGTGGACAGGTCGCTTGGTCCAGATGGCTTGCATCCCAGGTTGCTAAGGAAATTGGGGGAGGAGATAGCAGAAGGGCTTGCCATAATTTTCCAATCTTCCCTAGATGCGGGGGAGGTGCCTGAGGATTGGAAAGTGGCAAATGTCACACCATTGTTCAAGAAAGGGTGTAAGGATCATCCTCGTAACTACAGTTTAACATCAGTGGTGGGTAAAGTTTTAGAAACAATAGTCAAGGAAAAAATTAACGGGCATTTGGAGAGGTTTAAGCTAATTAAGGAGAGCCAACACGGATTTGTAAAAGGCAGATTGTGTTTGACTAATCTAATTGAATTTTTTGATGAAGTAACAGAGAGGATTGATGAAGAAAATGCAGTGGATGTTGTCTACATGGATTTTCAGAAGGCGTTTGACAAAGTACCACATAGAAGGCTGGTTAACAAAATGGAATCTCATAGAATAGGTGGGTCAGTGGCAGCTTGGATAAGGAATTGGCTTAAGGACAGAAAACAGCGAGTTGTGGTAAATGGCTGTTTTTCAGACTGGAGGATGGTAGACAGTGGTGTTTCCCAAGGGTCAGTGCTGGGGCCACTGCTTTTTTGAAATGACCTGGATATTGGAATACAGAGTAGAATTTCTAAATTTGCCGATGACACCAAACTTAGGGGTGTGGCAAACAGTGATGATCATACCAATCGACTGCAACAGGACATAGAAAGACTAGCAGAATGGGCAGACAAGTGGCAGATGGAATTTAATACAGAGAAGTGTGAGGTGATGCATTTTGACAGAAGGAACAGGGAGAGGCAATATACACTTAATGGCACAGTTTTAAAGAGTGTGCAGGGACAGAGGGACCTGGGAGTTAATATGCATAGGTCCCTGAAGGTGGCAGGATATATTGAGAGAGTGATTAACAAAGCATATGGAATCTTGGGCTTCATAAATAGAGGTATTGAGTACAAAAGTAGAGAAGTTATGCAGAACCGTTATAAAGCGCTGGTTCGGCCACAACTGGAGTATTGCGTCCAATTCTGGTCACCACACTTTAGGAAGGATGTGAAGGCCCTTGAGAGGGTGCAGAGGAGATTTACCAGAATGGTTCCGGGGATGGGGGATCTTAGCTACAAGGACAGTGTCATAAATCGCAAGTAACAACTCAGGAAGTACTACTGGGTGGCCAGCTGGGGCGCCGTCCAGGGAGTATAAATACTCAGGCATGGGCCCACCTTGGGCAGAGACAATCTGGAAACAGGAAGCTAGTGACTGCTAACTAGACCTCCATGTTTTGTTACAAGTTGATTAAAGCCTTGCTTTATGTTCAAGTGCGTAGTGAGTCTTTATTACGTCAGACAGGTTGGAGAAGTTGGATTTATTTTCATTAGGGCAAAGGAAGTTGAGGGGTGATTTGATAGAGGTGTACAAGATTATGGCGGGTTTGGATAGGCTAGACGGGAAAAGGCTGTTCCCACTAGTTGATGATACAAGGACTAGGGGACACAGATTTAAGGTTTTGGGCAAGAGATACAGGGGAATGTGAGAAAAAACTTTTTTACGCAGTGAGTGGTGATGACCTGGAATTTGCTGCCGATGGAAGTGGTGGAAGCGGATACACTCAGGACTGGATTTTGTCAATGGGGGCGCGTCGAGGCGGGACTGTTGGTTTTGGGGTTTCAGTCCCGCCCCCAACGACGTCTGACCAACCCACACTATTTTCCCTTGATTGACCTTGTTAAGCCCACCCAGCGGGCTTAGCCGGCCAATTAAGGGAAAGCCGGTGACAGAGGACGTTAGCGTATGACGTTTCCTCTGTCGAAAAATTTTTGACAGATGAATTGACAATCTCTGTTCTAAGGTGAGCCCTTACACAGAAGGCTTACCAAAACCTCTCTCCTCAGCAGAAAGCAGATGTCTGCTGCATCTGAGAATGCAGTAGCCATTCTGTCATCTCTGCCGTTGAGATGAGGCATCTCCAGATCCCCAAGGGTTGAAGCCTGCAGGAAGAAGCAAAGGTAAGTAAACTTTTTCTTACACTTCAAACTCACCTCTCATACTTACCAGTGTCCCACATGCACCCATTACTCACCTCTACAGCAGACTTTTCAACCCCTCTCACCCCCGCAGACCCACTGCTCGCCTCACTGACCCAGGTGAGGTTCGCAGCCGTTGGGAAGCCTGCACTTGCAGGGGAAAAACGGGGATAAACCTCAAAACTGCCTGTTAACTACCTGTTAACAGGCATTTAATTGGCTCTAATCCCCTTCCCGCCTCGAGGAGACGGGTCACTGCGCGAGTCGGGGACCCGCCTCCCGGGAAGATGGCACAGAGTGGGTTGGGAGCGGGAAGCCCGCAGTAGAAGTGACAAAATTGGAAAATGTCTCTTAACTGCCTGTTAACTACCTATTAACAAGCAGTTAAGTGGCTATAATCCTCTTCCCGCCGCTAGGAGTCGGGTTCCTGCGCATATCGGGGACCCGACTCCTGGGAAGATTGATTGGAGGCAGGTTGGAAGCGGGTTCGGGACCCGCTGCCAATCTTTTTGATTTTGCCAGCAGTCCGCCTCCAAACCCGACCCCTGAGCACCGGCAAAATCGCCCCCTGTGACTCTGGGGCCATCCAGAAAGAGAGCGGTGCTGGAATTCCAGGAACAAGTGCAGGAGTCTCTGACAGGGTTTGCATTCAGGGTAACTGCGAGTGTACAGAGAATGGAGGAGTCCATCTCTAACATGAGCACTGCCTTTGCAGCGAGTTACAGGCCTGCGCTGACGCCCTCTGCCCTTTGCAGCATCAGGAGGCTGAGGAGAAGGTTGGCGCTCCTGCTGTTGGTGCTGCTGCTGTGCCCGGTTGCTGCTGTTCCTCCGAACCCGACGACCAGGATGAGAGGATATAAATGGTTCCCATACCACTGGTATATATCTCAGTCAAGGAATGGAGGTTGTGTGCGCTCAGACAAAGTGGCCAGAGGGTCTTCCAAGGTCGTCACACAGCAGATGGATTTTAGACTCAACACTCACAAGGTTAGTTAAGCTGCAAAATGTTTCCCAAACCTCAAACCACTAAGTTGTGGCATGTGAAAGAATGAGAGATTGCAGGACCGCTTTTAAGCTGCTCGAGCAGCTGGCAACAATTCAGGTCCTAGGTCAACCCGGCTCGATTCACCAGACGTGTTTTTATGTTGAAAAACCTCCAAACTCAGATCAGCCCTTTAAAATAGGATTATCCAGGCAGTTAACAGCCTGTCCCATCGTTTGGTGTCGGGTCAGTTCGGTAGCGGCTGACCTGACACTTCCCAAAGTCACGTGGAGGCGGGTTCACAGCCCGCCCCCAATTTCTACGATTTTCGCAACAGACCCGTCTCCAAACCCGCCCCCTCAGCTCTTTTAAATTTGCAGCCTTTGTGTCCTCCTCACAACTTGTTTTCCCACCTATCTTTGTATCGTCAGCACTCGGTCCCTTCATCCATGTCATTAATATAGATTGTAAATAGTTGAGGCCCCAGCACTGATCCCTGTGGCACCCCACTAGTTACAGTTTGGCAACTTGAAAATTACCCATTTATCCCGACTCTCTGGGGGCGATTTTCTCAGCCCTGGGGAGGCGGGTATGGAGGCAGGACTGCCGGGAAAATGGTAGAATTTGGGGTCGGGTGGCAAACCCGCCTCCATGCCATCTTCCCAGGAGGCGGGTTGCCGTCCCGCGCCAGGTCCCGTCTCCTTGGAGGCGGGAAGGGATTAAAGCCTATTAACTGCCTGTTAACGTGTAGTTAACAGGCAGAAATAGGATTATCCCCTTTTTGCCCTCACAAGTGCAGGCTTCCCGACGGCTCCAAAACCCGCCAGGTCAGTGAGGCGAGTACTGGGTCTGCGGGGGTCGGGGGGGTGCAAAAATGTGGTGTGAAGGTGAGTGATGGGTGCAAGAGTGTAGAGGTGAGTATCTGAGGTAAGTGCAAAATGTTTTTAAAAGTGTACTTACCTTTGTTTCTTCCTGCAGGCTTCAGTCGGTTTCTATACGGAGAGTCTCGCACCTCCGTGTTGCAGATGAGAGATATCCGTTGCATTCTCATATGCAACAAACATCTCATTTCTGTAAAAGAAAGAAGGTTGATGAGGTCTTGTATGCAAGACCTCATCAAACTGCAGAGATTGTCACTGTTTGACAGCTTCACAGAGATGACAATTCATCTGTCAAAAATTTTTGTCAGATGACACTGACGTAAGAAAACTACTAGACACTTGGTCTAAGCGTTAAACAAAGCTTTAATCAACTGTTTTACAACATGGAGATCTAGTTGTGTCCTTAACTAGTTCCTGTTGAGGAATGTCCTAAGCAAGCTGGGCCCATGCCCGAGTATTTATACTCTCCTTGGACAGCGCCACCAGCAGGCCGCCCAGTATTACTTCATACAAGATTCATGTCATTCTTCCCGCCTGAAAGATTGGAAGTCCAGCGGCTTCCTTCTACCGAATTAGCCAGACTAAGAATAGACGCAGTCGCTTGGATTTCCGTTGGAGGCCGGAAGAGTTCGTGGTCAGTGTCATCAGGTAAATACGCAGTTTTAACTTACTGACAGCCTGCTCACTGATGAAGCTGTCAGAGCTGCATGAGTCGATTAATGCACTCAAAATGTGTCCATTTACCGAAACCTTTGTGGTTGCATGGGACAGGCTTTGGGGAAAAACAGCTGTGATGGGAGGAGGGGCAGTTTTATCCTTGACAGCTGTAACATTAGTAGTGGCTCTTGGGGGAGGAGCATAGAAACATAGAAACTAGGAGCAGGAGTAGGCCATTCAGCCCGTCGAGCCTGCTCCACCATTCAATACGATCATGGCTGATCATCCAAATCCAGTACCCTGTCCCTGCTTTCTCACACAGAATCCCCACATCGAGCTTGCACCTATCCCACCCTATCCCCGTAACCCCACGTATTTAATTCCCCCTAACATATCCCATCCTATCCTATCCCCATAACCCCACATATTTAATCCCCTCCTAACACTAAGGGTCAATTTATCATAGCCAAATCAACCTAACCCGCACATTTTTGGACCCGCAGTTTTATAGATGACAGCTACAACATTAGTAGTAGCTCTTGCGGGGGGAGCAGTTTTATAGGGAGCAGCTGTAACCCTAGAAGAGGCTCTTGACTGACATACTTTCAAGAAGTGACCTTTCTTACTGCAATAATTGCAGATTGCATTACGAGTAGGACAAAATTTCCTATGATGAAATGCACCTCCACAGAAGAAACACTTCCTTTTAGCTTGCCAAGATGCCGCTAGGGTAGGGTCATCATCAGCTTGGATAGAGTCGTCATCAGTGAGGGCTTCTGCCTGAGGCTTATCGGAGGAGTCACTAAAAGTGATAGCGGCAGTCCGTGCACGTGGTAAAAGATAGGCATCTGCATTTTTTTTTGCCAAGTCCAGAGAATATGCTTGGTCATAGGCAGCTTGTAACTCGAGGGTTTTATTCTCCAGCAGACGCTGGCGTATGAAGGGAGACGCAATTCCATTAATAAAAGAATCACGAATTAACTCCTCCTGGTACTGCTCAGCTGAGACAGCCTTGAGATTACAATCTTTGCTGAGCCTGCGAAGCTTTTGAAGGAATTCGTCAAGTGATACCCCGGGTTGTTGTCGAGTTGTGGCCAGTAGATGCCGAGCAAAAATTTTGTTTGGGGCCTTAACATATAGTTGCTGTAGTATTCGGATAGCGGAGTCATAGTTTACACAGTCTTCGATATAGTCAAAAATGAGAAGTCGCACAACACCAGGTTATAGTCCAACAGTTTTATTTGAAATCACAAGCTTTCGGAGCGGCTGCTCCTTCGTCAGGTGAAGTGAAGAAATACAAAATCGACAAAGCATATATAGATAGAGAACAATGCATGTGTAACTTACAATGGCAGACGACTACATTTAATCCTCCTGACTGTTTATCTGCCGAGGTGTGACAAAAGGCAATCAGGTCAGCCAGGAAGGCACCACATAAAAGACATAGCAAGATACAACTGAGACAATGAGGTGGGGTTACAGGGGGTCTAATGTGTCAAAAGCTGCAGTCGGTATGGAAAACGATAAACTTTAAAATTTTTACTTTTTTACTGGGAATCACATCTGTGAACAAGCCAACGATGACTCGAGTCTGGATGACTCTACGTCATGTATCGTGACATAAACCCAAGATCCCGGTTGAGGCCGTCCTCATGAGTGCGGAACTTGGCTATCAGTTTCTGCTCGATGATTTTGCGTTGTCGTGTGTCTTGAAGGCCGCCTTGGAGAACGCTTACCCGCAGATCTGAGGCTGAATGTCCTTGACTGCTGAAGTGTTCCCCGACTGGGAGGTAACAATCCTGCCTGGCGATTGTTGCGCGGTGCTCGTTCATACGTTGTCTCAGTGTCTGCATGGTCTCGCCGATGTACCATGCCGCGGTGCATTCTTTCCTGCAACGTATGAGGTAGACAACGTTGGCCGAGTCACATGAGTATGTACCATGTACCTGGTGGGTAGTGTCCTCACGTGTGATGATGGTATCTGTGTCGATGATCTGGCATGTCTTGCAGAGGTTGCCGTGGCAGGGTTGTGTGGTGTCGTGGTCGCTGTTATCCTGAAAGCTGGGTAATTTGCTGCGAACGATGGTACTTCTGAGGTTAGGCGGCTGTTTGAAGGCAAGTAGTGGAGGCGTGGGGATGGCCTTAGTGAGGTGTTCGTCGTCATCGATGACATGTTGAAGGCTGCGAAGAACATGGCGTAGTTTCTCCGCTCCGGGGAAGTACTGGACGACGTAGGGTACCCTGTTGGTTGTGTCCCGTGTTTGCCTTCTGAGGAGGTCTATGCGATTTTTCGCTGTGGCCCGTCGGAACTGTCGATCGATGAGTCGAGCGTCATATCCCGTTCTTACGAGGGTGTTTTTCAGCGTCCGTAGGTGTCCATCGCGTTCCTCCTCATCTGAGCAGATCCTGTGTATTCGCAGGGCTTGTCCATAGGGGATGGCTTCTTTAACGTGGTTAGGGTGGAAGCTGGAGAAGTGGAGCATCGTGAGGTTGTCCGTGGGCTTGCGGTAGAGTGAAGTGCTGAGGTGTCCGTCTTTGATGGAGATTCGTGTGTCCAGGAATGAAACCGATTCTGAGGAGTAGTCCATGGTGAGTTTGATGGTGGGATGGAACTTGTTTATGTTATCGATATAGTCAAACACATAAGGGGATACATAATTGGCAAGTATCTCTAACTTATCAGAAACATTCTCACCACACACCCTGAGGAAGTTGCTGAAGGTACGATACCAGTGTTTCCATACCTTAGCAGTTGTAGGTGAATTCGGGTCCAGGTCGAGACGAGCGGGTCGGAGTAGTTTCTCCATGATGGATTGATTACTACGTCTGGTTCCCTTCTACTGTTTGAGTCGTAGCCGTCTGTTCCCAAAACCACTCAGAGCGTGGAGCAGGTTCAGTTGATTAAATTGACGTAAGAAAACTACTAGGCACTTGGTCTAAGCGTTAAACAAAGCTGTAATCAACTGTTTTCCAACATGGAGATCTAGTTGTATCCTTCACTAGTTCCTGTTGAGGAATGTCCTAAGCAAGCTGGGCCCATGCCCAAGTATTTATACTCTCCCTGGACAGCACCACCAGCAGGCCGCCCAGTATTACTTCATACAAGATTCATGTCAGACACGTCATTCGTTGACGTGCTCTGCAACCAGCTTTCCCTTACTTGGCCTGCTAAGCCCGCTGGGCGGGCTTAACAAGGTCAATCAAGGGAAAATAGCGTGGGTTGGCCACAACTTGATGGAGGCGGGACTGAAACCCGACAAGCAGCAGTCTCGCCTCCAACGCGCCTCCATTCACAAAATCACCCCCTCTGTTTTCTGTTAGTTAGCCAATCCTCTATCCATGCTAATATATTACCCCCAACACCGTGAGCTCTTATCTTCTGCAGTAACCTTTTATGTGGCACCTTATCGAATGCCTTTTGGAGATCCAAATACACTACATCTACTAGTTCCCCTTGATCCACCCTGCTCGTTACATCCTCAAAGAACTCTAATAAATTTGTTAAACACGATTTCCCTTACATAAAACCATGTTGACTCTGCTTGATTGTATTATGATTTTCTAAATGTCTTGCTATTACTCCCAATGACAGATGTTAGGCTAATTGGCCTATAGTTTCCTGCTTTCTGTCTCCCTCCTTTCTTGAATAGGGGGCGTTACATTTGCGGTTTTCCAATCCGCTGGGACCTTTCCAGAATCTAGGGAATTTTGGAAGATTACAACCAATGCATCCACTATCTCTGCAGCCACTTCTTTTAAGACCCTAGGATGCAGGCCATCAGGTCCAGGGGACTTGTCAGCCTTTAGTCCCATTAGTTTGCCTTGTACTTTTTGTTTTAAGTTCCTCCCTCCCTTTTGCCCCTTGAGTATCTACTATTATTGGGATCCTTTTAGTGTCTTCTACCGTGAAGACAGATACAAAATATTTGTTCAAAGTCTCTGCAATTTCCTTGTTTCCCATTATTAATTCCCCAGTCTCATCCTCTAAGGGACCAATGTTTACTTTAGCTACTCTCTTCCTTTTTATATACTTGTAGAAGCTCTTACTGTCTGTTTTTATATTTCTTGCTAGTTTACTCTCATAATCTATTTTCTCCCTCTTTATTATTTTTTTAGTTGTCCTTTGCTGGTTTCTAAAAATTCCCCAATCGTCTGGCCTCCCACTAATCTTCGCAACATTGTATGCCTTTTCTTTCAATTTGATACCATCCTTACTATGAGGAATATCACAGATGAGCCCAATTCTGCCCTCACCCAACATCAATACACGTGACCTTTCCATAAAGGTGTTACTGGATAGTACTTAGGAGTGGCAACTGTGTCTGATTTACTCCTCTCTAGCTCAGAACCACCAAGACCACTCAGAACATCTATTCCCACCCCAGCAGAGATAAGCTAACTCAGCACAGACCAGGGAACTGAACCTTGCAACTTCCTGGTCTATTTGGAAATCACCATGGTCATAAAGGTAACCAAAATATTTTACTTGCAGCTACTGTTTCTTCAATCAGCTCAGGTCGCTTTGAGAAAACAAAGTTTACATTTTTTTGTCAATAGGCTGCTATACTGTGAAATACAGAGTATGACTGTCAGTGATGGAAACGAGTGTGATTCATTTACTCTGCTCTTTAAAAACATTGATGCCATCTATCATACAACATCTGTAAAAATGATTTGCTCTAAACTCCCAAAAAATACTATTAAAATACTAAAACAGTAATATAAAAGTCTGTGATTGAAATCCGTATGGGATGTTTATTACATAAATGCACACAGTCACCAAAGGACTAAGATGGAACGTTATAATCTTGTACTATAGTATTGCTCAAAGGATTAAAAAGTAACCAATTTAGGGACTGTAATTTAAATAGAGAAGCATTGTGAAGATTTGTTGGACACAATACATATCTCACCAGTGAGCTGACCTGATAACCCAAAGTGTTAAAGTCAAGAGTGAGTTCTGATTAGTGCTGTGAGTGAGACATAAATCACATCCCATTAGCCTTCATAATGTATTCTGTTTATACCAGATGTAAAAAAATCACTAGCTGAAGAGGTAAAAAAGGATGGGCCGGAAAATGCACATTACTTCTATGCAGATTGGTTCCAGTGAAGCTGCAAGCAGTGTGAGGTTTTAATTAATCCATTGTCTTCTGACGTGGGTTTACCTCGTTTAAACTTTGGAAACTCTGTTAAAATGAATTTCCAAAGAATAGCTCCAGTATTTAGAATGTCACCCCCATGAATTCAGGAAAGCATTTTGCTGATGTGCCATTAACACTCATGGCACAACTTCCCAGTGATCTTGTGAAAAAGCCCATAGCTATTCAAGCAGTCACTTTGAATGTTTAAAATATGGCAGCCTTCCAATATAATACTCTCTACATGCACAGCTTCTGATATGACATGTATTGTTCATGGCTTTCATTCTAATAAAGAATTCATGCAAAGCACCCTCATTATACATGCATTTTGTTAATACTTCCAAAGGCAGTTACATTTGAATACAAGAGACATAACAAAGCCACATTTTACTTACAATTCTATTGATCCATTTAATTCCAAATGCTTCCACCTGCTGCTGCATTGTTCCCTTTAATTTGAGCCCCAAAAAGCTCCATGGTCACCATCAATTCTGTGCTGTGATCAGCAGAAGATATGTGCACCTGTATGAGACAGGACCAGTTCTGTTCATGTTTACTCCTCAGGACAGAACACTTCAGCCCTGCTTTATGTGGCCAGTGTCTAGCCAAACTTTCTCATTGAGGGCAATCAAATTCAAACAGCATTCAAGTTTGGAGTAGAAGTCGGCAACAGCAGTAATGTGGTGGATGGCAAAAATTACTGAGTCAACCAGAACAGTAAGTATGAACTCTGAATTTAGATACTGAGGAGAAATAATCTGTCATGAACGAGGTCAAATTGAGTACATTCAATTCTCTAGCTATTCTACTGACACCCAATTACACTATTACATTAGTTGGAAAAATATGGCATTTCTTAATATGCAAAACCTTTAAATTACTTTTGTGGGAATGACTGATCCGATTTGTTTCATAGTCTGGAGGAGGACAACATTGTTACTTTTTGTTCAATGTGTGGAACCCACTTCCACTGGATCATGAAATTTGGGAAAATGGTGTAGAATTCTGTGTTTATTTGTAGAATTCTGTGTTTATTTGTGGAACATCTGAAATCTATTTGATGTACTGTTTTGTTTCTATTTTTTTTGCAAAGTTGTTTTTGTACAATTTTATTTGATAATTTTCTCTTACAATGACCTTTTTCTAATCTCTCTTCTTTATTTTTTGATTGCATTTATTGCTAAATCTGATTTGCTCTTCCAGTCCATGTAGATTGGAGGGTGAGAGAGTTCAGATTAGTCTCACACAATTTTCTAAACCTTTGCTATACAACTTCACCCTATAAATGACCCATTAACAATATTGCCATAGTACTATTTGAACACATGCCAGATTAAACATTTCACAGATGAACTGCAGTTTGGAATTGTGACTGTGGCAACCACACATCACAGATTTATATTGTATTAATATGAAACAAGAAAGCGTATTCACCATTTTCTGAATATTATAGTAATTGAATCCCTGCCTTAATATATTTATGATTTACTTCCACTTTATGAACAGCAAGAAGAAAAACTTAACATGTCGGTTGTAAACCTTCATCAGAACTGATAAGATAAGCATCTTAATAGGCTTGGAAAGAAGAGGCGACAGCAACAGAAAACTGATACATAATGTAAAAGATCATCTCAGTGAATCAGTGGAAAGACAGTAAAAGAACAAAAGAATGTAAAAATAGCTAAAATGATGAATAGACATAGAAGAGACTTACACAAATCAAAAGCCAAAAAAAATGGGGGAATTGTACAAAGAATGCAGGAGATCTGAAATGAAACAGGAACATTTTGGAAGTACACAGAAAGCTCTCTAGTCCTGAAAAGAGAAAAGGAAAAGGCTGCCCTGGGCACAAATGTTTTGTTAACTATTTTTTTCCTTTCTTTAATTTCTCCCATTTTCTTACCTTTTTCCTTGTTATAGGCCTTTCCTATATCTTTCCAACATCTTAGCTATTTGCATGTTTCTTTGTCCTTTTAATACCTTTCCATTGCCTCACTGAAGTGCTCTTTTATTGCCAGGTACTCGCACTGTTATAATATGCCTTGCTACATATTATGACTGGACACTTAATTTTACAAAGTACCACGGCTAACCTCATTTACATATTTCAACCCAACAGCCTTGAAATTCTCGTGGAGACTTTGGGAAGGGGAGGCAAACTTCCACCCATCCACTGTGGAGGACCCTGACCCTGCTGGAAATTCCAGGGTGCAAAACTGTTTTTTGGGGATGTTATGTTACACTGATTTCAGGGGCTTTGACGGATGTAAGATTTGCAATGTTAAAAAGATTGAGGAAATTTGCATTTAGCACTGTGATACATTAAGGAATCAAAATGCGATAAAATGCAAATTTCCTCCATTTTTGCCGCACAATAATGGCATAACAACAGCATAAGGGCCATGGCCCTAGAAATTCATCCACACGACGCCTATTTTCAGGCGCTAAATGGCCTCTTAAGCGGGCAGGAAGTGCACGCTCATTAGCTCATTAGAAGTCAGAACTGCGCCGCCCGCCAAATTGAAAGGCCAAAAAAATTGCTGTGCAGTGCCCAAGCCATGCAAATAAGGTGCCTAGCGCCAGTTTTAGGCCCCCCACTACAAAATTGATTCGCCCTGAGGCTGCTTCCAGCCCCCGCTTTACCACCTATCACCGACGATTACCCTCCATCCTCCGATTGCCAATGCTACCCTGACCCCCCACACACAGGCTACCGCTACCTCCTGAGCCAATTGCCCCCCTTTCCGTCCCCCTCCCTTCATCACTTACCTGAGGGCTGCTGCTGGTGTCCCAGCAGCCTGATCTTCAATCCTGCTTCACCGGTGAGCTGGTTGTTACTGTCCACAGCTCGCTGACTCGATGGAAATGAGGCCCAAGGCTCAGTATCGGGTGCACCTTGAGCTTCACCATCCCTGTGTGTCTCGTGCGCCCAAAAATGGGCGGACCCGAATTTCTAGACCATTATATTTAAATGTTAGTTCTCATTTTCTTTTTAATTTAAACACTAAAGGCTGTTATTAATGTCACGGCACCAAATAAAAAGTTACAAAATCTCATTAAATAACTAGAAAGCCTGTTGGCTGGCTGACGAGAGAGAGAGAAAGGAAGCGAGAGACGCACACATGCACTGTCTCCTACCACTGTGGAAATCAAGAACAGATAGGGGCTATAAGTTAACATTCTTAAAGCAGGATGACAGCTGTTCTGAAGATGGAGGGTAAATATTTCAGCCATGATGAGAACACACAATCATTCAGACTTTTTGACAACTTAGAAACACCACTAACTGGTCAATATTGCACATTTAAGTAAAACTTTTTACAAAAGCTTGCACATGTACTTGACTTCAGCTGCAACAGAGGCACACATCATCTTAAATTTCACCACCTGCAATAGGAGTGGGAACGTGGGGGGAGAGATGGAAAAGAAAGGAGGAGAGAGAAACCTAAATTTACTGATTGGTGTTATTGTAATGCTGGCATTAACCCAATTATGATAAATAGATCAACACTGATGTTAAATTAACACTGATCAGAAAATTTAGGCTAACAAGTGACAGACTGAGATCGATCGATTTTTATTAGGTAAGGGTACCATGGGATTTAGATCAAAGGCAGGTAAATGTAGTTGAGGTACAGATCAACCATGATCTAATTGAATGGCGGAACAGGCTCGAGGGACTAAATGGCCTACTCCTGTTCCTGTGTATCGGTCAGTCAATAGAGAGATTTAAATTGCAGTGTGGAAGGAACAAAACTATAATTTATATGCCATTAAATATTGCAACATGTTCATTTATTGAATTTTGTGCAACAACAACATAGCAGCATGTAATTGGATGTATAAATGTAAACTAACGAAACAAACATTTGAAACAAAAATTCCAAATTTAGGTTATTGTAATAAGAATTTCTGCCAATGCCAATGAAGGAGCACATTCTTTATGAAAAAGTGTTTGATAAACCTTCTGTTTGTTTGTTTATTTTCAAAACGCATCATGTTGAAATATATTAGTTGTCACTTGGAGGTGCCATCCTCTTTCTTAAATGATGCATGGTTCTTCTCTCTCCCTTCCAAGAAGGGTTAAAAGCTTTTTCATGAAAGCGGTACCAGTTTAAACAGTTACCAAGTAAAGTAATTTTGCATCAATGCACAGCCACATTGTAATGTAGGAACTGGATTCAAACAAAATTGAAGAGAGAGCGTTCCTTACACAATATGAATGTAGGTGGGGGGGGGGAATTCAACTTCGGGACAAAGCAGGCGGTAGTGGATTGGCCGCCCGTTAGACATTGAAGTCAATTTAAAGGAAAATTTGCCAGGATATATAACGGGTGGCTGCTCTGCTACCACCATTTTGTGCTCCCGCCACAGTTAAATTTCACCCACGATGTCTCTTTAACGAGCAGCTATGTTTCAACTTTTTGAATAACCCCTTACACCCCTCCTTTTCTACAAAAAAAGTTAAAATGTCAACAATAACAAAACTTAACTACCAAACACACTGACTTGGAAATCATAAACAATTACAATGTCATATCAAAACATTGTTGGTGTCATTTCGTAAACTTTTAGTTCACCATATAATCCCCCAGGTATACTGGAAGTCTTCCATTTTCAGTGGATTCTCGCAAATTGGAATAGTGTCTGTCCATTCTGTCAGGTCTACGGTCATTGGCTCCTCATTACCAAATAACTCATCCTCATTTCTAACATCCTCAGAATCACTTACACCAATCACACCAGATCTAACTTTCTGTAATAAGACACATTCCTTGTGAATCTACATCCATCTCCTTCTGCAGTCACAGCTGACCTCTTCTGTATATCACAATGTACAGTTATGGTAGATGACATGAATCACCCCTTTCACAAGACCTATGCATCTGTCTTTATTCAACAACTTTGTTGATTCTCTATCCCTCAGACAACAGTATACCAAATGAATGGCATCATTACCTCCAGGAGTTGGCTTCCTCTGCTGGGGACACAAGTCATTACATAATATATAGTCTTAAACTGTACAGCCTAGAAATTCTAGTGGCACTAGTACACCATCAGAAATGTGGCAGTGTGACACTCCTGCTCATCATTGGGGCTACAAAAACAAAATACTGCGGATGCTGGAAATCTGAAATATAAACAGAAAATGCTGGAAACACTCAGCAGGTCAGGCAGCATCTGTGGAGAGAGAAACAGAGTTAACGTTTCGGGTCGATGACCTTTTGTCAGAACTCCACTGGCTTCACTCTAACTCCATCCCAAATCCATGAGACAGGGCTTCTTAAATATATTAGAGGTGGATGCCCACATCAGTGCTGGCGCTACTGGGACACCCACCACATGGACCCGGCTGGATTTTTGAGTGCTAACTTGCCGCTAGTCAGTGGGGAGAGGGCCCTGGGTCACAGGTCAGTCTGGCCAATTACAGGAAACTCTTTATTAACCGGCACCGACGGGACCGGCGTGGTGCCGGTTTATCAAAAAGTCCGGATAACGGAGAGTTATATCTACCAACGTACAAGAGCCCCGTACACATTGACATGCGCCTGCATTCGGAGCTCTGTCTCCCCGGGGACCGCCAGCTGACCATCTGTCGTGTGCGCAGATTCTACCAGCACAGACCGACAAACTGGGACATGGCAGCGGCTCAAGCCCTTTATTCCCCTTCCCCCGCTGCCTACCCGGGCTGCACATTCCCCTCCCAATCTACACGCTCCGATACAAGGCAAACGCCTCGGGGTTTTTTTTTAAGTTAATCTTCAACGAGAGATGAAGGAAAACCCCGGTTACCTACTCAAGAATTTTGCCAGTTAAGAGAGATTTCCGGATATTTGGGTGCCGGTTAATAAAGAGTTTCCTGTATATTCAGGGATTCACTGGCCTTTTCTGATGTGCCCATGCAGGTGGCCCCATATTCAAAAGGCAATTAATATCTGATGTGACGGACTGCTATTTGAATACAGCATTGTGGGACCCACACACAATCCTGTACACCAGGTAGTATGCGTACTGCTGGCCATACTGATCAGATTTCAAAGAGAAGCTGGGATCCTGTAGTACAAACTCCCAAAAGTGATGCCGGGATGGAGGGGGAGTGGTGGAAAAAGCACCTACTGCCCCTTCAGAGGGTTTTGATGCAGCAATTAAGGGGCAGAAATTGGATTCCACCCCAATATCCTTTCCCTCAACTACAAGTTCACTGGATACCCATCCCATTAAAGAGCAACATTTCTATGTTCACAAGCCATTCAGAATGATAATGGTGCTTAACAACTGTGTTTACATTTTTTTAGTCAGGATTTAGGTCTCTTAGCCACATTCTGACATTAACACTTTCAAATTTTAATATTAATTGAATAGAAAACACTAATCATCACATCATTGAAATCATAAATAAATTACACACTGCTATATGCCTCCAGGTACTAATTAACTATTATAACAGATTTGTGCTTTATATACTACATTATCACTTTGATCAAGGAGTTTGAAAAAATATAAAATTATAATCAGTTTTAAATCATTTCATTTTCAAGAATTTTTTTTTTCAAATCCAATCTGGTAGCATTGATTTTAATTTTAATTTAGCAACACTGAACTGTTAGGAAAACACTTTATAATTGAATGACCATGTAAATAATTTCACTTAGCGCACCAGAAAGCAAAGAACAGTTCTTTGGCAGCTGAACTGGTTATCCCTGCCAACAGCTTTTTATTGAAACCATAGGTTTGTCACCTAAGCAAAATATTGGTTGGAGTCGTACTTAATAAGTGAGAGTTAAAGTGCAGTGTACAGGCAGAGCCTCTGATATCCCAATGGTTTGGTTAATTGAATTGCCATGCAGCTGTCACTTCAGTGGGGCTTCAGCCTTTGAATTGCACCTTTTTCCTTTAGTTGCTGCAAATCTTTAAACTAGTACTATTGAACTTCCTTTAAAGAATAATCCTGTGGGCTGAATAAATTGGCTTAGATCCCTGGCTAGAATGCAAATCCTAATAAAGTAATGTAGTACGACATATTTTTGGCGAAGAGCTGCATGCAAAATACATTTGAAATGCAGCTTAAAGAAAGAATAAAGCAGTAAGAAAATACTTAAGCAAAACAATACTATTTATTAGAATTGGGATGATTCCTTTTTAACATTCTCCAGGTGGTTTCAAAATAACCTATATAAAATCCACAGGTAGATAGAATTACAGGCTAAAGGATATCTAGAGAATCAGTGTGGCCTCTATGATGTGGTAATTCTAGGGTTAAGGCCATACTGTTACAAGGAACAAAAGGTCAATCCTATCATAAATTATTAAGTGTCCTGTCATAAGAGGAAATGAACAGGACAGAATCAGAGCTTTGGGTAACTTTCCAATAGTTTATTAGTTTAGAGGTGAATGATGACCTCGGAGACAGCACCTGACAACCAATCAAAGTTTTAACATTTCATATAGCCTCCCAGAAACCTATTACTCATATAGAAAGGAGAAATGTTTGGTTCTGAGCATGTGCACAAGGAAGTTCAAAATACTGAAACAGTTTGAAAGATTCTTTATGTTGTAATCATCTAGTTAAAGTCGGAATTGGGCCCATTTATATACAGGTATCTTTTCCTGTAGAAATAAAGCTTCTTTTGCTAATGGCATGTACTCAACTTACTGCAAGTAGATTTACTGCAAAATATAGATGCATGAAGCACGGGGTTATATCTTTCAACCACTGCAAATTATACATGTATTTGTTTCCTAACTTAAGATCAACCAGATCCAAATTTGAACCAGAAGCAGACATCTTTTAACTGGTGGCAGTGAAGTAACAGTTGAGTTGTAAAATGGAAAGATGAGAATTCACCATCGTGATTCCCACATAATGAATGTTTCACTTATGGTAGTTTGGCTAATAATTCAAATGCTCTTATGAATCCATTTATATTGTCCCCTTCTTCAAAATTTGGTATCAGATTGGATTTAGTAAAATTATTCCATACAGAATAATAGGCTAGACCAACTGCGCCCACACTTGCTGAACTTGGAAGTGTTTATACACCGTCTCTGCCAGTTGAAAAACATGTTGGCAGTGTCCCTTTTTTCGTCTGCCTCATGTTTATGCAGAGCCTCTACATGTTGTTTCTGATTCTCCTGTTCCTTTGCAACAAATTTGTAGTGTTCCTGCTCCTTCTCACCTTGTTCCTTTGCTGCCTTCAGTTTCAGCGCTTCTAGTTGGTGTGAATGTTCTTCTGATTTTTCCTATGCAGCCAAACAGATTAATTCTAGCTCTGTGTCTACATCTTTGAGCCCCTGTAGACATTTTTAACTACTGTATTGCTATTTTCTACTGCTCAGTTTAGCTTAAAATTAAACAATTTCATTAGCCTGTTTGTCTGTGTATAATATTCTGTCCCATCTTATTCTGCCACCACTGTTACATATTATTGCAATGTAATCTGGAACAGGCACAAGGTTACCTGAAGATTAACCTTTACATGGTGGCTTAGCACAGCAGAAGTGACTCTTATTTTTTCTATCTTCCAAGAAGGGACCGTTAAATCAGTAACTAATGTAAATCTACAGTGTGTCATTGCTTTTGTTCAAATATCCATTTATTGCTTAATAAATCTGTTTGGCATTTTATAAACTAAGCCATGGTCTACTGAATTGTTTATTCTACTATCCTCCAAAATCCAGGGAAATTATGTGAGGACACAAATACTAGCTGAAATACAGTAACAAAGGTTTTCTGGATAGCTAAAAATTACCTGCATATTAAGCTGGTAAAGGCACACTACAGGTTATAGGATGTGAGGGTTCACCAAGGGTGAGATCTTGAATCTGAGAAAAGTGCCTAATGTGAAAAGGGTGGCCTGCATTAGTTGCATTAACTTTAATAGAGCAAATTTCAATTGAAACTGCCATTTTGAGAATACAATCTTTATTTATAAGCATAAAAAAAACTTAGTAACACTGCATATATTTCACCACTTAAATTCAAAAACATAGGGCTATATATATTTTTTTTTAAATGGTATTCTTTCCAAAACTCTTCTGTGTGTTGCTTTTATATTGTGGGAAAGTTGTAGATTTCTCAAAATTGTCATTTTATTTTCAGTGCCCCTTAAAATTCTTCTCTTAAATTTGCTTCTGTATATAAATGATTTGATCATAACAAGTGGTTAATGGTTTGAAGACCACAAAGTGAAGCCCAGTAGCCTCAGGAAAGGTGGAAACTAGGCTGAAAATGTCAGAGATTGTAACTTGCCAAACTTTTTTTTTAATGTAGATTTTGACCTAGTACTACTAGAGAGTTGGGTTATTTCAATAAAAAAAAACAAATGCCTCATCACTTTATCAATGGACTGTGATTGCAGTGGTTTTAAAATGTAGCTAAAATTTCCATCCACAACAAAGAGTTTGTCCCAACCATGTCACCTCCACTGGGGCCGTTTTCACGAAAACACATCCTGCAAATAGCCCTGTGGAGAGAGAAATGCTTTAAAAAAAAAATCAACCCCATAATGACCACATTTAAAATCTGTACTACTTGATAAATAGATTCAAAATATATGAAGAGTTTATGAAATTATGAAGCCTTTCTTGAGGTACTCTGCTCACATAAACATATGCATTGAGACAGAGCACAAATGTAGGTCAGACAAGTCCCTTTACTTTATCAAGCCTGCACATCTCCTACAACTCTTCAGAAAATAAGATTTGTTTTTACTAAAATTGCATTGCTTTCCGCTTTATTTTTCGTGACTATGTTTCATTAAAAATGAGGCTGACGTTTTGTTCTGTAAGCTAATGAAAACCATCTAATTAATCATGGCGTAATAGATCCAGAAATGTCAAAATTGATTTTTTTTTAAAACTGCTACCTGCAAGTGAGAGATGTACCAAATTCGATCATTTCACTGATGCCCAATAGACACACACAGCCAGAACCAGATACACTATATGTAACTTCACAATAAATTCACATCACGCACCATACAAGCATTACTTTCAAAGTAGATTTTTTTTGTTAAGGAGAACTGACAACTGACTGACATGATTAACTATTTTGTAGTGATATCCTCACGTACTATATATATTTACTATTGTTTAAATATTTTACTTCCTATTAATCGGTGCAGTAAAATTTCAAAAACAAGCATAATGTGAAATTGTGCGTGTGTGTGTTAAATCTATTTTGCAATAGGCTGGAAGGATACTTGCTATAAATCTGTGACTTATTTTACATTAGGCAAGTTTTTCATACACCTATAGGACATATATCAATCATAAAAGGGTGATGCATGGCCACTGTCTCAACCCTTAGAACTGCATTGCCTCCAGCACATGTACAATCATGCCAGAAATTACAACATTAAAGTGTATTCTCCCACAAGTACTGTGATAAAAATTACACTGGTTCATCAAATATGTGTTTGTAATTTTCTGAATGAAAATAAAGATTTGCATTTTTCCCCGCATCTGAGATCTTACTGAAGGACGCACTGAAACATTTCATTGTATGAACAATTTCTTTGCATGGATTCATTGGCTCGTGAGTAACCTCATTCTTCAAATGAAGGAGAGTTAGAAAAATAAAAAGCGGTCACTTTACAATTCACGTAAACCTCCCATCCTCCAGCTGCCTCACACTGCAGCCCACAGCAGTCCTTGCATTAATGAAGATAAATTTTACAATATCAAATATGTCATTTTCAATATTTTGCTTGACTAGTCAACTCCCTTTGAAAATATGGCTCAGCACAATTATCAGCAGATTATATTACAGTAAAAATGTTAAATTTCTGTCTCAGGCTATTTCAAGTTCTGAATGCTTCCAGTCACTTCGCAGATGAAAGAAAGGAAAAATAAAATATTCTGAAATATTTATGCTATTCTTCCCTATTTTCAGCCTTTATTTCCTGGACCATGAGAGGCCATAACAACCGAGCTGCATCCAGTCATCATGTGTTGTCCACGTTATGTTTTTGGGTTATAAACTAGATATACAGAGGCCAAAATACTGGTACACTACAGCCGTAACTCTGACAGGCCTTGTTTAAATTGGATAATTATTTAATTTGTGTCCCCTGACGATTCTTTCGACTTCGGGCTTCACTCACAGCACATACCTCACTCACATACCTACAAAGCATCAGCATTTCCACGGCCATGTCACAACGTCAGCATTTTCTGACCAAAATCAGTCCTTTTTCCAGCTCAAGATATTTTTTGTTCATCTCCCCAGAATGCCCCAAATTTTTCTTCACACAGACTGGCCCCCGTAAATAAACCCCATGTCCTGAGTGCGTATGCCCTCTTCATAAATGCTTACCTTCACCACAGTGAAAAATGCATTTTTGTGCACTTTAGATTTTTCCTATATTAAAAATGATCAAATATTGGGTATTCCTGCATCTTAAATTACAATGCGTTCATGTCCCACTGCACGGTCAGCACAACCACTGGTTTCCACGTCATGAAAAGCCTTTAGGTATCATTTTTCATGGAAAACAGGTCCAAATTGTGAAATATAATCCCCAAACATCGGAAAATCCTGGAATTACATGCAATTACATGGAAATTACAACATGGAAACAGGCTGTTCGACCCAACCAGTCATTGTTGGTGTTTATCCTCCACATGATCAGTAGTCCTAATCCCATGTGCCTGCTCTGCTCCCATATCCCTTTATTCATAGGAATGTAGAAATATAAGTCCCTATTTTAACCCATAGTGGGAATCGGGCATAGCGGGTGGGACGGGTGGCAAGTACTCATGACGCTTGCAGTATGGGGCCCAGGCAATTTAACTTTGATGAACGGGCTGCCCTCCCAATCATGTGCCGAATCGAACAAACCACCCACATGACATGCACAATTTCTGGCATGACTCCTGAGGCCTACTTAAAGCGGAACTGCACCTCTTAAAGGGAGGTTGCATCCCCTGCTTGCATTCTTCATTCAACAACTTTTCAAGACTTTTTGGCAAGATTGATGTGTCACAGTGTTTCTCTCCCCCCCCACACACACACACACACACACACACACACACACCCACGTTTCTGGTGCCTCCTGGAGGTGGAAGTACATTCAAGACAGGAATCAATAGATTCTTGGATACTAAGAAAATCAAGTGATATGGGGATAGGGTGGGAAAGTGGAGTTCAGGTAGAAGATCAGCCATGATCTTATTGAATGGAGGAGCAAGCTCAAAGGGCCGAATGGCCTATTCCTACTCCTAATTCTTATGTCCTTATGTTCTATATGTTCATGAGGGCCAGGCAGGAGCAGCTCTTCCCCAATACCCACAAAGGCATCCCCAATGGGCAGGATGAAGCAGGCCACTACCATCACCCCCAAGATGGGTGGAGGAGTCCCCAGCATCATTGCCCCCACACAGGCATAACAAGAAACCCTAGAGATCACTGACCCAGGCAGAGTCATGATTATCGTGGATGGAGAAGCTGGTGGTGCACCTAAAATAAAAGCATTGGGGCAGGTTCCAGGGAAGTGATCATTCATTTGCTTAAATGAAATGCACATTGAGAGAGTGTAACCCTTTACTTTTGTTGTAGATAGTAGCATTCAGCAAGTAAGCACAAAGTGCCACATGGGTGGAATTTATGACTAGTTGGACCTCAGAGTCCTATCACTTTGTACAACTGTAGTAACCTTTCAATGCAGGAACAGGTTCAATGGCCTCACAAGAGCAGCAAGGGTGAGTACACCTGTTCACTTCTCTCTCAACAACACCTCGCAACACTTCTCTCATTCCCTCCCCTCCACTTCATCCTTCACCATACAATCACAAGGGCATGTTAAGACAACTCTCTCTCTCTCATTCCAAACACACTCACCTCTTCCTTTCCTCTCTTTACACTACACACTAACACCATTCTCTTCTCACATCTTGCCACTTGCACAACCAACAAATGCCCCCACCACGCCTTCCTTATTTCCCATTATACATACCTCCCTTTAGATTCATCAATTCCCCTTCATCAATCCATCTTGCTTCTTCTCCACCTCTCACCACATCCAGTATATGCACACGCCCTACACATCTCCTCTTACTTTCTCAACAGCCACTCATTAACTCTCACTCCCTCTTTCTGCAGGAGAAGACCATCCATAATGGCAGGGAAGGACCAAGATGGGTGGGGGAGTCCCCAGCATCATTGCCCCCACACAGGCATAACAAGAAACCCTAGAGATCACTGACCCAGGCAGAGTCATGATTATCGTGGATGGAGAAGCTGGTGGTGCACCTAAAATAAAAGCATTGGGGCAGGTTCCAGGGAAGTGATCATTCATTTGCTTAAATGAAATGCACATTGAGAGAGTGTAACCCTTTACTTTTGTTGTAGATAGTAGCATTCAGCAAGTAAGCACAAAGTGCCACATGGGTGGAATTTATGACTAGTTGGACCTCTGAGAGTCCTATCACTTTGTACAACTGTAGTAACCTTTCAAGCTGCCACAGACTGTCCAAGGGAAAGTGGATGAAAGTGGTTGCTGGTAAAATTAATTCAGAATTTGCTTTATGCATCTGTGCACAACTGATTGGCAAATGTAATTGATGTCCTCAATGATAGCCTGGAATGACCCTGTAGCATAAAGGGCAAGGATAGCTGTGACTTTAACAGCTGGCGAATGGTGGAAGTGACTTACATTAACATTTGCTGGGAACATTTAGCTTAACTTCCACAGGCATTGCTCCTCGGATAACTGCAGGTCTGTGCTCTGCGCTGATATATTCTGATGTGTGAAATCTTTCTGTTGCTCCTTCTCCTCTTGTTCCAAAAAAGCAAAGATAAAGGGTAATTTCCTGTGAGAAACCATTGTGCCTTGTATGGAATGATGGAGGGAAAAGTGGCATCCCCACAGAAAATGGGGCAAAAGCAGATGGGGAAATAGCTGACAACAGCAAAATAAAATAAACTTCCAAAATTGAATCATTAATAAGTTTCAAACTGATGTTATCAACATTGATACATTTCAATTCTTTCTCTTCTCCCTAGTGCCTAGCAACTCTAAATGGCTGTTTTATACAAGCAAGAAGAGAAAACAGCATAAATGTGGTGGAAATGGTGGAAACAAGGCAGCGAGGGTACATCACATAATTTTTGCCTCATTTGTATCGTCAAAATAGGTGGGTACTTCATGTAGCCACTGGAAGTGACAATGGAAAATGGTACGGATGAATAAACTAGACAATACAGATTTAGTACCAGTTAGATAAACTGTGTGAATGCTGGTATTCTTCCTCTTTCTGTATTTATTGACAATTTATATTATTTTAATTTACAGATTCTGCATCAGACTGCACCAATTGTTCACCATAGGTTTGCTGCTCCAACATCCACGAAACGCTGTGCTGCTGGCGCTTAGATCACGTACTGACTTTTCTTCATTATAACTGGCTTGATGTTTATATATTCAACTGATCTTGACACAACCCTGGCCATTTTTTGCAAACAAAGAAACATCTAGATGTTAAATAATTGGATGGCCAGGGAACTATTGAACCAAGTACAGAGTCTCTCCTTGTCTTTAGGTTAGTGTATGTAAAACTGGCTGTGTCACTGATGCATAAACTGACACCAAACCAATTCAGCCTGGCCAACTACAATTCTATAGTTAAGAGAAGGATTAGGCACCAATTGTGTCATTTAAAAAAAAACTTCTAATAAGACCAAACCAAAGGGATAAATATTGCCACTTGCGATTCTGAGGCATTAAATGCTAGATACTAAAACATGTATCTTTTATATTTGACCTTTGAATTTTCACTGTAGGAAGTAGAGACACAGTGCAATATAATTTTCAGAATTCAATCAATGTTCAACAGATAGAACTAAAAAATTTGTATGAAAAGCATAGCTTTCATCTAGCTGTGGAACTGAAGCACCTTCTCTTTAAATGTGAGGATCTCCCTTGGGAAAGAGGCCCAAAGTTCAGCTAAAAGTTATGAAAAATGATATTCCTATGGTCTTAACTGAACAAATATCCAGAAATCAGAGGTGAATTGATATTTAGACACATCATTTTGTTTAAGGTAATAGTAGTTTTCTTGTGATGGTGTCATGGTGACTTGAAGGCTATACTGTAATGTGGGTATTATACCATGTGAGCGATAACATCAGGGCTAATGATTTACAGTGATTGAATAAGTCCACCTTTGTTTTATTACATGGCATTCTGGGATTTTTACCAGTGTTTTGAGAAAACTATAAATCAGTGGCCTTAATTATTCTTATATTCATAAATTTTTAAGATGATGATATGCAAGTTTGGAGGTAGATACCTGGACATGGACTTTCTTCAGCAGCCATATTGCCACTAGAGGTGCAGCAGGATGGAACATCCAGCAGCCCATCATCTAGACTACTGACCCCAGACCATTTCCTGACACAGCTCATCATAATAATGTTATGTGGGCCCACAGCATGAATCCCAGCTACCACTGATTGTTTTCCTGGGAGAGGTTGTAAAGTTGTGTAACAGCTTAAAGGGGCAGGCAGCAACCTGAAGGCTTCTAAGAGTACAGCATTCTAGCAGTAGGAGAATAGCGGCAGGGGGAGTATAAAAGCTAGGCCAACTTCATATCATTGAGCAGCCAATTTTTCTGATGTAGACCTGGAGGTCCTCTTGCAGCAATAAAGTAGTGGTTAGATGGTCTGTCTGGGGAGCACGGGAGAAGCCATCCAAAGTCAGTGGTTCGAACCACATGGAGGGAGGTGGTTGTAGCTTTAAGTGCACTCTCTCAGAGGTTCTGGATGGCAGTGCAATGCCATAAGAAGCTTAATGCCCTGACAAGGGCAATCAAGGTAAGAGAACTCCCCTCCTCCAGTTACCAGGCATGCATAGTACTAGAATGTGTGCCAGTTCCTTACTCTTTACGCTCACAGGCTGCAATAATAATGTGCACCACTGTTCGTTGACACCTTCACATCCCAGTTGCAACCTCCAAATGGACCTTCCCTTTATAGTCTTACCTTTATCACATCGTCAAAGCCTGATATGTTGTTGTTTCCTTTCAGCAGTGGTCATCACTTTTAGTGGCAGCTTCTCCTTTCTGGTTATTTGGATCCATTGTTTTTATTGGTCTTTAGTTATTTCTTATTGGCAGTTTTCTAGCCGCTTAGCTTGCTTTTGATTCATATTCTGATTTGCTGTTGTTTCACTTTGAGCTAATGAACAAAATATGACAGAGAAAGTGTGACAGGACAAACTGTTAAAGGAAGTAAATGTGCATATACACTTTTTTAATATAGATGATAGTGTGGCGGATCGCCACCTAAACGGGCATTATCCACTTTTCCGTCTGTGGACAAAATATCGGGCACCTTGCCTTTAAGGCACCTTGCCTTTAAGGCAGGAGAAAAGGAGTGGGTGGGGCCTCAGGGTTATTCCAGAGAATTCTGGGAGCAGTCCGTTTTCAGCCATTTTGGACCATGCAGTTGTATTAAAAAGCCTTTGTTTTCCACACATGGATTCAGTCTTAATTCATGTTTCGCGGCAGCCTCAACATTGGTGACCCCGACGCTCAGAACGTATTCCGAGCACTGCAATGGCGGACACGAACGCAGTTTCCGTGAAACTGCCGGAGTTTTGGGAAAACCAGCCCGAAGCCTGGTTTCTCCAAGCTGAATCCCGCTTCCGGCTGCGAAACATCACCACAGATGGGACGCAGTACGACTACCTCGTCACATCACTCGGTAGCGCCACAGTATCGAAGGTTTGGACAGCGCTGCAGAACCCACCAGAGGAAAGCAAGTATGCACATCTTAAGGCAGCGCTCCTTAAAAAATTTACGGCCTCGGCATACCAGCGAAACTGCCACCTCCTCGACCTTCCAGGCCTCGGTGATGCCTCACCGTCAGACCTCCTCTCCCACATGCTCTCCCTCACCGACGAGAGCCCACCCGGATCCCTCTTCCGCACGCTGTTCATCCACCAGCTCCCTCTCAGCATCCGCCCAGCGATCGTGGCGTCCGGCCTCACGAACCTGGAAGCCCTGGCCGATGAGGCCGACAAGCTGCTGTCCGCTCACTCCAGCCGCGACGTCACTCCGGACCTGGCAGCCAATGCCTGGGCGTGCCCCTCACCGGCCGCCACAAGGACCAGCCACCAGGCCCACGGGGCCTTCGCGCCCCACTAACCCGGGCCACTGTTACTACCATGCACGGTTCGGCGCCAGGGCACAACGGTGCACACCTCCCTGCTCTTTCAAGTCCGCCCCCGTACCAGCCCCCGCGATGGCCATGGGCCACGCGGGCTCCCTGCTGTACGTCACGGATGACAAAACCGGCCGCCGGTTCCTGTGCGACACTGGAGCTCAGCACAGCATCATCCCGGCCTCCTCCCTCGACATCCAAAAGGGCGAACGAGGACCGGCGCTGGCTGCTGCTAACGGCTCGGAAATCCGGACGTACGGCACCCAGACAGTCACCCTCGACCTCGCTGGTCGCCGCTACCGATGGGAGTTCATCACTGCCAAGGTGCTCTCCCCTCTCATTGGCGCAGATTTCCTGTGCACCCACGACCTACTGGTAGACATCCCTCGTCACCGCCTCGTGGACATGAACACCATGTCCCCCATCCTGGGCGTCATGGCCCCCCGTCAACACGCCGACATGGCGTCACAGTGCCACGCCCGGGCCACGGATGACTACTCGGCAACTCCTGGCCGAATTCCCGGCCCTTACCAATCCGACCTTCTCTGCGGAGGCCGCCAAACACGGGGTGGAACACTTCATCCCCACCACAGGCCCCCCAGTGTACGCCCACGCCCGCAGGCTGGACCCGGCCAAACTGGAGATCGCGCGGACCAAGTTTGCCACCATGGAACAGCTCGGCATCATCCGCCGCTCCAACAGTCCCTGGGCCTCCCCACTCCACATCGCCCCCAAACCAGGCGGGGGTTGGCGCCCCTGCGGGGATTACCGCCGCCTCAACGACGCCACCACTCCTGATCGGTACCCCGTGCCGCACATTCAGGACTTCTCGGCTAGACTGGCCGGCCGCTCAGTCTTTTCCAAGGTCGACCTGGTGCGCGGCTACCACCAAGTCCCCGTCCACCCCGCGGACGTCCCCAAGACGGCCGTAATCACCCCCTTCGGCCTGTTCGAGTTCCTGCGGATGCCCTTCGGCCTCAAAAACGCGGCCCAGGCATTCCAACGGCTCATGGACTCGGTCCTTCGAACAGCAACTTCAGGTCCCGTCTACCTGGACGACATCCTGGTAGCCAGTTCCTCCAAGCAGGAACACCTCGAACACCTTCGCATCCTGTTCGGGCGCCTCAGCGACCACGGGCTCATCCTCAGCCCAGCCAAATGCCAGTTCGGCCTGGACAAGATCGACTTCCTCAGCCACCACATCACCCATGCTGGGGCCATTCCCCTGCCCACCAAGGTGCAGCCGTCCAACAATTTCCCCGCCCCACCACCATCAAAGGCCTCCAGTAGTTCCTCAGGATGGTGAATTTCTATAACCGCTTCATCCACAAAGCGGCGTCCCTCATGAGGCCCCTGTATGAAGCCCTCCGGGGCAGGAGCGGCAAGATGGCGGTCGAATGGACGGCAGACGCGTCCGCTGCATTCGACTCCACCAAGACCGCGCTCGCCAACGCCACCCTGCTTGCGCACCCACGGCCCAATGCCAGGGTAGCGCTCACCACGGACGCCTCTGACCACGCGGTCGGCGCCGTGTATGAGCAGTGGGTCGACGGCACCTGGCAACCACTTGCCTTCTTCAGCCGCCAACTACGCCCCCCGGAGGTCAAATACAGCACTTTCGACCGCGATCTCCTCGCGCTGTTCCTGGCGGTCCGCCATTTTCAGTTTTTGCTTGAGGGCCACCCCTTCACTGCGTTTGTCGACCACAAGCCCCTGACATTCGCAATGGCAAAGACAACCGACCCCTGGTCCACCAGGCAGCAGCGCCAGCTCGCGGCAGTGTCCGAGTTCACCACGGACATCCAACACGTCTCCGGCCGAGACAATGTGGTAGCCGACTGCCTCTCCCGCCCCGCTAACCACGCCGCACACCTGGCAGTCGACTACACTCAACTCGCAGCAGACCAGATCACCAACCCTGATCTGCTCTCCGCACCTACTAACCTACCAGGGCTACGCCTGGCCGACGTCGCCTGTGGCCCGACCGCAGTCACGGTCAAGTGCGACATATCCCTATGTCAACCTCGGCCTGTCGTCCCAGCGTCCTGGCGCCGCCGGGTATTCGACATTCTCCACAACCTCTCCCACCCCAGCGCCCGCGCATCCATCAAATTGGTAGCCAACCGCTTTGTCTGGCGCGGCCTTCGCAAGGATGTGCGTACTTGGGCCAACTCCTGCCTAGCCTGCCAACGGGCCAAGGTACAGCAACACACGAAAGCACCCCTCGAGGAGTTTACCATCCCCTCGCGTAGATTCGACCACATCCACGTGGACATCGTCGGGCCCCTGCCGCCGTCGCAAGGCCACACGCACTTGCTGATGATCGTTGACCGCACCACGCGCTGGCCCGAGGCAATTCCACTGACCTCTACCACCACCGCCGACATCGCCAGAGCCTTCGTCAGCACCTGGGTCGCATGGTTCGGCGTCCCCTCCGACATGACGTCGGACAGAGGTCCGCAATTTACCTCTGAACTCTGGACCGCCGTCGCACGCAATCTCGGGGTGACCATTCACCGCACCACAGCGTACCACCCCCAAGCCAACGGACTGTGTGAGCGGTTCCACAGATCCTTGAAGGCATCTCTTCGAGCTAGCCTCCAGGACGGCGCCTGGACCGACCGACTTCCGTGGGTCCTCCTCGGCCTGCGCACCGCGGTTAAAGAACACCTCCACGCATCGGCAGCAGAGCTCGTGTACGGTCAGCCGCTGCGCGTACCCGGCGAGTTCCTGCCCACCGCCACGACACCCTGGTCAGCCGACCAGCAACGCCACGACTTCGCCTCACCGGCGCTGCAGTTCGCCCCGGTGCCCATTGCCCGACACGGCGAATCCACCTCACACGTCCCACTAAGCCTGCACCAGGCATGGTTCGTTTTCGTCAGGCACGACGCCCACCACGGACCCCTTCAACCCCCGTACGACGGGCCCTACAAGGTGCTACAGGCTGGGGACAAATTTTTCGCCCTGCAAGTGGGCGACCATACCTAAAAAGTGTCGGTGGACCGACTCAAGCCAGCACACTCGGAGCCCGGTGAGCAGGTCCCTGTAGCTCGTCCACCTCCACGCGGCCGACCTGCCCTCAAGCCGGTTCACCCAGCTGCTCCACGCCCGGCCATTCCACGTCCACCGGCGTCCTACAAGAGCCGCTCCGGCCGGCCCATCAGACCGCCGCACCGTCTCGTCCACACCTCCTAAGCGAATTCTGGGGAGAGCTGTGTGGCGGATCGCCACCTAAACGGGCATTATCCACTTTTCCGTCCGTGGACAAAATATCGGGCATCTTACCTTTAAGGCACCTTGCCTTTAAGGCAGGAGAAAAGGAGTGGGCGGGGCCTCAGGATTTTCCCAGAGAATTCTGGGAGCAGTGGGTTTCAGCCATTTTGGACCACGCAGTTGTATTAAAAAGCCTTTGTTTTCCACACATGGATTCAGTCTTAATTCGTGTTTCGCGGCAGCCTCAACAATAGACCTATTTTAAATAAGTTATTTTCTGCTATTCATCCTTATCTAAAGAAATAATTCTAAAGAAATAATTGGCCAGGAATTTTCTGGAAAGTTTTGGTGTAACTACAGCTTAAGAAAGGAGTCTCATCAATTCCTCCCACCCCAGGGAATTAACTGATTTACGCCGGTTTTACGCCGAAACATCGCTAGGCACAAATGTTCTCGATCGTCTGCACGGCTTCCGAGATATATCTGCAGAAACCCTCCAAACCTTCTGCTGCTCATATACAGAGCTCCGCCTCCAGACACGAGTTTCCTGGATTTACGTGAATAATGCACTGGCGTAGATTTACGCCCAAAATTTAGGCACAGCACATCCTGATGTCACCTGAGATTTCTAGAGTTTGAAAGTGATCTTCTTTGTGAATTTTTCAAACCAGGGTGCTGTCAGTCTCCATGCATCCAATTTTTAACATTTTTTTACAACCCAACCTCCCCATCACCCGTTCAGAAGGATAAAGCAGCTGAAATGGCCTTTCCAATGAGTGCACTTCTATTCTGCATAATAATTGAAGAGGAGGAGGAGCAGCAGAAGCAAAAGGCTCTGAGTGTGAGGCGCCGTGGCAGAAGACAGCAGCCAGATGGATTTCCCCTATTGGTGGCATTGCATTTACACTTGTTTTATGACTGTTTTTATGTTCCGGTGTAGGCAAATAATCTCTGGGGAACTTGGGGCACAAGTTCCTATCGGCAAGATCGGCACAGACACCGGCGTACATTTTGGCGTAATTGCTGCATAAACGCGATGCAGGAAACATAGAAACATAGAAGATAGGAGCAGGAGTAGACCATTCGGCCCCTCGAGCCTGCTCCGCCATTCAATGCGATCATGGCTGATCATCCAAATGCAGTACCCTGTCCCTGATTTCTCCCCATATCCCTTGATCCCCTTAGCCTTAAGAAATATATCTAACTCCTTCTTGAATATATTTAATGAATTGGCCTCAACTGCCTTCTGTGGTAGAGAATTCCACAGGTTCACCACTCTCTGGGTGAAGAAATTCCTCCTTATCTCAGTCCTAAATGGCTTACCCCTTATCCTTAGACTGTGACCCCTGGTTCTGGACTCCCCCACCATCGGGAACATCCTTCCTGCATCTAGTCTGTCTAGTCCTGTTAGAATTGTATAAGTTTCAATGAGATCCCCTCTCATTCTTCTAAACTCTAGCGAATGCAAGCCCAATCGACCCAATCTCTCTTCATACGTCATTCTTGCCATCCCAGGTATCAGTCTGGTGAATCTTCGCTGCACTCCCTCCATGGCAAGAACATCCTTCCTTAGATAAGGTGACCAAAACTGCACACAATACTCAAGGTGTGGTCTCACCAAGGCCCTGTACAACTGCAGCAAGATCTCCTTGCTCCTGTACTCGAATCCTCTCGCTATGAAGGCCAACATACCATTTGCCTTCTTAACCGCCTGCTGCACCTGCATGCTTACCTTCAGTGATTGGTGCACAAGGACACCCAGGTCTCGTTGCACTTCCCCTTTTCCCAATCTATTGCCGTTCAGATAATAATCTGCCTTCCTGTTATTGCCACCAAAGTGGATAACCTCGCATTTATCCACATTATACTGCATCTGCCATGCATCTGCCCAATCACCCAACCTGTCCAAATCATACTGGAGTTTCTCTGCATCCTCCTCACAGCACACATGCCCACCCAGCTTTGTGTTGTCTGCAAACTTGGAGATATTACATCTAATTCCCTCGTCTAGATCATTAATATATATTGTGAATAACTGGGGTCCTAGCACCGATCCCTGCGGTACCCCACTAGTCACTGCCTGCCACTCGGAAAAAGATCCGTTTATTCCAACTCTTTGCTTCCTGTCTGCCAACCAGTTTTCTATCCAAGTCAGTACCTTACCCCCAATCCCATGTGCTTTAACTTTGCACGCTAATCTCTTATGCGGGACCTTATCGAAAGCGTTCTGAAAGTCCAAATACACCACATCCACTGGTTCTCCCTTATCTATTCTACCAGTTACATCCTCAAAAAATTCCAGTAGATTAGTCAAACATGATTTACCTTTTGTAAATCCATGTTGACTTTGTCCGATCCTGTCACTGTTTTCCAAGTGCTCTGCTATTACATCTTTTATAATGGACTCTAGCATTTTCCCCACTACCGATGTCAGGCTTACCGGTCTATAATTCCCCGTTTTCTCTCAACCACCTTTTTTAAATAGTGGGGTTACATTAGCTACCCTCCAATCCATGGGAACTGTTCCAGAGTCTATAGAATTTTGGAAGATGACCATGTACTATTTCTAGGGCCACTTCCTTAAGTACCCTAGGATGTAGATTATCAGGCCCTAGGGATTTATCGGCCTTCAATCCCATCAATTTCCCTAACACCATTTCCCTACAAATACTGATTTCATTCAGTTCCTCCCTCTCATTAGACCCTATGTTCCCCGACATCTCTGGGAGGTTATCTGTGTCCTCCTTTGTGAAGACAGAACCAAAGTATGTATTTAATTGGTCTGCCATTTCTTTATTCCCCATTATAAATTCCCCTGATTCTGACTGCAAGGGACCTACGCTTGACTTCACCAATCTTTTTCTCTTCACTAATCTATAGAAGCTTTTACAGTCAGTTTTTATGTTTCCTGCAAGCTTACTCTCATACTCTATTTTCCCCCTCTTAATTAATCCCTTTGTCCTCCTTTGCTGAATCCTAAACTGCTCCCAATCCTCAGGTTTGCTGCTTTTTCTGGCCAATTTATATGTCCTCTCCTTGGATCTTATGCTATCCCTAATTTCCCTTGTTAGCCACGGTTGAGTCACCTTTTCTGTTTTATTTTTATGCCAAACAGGGATGAACAAATTCTGGCCCATTAATTATAGGAGTTCACACGGCTGAGCTGAAAAATAGAGGACCATAATCATGCGTAACTAAATAATTGAGTGATGGGTGAACACAGCCCATTTACTAAATACAGAGGGGGAAAAATTCAATTGCTTTGTGCCTCCCGTTAGCGCCTTAAGAGGGTGCAAATGTTGCGCAAAGCAACTAGCGCCCAGGCACAGTGATGTTTGTGCCGCTCGCAAAATTGACCAGACATTTTGCGGCGGCGCTAAACACTACCGCCACAATCTCCTGCCCCCGCAGATCGTGATGTCAGTCGAGCGTGCAACGCCCCGGTAGCGCCCCGGACCGGATATTGAGTGGCGCCCCCTGCCTTACCGCCTGCTGCTAGCAACGACAGGTTGAGGGGAGCGTTTTGCCGTCGGGAAGGGACTGGGGGAGCGCTATTTAAAGGCGACTGGTTCCTGCCTTTTTTTGTCGGCGACATTTTTGCACCACGCATTCTGAGAGAGAGAGAGACTTCTGGAGAGATTCAACGCTGTGTGAAGGAATTTTGGGTACTGAGCTGCACTTTGTAGGTTCATTTTGATTTGACCTTCCTTGCATCAATTTAGAAGAGATTATGGGGGCTGCACTCTGACATCTTTCCCTGGGCCTCTCCATTGTTCTTTCCAGTAGATTTGATGTACAGGTCTCTCCAGGCCGAGATTCAAGGCTGCAATGAGCAGGGTGTGGATGGAGAGCAAGATCGACCCTCCCCTTTAAGAACTGGCCAGCGCCAGTGTGTCTGTGTTCCATTGCTGACTGACATCACATGAGCTTCGCCAGCGCTCTGAGGTAGCGCCTTGCTCCTCAGCGTTAGTGCCTTAAGAGAGGTGTGTAGCGCCTGATTTAGCGCTCCAATCACCTCCAGGGGCGATAGAAGCCAAGTTTGCAGTCGGAGGCGATAATTAGCGCCAGGCGCTAAACTTTGCGCCCGGCCGATAATTGCGCCCCAAACGGGGCGATACCAAATTTCTCCCCCAGGATGTTTCCTTGTCCCACAATGCACAATAGTTCAAAGTTCAAGTTAATTTAAACATAAAGCAATAATTTCAAAGGCCCCTATTTCAGTGGAAAAACTGCATATTAACATCACAATAGTTATTAGTAGTTATTCAAGACTGAACTAGTTTGTTATTAATTTGTGTTATGTTAATAATTCCATAATGTGTGGCAAATTTTAGATATTGAATACAAGAATGTGGTCTGTTACCAGGAATTAGTTCCCAGTAACTGGCACTAAGCTCATGGTCTACAGAGCAGTAGTGATTCCCGCCCTCCTGTAAGCTTCAGAGACATGGACCATGTACAGCAGGCACCTCAAAGCACTGGAGAGGTACCACCAACGCTGCCTCCGCAAGATCCTGCAAATCCATTGGCAGGATAGGCGCACCAATGTCAGTGTTCTCGCTCAGGCCAACATCGCCAGCATCGAAGCTTTGACCACGCTCGATCAGCTCCGATAGATGGGCCACATCGTCCGCATGCCCGACACGAGACTCCCAAAACAAGCATTCTACTTGGAGCTCCGACACGGCAAGAGAGCCCCAGATGGGCAGAGGAAACGCTTCAAGAACACCCTCAAAGCCTCCTTGAAAAGCTCTGGCCCAAGACCGCTCAAAGTGGAGGAGAAGCATCCAGGAAGGCGCCGAACACCTCGAGTCTCTTCGCCGGGATCAAGCGGAAGCCAAGCGCAAACAGCGGAAGGAGCACACGTCAACTCAAGCACCCCACCCACCCGCCCCTTCAACCACCGTCTGCCCCACCTGTGACAGAGTCTGTAGGTCCCGCATTGGACTCATCAGTCACCTGAGAACTCATTTTTTGCGTGGAAGCAAGTCATCCTCGGTTCCGAGGGACTGCCTAAGAGAGACAGAGAGTTCCCAGTGACCCAGCAGTTCAATCTATTGATTCATTTTTAATTAACTATTAATGGTGCTCAGTTAAAGCCAATCGGGTAAATTTTCATCTTCCCCACCTGAATGGTAACTTGGCAGAGCAGATTGTCCGCCCGTTGTAGAACCAGCCCCCTTTTCACTTGATTGAGAATAATGGAATGAAAAGCAGGCAAGTTCTCCAATGGGCGGGTGATCCATTCCATTAGATTACAGTCCAGACAGTGAAGATAAAACGCTACCTCTATGTGACAACAGTCATTGCTCTCAGTGCACTGCCATTTTCTCATCAGCATTTGGATTTTTGGAGAGTTTCAACTTGAAATGTGGTAAAAGTTGTATGCTGGTTAAAAGGGATCAAATAATTAAGCTGACCTCAAAGGGCAAGAATACAGATGCAAATCCATCATTATGTTACCAGGGTAATGCATCCATACTTACTTTAACACTGCCGGCTAACAGATACATACTCCCCCCTCAGCCTGCCAACATCATCGTGGAAAAAGACATCTGGCTCACTACTAGATGGGTAGGTACTGAGGACCACACACCACAATTGGTCATTAGACTGCTTTGAAAAATAAATGCGTAACCGCCACTAGAGCAACAGGGTTTGAAGCACTTCCCAGTCTCCCACGCCCTTCCACTCCTTTCTAGAATTAGGTGTTCTTCCCTAGAAATCAATGGAATGAAAATCAGGTGGGTTGTACAATGGGCGGGCGATTGACTCTGCCAGATTATCACACAGGTGGTGAAGGTGAAAACAATTACCCAAGTATGTCTGTGTCTGCAGATGTTACTTTGTTACAGTTGCAAATCAATCTTAAAATGCTGGGTGCTTCTCAGCTGAGCCTGAAACAGACAAACAGATTCTAATTGACCAAAAATAAATTAAGCGCCAAGGTACCCGAGACTTTGTTACTTAATGTTTAAAGTTTGCGGCTGACCAAAGAATAACCCAGCTCCGACTGTCCTGTGGCTCTCTTACTTAACAATTAGGGCTAGAAATTGGGCTCCTTTGCGCCTCCTGTTAGTGCCTCTGGGGGCGCTAACGGGGCACAAATGGGTTTGCGACCGGGCGCGGCGATATCAACGCCTCCCGCTAAATTTGGCGGGAGTTTTGCGGCGATGGTAAGACCTTGCGCCCCGATCTCCTGCACCCGGAGATCATGACATCATTGCCGTGCACAGCGCCCCGGTAACACCCCAGATGAAAAATTCCCTCTCGCCCCCTGCTTGTGCGCCTGCCGTTAACAACGACAGGTAGAGGAGGCGGCTTTCAGTCGGATGTCCTCTGGAGGAGCGCTATTTAAAGGCGTCCACCTCCGGTTTAGTTTTCGTCGGTCAACAATGCAGCGTTATTCATTTCACATAGGTAAAGAGGTCTTTTGACCGATTTGAGCGTTTTGTATTTTAACGAGTGTTCTGGCGCATAAAGATTCTTCAGTTTCATTGAGGGGAGATTTGAAAGTGCAATATTTGGTACTTTCATGGGGGTTGTACTGGCACTAGACCTCGCCCTCCAGCGTCAACGTCGGAGGCAACTGAGGCACAGAGAAAGAGTGCAAAATGTGGCCAGAGGTAGGAGGGCCAACAGGGCTCTCAACAGGAGGCCTTACCCACCCAGGGTATTCCGGCAGCAGTTCTCCTACATGAATTTCACTGAGGACCAGTGTGTTAGAAGGCTCCGCTTCAGCAAGAACGTGGTCACAGAGCTCTGCCACCTCCTGCAGCCAGACCTCGAGCCTCAGATCAGGACCACCACGGCTCTCTCAGTGGCAGTCAAGGTCACCGTCGCCCTCAATTTCTACACCAGCGGATCATTCCAGTGTGCGACAGGTGACATCTCCAACATCTCCCAGTCTGCCATCCATTGCTCCATCTGCGAGGTCACAGATGCTCTGTACAGAAGGAGAAGGGATTACATTTCCTTCCCCATGACCAGAGAGAAGCAGCACGAGCGTGCATGTGGCTTTGCCACAATAGCAGGCTTCACCATGGTGCAGGGCGCTATTGACTGCACCCACGTCACTTTGCGGGCACCTCATAACAATCCTGAGGTATTCCGTAACCGCAAAGGCTACCACTCACTTAATGTGCAGTTGGTGTGCAACCACACATGGTGAATCCTGATTGTCTATGCCCGCTATCCTGGCAGCAGCCATGATGCTTTCATCCTGCGCCAGACCGGTGTGCCAGCTCTATTCCAGCCACCACATCAAGCTTGCGGTTGACTGCTCGGAGACAAGGGCTATCCACTCTCCACCTGGCTCATGACTCCCCTCCGCAACCCCAACACTCCTGCCCAGCACTCATAAAATGTGAGCCATGCTGCCACCAGGAACATCATTGAGCAGACCATCTGAGTGCTCAAGCAACTGTTCCACTGCCTTGACCACTCGGGAGGAGCCCTCCAGGTATCGGCTGAGCTGGTGTCACTTTTCATCGTTGTCTGCTGCATGCTGCACAACTTGGCCATTATGAGGACGCAGCCATTGCCACCAGGCATATCTCCACCACCTCAGGAGGAGGAAGAGGACGAGGAGGATGAAGAGCGAGGAGGAGGAGGAGGAGGAGGAAGAAGAGGAGCAGGAGGAACAGGAGGACGAACAGCAGCGATGGAGGAGGCAGCCACTCAATCAGCGTTCTGCAAGGTCAGTCCGTGACCGCCTCATCAGACTTCGTTTCCAGTGACTTCGAGTCCTCTTTCCGGTTGCTGAGCATGTCGCCATCATTCCATCACTTTGTGATTCCACACCACACCCCAGAACTGAAATGAGACACAGCACCAAATCTATAACATTCCAGTAATAAATTTATCAAAAACCATTAATCACACATATACAACAACAATATTGACTAATTACCCTTGTGCAAACCCTTTCCTCCCTTCTTTACAGTCCCCTTTCCTAATCTAGTGCTCTCATGTAGTGTCTCCCCAGTGGCTGCAGCTGGGCTGGTGGAAGGCTGCGGAGTGTTGGTGCCAGACACTACAGATGGCCTTGCAGGATGCCCTTGACCAGCTCTGGGCCTGGAAGGCCCGGCTGTAGACTACACCACCTCAGGCTGGGCGGCAGCAGTCTGGGCTGGCTGGATGACAGGCAGTGACAAGAGCAATGGCGGAGTGGCAGTGGTGGGATCAGGAATGCTGTCATCCTGAGAGAGGACAGCAGGTTCCTCCTCCACTGACCCACTGCCGCTCCCCCGGGGCAGCACCTCAGCATCCCTACCAATCTGCTGGAGCACAGATTGCTGGCCTGCTGTGACACTGTGAGATCCCCAGTGGACTGTGGTGGACCCAGCGACGATGGCAGCAGTCAGAGCTTGCGTGGCATCAAGCTGAGACTGCACGAGAGCAGTCTGAGATTCGATGCCACCAAGCATAGACTGCATTACAACACCAAGACATTGCGTCGCTTCCGCCTGTGCTGCAATGGAAGCTGCCACATCGCCCATGACACGCGCACTCCTCCACGCTCCTTACCATTGCCGAGAGGCTCTCGGGCACCCTTGCCATTGCACCTATCATCTCGGAGTGCATGGCCATCACCCTTCTTGCGAACGCCTCCCCATTGAGGTCCTCATCTGAGTCCTGTGCAGCAGAACCCGCGCGCAAACTCACCCTCCGGGTAGCTGGCTCCCAAGCTATTCTTTCCCCCTGGCCTTGCTGCAGCCCGCTCATCCCCAGTGCATCACCCAGTGCAGACCCCTCTACTATACTAGCCTCTAAAGATCACGTAGTGCCAGTATCTGAGGTGGTGCCTGCGGGTGAGAGATGCAGTGACGCAGTGCTTTGCTCCTCCTCCTCTTCTCCTTCCTCACTCTCAGTGGGGGGCTCAGGGACAGGATGGCCATCTGGTTGTTGATTATCTGAAAGCATAAAAGTACAAGACTCACGTTAAGGTGAGGGCAGGGGGGCAGGAATGGAGCAAGGAATGCAGACATTCTCAGGAGCTGGAAAGTGAGAAAGGCTTGTGGTGTGAGGGGGAAGTGGGATGAGAGAAGGAGAGGGGCTGAAGATACCGTTTTTGCCCCCAACGGGGTCGACATCGCCGACAGCCACGGCGCCCACCACCTGCTGCCGAATGAGTCGCAGCACTCGCTCCTCAAGGTCTGAGAGCTGCTGGAGCTGCGCATCACCCCCCGCCTGTTCTCTGCTGCTCCCTCCTATTGTGGGTCAACTTGGCCTGCAAGAGGAACAAATGTGTGTGAGTCAGAGTCTAGCTATGTGTTTGGGAGATATGCCTACAGTCGTTGAATAGCTGTGATAGTAGGCAAGGCGTGAGATGTGGATGTGAGTTTGAGTAGGTGAAGATGTTTGGTGGGTGAGTGGTGGCGGTGTGGTTCTTTGCTCAGTGTGCACAGACTGCAGCAAGGCTGGCGGAAGGCTGCTGAATGCTGTATCCAGAGACTGCAGATGGCCTTGTAGGACGCCCTCAACCAGCTCTGGGCCTGGAGGGCCTGACTGCAGACTGCACCAACTCTGCATGGGCGGCAGCAGTCTGGGCTGGCTGAGTTACAGGCTGTAGCAAGTGCAATGGGGAAGTGGCAGTGGTGGGAGCAGGACTGCTGTCATCCTGAGAGAGGACAGCACCTTTTTGCTCGAACGACACACTGCCACTCCCCCGGGGCAGAACCTCAGCATCCGGAACAATCTGCTCGAGCACAGATTGCTGGCCTGCTGCGGTACCATGAGATCCCCGGTGGACTGTGGGCGACCCAGCGAGGATGGCAGCAGTCAGCGCTTGCGTGGCATCAATCTGAGACTGCATGAGAGCAGTGTGTGATTGGCTGCCACCAACCAATGACTCAATTCCAGCACTAAGCCGTTGCGTTGCCTCGGCCTGTGCTGCAATAGATGCTGCCACCTCACCCATTACACATGATATGGGCTCTGGGTCCCCATGGTCTGCCTGCAATTCAACCATCCTCTGCAATGAGGCAAGGATGGGTTCAAGGGTTTGCGCACAGATGACAGCTGTGCTGGCGGCGGACTCCTCCACGCTCCTAGCCAGTGCATCCATGCTGTCGGGCACCCTTGCCATTGCACCCATGAGCTCAGTGTGCATGCTCAAGGCCTGGGTATTCATAGCCGCGATGTCGAGGTCCTCATCCAAGTCCTGTGCAGCAGAACTCGTGCGCACACTCACTCTCCGGGGAGATGGGCCCCGAGCTTCCCTTCCCCCATGGTGTTGCTGCAGTCCGCTGGGTCCCGGAGCTTCATCCACATCTGATCCTAACCCTTGCTCCCCTCCAGGGAACACGTGGGCCCAGTGTCGGATGTGTCACCCTCGGGAGACGCAGGCGGTGAGGCTCCGGCTTCCTCTTCCTCCTCCTCCTACTCTGGTGCGTCGCTGCCACTGGCAGGCTGAGGGACAGGCTGGTGGTTCAATATCTGAAAGCAGGAAGGTACAAGAGTGGCTTTAGCGTGAGGGCAGGGGGTCAGGAAGGGAGCAAGGACTGGAGGCAGTTAGTTAGATTGAAAGTGTAAAAGGCTGGTGTTGTGAGGGGGAAGTGGTATGAGAGAGGAGAGAAAGCTGGTGAACAGACCATTGCTGTCCCCAAGGGGGTCGACCTCTCCACCGGCCACAGCGCCGACTACCTGGCTCACAATGAGTCTGTGGACTCTCTCCTCCAATTCAGTGAGGGGGTGTAGGTCTGCCTGTCCTCCTCCCGTCCGCTGGGTCTCTTGCCGGTTATGTGAAAGCTTGGCCTGCAAGAAAAAGGACAGCGTGTGAGTGAGTGTGCAGCCATGTGTTTGGCAGATGTGCCTACCATTGTTGAATAGCCGTTAATGTCTGCAAGGTGTGGGATGTGCATGTGAGTTTTGTGAGATGGCCATAGTTGTCGGATGAGTGTTGGGCATTTGGGTATTTACACTGTCTGGGCACAAAGTGAAGTTGAGATGGTGGGATGTAGAGGTATTGAAAAGCAGGTACTCACCCTGACCACCCAAGTGAGGTCGTTGAACTTTTTACGACACTGTGTATGTGTCCTCGGCACCAGGCTCAGCGATGACACATGCTGGGCCACCTCCCTCCAGACTCTTCTAAACTCGTGGGGCAATGGCCTCCTGCCACTCTCTGGAAAGAGCACTGCCCATCACCGTTCAACTGCGCCAACCAGAGCCACCAATGCCTGGTCGCTAAAGTGCCGAGCTCTCTCCCTGGGCCTCGGAGTATCCATCACTAGTTTAAGCTGAGTAGGTGTTTGCAGGCTGAGGTTCAACGCTGTAATGAGCAGAGTGTGGCTGGGCAGCAAGATGGACCCTCCCCTTTAAGAACTGGATGGCGCCAGTCTGTCTGAGTTCCAGGGTAATTGACATCGCCTGAGCTTCGTTATGTTCTGAGGTAGCGCTTCGCTCCCCGACGTTAGCACCTTAAGAGAGGTGTGTAGCGCTTGATTTAGCGCTCAAATCACCTCCAGAGGCGATGGAGACGAATTTTGTGGTCGGAGGCGATAATTAGCGCCGGGCACTAAACTTTGCGCCCGGCCGATATTAGCGCCACAAAATGGGTGATACCGAATTTTTCCCTTGGTGTTTTTTATGCTAACACTAGGTGTATGCTAGAAATTAAATGTTGAAAAGACTTCCATTTAGAACTTAACTGTAATAAGCATCTCTGAAACTTGGCTGGATGAAAGTGATGGATCTGAAGTACAGTTGAAAAGGCACAAGGAATTCCAAAAGGATAGCTTGAATCACAAAGGAGGGATGCAGCTTTATTTGTTAAAGACAATATAATTGCAATGGAGAGAGGATATTGGTCAGCAGGAATGGTTTGGGTACAGCTGGATCCTGGAGTTGATCCAAATTTAATCCTTGGCACCTGTTATGGGTCTCCAGAGTAACACGTAATTAGTAGGGATTGCCAGTGTGACTTTTGGAAACATAAGGCCTGGCTCACTAACTGATTGAGTTCTTGAGGGAAGTAACCAGAATGTACCAGACAGATGGCTATTGGGAATAAAATAAACTATATGGGATCTAGGACAGATATTGGGGCCTCTAATACAATGGTAGGTGCCCACATTATTGGATATGCAAGCCCAAGAGGTGCATCTGGCCCTAGGCACCTAGCATGTCCCAATATGGACGGATCCTGGGAGCCTACACACAAGGGCTGCGATTTCACCAACCTGGGCAGCTTCAAGGCGGGAGAGGGCTGCGGCGGGGGACGACTCCGCTGCTGCGTTGATCCCGGCGAAAAGGATCTTCCCCTAATCCTGCGTGTTTCCCAGCCCAATTAAAAGGTGCAGGTCTGGTGACGTCACCGGATGACGTGATTCTTGCCGTATATTTAAAGGGGCCATGGCCCCATTTGCTGTCACTTGCAATTTCAGGGAATTCAGTGCTGGCAGTGTGTGCAGGTCTGAAGTATGAGCTCTCAGCGCCAAAGAGCAGCGCCTCGCTTCTCTAATGACTCCCTCCATCATCTTGTGGAGGGAGTCAGAGCACGTAGGGAGGTTCTCTTCCCTACGGATGGTAGGAAAAGGCCTCCCCAACAGACAAAAGCAGCGTGGCTGCAGATAGCGCAGGAGGTAACGGGGATTTCAGTGGTGGTTCGCACCTGGGTGCAGTGCCGGAAGAGGTTCAATGATCTTCTAAGATCAGGAAAAGTGAGGATAAAGCCACACTTACCTTGATGCCGGTCATCACATCCCCACCCCTCTGCATTGCCAACCCTACTCCTGCACAATGTTACTCACCCCAACATCCCTTGGACCTTCATCCATCCCTCTCTCTCTATCTACATTATCAGGTCCCCATCTTACCCTATGCACCCCTCACACTCAGCCTCATCGTAATGCAATGACAGCAACTAACAACACAAAAGGAGGCAACTTGGTATTGGCAACCCACTCCATCAAAGTCTCCCTGTAAAGCTCTATCCCATTCCATTCTTTACACTCATTCTATCACCCTCACTCAACCTTCTCTTCTTTCCCTCCTTGCAGGAAAAGATAGCCCACAATAAGAGGGAGAGGGAGAGAACCGGAGGAGGCCCTCAACAAATCATGGCATATTTGACCACTGGAGAGGAAGCAGCACTGGAGATTGCTGGAGTGGTGGACCTGCCAGAAGTGGGGAATGGAGAGAGGGGCTCATTAGAAGAAGCTGGTGACAGAATTAATTTCCATACACTTGGATGCCTTTCATCAGTCACTCATATGGGGTCTGATGTCAACAGAAAATGAATGCTCATCATGTGGATAATGGTATGTGTCTACAGTCGACATCTCGTATATGTAACTAATATCTTTACTCTCCCACAGGTCCATCAAGAGCCCACCCACTGTCCAGGAGGAACAGCAAGAAGACTCCTCAGAGGAGCCTCCAGCCTCTGAGGGAGCAGCATAACCTCAGACAACGCAACCCAGCACCAGTGCAGAGTCGCACACCTTGGTGGGTATGTCGCGAGATAGAGTAGTGTTGTCACCTGGCGTCTCACAGATCACAACTGAGCAGCAGCAGATGGTGGAGACATTGACAGCAGTGGTGACACCTCATCGGAGGGCGCAGGAGTCTCCTAGCTCTGCTCAGCTGCATGCAGACGCTGAGCCTCAGGGGCGATCCAGGAAGAGGGCAATCCTGGAGCTGCAGGAACAAGTGCAGGAGGCTCTGACTGGTTTTGTGACCACAGTAACTGCAAGTGTGCAGTGAATGGAGGAGTCCATCTCCAGCATGAGCAGCACCATGGCACACTCACTGGCAACTATAGCTTCCTCCATGGATAGGATGGCCACCTGCATGGAGGAGACACGGCACCAGTAGCATGAGAACATGATTTCTCTTCAAAATAGATGGTCATCTATGGAGGAGAGGTGGGAAAAAAATGGAGGAGAGATGGGCATCTATGGAGGAGAGAAACCAGAGTCTCTTAGACGTCCTTTGTAGGAGGGATGTCAGTACAGACATGGGCCCTCATGGCCGCACTGATGTGCAGCAAAGTGTTCTCCAGCTACTTGCTAGCAGGGAAATGCGGGTGGCCCATGAGAGGGATGATGGTGGGAGGGGACATAGAAGTGGGGTCTCCTCTCCAAGCGCTCAGACTTCCACCCCTTTGTCAGAGCCCCAGATGCCTCCCCGGACAGCGATGGCCGAGTCTGCCCCTGCACAGTCGCAGGAGGAGCAGACTTTGGCGGGGCCCTCACAGGCTCCAAAACCCAGAGGACAACCGCCAAAGGCGTCTAAGCAGGCGCAGCAGGGAGGTGAGGAGGCTGCCTCTACCTCTGCTGAAGCCACAGGGGTAGCACCACATAGAAGCACCCGGAAAAGAAAGATCCCACACAAATAGTCACAAGCGTAGTCACTCGGGTGTCTTTTTCATTATCACTGTCATCTTTATATCATATGAAATAGTTGTAATAAATCATTTATTTGTCCCACTTTGCAGTTGTTGCCAAATGTGTGTGCTCAAATGGAAGTGGCAGAGTGAACGGTCAGGGCTCATTTCACATCCAGCAAAGGTGGCGAGAGTGAAAACAAGGGACTAGTCATTGTTTGACTGCTCTATGGTGTTGGTGTGGGGTGATGCCAATCTGCACACGCCTGTGGCAGCCACATGTCTGAGCTGCCTACAGTTAATTAAATCTGGCATTGATTAGGGCATCCCTGGCGTAACGGGCAGCAACGTGCTCACATACTGGTCGTAATGGCACCGCCGACTCCTCTAGGTCTTCATCATCCTCGTTTTCAACCTCATGGTGCTCCAACTCGTCCTTGTCCTCCTCCGATGAGGCTGTGCGCTCTGCGCCGTCTTCCTCATCCAGTGCTAATCCTCGCCGCTGCGCTATGTTGTGCAGGGCGCAGCAGACCATGACTATTCTGGAGACCCTGGCTGGTGCGTACTGAAGGGCTCCTCCAGATCTGTTGAGGCATCTGAAGCGCATTTTCAGCAAGCCTATTGTTTGCTCTCGTGGAGATGTGACTTTGATTATATCGTTCCCTCAGCCTCGTTTGTTGGCCTCCTCAAAGGTGTCATGAGCCATGTCTTCAGGGGATAGCCCTTGTCTCCAAGCAGCCAGCTGGAAAGACTGTTTGACAAAGCGAAGAGCTGAGGGATGGTGGAATGGCGCAGGATGTAAGAGTCATGGCAACTGTCAGGGAACTTGGCGCACACATGGATGATAATCTTCCTATGATTGCAGACCAGCTGCACGTTGAGGGAGTGGAAGCCCTTGTGGTTAACAAATACTACTGGGTGATGATGGGGTGCCCTGATGGCCACATGTGTGCAGTCGATGTCTCCCTGCACCCGTGGGAAGCCAGCCAGAGCGGCAAAGCCAAGCGCCCGCTCAGTAAGACTGGCTTCATCAGTGGCAAAATGAATATAATTGGTGAACTTGTTAAAGAGGGCATCGGTGACCTGTGTGATGTATCTGTGGGCGGCCGACTGGGAGATGCTGCAAATGTCTGCTGCAGATGCCTGGAAGGAGCCTGAGGCGAAGAAGTTGAGGGCAAGGGTGACTTCGACAGCCACTGTTAAGGGATGTCGACCCTTCCTCTGGGCTGCAGGTCTTGCTCCAACAATCCGCAAATGTCTGCGACGACCTGGCGCGATAGCCTGAGCCTCCTTTGGCACTGCTGCTCCGTCATGTTGAGGAAGCTCATCCTCTGCCTGTATACCCTGTGTTGGGGGTATGGCCTCTGCTCTGTGCAGCATCAGGTAGTTCAGGAGAAGGTTGGCGCTCTTGTTGTTGCTGCTGCTGCTGGTGTGGCTGGTTCTGCTGCTGCTGCGGCTGATCGTCATCAGATTCTGAGGACCAAGGTGACAGAGCATAAATCGTGCCCATTCTGATGATTCATATGGCAGCTGAAGTTGAGATGACAGAAGCGATCTGTCAATGGTGAGATATGTTGTTCCAAGGAGGTGACAGTGAATAGAGAGTTTACTCCAAACACTTCCAAACTGCATAAAGCTGAAAAATCACTTCCAAATACTGAAGGCTCCAGCTTCTGAGATTGGAAAGTGAACAGCTGTGAAATGGTAGCTTTTATAACACTTTTGCAGCTGTCACCTATTCAAAGCAATGGAGAGTTGTTGAAAACCCGACACACTTACCTGACATGATCCCCAAGCGACATGAACCTCGTGAAAAAGTTGGAAAAATGGTTAGTAGCTGGTAAAATGCTGCTTAAATACCTTTAAACACCCTCTTAAGTATTTCAATTGGTTGGCCCGCAGCTTAGTGCCAGGTCTGCAAAGCGCAGGCAGAGCCGGCACTTGGGAAACTTACAAGGAGGCGGGTTCAGAGCGGGATACCGTCCCGCTGTCAATCTTTTAGATTTTGACAGTGGACCCACCTCCGAACCCGCCCTCTGAGCGCCAGCAAAATCCAGCCCAAACTGTGCACAACATTCAATAGGCTCTGCAAACTATTGGCCCATAATTTGCTGTCAAAATAATGATGAGGCAAATGGCACTCACCTTTATTTATGCACAAATGCTACAGCAACTTCAGACAGGGGCAGATGCGCAGTTAAACGCGAAAATCCAAAAGTTGCTGTCCGAGATTCGCCACTCCGCCGTTAGCTTCATGAAAATGGCATCTTGAATATTGCCTCGCCATTTGAAATGCATTGAACAGCACGAAGTTGCTGTATTTGAGCGGTAGATACAAACTAAAGTTGCCACAGAAAGTTAAGCCTTGTTCATTTCAATCTAAGTTACCTTTTAAGGCCATGATAAATGTTAATTATTGCCAGTCTACCTCTCTGGCACTGAAAATTAACTATTACAATTGTGGAGTCTCATTCCTTCAGGTTTTAATTGTTGTTGGATATTTTTTAAATGTAAAAAAAAGTTAGGGGGAGAAATTCGGTATCGCCCCGTTTGGGGCGCAATTACCGGCCGGGCGCAAAGTTTAGCGCCTGGCGCTATTTATCACCTTCGACTGCAAACTTGGCTTCTATCGCCCCTGGAGGTGATTGGAGCGTTAAATCAGGCACTACACACCTCTCTTAAGGCGCTAACGCCGAGGAGCGAGGCGCTAACTCAGAGCGCTGGCGAAGCTCATGTGATGTCAGTCAGCAATGGAACACAGACACACTGGTGCTGGCCAGTTTTTAAAGGGGAGGGTCGATCTTGCTCTCCATCCACACCTTGCTCATTGCAGCCTTGAATCTCGGCCTGGAGAGACCTGTACATCAAATCTGCTGGAAAGAACAATGGAGAGGCCCAGGGAAAGATGTCAGAGTGCAGCCCCCATAGTCTCTTCTAAATTGATGCAAGGAAGATCAAATCAAAATGAACCTGCAAAGTGCTGCTCAGTACCCAAAACTCCTCAACACAGCGCTGAATATCTCCAGAAGGCTCTCTCTCTCACTCAGAATGCATGGTGCAAAAATGTCGCCGAAAAAAAAGGCAGGAACCAGTCGCCTTTAAATAGCGCTCCCCCAGTCCCTTCCCGACTGCAAAACGCTCCTGCCCCCTCAACCTGTCGTTGCTAGCAGTAGGCGGTAAGACAGGGGGCACCATTCAATATTCGGTCCAGGGCGCTATCGGGGCGTTGCACGCTCGACTGACGTCATGATCTGCGGGCGCAGGAGATCGTGGCGGTAGTGTTTAGCACCATCGCAAAATGTCTGGTCAATTTCGCGAGCGGTGCAAACATCGCCGCGCCCAGGCGCTAATTACTTTGTGCCCCATTAGCGCCCTCTTAAGGCGCTAACGGGAGGCGCAAACCAACCGAATTTTTCCCCCTTAATGTTTTATTTTTCCTTTCTGTCTCTTTTTTCTATCTCTCTTAATCCTGTCTCTTTTTCTTTGTATCACTCTTAATCCAGTCTTTCTTTCCCTCTCTATTTCTATACCCGATTTGACATTGAATTCACCCACTCTAACTTAAACTTTCTTCTCAGTCCTAGCGTAATAACTTAATCTGCTTTGTTAAGGAGATACACAGTTGCTTTCCCTGTTCACTCAGGTCCCATATGCCCGGTTTCCCTCACAGCCCCGGTATCGGCTCGCACTTTCAGCAACTTGCCACGCAAACATTTTATAAACCTTAACTGTGTAAGAGCAAGTCTAACTAATGGCAGATGCTGTTAGATGCCCTGCCACAGCAAAGTGTGGCCCATTATAATTAGTGGGCTGTCCTATGATGCAACTGAGCAGCAGTCCAGCTGCAACACACCTGTTTGGAAAGACGCCAATAATAAATAAAAGCCATCACCCCTACCCGTGCCACCCCTGGTCATGTATCCCTCCCCCATGCCAGAAAATCCCTTGGCTCAAATCTACAGACAGCAGCCTTTCAACCTGCAATTCCATCCCTGGTGCATCATAAGCAAAAATACTGAAATATCAGAATTTTTTTCAAATGAACTGACCACACATTGGGCCGAAAATTGATCCCGGGATGCGAGAGTACGCACTGCATACTCTCGCGTATTCCCACTCCAATTGCCGGTTTTCTGCATGCTCTGCGCATGCGCTGAAAACCGGCAATTGCTCTTCCGAAAAGGGGGCGGGGCCTGAGTGCATCGCGTGCGCGCTACAGGCTGCGCGCACGCTGTGCACTTCATGCTTTGGACGCGCAGGTAAGTAGGGAAGATTTTAGAAATGTAAAAAGGAGGAGTAAGACCCGCTTTTAAGAAGGTAAGTAGTGAATTAAGTATTTTTTTGAATTTTTTTTTTACAGGTATATCTTTTTTATAGACTTTAAAGACAGGTAAGTTTATTTTTATAACTTTTTAAAAGATTTTAAATTTTTTCAAAAATTTAATTTTTTATTTAAAATGGTTAATTTAATTAACTATACTTATTTTATTAATGTGATGGTTTTTTTTTAAAATTTAATTGAGGTTTAGCTGTTATTTTGGGGGGGTGTAAGATTCATAAGTCTCACAGCCATGCTGTGAGACTTATGAATGGAAGATGGTGTGCTGCCATTGGCTCTAACTGAGTCACGTGATCCCACAGCTCGCACGAATTAACTGCGCCGCTGGGATACGCAAGCCCAGCACAGCTGATGTCTGGAACATCAAGTTCGTGCGAGCTGGATCAGAAAAAGCATAAGCGAGGTGAGACATCGCGGGGAAGGCTTACCCCCGCGGGAACAGAGCGAGATCAATTTCTGGGCCAACATCAAGCAAGATCAGCTTATTCCTTTACAAATGCATAGACACCTAAATAGCCCTGGCAGCAATGAGTAAGAGCCAGGTTATTGGCCTCAATTATGTTGGATATGTAATTATTTTAAAAGACTCTAGTTTGGGACAATTGCTGTTCAACATTTTCATTAATGATTTAGATAAGTGCATTAACTGAACCATTCTGAGGTTCACTAATGACACAAAAATGAGCACAGCAGTTAGTAATTCAAATCAAATTATTAGGTTGCAACCCGAGTTAGCCTAGTTAGGGAATAGGCTCGTGTATGTATGAGATGCCCCTAATGTGAACAAAAACATGCACTTGGGGTTAGGAAACTCCAACTATGTTTATACCATGCAGGGGTACCCATTAAAGGTAACAGGTCAAGAAGAAAGACTTGGTGTAATAGTTGATCATTCAGTAATGGTGCACAAACGGTGAGGTAGATCTAGAAATAAAATGGGGTTTTAGGTTGCATTGCTAGGACCTTTGAGCACAAAGAATGCTATACAAGGTTTTGGTACATCTGCACTTGGAGCATTGTGTTCAGTTTTGGTCTTTGCACACACTGAAGGATGTCTAGGCTCTGGAGAAGGTACAGAAGAAGAGAATCAGAATGATGCATATCCTAAGAACTCTTAGTTACGAGGAGAGGCAAGGCCAGGGAGGCCTAAACATTTCTTGTAAGGCCCAGAGGAGCATTCCTGGCCCCAACAAGCAGAGTAAAAATAAAAGTAAAGACACTTACCTCCTTGGGCATCTTCTTAGCTTGGCCTGGCTGGAAAGCCATCACGTCTTCCCACACAGGTCTCTGGTTAAAATAGCAGTCAGGCCCTGATGAGATCATCAGACCCGAAACCGCATATGTAAAGAAGGACGCCGCTAGTTAGCAGCGGGTGTCCTTACCGCCTGCTCAGAAGCTTCAAATCGGAATTTGCAGGAAGAAAAAGGAACCTTGGTGGGTAAGTCCCACGGGCGATGTTAATTGTCCGCCTGCCCTGTTTCACTGGGCGGGCAGGGTTACAATCATCCCTTATATGTTGAGATGAACTGTTTAAAATCTACTGTTACACTTAGATAATTTTAACACTCAATCCTGCAAAGTCCTCCTCACTAACATCTGGGGACTTGTGCCAAAATTGGGAGAGCTGTCCCACAGACTAGTCAAGCAACAGCCTGACATGGTCATACTCACAGAATCATACCTTCCAGCCAACGTCCCAAACTTCTCCATCACCATCCCTGCGTATGTCCTGTCCCACCAGCAGGACAGACCCACCAGGGGTGGCAGCACAGTGGTATACAGTCAGGAAGAAGTGGCCCTGGGAGTCCTCAACATTGACTCCAGACCCCATGAAGTCTCATGGCATCAGGTCAAACATGGGCAAGGAAACATCCTGCTGATTATTACCTACCGCCCTCCCTCAGCTGATGAATCAGTACTCCTTCATGTTGAACACCACTTGAAGAAGCACTGAGTGTAACAAGGACACAGAATGTACTCTGGGTTGGTGACTTCAATGTCCACAACCAAGAGTGGCTTGGTAGCAACACAGCTGACCGAGCTGGCCGAGTCCTAAAGGACATAGCTGCCAGACTGGGCCATGCAATGACCATCTCCAACAAGAGAGAGTCTAACCACCTCCCCTTGACATTCAACGGGATTACCATTGCGGAATCCCCCACCGTTAACATCCTTGGGGGTCGCCATTGACCAGAAACTTAACTGGACCAGCCACATAAATACTGTGGCTACAAGAGCAGTTCAGAGGCTGGGTATTCTACAGCGAGTGAATCACCACATGACTCCCCAAAGCCTTTCCACCATCTACAAGGCACAAGTCAGGAGTGTGATGGAATACTCTCCACTTGCCTGAATGAGTGCAGCTCCAACAACATCTAGGACAAAGCAGCCCGCTTGATTGGCACCCCATCCACCACCTTAAACATTCACGGTCTCCACCACCAGTGCACCGTGGCTGCAGTGTGTACCATCTACAAGATGCACTCCAGCAACTCGCCAAGGCTTCTTCGACAGCACGTCCCAAACCCACAACCTCTGCCACATAGAAGGACAAGGGCAGCAGGTGCATGGGAACATCACCACCTCCAAGTTCCCCTCCAAGTCACACACCATCCTGACTTGGACGTATATCGCCAATCCTTCATCGTCGCTGGGTGGAAGTTCTGGAACTCTCTCCCTAACAGCACTATGGGAGTACCTTCACCTCATGGACTGCAGTAGTTCAAGAAGGCGGCTCACTGCCACCTTCTCAAGGGCAATTAGGGATGGGCAATAAATGCTGGCCTTGTCAGCAAATCCCACATCCCATGAACTAATAAAACAAATCATAGGGGGAAATTTTAACATGGGTGAGCGGGTGGGAGTGGGTGCGGGTGAGGGGCGGTTAAGTGGGCAATAAATGCTGGCCTTGCAAGCAACGCCCAGATCCCATGAATGAATAAAAAAAATGCAGCATGCTGAGCTGTAACCATTTTGTTTTCATGCGAAAAAATTGTTAAATCATGCAGATTATTATTGGAATTTACTGCAATTATTTTTGCTACCCATGCTAAACAGTTAGGCCAGACTTTTCTTTACCTGGGCAGTTCGGGTGCGGTCAGTCAGCATGGCGGGTCAGAACCCTGTTCTTTTTATCGCGTTCCTCAGAACGACTTTCCCTTAATGGCGCCTATTAAGGCAGGCCAGCCCTATTAAATGGTACGGGTCTGATGACATCATTGATGACTTATTTCCAGCCGGGATATTTAAAGGAGCCTTGGCCACATTGCATTTGAAGATTCATCTAGGAGTGTGCAGGCGGTACATTTCAGCATCGGCTTACTGCTCAGCCTTGCGCACATGGCTTCACAGAGGCAGAGGGCTGCACCCAGGTTCTCAGATGACTCCCCACATATGCTTGTGGAGGGAGTCCGAGAACGCAGGGAGGTCCTCTCCCCTTTGAAGGGCTCAAGAGACCACCCCAGGAGACCAAAAGAGCCTGGCTGGAGATAGCAGAGGAGGTCAACAGCAGGGATGTATTCAGGAGGACCGGAAGCGCTTCAATGATCTCATTAGATCAGGAAAGGTGAGTACAAAGCCACATTCAATTTCATCCTACTGTGCCTCCCATCACATCCCCATCACTCTGCCTTCCCACACCTACTCCTGCACATCATTACTCAAACCAACATACCTTGCACGTCCACCCATCCCTCACTCTCTATCTACATTATCACATCCCCATCTGACTAACCACCACTCACGCTTACCCTTATCCTAATGCAATCATACCAACTGACAACACACAAGGAGGCCACTTTGCATTGGAACTTTGGCATTGGCACCACACTCCCTCATAGTTACCCTCTAAAGATGTAAGCCACACATTACTTACACTCATGCCATCACTCTCACTCAAACATCTCTTCTTTCCCTCCTTGCAGGAGAAGAGAGCCCACAATAAAAAGGGAGAGGGAGAGAACCGGAGGTGGCCCTCCATCATTCACCACGTTGACTCCAGCAGAGGAGGTCGCCCTGGAGGTCTCCAGAGTTGCAGAGCAGCTGGTGGTGGGAGACAGAGAAAGGGGTAATCTCAGCAACCTGGTGACAGAATTACACCTCATACAACCACATGGCATACAGCAGTTACTCATATGGCAACTGATGTCAGCAGCCAGTAAATGTTCATCGTGTACATAATGGTACTGGTACACATTCTTGATAATCACATTTCTACATAATCTCTTTACACTCCCACAGGTCCATCAAGAGCCCCTCCAACCTCACTGTCCAGGTGGAAGAGACTTGTGACATGGATAGACTGGAGAAGCTAGGGTTGTTCTCCTTAGAGCAGAGAAGATTGAGAGGAGATTTGGTAGAGGTGTACAAAATCACGAGGGGTCTGGACAGAGTAGATAGAGAGAAACTGTTTCCATTGGCAGAAGGCTCGAGAACCAGAGGACACAGATTTAAGGTGATTGGCAGAAGAGCTAAGGGCGACATGAGGAAAAACTTTTTTACTCAGCGAGTGGTTAGGATCTGGAATGCACTGCCTGAAAGGGTGGTGGAGACAGATTCAATCGTGGCTTTCAAAAGGGAGTTGGATAAGTACCTAAAGGAAAAAGATTTGCAGGGCTACGGGGAAAGGGCGGGGCAGTGGCACGGGCTCGATGTGTGGAATGGTTTTCTTCCGTGCTGTAACCATTCGATGATTCTATGATTCTATAAGAGGAAGAGGACTCCTCAGAGGAGCTTCCAGTCTCTGAGGGTGCACGGTCACCAGACCTAAGCGCAGCCAGCACCAGCGCAGATATGCACACTTTGGTGGGTCATTCACGAGATAGAGTCGTGTTGTCACCGGGGTCTCACAAGTCACAAGTGAGCAGAGGAGATGGTGGAGACAGGGACAGCAGTGGAGACTCCTTGCCGGAGGGCGCAGGATGCTGCCAGCTCTGATCAGCACCCATGCTGATGGAATAGATGGCAGATGAAGTAGAGATCAGAGAACCAATCTGTCAATGGTGTGATAGGTAGTATCAGTGAGGTGAGAGTCGTTTCCGAACTTGCAGAAAAGACTTGCAAACTCTAGACACCTAAATCTGTGCTGAAAATGCACTCAACAACAGCATTTCCCTTAGGAAAGTAAGCAGGTGTCAGGTGGAAGTATTTATTGTACTTTCCATGCTCTGCATTGATGATCTCGATCAATGGCCACTGAATTTCTGCCACAGCTTGACAGGCATGGTTCCTGAGCTGTGTGATTCCCGTGATCATGCAGTGAAATTCAAAAGGTCTGGTTAAAAACACGGTTAAGGGTCTGACAACAAGATTATAATGATCTAAATTAGGTTGCCCACCTCTGCTGTTCAGGTCACTGCCGTGCCAGCAAATGCGCCCGAGTTAAAGGCGCGAGGAGGCGGGATGACGGCGGTGTCCCGACCCGCTCTGATTTATTTCCACTTTTACTCCCAACCCACTTCCAATCCTGCACGCATGGACGCGTTACAATTCCGGCCTTAGTGTTAATGGGGCATTTTTATGTCTCCGATATAATCCAGAGATACAAAAAGATTTTGCAGCAAAGAAAAATGTCATCTCGCTCATTAAAATGGGGCACTGCTTGTCAGGGTGCGCACTGAACCAAATTCCAAAATGGGAATTACTTGAATTGAGCCACTTACAGTTAATTTATCAACAACCAGATTTTATCTGTTATGGAACATTTGGAGATAGAGTTCACCTGTCCGTTTTTTCAAAAACATGGTAGTAGACATGAATATATTGAGGCAGTAGATTCACCAAACAATATAAATTAATTCAAATCTCCATCTCTCAACACTGCATATCAGAATTCCTTTCAACACACTGCTACACACAGAATCTGACTAATTGGTCCTTTCCACAGTTGGCCAGTTATCTTGTGCTGTCTTACTTAATAGCTTTCAGTTTAAAGTCTACAACATGACACATGTGGCATCATACACAGAAAGGTCAACAGTTAATTCTTATGCCTGTCCCATTAACTCTTTCCTAACTCTGGAGTTCTTACAGTTTTCGATCATTTTAATCTGAATAATATATTCAGCCTAGTTATCAAGATCACAAGATAATTACAGCTGAGAAAGGCTATCGGCTGATGTTAATTCATCCAACCAGAGGAATCCAACATTCCCTCCAATTGTTACTTAAATTACTGAAGGATTTTTGTCTCCACTATTCCCCACTGCCTGCCCTTTGCTAATGAGGTGCCCTTCCAATGACCCCACAATCCAACAGGATCAGCATTGGATGGCGTCTTTGGGGCTCTATCATTTAAGAGTCTTGTGTACCTTGACTTCCAAAAGGCTTTTGGTAAAGGGCCACATGAAAGCCTATTAATCTAATTCAAAGCAAGGGACAGGTGGGCTCAAGTGCCACCATGGATGCATCTCTGGCACCTGCCTGCCCCATGCCCATGGAAACTTTGACTTTGGTGCACCTTGGAGAGGGCTTCCCACGACTCTGGCAATGTTCTATCTGGAAGATCATTCCACATGTGAAGAAGAATTTGCTGAGATCAGTCCTAAAATGACATTTTACTAGTTTGAACCTGTGTCCACTTGTCCTACTCAGGCAGTTTAATTTAAAGTAACATTAAGGTAATGTTACTTTAAATAAGATCACCTGTCAGACTCCTCCTTTCTAGGCTGAAAAGCCCAATTCTATCCAGTCTTTCCTCACAAATCAGACACCTGACATTGAGGATCAACCTCGTGGCTCTCCTCTGCACAGACTCTAGCACTTGAATGTATCTCATTTCTTCTCGAACACAACTGGATGCAGTAATCAAGGTATGGTTCGACCAGAGTATTATAGACTTGACTATTCCAATGCTTTCCTGGCCAACCTCCCACCTTGCACCCTCCGTAAATTTGAGCTCATCCAAATCTCTGCTGCCCTTATGTCCCGTTCATCCATTAGCCCTGTGCTCGCTGACCTACATTGGTTCCCGGACCAGCAACGTCTTGATTTTAAAATTCTCATCCTTGTTTTCAAATCCCTCCATGGCCTCGCCCCTCCCTATCACTGTAACCTTCCCAGCCCTACAACCCTCAAAGATCTCTGCGCTCCTTCAATTCTGGCCTCTTGCACATCCCCAATTTATTTGCTCCACCATTGGCGGCCGTGCCTTCAGCTGTCTAGGCCCTAAGCTCTGGAATGTCCTCACTAAACCTTTCCACTTCTCTACCTCACTCTCCTCCTTTAAGATGCTCTTTAAAACCTATGGGGGCAAAATTGGGTGCCTTTGTGCCTCCCGTTAGTGCCCCCGGCGGCACTACAGCATTGTGCCCCGATCTCCTTCGCCCAGGAATTGTGACGTCATCGCCGTGCGCATCGCCCCGGAACCGAAATTGACTTCCGCCCCCTGCAGCAGCACCGGGCGGAAACACCAACAGCTGCAGGAGGCGTGCATTGGGCGGCCGGCCGCTTTAGGGGCGATGATTACAGGCGAGGTGGCCGGGGTAAGTAAAAAAAAACTTACCTTTGTTGTTCCGCTTTTTCTCGCAGCTTCCTGTCTGCGATCGATCAGCCCGACACTCTGCTCGAGCGCCGGGCTGATCGCGCGGGATCGCGGCTGCCTCGGTGGTCCAGGTAGGTACTTTTTCCATTGCAGAGCCTGCAGCAATGGCCCTTCCCTTTAAGGGAGGGAAGGAGCCTTTGAACACGGCAGTGCTGCACGGCCCAGTGTGCAGCGCTGCTGAAGTCTCCGCCCCGCCTGATTTAGCACTCCACTTCCTTCCTGGAGTGCAAACGGCAAATTTCTTAAAAGTCTAGAATCATGAGCACCTGGCGCTAATTTTCCAAACTTTTTAAATTTAGCGCCCGAGACGGGGCTATAATGAATTTCTCCCCCTGCCCCACCTGTCCTAATATCTCCTTATGTGGCTCAGTGTCAAATTTTGTTTGATAACGTTCCTGTGAAGCACCTTAGGACGTTTACCAAGTTAAAGGCGCTATATAAAGGCAACTTGTTGTTGTTGTATACAATTTGATAACTATTTCCTCTGACTTATATTCGACTGTTTTGGATATGCAGTTCAACATCAAATTGACTTTGTTGATTGTTGCTCTTCATTGGTTGAACGTACTAACCGTTGAGTCTACGAAGACCTCTAGGTCTCTTTCAGCTTCATTGGTAGCTATTTCAATGCCATTATTGGAGTACGGATGTCATCTATTTTCCTTCTTATGTGTAACACTTTACTCTTACCTGCATTAGATTTCAACCGCCATTGTTCTGCCCACTTGCATATCTTGTCCAACTCTTTCTGAGCTCTCTCTTCCACCACCACTGCCCCTCCGAGTTTAGAAAAATCTGCAAATCTGATCACTTTGCTTTGGGGTTCCGAGACCATGTTATTTATGTAAATTAGAAATAGCAGTGGTCCCAACACTCTGGCATCCCTCTCAGTATTTCCACTCAACTCTGACATAACTCGAATAAAGAGTACTTGTTGTTTTCTATCCTTCATCCAGTTTCTTATTGATCCCCAGGGTTTACTTTGAATCCCCACAGCTTTGAATTTAATTAATAGGTTTTCATGAGGACCTTTATCAAAAGCCTTTTGGAAGTCAAGGTACACAAGACTCTAAAGGCATCCTCCAATGTTTATCCTGCTGGATTGTGGGGTCATTGGAAGGGCACCTCATTAGCAAGGGGCAGGCAGGCGCAAGTGCCACTACAGATGCATCTCTGGCACCTGCCTGCCGCATGCCCATGGAAACTTCGACATTAGTAGGCCCAGGGGAGGGCTTACCACGATCCTGGCAATGTTCTCCTTGGCTCCAGTGGCCAATCTGGTGAGACTTTTTCAAAAAATATATAATTCTGCAGGACTCCAGGCTGCCTGCCTGGCCTGGAACCCATTGGTGGAGCTGGCTGCCATTCCAACACTGGGTTCCGAGAAGGCCTGAGAAATAGAACTCCTGCCCCTGGCTCCAGCCCCTGGCCATCATTTGCCTTCTAAGAGTCAGATTGAAACAGTGGAGACCCAGTGCAACCAGATTTCTGCTGGAGCTCAGTGGAGCTCCCACGGAATCTCAATGCTCTGTATCCTTTGCTATGAATGAACCTTTGCACGCTTTGCTCCCTCTTCCATCTAGATGCACTGAAATAAAAAATTGGCCCTAAAAAAACTTTATATATTCAAATATTAATTTTCTATATAAACACCAACTGTTATTTCAGAGCACTGGGGTAATCTGTCATATATTTAACATTCTGTTTAAAGCGTGTTCAAATTTATACACAGTGAAAATATTTTACTATAAAATGCCAACAAAGGCTGTCTTCAAACCTAAAAGAAATGCCTTTATATCCAAGTTCTTATCCATCCTCACTGACAGCTGGTCTGGATAAAAGCTGTTACACAGGGTTCATGTGAAATGGCTTGGCATTTGCAGACTTCCAGTTAGTTGCTAATCCATAACGTAGACGTGTGAAGATTTTGGTAAATGTCTGTCATCTCAGCATTTGGAAGCATAACTAAACAGAAAGAATGGGAATCGCTGTTGCAGGCAAGACAAAGTAACTCCACTCGTTGGGCTCTCCCCCACTTTTCCAGATGCTCTAAACAATTCATAACTTTAAGTGACGCTAGATCTAATCCATATTCAGAATCTCCTCTAGTATGCTAAGCTATTAAGCCATGCAATTGCCTTGCCCCTTAATTGGCATAGATTTCACTGGACACAGTACATGAAAGTTTTCTGTTACTCACAAATCTAGTCATTAGTCAAGACATAAATACCAGAATAAAAGTACAGTTCTTATAGCCCTCACATCCCTTGCATATCATGTGAACATTTTATTACATAAAAGTAGATTTGAATGCTGGTAACATTCCTGAATCAAAAGAGTTCGAGAGACAAAGCACAGGATTTGGTTTTTCGGGCAGGATGTACAAAATACCACAGTGGGAGTTCTTGAAATATTTTTGTGCCAAGTTAAAAAAAATTAGTAACAGTAGAAATCCCCATTAGTTTATGCTCTCAGCGATAAAATTACAAGTTTATTAATTATGAACATTCCCCGTATTTTATCCACTCAGTCAAAAAATGCCCCAGTTCCCTTATTCCATAATGCAGAACACATGCTTGGTTGAACTAGGAAGGCTATTCTGCATGATCATGTTTCATTTATTGCTATTTCACCTGAGGCAATGAGATACAAAGGACATCAGTGCCTCAGTCAGGGATGTTTATTAACACTTTGAATGCTATACTTCTCTTTAAATCACTCACACTGCAGTAAAAGGAGCAGTCTGCTTTATATAATGTTCTTGGTGGTTCAAGTTCGAAAATTGCCATCCGACTACCAATATGGCCCTTAAACAAATATATAACTTGGATTAAATTCAAACCCCATCAATGTCTGTTGAAATGTGGTTGGGCTGGGCAGTCTGTAAATTCCTACCCACCTGTGGCCAGACCCTATTCCCCAGAAAGTGTATGTGATACAGATACACAATAAGCGGACTATCACAGTGATCACTTGAGCTGATCTGGAGAGAGGTGGGATGGGATAAGTTAGGGATTTGCGAGAATAACTCAGCAGAAAAAAAGTTTTGTCAGGAAAACTCCTAATCATTAGAAGTCAGTGCAATGATACAGTGTGTTCCAGCTCTGATATACCATGCTCAAGGACAGTGTTTTTTTTTTGTCTTTTAACACTCCTGTGAAGCGCCTTGGGATGTTTTACTACGTTAAAGGCGCTATATAAATACAAGTTGTTGTTGTTGGTGGTTGTGGTTATCAGCTATGATTCCCCACAAAGTGAGGTCCCAGTTTTAACGGTGCTGTTGATTGGAATTTAGCAAGCCAGGTACTTTTCCTCAGGGACAAAGTAAAAAATGAGGTAGCAGTCACCGTGAGCTGCTTTCCTACATCTCCTAGTGGCCAGTTTCAAAGCAACATCAGTAGGGGCCTGTGACCTTGTCGTCTGTGTATCTTCTGAACTGGGGCACAATGTGTAGCATGGGTTGGCAGCACTCCAAAAGCAAATAAATTCATTTCCAAAAGAAGTGCTCCCTCTACATATGCAAGGATGCAGCTCACCCCCAAAAAGAAAAGGAAAAATGTGAAGACTCATTAATATTTATTGTGAAACTCAGTTATAATCCACACCGCAAATGAATTAATGAAATTAATTACCACCATAATTTTCAGATAGGTACCAACCTCTGTAATTTTAGATTTTTTAATCAGCTTACCAGTCGCTTTTGAGTGCTCATTAAAAGTGACTTTGCTTGCATCCCACAGTGAAACTATTGAATTACTCCAAGAACTCTGTAATTTAATGCCATTCTGAAAGGGGCTTTAGCCTGAATTTAGCGCGGTGCATGCTAATTTTGACACTTATAGTGTAAGGATTAAGACCACTAAAGAATGAAACGTTTCTTTCCTTTATAGATCGTTTAACAGTAGGCATTCGTGCTTTTGATACGGCGTGGCCAGCAGCAATAGAAACTGCCTCTGACATTGCCTCTGTGCTACATCAAGTATGAGAAATCAATACTAGAATGTAGAAAGGGTCAGATCACATGAGGTTCCAGTTAGCGCCACGTCTGACTTCCACAAGTGATTGACTTTGATTTCTACCAATTGTAATTCTTTGTCTCCATCTGCTGGTTGAATGGTGTAACCACATGCAGTCAAACAAAAGCTGTAGTGCTGGCTCAGAGGTCCTGAAGGATTGCCTATAGCTACACACTCAATACTTTCTTTTAATTCCCATGCATCTAAAAAAGATAATATTAGTTGTTAATAACAGTCTTCAGTATCTTCAACAACAACAACTTGCTTTTATAAAGTGTCTTTAAAGTAGAAAAAAGGTCCAAAGGCATAGGGAAAAAATGGACAAGCCAAGGAAGAGATGTTAGAAGGTATGAGCAAAAGGTGGGTTGCAAGGAGAGTCTTAAAGGAGGAGAGGGAGATGGAGAGGCACAGGAGTTTAGAGAGGTCATTTCAAAGTTTGGGACCTAAAATGAGCAGCGATGCTACCTTTGCCATCCACTGCAGATCAAGGATTTTGAAACACAAAGTGCAGGATGTTTTTTGGGAGCAGGATGTACAGAATACCAGAATGGAAGCTCTTGAATTATTTTTATGTCACATGAGAAAACAGTAAACATAGAAATCCCCATTTGTTTATTCTCTCAGTGCAAACATGTTAGAATGGCATTTGTATTTGTCCAGAGTGACACAGATTGCAACAAATGGAGCTGTGATTATTTTTGTGAGCAAAGTACATCACAATGTTAAACCTCCGTTTCAGCAACAGGGTCAGCTCTGTTCTGTCTAATGTTTCCACAATAGATCAATCTTTTCTTTATGATTTAGTTCCTGGACACAGTTGTGTTTTATGTTTAAGAGATGTGAATCATCAATCTCACACAGAACTGGTATACAGGGTACATGATAGCACTTCAACTATATAACCTAAGCCCCAACCTCATAAAATGCTCACAATGAGCAGTGGGATATTGTAAAACGGTTCTTTCAACCGCCACTCCTAAGAGCTGTAATGGTAGACTTGCACCAGTCCAATGGAGACAGGATTGAAACAGTCAATGCTCACTTCACTATTAATCCACCACAAAGATTATATATCACAAAAAATTAGGTTGGGTTGGAGTCATTTACCTACAGATAAATACGCAAACAGCTTGTGTGAACATAAGAACATAAGAAGTAGGAGCAGGAGTCGGCCATACGACCCTTCGGGCCTGCTCCGCCATTCAATAAAATCATGGCTGATCCGAACCTAGACTCACGTCCACTTCCCTGCCCGCTCCCCATAACCCTTAATTCCCTTATCAGCTAGGAAGTGAACTATATTTGACTTTTGGGAACCATCTACAAACCTTTTTAAGACTTCTCAACAACAGAACTTGTTAAAAATGTTTGACATCCCCTGGTTCTACGGTGCATATAGCCATGAACTCATTGTACAGACATCACATTAGATCAATGGTAAAATAATGGCTATCATACATTCAGAATCAACACGAGGGAATCAAATTCCATTTGTTTCTGTGTGCCTTTTTTTGGCAGTGGTTCATCTCCTTTCAATTCTTGTAGTTTTTTTTCAATCTACCAAATGAACTTATGATCTAATATCGATAGCAAACTTCAAGACCATTTTATAGCAGGGTTCCTCCACACCAGCAATTGTTTTAGCATTGGTTCCTCCTGCCGCTTTAGTTCATTATTGTCCACATTTACCTATCATTGTATTAAAAACATGTCTTCTGAAATCAATCTCTCATTTACATTTTGGGAATTATAACATGCTGCATAATGGCTCAGAATTTGCTGGGAAAATAACCGTGAGTTTAATGCTCACCTTGTAATTAGTGTGTAAATAACTCAGTCATTTGTGGCGAGGAAGTGATACCCCGTGAGTTGCGAATCCACCGTTAGCCTCGCAAAAACGGGAGCTCGCTGTCAACCTCCCCACGAGTTTCAAGAAATTGTCGCATTTGCACTGTTAAAATGAATTAAACTCGCTGCAGAAAGTTAGGGCTAGTACTTAATAGCGTAAGGACCTTTTTAATGATGGGATTTTTTGTTCCGGCAATGCCACTCAACCTCTCGGGCCCAGAACAACTGAAACTGCAGAGTCTCATTGCTATAGGTTGTAAATTGTTCTTAGAGGTTTTTAAAATTATAAATTTTTTATTTTAAGAAATCTTACTTTTTCTTTCTGTCTCTTTTTTCTCTCTTAATCCAATCATTTTTCTCTCTCTTTATTTCTCTTTCTATACCTGATTTGACTCTAATTCACCCGATTTCCTTTTCCATCATTCTTCTGTTTCTCTATCCTTAAATCTCATTGGTTAAGGAGTGTCAGCTGAAGCTCAGTTGGTAGCACCCTCACCTGTGAGCCAAAGGTTGTGGGTTCAAGTTCCATTCCAGAGACTTGAGCACAAAAAATCTAGGCTGGCACACCAGTACAGCACTGAGGGAGTGCTGCACTGTCTTTCAGATGAGACGTTAAAAATTGAGGCCCCGTCTGCTCTCTCAGGTGGACGTAAAAGATCCCATGGCACTATTTTGAAGAAAAGTAGGGAAGTTATCCCTGGTGTCTTGGCCAATATTTATCCCTAAAACAGATTATCTGGTCATTATCACATTGCTGTTTGTGGGAGCTTGCTGTGCGCAAACTGGCTGCCACGTTTCCCACATCACAACAGTGACTACACTTCAAAAAGTACTTCATTGGCTGTAAAGCGCTTTGGGACGTCCAGTGGTCATAAAAAGCGCTAGATAAATGTAAGTCTTTCTTTCTTTATAGGCTATTGGTCTTGTCATTCACCAAGGTCCCAGATGCCCCGTTGATCTCACAGCACCGGTGTCTGCACGCACTTCCATCAACTGCAGCGCAAAAATCTTTTGAGCTGAAGGATGAAGAAAAAATCTAACCAACTGGGCACACCACGAGATGCCCCACTCCAGCAAATTCTGGACCATTGTGTTAAGCACAATGTTTATTTTCTCATAAATTTTGGTGTAGATAAGATAAAATTATGAAAAGTCTTCAAAAGTAACGGGCCGTGGGACAAATTAAAAATGGTCTGTGAAAGCAATGGACTTTAATGGGCCAACTCGGCTTTCTTCAATCCATACTTTATGTTAAAGATTTAATCTAAAATAGCAACCATAAGATTATTCAACATAGACTCCTTTGGCAAAATATTTGCAGTGTTCTGTGTGTGGTTTCCATAATTTTGCCTGCTATTCCCACATGTTAAATGTTCTACATTTATGAGGAGTATGTAAATTCCATTTTTTTGTAATTCGCCATAGGTTACGGCAGCTATAGAAACAGAAAAGGGCACGGCAATGTAACGAGGTGTCAAATTCTCAAACAACTACAGTTTTATTTGCAAATGTTTCTTGGTCAATAAATTACAGTGCTATTTATTATACAACCATCCTTCACACTTCAGATGTCACACTTCAAAGTGAAAAGTATAAAAGTGAGAAAGCCAGTCACTGCAGGCTATTTTTATGGGGAAGGAAGTCTGCCAGAAATTTACAAGCACCTGACAATACGCAAACTTCACTCACTGTCAGCAATTAAACTCCAGTTATGATCAATGACATCAATTAATCTTTATGGCTTAAAGGGGCAAGCCACCTTAAATACAACTCAACTTATTAGCAGAATAATACATTGTGCGTTATAAGGTATAACACTCCAGTCATAATAAATCAGCATATCGTCCAACTCAGTATAAGCAACACCATGAGAAATACATCAATTACACATATGCATGTCCAGCACACTTCAAATGTCATACTTCAGAAGTGACACACTTCAATATATCACACTTTCTTACCAATCCTAAAAAAGGCATTCATTTCATTCTAGATTCTTCTAATGTGGAGCAAGATATTGAAAAGCATGTACAATTACCTGGACTTGCCTATTTAGACCTCTTCCTTGGGGATGGATAGTTGAGCAGTGGTTTTATAGGGAAAGCCAGGTTAAACATAACTCCATTTTAGCAGGTAAACATCACCGTTGTGCTCCTGATTGCAGACTATCTATGAGCAATGCCACAGGAGATCAGCTGCAAGTGTTCCAGAGACGTTCATAGTACTGGTGCCCTGGCTTTGTTTAAAGTTTTGTGTATTTTATTTCCATTAAATGATTTGGATTTTTCCCCCTTTTTCATGTTAAACATCTGCTTCCACTTAGCAGCTCAAATCTTAGTTTCTAGTGAAGACTGGGGATAGAATTTCCCGCCGTAACTTTGACGGAAACCTGGGAGAAACAGCAAAAATGGCTCTGGGGTCTCTACCAATCTTCCACTGAAGATATAGCAGGAGATCTGAAGAAGCGCCCTCGAAACTCCAGGCATGTCTGACTGGCATATAAATACCCTTTACATTTATTTCTAAACAAAGTCATATGCAGCATCCATTGTACCAAATGGGGGTTGGGACACAGAGCTTGACTGAGTTTTGATTTGGAATAAAACACAAACTAAATTTCCTGCACAAATTGCAGTAAGGAGCAAACATTTGTGAATGGTTTGCCAATGGACGTAACTAATTAATTGATAGAAGGTGTCTAGTTACACGATCAAGAGAAATACAAAAAGATTTCCAAAGAAACTATGGAATGAAATGATCTGCCGACCATAATTGGAACTCAGCAGATCTATTGACATATGCTAGCTACACGATCAAGACTTCTGAGTGGTGATGGACAGCTCACCACCATGATTCACTATGCTAAGAACAGATTGTCCGTGTTAAGTTCATTCTCCACATCAATCATCTCTTCCTGTTAAGAGCTTTTTCTGATTAACTGATTAATCAAATATGTTGCTCTGCATACATCATCCTTAAAAACTGAAGGAACAATAAACTAAGCATGTGTGTTGAAGAAATTTAAGTAACCCTTCCACTTCCACTTGTAAGCTCCACTTGTATTGAATTGCTACTTACAAACAGTTAGGGCCATCACCTTCAACACTTAACCAATAATATTCTCTTGTAACTGCGCTGATTAATGGGCTGCCAAATTCAGTGATATATAGGCAACTCTAAAAATATAGCAACTGTTATTCATATATACTCACTATACTGCACAGTTGTCATTTATTAACACTCCTGCGTCTGAGTCACAAAATTGTCGGATTAACCCCACTCAGAACCTGAGCACATAATCCAGGCTGAGGCTCCAGAGCAGTGCTACAGGAGTGCTGCACTGTTGAAGTTGCTGCCCTTTGGCTGTTCTAGTGATTCAGGTGGATGTTAAAAATCCCATTTCACTATTCAAAGAAGAACAGGGAGTTCTCCCAGTATTCTGGCCAATATTCCTCCCTCAACCAATACCACCAAAAATAGATTAACTGGTCATTCATCTTATGGCTGTTTGTGGGATCTTGCAATACACGATGTGACTGCCCTGTTTGCCTATATAACAGTCACAATACTTCAAATAATAAACGTGTAGTGGCTTATAAAGGTAATTTGTTTCTTTTCAGTTGAATCCTCCTTTTATGCAAAATTGCACTGTTATACTCCTTTAAAGAATTCATCACCTCCTTGAGTTTGTATTTTATTTATAGTCTGATAAGTTGGACGTATTATCAATTTGCTCCATTCTGGTAATATTTTTACAGATCATGGATGTTATGCATCTCTTCCCCTTGTTTTTATTCAGTGTACTATTGTACCTCAGTAACCATTTAGAAGTGCTTGCATAACTACTTATATATCACACTTTTAACATTAATGACAAAACACATTTTGCTTCTAAACACCATGACTCGTTCATAGTACGGAGTTTAAAACAGATACTCTTTCATACTCTTTTTGTGCACATTGAACAGAGCTTTGGAAGTTTCCCTTCTTACTCATTCAGCTCACTGACCGGATGAAACAAATTCTGTTCAGTTTGCGTTAACTGATTCTGTTAATGCTGCTGTTGCAAAACAAGTGCATAATTCGAGGTGTCCGTATTTGTTAACCCAACGGATAGCTAAACATATTTGTGTTTAGGAATGAGGTTAAACTAGACCAAACAACAACAGGAGAATTAAGGGTAGATTTGTTTTGAAAGGGGACCCTCTAGTGGAAATCCAAAGACATGCTTATTCTTTGATTTTGCTTTTTATCCTTTTTCCACAAACTAGAATGAACGCTGTGGAGGTGAAATTGGATTAGGCCTGAAAACGGGCACGGGGGATCGCGATGCGTGATCGGGCCCGTGTCCATTGAAAGGAGCGCAGGCAGCGTGTAAAATTTGTGCTGACTGCTACTTTGCATGATAGCAGCGCACAGCCCAGGGTGTGTGCTCAGCAGGGGGCCAAAGTTTGCGACTTTATTTAAAGCTAGACTGTGCCTCTAAAAGGCAGTTTGCACCACTTAAAGGTGAGCTGCCTTCTGGTTATCAAAAATTTTAAAACTGCTTCACCACAAACCAAAATTGATCAACAGGCCAGGGAAAGGGCACCCAGGGTCTCGGACGCAGTACATAAGAACATAAGAAATAGGAGCAGGAGTAGACCAATCGGCCCCTCGAGCCTGCTCCGCCATTCAATAAGATCATGGCTGATCTGATCCTAACCTCAAATCTAAAGAACACAAGAAGTAGGAGCAGGACCCGGCCACACAGCCCCTGGGCCCGCTCCGCCACCCACAGGGCCTTGTCCGATCCGAACTCAGCCTCATGTCCAATTTCCTGCCCGCTCCCCGTAACCCCTAATTCCCTTTACTTCTAGGAAACTGTCTATTTCTGTTTTAAATTTATTTAATGATGTAGCTTCCACAGCTTCCTGGGGCAGCAAATTCCACAGACCTACTACCCTCTGAGTGAAGAAGTTTCTCCTCATCTCAGTTTTGAAAGAGCAGCCCCTTATTCTAAGATTATGCCCCCACAAAGTACTCGAGGCCTTTGTGCAGGGGGTGAACACTCAGAGAGGTCATCTACCCACAGGAGGCCAGGAGAGTCCCTCCAGAAACACTAAGAAGGATGTGGGACCAGATCATGGAGGCGGTCACCGCCAGGAGTGTCGCCCCCAGGACGTGGCTCCAGTGCCCAAAGAAGTTTAATGACCTCAGACGAATGGTCAAGGTCAATGAATGCATCTTCAAAAGCCGTCTCCTACCAACTGCACCACTAGCCTCACACACTGCTCAATGCACCATACCCCCATCACTCACCTACCAACAATCTATACCAAACACGACTCACACATCACATTCATAGCTGCACCTCACCCGCACACACTTACCACTGCTGCAAGCCTCACACCCATATCTCACCACTTGAACACACCGTCAGTTATTCAACCATGGCACCCACATCAAACAAACATATTACACCGCAATCACTGACATGCTTCCCTTTCTCTTGCAGGAAAAGGTGATGCATAACCAGCGCTAGCAGAACTTAACCGGCGGGCCACAGGTTCGCCTGCATGGCCTCACCCCCATGGAGGAGACGGTGCTGGCCATTCTTGGTAGGGGCAAGGCTGAGTCCGTGGCCAGCGGCGGAGCTGAAAGAATACAAGATGCCGGTATCCTCATACGTTATCCTTCTACTCACATCCCACTATCTCTTCTGATTTACAAGCTGCACATGGTGTAAGCATGCACCTCTTGCTTTTCAACCCTCCCATCAGCACAACCCTAACCTTGTGCCTTCCTCATTTCAGATACCCAAGAAATCCAGCCTGCTCACCCAGTGGTTGAACAAGAAGAGGGAGAGGAGACTGGAGAGGAAGAAGCACCGTCACTCAATTTCACACTCGCAGCCACCAGCTCAGACACTGACACTCCGCATATTTCAGAGGATAGGTTAGACACGGGATCTGCACGTGGTGAGACACCGAGCACAAGTGGACTGCAGCCAGGGCAGGGGGAAAGGGTAGCGCAGGTGCCAGCTCCTTGGAGGGCGAGGTCGCACACGGGTTCTGCTGCACAGGACTCAGATGAGGACTTCGATGGGGCGGCCTACAAAAGAATGCTAATGGGTATGCACAATGAAATGCTTGGTGCATTGGCAGACCTGCCAGAAAGCCAGCATGCAATGTCAAGGAGCATAGAGCAGTCCAGCTTCAGCCTTGCACAGGGCTTTGGGCAGAGCTTGGAGCCCATCTTTTCCAGCGTGGAAGGGGTGGGCAGATCCATTAACGCACTTGTGGACACAACCATCATGCCGCGTCTGATGGCCAATATCGCAGCTTCCATTGCAGCACAAGCAGAAGCCACCCAACGTCTGAGTGCATGCAAGCTCAGCTTGCCACCATGCAAGCACAGACTGCTGCCATCATGGCTGGGTTTACCAGTGTTGAAAGGGGCTTGCAGGGTGTCACAGCAGTCCAGCAGTCTGTACTCCAGCAGATTAATAGGATTGCTGAGGTGCTGCTCCAGGGGAGTGGCAATGGATCCATGGAGGCCGAACCTGCATTCCTCTCTCAGAAAGACAGCATTCGTACTCCCACCACTGCCACTCCTCCAGTGCCCTTGCTGTTGCCTGTCAGCCAGCCAGCCCATACTGCTGCCGCCCATGCCGAGGTGGTGCAGTCCGAAGCTGGGCCTACTAGGGCCAAAGCTCCTTGAGGTTGTCCTTGAAGGCCATCTGCTGTCTCCCCCACTGAAAGTCAGCAGCATTCCACCAGCCATGGTGGTTAGTTGATTTTTTGATGTAATATTGGATGGATAGATGTATAAAGCGGGATTGGAAAGTTTGCTTTGTGGTGGCTTTTATTTCAGCATTGTGGCCAAGAGGACGCTGTGATGGTCAGTAACAGAGGGAAGGTAAGGTGTGGGACAAATGTTGAAAGGGGAATTGTGGTTGTGTTCACTGGTACCGCAGGCAAATAATTTGATCCCAGATATCCCGGTCAGAAAGGGGCTCCCTGAGTTTCCTCCTCCTCCTTCTCCTCCTCCACCTCCTGCTGCCGTCGCTGCTGCTATCATATCCCAAGGTGGCAAGGGCTGTGCACTCATGATGGCCAAGTTGTGGAGAATACAGCAGACCACCATGAATCGGCACACACGCTCCGGTGAGTACTGTCGGGCTCCTCCAGAGCGGTCCAGGCAGCGGAACCATTGCTTCAGCCCCCAATGATCAGTTCTATGATGTTGTGTGTGGAAGTATGGCTCTTGTTGTATGATTGCTGGCCACGAGTGGTGGGATTGCGGAGCAGAATCATCAGCCAAGTGTGGAAAGGATAGCCCTGGTCACCAAGCAGCCATCCTCGGGTTTGACGTGCTGGCTGGAATATTCTTGGCACACCGGTCTGGCGCAGGAGGAAGGCATCATGTCCGCTGCCAGGATAGTGGGCATTCACCAGCATGATGGTCGCTCACCAACTGCACATTAAGTGAGTGGTAGCCTTTGTGATTGCAGTACATCTCAGCATTGAGATACGGAGCCCGCAAAGTCACGTGTGTGCAGTCAATGGTGCCCTGCACCATGGGGAAGCCTAATATCCTGGCAAAGCCACAGGCACGCTCCTCCTGTTTCTCTCTGTTTAGAGAGAAGACAATGAAGTCCACTATCCTAGCATACAGAGCCTCTGTGACCTCCCGGATGCAGTGGTGAACAGCGAACTGTGAGATGTTAGCTATGTCACCTGTTCCAGCCTGGTAGGATCCGCTGGCGAAGAAATTGAGGGCCACAGTCACCTTGTGGGACACTGGCAGTGCCTTCCTCGCCCTGCTCTGAGGCTCCAGGTCTGGTTGCAGGAGGTGGCAGAGTTCTGCGACCACCTCCTTGGTGAAGCAGAGCCAATGAACATAAATGCTCCTGGCTTAGGTGCAGGTAGGAGAAGTGCGCCCTAAAGATCCAATGTGGGTAAGGCCTCCTGCTGAGAGCCCTCCTCCTCCTCCTCCCTCTGCGAGCAGCTTGTCCCCTTTGCTGCCTCTGCTCCATCTCCATGTCATGCTGCAGCCCAAGTGGGACTGCAACTAGAGACCCCAGGACTGGGAGCAAGTGGTGTTCTTAGAGGCCTTCCTTTAAGAGTCAGCGCCTTGCCAATGTCCAGCAGCACTCCCTGCACTCCCTTCACACTTTAACAACTTTTTACATGTCTTGCACCAAGCCACTACTCAAATAAACTGTACAGGGACCAGTACAAAGCAAAAAGCAACTTATCTCAAAGTTGCTTGTGTCCCTTTAAGTAGCGCTGGTGGGGGGGTCCATCGTGTGTGCTTTGGAGAGGGCGTACAGTGGAGCGACGACGTCCAAAATAGCAGGTCGTGCATCAAATCAGCGTTACATTGATGTTACAATCTGCCTCATTTGCATTCTTCTGCCACACACACACAGTGGCAACAGCTGCACTACTGACCTTCCCAAAATGGCGACCGCCGCGGCCCGCACCAGAAGTGACCCGAAGCGAGGCGGCCACCATTTTTCTGCCGAAACCAGCCTTAAATGCCAGCGCTAAGAGGGGGAATTTGTTATAAGCACCACTCCTGAGTTGTGAACAGCTGATTCAACATGTGCTATTGGGAAGTGAGCGATAAACTTTGCCTGATGCTCCTCCTACTTAATTCATTAGTTGAGAGTTTGACCCTTGTGACAGAATTAACCTAAAGTAAGTACAGCTTTCCCAATACATCATTCAGGATATAGTACAGACCAATCAAATTAAGATAAAAATACAAACTAACCACTCTGTATTGGTATGTAGGTATCTTAAGGTAATGCTTTGTATAAAAACAAAATCGGTGAGGCATATGAAACTATGAAACATCAAATTTAATGAAGGTTGCAATAGAAAATGTTTTTTAAATTGTGTAACGTGCAGAAAAACATATATTTCAAACATACCTTGTTAGCAAAATTAAAGCTCAAATGATTGAAGAGGCAGTGGCAGCGTGGATAGGAAATTGGCTAAGGGACAGAAAGAGAGTAGTGGTGAACGGTTGCTTTTCAGACTGGAGGGATGTATACAGTGTATCCCCCAGGGTCTGTATTAGAACTACTGATCTTTTTGATATATATTAATGGCCTGGAATTGGGTATACAGGGCATAATTTCAAAGTTTGCAGATGACTCGAAGCTCAGAAATGTAGTAAACAATGAGGAGGATAGTAACAGACTTCAGGAGGACACAGACAGACTGGCGAAATGGGCAGACACGTGGCAGATGCAGTTTCATGCAGAGGAGGGTGAACTGATGCATTTTGGTTGGAAGAATGAGAAGAGGTAATGTAAACTAAATGTTTTTCTGTTTATCTCTCTCCACAGATGCTGCCTGACCTGCTGAGTGTTTCCAACAGTTTCTGCATTTATTTCAGATTTCCAGCATTCGCAGTACTTTGCTTTTGATAAACTAAATGGTACAATTTTAAAGGGGGTGCAGGAACAAAGAGACCTGGGGGTATACGTACACAAATCTTTGAAAGGTGGCAGGACAAGTTGAGAAAGCTGCAAAAGAAGCACATGAGATCCTTGGCTTTACAAACAGAGGCAGAGAGTACAAAAGCAAGGAAATTATGCTAAACATTTATAAATCACTGGTTAGGCCCCAGCTGGAGTACTGTGTCCAATTCTGATCACCACACTTTAAAAAGGATGTCACGGCCTTAGCGAGGGTGCAGAGGAGATTTACTAGAATGGTACCAGGGATGCAGGACTTCAGCTACATGGAGAGACCAGAGAAGCTGGGGTTGTTCTTCATCGAGCTGAGAAGGTTAAGAGGAGATTTTGATAGATCTGTTCAAAATCATGAAGAGTTTTGAAAGAGTAAATAAGGAGAAACTGTTTCCAGTGGCACAATGGTCGGTAACCAGAGAACACAGATTTAAGGTAATTGGCAAAAGAACCAGAGGCAAGATGAGGAGAAATTGTTTTACGTCACGAGTTGTTATGATCTGGAATGTACTGCCTGAACGGGTGATGGAAGCAGATTCAATAATAACTTTAAAAAGGGAATTGGATAAATACTTGAAGGAGAAAATTTGCAGGGCTATGGGGAAAGTGCAGGGGAGTAGGATTAATTGGACATCGCTTTCAAAGAGCCGGCACAGACACGCTGGGCTGAATGGCCTCCTTCTGTGCTGTATCATTCTATGATTTGCACAATTGTCAGACCCATTTTTCCAGATCGCAATGCTAATGCTGTGCCATAGAGTAACCCCTCACCAATTTTAAAGTGAGGTGTGAGGTTGCTGGTTAAGTATATCTTATAAAATGGCTCTGTCATTTTCAAATCCAGGAAGTGAATTAAGTTGGCAAACAGACTCCAGCGAATGGTTTGTGAATGTATCTTGGGTCAGGAACATCTTCAAGATGTGGGGATCATTGGCGATGGGCAAAAGGAAAGAAAAAGTAGAAGAAACACTTATATTTATATAACACTTTTCATGGTCTTATGATGTCCCAAAGTGCTTCACAGCCAATGAAATACTTTTGATGTGTAGCCACTGTTATAATATAGGGAAATACAGCAGAAAGTGTGTGCATAGTGAAGTCCCACAAACAGCAATGAGGTGAATGACCAGATAATGGCCCAAAAATTAGTGCCGCTACGCGAGAGTACGCACTGTGTACTCTCGCGTATTCTGTCTCCAATTGCCGGTTTTCTGCATGCACTGCGCATGCGCTGAAAACCGGCACTTGGTGAATTCAAAAGGGGGCGGTTCCTAGGTGAACCGCGTACGCGCTACAGGCTGCGCGCACACAGTGCACTTAGTGCTTTGGACGCGCAGGTAAGCATGGAAGATTTTAGACATAAAGAAAGGAGGTGTAAGACCCTCTTTTAACAAGGTAAGTACTTAATTAAGTATTATTTTGAATTTTTTTTAACAGGTATATCTTTTTTTAGAGACTTTAAAGACAGGTAAGTTTATTTTTATAACTTTTTAAAAGATTTTAAATTTTTTCAAAAATTTAATTTTTTGTTTAAAATGGTTAATTTATTTAACTATACTTATTTTATTAATGTGATGGGTTTTTTTTAAATTTAATTGAGGTTTAGCTGTTCTTTTGGGGGGGTATAGTATTCATAGCTTTCACAGCCGTGCTGTGAAAGCTATGAATGAAAGATGGTGTGCTGCCATTGGCTCTAACTGAGTCACGTGATCCCACAGCTCGCACGAATTAACTACGCCTGTGGGATACGAAAGCCCTGCACAGCTGCTGTCCAGAACATCAAGTTCGTGCGAGCTCGGACTGAAAAAGCCAGCGCGCAGTGAGAGATCGCGGGGAGACCTTACCCTCGCACGAAGGCTCACTCACGAATTTTTGGGCCAATATGTTTTTGGTGATGTTGGCTGAGGAATAAATGTTGGCCAGGACACCAGGAATAGTGTCATTGGATCGTTTACATCCAGCTCAGAGGGCAGACCTGGTTTAACATCTCATCAGAAAGACGGCACCTCTGAAAATGCAGCAATCCCTCACTGGAGTGTCGGCCTAGATCATTTACTCAGGTCTGGACTGGGACTTGAACCCACCACCTTTGGACGCAGATCTGAGAGTGTTACCACTGAGCTGACACCTAACTCGGCACGCCCCAGTGCTACTTGTCCTCCTGCTCCCCCTCCCATTCCCTACACCTACCTCCTTACCCCCTCAATCTTCTCCTCCCCTCCCCTCTCCTTACAGTCTCACTCCTCTCTCCCTCTTAACCCAGTCCTCACTGCTCAGCAGATTATCAGTGAAGAACCGAATGTCGAGCTCCGTCACGAAATCCGTGGGCATGATGTCCTCACTTCTACTGAATAAATAATAATAATTGGAGTTAAAAGCCCGATAATAGAATAACGCAGCCACTCTGCTTCCACCAGGTACAACACTCCCAGGCACAACCCAGTGCACTGTCACCCCCACCACACCAGCTGAACACACTGGGCTGGATATTAACTCAGAGGTGGGGAGGGAGCGGGGGTTGCTGCTTTAAAGTCAGGAAATGCCAGAAGAATGGGTTAAATTCGGCAGGACCTGATTAGCAATTCTCGTCTCTGATTTCTGGCCGCAGCCGGTCAGATTGAGAAGCTGGCTGGCTGTTGGTCGGGTAGGCCTTCGGCACCAGGCCGCAGTCGGGGAGCAGAGAAAGAAAGAAAGACTTGCATTTATATGGCGCCTTTCACGACCACCGGATGTCTCAAAGCACTTTACAGCCAATGAAGTACTTTTGAAGTGTAGTCATGTGGGAAATGCGGCAGCCAATTTGCGCACAGCAAGCTCCCACAAACAGCAATGTGAAAATGACCAGATAATCTGTTTTTTTTGTTATGGTGGTTGAGGGAGAAATATTGGCCAGGACACCAGGGATAACTCCCCTACTCTTCTTCGAAATAGTGCCATGGGATCTTTTACATCCACATGAGAAAGCAGACGGGGCCTCGGTTTAGCGTCTCATCCGAAAGACAACACCTCAGACAGTGCAGCACTCCCTCAGCACTGCACTGGTGAGTCAGCCTAGCTTTATGTGCTCAAGCCCCTGAAGTGGGACTTGAACCCACAACCTTCTGACTCAGAGGCGAGTGTGCTACCCACTGAGCCACAGCTGACATTACAAGGAGAGGAGGGAGGGAGGGATCGGAAGCCTTGGGGGGACATCTGAAGAGTCATGGAGGAGATCAGAGGCCTCGTGGAGGAGGTCGGAAGGGTCGGGGTGGAGGAGGGGGGAAATCAGAAGGTTCAGTGGGGGGGGTTGTCCGATCATGGGGCGTGGGTGAAGCAGGTAAACTGGATCCAGCAGTTAAGTGGAAAGGCACTTACCTCCTGGATCCAGCAGTCCTCGCCTTCCTTTAGCTGCGGGGTTTCCCAAGGCCCGGAAAACTCAGCCGGCCAGGATTAGATTTAAAATGGTGGTTAAACATCCCACCCAACCCAAACCCGCCTGTTTATGGGGGTTAAAAGTCCCTCCACCGTCCCACTCCTCCGTTGTCATTTTTATTCTGCTGGTGAATGAGCCGTAAACGCTGCACCATTTCTTGATGAGTCTTCAATACTCAGCAACATCGGGAGCAGAGCAAGACAGAACAGGGGCTATACTCTAGGAGCAGAACAGGGGCTGAATACCAGGTGCCAAACAGGACTAAACATGGGGGTGGGAGAGTAGAGACTTCTTGCTGAAGTACAGAACTACTCCGCACACTACAACTGGATATACCCCAGCAGAACACTTGATGAAGAGGAGATTGAGAACACGATTGAGTTTTGTTCAACCAAATTTGACCTCAAGAGTTGAACAGAAACAGTTGAGTCAGAAACATTATTATGACACTAATCAGAAAGAACGCAGTTTCAAACAAAACAAGTGTATTCATGTTCTCAGTCCCCTGGCAAGTCGAATTCACACACAAGTGGGACATAGTAGAGGTTGATGGAACCAAGTGATATTTGGTTGAAATTGGTAACAACATCCGAAGTGTTCATGTAGATCAAATGATCCTGAACACATACATGAGTTTGACTCCGCTCAGACTTCAGAAACTGAAGTACCAGGTTCAAACAAATCTGAGATAGAAACAGGATCATGATTGAGTTCGGAACCAAAACAAAACAGCCCGAAAATTGGTTCAACACCAAACCTTTAGTAAGGAGTTCAGGAAGGCTCCGCAAACCTGTTATTAAACTGGATTTGTAGTTCATTTAAAAGAAAAAAAGCCAGGAGTTTTTGTTATGTGGTACATGTAATGCTGGGAAAGGTGGGACCATAGTTTTGTTGTATTTGAGAGGGGAATACATGCATTTTTTTAAAGGGGAAAGTGTAATATTTTATCACATGGTTTAGTATGAGCATGCTCAATTTGCTCTAGCCTAATAAAGCAAGCTCTGTACTAGCAACTCATCGTGTCTCTGTCCTTCATTTGTTCTTCCCACATTTATTACAAGACCGAACATAGGAAACATTTTTAAATGTCTGTTTCACTTATTAGTAAATATGAAGAACATGGACAATATGTAGTGCTTACCTAGTGAGCGCATCCATAGAGGGCAAAAAGACAATCAGAAGCTCCTTCCTATTTAAACAAAAACTTAATTGTCCCACGCTGTTAGTCTTACAATCAGAGGTACATGTCAGAACAAGAGAGAATAACAGACAAGGGTGAGAGAAAGAGAAAACCGCAGACACACACCAGAACAGAAAATGAGAAAACCAGCTACACACAGACAGAGAAACCACAAATGTACATACAAGGACAGAAAAAGAACCACAGACACACACACATGGATAGGGGGAGAGTCACAGATAGACAGACGGGTATAAATAACAAGAGACAGAGGGAAAAGGTAAAGCACAGCAGATAGAGAGATAGAGAGAGATTCACAAACTCACACAGATAAAGGCCTCGATATTAACCCCCTCACGACAAGTGGGAGAGAGTCGGGGGGGGGGGGGAAGATTAAAGACTTGAATATGGGGAATGTGTCGCCAACACGCCGCACATGTGCCTGCTGCCTTTTTTATAGTGGCGAATATTGTGGGCATGGAGAGGTGGGACACTTCATTAACATATTTAAATCGGGCTCCTACAGTGCAATTGGGAGCCAGATTTAAAATTCACTGCTGCTGCATGTTTTTCCCAGGGGTCGGGAAACCCGGCAGCGAAAGGGAGGCGGGTGCTGCTGGCTCCATAAGGTAAGTGTCTTTTCCAGCTCTCCTTGCGGGCCAGGAGGAGCAGGAGCAGGAGTGCCCCCCCGCCGGCCTCTCAGGGAAACCTTCGGCCATCCCCCGCCGAGCGTGGCCTCTCTCTCCCCCCTGCTGCGATCACTGACCTCCCCCGCTCCCGATTGCCGGGGGCTGTCCTCAAGGATCCCCAACCTGCTGGTTAACCCTTCCAGCTGCCTGCCAGGCTGTCAATATGTCTGGCTGCCAGGCGGGAAACAGAGCAAAAAAAATCGATAGTGAGGTGCTGCCGTAAAGTTCGGCAGGACATGTGCATCCCCGGCCTTGCCGGGTTCTTCAGCCATTTTCGGCTTCTCCCGCACCCTCTCCGCCTCCCCGTAAATATCATGGCCCAAAAATCACAGCTGGACAGAGGCACATTGAGAATGAGAGAGAGAGAGAGAACACAATAGATACAGAAATAGAGAGAAAACCACAGACACGTACAGGGGCAGAGAGCGGGGTTGATCATTTGCTGTGAAGGATGGAGTTAGTGACTTTCATTCAAAGGCACGATTACTAAATATAAAAAACAAATAATTTTGCTTCTGGATGTTGCTTCAGTGATATTAGGCTCAACGTAATATCATAGCATTGTCAAAATAGATTCAAAGAGTGATTCAAAGATTTTTTTAGTCCAAAAGGAAGTACTGCAATCTCCACTTCTGATCCTGAAACTGGCTGTCTATTTGTCCTGGACACACTTAAAATCCTGAGACTGTTTATGAACTGCAGTTGAACTTGATAGATAGATACTGGGGATGTTGGGATTCAGAACACTTGTTCCCGGGATGTGTTGTGCATTATTCACTCCCTTTATAGACTAAACAATGGAAAATTAAAGCTGAGTCTTTCGCTATGAGTGGATAGTCATTTCATTATGATTAAGATGTTATTCCATTCGGTTACATGGTAAGTGGATCGGAACATTTCAATGTTTTTACTATAAAAGTAGTTTCACTAGATCTATGTCCAGTACGTGCAAGTTCCACTGATGTATCAAATACCTCGTATACTGCATCAACACCACAAAGCTATCCATCTAGAATGCAAGGCTAAAACACAATTAAGTGGCTCACCATTTATTAACACTATCTGAAATACAAGGTTGTGCTATGGCCTGTTTACACACTACCAGCCAACCTCCATCTTTTTACGGTGCTTAGAATGGGATGTTCAAAAGGACAGATAGAGTGGCCGGGACCTCCCATTATCAATCCTATGAAGCCCGAGTTGGATTGTTTCTTCTTTGCATGCTCGTGCATAACCTTCTGGAATGTTGGCCATTTAAACTTCATGATCTGGAGGATTGGACAAAGGCTGCTCCCTGAATGCTAGATTTATACCAATCAGGAAGCAGCTTTTACCATTTCTCCAGGCTGGGAGATGGAAAAACTTTCCCAGTGTTAGTATTCAGGGAGATTGGAATGAAACAGCAGTGGGTGGATGGAAGCAGGGGAGGAGGTGGAGTGAACGTGTACAACAGCAGCAATGGAGATCAGTGATGGAGATCACGAGCAAAGGTGAAAAATTATGGTGGATCAGACCAGGCCAAGCCAGGTAGTGGACAGCAAAAATGTAAGTGAGGTATGAGCAGCCAACCAATTCTTTTGCAGGTCAGGTTTGGGCTTTTGTGTATGGGGGTGTTATAAGTTTTGGGTCTGCTTTATATATTCTCTTGAGTACATCGGGGCTGGTCACTCCGATAAGCATCCGAGCATCTTACCAATGTGCCATTGCAGTCCAGTATTTGTTTATATGGTAAGATGACCTAGAACTGTAACAAACAGCCCCCTTTATCATTTGAACTGGATACCATGGCCTGGATATTAACGGGGGCGGGTTACGTAGGCAGGGTGGGGGGGGGCGGAGTTTCATACGGGTAAACCCGGAAGTCCGCTGTGGAGTTATAACTCCCCGTGTGCGACTTCTGTCATTGACAGGTTCCCCGTCCGTAAGTCAGCCTGATTGACAGGCTTGGCTTCCAATCGGGCAGCGAACACTCTGGAGCAGGCTGCAGGACCAGGTGGGCCCGATCCACAGCCGAGGGGTGGGGGGGGTCCGATCCCAGAGGGGGGTGTCCGATTCCCAACCCCCGGGGATGGGGGTGGGCGGGTGTCCGATCACAAGAGGGTCTGATCTCTGACCCCAGGGGCCTTTGTATGGGTAGGGGGTCTGATGGGGGAGGAGCTTGGGGGGGCCAGGGGGAAGCACTCCTGCTCCTCCTGGCCCACAAGCAGTGTTGTGAAGGCACTCACCTTGCCTCCGAAGCTGTCCTCGCCTCACTTCAGCTGTTGGGTTTCCCGAGCCCTGGGAAACCCGGCCACCCACTGTAAAATCTGCAAAGCAGGTTAAATCAGAGGCTACCAGTCTCATTAAAATATTTAAATTGCCAACCCCATCTCCGTAAAACCTGGAAGTGGGCGGTTTGGGGTCGGGGTTCAGATTTTAAAACATCTGATTTGAACCCAACCCACCTGTTTTTGTGCGTTAAAATTCAGCCCCAAATCTTTCACACATGCGCTGTGTGCACTCACCAACCTTTCAGTAGGCGGACTGAGAAATACTAGTGCAATACTGGCTTGATGCAAGTCATTAAGCTGCTTTATTTTACAGACAGCAAGTGAACACACAGAGTGACAGTCAAAGCAAATTCCATTTAGTTCAATTGCATATCTCAAACATGGGGAAAATATAATAAACCATGTGCCCTATCCTTTTTGTGGGCTGGCTTACTTGTCTTTGGCATTACTTTTCTTTCTAAACTACTTCTAACTGCAAAAATTGACCTGCATTTTAGCTTCCAGCTCGAGGCCACAGGCCTACACCTCACAATTTGGCTAACTGCCCAAGTGTCTGTGGCCACCAAATTCGGCTCCTTTGCGCTTGCCGTTAGCGCCACCGAGGGACGCTAATGGGACGCAAAGGGCTTATCACCCGGGCGGGGTCGTAGTGCCCCCCGAAAAATTGCTGATAGCGCCCTGGGCCGCTGCGCCGCCGGCGATGACATCATCAGAAATTAGGCTGCGCCCCACAAGGCTGCCGCGGGCGGTGTCAGCGACAGCCTCGCGGATCATGAGCCGGGCTAACCTCCGCTCGCGGGGCGCTAATTAAAGGGAGGTGCGGTCGCGACTGCGCCACCATTTTATTTATTTTGGCCGACCTCAAGGTCGGCCCTCCATGGCGGCCCTTGGCATAGTCCGTGGCTGCCATCGCGCAGCCTGGCACCGCCTCTCGGTGCCGGGCTGCAGCCATGGCACCATGCCACCCTGGTGGGCTAGTGTGGGCCATCGGAGGCCCTGCAGAGCACGCAGCTGCACTGAAACGCGTCAGCGCAATGCGGAGCGGCCACGTAGCGCTCCGGCGCTGCCACGTTTTGCACCCCTGAGATAACGCTCCGCTTCCTCGCCAGGGCGGTAAGCCGAATTTAGCGGCCGGGGCGGTACTTCCGTGCTGGGTGCTAAATCTCCGGCGATAATTCGGTTACCGGCCCCAAACAGGGAGTAACTGAATTTCGCCCCCTGGTCTCCCTTTTATCTCTGTGTTCCCAGAAAATGGGAGGGGTGTCCCTTCAACTCCTTTCCTGTTAAGGAGTTTGCCTGTAGGCCTGTCAACCAAACCAACTACCTCCTCTTGCAAGAGTATATTCTCAGCAAAGACATCATGCTGGGGTCACATTAATAACATTTGCATGTTTATTTTGCAGAGAATGTTGACATTGTACATATAAAGTCAATTTTGCCCTATGGTCTTGGTCTTAATATGTACGTGGTTATGTATTTCTTTTCAAATATTTATTCACTTCCCTTTTAAAAGCTGTTATGGGTTCTGCTTCCACTAGTACTTCTGGTAGATCATAACAATCCTCTGCATAAAAAAAATATAGGTTTTCCCTATTTACCTTATCAAAACCCCTCCTAACTTTAAAGAGACCTATCAGATCCCTGTCCTCTGTTCCATTGAAAAGAGAAAGATAAGTGCAGACACAAGAAAGATGGCGAGAGAAGCAGGGACATATGACAAGAGGGAGAGAAAAGCACAGGAAGAGTGAGAAGCACAGACACACGGAGAGAGTGAGAAGCACAGACACACAGGGAGCGAGGAAGAAAAACACAAACACACAGAGAGAAGGAGAAAGAGAAGCACAGACATATAGGGAAAAGGAGAAAGAAAGGAATTGCATTTATATAACACCTTTCACAACCTCAGGACGTCCCAATGAAGTACTTTTGAAGTGAAGTCACTGTTGTAATGTAGAAAACGCAGCAGACAATTTGCGCACAGCAATGTCCCACAAACAGCAATGTGATAATGATCAGATAATCTGTTTTAATGATTTTGATTGAAGGATGAATAGCGAATTTATCTCCGGTCACCAGGGAGAATTCCCCTGCTCTTCTGTCGAATAGTGCCATAGGATCTCTGCGCTCACCTTGTCCATGAGACCCATCTCCTGCTCCCTCGACCCTATTCCCACCAAACTGCTGACCACCCAACTTCCTTTTCTGGCTCCCATGTTAGCTGACATTGTTAACGGTTCTCTCTCCTCAGGTACTGTCCCCCCTCTCTCAAATCTGCCGTCATCACCCCTCTACTCAAAAAACCAATGCTTGACCCCTTCCGTCCTTGCAAACTACCGCCCCATCTCCAACCTCCCTTTCTTCTCCAAAGTCCTTGAACGTGTTGTCGCCTCCCAAATCCGTGCCCATCTTTGCTGCAACTCGATGTTTGAATCCCTCCAATCAGGTTTCCGCCCTTGCCTCAGTACTGAAATGGCTCTCAGCAAAGTCACAAATGACATCCTTTGTGACTGTGACAAAGGTAAATTATCCCTCCTCATCCTTCTTGACTTGTCTGCAGCCTTTGACACGGTTGACCATTCCATCCTTCTCCAATGTCTTTCCACCGTCGTCCAGCTGGGTGGGACTGCACTCGCCAGGTTCCATTCTTATCTAGCTAATCGTAGCCAGAGAATCACCTGCAACGGTTTCTCTTCCCGCTCCCGCATCGTTACCTCTGGTGTCCCCCAAGGATCTATCCTTGGCCCCCTCCTATTTCTCATCTGCATGCTGCCCCTTGGCAACATCATCCGAAAACAGTGTCAGTTTCCACATGTGCGCTGACGACACCCAGCTCTACCTCACTACCACTTCTCTCGACCCCTCCACGGTCTCTAAATTGTCAGACTGCTTGTCCGACATCCAGTTCTGAACGAGCAGAAATTTTCCCCAATTAAATATTGGGAAGACCGAAGCCATTGTTTTCGGTCCCCGCCACAAACTCCGTTCCCTAGCCACTGACTCCATCCCTCTCCCTAACATCTGTCTGAGGCTGAACCACACTGTTCGCAACCTTGGTGTCATATTTGACCCTGAAATGAGCTTCCGACCACATATCCGCGGCATAACTAAGACCGCCTACATCCACCTCCGTAACATCGCCTGACTCCGTCCCTGCCTCAGCTCATCCGCTGCTGAAACCCTCATCCATGCCTTTGTTACCTCTAGACTTGACTATTCCAACGCACTCCTGGCTGGCCTCCCACATTCTACCCTACGTAAATTTGAGGTCATCCAAAACTCGGCTGCCCGTGTCCTAACTCGCACCAAGTCCCGTTCACCCATTACCCCTGTGCTCGCTGACCTACATTGGCTCCCGGTTAAGCAATGCCTAAATTTCAAAATTCTCATCCTTGTTTTCAAATCCCTCCATGGCCTCACCCCTCCCTATCTCTGTAATCTCCTTCAGCCCCACGGCCCGAGATATCTGCGCTCCTCTAATTCTGCCCTCTTGAGCATCTCTGATTATAATCGCTCAACCATTGGTGGCCGTGCCTTCTGTTGCCTAGGCCCTAAGCTCTGGAATTCCCTGCCTAAACCTCTCCACTTCGCTACCTCTCTTTCCTCCTTTAAGACACTCCTTAAAACCTACCTCTTTGACCAAGCTTTTGGTCACCTGCCCTAATTTCTCTTTATGTGGCTCAATGTCAAATTTTTTGTCTTATAATACTCCTGTGAAGCACCTTGGGACGTTTTACTACTTTAAAGGTGCTATATGAATACAAGTTGTTGTTGTTGATCTTTCACGTCCACCTGAGTGGGCAGGCAGGGCCTTGGTTTAACATCTCATCCAAACGACAGCACCTCTGACAATGCGGTGCTCCCTCAGTCTTTCACTGAAATGTCAGCTTAGATAATGTGCTCAAGTCTCTGGAGTGGGACATGAACCCACAACCTTCTGACTCAGAGGCGATTGTGCTGCCATTGAGCCAAGACTGGTCCTTACAGAGAAAGTGAAGCGCAGAAAGGCAAAGTGACAGAGTAAGGAAACCAGATACACAAAGGAATAGAGACAAAGGGGTGAAATTGGGTGCCTTTGTGCCTCCCGTTAGCACACCTGGGGGGCGCTAACAGGGCGCAAATGGCTTTGCGACCAGGAGCGGCGATGACATCGACTCCCGCCATATTCGGTGGGAGTTATGCGGCGGCGCTACGGCGTTTTGCCCGATCTCCTTTGCCTGGAGATCATGACGTCATTGTCATGTGCCTCGCCCCGGTAGCGCCCCGGACCCGAAATTGACTTCCGCCCCCTGCAACAGCACCAGTCAAAAACACAGACAGCTGCAGGAGGCGTGCACCTGCTTCGGGGGGGGGGGGGGGCAATGATTAAAGGCGAGATGGTCGAGGTAAATGGAAAAAAAAACTTTCCTTTCCTGTTCTAGTGTTTTTCATGGGTTCCTGCCCGTGATCGGTCAGCCCGGCACTCTGCTTGAGTGCCAGGCTGATCGCGCAGGATCACGGCTGCCTTGGTGGTCCAGGTAGGTACCTTTTATATTGCAGAGCCTGCAACGATGGCCCTTCCCTTTAAGGGAGGGAAGGAGCCTTTGAACACGGCAGCGCTGCACGGCCCAGTGTACAGTGCTGCTGGAGTCTCCGCCCTGCTCTCCGACGTTAGCGCCCTAAGAAGGAAGTGGAACGTTTGATTTGCTGCTCCACTTCCCTCTTGGGGCGCTAAAACTCAATTTCGCGGTCACCGGCGCTAATTAACGCTAGGTGCTAAAGTTAGCATTCAGGCGATGTTAGCGCCCAAAATGGTCGATACCGAATTTTTCTCCCAAAGAACCATAGAGATGCAGATGGTCAGAGAAAATCATATGCACATAGAGATACAGAGAAAAAGAACAGTGCCACAGATAAACACAGGGACATAGAGAGAGAAAACCACAGATCCAAACAGAGAGAGAGAGCCACAGATACACATAATGATAGAGAGATAACCACAGACAGATACAATGATAGAGATCGGTCCTGGTCACTTACTGTCTTAAACCAAAACCATGGAATCCAGATGCATCCCAAAAGCATGGCAAGAGGCGATAGCTATTGCCATACTCAAACCAGGCAAAGCGACTGATGACCTGGGAAGCTATAGGTCGATATCACTCCTGCACACGACCCACAAACTCCTGGAACATATCATCCTCCGGAGACTCAGCCCTCTCGGCAGATCAGTGATCCCCAAAGAACAAGTGACCCTTGCAACGCACATCGAGGCTGGATTCCAGAAGAAGTCCAAGGCCAGTGCAGCCTTTGTCGACCCGTCAGCTGCCTACAATATGGTCTGGATTAATGGCCTGAGGCTGAAGCTCGGAAGGATCATCCCCTGCCTCAACACTCTACACCTGCTATGAACGATGTTGAACAATCGGCGGCTAAGTGTCCATTTGGGCGACAAAGTCAGCTTGACCCGGTTCCTAAACAATGGACGGCCACAAGGCTCAGTGTTTATGCCGACGCTCTTCAACGTCTACACGAGCGACATGCTTCCCAACGAAGTCGCCCAAATTTGCATATGACCTTGCCCTGGCAACGCAAGCAGCCACCTTCAACGACAGAGTCCACCTTGAACGGGGACTTAAACACCATGGAGGAACTTCTGGAAATGGAGGCTCAAGCCAAACCCCCATAAAACAACAGTGACTGCACTCCATCTTGATAACAGGAACGCTATGCGCACCCCAAAAGTGACCTTCTGCTGCAACACTGTGCGACATGACCCCACTCCGACCTATCTCGGGGTGAAGCTGGACCGCACGCTAACCTTCCACAACCATCTGAAGAAGGTAGTCCCCAAGATGAAGACAACGGGCAACCTGGTCCAGAAACTGGCAAGCACAAACTGGGGAGCATCAGCATCAGTGCTACAGACATCAACGATGTCACCCTTGTGTACTCTGTAGACGAGTATGGACCAGAAGTAGCCACACTCGACTTGTTGATGTCCAACTGAACACTGCAATGTGGTGCATCACTGGAACCCTCAAGTTGACCCAACACCCTGCCTGCCCGTGCTATCGCACATCGCTCCCACATCCATTCACCGCGATGCCACAACCCTCCGGGAAGTCCAGCGAATCGTGGAAAACGAACATCTCCCCATCCACCAGGATCTCAACAACGCCCCTCACCATCGCTTGAAGTCGCACAAGCCCTTTGGGACTCACGCGCTTAGCCTTCGACACTGTAACTTCAACCCTGATGATGCTTGGAAAGTCAAATGGAGTTCACAAGAAGTCACAAACAAACACCTTGTGAAAGACCCAACAAAAGATCCCTGGTTTCGATCTTCCGCGAATCTTATGGGCGACACCTAAACTGCATCTGCACAAACCACGACAGATGCGGATACTTGATGCACAAATTGACAATTAAAAACTCTCCAGTGTGCAATTGTGGTCACCCAGAACAGAACACAGAACATGTAACGACTCAATGCCTGATTCACAAATATGAAGGAGGGATCACAGCGATACATTCCGCTACTCCTGACACAATTATCTTGCTTAACCACCTAAATGTAAAATTATAGTTGTTGCTCTACGTCTACATCAGCCATACAAAGTAGTCTTAAATTAACTTACATAGGAAAGCCATCTCTGAAGGGAGGGGGGTTAGGGGATACAAAATCTAAAAATAAAATAATTTTGCTCCAGAGATTCAAGATTTTGTTCCATCAAAATTAGATGTGCCCATTCCTGTCCCAATCCAGTGTAAAGCAAGAGCTGCATTACCTGAGGTGCTAGCCTTTGGATGAAGCAAGTCACCCACCATTGGTGGCCAAGCCTTTAGCTGAACCATACAACCTGACAAGGTCTGACTTAACTGAATTCAGCAGACGGGACACTAGAAAAAAAGAACTTGCATTTATATAGCGCCTTTCATGACCTCAGGGCATCCAAGTGCTTCACAGCCCATGATGTACTTTTGAAGTGTAGTCAGTGTTGTAATGGCAAACATGCAAACTGTTCCTAGGCCTCTGTTACTCTTAATTTAGCCAAGAGTGGCCCGAAATGTCTGGGCTCCTGATTTATTGTGCCTCAACAGGGTAGATTTTAACTCCCTCTGCCCAGCAGAAATGGCGTGGTAGCGGAGTTAAAATTGAGGTGGTAAGGACTGTCACATTCCCACTCCACCGCCATTTTTCCTGGGACCATCCACTGGGTGACTAAGTCGCCCGCTTGAATCAGGCAGGAGCCTCATTAATCAATGCAAAGTAGGGTCCTACGACATATATAGAACCTCTGCTGCCATTTTAACTGCCTACTGGGGAAACGTGCTCCGTGGACACTTTGCTCAGTAAAAACCCGACAGAACAGCAGAAAACATCCTTCTGGTAAGTGCTAAAATTATTTTTGTAGATTCAGGAGGAGGAGGAATGCTCCTCCAGGAGCCACTGCTGCCCCAGGCTCCCCACCCGCCGCCCCTGCCCCCCAACCTCTTCCAGTCCGGAGCTGACAAGTTGCACAGCCAGTCACATATGTCATAATGAGGCCAGGCCCTCAAAATGGACCGGGTATCGCCCTGGCAGTATCGACCGCCCGATAGTTAAAATTTACCCCAACATTTCCCGCAGTGTCACTGAGATTAGGAACTCACAGTATCTGGGAAATCATTCATGTGAATTACCTGCAATTTCCCACATATGGTGCAACATACTGGAGCATTTTTCATAAACTGCTTTGCATGCTACTTCTTTCCCCACCTTCAAAGGCCTCCTCAAACCATTCCTGCAGTCACCTCCTTTAACTTCTGCTACGTGCTCAGTGCTTCCCCTATAAATTACCTCGCAACATTTTATTACATAGGATTACATAGGACATACGGCACAGAAACAGGCCATTCGGCCCAAACAGGCTATACCGGTGTTTATGCTCCACTCGAGCCGCCTCCCGTCTTTCCTCATCTAAATCTATCAGCGTAACCCTCTATTCCCTTTTCCCTCATATGCTTGTCTAGCCTCCCCTTAAATGCATCTATACTATTCGCTTCAAACACTACCTGTGGTAGCGAGTTCCACATTCTCACCACTCTCTGGGTAAAGAAGTTTCTTCTGAATTCCCTATTGGATTTCTTGGTGACTCTCTTATATTGATGGCCTCTAGTTATGCTCTTCCCCACAAGTGGAGAAATTCTCTCTGTATCCACTCTATCAAAATTTTTCATAATTTTAAAGACCTCTATTAGGTCACCCCTCAGCCTTCTTTTTTCAAGAGAAAAGAGACCCAGCCTATTTATCCTTTCCTGATATGTATACCTTCGCATTTCTGGTATCATCCTTGTAAATCTTCTCTGCAGCCTCTCCAGTGCCTCTATATCCTTTTTATAATATGGCGACCAGAACTGTATGCAGTACTCTAAGTGTGGTCTAACCAAGGTTCGATACAGGTTTAGCATAACTTCCATACTTTTCAATTCTATACCTCTAGAAATAAACCCTAGTGCTTGGTTTGCTTTTTTTATGGCCTTACTAACCTGTGTTGCAACTTTTAGTGATTTGTGTATTTGTACTCCGAGATCACTTTGTTCCTCTACCCCACCCAGACTCGCACCCTCCAAGTGATGTGACCTTCCTATTCTTCCTATCAAAATGTAATACCTCACATTTATCTGTGTTGAACTTCATTTGCCAATTATATGCCCATTCAGCAAGTTTATTAATGTCCTCCTGTAATGTGTTGCAGTCCTCCTCAGTATTGACTATCCCCCCCAATTTGGTGTCATCCGCAAATTTAGAAATTGTGTTTTTGATTCCAAAGTCTAAATCGTTAATGTAAATTGTGAACAGCAATGGTCCCAGCACTAATCCTTGTGGAACACCACTACCCACCTTCTGCCATTGTGAATAGCTACCCTTTGCTCCAACTCTCTGCTTCCTGTCCTGAAGGCATGCACTTCCTGTTTTTTCCTGTCGGTAATCAATGCTGCCTTCGCACGTTGACAGAACCAGACAGGCGTTTGGACACATTTGACAATTTGCTACTTGAAGGAGTTTTGCTCGTGACAAAAAATTATCAGGTTCCATTTCTCTTACTTTTGATACTGCAACATTTACAACAGTTAATGGGGGCTGTACTGGCACGGGGCCTCGCCCTCCAGCATCACCGTCAGAGGTAGCGGAGGCAGAGAGAAAGATTGGAAAACGTGGCCAGAGGGAGGAGGGCCAACAGGGCTCTCCACAGGAGACCTTACCTCCCAGGGGATTCTGGGAGCAGTTCTCCTACATTCATCTGTCAGGGGAGCAGTGTTTTAGAAGGCTCCGCTTCAGCAAGGAGGTGGTCACAGAGCTCTGCCACCTCCTGCAGCCAGAGCTCCAGCTCAGGACCAGGACGGCTCTGTCGGTGGCAGTGAAGGTCACAGTCGCTCTCAATTTCTATGTCAGCGGCTCCTTCCAGGCTTCAACAGGGGATATTGCAAACATTTCACAGTTCGCTGTCCATTGCTGCATCCGGGAGGTCACAGATGCTCTGTACAGAAGGAGGAGAAGGGGGTACAACTCATTCCCCATGACTAGAGACAAACAGAATGAATGCTCATGTGACTTTGCAAGGATGTGGCTTCCCCATGTTTCAGGGTGCCATTGACTGTACCCACGTGGCATTGCGGGCACCTCATCACAATTAAAGGTGTTCCGCAACTGCAAAGGCTCCCACTCTCTGAACGTGCAGTTGGTGAGCGACCACAGACAGCGCATCCTTGCCGTCAATGCCCGCTATACTGGCAGCAGCCACGATGCATTCATCCTGCGCCAGACTGGGATCCCAGTACTGTTCCAACCTCCACATCAAGCTCGCGGCTGGCTCCTCGAGGGCAAGGGTTATCCACTCGCCACCTGGCTGATGACACCCCTCCGTAACCCCAACACTCCTGCTGAGCACTCGTACAATGAGAGCCATAGCGCCACAGGAACCTGATCGAACAGACCATCAGCATGCTAAAGTTAAATGGGTCCGCTGTCTTGACCGCTCTGGAGGAACCCTGCTGTACTCCCCTGATCGAGTCACCATTTTCATTGTTGTGTGCTGCATGCTGTACAACCTCACCATTCTGAGGGCCCAGCCATTGCCACCAGGGATTGCAGGTCCACCTCAGGAGGAGGAAGAGGGAGAGGAGGAGGGACAGGAGGAGGAGGAGCAGCACCAACATAGGAGGGAGCCACTCAAAGTTGCTTCTGCAAGGGCTGTTTGTGAACGCCTCATTACACAGCGCTTCCAATAAATGAGATAGCGCAGAACATTTGCGCAGAACAACCACATCATTACAGCCAGCTCGCAGCCACTATCACCGGGTAAAGCTCAAATGAGAAACATGACAACATTTGTTACGTCGAAATAAAATTTATTATTCTGCACAACTCTGTCTTATTAAACACAACCAATAACAAACAAACAACAATTTATGAACAAACACAACTGGTTCTCAGCAAACGGAAATACTTCTTACCAAACTGAACAATATATTTACAAACACATCAACTTTTGTACACACACTCCCCCCATTTGCTATTAACATTTTATTTACTGGGCCTTCCTCAATGATCTCCCTCCCCTTCGCAATTACCCCTCCCAACCCTACTGCTCCTCCGTAATGTGGCCCCAATGGCTGCAGCAAGGCTGGCAGAAGGCTGCTGAGTCTTGGAGCCAGGGACTGCAGATAGCCTAGCAGGACGCCCTCGACCAGCTCTGGGCCTGGAGGGCCCGGCTGCAGACTGCACCAACTCAGCATGGATGGCAGTAGTCTGGGCTGGCTGGGTTACAGACTGCGGCAAGTGCAATGGCAGAGTGGCAGTGGTGGGAGCAGAAATGCTGTCATCTTGAGAGAAGACAGCACCTTCCTGCTCGACCGAGACACTGCCACTCCCCCGGGGCAGAACCTCAGCATCTGGAGCAATCTGCTCGAGCACAGATTGCTGGCCTGCTGCGGCACCGTGAGATCCCCGGTGGACTGTGGGCGACCCAGCGAGGTGTGAAATGTGGATGTGACTTTTAGTAGATGGGCATAGTTGGTGGGTGAGTGTTAGGAATTGGCGGTTTATACCATCTGTGCACAGAGTCAAGTTGAGATGGTGGGATGTAGAGGTTTTTGAAGCATGTACTCACCCTGACCACCTGAATGAGGTCGTTGAACTTCTTGCGGCACTGGGTGGGAGTCCTTTGGACCAGGCTTCTGGCCGAGACGTAATGGGCCACCTCCCTCCACATCCTTCTGAACTCCTGCGGCAATGGCCTCCTGTCAGTGTCTGGGAACAGCACTGACTGTCGCCGTTCCACAGCCACAACCAGAGCCTCCAATGCCTGGTCGCTGAACCGGCGAGCTCTCTCCCTGGGCCTCTGAGCAGCCGTGAGATTCCTGGTTGAAGGATCCCACCTCCTCGCAGGCCCAGGTCACAAGCTGCAATGATATAGGGTGAGGCTGTGCAGCATGATTGAGCCTTACCTTTAAGAACTGGGAGGCGCCAGTCTGTCTGAGTATTTGTAATTGACAGCACCTGAGCTTGAGTAGCGCTCTGCGGTAGCGCCCCGCTCCATGACGTTAGCACCCTAAGAAAAGTTTGTAGCGCTTGATTTAGCGCTCCAATCACCTCCAGGGGTGCTAAAGCCGAATTTCGCGGTCGCCGGCGCTAATTTTCACCGGGCGCTAAAATTTGCGTCCGGCCGATGTTAGCACCCCAAAATGGTCAATACCGAATGTTTCCCCCGTTGTTCATTGGTGCAGGCTTAGGTTGAACAGGGGGAAGGGGGAGTTAGAGAGCTTGCCCTACAAATGCCCTCTGTTAATCTGTATATGGTATAAAAATCTTTTAAGGATGCATTTAGTACCCCATTTCAAATGTGTGCCAGTCTGTCAGTGCCACACATTAATGCCCTGTGCCACAGCCAAGAAGACCCAACATTCATTCCTATCTTCAGTTGAACTTAACACTCGGCTTTCTTCAGACTGTTAGCTGCCAGATGAGAGTGATGGGATCTATCTGAAGAAAATCTCTGAGTGAGTATCACACCTAGACGTCTCAGGATTTCTTCCCTGCTGACAGGGCATAGGCAAGGCAATCAAAATGTGCACAGTCGCTTTTAAATCATCTCAACCCTAACCCAAAGCATGTTATCTGTGAGGTCTCAAAGGGGGAAAGTAAAATGGGTCTTGAAATATGGATTAATGTGACTGGAACTAAAAAAGGTTATTCGTCAACAAGATTAACTGTGTTGGACAACTTCTTTAGTCATAAAGCCCCGCCTCATGTAAACCCTAGTTTTCAATTACAGCAACAGTTGTAAGTCCCTGTGACGCGTCTTATGACATTTTATTACATTAAAGGCGCTATATAAATGCAAGTTGTTGCTGTAGTAAAACAAAATCAAACAGTGGTCTTCAAGAAAACTGTTGGAAGGAGTTGAATGAATTAATTATTGATAAACTGAGTGAAAGGTTAAAATACTCATTTTAATAGGAAACTTCTTTGTGTCATAGCAGATGTTTTGATCGCATGATAAGATAAGCCATCTATTACTAATTAACATGAACTGTTTCTATGGGCCCGTATTTTCCGATCGGAGGCTTCCTGCGTGCGAAGGCCTCCGATCTGGAAAAAATCTACGGACTTACCTGAGGGCTCCCGAGGTGCGTATACTTCCACTCCTGGGCCTCTCCAACTCGAAATGCGCAGGGCCCACGTATCCCAGAGGCGCATGCGGTTCGCAAGCATCCCTGGGATCACGAGGGCCATGGTTACCTACTCAATAATTTTGCCGGTTAAGAGAGATTTCCGGTTATTTGGGTGCCGGTTAAAAGAGAGTTTCCTGTAATATGCTTTATAATCTTCAAAGCCATAAATAGTGCTTTCAAACTCAGTCAGCCAGGAGACGACAATAAAATAAACTGAACAAAAAATATTTAAACTGACCTAAAGTCTTTCATGAAAGAGAACCCCAATGTATTATTGATCTGCAACATTTTGTGAATTGTCCATTAGCACTGAAGTCACATTGACTTTCATTACAAAGATTTGTAGAACCATTGAAAGGTGAATGTTTTTACTGTTTGGAATTTGTTTTGCTGAAATGAACAACATTCCACCTGATTGATAAGCAATAATTTGGAAGGCCTGAAATCTGAGGTCTCAAATAAAGGGACCTGTAATGTAGGACTAAGCATGGGATCAATGTGTACTTTAACCCTGCATCAGGCTTTTGATGTTGTTTGCGTTTCCTTCTTTCTTTCTTCCTATTTTCCATCCTGCTCTCCAAAAACTAGTGGCTCTTGCAGGGTTGCAGTTCTAAGGACACTGGCAGCCCTCTAGTATCTCGTCAGTGAATGAACTTGGGCAATGAATGCAGGCAAGCTATGTAACTATGGTGATGGGGAAAACCCAACTTAAACCAAGCCTGTCTTCTCTTCCATTCACACATCCACACTTCCAGCTTTTGGGGAGGGGGACGATTAGCCGTCAAGCACAGGAACCCTGACTGACATTTCCCCACTCTATAACCTATGGATGCTAAGGTCATTTTTTAAGGCAATTATAAGTACAAGGCACCACAGTGAGTCCTGTAGCCATTTTATTTCTTTTATGCTTTCCAAATGTACTACAAACTGTCATGGTATGTCATATGTGGGATACACATTACACTGTTGATATGCATTACACAGTTCATTAAATTATGTACATCTGTAGGTGGATTGTGGACAACTCAGGCAGCTTGCATTTGTATTTATGGAGTTGATTGAGAGGGAGGGGAAGGAGAAGTGGGAGGTGGCTTGGGAATGAAGGTGAGCCATCCATCATAAAGGACTAAAGAAGCTAGGATGGCATCGTGCAATATGTCCTCTGTACAACATTACAATTAAATATTGAAAAACTGCTAAACAGATATCCAGTAGGCCACTCTCCCTCCCCTGCTTCCCATTTTGGGGAGGAGTTGCCCAGAGAAACAGTGCAGTCCTGCCTTTTGGATCATATCACTACACATCACAAACTTTCAATAATGGTGTGGTCAGTTTTGTTGCTAGAAGATTGTGCTCTCTACCTGTGGAGCCTGAGCCAAAATCCAGTGCAGACATTTTATTTGTTCTTGGGATGTGGGAGTCACTGGCAAGGCCAGCATTTATTGCCCATCCCTAGTTTCCCTTGAGATGGTTGTGGTGAGCCGCCTTCTTGAACTGCTGCAGTCCGTGTGGTGAAGGTACTCCCATGGTGCTGTTAGGTAGGGAGTTCCAGGATTTTGACCCAGTGACGATGAAGGAACGGCGATATATTTCCAAGTCAGGATGGTGTGTGACTTGGAGGGGAACTTGGAGGTGGTGGTGTTCCCATGAGCCTGTTGCCCTTGTCCTTCTAGGTGGTAGAGGTTGTGGGTTTGGGAGGTGCTGTCGAAGAAGCCTTGGCGAGTTGCTGCAGTGCATCTTGTAGATGGTACACACTGCAGCCATGGTGCACCAGTGGTGGAGGGAGTGAATGGTTAAGGTGGTGGATGGGGTGCCAATCAAGCGAGCTGCTTTGTCCTGGATGGCGTTGAGCTTCTTGAGTGTTGTTGGAGCTGCACTCATCCAGGCAAGTGGAGAGTATTCCATCACACTCCTTACTTGTGCCTTATAGATGGTGGAAAGGCTTTGGGGAGTCGGGAGGTGAGTCACTCATCTCCACAAGGACACTGCTACCAATGCTGTCTTGGACAGATGCATTTGCGACAGGTAGATTGGTGAGGATGAGGTCCAGTAGGTTTTTCCCTCATGTTGGTTATCTCACCACCTGCCCCAGGCCCAGACGGGCAGCTATGTCCTTCAGGACTCGACCAGCTCAGTCAGTAGTGGTGCTACCGAGCCACATTGAAGTCCCCCACCCAGAGTACATTCTGTGCCCTTGCAGGAGGTTTCCTTGCCCATGCTTGACCTGACTTCATGGGGTCCGGAGACAATGTTGAGGACTCCCAGGGCCACTCCCTCCAGACTGTATACCACTGTGCCGCCACGTCTGGGATGGTGATGGAGGAGTCTGGGACATTGACTGAAAGGTATGATTCTGTGAGTATGACTATGGTGCTTGACTAGTCTGCGGGACAGCTCTCCCAATTTTGGCACAAGTCCCTAGGTGTTAGTGAGGAGGACTTTGCAGGGTCGACTGTGCCTTTGCCGGGTGGTCTGTCTGGTTTTATTCTTTTTATTGCTTTTCGTAGCAGTTTGTTACAACTGAGTGGCTTGCTGGGGCAGTTAAGAGTCAACCACATTGGGTCTGGAGTCACATATAGGCCAGACCAGGTAAGGATGGCAGATTTCCTTCCCTAAAGGACATTAGTGAACCAGATGTGTTTTACGACAATCCGATAGTTTCATGATCACCATTACTGATGCTAGCTTTTTAATTAAGTGAATTTAAATTCCCCAGCTGCCATGGTGTTATTTGAACTCACATCTCTGGATCATTAGTCCAGGCCTCTGGATTACTAGTTCAGTAACATAACCACTATGCTACCGTTCCCGTACCCTTTCCTTTCTGATGGAGAGTCAAGAGGGTTCATTTTGACCTCCATTGGCTGGCATTACCAGGACGGTAAGGGGCTCAAAATGGGATCGGCAGCCTTACCACCCCATTAACACCGACAAAGAGGCCGGCGACATTTTGAAAGGGGCCTATTGCTGGGCGGCCAAAGTGCCCACCTGAAACATCGATAGGCCTCTCTCCCAGGCAAATCAGGGTCCTAAGGATGTCGTTAGGATCCCGATTGCAATTTTAAGGGTCACATGGGCAGAGCTTGTGACAGGAATGCTCCACCCATGTGTACTGGTGTTCCGATCTGGAAACGGCCAGAAAAATATTTTAAATTGATTTTTTTATGTAGCCAGAAGGAGCAGGAATGGTCTTCCTGGCTTCACAAATATACTGCGGGCCGCTGCTTGCCCCACCTTGGCATCGCGTTGCCCCCCCTTCTCCTCCTCGAGCACCTACCTGCGGGCTTCTGCAGCCGGCCAACATTCTTGAGGCTGAAGAGCGGCGAGCTGCATCAGGACGCCAAACACTTCACCTGCCAAGTTCAAATGAGGCCAGGGTCTCAAAATCATGGTGGCCTACTCAAACATTTCTAATGATACCGCCCATTCCTGGGCTATAATGAATATCTAGCCCTATGATTCTAAATTAGGCTGCCCTGAACACGGCTAGCGCCGGGTCAGCTGCTTTCAGGATAATCATGTCAACATGAAGCCTAAGCAGCAATTCTTAAAGGGACCACTGGAGGCTGCCACCAAAGAAGTGTGGTTTTTTTTAAAAAGTAAAAGAAAGTCTTGGATTTATATAGCGCCTTTCATGACCACTGGACGTCCCAAAGCGCTCTACAGCCAATGAAGTACCTTTAAAGTGTATTTGCACTTGTAATATAGGAAACACGGCAGCCAATTTGCAAACAGCAAGCTCCCACAAACAGCAATGTGATAATGACCAGATAATCTGTTTTAGTGATGTTGCTTGAGGGATAAATATTGGATAGGAAACCGGGGAAAACTCCCCTGCTTTTCTTCGAAATAGTGCCATGGAATCTTTTACGTCCACCTGAGAGAGCAGACAGGGCCTCAGTTTAACATCTCATCCGAAAGATGGCACCTCTGACAGTGCAGCACTCCCTCAGTACTGAGGGTACTGCACTGGAGTGTCAGCCTAGATTTTTGCGCTCATGTCTCTGGTGTGGGACTTGAATCCACAACCTTCGTGACTCAGAGGCATGGTGCTACCAACTGAACCACAGCTTACCTGAATGTGGAGCTGTGAAGAGCAAGCGTGCTCCTCCTGGCTACACTGCAGTCCCGAAGATTGTTGCCGCCTGCCGATTGGCACTCTCCTAATCGCGCCCCTCCCTCTCTATCTCCCCAACCTTCCCTCCATCACAACTACCCACCCCCGCCAGCACAGGATCTACCGGAGGGCCGCTGCCGGGGAGCCAGTCAGCCCAATTTCACCTTCATGGAACCCATGAGCTACCTCTGGACTCCCGATTGACGCCTGCAGCTCACCATCAAGATGCTGATGAGGCCAGAGGCCCAAACTCAGGTGAGCCTTGGGCCTCCAGCTTCTGCCACGCGCTTGCCTATTTCATTGGAACATAAGAACTAGGAGCAGGAGTAGGCCATATGGCCCCTCGAGCCTGCTCCGCCATTCAATAAGATCATGGCTGATCTTCTTCCTCAACTCCACTTTCCCGCCCGATCCCCATATCCCTTGATTTCCTTAGAGTCAAAAAATCTTTCGATCTCAGCCTTGAATATATGCAACGACTGAGCACCCACAGCCCTCTGGGCTAGAGAATTCCAAAGATTCACAACCCTCTGAGTAATAAGAACATAAGAAATTTCAGGCCCCAAAACGTGCCCAAATGAATTTCAACGCAAGTGCTTCCTTCAAAAAAGGTACTAGTGGTGCTAGAGACATGCCAAGTAGTAATGTTTCAAAGGAAAATCTCGTTATACTTCAGTCTTGTTTAACAATTTAAAAAAGAAAACCCAGCATAGATGTACACTATTTCTAGGTTACAATAATGACTGTAGGGGAAGTGCGTTCTACTGAATTGTCACATATAATCTAATGGGAACTACCTAAACATTTACCAGTGTATCTCAATTACCTTTTGATATTCTACTTTAGAATTAGAGCCCATGTGGAGAGTAGAACTCGCACTTCATGCAACATTGAACTCCAATCCATTGACATGATGGATGAGAAATTCAGCTCACAATCTAATGTCCTCATTCATGCCGCCTCAAGAGAGGGAGTTCTACACGAAACAGGCTCTAATCAGCAGTTCTACAGCATAAAACAGGACTGACTGAGAGGTATCAATAAATGTGCAGATGTCTCTACCATATTTAGGACTATGATTCAATTAAGTTGACTATACTTCCTCTTTAAATTAAGGGTATTCCATTGAAAAGTCATGTAGCCTTAAATATTATATAGGAAGATAGCGACACACTTATTGATGTTTCTCAGTTACCCTTGTCACGGTAAACTCTTGCCTAGAGGCAACAGGCAACATTTTGTGTGGAATTCTTCACCCCTCCCCCCGCGAGTGTGACATCGTTAAGTTCCACTTCAGTGATGAGAGGGCTATAGGCAGACACCTTGGATCTATTGAGAGTTTAACTGCATTATGTGAGAGATGAAGAAAGGACTGAGCCAAAAGAAACCAATCCTGTTCTATTTTTCAATGGTTTGTTGCACAGAGGTATTATAAAACCACCTTTGTCTTTTGAAATGGAACCTCTGTACCATTCTCCTCGGGACATCCCCAAAGAATTATCTTAGATGTTTGGCCAACTGCATAAGATTGTTCTGTGTGTCACTAACAGCGTCTGCAGCACATTGTTGGGCACACACAAAGTTGCAAACTTAGAAATATGCTCCCTCAAGCGCCGATTAGCATTGAAACTACTTCAGTTGAAAAACATTACAAGGAGAGGGCATCACCACAGCAATTAAGTCTGTATTCCTTCCCGAGGCAACACAAACAGATAATATAATTTTCATCTATTGGCTCGGAATTTGTGGTCGGGATGACGGCGAACTGGCAGCGTTCGTCATCATTCCGCCTTTGAAACTGACCGCAACTTCGGGATTTGGCGAATGCACAGGCACATGTGGCAATCCCGAAGTTGCGGTCTGTCAATGACAGCTCTGAAATAGGCTGCGCTGTGCTGTGCTGTGCCACCCACCACCAGAGCTGGCAATCTGTGTAATCAGCTAAATCATTGAAACTGACAAAAACTCCAGCTGTTAATTTCCCAACTAAAAGTTAGACCCAAAGGGATTAGATGTAACTGGGGTTTTGACAGCGTTGTTAATGCTAAACAAATGTTAAGGGCCTGGAAAACTAATTTTAATTTTGTGCAGTGGGAAATTTGTCCATTTTAATAAAAGTTAGAATTTTTAAGAAAGTATTCAAAAAAAATGTTTTCATTTTTTTAAGTTTGTCCATCTTTATTTCAGGTTTGCCTTTTCCCCATGTGAGAGCCTACATCTTTGTTTTCCTCTCTCTAACATTTTTAAAAAGTTAGGGGGAGAAATTCATGTTAACCAGTAGTTAACGGCCGCTGAAAATGGCCGCAATGCTAACGGGGCAAAATTCATCTGGGAGGCTGGAAATTGTTAGCGCAGCACTTACCTTCCATGCAACACTGTCCTGGTGGTGTTGCTGGAGGCATCCGAAACGAAGTTCATGTGCAGGAGCAGTGTTATAGCTTCCCACAGCCTCTCAAATCGAGGCTGTGGAGCTCGCAAGGAATTGTGGGTAATGAAAAGGTCTGAGAATTAAAGGGGCCATGCACACTGAAGCAATACAAATTAAAATGAAGTGAAACAATGCAATTTTCAACCCTTTCTGCCTTTTAAAAAAATATTTAACATTAAAAAGTCCCAAATGTGAATATTCAGCTCTTAAAGCGGAATTCCCTTCCTAACCTCAAAAAATGGGAAAAGTGCTTCAGCACTATCACAAATGGCTCAGTAAGCCAAGGAAGCGACACCCAGGGTCTCGCACACAGCACTCCAGCTTTGTGCAGGGGGTCAACACTGCAAGACAGGCCCTCTACCCACAGGGGCCAGGAGGCCGTCCAGAAAGAACGATGTGGGAGTACATCACCCAGGCCATCACTGCCAGCAGTGTCGCCCCCACCACCTGGCTCCATGACCTCAGACCACTAGTCAAGGTCAGTGAATGCCTCTTCAAAAGCCATCTCCTACCAACTGCACCACTAGCCTCACACACTGCTCAATGCATGACCCCCACCCCCAATCACTCACCTACCAACAATATGTACCAATTATGAGGCACATCTCCTATTCCTAGCCTCACCTCACACCCTTGGTGGAGACAGTGCAGGCCATTCTTGGCAGAGGCATGGCTGAGCCCTTGGCCAGCGGTGGGGCTGAAAGGATACAAGATGCTGGTATCCTCATACATTATCCCCCTTCTGGCATGCACCTCATGCATTCCCGCTGTCCCATCACCACAATCCACCCTTGTGCCTTCCTCATTTCACACACCCAAGAAATGCAGCCTGCCCAGCCAATGAGTGACCAAGATGAGGGAGAGGAGAGTGAAGAAGAAGATTAATTTGACACTCCCAGCCACCAGCTCCTCAAGGTCAACCAGCAAGGACATTTGCAGAGTCCCCCACTGAAAGTCAGCAGCTTTCCACCAGCCATGCTGCAGCCACTGGGGTAGCACTGCGTGACATCAGTAGGATAGGCAAAGGAACACACAAGACAATCACTAAGAGAATGCATACGGGTGATGAGTTGATTTCTTGATGTCACATTGGATGGATAGACATATACAGGTGGATTGGAAAGTTTGCTTTGTGATGGCTTTTATTTCAGCATCGTGGCCAAGAGGATGTTGTGATGGTCAGTAACAGATGGAAGGTAAGTTGTGGAACTAACGTTGAAAGGGGAACTGGGGTTGTGGTCACTGGGACCGGAGGCAGATGATTCCATCCCGGATATCCCAGCCACAAGGAGGATGTCTGGGATGCATCCTTCCGTCTGATTCCTCCTCTTCTGCTTCCTCCTCTTTGACTTCCTCCTCACAGAATCACAGAATCCCCACAGTGCAGATAGAGGCCATTTCGGCCCATCGAGCCTGCACCGACACATATCCCACCCTATCCCCACGTATTTAATCCCCCCTAACACTAAGGGTCAATTTATCATAGCCAAATCAACCTAACCCGCACATCTTTGGACTGTGGGAGGAAACCGGAGCACCCGGAGGAAACCCACGCAGACACGGGGAGAATGTGCAAACTCCACACAGACAGTCACCCGAGGCCGGATTCGAACCCGGGTCCCTGGCGCTGTGAGGCAACAGTGCTAACCACTATGCCACCGTGTTGCCCTGCAGCTTCCTCCTCTTCTGTATCTTCTTCTTCCCTCTGCAAGCGGATGCTGTAAATCTGATATGACAGCATAAAATGCTGGAAATACTCAGCTAGTCAGGCAGCATCTCGACCTGAGACGTGAACTCTGTTTTTCTCTCCACGGATGTTGCATGACCTGCTGAGTATTTGCAGCATGTTCTGTTTTCTCAAAGGCCTTCATTTACCATCCGCACCCTTGCAAGCATCTAGCAGCACTCCCTACACACTTAAAAAACTTTGCACATCTATTGCAACAAGTCACCACTTCAATAAAATTAAAAAAAAACCAGTCCAAAACCTTAAATTCTAACTTACTTGAACAATGTGTGTGTCCCTTTAAGAGGTGCAGACATCGCCACTGTCAGCCTGCTTGCACGCCAGATTAACCTGGCATGCTTCGGACCCAGCGTTGAATTCAGTGCTAGGGTCGAAGGTCACGCTTGTGACGTAAAGTCGGCATTGCACGCCAATTTACGTCACAACACTGCCATTTTGTTGAGGATGGCGTTGCCAGGTACCAGCAGCGCAAAGGTAGGGACCAAAACGACAGCCGCCACAGAACCCACCAGCAGCTGGCGAAAGAGCGGCGGCCGCCATTTTAGTGACATTTAAGGCCACAAATTTCTAGCCCTTAGAATGTTAAGAGCTTACTCATTTCCTTGTTCACTGTCTGTGAGAATTCTGCGTTTTGGTTGGCTGCTTAGACAGCTTATTGATGTCACAGTAGCTCGCACAAGGGAATCCCCACTAAATTCTGTTGATTTGAATTGAAGGTCGGAAAACCCGAAGTTCTCGATACAGGAATCACAAACGCTTTTGCTCGCTGCTGAACGCAAATTCCGGGCTGATGTCTTGTGATGGTAGTACAATACTCTATTTATTATCTAGTTTTATTAAGAAGTAGCCTGATTTTTGTTATGAGCCACTCCTTTGCAGTAAGAACAAAATGGTGTTTATAACATGTAGGGGTAGATTTCCCCCCACCACAACCCCCGCCCCCACTGGAGCGGTGTTAAGGCCATCACTGGGCGCTGATTTGAATGGCTGGGCCTTATTTGCATATCATTAGTAGGCATTGAGAGTGCCCGATTGAGAGATGTAGGGGGCGGTTTTCCCCAGATACTTCAGGCGATAAAGAGCATCCGAGGTGGCGAAGATGAGGTCTTAAGCTGAAACGTTGGTTTAGTCCATGTTTAGCACCAGATGCCATCTTATGGGGGAGCATATGAAGGAGAAGGGAATAGAGGGTTTGCTGATAGAGTTAGATGAGGAATGACGGAAGGAGGCTTGAGTGGAGCATAAACACCGGCATGGACTGGTTGGGCCGAAGGGCCTGTTTCTGTGCCGTATATCCTATGTAATCCAATGTGATCTTGGTAAAGGAGTTGAAGCTTGCGCTAGGAATGGCCGCCCAGAGGATCATTAAGTAATAAGGTGGATGAATTAGCTGCGCAAATAGAGGTAAACGAATATATGATATGATTGGGATTACGGAAACATGGCTCCAGGGTGAATAAGGCTGGGAACTCAACATCCAGGGGTATTCAATATTCAGGAAAGATAGGCAAAAAGGAAAAGGAGGTGGGGTAGCATTGCTGGTTAAAGAGGGAATTAACACAATTGTAAGGAAGGATATTAGCTCTGATGATGTGGAATCTGTATGGGTAGAACTGAGAAATACCAAGGGGCAGAAAACGCTAGTGGGAGTGGTGTATAGACCCCCAAACAGTAATACGGAGGTTGGGGATGGCATTAAAAGGGAAATTAGAGAAGCGTGCAATAAGAGCACAGCAGTTATCATGGGCGACTTTAATCTACATATAGATTGGGCTAACCAAATTAGTAACAATACTGTGGAGGAGGAATTCCTGGAGTGTATATGGGATGGTTTCCTGGACCAATATGTCGAGGAACCAACTAGAGATCAGGTCATCTTAGACTGGGTATTATGTAATGAGAAAGGATTAATTAGCAATCTTGTTGTGCGAGGCCCCTTGGGTCGGAGCGATCATAATATGATAGAATTCTTCATTAAGATGGAGAGTGAAGTAGTTGACTCAGAGACTAGGGTCCTGAATTTAAATAAAGGAAACTACGATGGTATGAGGCGCGAGTTGGGTAGGATTGATTGGGGAATGTCACTCAAAGGGTTAACGGTGGATAGGCAATGGCAAACATTCAAAGATCGCATGAATGAACTACAGAATTTGTTCATCCCAGTTTGGCATAAAAATAAAACAAAAAAGGTGAATCAACCGTGGCTAACAAGGGAAATTAGGGATAGCATAAGATCCAAGGAGAGGACATATAAATTGGCCAGAAAAAGCAGAAAACCTGAGGATTGGGAGCAGAATAGGATTCGGCAAAGAAGGACAAAGGGATTAATTAAGAGGGGGGAAATAGAGTATGAGAGTAAGCTTGCAAGGAACATGAAAACTGACTGTAAAAGCTTTTATAGATATGTGAAGAGAAAAAGATTGGTGAAGTCAAGTGTAGGTCCCTTGCAGTCAGAATCAGGGGAATTTATAATGGGGAACAAAGAAATGGCAGACCAATTAAATACATACTTTGGTTCTGTTTTCACAAAGGAGGACACAAATAACTTCCCAGAGATGTCGGGGAACATAGGGTCTAATGAGAGGGAGGGACTGAAAGAAATCAGTATTTGTAGGGAAATAGTGTTAGGGAAATTGACGGGATTGAAGGCCGAAAAATCCCCAGGGCCTGATAATCTACATCCTAGGGTACTTAAAGAAGTGGCCCTAGAAATAGTAGATGCATTGCTGGTCATCTTCCAAAATTTGATAGACTCTGGAACAGTACCCATGGATTGGAAGGTAGCTAATGTTACCCCACTATTCAAAAAAGGTGGCAGAGAGAAAACGGGGAATTATAGACCAGTAAGCCTGACATCGGTAGTGGGGAAAATGCTATACTCCATTATAAAAGATGTAATAGCAGAGCACTTGGAAAACAGTGACAGGATCGGACAAAGTCAACATGGATTTACAAAAGGTAAATCGTGCTTGACTAATCTACTGGAATTTTTTGAGGATATAACTGGTAAAATAGATAAGGGAGAACCAGTGGATGTGGTGTATTTGGACTTTCAGAAGGCTTTTGATAAGGTCCCGCATAAGAGATTAGCGTGTAAAGTTAAGGCACATGGGATTGGGGGCAAGGTATTGGCTTGGATAGAGAACTGGTTGGCAGACAAAAAGCATAGAGTTGGAATAAACGGGTCTTTTTCCGAGTGGCAAGCAGTGACTAGTGGGGTACCGCAGGGATCGGTCCTAGGACCCCAGCATTTCACAATATATATTAATGATCTAGACGAGGGAATTGGATGTAATATCTCCAAGTTTGCAGACAACACAAAGCTGGGTGGGAGTGTGTGCCGTGAGGAGGATGCCAAGAAACTCCAGTATGATTTGGACAGGTTGGGTGATTGGGCAGAAGCATGGCAGATGCAATATAATGGCCTAGAAATTAAACATGGATGGTTCCCGCGGGGGTAAGGATTCCCCGCGATATCGCACTCCGCGCCTACCTTTTTGCTCCGGGCCCACACGAACTTTAGTTTCAAAGGCTCTCTCTGTTGGAACCGTGCAGTGCTTGCGTGACCCAGAGACACAATTAGTTCGTGCGAGCTCTGGGATCACGTGATTCAGTTAGAGCCAATGGCAGCACACCATCTTTCATTCATAGTTTTGACGGCAAGAGCTGTCAAAGCTATGAATACTACACCCCCCCAAAAGAACAGCTAAACCTCAATTAAATTAAAAAAAAAAGCCATCACATTAATAAAATAAGTATAGTTAAATAAATTAACCACTTTAAACAAAAAATTAAATTTAAAAATTTTTTTTAAATCTTTTTAAAAGTTATAAAAATAAACTTATCTTTCTTTAAAGTCTCTAAAAAAGATAAACCTGTTGAAAAAAAATTAAAATAACACTTAATTAACTACTTACCTTGTTAAAAGGGGGTCCTACGACTGCTTTCTTTGTGTGTAAAATCTTCACCACTTACCTGCGCGTTCAAAGCTGAAACAAAAACTAAGTGCACTGCGTGCGCACAGCCTGTAGTGCGCACGCCATTCACTTAGGAACCGCCCCCTTTTCAACTCACGAAGTGCCGGTTTCCCGCGCATGCGCAGTGCATGCAGGAAACCGGCAATTCAGGATCTAATACGCGAGAGTACACAGTGCGTACTCCCGTGCATTAGGTTTAATTTTCGGGCCATTGTGGATAAATGCGAGGTTATCCACTTTGGTGTCAAAAACAGGAAGGCAGATTATTATCTGAATGGCAATAGATTGGGAGAAGGGGAAGTGCAACGAGACCTGGGTGTCCTTGTGCACCAGTCGCTGAAGGTAAGCATGCAGGTGCAGCAGGCGGTTAAGAAGGCAAATGGTATGTTGGCCTTCGTAGCGAAAGGGTTCGAGTACAGGAACAAGGATGTCTTGCTGCAGTTGTACAGGGCCTTGGTGAGACCACATCTTGAGTATTGTGTGCAGTTTTGGTCGCCTTATCTGAGGAAGGATGTTTTTGCCATGGAGGGAGTGCAGCGAAGATTCACCAGGCTGATACCTGGGATGGCAGGAATGACGTATGAGGAGAGATTGGGTCGATTGGGCTTATACTCGCTGGAGTTTAGAAGAATGAGAGGGGATCTCATTGAAACTTATAAAATTCTAACAGGACTAGACAGACTAGATGCAGGAAGGATTTTCCCGATGGCCGGGGAGTCCAGAACCAGGGGTCACAGTCTAAGGATAAGGGGTAAGCCATTTAGGACTGAGATGAGGAGGAATTTCTTCACCCAGAGAGTGGTGAACCTGTGGAATTCTCTACCACAGAAGGCAGTAGAGGCCAATTCATTAAATATATTCAAGAAGGAGTTAGATATATTTCTTAAAGCTAAAGGGATCAAGGGATATGGGGAGAAGGCAGGGACCGGGTACTGAATTTGGATGATCAGCCATGATCTCATTGAATGGCGGAAGAGGCTCGAGTGGCTGAATGGCCTACTCCTGCTCCTATCTTCTATGTAAGCAGCTGATTGCCACTTAATTAATTGCCTGCAAGCACTCATTAAGGAGGCTGCATGGTATTTTGGTGGCTAGCATTTGACTGAACGCCCTCTCCTAATAGCAACCAGCTGATTCGCAGTAAACTAGTTGTTGCAGAGGATTTCAAGAGCTGCCTAACGGTATATCACTTTTTACTGTTCGCTTGCTGGAGGTTTGAAGAGGACTTTTGAAACACAGCTGGTGACTTTCTGGGACACTTTGTTAAGACTTCACCAACATTCTTTCAACATTTATTCTGGAAATCCTCGGAGGACTTCACCTAGAAGGAGTAAGTGCTGTGCTACTCCACCTTATAGGAGTCACTAGGAGAAAGGAAGTGCTTGATCATGGTCATCTTGCCACGGGTCCCCCTTGAACTGCAGGAGGAATGGGAGGAGGACATGAGGCCAGGCAGAGCAGTACCAGCTGCTGCAGGAGAGAGGGACAGGTGGACTCCTTGCCCCCCTGCAGGTACAGGACAGCCCTCCTCCTCTGTGCCTGCTCCACCAGGACCTCCAGTGCTGCGTCCGAATACTTGTGCGTCCTTGAGCCATCCCTGAAACGTGCCGCTGTGTGTCAGCCAGCACACTCCACACCTTCAGTGGAAGTGGATGAGTGGAGCCCACATATACTGCTCCACGAACATTGCGTCTAATCAGTGCTTGAGTGCTAAACCTGCAGGTGTATCTGTTTTAGCCTCCAGGCAAGTTCAAATATGGTCATCAACAATTAGGACCACAATTGCGTGCTGAAACCAGACTTTCAAACAGGTGGGTCTTATTAGCACAGCACCCATTTAGTGCCTGTTATCACCCTTGCCACACCAAAACACTCAGGATTTCCACCTTAGACCTGTACTTAAAAGGGTGCATAATAGAGGTGTACAGTCAGCATCAGGAATGTGTTGCTTGCTGACTGCAAGTGGTTGCCCAGCATTTCACATTGTTTCACTGACCCTCCAAAATGTAAGTTCTGCTGTTTAATTCTGTGATTTCTCAGCATTAGCTGTTTGCTCTGTGGCCCTCAGAAGTGTAAGTTCCACTGTTGTGCCACTTGCTTGCAGCATCTGCAGAATGTTGAGGGTAACAGCTGCTTGCTTCAGTGATGTCGCAGTGGAGGTACTGGTGGAGTAGGTGTGGGCGAGGAGGTATACCGTCTTCCCAAAAGATGGCACCAGGGAGCCAGAACACAGCCGGTTTCAGTCCTGGTTGCTGAGGTGGTGCGTGCCCTTAGCATCACCCCAAGGACGTGGCTTCAGTGCAGGAAGAGGTCCAGTGACCTGACCGAGACAGCAAGAGTGTGTTGCAGGTCTTCCTATCTCTATTGATCTGAGTCACACCTTTCCATAGCAGTTTTTTGTCACCCCAAAATTTGCTTTGGGGTCCTAATCACATCATGGGACACAGATTTAAATATTATTAGATTATTGCTGTGTTCAGGCGGCTGCCCAGACACCCTCACCTAAGGGCCCGTGAAAATGGCGCCATCAACAGAAACAGGGTGGTAAGTCTTTCGCTGTGATTTTTGGGTCCCTAACACCCTATTTAAGCTGGGTGGGACCTCTGTAAATTCAGCCCATAGTGTATGTATAATGTATTAAAAGCAGAACATTAATAAATGCATGTTCCATCAATCTTACAATGCGGGTCTAGTGTAATTTGTTTAGTGTAATTACATCTACTGGAGGCTGCTCTGGTAGTGCTCTTGCAGTAAAAAAAAGTACTACACACCTCCATCGCTACATACCTGGATGGGTATTGCCAAAGACCATTCATAGAAATTAACTGATTTATTGAAATGAGAACAGAATTTCTTTGAATAATGTTGGAATTTAATTATGGTATTACATTTATAAAGTTCTGCAGGATTTGTATTTATGTAAGTGATTGAGAATGCGATGTAATTTCATTTAAAATCCTATCATCTCATCAGAGTTAATCTGAAGTGAATCTCTTTAACAAAGAAGCATAGATGTACTGCTTTAAAACAAAGAATGCAGACCTGCCGATCCCAAAGTTGCAAAACTGGTTTTAAAAGTGGTGGCTGTTTGGATAGAATGGGCTAGCCTTGATTAGAGTGCAATTGTTTATCATACATACCTGTGGAGATCAACTTTAACCCCTCCCGCTGGGTGGGGGTGGTGTGTGAGAGGGTTCAAATTAGGCAAGAATAGGTATGTATGATAAACATACGATTTACCGGCCAAAGGTGCCTCTGCTTCTGCTCAACCGCATTTTATCTTTGTTGACTTTCAAGTTACCAAGGCTCTCGCTACAGGCAGGTGGGGGCCTAATGGAAATGTGAATGTCACAGCCTGATGATGTCATTGATGCTGTGATGCTACTTAGTGGAATTCTGGTTGAGGCCTGCCTGGCAGCAAATCCACCAGAAATACCTGGAGGGAGGCAGCAGAGTGGCCAGAAGAGGTCAAATTAAGTTCCTTAATTTTTGGAAGGATTCCTTGGGGGCCAAGAGTGCTCCTCTGGGCCCTGCAGGTAATCCTTGGGCCTCCCTTGCTGCAATCTTTCCTCTCCCGCCCCCGACCAGCCTCAGCTATGCAACCCCCACTCAGCACTTGCCTTATGCCGGGGACTGTTCCCTTGGGTCCCCAGTGGCATCCGGCTCCTGCCCCAATTACCACTCCGGCCCTTAACATCATTCCCGCCGGCATTGGCAGGAGACCGTTGGGCAAACTGGGGTTGTTCTCCTCCTTAGAGCAGAGAAGGTAAAGTGGAGATTTGAGAGAGGTGTTCAAAATCATGAAGGGTTTTGATAGAGTAAATAAGGGGAAACTGTTTCCAGTGACAGAAGGATTAGTAACCAGAGGACACAGATTTGGCAAAAGAACCAGAGGTGACATGAAGAAAAAATACTTTATGCAGTGAGTTGTGATAATCTGGAATGTACTGCCTGAAAGGGGGATGGAAGCAGATTTAATAGTAACTTTCAAAAGGGAATTAGGTAAATATTTGAAGTGGGAAAAATTGACAGGGCTATGGGGAAAGAGCAGGGGTGTGGAATTAATTGGATGGCTCTTTCAAAGCGCTGGCACATGCATGATGGGCTGAATGGCTTAATTCTTTGCTGTATCAGTCTATGGTTCTATGATTAAATGAGTCCCAGCAGTTAAAATCGGCTGGGCCTTCTCCCTGACTTTTTTTTTCTCTCCGGGTGCGCTGTCTACTTTCAGCCCCCACCCCCCCAACACCACCTGCACCGATCCTGTCCTGAGTTGAAATTGACCTCATGTACACCAAAGGAATCTTTGCAAGTTCAAATGTTTTCCTCTTTGATTACTAGAACATGCTTCAAACCACTTTCTTAAACCTTTTGTGAAAATATAATAGTTGTTCCGCAATATGACAACTAAATACTGCTGTAACTGTTCAAAGCCTGATACTGATTTGAAGCAACATAAAATAACCAAGCTTCAGTATTACTGAAGACAATCCTTTATATTGTGTATGCATGGTGTCCACTGGTTTTCTGCATATAAAGTCCATCCCTCCATATTAAACCGAATTTTAAAAATCTGTTTAAATAATGGACTAGTGTGATTTTCTTTAAATAATGCATGATGGAAAGAAATGTAGTAAGAGCTCTCCAGTAGTTTCAAATGGCGTATAAACCCACAAAGCATTTAATGTACATAACCTTTTTAATGGTCAACATAAACCGGTTTTCATTTGTAAGAACTCTTTCGTCCAACACAATAGATGTACAGAGCAATCTGAAATCAATTTAAAAATGCAGTCAATTCCAGAGCTGAGCAGAGTGAACTAGTTAATTAGTCAGGTGTAAAAACTAAAATTAGTGAATAACACATTGGCGGCAACTTCAACCTAACCCACCCATCGGGGAAACTGACCACATCTGGTGCAATGCTGGCTTTACACCCGTCTGATTTTACACTCCATTGAAGTTAATGGGGAGTAATATTGGGTGGAGTGTAAAACTGGAGTTCCACCCAATCCCATGGGCTTCCTGCCGATGAGTAAAGTTAAAATTACCCCCATTGGATCTGACCTTTCGCTCACAGCCGGCCCGAAAGAGTTTGTGGCATTTTCAAATGTTAATCTCACAAGTGATTCAATAATTTGTCAAATATTTTATTTTGGCAATCACAATTTATATTATTTCATCCGAATGTATCAAATATTCCTTAAATCAAGCTTGTAACAAGCAATTTTATGAAACTGATATTGTTTTATCACAGTACATCCTTGCAATTGATCTTTTTAATAAATACTTCCAGTGAACAAAAACAGATGAACTTTTCTGAGAAGTGCAATGATGTTTCTACGCAAAAATGAAGCATCTATTTCATTCAAAGAGCGTCTTCAATTGTGGAATGTCCTACATTGCCTCTGTTATACCTATCAACTACTGCAGCCTCTGATTCTATGTAAGCAGATCTCCAAACACAGGGCAGTTATAATGCTGTACCCACAGAGCTCTACACATGCATACATGATGCCTTCATGTTCGTGCCTGGTCCTGCTGCTCTAACATTTCATCCCTGCAGAAATGCAGTCAATGGGGTTGATTTTTACCCGGGTCGGGATTTTTGGGAGCGGGGGCGAAAGCGGGCGGTGATCCTTCCAACCTCCCGGATGTAAGGCCTGGAAGATTTTAACTCCCAGGTCTCATTAGCATTTCATGATGCTGACTCCCACGTGAGGACCTCCCAAAGGGGGAATTTGAAATGCCATTGTGATGCCAATGACATCGTCGGGTTGCGACTTTTCAATGTAAAGTAGGCCCCGGGTAGCGCTGTCGCAACCATTAAACAAGCATTATCAGAAATGTATTACAGCCATGGCACATATTTGAAACTTGCAATCTTTTACATCTTCTTTCAAGTCACATGCAATATTCTTCACAGTGGTTGCTTTTAACTATTTGATAGTCAGTTAAAGATTTTTTTTTTATACCTCAGCTCAATTTCAAGTAACAATACTTTATGAACAACATGATCCATGAAATTTGAAAAGTTCAGGGTGGAAAATAATGTGACCAATTTTCCATGTTTCTTTATAGAATACCACCAAATCATAGATTAAGTCAGGAGGGTGTGTGAGTTGGAAGGGAACTTGCAGGTGGTGGTGTTCACATGCACCTGCTGCCCTTGACCTTCTAGGTGGTAGAGGTCGCGGGTTTGGGAGGTGCTACTGAAGGAGCCTTGGCGAGTTGTTGCAGCGCATCCTGTAGATGGTACACACTCCTGACTTGCACCTTGTAGGTGGTAGAGAGGCTTTGGGGAGTCACACCTTTAACATTGCATTCATGCTTTTCCCAAATGGCCCAACAAACGTCTCCTGTGAAGATGTGAGCCATACAGACTAGGAAAGTCCCGTGTACCATTTTCAATCTTTGTTGAGTTAGGTGATCTCACCTAGGCAGTGGTAGGAGTGCTACAATTGCCCTCAGCATCGCTGGGTTAGAAGGGGGAAAGTTGGCCTACAAGAACAGTAATCACTTGGGTATGGTACAAGAGGGCAACTGCTGCCTGTGGAAAGACTCAATGCAGTATAAATTCAACCTGGGTAGTTGTGGAAAATCGGCAACAGCGAATCGGCAGCCCATCTTGCACTCTACTGACTTCAATGGAAAAGAAAATTAGGCGGAGTGTAAAACGGGCTGCCAATTCGCTATCGCTCATTTTACATATCCACCCAACATGAATTTATACCCCAATATCTTTGGGAGAAGAGGGAAGGGGAAAAATTGTCGAAGGAAAAACTGCATTCATAGATGTGATGCATTATACTATTTATAATGGGAAGGGACACTAAACACAACTAATCCAAAGAATGAAGTGATAATGATTAATGAAGTTAGCCACTAACGTACCTGCTAAATACTCAATCTGAAGAGCATCATGACGCTTACCAGGTGTATTTATACATTTTCAAATACAATTTTTCATTAGCAGGTAGGAAACACAAGTTTTAAAATGATTGATAACAATTGACTTCTTCAAATGCAGTACATACGAGCTGAGAGGGAAACAATACTAGTGGCTGTCTTTTCCATATTCCTAGATTTCTTACCTGCCTGAAGTACGACTAGAATTAGAAAAGTCCATTTTTTTGAATAAAACAGAAAAGACGAACCCTTCTGATATTTCCTATCTAAATCGCAGCTCAAAGTAGAGACGGAGGGGGTGAAATTTAACTTACGGATCGGACGGGTGTAATGCTGACCGTATTGCCCCCGCCCCTCAAACCGAAGTTGAATTTCACTCCCAGAACATTAAAAGTCACATTCTTGGAGCAATTGCGTTTCCTCCTCTGCAGCCTGTAGTTTCCCATATTCTGATCGCGGACCTGCACCGTCGGCCCTCTTCTGGTGGAAGCTGAACATTTCTTTGGTGTCCGGCAGGGCTGAGCCGTCTCCGCGGCGGGAACAGCGACTGAGCCAGAATCCAGTGAGTGAAAAGATAGCCAGGAGCAGGATTATGTTCAGAGCAATATGCCAGCAGAAAAAATTGGTGACAAACATCAGGTTCGCCATGTCATTGTTCTTCCAGGGCTTCCCTGTGAGTGGTTTGTAGAGAATGAAGGCGGCCTGCAGAAGCCACGTTCCTTGAGTCATCACCAGGCAGGTCTTGGTGAACCAGAGGATGCGGTCATTGGGTCTCCACATCTCAACAGTGAGGACCAGACACACCAGAAAGCAGGTGAGGAGCAGCAAAGTGTGCACCGAATTTTCCACCTGTTCTTTGCCATGCATGTGGGAATAAAGGAGCAGGGCTTCGATGTAAAAGGCGATGGTGATGGCAAAGCTTTCAAACAGGAATAAGCGTCTCGGCAGACAAGCCTGGCTGATGATGTCCACCCAGCCACTTAGAGCGAAATAGGAATACATGGTGACATGCTGCCACTCGTTGGGGTGTGTGAATGGGTAATCTGGCTTCTCTTTGTTATAAATAATCAGTTTATACACTCCAGGAGGATAAAAGAACTCTGCCATGACTGCTAAGGTACCGTAAACGATCTTCATCACCCCTTCAGCAGGAATCCGCTTCAAACAGCTCCTAAATCCAAAATTCCGAGAAGGAGATACAAGTTGGATCTTCTCGCCTCTAAGTACCATCAGAGAAAATTTGAAGGCGTAGAGAATCCCGAAGGAAAGGAACGCCAAACCGGGCGATATATGGCCAATAAAGGTGCCCATTCTGTGGCTTGGGTGCTTTGTTGCCTGAATGAAGAAGTCCTTCAGCGGCAAACCTGTCAAACCACATGACTGGTTGGGAACGGCAGGCTGTTTTTATTTTACAATTTCCTGGGAACGCCTTTTTAAGCTTCCTTTATTCAGCCACCTGTCGTAAGAGCTGTCAAGTTTCAAAACGTGAATTTCAGCGAGATTCAGCTCCACTTTTTTTTTAAAGTGGAAAAATTAGCGAGTTTTAACGTAGTTTAGTGCAATCAATAAAATGACAGCTAGTAATAATTCGCCCTTTTTTACGTGTCAAATACTGTGACGCCCATGAAGTGTCTTCTTTTCCCAAGTTTTAAAAGCGATCTCGATTCTTTTTGGGTTTCTGTGAAGAAATCCCCCCCCCCCCCAAAATAAAGAGCACTAATGTTATCGTTAAATAAGCACTGTCTTCCCTCAGTGGTAGGAATCTTGCCTCCGAGTCAGAAGGTTGCAGGTTCAAGCCTCATTCTGTGCAGTACTGAGGGAGCCTCCCCTGCATTTTTGAAGTTGCTATCTTTTGAATGAGACGTTAAACCAAGGCTCTGCCTACTCTACTGGATGTAGAAGAGCCCATGGCACTATTCCAAGAAGAGCAGGAGAGTTGTCCTGGCCAATATTTATCCCTCAACTAACATTACTAAAACAAATTGGCCCGTATTTTCCGATCGCAGGCCTCCCACGGGCGGAGGACTGCGATTTGGAAAAATCTGCACCCTTACCTGAGGGCTCCTGGGAGGCGCACAGTTCCGATGCTGGGCCTCTCCAAACTGCCGGTGCGCAGGGCCCACGTATCCCAGAGGCGCAGGTAGTTCGCAGCGTCCCTGGGATCACGTGGGCCATGGGGAGCCAATCAAAGAAGGGGATCTCCCTTCATACATTTGACAGGAAGACCTGTCAAATATATGAATGGAGATCAATGAAAAAACATAGTAAAACTTTAAATCACATTTTTAAAATGACTTGAAAGTACAATAAATTAACTATTTTAAACAAAACTTTAAATTTTTCAAAAAAATTAGTTTTTTACGGGCCTAAAAATAAACTTATCTTTTTAAAGTATTTTTAAATGATAAATCAGTGGAATTTTTTTTTCAACTCTTATCCTGGTAAAAGCAGGCCTTACGCCTGCTTTTACCAGGCGCAAGCATTGTAAGTGTTTTCTGCGGGCGGAGGGTCTCCAAAAAGTGGAACTATCCGCCCGCAGAGGCCCTTCTCCCGGGCAGTTGGAGGATTGTCAAGAGCGTTCTTGACAGATCGGAAATGTCGGTTTCCAGCGCATGCACCGTGCATGCCTGAAACCGGCATTTCCAATGTCCCTACGGGTGGGTACACAGCGAGTTTTATATCTCTTGCTGTTTGTGGGACCTTGTGCACAATTGGCTGCTATGTTTCCCTACATTACGACACTTCAGAAGTAATGTAAAGAGCTTTGAGACTTCCTGAGGTTGTGAAACACGCTATATAAATGCAAGTTCTTTCTTTCTTGGTCAGTAGGAGGAGACATCAAGCTACTTATCACTTTCCATTATAAATTTTTTTGGCAACAAGTAGTTTTGACTGCCAACTAGACAATCACATTAGTGTTTAACAAAGGCAGAAAAAGGAAATGGAAAATTAATAATTAACAAGCCACCACCTACACCAGCCTAGTTAAGATCATAAACTCACCATGGGACATTGCTGACACAGGTGTTCATCCCAATATTCCATGGTGCTGTGTTTGAGTATTCAACAATGTAGTCTTTGAGCAAGACACTGTTGCACTAAGCCTACTGTCAACAAGGGCAGACGTCGATACCAAAGTCCAACACCACCTTCTGTGTGCCAGTGCAGCCTTCGGTCGCTTGTGGAAGAGAGTGTTTGAAGACCAGGACCTCAAACCCAGCACCAAGCTCGTGGTCTACAGTGCAGTAGTAATACCTGCCCTGCTGTATGCCTCAGAGACATGGACCATGTACAGCAGGCACCTCAAAGCACTGGAGAGGTACCACCAACGCTGCCTCCGCAAGTTCCTGCAAATCCATTGGCAGGATAGGCGCACCAACGTCAGTGTTCTCGCTCAGGCCAATATCCCCAGCATCGAAGCTTTGACCACGCTCTATCAGCTCCGATGGACGGGTCACATCGTCCGCATGCCCGATAAGAGACTCCCAAAACAAGCGCTCTACTCGGAGCTCTGACACGGCAGTGGGCAGAGGAAACGCTTCAAAGGACACCCTCAAAGCCTCCTTGAAAAAGTGCAACATCCCCACCGACACCTGGGAATCCCTGGCCCAAGACCGCACAAGGTGGAGGAGAAGCATCCGGGAAGGCACCGAACACCTAGTGTCTCTTTGCCAGGAGCAAGCAGAAGCCAAGCGCAAGTCAACCCAAGCACCCCACCCACCCGCCCCTTCAACCTCCGTCTGCCCCACCTGTGACAGGACCCATCAGTCACCTGCGAACTCATTTTTAATGTGGAAGCAAGTCATTCTCGGTTCCGAAAATGGGGGTGGGGGGGAAAATAATGAAAGGTAAGTTATAAAAATAGAAATATCTGGGCAACATAACATGGGTGGAAACCTGGTGTCACAGGTTCCTGCTCCTTTTCTTCACATTTGCACCTGGGAACTGGAAAGGAAAATGGGCCCATAAGTTTTGATTACATAAAAAAGCTCAAATCAATCAGTCAAGGAACATACCTAATCAAATCAGTTTAATATTAATTTTCAGCCTTAAATTTATTTCAAAAATGGCAAAACAGTACATAGTGATTCAACCAAGGAAAATACAGTTGCTTTTAAGTTGAGTGATTATAGTTATAATCTTGCAAGAAGACAACAAAAATATTTTTAAAAATGACTGCCATTATTAATTTAAATGTGTGGAATTTAAACTGGTAAAACAGTAGATTCCTTTTAATCTGAATACCATACAGTCCAAATACTTTGTTTTTGAAAGAAGCAAAATAGGCAGGAATATGAACCATGTGGAAGTTATACATAGATAGGAAATTTTACATCTTTCAGTTGTATGGCACAAAACTAGTTACACCATTGCTGGGAATTTCCTCAATTGGCTGGTCTGTTTTAGTGGAAACCTCGAATAAATGCATAAACAGGGTTTCCGCCAATCTACCACCGAAGTTACAGCAGCTTGGCACATGTGTCTAATAATGAGTAAACGTCAACAGCTTGACCATAAGGAATTCCATTGCAATGGCAATCCCTAACAAATTAGATATGATGGAGTGAGAGTAATACATTCACTTTTCTTCACTTCAAAAGGATTTTAATTTTCTCAGAGCATAATTATGCCTACATCTTAATGGTAGAAGGAAGCATCATCAGTTAAACATAAGATTTTACACTCTAAGAAAATGGAGAATACCTACAATTTATTAATTAGCAAAACACAAAAGCATCATTATTATGACTTAATTATTCCTCAACCATATCCAGTGTTCCTCTGTATGGCTATCCAATAGTGAGTATTCAGCTAGTTTTATGCTTTGAACAGCATTCCTGCCGAGTAGATTCTGTGTCTGGCTGGAAGCTTGCAAAAGAGCATTTGCTGTTAAGTACAGGCATCATGTCATTTGTGCAATAATAAGCTTACATGCATGAGCAGAAAAAATCCCTACTTGTGGTTAATTGTTCCCATTCCATGATCTTGCAATGCTGCTGGGCATTCTTAATGCTTCACAAATCATTTGCTGAATGTTCTTATACCAGACCAAAACCATCAACTAGAAGCTTAATAGTTTGCATTGAAAATTTCAGACCACATCTGAAATCCTGTCCCAAGAATGCTTTCTCTACTGGATTCCACATCATTTGCGTCACAGCTCGAAAGACATACTAAATTTGGTGTGCTTATGCTAGAGACCAAGTTGGGGCTGGGAAACAGCCTCAACAAAATTAATTCTAAATACATCTCAAGTTGTTTAAAAATGCATTGTTGCTGCTACTTCAATTTCTTAGAACAGTTGGTATGTACCTGGAATTAAATATTATACTAGTCTGTTCAAATCAAGGTTTCACAATTAACCATCAGCCGACTAGAAGTAATAGATAGGGACATAGAAACAGAAGTAGGCCATGTAGCCCCTCGAGCCTGTTAGATCGTGGCTGATCTGTATCTTAACTCCATTTACCCACATCGGTTCTATATTGCTTAATATCCTTGCCTAATAAAAATCTATCAATCTCAGTTTTGAAATTTTCAATTGACCTAGCCTCAACAGCTTTTTGGGGGAGAGATTTCCAACAATCTTTGCATGAAGAAGTGCTTCCTGACATCACCCTGAACAGATTAGCTCTAATGTTGAGGTTATGCCCATCACACATGGATATTTGTGTGTGGAATTCAGATGACCCACACTACACGTGGAATCTATTACCAAAATAATGGCAGTATATTTACTGCTCAGTAACAGTGATGAGTTGAACACAGCCAATCTAGTCACATGACTGGTTACATTTGTCAAAAAGTGCCAAAGGACCAAAAAAACCTGAAAGTGGAATAACTCGGGAAAAAAAGTCACAAAATACATTAAAGAACAAAAATACTGAGAACGCAAATGTCTACTTTTATTCCCCTTCAAAACTACTACTTCAAAAGCACACTGTTAGAATGCATGTGGACATCCAAAATGACCTAAAACATTGGCTCCTTAACTCCGGCCGGATCAGTGTGGGAAGCCAGGGCAAGCGACAAACTCACATGCCGCGGCCTGGTGAGATTTTACCTCCCAGGCCTCATTTCCAGAGTCAAGAATGGACGCACACCCAGGCGGAAGCGGGAATTCAGGGGGCAAGAGGTTGCCGCCAGGGACCCATGGTAACAGCCTCCGGCAGTCAGGCAAGTCTCGAGAGGAATCCCAATTGGAGGAGGGGGGGAAGCCCGGGGCAAGGTCCAAGGTTTCCTTGTGTGGACCCGGAGGAGCACTCCTGCTCCTCCAGGCTCACAAGGAAACTAAATTTAAAAAACCACTGGGTCTCAACTGGCCCTTGGCAGGTTTTGCCTGGGGTGGGGTGCAGAGAAAGCCACCACTGCTCCCCCGCTCTGGATAAAATCGCATATCGGGCCTCGATTAAGTCATTGGAGCCAGATCTGTATGTTGAAAGTGGATCCCGCTGGCTTGGGGGTGGGTGTCCTTCCCACCTGCAATTTAAAATTCGAGTCAGTAAGATGGGGGCAGAAAAGGAGTGGGTATGTCCCCCACACCATATTAACTCCCCGTGTCTCCCCCCCCCAAACGACCTGGTTTCTTCAGGCAGGGAGAGTTAAAATCGAGGCCTATGATGCTTTTTACAATGTTTAAAGCCGGTATTCGGTAGATTTAGTTGATAGATATCTTAAAAAAATGTAAACAGAATGAAATGACTCAGTCTTTTATTACTGGCTTTAACACAGCCATGCTCGGCTTCAATACAAAACATACTTCATTAAATAAATTATGAAAAGTATATAGTTTCACATTGTGACAACATTCATCACAATCTGTTTTCTTTAGTTTTATAACATTAATTATTGATGCATATATTTATTTCTGACAGTGCAGAAAATGTGCTTTTATCTTAAAAACTCAGTTCATTTAACAGTGATTTATTAGCAAATGTACACAAAGACACGATCTGTAATTTAAAATATAATTTTAAGATGTGTACATTATACAATATTTATATATTCATATAGGACCTGAAACGAACAGGAATACAATGCATTCATTTGTTCACATTTTATATTGTCTTTCTATTGTTTACCTGATCACTTTATTACAGCTAACAGAATGTCATTTAATTTTTACAGTTGCCAAAATATACAAAAAAACATAAGACTTAAAAAGTGTTCACATTAAATATGGTAACAACTGTACATGTTAGATGGTGCGTGAAGATTCACCACAGCAACATTAACTGGAGATCTGGAAAGAAAAAAAAACAATTTTTGTGAAAATCAATAGTTAAAAGGGATTTCATTGCAAAGCGTCAACACTGCACTGGAAATTAGAACATGGCTGGGCAACAAAGAATAATCAAGACTAGAGAGCAAGCTACAAAGCGGTAATTTAATCAAGTGTTTCAGATGATGAAACAGAGACAAAGCTTGAATGGTTTATGATATCTAAATCCCAAGATACTAGTACTGCATTTATCTCAATCTCCAATGTTCTGTGTAATGTAGATTGTATTCTTCAGTAATGCACTTATTTTTTGTGGACAGTGGAGATGTTGTGCTGCTGCTGGCTGTCTGAGAAATATCAGTGTAGCAACTTGAAGGTCAACAGTTTTAGGGTTGTTAGAAACTGAAAGAAACCTATATATACTAGAGGATCTCCTGCAACATTGATCAATGGGATTCAGAGATTAATGGTTTTATAATGATAGAAGAGATGTAGGGGTAAAAATTGAGTCACGCCCCATTTGGGGCGCTAACCTCGCCGGGGCGCGACTTTTAGCGCCCCGAAAAAAATTAGCGGCCCCGCGCCGGAACTTCAGTGGTTGCGCCCCAAGAGGGAAGCGGGGCACCACTGGAAGCACCCCGCATCCCTCTTGGGGCGCTGCGAGTGAATATCCTTCTTAAAGGGGAGGGACCCTGCGCAGCGCGAACCGGGGCCCAGCTGGGCCCCCAGGGATCGGGAGTGCCGGCAAAAGAGCCCGGCACTCAAGAGAAGTGCCGGGCTCTTGGAGCGCAGCCGGCACTTCACGGTGGGGGGGCTTCACGGGGGCCGGGGACAGCAACGGGGGCAGGTGCTGGCAGGCGGCCAGCAACAAAAATGGCCGCCTGCCACCTCCCCTTTAAATATCGCCGCCCCGGCCGCACGTACGCCTCCCTGAACCAGTCGGACATAGCGTCTGGCGGTAAATCAGGGGGCGCGACTGAAGATCACGGCCGGGGCGCGAGCGGTGTGCTGCGCACGGCGATGACGTCATCGCCAGTGGCGCAGCGCCACAGGGCGCTACCGGCTGCCGCCGCCGCTAACCTCCCACTAAATTTTTCGGGAGGCGTGGGCGGCGCTGCGCCCGGGCGTTAGCTGCTTTACGCCCCATTAGCGCCCTCTTAAGGCGCTAACGGGAGGCGCAAGCAGCTGAATTTTTCCCCCGTAATGTACAATGCGTTATATAATCAAATTGATCTGCAACGTTGCTGATGGACCAAAAAAGATGATTTCCCTTCCTCAACTACATAATGTAGTCCACTCTACTGCAGTACTGATGGAATGCTGCATTGTCAGCTGTGTCATTATTTGATGGAGTTGTTAAACTGTTCTGGTGGTTCACATGGACATTAGAGATTCCATGACAATATTCATAAAACAGGCAGCGTTCCTTCTGTTCTGGCCAACATTCACCCCTTAACCAACAGCCCCAACATCTGGGGACTTGTGCCAAAATTGGGAGAGCTGTCCCACAAACTAGTCAAGCAACAGCCTGACTAGTCATACTCACAGAATCATACTTTTCAGTCAATGTCCCAAACTCCTCCATCACCATCCCTGGGTATGTCCTGTCCCACGGGCAGGATAGACCCACCAGGGGTGGCGGCACAATGGTATACAGTCGGGAAGGAGTGGCCCTGGGAGTCCTTAACATTGACTCTGGACCCTATGAAGTCCCATGGCTTCAGGTCAAGCATGGGCAAGGAAACCTCCTGCTGATTACCACCTACAGCCCTCCCTCAGCTAATGAATCAGTACTCCTCCATGTTGAACACCAGTTGGAAGAAGCACTGAGAGTAGCACGGAGAATAGCAAGGGCACAGAATGTACTCTGGGTGGGGGACTTCAATGTCCATGACCAAGAGTGGCTCGGTAGCACCACTACTGACCGAGCTGGCCGAGTCCTGAAGGACATAGCTGCCAGTCTGCGCCTGCGACAGGTGGTGAGAGAACCAACACGAGGGGAAAAACCTACTTGACCTTGTCCTCACCAATCTACCTGTCACAGATGCATCTGTCCATGACAGTATTGGTAGCAGTGACAACCGCACAGTCATTGTGGAGACGAAGTCCCATCTTCACACTGAGGACACCCTCCATCGTGTTGTGTGGCACTACCACCGTGCTAAATGGGATAGATTCAGAACAGATCTAGCAGCTCAAAACTGGGCATGCATGAGGCACTGTGGGTCATCAGCAGCAGCAGAATTGTATTCCACCACAATCTGTAACCTCATGGCCCGGCATATCCCTCACTCTACCATTACCATCAAGCCAGGGGACCAACCCTGGTTCAATAAGAGTGTAGAAGAGCATGCCAGGAGCAGCACCAAGAATACCTAAAAATGAGGTGCCAACCTGAGGAAGCTGCAACACAGGACTACATGCATGCTAAAAAGTGGAAGCAGCATGCTATAGACAGGGCTAAGCGATCCCACAATCAACAGATCAGATCAAAGCTCTGCAGTCCTGCTATATCCAGTTGTGAATGGTGGTGGACCATTAAACAACTAACGGGAGGAGGAGGCTCCATGAATATCCCCATCCTCAATGATGGTGGAGCCCAGCACGTGGGTTCAAAAGACAAGGCTATAGCGTTTGCAACCATCTTCAGCCAGACGTGCCGAGCGGATGATCCATATCGGCCTCCTCCTGAGGTCCCCACCGTCATAGAAGCCAGTCTTCAGCCAATTCGATTCACTCCACGTGATATCAAGAAACAGCTGAGCACACTGGATACAGCAAAGGCTATGGGCCCCAACAACATCCTGGCTGTCGTGCTGAAGACATGTGCTCCAGAACAAGCCGCGCCTCTAGCCAACCTACTCCAGTACAGCTACAACACTGGCATCTATCCAACAATGTGGAAAACTACTCAGGTATGTCCTGTCCACAAAAAGCAGGACAAATCGAATCCGGCCAATTACCGCCCCATCAGTCTACTCTCAATCAGCAAAGTGATGGAAGATGTCGTCGACAGTGCTATCAAGCGGCACTTACTCACCAATAATCTGCTCACAGATGCCCAGTTTGGGTTCTGCCAAGACCACTCGGCTCTAGACCTCATTACAGCCTTGGTCCAAACATGGACAAAGGAGCTGAACTCCAGGAGGTGAGGGGAGAGTGACTGCCCTTGACATCAAGGCAGCATTTGACAGAGTGTGGCATCAAGGAGCCCTAGTAAAACTGAAGTCAATGGGAATCGGGGAAAACGCTCCACTGGCTGGAGTCATACCTAGCACAAAGGAAGATGATTGTGGTGGTTGGAAGTCAATCATCACAGCCCCAGGACATCGTTGCAGGAGTTCCTCAGGGCAGTGTCCTGGGCCCAACCATCTTCAGCTGCTTCATCAATGACCTTCCCTCAACATAAGGTCAGAAATGGGGATGTTCGCCAATGACTGCACAGTGTTCAGTGCCATTCGCAACTCCTCAGATAATGAAGCAGTCCATGCCCACATGCAACAAGACCTGAACGATGTTCAGGCTTGGGCTGATAAGTGGCAGGTAACATTCGTGCCACACAAGTGCCAGGCAATGACTATCTCCAACAAGCGAGAGTCTAACCACCGCCCCTTCACATTCAACGGCATTACCATCACCGAATCCCCCACCATCAACATCCTGGGGGGTCACCATTGACCAGAAACTTAACTGGACCAGCCACATAAATGCAGTGGCAACAAGAGCAGGTCAGAGGCTAGGGACTCTTCAGCGAGGGTCTCACCTCCTGACTCCTCAAAGCCTTTCCACCATCTACAAGGCACAAGTAAGGAGTGTGATGGAATACTCTCCACTTGCCTGAATGCAGCTCTAACAACACTCAAGAAGCTCAACATCATCCAGGACAAAGCAGCCCGCTTGATTGGCACCCAATCCACCACCTTAAACATTCACTCCCTCCACCACCGGCATACCGTGGCTGCAGTGTGCATCATCTACAAGATGCACTGCAGCAACTCGCCAAGGCTTCTTCGGCAGCACCTCCCAAACCCTGCAACCTCCACCACCTAGAAGGACAAGGGCAGCAGGCGCATGGGAACACCACCACCAAAATCCTGGAACTCCCTCCCTAACAACACTGTGGGAGTACCTTCACCACACGGACTGCAGCGGTTCAAGAAGGCGGCTCACCACCACCTTCTCAAGGGCAATTAGGGATGGGCAATAAATGCTGGCCTTGCCAGCGACGCCCAGATCCCATGAACAAACAAAAAAAAACACAAAAAATGTTAACTGTTCATTCATTGTATTATTGTTTGTGGGACATTGCTGGTGTAGAATGGCTATTTTTGCTTAAATGGACTTCAACATTTATTTGCACTGAATTGTATGTGAAGCACTTTCAAAATTACAATTGTTCCAGGCCATTTTTGGAACAGCCTCTAGCAGTCCTTGGTGCAAAGGGGGAAGTTTGCATTTGCATTTGCACTTAAAAATTTCAAATGGGGTGCTACAAGCAGCCTCCTGCCCATCCCTGGGCGCTCACTTGGAGTTGCCTGAAAATCGCACCAGGCACACTTTGGACATCCGGTTTGGGGGAGCTGTTGTTTCCTTCCCATTTTAAACTGCCAGATGCCTCATAAATGGGGCGTTCGGCCGTTGAAAGTCACCTCCATAGTTTCACAGGCTTTGTAACTTAAGTAGTCGGTCCTTCAGTTTTATTGGGGGAAAAAAACCCTTGGCCCATAATTTCCGATAGGAGGCTTCCTGCGTGCGGATGCCTCCTATCGGCAAAAAAAAATCTACGCCCTTACCCGAGGGCTCCCGAGGTCCGGCCATTTCCGATCCTGGGCCTCTCCACGACGAAATGCGCAGGGCCCACGTCTCCCAGGGGCGCATGCGGTTCGCAAGTGTCCCTGGGATCACGTGGTCCAGGCGAGTCAATGGGAGAAGGGAATCCCCCTTCATACTTTTGACAGATAGACCTGTCAAAAGTATGAATGGGGATCACTGAAAAAAGACATCAAAACATTAAATACATTTTTAAAAAACATCAAATTAAATAATTAAAGTTTTTTACGGGGCTAAAAATAAACATCTTTTTAAAAGTATTTTTAAATTATAAAAAAGGAGTGAAAAAAAATTTTTTTTACTTTTTTAAATTCTTATGCTGGTAAAAGCAGGCCTTATGCCTGCTTTTACCAGGCGTAAGATTTTTAAGTGATTTCAGCGGGCGGAGGTTCTGCAGAAAGCGGAACTCTCCACCCGCAGTGGCCCTTCTCCAGGGCAGGCGTGCGATCTGTCAAGAGGATTCTTGACAGATCGGAAATGACGGTTTTCAGCGCATGCGCTTCGCATGCCTGAAACCAGCATTTCCGCTGTCCCTACGGGTGTGTACACAGCGCATACACACCCGTAGGCATTGGAAAATATGGGCCCTTAAAATGTACAAGAAAGCCTCTGAAGGAGGAAATCCAAATGTCGTAGGCATAAAATCTGTATACTTCTAATGGAGTCACGGGCGTGCATCCCTGGAAAATGGAATTCTTACATTAAAAATGATACATGCTGGTTAATTTTAAGTACATTCAGACTTCAGAATGAATAGATCTTTAATGTTGAATAGGCAGAATAAAATAAGAGATTGCTCAAAAAGTCTTGAATTTCAAAAGGAATGGCTTACACAATCAAGCATTAATATCTAGCTGCAGGTAGTGAGCACAAATATTAATCCAAGGTTATCTAATGAAGAAAGTTGAAGCTTTCACTAAATTACATACATACTTATTCCAGTTTTATTGTAATGAAACAATTTTTTGCTCTCCAATGAAAACAAGTTCAATTATTTCAGTCTATCCTTATGTTAGTTTTAAGTTTTGCTCCACTGATCCATTTCCAATGCATAAATGTCTTTTTGATGATAAGTGTATAAAATTGCATACACTATTCTAGAAGTGGCCTAACAAATTATACAGGGCGAATATACATTTTTTGACTTACAATGAAATGCCGTGGAGCTGCATCTTGGGGTACTTAAATTAGTTTTGGTAACAGACACACATTGACTGGATACTTCCACAGAATGATCAGTATTCAATCATATTCCTTTTCCTTTGATAATGCATTGTTTTGACATTTAAGGATACAGTTACATTGCAACTACTGGTCACACACCCAGTTGGCAGGCCCAAATTATAATTATGCACTGCAGGTCACACTAAAGTCACTGATGAGGAGCATGAAGGATTTATGTTAGGATGCATGTACAAAGTTCTACTTCTGTTTTTTAACATTTAAGAATTGGATGGGAGCATTATTTAATTATTAAAACATTAGAAAGTTCCTTGGTGGGACTGCACTCGCCTGGTTCCATTCTTATCTATTCAATCGTAGCCAGAGAATCACCTACAATGGCTTCTCTTCCCGCTCTGTTACCTCTGGTGTCCCACAAAGATCTATCTTTGGCCTTCTTCTATTTCTCATCTACATGCTGCCCCTCAGTGACATCATCCGAAAATGCAGCATCAGGTTCCACATGCACGTTGACAATACCTTACCACCACCTGTCTCGACCCCTCCACTGTATCTAACTTGTCAGACTGCTTGTCCGGCATCCAGTACTAGATGAGTAGAAATGTCCTCCAACTAAATATTGGGAAGACCGAAGCCATTGCCTTTGGACCCGCCACTGTCTGAGGCTGAACCAGACTGTTCACAACCTTAAGTGTTGTATTGGACCCCGAGATGAGCTTTCGACCACATAGCACTAAGACCGCCTATTTCCACCTCATTAACATTGCCCAACTCCGCCCCTGCCTCTACTCATCTGCTGCTGAAACCTTCATCCATGCCTTTGTTACCTCTAGACTTGACTATTCCAACACACTCCTGACCGGCCTCCCATCTTCCACCCTCCATAAACGGTCATCCAAAATTCTGCTGCCCATATCCTAACTTGCACCAAGTCTCATTCACCCATCACCCCCATGCTTGCTGACCTACACTGGCTCCTGGTTAAGCAACACCTCAATTTTAAAATTCTCATCCTGGTTTTCAAATCCCTCCATGGCCTCACCCCTCCCTATCTCTGTAACCTCCTACAGCCCTACAATCCACTGAAATATCTGCGTTCCTCCAATTCTGGCCTCTTGCGCATCCCTGATTTTAATCGCTCCACCATTGGCTTCAGTTGCCGAGGCCCTAAGCTCTGGAATTCCCTCCCGAAACCGTTCCGCCTCTCTTTCCTCCTTAAAACCTACTTTTTTGACCAAGCTTTTGGTCATCTGCCCTAATATGTGTGAGAGACTTGGTGTAAAATTTTGTTTCAGAACACTCCTGTGAAGTGTCTTGGGATGTTTTACTACATTAAAAGGTGCTATATAAATGCAAGACGTTGTTGTTGGTGGTCAAGTGGAATGTCTACACAGAATGTCTATGCATTTTTGAGATGTGACTTTGCAATAGTTCACCTGTTGAAAACTCAAAACTGAGTTGACCTCCTAGCTTTACTTCAATCAGATTAAGACTTGACCTCAGAGTTATATCGTCAAGGAGGAACGAGGAAGGAGGAGGGTGATGACAACCCAGAGAATCAGACTGAGGGGGCATAGGATGAACCTCAGAAGAGGGAAGGTGATTTGACAGATCAGATACAACTTTCACAGAGGGTGGTAAATATTTGGAATGGACTACCCAGATGATCTAGGCCTACATTGGAAATGGATAGGCATTTCACCAGGAAAAAAACAACTATGGGACATAGATAATGAATTGTAGATCTTGTTTTTGAATTCAGACTTGCCAGATGGGCCAAAATAGCCTCTTAGGGTCCTATACATTCCTATGTTCCCAAGTTACCACTGGAGCAAGATTAATTTTAATTGTTATGTGCTGACAATTATTTCTTCTTGTCACTTTACCTCGTACTTTCCTGCTGGATTTCATAACCACTTTCAGCAATCATCATCCACTTTTCTCCTGTTCACAGCTGAAATCAGGGTTGGGGAAGGTTCAACCAAATAGCTGTATGATAATACCATCATTATCTAAAATAGAATACACAGCTAGATGAATTCAGTCAGTTCATTTTCTTGTAAATATTAAGAGCATTGCATGCATAAAAATAGTTAGGACTAACAGTACAGACAAACTTGGCTTGTGCACCCTTCAATCCTTTAATAAAAACATAAAACTTGTCACAATGATGCACGTGAATAAAATAGCTTCTTTATTTATTCTCTGACAAAATAACACATATCCTTTTAAAATTACTGATCAGTTTGTACTATTATGAATAAAAATGCATCCATAGGCTTGTCTAATGGCTGAGCATGTAGCAGATCTATATGGGCCAGAAAGATCCTAAGTTCTATTAGTTTGTACTGAGGGTGCAGTAGGGATTCTAAAATTGGCTTCAGTACCCTGGACCGAAGAAGGGGTTAGAAAAACCATCAGCCAGGGCTCCAGCTCCCAACTGCTATCCACTGAGCCCCAGTGGAATTTTCCAAGGGCAGGATTGAGTTTGGCTGAGATACCTCAGTCAAACTGCCTACCAATATAATGGCTTTCAGGTGGGATGCGGAGTCTATATATTGTGATGCACATCGCAGTTGTGTGGGACAGGCTGGATGGACCAGAAGGTCTTTTCCTGTCTGCCATTGTTTGTATAGCTATCAAGGCTGATGAAATCGTTAATCTAAGGAAACTGCAGAATGTACAGTTTGACACATGAATTTCCAACTTACAAGCCACAAATTGCACCAAGTGCTAGAAATCATAAAAATAAAAGAAAGACTTGCATTTATATAGCGTCTTTCACGATTACCAGACGTCTCAAAGTGCTTTACAGCCAATGAAGTACTTTTGGAGTGTAGTCACTGTTGTAATGTAGGAAGCGCACAGCAAGCTCCCACAAACAGCAATGTGATAATGACCAGATAATCTGTTTTTGTTATGTTGATTGAGGGATAAATATTGGCCAGGACACCGGAGATAACTCCCCTGCTCTTCTTCGAAATAGTGCCATGGGATCTTTTACATCCACCTGAGAGAGCAGACGGGGCCTCGGTTTAACGTCTCATCCGAAAGACGGCACACTCCGACATCACTGCCCTGGAGTGTCAGCCTAGATTTATGTGTTCAAGTCCCTGGACCCCACAACCTTCTGACTCAGAGGCGAGTGTGCTACCCACTGAGCCACAGCGGACACAAAGTAATCTTTATTTCCGTGAGTTACATTAATTTTATTTTACTTACAGTTAGAAGTGTCAGAAGACCCATCATGACTCCTAACATTATATAAAGGTTATTAATTAATCCTCCTGCCCACATAGGACCCAATATTGTGGCAATTCCACCAATTGAACGACGGAATCCTTGACTGAATCCTACAAAGAAAAAGGAAGCACTTCAGAGCTAGACATCCATATATAAAAGTAACGTAAACCATACTTTTCAGACAAAATTTGCATATCCTCAATCACTTTGAGTTTTCATAATCTTAGAAACACCATTAAAATTATGAATCAAAATCTGTGTTTTTAAAATATGGTAAAGCATAGCTTAATTACAATTCATTGACAAGACATTTTCAGCCCCGACTTTCACACACAAACTAGACTAACAGCAGTGCTGAAAAACGGTTAGAGTAGTTAAAGGCTAGGGGCTCTACAGGACACGTCCGGTAGTAGTACCGCTGTAAATTGCGGGAATATGCCAATTTACATTGGCAGAGGTATGTGGGCTGTGTAAATACAGCCTACAACCCTCAGATACGCTGGGGTGTGAGGGCAGAGGAGTAACACGGGGTGAGAGTTCGGCCTCAAACCTGCCACGTAGAGAAGAGGAGATATAAAACCCGCTCTTCCTTAAAAGGGTCACTAGCAGCACTGGAGCAAGCAGACAAATGGGCGACTAGGATTGTAGCCAAATTGAAACCAAACAAGTGCAAACCAGGGAACTGAAGCTATATGTCCTTGTACAGAAATATGGAACATGTTTGGGTTGGCCACCGGACTTAAGTACATGCTTTGTGGAGGAAGGTTGCTATGGCAGCTCCTTGACCTCCTTGTATTGCAGGAAGTTTAACAACCTCACCAAGAAAGGCCACCTGTTTTCCCCCTGGCCCTCCCTTGCAATCTCTTTATATGCAAGATATTCCTCCATTCATTACCCTCATGGTGCTAGAGGAGTCAGCTGAAAGTGACGGGTGAAAGTAAAAGTGAGATCCGACAGTGGGGAACGGCAGCTCTGCAAGTCAGTTGCTGCCACCCAGGCCTGTAGATTTGGATCCCAGAGGACTTGCTTTTAAAAAAAACGCTGGATGAGCATCATATTCACATGGAGGCATTGAGGTCCATCTTCAGAAGATCCTAGACTGCCGGCAGGGGTCATGCCAAAGTCCAATACCATTCTGAGTGCCAATATGCAAGAAGGATTAGATACAATGCAGTGCTACCTGGAGTGGGTGGTGGCTTCATGAGCATTTATCCTCCCTGACTAAGGCCTCCAGAGCAGGCAGTACATCCAAAGTGAATGCTTTGATCATTGGCCTTCAGGCCGTGGAGGACCATTTGGAGAAAGCGATGGAATATGACTTCCAAGGGCTTCAGGGTGACATATCTCAGCAGCTGTAGGATTTAAGTCAGAGTTTCTTTCCCAGTGAACAGTGGGCATTTAAATCCAGGACCCAGCATAAGTGGCATGACTAAAGTCTGTCTTCATGATGCCAACTCTCCCGATGACTGCTCAGGTAACTTTTCTAGCCAGCCCCCTCAAGTGCCTGTTCATGTATGGGTCAAGATATAGGACCAAGCTGCCCATGCAGTGCCATTGGCGATCCAGCCTGATGAAGAGTCCTCCCAAGACATAGAAGCTCTGGGACAAGGGTCACCTCAGTCTCAAGAAGCTTGTGACACCACATTGCAGCCAAGCACCACTGGTATCTTTTGTCCTCAGGCATCATCTTGGTGCAGCACCAGGATAGATTTAAGCACAGTTGAGAGGTACCAGTGATAGGAACAGTGGTAATAAGATGCATTTGCTGTAGATATCCATGTGTACAATAAAACCACTGTGTCAAATGAAGTTTAATCTTAAATTAATCTGCTTGGTTTTGTGTGCTTGAGAGGATGTTTGGAGGTCAGTTTGTAACAGGGTACAGAGTTCCTTCAATGCCTCCTTAGGCAGACCTCTTCTGAGGCATCACAGAGAGCGACATGTAGACTCTGCTATAACCTTACTCTGTGTGCCTTGTAATTTTCTCTTCCTCCTGCTCCTGTTCCACCTCTATTATAAAGACATATATGCACAATACCAATACTGAACTCCATAGCAAGGGCTCCATGACAGAAGGGTGGGAAGCAAAAGGCTTCCTTGTCAGAATCCTTTGTTAGCTGCATAGCTGAGAAAACATTTTTCTAATTGCTTCAGTTAAAGCCGATGTTTCAGACAAAATGGATGGACATTCAAAGCCTCTGAACTGGTTTAACAAGTCATGCAGACAACTAATCTTGATTTTCTAACTTAAGTCAGGTACAATTCTAGTGTAAATTTTAAATTTGTTCTCGGGATGTGGGCAACGTTGGTAAGGCTGCATTTATTGCTCATCCCATGTTGTCCCGATAAGGTGGTAATGGGCCTTTTCCTTGAACCGCTGTAGTCTTTGTGGTGATGCTGCTCCCAGAATGCTGTAGGTAGGAATTCCAGGATATTGTCCCAGCGTTGATGACAAAAATGGCAAAACACATCCAAGTCAGGATGGCCTGTGACTTGGAGGTGATGGTGTTTCCACGACATTGCTGCTCTTCTCGCTGAGAGATCGCAGGAAAGGGAAATAGCTGATGATGTAGCCTAGGTGGAGTTGCTGCAGTGTATGCTGTAGATCAAACGTGCTGCAGCCACAGTACACTAGTGATGGAGTGGGTGGATATTGAGTTGGTGAATTACTTTATCCTGGATGGTATTGAGATTCATTGAAGTTGTTGCAGCTGACCCAACGAAGCAAGAGCTTCTACTCTGCTTGTATAGCCATGGTTTTGATATGGCTGGTCCGGTTAAGCTTCTGGTCAATGGGCATCACCAAGATGTAGATGGTGGGGGACTCCATGATGGTGATGCCATTTAAGGTTATGGGGACGTCGCTGGGTTTTCTCTCGTTCAAGATGATCATTACTTGTCACTTAGGTGCCACAAATGTTACTTGCCACATGTCAGGCCAGGCCTGGATATTATCCAGGTCCTGCTGTCGACTGGCATGTTTGATCTACAGGATACACTGCAGCAACTCACCTAGGCCACATTATCAGAGGAGTTGGAAATGGAGATGATCACTCTGGAATCAGTGAACAGCCCTACGCCTGATGATCTTTCTTTATATCAGGCATAACGTATTTGGCTTTCCTTGATCTAATTAGTAAAACGGCTGTGTAGCTTCCAAATTATACTGTTTCTAGTATACTGCCTTGAAACATGTGCATCAAACAATGTTAAAAGGATTTTCGAAATACTTGCTTAATAAAAATGTATCAATGTAAAATGCATAACATAATTCACAGTCCTACATGCTACAGCAAATTAGTTATGCTAAAAATCGTATGTAAAGCTGTGTAGCAGATGAGACATTAAAACCTACTTCCAATATAAACACTTTTATCACAAAAATTTGCGGGGGGAGAAAGAGAAAAAATAAAGAGAAACCACACCCAACTGACCTTGTGTTTTCTCTGCTGTAACTTTTGAAAACAAAGATACTTGAGAAACGGCAACAAAAGGCAACCCCAGAATTTGGAGAAACACACCTACCACAAACTCAGACAGCAAAATGGCAAAATTCCCTGCAAAGAAAAAAAAGACAAGAGGATCACACTGTTAAAAAACCACATCAGGAACTACTGAAATACATATAATTACATAGGATTACATAGGATATACGGCACAGAAACAGGCCATTTGGCCCAACCAGTCCATGCCGGCGTTTATGCTCCACTCGAGCCTCCTCCAGTCTTTCCTCATCGAAATCTATTAGCATAACCCTCTATTCCCTTCTCCCTCACATGTTTGTCCAGCCTCCCCTTAAATGCATCTCTACTATTCGCTTCAACCATTCCCTGTGGTAGCGAGTTCCACATTCTTACCACTCTCTGGGTAAAGAAGTTTCTTCTGAATTCCCTATTGGATTTCTCGGTGACTATCTTATATTGATGGCCTCTAGTTATGCTCTTCCCCACAAGTGGAAACATTCTCTCTATCAAAACCTTTCATAATTTTAAAGACCTCTATTAGGTCACCCCTCAGCCTTCAAGAGAGACCCAGCCTGTAAATCCTTTCCAGATATGTATACCTTGCATTTCTGGCATCATCCTTGTAAATCTTCTCTGCACCCTCTCCAGTGCCTCTATATCCTTTTTATAATATGGCGACCAGAACTGTACGAAGTACTCCAAATGTGGTCTAACCAAGGTTCGATACAAGTTTAGCATAACTTCCCTACTTTTCAATTCTATTCATCTAGAAATAAACCCAAGTGCTTGGTTTGCTTTTTTTATGGACTTGCTAACCTGTGTAAGCATCAGCGCAGGCCTCAAGGATTTTTTGTATCGGACATTTTGTATGATTGTTACTGCTGATTGACCAGCAGCCTGTTTGGAGAAGATGGGAGGGGCCCAGGTGTTCGATATGGACAGGAGATTCCAGCCAGGCCTACAAACTGATTACGGGAGAATGTCTGAGCAGACAGAGTTCTCTGGGAAACAATGGGCCCGAGTAGGTGACTCATACGGTAACGGGCAGAAGATGGAGGGCCATTGTAAATTAATGGGAAACCACTTAACCCGGGGTCGGCTAAGAAGTGCAGCCCATCATCTGCCATTAACACTAGCACCTAGATGGGATAGCCCCGAAAGGCGGGAAACCAGACAAAGAAGGGTGATTAAAAAGACATCACTGCAATACACAGACCTTAATGAACTTTTAGGGTATAAGAGGAGGCAGCTTTGGCCATTCTCGCTCGCTCTCGCCTTCGCGTGCCCTCATCTCTGAACCAAGAACCGAGCACTCCATCCGAGACGGAGAGAAGAAACCACCACAAGCGAGAAGGGCCTCGTCTTGCTCTTCGACTGCAGGAACGAACCTCGAAACTGGGACTTGGATACTGCATCGGCGACACGGAACCAGGAGACACGCTCTACACAGGGAAGCAGCGAGCAAGAAAACGGACAATCGGGGTGAGCATTGTCCAAGCCCACGCATCCTTAAGACCACCTGTGTGAGGGGGTGTTGTGTGTCCCAACCAATCCAGAGGGGCTTAGTGGAGAGGTTCTGTGTGTATTATATAGTGTATGTTCTGGGGTTTGTGGGACAAGTCCATGTTATACTCTGTATAACAACACAGTGAGATTTTAGGCGTCTTAATACGAGACAGGGGCCTGTTCGACGGGCCAAGTGTATTGTTGTACTGTTTGTTTTACGCCACCAGACATTTTACGTACTGGAGGCGGGTGTGTGTGTTAACCTTATTAAACACCGTACGGTTGAGTCCGAAAAGCTTGTCTGTGTTCCAATCCTGTTCACCGTAATTCCTGTCGTCTAGAACCAAGTAGGAGAGGTGATTCGAACCACCAAGGCAAACCACCTACAGAATTGGTGACCGCTGGCAGGACGATAGGTTGTGTGAACAGGATCATGGAAAGTTTAGAGGGCAAGAGATCTGCAATGGGGGACAGAATTTCCTCCTATGTGTTTGGTAAAGTTAATGTGTCTCAGCAGTGGGTGCTGGAGATGTTGCGTTCTGACAGTCCTCAGGATAGGACTGCGGAATGGACAGGGAGCAAGGAGCATAAAAAGTCTAAGGAAAAAGTGATTTGGCTCCTGTGCCTGCAGAAACAGGTCCAACTGCTCAGGGATCAGGTTGGAAAGCTGCAGGCCGAGCTCAGGGAATAAGAAAAGTCAGACGCAAGGGGGATAGTGGGTAATAGATTAATGGAGGAGCTGCGCGAGGAAGGACAGGAGAAACGCGCACAGGAGGAAACCTCCCGTAACACTGGGGAGTACCTGCAGTGCCAGGTCACTGAGGCCAAGCTCAATGAGCAGGCTGTAAGGGAGGAGAACGCCCGCTTAACAGGTAAAGTTGACGGGCTAGAGGGGCAGCTTAGAGACATAAAGGCAGCCTACAGGGTAGCCAGGAGCAGGGGGTACAAGGATTTAAACCACAGGTCCTGCGAGGAAAGGATAAAAGGTCTGACCCAAGCCCTGTCCAAAGCCAGAAGGATGGTTTGCTTAACAACCCTGGGGGAAGCTCGGGTGGACTGGGAAGTGGAAAGACAGGAGTCTGAGGATTGGGTCTGGGATAGGGAAGCCCGACCGGCGCCAGAAGCGCCATCGGGACCGATGTGTCCTCTGCGGCAGCAAATGTACGGTCCGCCCGCACAAAACGGTGCTCAGGGCCCGCTGCAGTGCGATTACGTGGTCACGTTTACCACCCCACAACTGCAGGCTATGATAGCAAGCATGCCCAAATTAAGAAAAGAAGGGGACCCCTCCGTTCACTTCATGGAAGTGGAGCAAATTGGGGGGATCAATGGGTGTAGTGAGGGTGAAACTCACAGGCTGTTACTATTTTCCCTGGATGGAAAATTGTACCAGGCCCTGTCCGCAGCCACTAAGCTGGGGCAGGGAACCACGGCAGGTTTAAAAGGAGGAAATCCGGAGAGCCATGGGACATACCCAGGGTAGTCTGTTCTCCCAAGTGGAGAGAACGCTGCAGCTGGCTGGCGAAGCATCGCAGGCATTCGCAGACAGGCTATGGCCTGTATACGAAAAGGCCACGGGTGGGATACTAGACAGGTTACAGCTGCAAGGGGGCTCCAGGAATCACTGGCTCAGGACCCTCGTGACAAACAGTTTGCCACGAATAAGGGCAAAAGCAGAAGCCTGGTTTGACTCCGAGGACCTTGCGAATACGGAGGCCGACGTGCTCCGTAAGATGAACCTGGCTTTTAAAACCGGTTCAGAGGAGAAGGTCAAACCCAATAAAGGCAAGCTCCATGAGATAAAGGCCTGTGAGGGTAGCAAGAAGGAATGGCGTCAGGGTTAGTGCAGAAAAGGAAAGGACATGTTTCGGGTGTGGGAAGACAGGACACTGGAGGGGAGAGCGCCCGACCCAGAAAAAGGGGCAAGGCCGAGGGGATCCTCCGGTGTAAAAGGCACAGACTGTCGAGGCGAAGGGGGCGACCGGGGAACCGTTTGATGTTCTGGTGGCTGCCCTTCGGACGGTTTTTGTGCAGGAGAAAGGGAGGGTAGACGCTGCCGCGAGCAGTGTGATCCCGACCGCTCCCGTGTGCCCAACACCCTGATTAGAGCGCGCCCAGCCTGAGTACCTGTGTCTGCTCACGTACGATGAGTGGGGCAGACCTTGTGTGAAGATGGGGATGGAGACGGTACACGGGAAGTACTTGGTGGACACCGGGGCCTCGAGCACGGTGATCCATTCAAGGGACCCGACCAACTCACCCTGGTCTAGTACGATCCCATTCAGTCTCGTGGGGTTCACAGGGAACGAGCAGGCGGGGGCAATGTCCAAACCTTTGGCCATAGATTTAGGATTCCTCCACACCAAGTGGAAATGCGTCCTAATAAAGTGGGAACAGCCAGGGTCAGGAGTCCTAGGGGTCGACTTTATGTTAACCCATCATATAATAGTGGATTTGAGGAATCACTGCCTTTGGGGAGCGGTGAGTTCCGATAAGGAGGGAGAAGTTATAGTAATCCCTAAGGACGGGGAAGGAAGGGGTAACGTTTGCATGATGAAGCCTAAGGGGAGTTACGACCTGGAGCAATTGGTCAGTAATACCCTTGCCAAGTATCAGGCGAACGTGAGAGACAATCTCGCATCGTTCACCACACACAAGCACGACTGTGGCCGGGTGATGGGGTTAGAAGTCCGAGTACATGGGGACCCCATGTCACGGCCACAAAAGCAGTATAATTTCCCCAGAGAGGCAGAAGCCGACTTGGAAACGGCACTGGGATCCCTGGTAGAACAGGAGGTGTTGAGGCCGATAGCCATCCACGTGAACTCACCACTCTGGCCGGTTAGGAAACCCGACCAGTCGTGGAGGGCCACCGTGGACTATCGGGTGCTCAATAAAAACATCCCAGCCTGCGCGCCCACAGTCGCAGCTGTTGCCGATCTGATAGGGAGCATTCCAGCGACCGCAACCACTTTTACGGTGCTGGATATCTCCAATGGGTTTTGGTCGATTCCTCTAAAAAGGGAAGACCAATACAAGTTTGCCTTTACTTTTAAAGGGCAACAGTACACCTGGACATGCCTTCCCCAGGGTTTTCATAACAGCCCTTCCATATTCCACCAGTGTATGGAGGACGCCTTAAAGGGTTTTAGCCGACCTCAGCAGCTAGTACAGTATGTGGACGACTTGCTTTTGTTCTCCGCCAAGGGGGAGGAGCATAGGCCACTGCTGGCCGAGCTGCTGAGGGAGGCTGGGTTTAAAGTAAACCCGAAGAAAGCCCAGATCGGCCGCAAGGAAGTCAAATTCCTTGGGCTAACGGTAAGGGCAGGGGAAAGGGCCATAGAGGAGGCGAAAAGAAAGGCAGTACAGGAGTTACCAGTCCCCAAGGACGTAACAGGGGCAAGATCCTTCCTGGGACTCACAGGGTACTGCAGGGATTTTATTGAGGGTTACGCAGCCACAGCAGCCCCTCTGCTTCGGCTCCTCTGCAAGGGAGTCGGGTGGGAGTGGGACCAGAAATGCCAAGAAGCATTCACACGCCTCAAGGAGGATTTGCAGATAGCTTCCGCACTGGGGGCAATCAACGGTGGGAAGGAATTCTTTTTAGAGGTAGCAGCCAGCGGGGATAGCTTGAGTGCAGTGTTGCTCCAGGAGCGACACAGCAAGCTACGGCCCGTGGTCTACTCATCTAGGGTTCTCACCGAGGTAGAACGGGGATATTCTAACTGCGAGGGGCATCTCCTGGCCACGCATTGGGCCATAAAGCGCTCACAGCTCTTTACGGGATCATCCCTGATAGTTCTACTCACCCACCATACCCCCACTCAGATGTTGTTGGATGGGAGAATAAAGGACGGGACAGTGAGCAGTGCTCGCATTGCTTGCTGGACTTTATTGCTCTCGCAGATGAATCTGAGAGTGCAGGGGTTGACCGAGCCCAAGTTGGCAGCGAATTTGATTTACCCAGGTACAGCCCACACGTGTACGGTAGAAGGGGTGTGGGACGTGGATGTCGGGTTCCAGGCTGGGTTACATCCAGCAGGCCGGGACATTTACGTGGACGGGTCCAGTTCGGTAGCAAAGGGGGCGCGCTTCACCGGGTGCGGGATTTATGACCCCACGGCTAAGATAGCTAAGGCCCTTAAACTCCTCAGCACCCTGAGCGCTCAGCACGCCGAACTAGCGGCGGTGGTGTATGTGGTCACCCACCCCGACGAGTTCCCCATCCCCTACACCATCTGCTCGGATTCCATATTTACATGTAATTTGTGCACCGAGTACCTGGCCTACTGGGCTCAGCGCAGTTTTAAATCCGCGGATGGGAAGCCCCTAGCAACAGCACCGCTGCTAGGGAGGATTTGAGAGGTCACGGGCACCTGGGGAGATCACTATATACATAAGGTCAAGGCCCACACTAAGACAGAGCCCAGAGGGGAAGGTAACCAAAGGGCAGACGAGTTCGCCAAGCAGGGGGCCAGGGAAGGAGAGTTCTGGAACCACCAAGACAAACCACCTACACCTGTGGCGCAACTTTGTGATTTGTGTATTTGTACTCAGATCTCTTTGTTCCTCTACCCCACCTAGACTCGCATCCTCCAAGTGATATGTGACCTCTCTATTCTTCCTACCAAAATATAATACCTCACATTTATCTGTGTTGAACTTCATTTGCCAATTATATGCCCATTCTGCAAGTTTATTAATGTCCCCCTGTAATTTGTTGCAGTCCTCCTCAGTATTGACTATCCCCCCCAGTTTGGTATCATCTGCAAATTTAGAAATTGTGTTTTTGATTCCAAAGTCTAAATCATTAATGTAAATTGTGAACAACAGTGGTCCCAGCACTGATCCTTGTGGAACACCACTAACCACCTTCTGCCACTGTGAATAGCTACCCTTTACTCTCCGTTTTCTGTCTTGAAGCTAGCTAGTTATCCATTCTGCTACTTGTACCCTGACTTCGCATCCTCTGACCTTGTTCAGTCTATTATGAGGTACCGTATCGAAGGCCTTTTGAAAATCTAGATAAATTACATCTACTGCATTACCATTGACTACTCTCTCTGTTACCTCTTCAAAAAATTCAATGAGGTTGGTCAAGCAAGACTTTCCCTTTTGAAATTCATGCTGACTATTCCTCATTATATTTTTGGTTTCTAGATGTTCTTCTATTTTCTCCTTTAGTAGGGATTCCATTATTTTTCCTACCACCGATGTTAAGCTGACTGGTCTATAATTCTCTGGACATGATCTATCCCTCTTCTTGGATATAGGTATTACATTAGCTATCCACCAGGTTCTGGCACTATATCTTTTTCTAACGAATTATTAAATATGTTTCGTAATGCCTCTGCTATCTCTTCCCTAGATTCTTTTAAAGTGCGTGGATGCAATCCATCCGGACCAGGGGTTTTATCCTCTTTGAGTTTGATTAGTTTATTTAATATATCCTTTCTTTTTATTTTAAATGCACTTATCTCATTACTAATCTCATCATCCAATTGGACACAATATGGTTGCCATGTATTTGAGTTTGGAGTACATTGTAAACAATAAGGGAGAAGCTGAAGTTGTGAATACATGATACTAGAGTAAAAATATTGGTCTGGGAGCTGTGCCGCCAGAAGTGCAGTGGGCAGAGATCCCTACCTGTCCTGATGACTTTGTCCCTATTCCAGAGGATGAGTTAATTTGCATAATAAAAGCAAGCACCCACAGAGCTACAGGGGCACTAGAAATCGCAGAACCTCGCCACTCACATCAGGGGATATGTACTTTTAAATATAGTCATAATATATAATTGCGAAGCTTATCGACTGTGTTTCATGGTAGTAAAACAGGGAATTAGCACCTATGGGCACTCACCAGGAAGGTTTTAAATCAAAACAATAGGGCAAAAATGGTTAGACATTTTTCACTAATTCATATGATTATACATGCAAAATCATCAGGTGCACCATTGAGGCTTATTCTGCAACCTACCTGATCAACATCACATAGAACAGAAGCACTCATTTCATCTTGTTTGAGTTCACTTCAATGGCAAAATTAATTGAGTGATATATAAATACGATAGTTTCTAAATGTCAATCACCCAAGAATTAAAATATAAACCTACTTGGAGGAAGCAATGGGCATGAAATTACTTCTTTCTATACCAGAAATTATAGTTTGTACAAGAACAGTTTTATTCTAGCAAACCTAATGAAGGGCATGTAATAAAAAGGCACAAATGCAACAGAATGGTTACCTTTTGGGTTTGCCAGGAAGATTAAACACCAAATACAAGAAATGTTGCATATGATAAGACCCACTGCCAGGATTACTCGATCAGCAAACTTAGTGCTTAGCCACCTTACAAGAAAGAATCCAACTATTACCTATAAAACACAAAATTTAAATTTTAACACCAAAAAGAATTCCAAAATGCTAATGTAGTCAAATTTTAAATGCCACAAATAGACACTATCTGTATTTAGATTGTAATTTTATTTCCTTTCTTTCCATTTAGGTCAAACATCTTGTAGATTTCCAAACAAGAAGTACGCAATACTGGGAATATAGCCCAAATTCCTCAAGGTTTGTGGCATCTGTAACTACCACTACCATCCACCAATAACTTTACAGGAATTGTTTAATCTTAATTCAAAGTTGCTTAATTCAAAATCATCAGATAATCCAAATATTTTTTAAACACTAAAGTCCCTTTTTGCTGTGTTATCTATGTTGCTTAATTCGAATTATTGAATAAATCAATAATTTTTTTTAGCTCAAAAATGACTATTGTCTCTCATTACAAATATTTTAGTCTTTGAGTTCTTGTGGACAAGGCTGCATAGTGTACAGCATCTTTGAGTCAAATAAAACTCTAAGTAATGAAGATTTTGATTACATCCAAGGTTGCATTTATACTGCAGCTACTGATTTAGGAAGCTAGGGTGGTAGCATCCACACTGTCAACACATTTAAATCAATTCCAGGTAGGATTAGCAAGTGTTCTGTTTGGCATTGTAGTTACATTGTAGAAGACCATCTTTTCCAAGGAATCATTTCACTTCTCTCTAGAGCCAGGTCACCCCAAATCTGCTCTATTGGGATAGCTAAAGATGATTAATTATCAAAAGGTTAAATCCACAATACTTCATCATGACTTTGAATTACAATTTTTACTTACCTCTACACCACATATACAGTACATCAAACTGTTCTCCAATTCTCCAAAGTTGAAATACTTTTGTGTAATAGGGGTGACCATTGTCTAAAATGAAAATACAGCACATTAACAAGTACACGATTCAACAGGTTTCATTTCAAAAGGTAAGACCGTACAACATATGTAAAACTTCACACAGCTGTACAGAAAAATTTCAAATAATTGTACATAGAAATTTTAAGCATTATGTTATTTCAGTTGCTACAGAAAAGATTTATACAACTGTCTAGTAACTAGCAATATACATACTGTAGTAATTACATATTTACTGTAGTAATTACATTAAAAAATATTTTGGATAACTTTGCAGTGTATCATTAGCTGTTCAGTATGGACATTATCACACAATGGTAGTCACTAACTGCATCGAGGGCTGATGCTGGCACGAAAGCACAGCAAAACTAAACACTACACCACAATATAAAGAGTAAAGTAAACAGTAACCTTCTAACTGGAGTGATAAAGCAATAATTGAATTCCAGAGTTCAAATTAGGTTGTGGGAAGCAGTTACATTTTAAACCATTTGAAGGTTTTGCTTTCCCACTATAAAAGAACACTCATTCACGTTATTGACTTAGGATCACTCTCAGATAATAGAATTAAAAAAAACAAAAAAAGGTATGACTTCTTTCATCTATTGTACACCTCTACTTTCATCTATTGAGCAAGGTAAGCCAGGCCTCCTGCTTTCAAAGAAGAGATTAATTTAATATAGGTTACCACAGTACCGGGAGGAGCAGAGAACATAACTTAACTAGTGCAATGGGGCTTTGTATAATGCAGGGTTTGGCTTTATATAATGCAGGGTTAGAAGAGCACATGCAGCACTGCCAATCTACAATGTAGTGATAGCATTTTCATGTACGTGCTAAGCGCATGGTTTTTCCAGAACCAAACTAGGCTTTAGTTATACAATGTATATAGGATGCATAAAATGACATTTTGGAACAGGGCAAGTATCTTAGATCAAAAGTACATACTGCCCTTACGAAAATAAAATCTCCTTTAAAAAATGTAAAATCAGTAGCATGAAAACACTTCAAAACTCACTTGGAACTGTTTAAAATCAAAAATGCGTCATCCACTATATACTTATACTAATTTGCTGTATGGGATTAAAATTGATAATTTCTAAAGAAAAGATAAAAATGATTGATCACAAGCAGCTTCACTATCCATCATTGAGCTACATCTACTTTACTAAACCAACCAACCCAGGAACATGCATAGTAAACCTTAAACTGCTAAGCAGAGCTTTAAATGGCAAATGCCATCTTAAACCTATGGGACAAATACATTGCATCCAATTCAGAATGAATGTTCTGGGTAATTCTACTTGAGTGTTGCATACCTCTAAAGCAGTCTGATTGAAGAGTGTAATGAATTGTGCAGTAAGGACAACCACCACTTCCTCTCGTAGGTACTCTGAAATGGAAAGGAAAAGACTCACCGATTATATATTTAAAATAATGAAGTTTCAATAAGAGACAACGAGGTAAATTTTCACTTTCATCACCTGGGCAGTAATTTCAATGAAATGAAAAATCAGGCATGTTCTATAATGGACGGCTGATGGGCTCTGCCAAATTACTGCTCAGGTGGTGAAGATGGAAACAAACCCCAAATAGTTTTACGAAGAAATTTGATGGTTGAGATTCAGGCTTTCATAGAATCCAAGAAATAGGCTAGATATTTTTCCCCCCATGCTTCCGATTGCAACAAAAATGAAATTGATTTTATTCAAAAGTGCTGACATTCGTTTTAAATTAATGCCAGGCTGACTGTCGTAAAGCAGCTTTTAGAACACTGCAGCTACACAATTCAATACCAATTTCATGTCAGTTCATTTTACAGGGACAGAATTAATAGGCTAATTATTGTATCACATCTGTTTCTCAATATGACCTGGAGACAGCCATCTTAACTCATATGATTAAGGTGATTGGGCACTATTATATTCATTTGAAAAGAAATCATTTCAAGGAAAATATCCTGAGAATTGACTTAAAATTATAATATCCTGTTTCTTTAAAAAGGGAAAGTGTGAAGACCAAAATGCCTGGTAGCATTATTTTATGGAAAAGTTACTAAAAAAATAAAAAATAAGTGCTAAGAAAAAAAGGGAATATATTTATTTATAATGGGAAGATCTCTCACCATACACTTATAAAAATCTTTTGTCCACAAGGTGGCACATTGAGACTGCCAAAAACACAGGATCCCCAAGGAAAATGGAAAATGATAAATGAAAACAAAGAATAAAACTGACATGCAATTATGTATCATGAAGTCTAAAGGCTTGTTGGAGTTCACAAAGCCACGGGAAAGCTTTAGCCTATCCATTCACATACCAGTATAAAATCTCCGTTTTTTTTCTGTGGTCTCAACAAACATCAGGGACAATTGAAATATCCTCTCTTTATTGTAGTCTCTGGCTACAACCAGCTATGATACTTAATATACAAAATAAAAAACAGATTTCTCACTTTTTAAATTAGTCTTTCATCTGAAGGAAGGCATATACATTTGCAAATAGTTAAACTAATCCACCTAGGGAAATAAAAACAAATAAATACTAGATTCCTATCCCTTTAAGACTAATTGGGCTGAGGTCATGTCATTACCTCTTTGCTGCCCATAATACCATCTCCAGGTAGTTATCTGAAGTTCTTTTTACCATGCAAACATACATGTGTAGGCCCGGCAAAGAACTCCAAACACAAGAAGCTAATCACCCACATTCCAAATTTCAAGTGTTGAAAACCAAATCAATTAATTTTTTTAATACTATAAGCCAGTTAAGCAACCAAGAGTTTTAACATGAAATTGTCCGCCGGGTCAGAGAAAAAGAGAGTTGTGTTTAAAGGACAAACCCAACTAAATTATGAAGCAGGAAGAAAGGAAGGAAAGAAAGAAAGCAAGCGAACGAAAAAGAAAACATTAATGATGACTACTGTGCTGAATAATAGTATTCTATCTTCATTCATTACACTCCATGTACTGTGGTAACCTATGTAGAAGTTAAGTCTTCTGAAAAGCAGAAGGCTTATCTTGCTTTGAATTTACAGCAAAAGATATCTGCCTCTCTTATTTATATATAGTGTCAAAAACAGTAATGTTTGGCAAAAAATATGCAAGTTGCTCTATATGGCTGCGCTAGATAGACGTTATAATGTCAAAGAACAGCCAGTATAATGGCTGCTGATCTACTGAAGTATTCCTTTATGCTCAGTGGAACAGGACACTTCATAGCATAGAGCTCTGCTGTTGAAAATCCTGCTTCTAAAGTGGCAGCGTAGAGTCTTTGCTCCAAAGGTGACACAAACTAAAGCAGTTATTTTAAGGTCGCAGTGCTAAATGCAAGTTTATCTGGCATTTACTATGGACTGTTTGTTATAGTGATTTTCTGATTCAATTAGTTAATATAACTCTGCTTACATTCAACTTTTGTGTTTTGTGATTTCTGCACATAACAGAATTCCATTATAATTCCTGTCTTTTGTACTTTAAAAATGTACAAAAGCAGGATTATGGATACTGAAAAATGAATTTTAATTAATTTAGCGTAAAAATGTCACAGTAAAACTAAAATAGAAATGTAAACAAAGTTGAGAAAAATCATCTTTCTAAAATGGTAATCTACAAGATTAAAGTAAAATAATCAAAAACCCACAATGCAACAAAAAATATTTTGCACTTTTAAGAAGACTCATATTTTCCATGGTGAAATGTTTATATTCATACAATATTTATAATTGAGTATTTGCATGAGCATCAAGACGTGAAATACTTCTCAGCTCTTCTACAATTAAAGACTGAACAATATATGCAGAACTGCATAGCTTTGAAACATGCAATCTGTAGTCATTTTCCAGTTTTTTGTTTAAAAAAGGAATTTTACCATAAGTGTTTCAGAAGATGATAATTCCATTAATTGCTAAATGCAGTTCCTGGTATCGTACTGAGCTATACAAGCCAAGATAGTACCAGATTCAAGCTCCAAATCGGTGTTGCATTTGTGGCTCTCTGCTGCAGCAGTAGGAGTCATTACTAAGCCTCAAGAGTTAGGGAAAAATCCTACTACTAATTGTTATCCAACAGGCTAAAAAGCCTGTGGGTGTGCGTGCGAGTGCACACACATCCAGAAAAAGACAGAATGGAGCTCCAGTTCGCTGCTCCATTGAATGCAAAATTTTGTTCATAGTCCAGGATTCCATGAAAATGTGTACTTAGGTGAGGCATGAGAGCACTGTGGAACCAGACCATTTTGGTACTACAGAACTTGCATGAGTCAGTGCCTTTAGGGACAATAAAAGGGGAGGGGGGGAGAAAAAGGAGAGAAAAGACAATTATAAACAGAAACTAATTTAATATTTTAAATGCAATTATTAAATCATGCACATTCAGCTATAATACAATGTCTAATGAGGGGTCAGACATTTAGTTTGAAAATCTGATTAAGTTCTGATGCATACTTTTTTTAAAAAGCCTTAGTTGACAACACATGAGCAAGACACGTGAATGATCCACAGCACACCCACTTTTGAAATAAACTGTATTCAATAAGTGAAGGATGCTTAAGTTTTGTCAAATATTGTGACAAGTTGGTATTCATGTATAAAAGGATTAAAAAATGCCACAAAATGAGTTGGGTGGGACAGAAGGTTACAAATGGGTTACAGCTAGCAATTTGCTAATACCCACCTTTAGTGGCACTAAAATTGTGGAATGGATTATCATTTTTGTAATCTTCGTCAATGTGCCCATTAGGAATATACCGATACTCATCTACTCTGCTATGTTCACCATCCATTTCATTAGTTGGTAGAACAGGTAATGTTTCATTTTCATTAATGCTACCATACCGATTGTTCTCTGCAGCAGCATAATTCACTTCATCATCATCATAAACCAAAGGTTCTTCCTCCTCTACAGATGAAATTAGTCTTCTTTGAGAATTGTGCTTGGGAACCAATGGAAGGTCATAATACATAAAAATAATAATCACTTGAAGAATGATCCACATAAAACACATGAACAGCTGTAACAAAATGAACAGAAAAAAATTAGTGCGCAAGAGACTTCTGTGCATAGTTAACTCCGAATATTTTGAGACAATTACCTTGTAAAAATACCAATGCAAATACTCTCTTGCAACTTATCATAATTAACTAGCCACCCTAGTATAGCATGCTGAAAGTTTTCTGGGGAAATTGGTAACTCAACATATTCGGACTTCTAGAGATCACTGTTTATTGTTAAGTGTTTATACATTATTGTAAATTTTGTTTTCTTTACATCTGTAATTCATATCCTAACCAAAGTCACAAATTACATCTTCTGTAACTCTGACCATATTGCATTATCTTACCCCGTCCTTTCTGCAGCCCTTGACACGGTTGATCACACCAACGCCTATCCTATATTGTCCAATTCAGTGGGACTGCCCTCACTTGGTTCCACTTATCCATTAGCAGCCAGAGCATCACTACATTTTTGCCAATTGCTTCTCCTTTCTCAGTCACCTCCAGCATAGCTCAGGGGTCCTTCCTTGGCTGACACCACACCTAAATCACCACATGCTATCCTTTGGCTACAGTATCCAGAAACATGGGGTTAGCTTCCACATGTATGTTCTACTTTGCTGCTTCTTCCACTGACCAAAGGTTATTGTCTGTCGAATATCCAGAACTGAATAATCCAAAACTTCCTCCAGCTGAATGTTGGCAATACTAAGGTCATCCCTTTCATTAGCAACTCTGACCTCAAGCTCAACCTCCCCAGCTACTACCTCAAGTGGAGTCAGAAGTGCATAACCTTGCTGACTGGCTCGACCCTAAACTCAGCTTACTTCCTCACATTCACTCAATATCAAAATCACTTTCCTCCACAAGCAAACCCTTGCCCATCTCTGCCTCCATCTTTTTCCTTCTGTTGCCAACGCTCTTCATTAAGCCCCCACACGCTTCAAATCATTCAAAATGTCACAGTCCATGTTCTCACCTGGATTCCTTAGTACAATGTGTGTTTGGGTTTAAAATGTCTATGGTATTAGATAAACTCACATGAAATGTCATCCAGATTAAAAAATAAGCACAATCTTGTTGCCTTTAATAATCAAGTCATGAGCCTTAAGGAATCTTTTGAAAGTAGGTTGTATCAACACTTTATTAGTGCACCTGTACTGAGCTGCTTGCCTGCATGCAGATTGTGATTTATCTAATTTGACTAGTTTCCAAGATATCTGAAACTGACACCAGTTTTGCATTTAATTTTTATTATTAAATGGTATTGGTAATGAAGAGAAAATCTTACAAAAATCCTGATAATATAAAACGGTTTTGGGATAGTTCGTATCATAATGTCTATTTGTTTATGCTATGCAATCCAATATATTATGAATATGCCATTGGTATCATTACTCTCAATTGTACATAAATTCACAAAGTAAAAGTTTAAAAGATAAACAGAGTAATTCTTACCCCAGGTGATGTGTATTTATTCACTTCAAATGGTCCCAGGTTGAAGTTACAAAGTCTCAGGAATAGATTAAATCCTGGTCCTAAAAAGAAAATGCATAAAAACTAGCAATTTGGGTCAATTCTGAACAATTTGGTGGAATAGCTGTTAGCACGGAATATTTGAAGACTTATAAATGACTTCACTGAGGTAGAAGAGTTTCTGAGCCCAAGATATAAATGAGAATACATAAAGCTCATTGTGATTTATCGAATTTGACTGATTTCCAAGTTAATATCAAATAATTTGTTCAATTTCCTTATAGAATGATTAAATTCTCAATGTAATTACCCATTTTTTTTTTAAACAAGGGAAAAAAAAGAGATACACAAATTATTCCACTCAAGTTTGGTTCTTAGAGGACATATGTAATTTTAGAATTGTAGCACTTTTCCCATTTTTTGTTATCCAGTGTCAGCATCAAGTACTCCCAAGTTTTCTATAGACATGAAAGATTAAATGGCCTCCTTCTGTACTGTATATTTATTATTCTAAAAAAAGATAGCTCGGGCACGGTCATAAGCAGAGTAACACAAATATGTCTTAACTACACCCTCAAAGAGCACCCACTACTGAGGCCCAGACTGGCAGCTATGTCCTTCAGGACTTGGCCAGTAGTGGTGCTACCGAGCCACTCTTGGTGATGGACATTGAAGACCCCCCACCCAGAGTACATTCTGTGCCCTTGCTACTCTCAGTGCTTCTTCCAAGTGGTGTTCAACATGGAGGAGTGCTGATTCATCAGCAGAGGGAGGACAGTAGGTGGTAATCAGCAGGAGGTTTCCTTGCCATGCTTGACCTGAAGCCATGAGACTTCTTGGGGTCCGGAATCAATGTTGAGGACTCCCAGGGCCACTCCTTCCCACCAATTTTGGCACAAGTCCCCAGATGTTGGTGAGGAGGACTTTGCAGGGTTGACTGGGCTGGGTGTGCCGTTGTTGTGTCCGTAGCAGGTGCCGCGGTCGATGCCGGGTGCTCTGTCCGGTTTTATTCTTATTGTGTTTCGTAGCGGTTTGTTACAACTGAATGGCTTGCTAGGCCATTTCAGGAGTTAAGAGTCAATCACATTGCTGTTGGTCTGAAGTCACATATAGGCCAGACCAGGTAAATTACCCTAAAGGACATTAGTGAGCAAGATGGGTTTTTACGACAATCCGATAGTTTCATGGTTACCATTAATGATACTAGCTTTTTATTCCAGATTTATTTAATTAACTGAATTTAAATTCCCCAGCTGCCGTGGTGGGATTTGAACTCACGTCCCTGGATCATTATTCCAGACCTCTGGATTACTAGGTCTTACATTACCACTATGCTACCGTTCCCAGGTGATGAGAGAACCAACACGAGGGGAAAAACCTACTTGACCTTGTCCTCACTAATCTACCTGTTGCAGTATTGGTAGCAGTGACCACCGCGCAGTCATTGTGGAGACGAAGTCCCGTCTTCACACTGAGGACACCCTCCATCGTGTTGTGTGGCACTACCACCGTGCTAAATGGGATAGATTCAGAACAGATCTAGCAGCTCAAAACTGGGCTTCCAGGAGGCTCTGTGGGCCATCAGCAGCAGCAGAACTGTATTCCACCACAATCTGTAACCTCATGGCCCGGCATATCCCTCACTCTACCATTACCATCAAGCCGGGGACCAACCCTGGTTCAATAAGGAGTTTAGAAGTGCATGCCAGGAGCAGCACCAGGCTTCCCTAAAAATGTGGTGCCAACCTGGGGAAGCTGCAACACAGGACTACATGCATGCTAAAAAGCAGAAGCAGCATGCTATAGACAGGGCTTAGCGATCCCACAATCAACGGATCAAATCAAAGCTCTGCAGTCCTACCACATCCAGTCATGAATGGTGGTGGACCATTAAACAACTAACAGGAGGAGGCGGCTCCATGAATATCCCCATCCTCAATGATGGTGGAGCCCAGCACGAGTGCAACCAACTTCAGCCAGAAGTGCCGAGTGGATGATTTATATCGGCCTCCTCCTGAGGTCCCCACTATCACAGAAGCTAGTCTTCAGCCAATTCGATTCACTCCACGTGATATCAAGAAACGGCTGAAGGCACTGGATACAGCAAAGGCTATGGGCCCCGACAACATCCCGACTGTTGTGCTGAAGACTTGTGCTCCAAATCTAGCTGTGCCTCTAGCCAAGCTGTTCCAGTACAGCTACAACACTGGCATCTATCCGACAATGTGGAAAACTGCCCAGGTATGTCCTGTCCACAAAAAGCAAGACAAATCCAATCCGGCCAATTACTGCCCCATCAGTCTACTCTCAATCATCAGTAAAGTCATGGAAGGTGTCATCGACAGTGCTATCAAGCGGCACTTACTCACCAATAACCTGCTCACTGATGCCCAGTTTGGGTTCCCCCAAGACCACTTGCCTCCTGACCTCATTACAGCCTTGGTCCAAACATGGACAAAGGAGCTGAATTCCAGAGGTGAGATGAGAGTAACTGCCCTTGACATCAAGGCATTATTTGACCGAGTGTGGCATCAAGGAGCCCTAGTAAAACTGAAGTCAATGGGAATCGGGGGGGGGGGGGGAAACACTCCACTGGCTGGAGTCATACCTAGCACAAAGGAGGATGGTTGTGGTGGTTGAAGGTCAATCATCACAGCCCCAGGACATCGCTGCAGGAGTTCCTCAGGGCAGTGTCCTAGGCCCAACTATCTTCAGCTGCTTCATCAATGACCTTCCCTCCAACATAAGGTCAGAAATGGGAATGTTCGCTGATGACTGCACAGTGTTCAGTGCCATTCACAACTTCCCGAATAATGAAGCAGTCCATGCCCGCATGCAACAAGACCTGGACGACATTCAGGCTTGGGCTAATAAGTGGCAGGTAATATTCGCGCCACACAAGTGCCAGGTGATGACTATCTCTAACAAGCGAGAGTCTAACCACCGCCCCTTGACATTCAACGGCATTACCATCGCCGAATCCCCCACCATCAACATTCTGGGGGTCACCATTGACCAGAAACTTAACTGGATCAGCCACATAAATACTGTGGCAACAAGAGCAGGTCAGAGACTAGGTATTCTGCGACGAGTGTCTCACCTCCTGACTCCCCAAAGCCTTTCCATCATCTGCAAGGCACAAGTAAGGAGTGTGATAGAATACTCTCCACTTGCCTGGATGAGTGCAGCTCCAACAACACTCAAGAAGCTCAACATCATCCAGAAAAGCAGCCCGCCTGATTGGCACCCCATCCACCACCTTAAGCATTCACTCCCTCCACCACCAACGTACCGTGGCTGCAGTGTATACCATCTACAAGGTGCACTGCAGCAACTCGCCAAGGCTTCTTCGGCAGCGCCTCCCAAACCCGCGACCTCTTCCACCTAGAAAGACAAGGGCAGCAAGCGAATGGGAACACCACCACCTCCAAGTTCCCCTCCAAGTCACACCCCATCCTGACTTGGAAGTATATTGCCTTCCTTCATCGTCGCTGGGTCAAAATCCTGGAACTCCCTCCCTAACAGCACTGTGGGAGTACCTTCACCACACGGACTGCAGCGGTTCAAGGCGGTGGCTCACCACCACCTTCTCAAGGGCAATTAGGGATGGGCAATAAATGCTGGCCTTGCCAGCGACACCCACATCCCATGAACGAAAAAAAGTCAGTTTCCCGGACAATATGGCCTCTCTGATTGCAATACTCCTAGTTATATCAGCTGATGGGGGGGGGGGGGGGTTGAAATTATTACAAAAGAAAAGAGCAAGACATAAACAGAACAAAAGCGAGCGTGAGAGCAAGCACAAGAGTGAACCCAAGAGAGAAGGGGGCAGCCAGGAAACACATTAGGGGAAGGAGACAAACGGAAGTTGTGGAATGTTTGCTCATAATGAAAATAATGCTACTCACTATATGGGTGATCGGGATTTGGTGGCCTGAATTTGGAACATCATGCAAAGTGGGGAGAGAGAAATTCACAAAGCTGCTAAGTTGGGGAGGGTTACTTATCATTTGAAACATAAGAAATAGGAGCAGAAATAGGCCACTTGGCCCCTCGAGCCTGCTCCGCCATTCAATAAGATCATGGCTGATCTTGTGAAGGAATAAGCCATATAACTTATTCAGAAAAATACACCATTCTATGAAAGAATTCTGGCCTTAATAAAACATGACAAACTGGGTCTGGAAATCTAGAAACCTAACTATGAAAAAGTTGTAATAGCATTATGGCTACTGAGATAAGATAGTTGTTGACACTGAATCAATAACCTTATTGAAACAGAAGGTTAAAGGCTCCTGACAGGCTGACCTTTGGGAACAAGACAATGGTTCACCCTGTACAAGGTGTTCTAATTTACACTTCGTAAAGAAGCACAAACATCTGCCTTCGTAAAAATGACATCAAGTAAAACGCACCTGCCATTACACCGTTTTTTATGGTAAACTTAGAACACCTAGAGAAGAGACATAATTCAGGTAAGGCTACCAGCTGAGGTGACTGTAAGAATTGCAGGGGTCAGCAGAAAAATGACGAGATAATTAGCTTACATCAGCAGAAAACCTTAAAGGAAATACCACTGGAAAAGGGTATAAATATTGAACTCTCAAATGGGATAGTAGACTCGCTTTAAAGGGGCAAAGCGATTCTCGGCTTCAGAGGCGGCTCTGTAAGTCTCCAACTCTTTGTACCTCGAGGATCAAAGGTATTTGATTTTGGTGGATAGCCTGTAGAAAACTAAGAACTGTAAAACTGTAGCAAAGTTAAGATTTGAGTGTAAGGATCTCTGATAATAGAATTGTAAGCTTTCTCTTTTTGGAACGGTTAATGTTGCGATTGACTCACCAACTGTAAATTACATGTCGGTTCTTTAATAAATCTATATATTTTTAGAATTGTCTCACATAAGACTTCTGTATCAAACTCGCGAACTCAATCTCTGTACACTCTTTGGTGAGGAGTTGCAGAATTCTGGGGGAATTTTCCGGACCCTCATAGTATCCGGAATGTTACAGTCTAGCTAAACTTATTAAAAGTGCTATCTGGAGGATGGTAACATTTTCAGATTGTTCCTTTCCTTTAGGGAGAGATAGTCTGGACCTTTAGACCCAATTAAGCGTCTTTAGGATTCGGCTACCTCAAACTTTAGTTGAAAGTGAACGTCTGAGAAATACACCTGATCCAGGGTAGCCCTAAAGGGGCTAGGACTAGTAATTATCCCTTCAATCTTGGGCTCAAAGCCACTTCCCAGCCCGCTCCCCATAACCCTTCACTCCCTTATCTTGCAAAAATTTGTCTATCTCCACCTTAAATGTATTTAATGACCCAGCCTCCACAGCTCTCTGGGGCAGAGAATTCCACAGATTTAGGGCCCTCCGAGAAGAAATTCCTCCTCATCTCAGTTCTAAAAGGGCGACCCTTTATTCTGAAACTCTGCCCCCGAGTTCTAGATTTCCCTACGAGGGGAACATCCTTTCTGCATCTACCTTGTCGAGCCCCCTCAGTATCATATGTTTCAATAAGATCACCTCTCATTCTTCTAAATTCCAATGCGTATAGGCCCAGCCTGCTCAACCTTTCCTCATAAGTCAACCCCCTCATCTCTGGAATTAACCTAGTGAATCGTCTCTGAACTGCCTCCAATGCAAGTATATCCTTGCTTAAATAAGGAGACCAAAACTGTACGCAGTACTCAAGGTGTGGTCTCACCAATAGCCTGTAGAGTTGTAGCAGGATTTCCCTGCTTTTATACTCCAACCCCCTTGAAATAAAGGCCAACATTCCATTTGCCTTTTTGATTACTTGCTGTACCTGCATTGCTAACTTTTTGTGTTTCATGCACAAGGACCCCCAGGTCCCTCTGAACTGTAGGATAGCAAAATACTGCAGATGCTGGAAATCTGAAATAACAACAGAAAACGCTGGAAAAACTCAGCAGGCTAGGCCTCATCCGTGGAGAGAGAAACAGTGTTAACGTTTCAGGTCGAAGACCTTTCGTCAGAACTGGAAAGAGCAGGAAATGAAATAGATTTAAAGCAAGGATAAAGCTGGGAAAAGGGGGGAGGGGATGAAAGAACAAAAGGAGAGATTAAGAGACATTAAGAGATGATCAAGGCAAGAGGAGGTGTTAATGGGACAGGTTGAGGCTAAAAGAAGTGTGAAATGCACTGGCAGAATGAAGGACAGCTGCCAGCTTCTAGGAGGGAAAAAAAGGGGGGGGGGACCAAACAAAAGGGTGGATGAAAAAATAAAATATAAATGTGATAGGGGCTAGGTTACGATCTAAACTCGATATTGAGTCCAGAGGGCTGTAGCGTGCCTAAACAAAAGATGAGGTGCTGTTCCTCGAGCTTACGCTGCGCTTCCGTGGAACAGTGTAATAAGCCGAGGACGGTGAGGTCAGAATGGGAGTGGAGCGGAGAATTAAAATGACAGGCCCTTATACCTCCCCTCTTCCCACTGTCCAGGGCCCCAAACACCCCTTCCAGGTGAAACAGCGATTTACTTGTACTTCCTGCAATTTAGTATACTGTATTCGCTGCTCACGATGTGGTCTCCTCTACATTGGGGAGACCAAACGCAGATTGGGTGACCGCTTTGCGGAACACCTCCGTTCAGTCCGTAAGGGGGACCCCGAGCTCCCGGTCGCCTGTCACTTTAATTCACCGCTTCACTCCCACTCTGAACTCAATATCGAGTTCAACAATTTTAGATCATAACCTAGCCCCTATCACATTTATATTTTATTTTTTCATCCACCCTTTTATTTGCCCCCCCCCTTTTTTTTTCCTCCTAGAAGCTGGCAGCTGTCCTTCATTCTGCCAGTGCATTTCACACTTCTTTTAGCCTCAACCTGTCACATTAACACCACCTCTTGCCTTGATCATCTCTTAATGTCTCTTAATCTCTCCTTTTGTTCTTTCATCCCCTCCCCCCTTTTCCCAGCTTTATCCTTGCTTTAAATCTATTTCATTTCCTGCTCTTTCCAGTTCTGACGAAAGGTCTTCGACCTGAAACGTTAACTCTGTTTCTCTCTCCACGGATGCTGCCTAGCCTGCTGAATTTTTCCAGCGTTTTCTGTTCTTATTTCCCTCTGAACTGTAGCATTTTGTAATCTCTCTCCATTTAAATAATACAGGAAACTCTTTATTAACCGGCACCGACGGGACCGGCGTGGTGCCGGTTTATCGAAATTACCGGATAACGGAGAGTTATATCTACCGAGGCTATTTTTAACAAAGAAAAATAAATAAATCAAGAAATGTGCAGTATACAGTATTTGGGTACTTTTGAAAACTACCCCTACTGACTAAATCGGCGTTCGCGGACTCGGACTCGGAATCGGCAACATTGCCGGTTATTTGAGAGGAGTTTTCGGAGTACTCGCCGTTCGCGGAGACTCGACTGCGACTCGGCAACATTGCCGGTTATTTGAGAGGAGTTTTCGGAGGATGATTTTTGCCGGTTAAGCGAGAATTCCGGATATTTGGGTGCCGGATAAACAAAAGTTTCCTGTAGTTTGCTTTTTTATTTTTCCTGCCAAAGTGGATAACCTCGCACTTTCCCACATTATACTCCATCTGCCAAATGTTTGCCCACTCACTTAGCCTGTCTATATCCCTTTGCAGATTCTTTGAGTCCTCTGCACAACTTGCTTTCCCACCCATCTTTGTATCATCCGCAAACTTGGCTACATTACATTTGGTGGTGGTGGGAGGGGAAGTGTTCGTTGTTTTCTAGAGCTGTGAAGTGGGGTTTGGTCTAATTTTCTTTTTAAGATGGATCAGGATGGTGTGCAATGCTGACAAGGCCACATTTATTGCTCATCCCTGGTTGCCCTAAGAGGGCGGTTTGCCTTTTCCTTGAATCACTGCGGTTCTTGTTGTGATGTTGCTCCATAGTAGTGTACGGTGGGGAATTCCAGGATATTAATAATAGCAACAATGAAGGAACAGTGATGCATGTCCATGTCAGGATGGTGTGCAACTTGTAAGTAGTGGTGTTCCCACATCAATGCTGCTCTTGTCCTTGTAGAGGTCACAGGAGAGGGTAGTGCTGTGAAAGTAACCAAGTTGCTACAATGCATCTTGTAGATTATACATACTGCAGCCACCATATGCAGGTGATGGAGGGGGTGGATCTTGAGCCTGGTCATGTGAGAAGCTAATCAAATGAACTGCTCTACCCTGCCCTGGATGGTGTCTAGTTCCTTTAGTGCTGTTGCAGTTGCACCCATGCAGGCGAATGGCAAGTATGCCATCACAATCCTGACTTGAGCCTTGCAGATGGTGGCTAGGCTTTGAGATGTCAGGAGGTGAACCATGTCAGAGTACCCAGCCTCTGCCGTGCGCTTGTAGCCATGTGGCTGGTCCAGTTAAGCCCCTGGTCAATGGGGACGCTCAAAATGTTGATGATGGGGGACTCGTCGGCGGTGGTGCCATTGGATATCAAGGGGAAATAGTTGGACTTTCTCTTGTTCAAGGTGGTCATTACCCGGCACTAGTGGCACAAATATTATTAGTCGCCCGTCAGCCCAAGCCTGCATGTTATCGAATTTCTGCTGTAGGCTGCTTCATTATCAGAGTTGTGAATAGAACTAAACACTGTGGAATCATCAGTGAGCAGTCTCACTCCTGACGTTATGATGGAAGGAAGGTTATCGATGAAGCAGCTTAAGATTATTGAGCAAATGATACTTCCCTGATGAATGCCTGCAGTAATATCACAGGGCTGCAATGAGTCACCTCCAACAACCATAACCATCATTATATGTGTCGGGTACAACTCCAGCTACTAGAAGTTTTTCCTATTGATCCCCATTGACCTCAGTTTTGTTAGGGCTCCTTGATACCATACTCAGTCAAATACTACCTTGATGTTGAGTACAGCTTCTCTCACCTCTCCTCTGAAGAGGTCAAGAGCTGAATGGTTCTGGCGGAATCTAAGCTGAGCAGGTTATTGGTGAGTATGTTAATAGTCTTGGGGGTGGGGGGAGGGAAAGAAAGAATTGTTCCATTATTTTCCAAATCAGGAGGGCAGGGTGGGCTCAGCTGCAAAGTTCCATACTGCACTGAACAGTTCAATCAACAGCTACAGTGGGTCATCGTGCCAATTTCTTGTGTCAGCTACGAGTAGACTACCTTGCTCCATTGCCAGTGATGAGTGGATCCTGTCCATAGACGTCCCCATGGCTCCACTAACCCTAGTTTGGAATCAACTTAAAAGTTTTCTGCACTTCTGTTCACACTGATCTGGAGTGTGCCACTCCTAGAGTCAGTCAGGTTATGCTTCTGCTCGAGTGGCAGATTGATCTAGTGGAGTCACGAGTGCCATTCAAGTAGGAAGTGTGAAGATTACTGCCATCATTTCGCTAATAATGTGAGGTTCTTTGATTTTTTTTCCTGGATATCCGGCCCTTTTAGTTAGTACGAATTATTTATTCTTTAAAGATTTTTGCCGTGCTCCAGTAAATAATGGTATAGTGCCACCTGGTAGTGATTGTAAGGTATTGCATTGAGACATCAAATAAATGGCTCTACTCAATTGATTGACAGTCACATAATCTTAGATGCTAACCCACCGTACTCAATGTGTCACACATTACAACGTGCATCAGGTGTTTTTATTTAAATCCCTCTTGGTATGCAGGTAATTCAAATAACGATAGCTTCTGGAGTACCAATTGAAAGTTTGATCAAGAATAGCGTTGAATCATGAAATAGAGTAGACTGGGTGGTTGGGTTCAGAAACTTTTTCTGAAAATGCATTTTTAGCTATTTCAAGAAGTTCAACCTAGACTTTAACTATCACTAAAGTGGCATAACTAGAATTCATACAAGTAATTCAAACCAAATAAATTCCATTGGAGAAGGGTCCCCATCCAAGACCTGGATAAGTATGAAGTGTACTAGCAGGACCACTGCACTCATAACTTTGTGGTTCTTCATTAAAGGGAGTTCAATTTCTCCTTTGAAATAGAAATAGACATTCCATATTTGTCCATTATGTAGCTTTGCATTGCGCACTTACTATACATTAACATTTACTTACCAATCAGCAGCCCAGCCTGTCGTGCAGCCATGACAACAGCAAATACTGTAGCCCGTTCCTCGGTTGTGGTAGAACGAGTAAGGTATCCAAAAATGCACGCACCAGCACCAGTACCTATACCTGCAAAGTAATAAGTATATCTCTTTTCTGTGGAGGAGCAAGATATTTAGAGCACCATTTATTGCAATCAATCTTCAATACTGAATGAGTCTTGCTGTATAGAGACCAAAATCTATTTGTGGGAGACTGCAATTATTAGTCTTTTGCACAGTAGTTCGACATAAAGAACATTTCACCAGTGAAGATTACTTTTTCCTTGACTTGAAAAATTAGGGTGTTTTCTTTTTTACTGGAGATGAAGGTTAAAGGGTGAAGGTTATATAGGGCCCTGGTGAGACCACACCTGGAGTATTGTGTACAGTTTTGGTCTTCTTACCTAAGGAAGGATATACTTGCCATAGAGGGAGTGCAACAAAAGTTCACCAGACTAGCTCCTGGGATGGGGGGGATTGTCCTATGATGAGAGATTGAGTAGACTAGGCTTATATTCTCTGGAGTTTAGAAGAATGAGAGGTGATCTCATTGAAACATACAAAATTCTTACAGGGCTTGACAGGGTAGATGTTTCCCCTGGCTGGGGAGTCTAGAACCAGGGGTCACAGTCTCAGAATAAGGGGTCGGCCATTTAGGACTGAGATGAGGAGAAATTTCTTCATTCAGAGGGTGGGGAATCTTTGGAATTCTCTACCCTAGAGGGCTGTGGAGGCTCAGTCGTTGAGTATATTCAAGACAGATAGATTTTTGAATATTAAGGGAATCAAGGGATATGGGGATAGTGCAGGAAAGTGGAGATGAGGTAGAAGATCAGCCATGATCTTATTGAATGGCGGAGCAGGCTCGAAGGGCCAAATGGCCTATTCCTGCTCCTTTCTGATATTCTTATGACCTGATAGAGGTCTTCACAGATGATAAAGTAAATAGCAATGAGATTATTTCTTCCATTGCTTGGTAAGATAGTAATGAGAGCAAGTATTTAAAAATAATCAAAAAATAATTAAAAGGGAGGCTAGAAAAAATCTTACATGTACATAAAAGGTTCTAAATTCCAAATTCTCTTCCACAAACTATTGTTGAAGCAGAACTTTGGACTGTTTTACAAGAGAATTAGATAGTTGATTGAAGAGGAATGTTAAAGGGCATGGAAAGCAAGCAGAAATAGGGTCCGAGTAAGAAAAAAATGGTAATAAAACAAATAGGGCCATAGTACAAAAAAAAGTTAAGATGTCTAAAAATGTTAAAAAGACAAATCTAAAGGCACGGTATCTGAATACACGAAGCATTCGTAATAAGGTAGATGAATTAACAGCACGAATAGATGTAAATGGATATGATATAATTGCGATTACGGAGACATGGCTGCAGGGTGACCAAGGCTGGGAGCGGAGTATCCAAGGATATTCGATATTTAGGAAGGACAGGCGAAAAGGAAAAGGAGGTGGGGTGGCCTTGTTAGTAAAGGATGAAATCAGAGCAATAGTGAGAAAGGATATTGGCTCAGAAAATCAAGATGTAGAATCAGTCTGGGTGGAGCTAAGAAGCACCAAGGGGCAGAAAACATTAGTGGGAGTTGTCTATAGGCCTCCAAACAGTAGTGGTAATGTAGGGGATGGAATCAAACAGGAAATTAGAGATGCATGTAACAAAGGTACTACAGTAATCATGGGTGACTTTAATCTACATATAGACTGGCCAAACCAAATTAGCAATAATACTGTGGAGGATGAATTCCTGGAGTGTGTACGAGATGGTTTTTTAGACCAGTAAGTTGAGGAGTCAAATACGGAACAGGCTATCCTAGATTGGGTATTGTGCAATGAGAAGGGGTTAATTAATAATCTTGTTGTAAGGGGTCCTTTAGGGAAGAGTGACCATTAACATGATAGAATCCTTCATTAAAATGGAAAGTGAAGTAGTCCAATCCGAAACTAGGGTCCTAAATCTAAACAAAGGAAACTACGAAGGTATGAGGAGGGAGTTGGCTATGATAGATTGGGGAGCTTCATTAAAAGGCATGATGGTGGATAGGCAATGGCTAACATTTAAGGAACAAATGCATGAATTGCAACAGTTATACATTCCTTTCTGGTGCAAAAACACAAAAGGAAAAGCATCCCAACCATGGCTAACAAAAGAAATTAAGGATAGTATTAGATCCAAAGAGGAGTCATATAAAGTTGCCAGAAAAAGTAGCAAGCCTGAGGATTGGGAGCAGTTTAGAGTTCATTAAAAATGGACTAAGAGATTGATTAAGAGGGGAAAATAGAGTATGAGAGTAAACTTGCAAGGAACATAAAAGCGGATTGTAAAAGCTTCTACAAGTATGTAAAAAGAAAAAAATTAGTGAAGACAAATGTAGGTCCTTTACAGTCAGAAACGGGAGAATTTATAATGGGGAACAAGGAAATGGCAGAGCAATTAAACAAATACTTTGGTTCTATCTTCACGGAAGAGGACACAAATAACTTCCCAGAAATGCTAGGGAACCCAGGGTCTAGTGAGAAGGAGGAATTAAAGGAAATTAGTTTTTAAAAAAGTGCTGGAGAAATTAATGGGACTGAAAGCTGATAAATCACCAGGGCCTGATAATCTGCATCCCAGAGTAAAAGAGGTAGCCATGGAAATAGTGGATGCATTGGTTGTCATCTTCCAAAATTCTATAGATTATGGAACAGTTCCTGCAGATTGGAGGGTGGCAAATGTAACCCCACTATTTAAAAAAGGAAGGAGAGAGAAAACAGGGAACTACCGGTTAGCCTAACATCAGTAGTAGGGAAAATGCTAGAGTCTATTATAAAGGATGTGATAACAGGACACTTAGAAAATATCAACGGGATTAGACAAAGTCAACATGGATTTATGAAAGGGAAATCGTGTTTGACAAACCTACTGGAGTTTTTTGAGGATGTAACTGGTAGAATAGATAAGGGAGAACCAGTGGATGTGGTGTATTTGGATTTTCAGAAGGCCTTTGATAAAGTCCCACATAAGAGGCTAGTGTGCAAAATTAAAGAACATGGGATTGGGGGTAATATACTGGCATGGATTGAAAATTGGTTAACAGACAGGAAACAGAGAGTAGGAATAAATGGGTCTTTTTCGGGGTGGCAGGCGGTCACTATTGGGGTACCGCAGGGATCAGTGCTTGGGCCCCAGCTATTCACAAGATATATCAATGATTTGGATGAGGGAACCAAATGTAATATTTCCAAGTTTGCTGAGGACAAGAAACTAGGTGGGATTGTGAGTTGTGAGGAGGATGCAAAGAGGCTTCAAGGCGATTTAGACAAGTTGAGTGAGTGGGCAAATACATGGCAGATGCAGTATAACGTGGATAAATGTGAAGTTATCCACTTCGGTAGGAAAAACAGAAAGGTAGAGTATTATTTAAATGGGAAATGCTGATGTACAAAGGGACCTGGGTGTCCTTGTACACCAGTCACTGAAAGCAAACATGCAGGTGCAGCAAGCAGTTAGGAAGGCAAATGGTATGTTGGCCTTCATTGCAAGAGGATTTGAGTACAGATGCAAGGATGTCTTACTACAGTTGTACAGGGCCTTGGTGAGACCACACCTGGGAGTACTGTGCGCAGGACCAGTAAAGATCTCCTTTCAATCCATCTGGCTTGCCTGAGTTCAAGAACAAAATACACAGTTCAATATCTATATCCCTCAATAGATTTTCTTGCGAATTACCTCTCTAACACCATTGTAAAATTACTGAGGTCATCAGCTTCAATTGTCTCACTCTGCAGTTCATTCATCACATTCTTTGTGAAATAGTTAGATGTGATCTGTCCATTACTCCTCAGAAAGATCCTCTTTCATTCTTCTCTTCTCTAGTATAGACAAGCTCAGCTTCTATAGTTTCCCCTTGTAGCTCAGGCGTCTGATGCCCGGTTTCAGATGGGTAACCTTTTGCTGCACCTTTTCCAGTGCCATGAAATCACTCCTGTAATATGGTGATAAGATCTGCGCACAGTACTTCAGATGGGGATCGACCAAACATCCTGTATAAGATGTGCTTGGTGTCCTACTCCTTGCACTATACAACCGAAGATCCAAATTGATTTTTACCACACAGTGAAGATGGTTTCAACAAGGTGTGCACCAATAGCCGCAAATTCTTTTTTGTACTATATCCAATATTCTCTCCAGTAATAAGCCTATTTTTTTCTTCTGTAGTATGCTGTAAACGAACACCATTTAGTTTATAGTTTCAATGTTTATTTTTCTTCCCAGTCTTATCACTTTGTAATTGTTGACGCCGAATTTCATTTGCCATTTCTCAGTCCAATCTATATAGACCCCTCTGTAACTGATCAGCCTACTCTTGATTGTTTGCAGCCTACACGGCCCCCACCTTTATTATTGGAAACTTTTGAGAGTTTTGTCTCTATTCACACTTCCAAATCACCGATATATACATTCTATAATTCCAAGACCTATTTAGGACTATATACTATTTAGTTCACCATTCCCATGAAATTCCATTCCCAAGACCAATTCTATCCTTTCCCTGATTTCTTGCTCAGGCTGAACTCAACTGTGCTCCATCTCGGAGCTAAAGTTCAGATCCAATATCATCCCCAAGAACACCTTCCACTTCCGAAATATTAGTCATCTATGTCTCTGTCAACCCCACTCTCGTCAATGCTTATGCTTTCTTCAGGTTCAACTGTTCCAAAGTGTTCCTAGCCAGCCTTCTGAGATCCAATGGTATATGAACTCCTATTCATCATACCTCTGTCACCTACATCCTATCTAAATACTAAATTTGACTCATTCATCACCCCTGTCCTTGCTGCCCTCCAGTGGCTCCCATCCTTCAGCATGTTAATTTCAAAATCCTCATCTTTATAAATGCCAAGAACAATGCTCAAATAAATAATTCAGGTTCAATACTTTCAGTATGATTTAGTGCCTTGAATGCAGCAGAGTTTTAGGGCTAAATGCTGCTTTTATCTTTTATTGCGGTTAACAGAAGCCCCAACTTCCACAACAGCATAGTAAGTAAGGGGGCAGTACTGCCTCTTCCAAAAAAGAGATCCAGGAGATGCCTCCAAAGGCTGTCCCTAGAGACAATATAGACATTACTGTGATGCAGTCTTTTGACTGTACCTTCCCCAGATAATTATGCAACATCGCTTCTTGAAGCAGTTTCGCAATATAAATGGCACCAAATAATACAGTATTGTTGGAGAAACTGTCTGCAGTTACATTTTACTAAGCTCATCACATCCAGATTTGGCAGTTATAAAAAGGTCAACTCCCAAATTAATTATTTTATACTTAGGTGGGTCCTGCAATCTGTGCATTTTCCTCCTACTTATTTAAATGTGACACCTTTCCCTGCAAAACCAATGATGTTGTAATAATATGCTTCATTAGTACTTTTTTTTTTTAAAGGGGGAGGGAGACGAAGGAGATTAAGACATATATCACAACAGCTTATTTCAAATAAAACAGAATCACAAATTTATGTCATTATTATAGGATCAATGAAGGAAAGTTTCTCACAATAATACAGCTGTTGGTAATTTGATCTTACCTGCTACAAGCCGACTGCCAAGTAGTAACCATTTGGAATACCCCATGAAGTACATAAAGTTGCCTAAAAACAAAGTTTTTTTTAAATCCCCAAAAATTGAAATTATCAACATTACTATATCTGAATATCATATTTTTTCTGGATCACAAATCATCAAAATAGTCCGTATAAAAGATAAGAAAATGCCAGAGGTAAGTCAGCATTAGATAGAGAAAAGGACAGGTAAATATTTTGAGTGGACTCCTTTGTCAGTATTCACATCGTCAGGAGGATAGTCCTAAACCATGTCTGTTCTGATGAAGGGTGTCACCCAAAATGTTAACAAGTCATTCTCTTTCAGGTATTAACTGACCAGAGGAATATTTTTAGCAATTTGTTTTTAATATAAGACTACGAAGTGGATTTAATAGCAAAGCGGGCTTCTGGCAGGAACCAGCTGGTTTCAGGTAGATTTCTACCTGCCAAGGGCAGAATGATGCCACTGCGATTTTAACCGCCGGGCCTCATGTCCCCGTCGACTTCCCATCTGGATTCAAGAGACAATAACCTGGATATTAATAGGGGCGGGTTACGTAGGCAGAGGGCGGAGTTTTGGATGGGACCGGAAGTCCGGGTTTCCCCGAATGCTGTGGAGTTAACTTCACCGGGGGTGTCGGGGGGAGGGGGGGGGGCGGCCAAGCACTCCTGGTTCTCCTGGCCCACAAGTAGTGCTGTGAAGGCACTTGCCTTCTCCCGCAGCTGTCCTCGCATAACTTCAGATGCCAGGTTTCCCCGAGGTCTGGGAAACTCGCCCGTCCACTGTAAAACCTTCAAAATCAAGTTAAATCAGAGGCTGTCTGCCTCATTAAAATTGTCAACCTGCCTCCTGGGAGCAGGTTGGCTGCCCGGCCCATTTCCCGCTCCATAAAACCCAGAAGTGGGCGGGTTGGAGGTCTTATTTTTTTAATTTTAACATCTGAACCCAACCCACCCGTTTTTGTGCACTAAAATTCAGCCCACTTGATCTCATCTCCCCTCTTCCCCAGAAATCCCACATCCTTATACTTTCCATTATTTACTTTTTGAATATTTCAAGTGATTCAGCATTCACCATGAAATGACTGTTCTAGAAGTTACTGTTACACAAACTGGTACAGATGAGACAAGAAGCAGTGCCTTTAAATTGTCTGGTGAAATACTGTACAAACATGCATTAACTTAATGCAAACAATACAACTTTGGTCTTCGCCCCCCCCCACACACAATTTTTCTCCTCTCCTGAAGAGCCACCACTATAATTATTACTATATATCCATCAATGGACAAATAGGGTAGATAGAGAGGGCAGGTAGAGTTGACTTACCTGCAATCTCAAATAAATTAGCAAATAATATGATTGATTTTGTCCTCCGTATTTTGTCTGACACATGTCCAAAGATGGGGCCTGCAATCAGCCCACTAAAACTGAATGCAGATAGTCCCAAACCCAGAAAATAAGGTTCAGCATGAAGAGTCTGAAGGTATGCCCAGATTGTTGGAAGTATTACAGCTGAAACAACAGTAAAAAAGAAAAAAAAATTCAGATTGCACCTTAAATTATGCCTCGTTACACTGGGTTACATTTTCACAACTGTAACTTAAATTTAGGAATACCGATGCACCTCCACTGGTATTGCTCATGTTAAATCCTATCATTTGTTTCAGCAATATGTATATATAGTGTATTATTCTGCTACTAAGGTGAAGCTGTGTCCCTTTGATGCCAACAAAATCCAATTGCTTCAAAGTAAACATTGGTTGAAGTCAAAGTTAAATTGTCCTTTAGATTGCAATTTAGAACCTGTTTTTTCATTTAAAAAGTGTAATTTCTAAAGTCAGTCAGGGTTAGAATCATAGAATGGTTACAGCACAGAAGGCGGCCATTCAGCCCGTCGAGCCCATGCCAGCTCTCTGCAAGAGCACTTCAGCTAGTCCCACTCCCCCACCCTTTCCCCGTAGCCCTGCAAATTTCTTTCCTTCAGATACTTATCCAACTCCCTTTTGAAAGCTGTGGTTGAATCTGCCCCCATCACCCTTTCAGGCAGTACATTCCAGATCTTAACCGCTCGCTGTGTAAAAAGGTTTTTTCTTACGTTGCCTTTGGTTCTTTTGCCAATCACCTTAAATCTGTGTCCTCTGGTTCTCGACCCTTCTGCCAATGGGAACAGTTGTCCTCTTGTGAAGGAATAAGCCATATAACCTATTTAGAAAAATACACTATCTTATGAAAGAATTCTGGCCTTATTAAAACATGACAAACTGGGTTTGGAAATTTAGAAACCTAACTATGAAATAGCGATGAAAGAATTCTGGCTATTGAGATAAGACAGTTGTTGACCCTGAATAAATAACCTTATTGAAACAGAAGGTGCATGGCTCCGACAGGCTGATTTTGGGAACAAAACAATGGTTCACCCTGGATAAGGTGTTTTAATTTAAACTTCGTAAAGATGGCACATAAGATAAGGAACATCTGCCCTCGTAAAGATGACATAAAATAAGGAACACCTGCCCTTCACCGTTTTATATGGAGAAAGACAAGATTCTGGAATATTACAAGCTGATGTAGCAGTAAGAATTGCAGAGGTCGGCAGAAAGATGAACAGGGATAATTAACTTGCATCAGCAGAAACTTTAAAGGAAATACCACTGAAAAAGGGTATAAATATTTAAGTCTCAAATGGGATATCAGAGTTGCTTTAATCGGGCAAAGCGATTCTCGGCTACAGAGGCGGCTCTGTGGTCTACAACTCTTTGTACCTCGGGGAACAAAAGTATTTGATATTGATGGATATCCCGTATATAAAACTTTAAGAACTATAATACTGTAGCAAAGTTAAGATTTAAAAGTAAGATTCTCTGTTAATAAGATAGTATTTTTTCTCTTTTTAGAACTGTTAATGTTGCGATTAACTGATTCACCAACTGTAAATTGCATGTCGGTTCTTTTAATAAATCTCTATATATTTTTTTTTAAACTGAAGGGATATTTACTAGTCCTAGCCCCTTTGGGGCTATCCCGGATCAGGCGTATTTCTCAGACGTTCATTTTCAACTAAAGTTTGAGGTAGCCGAATCGTAAAGACGCTTAATTGGGTCTAAAGGTCCGGGCTATCTCTCCCTAAAGGAAAAGAACAACCCGAGAATGTTACTGTCCTCTAGATAGCGCTTTTAATAAGTTTAGCTAGACTGTAACGTCCCGGATATTATGAGGGTCCGTAGAACTCCTTCAGAATTCTGTAACTCTTCACCAAAGAGTGTACAGAGATTGAGATTGTGAGTTATTGATACAGAAGACTTATGAGAGACATTTCTAAAAATATATGGAGATTTATTAAAAGAACCGACATGCAATTTACAGTTGGTGAATCAGTCAATCGCAACATACTATATTAACAGAGAATCTTACTTTTAAATCTTAACTTCGCTACAGTATTACTGTTCTTAAAGTTTTCTATACAGGATATCCATCAATATCAAATACCTTTGATCCCCGAGGTACAAAGAGTTGTAGACTACAGAGCCACCTCTGTAGCCGAGAATCGCTTTGCCCGATTAAAGCGACTCTGATATCCCATTTGAGACTTCAATATGTATACCCTTTTTCGGTGGTATTTCCTTTAAAGTTTCTGCTGATACAAGTTAATTATCCCTGTTCATCTTTCTGCCGACCTCTGCAATTCTTACTGCTACATCAGCTTGTAATATTCCAGAATCTTGTCTTTCTCCAGGTGTTCTGGGTTAACCATATAAAACAGTATGAAGGGCAGCTGTTCCTTATTTTAGGTCATCTTTACGAGGGCAGATGTTCCTTATCTTATGTGCCATCTTTACGAAGTTTAAATTAAAACACCTTATCCAGGGTGAACCATTGCTTTTGTTCCCAAAAGTCAGCCTGTCAGAGCCATGCACCTTCTGTTTCAATAAGGTTATTTATTCAGGGTCAACAACTGTCTTATCTCAATAGCCAGAATTCTTTCATAGCTATTTCATAGTTAGGTTTCTAAATTTCCAAACCCAGTTTGTCATGTTTTAATAAGGCCAGAATTCTTTCATAAGATAGTGTATTTTTCTAAATAGGTTATATGGCTTATTCCTTCACAATTTATCTACTCTGTCCAGACTCCTCAAGATTTTGAACACCTCTATCAAATCTCCTCTCAATCTTCTCTGCTCCAAGGAGAACAACCCCAGCTTCTCCAGTCTATCAAAGTAACTGAAGTCCCTCATTCCTGGAATAATTCTTGTAAATCTTTTCTGCACCCTCTCTAAGGCCTTCACATCCTTCCTAAAGTGTGGTGCCAGAATTGGACACAGTACTCCAGTTGGGGCCGAACCAGTGTTTTATACAGGTTCATCATAATTTCCACACTTTCGTACTCTATACCTCTATTTATGAAGCCCAGGATCCCATAAGTCTTTTAACTGCTTTCTCAACCTGCCCTGCCACCTTCAACGATTTGTGCACACATACCCCCTCTCTGTTCGTGCACCCCCTTTAGGATTGTACCATTTAGTTTATTTGTCCTCTCCACATTCTTTCTAACAAAATATATCACTTCACACTTTTCTGCATTAAATTTCATCTGCCACGTGTCCGCCCATTTCACCAGCCTGTTTTTGTCTTCCTGAAGTCTATCACTCTCCTCCTCACTGTTCATTATACTTCCAAGTTTTGTCTCATCTGAAAATTTTGAAATTGTGCCCTGTACACCCACGTCCAAGTCATTAATATAGATCAAGAAAAGCAGTGGTCCTAGAACCGACCCCTGGGGTGCACCACTGTATACTTTCCTCCAGTCCGAAAAACAACCAACCATTCACCACTACGCTTTGTTTCCTATCACTTAGCCAATTCCGTATCCATGCTGCCACTGTCCCTTTTTATTCCATGGGCTTCAACTTTGCTGGCAAGCCTATTATGTGGCACTTTGTCGAAAGCCTTTTGGAAATCCATGTACACTACGTCAACTGCATTACCCTCATCAACCCTCTGTTACCTCATCAAAAAACTCAATCAAGTTAGTTAAACACAATTTGCCTTTAACAAATCTATGCTGGCTTTTCTTAATTAATTCACACTTGTCCAAGTGACTGTTAATTTTGTCCCTGTTTACTGTTTCTAAAAGCATCCCCACTACTGAGGTCAAACTGACTGGCCTGTGTTTGCTGGGTTTATCTTTACACCCTTTTTTGAACAATGGTGTAACATTTGCAATTCTCCAGTCCTCTGGCTCCACCCCTGTATCTGAGGATGATCGGAATATTATGGCCAGTACCTCTGCGATTTCCTCCCTCAATTCCCTCAGCATCCTAGGATGCATAGCATCTGCTCCTGGTGATTTATCTACTTTAAGTACAGCCAGCCTTTCTAATACCTCTTCTTTATCAATTTTTATCCTATCAAGTATCTCCTCTACCCCTCCTTTACTATGTCTATGGCAGCATCCTCTTCCTTGGTGAAGACAGATGCAAAGTACTCGTTTAGTACCTCAGCCATATCTATGCATGGAGGCAGAGGGTCTCCTTTTTGGTCCCTAATCTGCCTCACCCCTCCTCTTACAACCCTTTTACTATTTATATGCCTATAGAAGACTTTTGGATTACCTTTTATGTTGGCTGCCATTCTATTCTCATACCCTCTTTGCCCCTCTTGTTTTCTTTTTCACTTCTCCTCTGACCTTTTTATATATAGCCTGATTCTCAGATGTATTTGCAACTTGACATCTGTCATATGCGCTCTTTTTCTGCTTCATCATATTCTCTATCTCTTTCATCATCCAGGGAGCCCTGACTTTAGTTGCCCTGCCTTTCCCCCCTAGTGGGAATGTACCTCAACTGTACTTGAACTATTTCCTCTTTATAGGCAGCCCATTGTTCCATTACAGTTTTGCCTGCCAATCTTTGATTCCAGTTTTGCCTGGGCAGATCTGTTCTCATCCCACTGAAATTGGTCTTCCCCCAGTTAGACATTTTTACTCTAGATTGCTCCCTGTCCTTTTCCATATCTAATCTAAAACTTATGATACTATGATCACTGTTCCCTAAATGTTCACCTACTAACACTTGCTCCACTTGACCTAAATCATTCCCCAGAACGAGATTTAGCAATGCCGCCTCCTTTACAGACTTTCTGCCACTTGTGCCAGTTCCTTTGGGAATTTGTGCGAGTAAGAGAGAGAGGGGAGAGAAAGAGAGAGAGGGCGCAAGTGCGGGAGTGGTCGAGTGAGCGCGGGCGCAAGTGCAGGAGCGCAAGAGCGGCAGCACCAGAGAGGGGGGGGGCACCAGAGAGGGTGCGCAGGTGAGAGAGAGAGAGAGAGAGAGAGAGAGAGAGAGAGAGAGAGAGAGAGAACGAGAACTCTTACTTGCATGCAAAATGAAAATCCCAGGGGACAACAAAAATGTGATGCCAACAGAGGAAGGAAGGCAACATCGACAAAGTTTTGTTCAAGAACAATATATGAGCAATTTTATTACATTTTAGCTCATTAATTAAAACAAGGAACTGCTCATACATTTCAATAAACTTGTAAAATATATAATTTTCATATAGTGTAATGCACTGTGGGCTCTATACCAAAACAATCTGTAAATGAAGAATGATAGCTACACACAAAGGCTTTAAGAATGAATGTGTAATAGATCACTCATAGTAATTCCAAGTTCCCCAGACGATCTCCTGAATACACTGATTAAAGTATCGAGATATTGTAATATAGGTTTTTTTGTGGTATTTCTCCAAAAATAAAGAACTGGTATCAACATAGGAGCAGTCATGGAATACCACACACTTTCAAGTTCCAAGTCACTACCTTCATTAGAGTTCCATCCAAGTTGCAGTGCCTCCTGTGTGCCCGTTAGACAATATCCTATTATAAAACAACTGTGCAACAGTGAACTGAAGCTAGTTATTTGATCACCTTTCTCCAATATTCACAAAACAGAAATTGTATCTGTGTAAAGGAATAGCCATATTCAGAAAAATACACCATCCTATGAACAGAATTCTGACTTTATTAAAACATGACAGACTGGGTTTAAAAATCTAAAAGCCTCAACAACACAAAGCTGTAAACACCATACAGGCTTTTGAGATAAAGATCAGTTGTTGACACTGAAACAAAAGCCTCATTGAAACAGAGGGTTGGAGGTTCCTAGAAGTCTGAAGTTTTGGAAAGAGCACAATGGAATCCCCAGTTAAGGTGTCATAAACCAACACTTTGAAATGAATCACATAAATTAAAGAAACATATGCCTTCATAAATATGACATCAAATGAAAGACAGGAGACATAATTCTTGGTACAACCAATTGAAGTAGCTAGGAAGACAATCATGTACTCGGTTGAAGTGTTTATAATTTACATGTTGTAAAAAGATACAAACAGAAGACTTTCATAAATATGACATCAATAGATGCACCAAGCAATCACATTGTTTATGTGTTAAACTTGGAACAGATAGGAGACACGAAGTCTGCTTACAACCAGCTGAGGTGATTTAAGAATTGAATAGAAGACCTTCGTAAGAATGGCATCAAATAAATACATCTGTTATAGCCGTTTTTTATGATAAGTTTTGAACACCTAAAGGTAGAGACACAAGTCTGCAAGCTAACAGCTGAACTGACAGTAAGAATAGAAAGAAGTCAACAGAAATATAACTAGAGATAATTAGCTTACATCAGCAGGAAACTTCAAAGGATATACCACTGAAAAAAGGGTATAAAAGATAGGATTTTCAAATGGGAAAACAGAATTCGCTGGAAGGGGCAAGTGATTCTCAACTTCACAGGCAAGCTCTATAAGTTTTCAACTCTGAGTCTCGGGTGATCAAAGGTACTTGTATTTGATTTTGGTGGATATCCTGGATTAAGACTAAGTAAGAAATGTAAAAATGTAACAAAGTTAAGATTTGAGAATAAGGATTTCTGAGAATAAGAATTGTAAGCTATTTGTATCTTGAACTGTTAATGTTGCGAATGAATCACCAACTGTTAACTACATGTCGGTTCTTTAATAAATCTATATATTTTTAGAATTGTCTCACATAGTACTTCTGTATCAAACTCGCAAACTCAATCTCTGTACACTCTTTGGTGAGGAGTTGCAGAATTCTGGGGGAGTTTTCCAGACCCTCATAATATCCAGAAGGTTACAGTCTAGTTAAACTTATTAAAAGTGCTATCTGGAGGACGGTAACATCTTCAAGTCGTTCCTTTCCTTTAGGGAGAGATAGTCTGGACCTTTAGACCCAATTAAGCGTTTTATAGGATTCGGCTATCTCTAACTTTAGTTGAAGGTGAACGTCTGGGGAATACGCCTGATCCAGGGTGGCCCGAAAAGGGCTGGGACTAGTAATTATCCCTTCATCTGAGGTATGCAAAAACTGGGGTGTGAAAAATCAGACAATTAAACTCTAGCCTTTAAATCCCTAAAATATCTGCATTTAAAAAACTTAAACTGATTTTAAGATTAGCTGTTAATATTTACCCCAACTGGAGTAAATGCTCAACAACAGTTACAAAAGTGTAGTTAATGATTATTGGCAATACCCAGAGAATACCCAGAGAAGCAGCTCTTCATCTTCAGAAGTTTTAAAATGACTATGGCTTGTTAAAAATTGTTTGTTGGGTCATTTCTGTCACATATCAGTGATGTAGTTTATGCTAGGATGGATTTCAAATATAAAAATGGCATTAGCTAGAAAGCTCAACAATCACTCTGGAAAAAATGTTTACAATATGTACTTGCTCTGCAAAGGCCCACAGTTTCAGCTCAGAATGCCACGTGGTAATCATTCTTCCTCCTAAGGTTCAATAGTTCAGTGAACTTTTTCCTGTTCATTTTGGTGAATATTTACAGAGCAGTCTGCTGTTATACCATCCATACAAAACACCACAGTAACTATCGAATATTAGGTTTGTTTAGCCTTGTATTGTACTTAACTGGTTTACTCTCCATTTAGTACAAGGTATAACTGTGAATTAGCATATTTTTAAAAACCATTAGGCATCAGTAGTATCTGATAAAATTGATTGTGGTACAAAATTACTTGTGCATTGATTTGTTTTTAAATCAGTGCAAAATACTTTTTTAAAATTCAAATCACTAAAAAGCGGATATATTCATAGTGAGCCTACAACATTGCTGATTGGTCCATAGTAGTGTAAACCAATAAGATCCTAACATTAGTCCTTGCTCACCAAATGACAACATAAATCAATCTGATTTTTTGGAACAAAACATTTTTCAATTCTGGTTGCAATTCATGCTTAAACGCACAAGCTCAATAAATATTCATATAAAAAGATCAGTCGGGGAACATCAGAACTTGCCTGGCTGTCAAAACAATTATTCTATTACTTAATTAAGGTTTAAGATTTCAATGAAGTTCCTAGAACAAGTCAGTAAAAATGTTACCCTTGAGGATTCTTTCAAGGTTGAGACAACATTAAACATAAATTATTATAAAATTAAGCCCTTCCTCAGTATTTTCAACAGTATCAATTATGCAGCAATTTAGCCTGTTCCAAATCAAGTTACAGAATAGTATGTACATCAGATTTTGTTATATAAAATGGATTTGTGAGAAAGTCATGTATCCTTTACCAAGCTGGAAATGCAGAAAACCCCAACAAGTTATGCAGTTTATAACATCTTAATCAGCACCAGGACCAAAGATAATTATATAATGAATCAAGTCAAAATTCAGCCATCCATTTTCTGTTGAAAAACAATGTTGATTCAGTATAGATTTTTAATGAGCCAGTCACCATCAATACCAGTTTTATGAAGCTCAATAACATTGCACAACATTACCATTAATAGATTTCATTTAGTGCCATGTAATAGCATTTAAGCAGTGAGCACTGATGTAATTGAAGGAATTAATAAGCCAATTGCATGATCAATATTTTCTACTATCACCACCAGCAGCTAATGTGGAAAGCAATGACGTAGGGGGAAATATAGCATTTGTGGAAGTTTCAAGTATGCCTCCAAAAATCCACCTTGCAGTATTTGAATATTGCAGTTCAGAAAAATCACAATATGTTACACTATTCTCCCACTTTTCTGATTTCTGAAATGAAGTATGGACACCCCTCTGGAGAATGTAAAGGTTCAAACACAACTCCATGCAATATTATGCCTCAGTTAAAGAGAATGGGATTTTTTTTCTCATTACTGCAATACCTATTTCATTGAAAAGTGTTTGATATGGCTGTTTTTACATGGGCCATTAATCAGATACACCCATTTTCAGAGTTAATTGATTGGCTACTTTTGACTAGATTTGTAGAGAACGAATTAACAGAACAGCAAAAAAGATATCTCCACTCAAGTCACCATATCATAAAATATTAACCTGTAGCATGACTGGATTTCATCTGCTGAATGACCCTTCGGCATTACTAGCCAAGCCAAGTATTTTCCCATATTTCCAGATCTAGGCCAAATGGTTAATTAACAGCCTTAGCAGGTTAACCAACAATGAAGTTTATAAACAGAGAAATGTTACACATTTTCTATTATATAGTATTAATACTTTTTGAACCACTAATAATTTCACTTCCAGCTTCAGTGCCCGTGTTCCAAACTCTTCTCAGGTCTCCAAATTATAGATACTTGGATTTGGCTTCTAATATCTAGTCATATTATAGTATTGTGATACAAGTTTAAGCTAAACAACTGTAATCTTAGGTACCATAAACCATTCCAGCAGACAACACTCTTCTTCCATCTTCCTCCTAGGCTCAAGGGTACTACATACAGTGCAAAAGTTATGAGTTGAAACATTAGAATCATTAGAATTGTTCATTATATACTGCGATGCTTTTAGACTGGCTCCAGTCTCAGTTCTACAAAAGCACTTCTTCCACAATTAACATAATAACAACAACTTGCATTGTATACTGCCTTTAACGTAGAAAATTGTCCAAAGGTGCTTCAAAAGGTGTAATCAGTTAACATTGGCCTGTAACACCATTATTAGCAGGAACCTTCAGAGCTTCTTAGACATATTTCAACATTCACATAAAACACAGCATTGTGATTCTCAACGTGTACTTCCTCATATTGATTTATCCTGGCAATCAGCCACCTCCATGATCAGAAAAACAATTATGCATTGTTAAATTAAACACTTAAAACATTTCAATTAAAGAACACTGGGGAGAAACCAACAAACAGAAACCATTAAAACTCATTGGAAATTTAACACTTTCTGCTGTAACACAACTCCTAAATTTCCATGTAATTTCAGTCAACAGTGGGACGTAATGAACTTGTGGCACAAAAATACAGCCAATGATTTCTCCTCAGTAAATGTTAGAATCTCACTAGGTGCGTTGAAATTTTGTGTATAAAATAATTTTTGATCATAATTAAATACTGGAGGAATGGTTATTTAATTATGTGGATGTTTAGAGCTTGGCGTTTTCCTTTGAAGAACAACATGGCAAAATGAGTTAATCAAGGCAGAATTAAAAAGGTAGCACTAATCTGGAGTCAGGAGCTGACCAATGTTCCTTTTAAGTTGCACGGACACTCGGCACTCCAGGGTCCCACGTAGCCAGTGAGCCAGCTTTGAATGGGCCGCGTAGCTCGTTAAAGGGGCTGTGTGGCCCAAAAAAAAAATTACAGGGAACATTGGAGCTGACCAACTTACAGAATAAGGCAGAGTGAGACTCCCTTCTCCAGGGAATCTCATTCCACTTCACTCTAGAGTCAGGTCAGGTACTGACTCGATTTACACCTCGACTTTTGCATTGGCGCAAAATAAAACCAACATCCTCTGATTTGTATTTAACTGGCTTGTCCTTATTTCAATGCAGTTTAATGTGCTGTTCTCTAGCCTGAGGGGAAGATACAAGAATGCTGTAATGTGGAATAGTTCAGTGTATGGTACCTAAAATATTGTTGTCTAATTTACATATGAATAGCAGTTTTTCAATACAACTGGGCAACTGAAGAATCTTTTAGATTGAAGACCCCTGACTAGTGCCCTCATAGTTTGACTGTATCCTACAGTTGCCTTCCGCCCTTTTGAACTTGTACACTCTATTATCACTCATTCTACTTCAGCCTTAACTATATCATTTTCCTTCCATTCAAATCAATAAGCTTTTAAAAATAAAATTATAGTAAAATGACACCACTTGAAACGTGCATGTGCGATTTGCTCTTCCAGGTAGAGAAACACCCAGATACATTCTCTTGAAGGCAGGTCTATTTTATGTTGATCAGGTGCTTGAAACTGGGCTTCTAAGCCATATCAGATCTTAAGTCACAGACCAAAATGACTTGTACCCCCAATTGCAGCACATTCTTCACTTGGCATACTGCAGATGACTACCTTCAGCAGCCCTAACACTGGTGGTGTTGGTTTCCACTCAGAGACTTAGTGAATTCCAAACTCTGATAATCAGTGTGGTTACACAGACCTTATTCCATAGTCTCAGTTGCTCCTTAGAAAAGTGAAACAGAATTGTACCTTTCAGGGATTCCATCATGGTTCAGTTGCTGCTTACACTTCATACTGTGGTACAGTGATAGATACCAGGGAGGTTCCTAATCTGTGCTGAATTATCTGACATCAACAGGAAAACAAAATAAGGCAGGGTTCCACTCATGATGGCTATCCAGTGACCCCTGCTATAAAAAGTGCATATGTGTGGATGTGAGTCGAGGACAGGATCAGTTTCAATTTCAGTCGTCAAATAACCTGCCAACGCTCAACAGTTGAGACTCATGTGAAGAATGGCCACTTTGGCAAGGTATTGGAAGGCTGCCAGAACTATAATCCAGCATGGGTCACTTGCTCAAATGAGAAAACTTGCAGTTGAAGGGGTGAAATTACCAAGCAATCCTCTACCAGACTTGCCTAATATATACTTCAAGATATTTAACAAGTCTATGAAATTACAGAACAAAAACATCACTTCTCACAGTTTTACAAATAACACTATGGCCTGAACTGTAATACTTTGGCAGGTTGGGAGCGCGGAGGGGTGGGGGCTCGAATTTAACAGCAGGGCCTGATTTGCATTGGAAACCTCTGTTTCCCATCTGCTGCCAGCCAGATGGAGAGACTGGCTGGCTGCAGGCGGGTAGGCCTGTGGCACTAGGCTGCAGAGAAGAGGGAGAGAGGGTCGGCCATTTAGGACTGAGATGAGGAGAAATTTCTTCACTCAAAAGGTTGTGAAACTTTGGAATTCTCTACCCCAAGGGCTGTGGATGCTCAGTTGATGAGTATATTGAAGACAGATCGATAGATTTTTGGGCACTAAGGGAATCAAGGGATATGGGGATAGTGCGGGAAGGTGGAGTTGAGGTAGAAGATCAGCCATGATCTTATTGAATGGCGGAGCAGGCTCAAGGGGCCGTATGGCCTACTACTGCTCCTATTTCTTATGTTCTTAAGTTACCTGGATACACTGGAGAAGCTGGGGTTGTTCTCCTTAGAGCAGAGAAGGCTAAGAGGAGTTTTAATAGAGGTGTTGAAAATCATGAAGGGTTTAGATAGATTAAATAAAGAGAAACAGTTTCCAATGGCTGAAGGGTCGATAACAAGAGAGCACAGATTTAAGATGATTGGCAAACTTTTTTTATGCAACAAATGGTGAGGATTTGGAATGCATTCCCTGATAGGGTGATGGAAACAAATTCAATAGTAGCTTTCAAAAGGGAGTTGGACATATACTTGTCGGAGAAAAAATTGCAGGGATATGGAAAGAGAGTCAGGGAGTGGGACTAACTGGATTGCGCATCGAAAGAGCCAGCGCAGACGCGGTGGGCCGCATGGACTCCTTCTGTGCTGTACTATACTATGATTCCTGTCTGCACAACTTCACTTCCTGTTGTCATATGGTGGAATTTCCTGTGAGGACGTAATTGGGAAGTTACACCCGAAACTACATCCATTTTGCCAATGTGTATTTACACCCAAATTTCCGGCCAGCTATCTAATTAACATAGCAGGAACGTAAAAATGGGTGTAAACAAGCCAAACTCACAACATATATTCCTTCTTTAAGTATGAAAATTAAAGTTTCTAACCATCTAACTATCATTCCTGCACATTAGGCACAGCATGTTTAAGAACATGCAATCATGGAAGCATTTCAGTTTTTTTTTTAAATGTGTCATAAAAATGCATTCAAAGAAACAGAAAATACAGAACAGATCTGTGTGAGGATATATTTTTTTTAAAGTCGCAATAAGACAATAACAACTTATATTTATATAGTGCCTTTAACATAATAAAATGTCCGAAGGCGTTTCACAGGAGCATCATCAAAAAAAAATGGACACCGAGCCATACAAGTGCCCAGAAATTCCATCGCAGGCCTCCCGCGGGCGGAGGGCTGCGATCTGGAAAAATCTGCGCCAAGACCGGAGGGCTCCTGGGAGGCGCAGAGTTCCGTTGCTGGGCCTCTCCAAACTGCGGGTGTGCAGGGCCCACGTATCCCGGAGGCGCAGGCGGTTTGCAGCATCCCTAGAATCACGTGGGCCATGGGGAGCCAATCAGAGAAGGGAATCTCCCTTCATACATTTAACAGGAAGACCTGTCAAATATATGAAGAGATCACCCCCAAAACATAGTAAAATTTAAATAATTTTTTTTTTAAAAATCACATTTTTAAAATGACTTTAAATTACAATAAATTAAGTATTTTAAACAAAATTTTAATTTTTGAAAAAAATTAAAGTTTTTAATGGGGCTAAAAATAAACTTACCTTTCTTTAAAGTATTTTTAAATGATAAATCAGTGGAAATTTTTTTTTTTTACTTTTTTTCAACTCTTATCCTGGTAAAAGCAGGCCTTACACCTGCTTTTACCAGGCGCAAGAATTGTAAGTGTTTGCTGCGGGCGGAAGGTCTCCAAAAAACGGAACTCTCCACCCGCAGAGGCCCTTCTCCAGGGCAGGCGGAGGATCTGTCAAGAGCATTCTTGACAGATCAGAAATGCCGGTTTCCAGTGCATGCGCAGTGCATGCCTGAAACCGGCATTTCCAATGTCCCTACGGGTGAGTACACAGTGCGTACACACCCGTAGGGATCGGAATTTCTGCACCAAGATGTTAGGGCAGATTCCAAAAGCTTGGTCGAAGAGTTAGGTTTTAAGGAGGAGAGAGAAGTGGAGAGATTTAGGGAGGGAATTCCAGAGCTTAGGCAGTTGAAGACACGACTGCCAATGGTGGAGCACTTAAAATCGTGAATGTTCAAAAGGCCAGAATAGGTGGAGTGCAGAGTTCTAGGGGGATTATAGGGTTGGAGGAGATTACAGAGATAAGGAGGGGTGAGGCCATGGAGGGATTTGAAAACAAGCATGAGAATTTTAAAAGTGAGGCGTTGCTTAAATGGGAGCCAATGTAGGTCAGCAAGCACAGGGGAGATGGGTGAACGGGACTTGGGGAGTTAGGACACGGGCGGCAGAGTTTTGGATGACCTCAAGTTTAGGAAGGGTAGAACTAGGGAGATCAGCCAGGAGTGCATTGGAATAGTCAAGTCTATAGGTGATAAAGGCACGAATGAGAATTTCGGCAGCAGATAAGTTGAGGTAAGGGCGGAGACGGGTGATATTACAAAAGTGGAAATGGCGGACTTAGTGATAGAACGGATATGAGGTAGGAAGCTCAATTCATGATCAAATATGACACCACGATTGCAAACAGACTTGGTCAGCTCTAGACAGTTGCCGGGGAGAAAGATCGAATCTGGAAAGGGAACGGAGTTTGTGGCATGAACTGAAGACAATGGCTTTGTCTTTCCGATATTTAATTGGAGGAAATTTCTACTCATCCAGTGCTGGGTGTCGGACAAGCAGTCTAATAATAGAGACGGTGGAGGGTTCGAGTGAGGTGGAAGAGAGGTAGAGCTGGGCATCATCAGCGTACATGTGAAAACTCACATTGTCGTCAGGTGATGTCACCAAGGGGCAGCGTGTAGATGAGAAATAGGAGGGGGGTCAAGAATAGATAAGATGCCAGAAAATTACTGTTTCATACTGCGCCTAAAATCCTGGGCTTAATTTTATACCTGTTTTCAACCTGTAAAATTGCAGGAAATTCACATGTACGACTCTTTAGCCTGGGTAACAGAGCCTTAAAATGAGCCAAGATGCATTCAGGCACAGGGATCGATAGACAGGCGTAAAAGAGCGAGGAAATTTGGGCAGTGTAATTACATGTTTAACACATTTGCGCCAATTTCCTCAATCTTTTACTGGGTATTTGCTTTATGCCCCGATTACACATGTCTTTATGCGCAATTACGCAAAAAATTCCACCCAAGAGAGACAGGAAATAATCATGAAACATCAAATTCAGTGTTTACAGAGCTCCTGTAGAAAGCCACATACTAGTGCTATGACACATCGAATTCCATCCAAAGTAATGCTTTCAGGCCCATGTGCTACCCTCCCATCACTACTGAGGGGCACCAGGAATCCACCAATAAGCCAAACCTCATTCAGCCCCCAGATGTGCCAAACCTTGGCTCTACCTTCCACAGTTCTGTCCAGGTTCTCTCTCCACAGTGTTGCCAAGTCAAAAGACTTCCCATGCTGCCAAACTCCAGCAGCCCCACTGTAGTATTGTCAAATTCCAGGACCCCCAACCCAGTTCTGCCAAACCCCATGATTATTCCCAGTGAACCAAAGCCCAGAACTGCTCTCAAGTGTAGCTAAACCGCATTTCCCTTCCCAAGTACTGCTAAATATTGGATACCTGATTAATGCATCTTGCATATCACCTTGCTGTGTATTCTCAGCTTTCAAAATGGAAAGGGATAAAAATTAAATACATAGCTAAAAGAACATACATGTTATAAAGGACATTCTTTCCAGTTATCAAATAATAATGGACAGAGTTGTGAAATTCAATCTCAAAGCACCAGTAAAAATCCCAAATTACCTTTTATAAAAATAGAATTTGACTTATTCACTTTAAATCAGTGGCTGAATTATTACCTACACAGCATAAACACCCCTGTTGTTATAAAACAAATCATCTGACTCAACAATATAAAGAGCCACTCATGACATAAATAAAACACACCATAAATCTTTCTAGGAGTCATTCTCTGCATCATCTCATTACCAAACATATAAATCTATTTCCACTGTTGCACAGCTGATTAAAATCCTGCATTACTAGAATGGTTATCACAAATGCAATCTTTAAGTTGTTTATTATTAAAGTAACACTGCTTTATAATTATTAAAAAATGGGTGGGAATGATAACATGAAATTAATCTCACTTAAGATTAGTTTGCTGGAAAGGAACATTTCCTTGTCTCTGGTGACTTTGTCCCTCCTAGACTACGGGGTCACCTTCCCTTGGAGGAAACTGGATATACCACTACCAAGTGCTTATCTTACACAGGGGAGACGTTATAACCGTGAAACCGTAAGGGGGCCCCAAGCGGATCCAATGGATTTATAAATACAAAATAAAATATGCACAAATCTTAATACATTCATTAACATTTTAAAAACATATCAAAATATAAAATATTTTATTTTCATTCAGTAAGATACTTCCTAATGGGTTTACAATGAGATGGTTTGTAATCGAGAGAATATGCGCAAATTGTCTCATTTTCCCCAACTACTCGATTTTGTAATCAAAATAATTTTTCTCGTCTCAAAATAACATGCTACTTAGATAAAACGGTAAATCGGTCAAATAATAAAGTAGGTTTGTACCTAAATATTACCCTAACTCAGCGAACCGATACCCTTCAATGTATGTCATATGTCACTGACTGCTCCTGACAATAGCCGCCTTCTCAATTATGTTTAAAGTTCCGCTGCGGGTTTCAACAGTTCTGTGTTCATCTCCCTCCCACACCCTCTGCATTCGACCTGACTCTCAATCATAGACAATGCATGCTCTGCCTGCACATTTCGGATATTAATATTCTTATAATTCTGTTGTCCAGCTCACTTTTTGGATAGAGAAGCTCTTTTTTTCTGATGACATTCCTTTTCCAAAGACGACTCTTAAGAGCTAACACCTCTCCCAATAACATTTTTAAAAATTCTTATTTCTTGCTATAAGTGTAATCGCTTGCACTGGTGTACTTACTGTTAACTAATATTTCCACATAAATTGTCCAAGTGCACGTAAATATAAAACAGAAAATGTTGGGGATATTCAGCTGGTCAGGCAGCATCTGTGGAGAGAGAAACAGAGTCAACGTTTCAGGTCGTAACCTTTCGTCAGAACTGAAACGTTGACTCTGTTTCTCTCTCCACAGATGCTGTCTGACCTGCTGAGTATTTCCCAGCATTTTCTGTTTTTATTTCAGATTTCCACAATATTTTGCTTTTGTGACTGTTGCACTTCTCGGGTGCTCAATAAGAGAATATAAGTCCCTAAAGTTTAACAATAGAATACACGTACTAAAGATAAAAACGCGCGTAACACATAAAATTACAAATTAAATTAGAGACAGAGCTGTCATTCGTTTCATTTTTGCCTCTATGTATTCTTTTCTTTTAGCTCACCCGATTGTCTTCATGTTTTTTTTAAAGTTTGCAAATAAACAGGTGGCAAAGCTGATTTGACAGCAGATTAAGTAGGCAGTGTTTACTATCATTGTCCAGCAAAATGTAGGGGCTCCAAACCCAACCTTAGCCCGGGACCGCCGGGCTGCCCCTGATCTTACAGCTTTGTTGAATGATTGAAGCAAAACCTGAATTAGTCCTCAATATGTTACATCGCGTCTGTTCAATGCATGCGATGGCATTCGAAGTCAAATCTACAAGTGACCATGAAGCATTACTTGGCACCCGGTAGAGTTCGAATACCACTTTCCCCTGCACCCCTCCCCTGCTGCTACAGGTTTGTTTAGCCATTAAATCGCCCCTGGGCTCAGACTTTGAATAGACGAGCACAGTAAACCGTCATATTCAAGCTGTGAATATTCAGTTTCCTCATTCATTCGGTGCCCGTCAAAACTCTCGCACTGTTTGTATTCTCCCAGCCCACCAATATCACGCAATGATGTCGGAGGTGCCGGGGGTGGGATTGAGCGAGCGGATCTCCCCCACCCACCCCCTTTTCTTACCGTACTCGATGCCGCTGAAGAGGAAGAGGAGTCCGATGGTGATGTTGGTCAGCCTGCGCTTGGTGCGGTGCTCCATTGCTCTCGTCAGCTGCTGCCGGTGGGGGAGGCGTTTCCGGCTTTATAAAAAAAATGTGAACGGATCTCGGGGTCGGGCACTCTCCGCCCCGCCAGGTGGCGGAGCCGGAGACACAGACAGGGACGGGCTGAGGTGACCGACCTTCAGCTCCCAGCTGTTGTCGGGCCGCTTGTTTTATTTCGCTCCGCTGGGTATCAGTTACCCGGGAGCGCGGCGCGTCCTGGTGCGCGTGCGCCTCAAGCCGCTCGTGCTGCTCGGTCTTTAATTCCTTCACGGGGATTAGCCCCGCCCCCACCCTCGCGTGCAGCCGCCGTTTCTTTCTCTTCAAACCGGCTCGAGCAGCCTCCAGCTTCCACTACTGCAAGGGGCTGCTCCTCGATTTTTGGTTGCACTTCAGCCCCACGCTCTTGCTCTTTGGTCACCCCGAGGGGGAGGGGGAGCGGGAGCAGGCAAGCCAGCTTTCAAAAGGGAATTGGATAAGTACCTGAAGGAAAACAAATTGCAGGGCTATGGGGGAATAGGGAAGGTAGTGGGAGGAGCTGAAGTGCTCTTGCAGAGAGCCGGCATAGGCTCCACGGGTTGAATGGACTCCTTCGCTGCTGTAAAATAAAATACCTCCTGGTGGGACTGCTCCTGCAGCCTGGCCAAAGTGGCTATTAACAGGTCCAAGCAGCAGGCGGTCATTTGGCCCAACTGCCTGCCTGCCTGCCTCTCTTCCACGGCTACGTTCGTGCCCAGGTGTCCCTGGAGATGGATCACGCGATGTCCACTGGCACACTTGAAGCCTTCTGCGACCGGTGGGAGTGGAATGCATCATCACCCCGGGGAATAGTATTTTAATTTAATTTTTGGTTAAGTTAGTCCTTTTTGGTTGTGCCCCTTTAAAAAGGGGCCACATGCTTAACTTTAAATTGGCAATTGCCAGCAAGACGAGTGAACACCCTCCTCATGCTACCTATTCACGCGCCGACACTCGGACCTCACGCGTGGCCGTCCTGCTTTTTGTTTTCCCTTCTGGTGCCAACAGTTCATTGCAGCTGCAAATATTTTTTTGCAACAGTGAAACCTTGCCATGTCAGTTTTTTTCCATATCTGTACATGTTGATTGTGACATTTAAAGGGTTGTCCCTACTTTTTTGCCAAGTACAAAACACAACTGTGGCTGGAAAGGAGGCAGGGCATAGCATTGATAATCATTGAGGGAGTCACCAGACACTGGGGAGCTGTCAGTAGTTTGAAAACAGACCAATATGGTATCTGTGTTCAAAAAGGGCAAAACAGACACAAGCAACTTATTGAATTCATTATGCTCCATGGAATTGTCAAACCCATGTAGCATAATGGAATCAATTATTGTAAATTTAAAGATTATCTGTTATAATAACCTAATAAACAGTAGTTAATTTGGGTTATGAAGGGGCAGATCCTACCTGACCATTTCCTTGACTTTGAGGAACTGACATTCCAAGTGGACTGCAGAACACCCTCCAACCTGCTGTAGCTAGACTTCCACGTCTAGACCCATCAAGCCTTTCCATTTAGTGGATTGTTGTTGCAAATAGCACCATAGTATGTTCAGTTCCTAACCTTCAAGACTTTGCATTTACCTTTGCACCAGTTACTCCATCACATGCATCTATTGTTCCTATTTAAAAGAATCCAGAACGAACATCCACTGCACCAGGTAGCAGACAAATCCAATTAAATCAGTTTAGTAATTTCTACTCATATTTGGTTTGTGTTTTCCTCATTTCAAAACAATTGTGCAAACTAAACAATGAGTTTACTAACTCCACTTTATTCTGTTGTGTTCTGGAAAGGTATACAGTACTTGCATTGGAGGTTGTTGCATAAAACTATAAAATCCCATAAAACGTGGCCTGTAAGTGACTTTCATAACCTAATCTCGCCACAACTCATTCTCTAAAATCTTACATTCAGTAAAGTTGAGTATGTTAGATATTTAACCTATGGAGTAATCTCTTGAAAGAAAGCCAAGTTAATTTACTGTTAAACATCAAACTGGCTACTTTGTTTTGATATTATGGAAATACTGGCACCATATTTTAATCATTGTATTCCTAAATGTTAAAAAATGAACATTTAGCCCATTTCCTACATTAACAGGTCCATACAGTAAAGTACGTTTTTGTTTTCATTTCTGATGGTACTTGTTCAGAACACACAAGGTAAAACATGAGAATATGTTTAAATGATTTATGTTAAAAAGAATTAAAAATATAGAACATAACTTCACAATTTCTAGCAAAATCCCTGGAAAATGATTCAAGCTTTGCAGAAAGTAAATTAATGACAATATTTTTATTTTTGTGAACTTTAAAAAAAATCAAAATTAAAGGAATGCTTCAGGATAAACCCTTAAAACATTTGTCTGATGTTTTGTGTTGATAAAGGAAAGATATATGGGGAATTAATTTTTTTCTATTTTCTTTCAGTTTGAATTGCTCCGGATTTTTTTTTAAATCTGGGTATTTATCAGTTTTTAACTATTTGCAAATCAATACGGAGACTTTCCTAATATCTTGAGATCACTGTATTACATAATTTGTATCTGTGTTCTTTCAGTTGCACATGGACATCATAAAGTAGCTTACCTGCAATCCCTCGTAGTACCTTTCCAATACACAAGGGATCATTTCTATTTTCCCCTCTTGTATGTTTTGTATCTATCAAGGTAAAGAATGTTAACGGAGAGGAACAAAACTCTTAATTCAGCACTCCCATATCATGGATAATACAGAAAATGTCTGTAAAGCACATTTTTCTGTTCCAACAATAACCTAGAAATTGCTGTTAGAGATATCAGCAGACAAATGCTTTATGTGTTTGTATGACATTCTTCTAGTCTCTATTTTAGTAGAGGCATTAATCCATTTATAATGTTAAAATAGCAGATAGTGAAATGTTATGAACATATCAAGCATTCACTCACTGATGCTGGCAACAGTCATTTCTAGTGTGCCTTAACCCAAACCTTAGTACCATGCTGCTTGCTGCAACAATTTTTCTCCTTCCCACACAATCAACTCCTATGGCATGATCTAGCTAGTTTTACACCTTGTCGTTGATGTGGGAAATGAAAAATTGTCACTGAAGCTGCTATTATAAGGTTGGAACTAAGGCACATTGTTAGGTCAAAATAAAAGGTTTATTTTGTAGTTTGATGTAGTATTTATGGTGTTGGAGTGCCTAATGTTGATATTGGGTGCCCAAAATGGTTAAATGCTCTGTTTCCCAGAGCCAACATTCATCACCTCAAATGAGCACATATAACTTGATTGAGCCCAGGTTAAAAGTCCACGATGCTCATAGAATGATTTAGTTCCATACATGTAGATAGCAAGATGAATTTCAACTTCTTGAGTTCAGGGAGGGAAAAAAAAAAATCAGACACAAAGCATTTTATTTCCAACTCACTCATGTTTCATGTCTATAGCTAGACATTTGTCCCCACTGGACTATGGCCTATCTACATAGGAACAGGCCTGTTCCTCCAGTCAATTAGATCATGATAGATCTGTACCTCTACCCCATTTACCCACTTTTGTTCCATATCCCTTGATACCCTTACCTCGCAAAAATCTATCGATCTTAGTCTTGAAATTTTCAATTGACCCAGCATCCGGTGTGTAGGGGGGTGAGTTCCAGATTTCCACTACCCTTTCTGTGGAAAATGTGCTTCCTGATTTCACTCCTAAATGGCCTAGCTCTAATGTTAATTGTGCCCATGTTCTGGATTCCACCACCAGAGGAAATAGTTTCTCTGTATCTACCCCTTTGAATCCCTTAATGATTTTAAATACCTTGATTAGATCACCTCTCGACCTTCTAAACTCAGGAAAATATATGCCAAGTTTATGCAACCTGCTTTCATAATTTAACCCTATAGTGTCCTGGTCAATATTTATCCCTCAGCTTAACACTACTAAACAACAGATTTTCTGGTCTTATCTCATTACTGTTTGTTGGACCGTGGTGTGCGCAAATTGGCTGCCTTGTTTGCTACATTACAACAGTGACTACACTTCAAAAGTACTTAATTGGCTATAAAGCGCTGTGGGATGTTAGGAGGTCATTAAAAACACTATATAAGTGAAACGTCTTTAAGCCCTGGTGGTATCATTCTAGTGAATCTGTGCTTTACCCCTTCAAAAGGCAAATATATCTTTCGAGGTTCAGTATCCAAAACTGAATGCAGTACTCCAGATGGGGTCTAACCAAGGCTCTGTACAACTGAAGCATCACTGTCACTTTTGAATTTCAGCCTCGTTGAGATAAAGACCAACATTAAATTAGCCTTTTTAATTACTTTTTATACTTGTGTACAAATGTTTAGTGATTGGTGTACATGGATATCTGTTACAAAGAGCAGCGTAGCATCAAGTCAGTCAACCCAGATCTAAAAGAAATAGGACAATATACAAGTACCACAATCTCCAAGTTAAATTATATCTCTGCTGCCCGTATTACCAAATACTAGGTTCCTCAATTCACCTCTCCATGCTCCTAAGAATTTCTGATCTGTCCATAGTCTCCCCATAGCTGATACAAAGCAAATGATCCTTTTTCTCAGATCAAATTTATTTAAAAAATAAACCTGTACATATTGTATATGGCATATTGAATCATTAAAGTAGCACTTTATTATGTTACTCATGAAACATGAAGCACAATTTTTATTTGGACACTGGAGAGTTCAATGACATCCATTTTGTACACTTTATCACAAAATGTACACTTTCTTTTCACTTCATAAAAACTTAATAAAATTTTCATCAGTTTCAGATGGTGAGGCAACTTCTAATTATCCTCACGTGGTTACTTTCCTACATAATCTCCTTTAAAACAGGGAAACTGGAAATGTAGGGCAACATTTGCACATTTGGTGTGATAAAAGATTTGTTGACTTATATATCCACAAACAAACTTGATTTCTTGATAAGCCAAGCAACTTTAGAATTCCCATCATTTTTGTCCATACATCTTAGAAAGCAAGCTTCTTCATTAGCAGGTACACTCTGGAGTCCACCTCAAAGCCATGTAAATTATTTGCATCCCCTTGAAGCCTCATAAGTAGGCCTCCATAGGATACATAGGCTGACCTGGAAGGAGTGAAAATCCATAATGAGTATTTCCTTTTCAATAACATTTTCAGCACACAAGAAAAGTAAATTTGAAAACATTGTCTCTGTTGTTGGAAATGTTTTTACTTCTTGTATGTCTAGAGAAATGTAATCATGGTAGAATTGCTGACCATTGTCACTATTGCTAAGCAATACTTTCGATCCTAGTTTCAGACAGGATGTATATTAACAAGCTGATGTACCAGTATCAGGGCTAGTTTTAATAAAGGTTATTCTTAAATCTACAAGCAGTCTGCTTGATTGACATTTTATCCACTAGCCTAAATATCCACCATCAAAGTCCTGTGGCTCCAGTGTGTACTATCTACAGGATGCATTGAAACAACTTGCCAAGGCTTCTTCAGCAGCACCTCCCAAACGCACAACTCCCACCACCTAGAAGGGCAAAGAAAGCAGGTGCATGGGAACACCATCACCTCCAAGTTCCCCATTATCCTGACTTGGACATACAGCATCATTGGGTCTCAATCCTGGAACTCCATACCAAACAGCAATGTGGTGCAAATAGACTGCAGTGGTTCAAGAAGGCCCACCACCACCTTCTCATCTAGGGATGAGCAATAAATACTGGCCTGGCCAGTGATGCCCACATCCCGAAAATTAATAAAATATACAATCACGACAAAAATTATTTCTCCACATAAAATATAAGCTGAGTTGAAGGGTCAATTTCCAAAGTCTGTTCTAACATCTGTCCAGATTCTTGCTTTATCATAAATTAACTGCTCTTGCATTATGGTGGTTGAGTATATCTCGCTTCAAAAAATCATACACTTTGCTAGAAGTAATCATTTTTGCCCAGAACTCCTTCCTTAGCACACTGTATGACATTGAGCATAGCTAGGTGGGAAAGCAAGTTGTGAGGACACAGAGAGTCTGCAAAGGGATATAGATAGGTTAAGTGGGTGGGCAAAAATTTGGCAGATGGAGTATAATGTGGGAAAATATGAGGTTATCCACTTTGGTAGGAAAAATAAAAAAGCAAATTATTATTTAAATGGAGAGACTACATAATGCTGTGGTACAGAGGGATCTGGGGGTCCTCGTACATGAAACACAAAAAGTTAGCATGCAGGTACAGCAAGTAATTAGGAAGGCAAATGGAATGTTGGCCTTTATTGCAAGGGGGATGGAGTATAAAAGTAGGGAAGGTCTTGCTACAACTGTACAGGGCGCTGGTGAGACCACACCTGGAATACTACATGCAGTTTTGGTCTCCTTGTTTAAGGAGGGATATACTTGCATTGGAGGCAGTTCAGAGAAGGTTCACTAGGTTAATTCCTGAGATGAAGGGGTTGTCTTATGAGGAAAGGTTGGGCCTATACTCATTGGAGTTTAGAAGAATGAGAGGTGATCTTATTGAAACATATAAGATTCTGAGGGGGCTTGACAGGGTAGATGCAGGGAGGATGTTTCCCCTCGTGGGGGAATCTAGAACTAGGGGGCACAGTTTCAGGATAAGGGGTCTCCCATTTAAAACGGAGATGAGGAGGAATTTCTTCTCTCAGGGGTCATGAATCTTTGGAATTCTCTACCCAAGAGCGCTGTGGAGGTGGAGTCATTGCATATATTCAAGGCGGAGATAGACATATATTTGAGCTACAGGGGAGTCAAGGGTTATGGGGAGCGGGCGGGGAAGTGGCGGAGGCCAAGATCAGATCAGCCATGATCTTATTGAATGGCAGGACAGGCTCGAGGGGCCGAATGGCCTACTCCTAGTTCTTATAGAAAGATTTGCTCCAGACAGCAGTGTGTAAAATCTAGTTTTAGATAAAATTTACATTCTGTCCCAGATTTTGGGTGGGCAATGCATCCAAAGATTAGACAAAATTATCTTCATAACCATTTGCAGCATTTATTTTTAAGTAACACAATCCACCAACGTATAAATGTAAAACCCATTTCAGTTAACTTTCATATTGCAGTAGTTCACATCATTCTGTACTCACAGTCTGGTGGCTGCTTCAGTCGAGCTCTCATCACCTTCTATTCTATAAACTTTTCCATACATGACATACTCAAATTGGTCTGCCCTGTTACAAAATAGAAAAGAAACAATATTTAGTAAAGTGAGAAAATAAATTCTAGAAATGGAACACACTTACATTTTTGAACCCAGACGAACTTAGGCTAGATACTGTGCAGAACAATGTCCACTACTTACCAGTCTATTTCTGTTCAACATACTCAGCAATAATTAGTCTCTTAATATGGAAAGCAAGCGTTTCAATTATTTTTGTACTGTGATGTCTGAACTGCTTAAATTAATTTCACACAAGGCATTTAGCAACCAAGTCAAAAGTACCTTTGATACTGCCATCTGAACTTTTCTAACCAAGGCCCACTTTATTACAAAGTATGTCTGGGAAGGCAGTAGTCTTAATTAGGGAAGGGAAAAATCAGCCAGAGCTCCTGCTCTTGATGATCATCCAGTAACCTCTGTTGGAAGTAGAAGTGTGCGAGAATGCGCATGCATATGTGTGAATATTGGGCAAGGGCAGGATTGGGCTGTGTCAACCTCTAGTCAAATTGCCTGTCAAAACTCACCACCATAGCTCACACATGAGTAATGGACATTTAGGCAAGATACCAGAGTGGAATTTACTGCTGTGCAACCATACCACAGCCTTCAGGAGAGAATAGAAGAAAATGGCAAAGAAATAAAGATAAAGTGTACATAAAATAAAAGACTGGCACTGATTTGCACAAAAAAATGCGCAAAGGAATAGTGGGCAATTAAAATGATAGCTAAGGCTAAATGTTGAATAATTAGAGACATCCTCCAGGATACGGTCCTACAATGACCTTATTCTTGAGTATTATTCCAACTAAAAATACATTTGTTAAAAATCTTACACATTAAAAGCTGAACTTTCAAACAGAATTGCCATTTTCTCACCTTTTGCAAGACTAGATTCTAAATTGTTTTGCTGGTCAACCTTACAGCGCCCAGCCTTTCAGTGCCCCTACAGCTTCACAAAAAGCAACAAGGAGCATAGGGTACCAGAAGGCAAAGACAGTGATCCAGTGTACTTCAGCGCTCAGCCTTAAAAATAGCAATAAGATAGCATATTAGATCTCATAATCAGCCATTATAGACTAAATTTTATAAGCTTTGGGCAGCGCTTTAAAACTTAATTAAAAAAAAAAATTGTTTTAAAAATATTTCTTGATATATTTAACTTGGTGCAGTTTGATTAATTTCCGCTCGGTTGCACTGCTTTTTTCAGCGCAATTTGGCTGAAATTGGTGTAGCCCGCACAAAAGACTGCGGAATTTTAAGTGCAACTTGCGTTCAGCACAACTTGAGTTTCCGCAATCTTTTGCGCCAGTTTAAAAATCATCACACTAGAAGCCAGCCTCGCCCATTAATCATCATTGTGAGTTTCCGCTAATTGCGCTCGTTTGCGCGCCTTCGAGGAGGCTCTAAAAATTAAGCTGGTTCTTTTGGGAGCAAGAACACTAATAGCCACTATTTTAAAGCTTTTAAATATAATTTTTAATTTACTAAGAAACTGACTACTGTACTCCAATATATATAGCAAATGGTTCTGTATAGTTTTTTTTAAGTCATTTTCAGTCATTTAAAATAGAGTTATTCACAGGTGCTGGATTCACAGCGATTAAAAATGCTTATTTTTGTGAAACTCATTTTCAGCTGTATTAATCAAACTGCACCAAGTTAAATATATCAAGAAATATTTTTAAAACAATTTTTTTTTAATTAAGTTTTAAAGCACTGCCCAATTGCGCTTGCTAATGGCAGATTTTGCATTTGGCGCTATGCAAATAAGTTTAAGTGAAAACTCCAAAAAAAAATTACAAAACGGACGCAATGTGTCCCCGGATCACCGATTGCACCCAAAGCGGAAACTCTACCCCATAAAATATAGGGCATAGCCCCTTAAATTAAATCCTACTAGGAGTAAGCAATCAGTGAGTCAGCAGTTAAAAAGTAAAGTTAGCTTAACCTTTACTGCCACTTATTGTTTCATCTGGCTGTGCAATGTTCTTCTCGCTGCCAGAAACTGTTAAATCAGACAGCAAACAATGATTTAGGTCTAGGGAGACTGACGACACTCTCCCACTTTTTTACTATTTGCTGGTACTAATCCCTATGTAGGCCCTTTCGAGGCAAGCTCAGAAATAGAGACCTGCTCTTCCACACTTGCACAAAGCTTACCAACATAATGCTGGTAAGCTTTGTAAAAGTATTAAAAAAAGATTCCTTAGAAAGAACAGCAATTTGTGAAGTGAACAATGTAACCTGACAAACTGTTCAGAAACATGAAATAAGAATGTTCTTCTTTCAGGTCCTGTTAAACATAGATAAGGTGCATTTTGTCAGCCCGGGTTAAAAATGATACAGGTTAGACACACAAACATTGAGAATGACAGATAGGAAAGGACCGGCTGATTCATCAAGCCTGTCCTGTCCTGTCACGATGGAACTGAACATCATGACCCTCATCACCCCATATCTGCCAGCAAACATGGAATTTCTTGGGAGGTAGAAACCATAGGCCAATTTAGGAGGGACAAACAAATCTGGAAAATTCCTCATCAACCCCCGAGGTAATCAAACAAGTTCCAGGTAACCACAGTGACACATCGTCCAATACCCTACCTACTTCGGTACGCTGTGACGTCAGCCAGTTAGGAACTCGATCAGCTTGCATTTGAACACTTGGAGAATCCACTCACTCCACTAGCCTGCAACTTGTTCCAAAGATGGACAACCCTCGTTGAAAAGGAAAACGCCTGACATCTATGCTTACATAACTTACAGGCATATTGCCTGGTCTTCTCTAACCATTTCCAACTCAAATAGCCTATCCACAATTCTAATTCTTTCATTATTTTGAATACTTTAATCAAATCTCCTCAAACTCTACACTTTATGAGTAAAAGGACCCAGCTCTCTAAGCCTATCGTGGTAACCAAGGGCCTTTAAACTAGTGGCTGTTTTCTGAACCTTTTCTAGATCCTCTAGATCACCCACCACATGAGGGAACCAGAACACTCAGTATTCTAGATAAGGCCTAACAAAAGGTCTTATACAAGGACAGTATTGTGTTGTTGTTTTGTATTGGACTGTCTTAGCAATATATCCTAATGGTGTTCGGTAGAGAATTCTAGGTTATTGACCCAGCGATGATGGAACAGCAATATACAGGAAACTCTTTATTAACCGGCACCGACGGGACCGGCGTGGTGCCGGTTAATCAAAAAGTCCGGATAACGGAGAGTTATATCTCCCAACGTACGAGAGCCCCGTACACACTGACATGCACCTGCATTCGGAGCTCCGTCTCCCCGGGGACCGCCAGCTGACCATCTGTCGTGTCCGCTGCCTACCCGGGCTGCACATTCCCCTCCCAATCTACATGCTCTGATACAAGGCAAACGCCTCGGGGTTTTTTTTAAAGTTATTTTTAAAGGAGAGATGAAGGAAAACCCCGGTTACCTACTCAAGAATTTTGCCGGTTAAGAGAGATTTCCGGTTATTTGGGTGCCGGTTAAAAGAGAGTTTCCTGTATATCCAAGTCAGAAGGGTGTGCAACTTAGAAGGAAGCCTGTAGGTGATGATGTTCTTACAACATTGCTGCCTTTGTCCTTCTCGATGGTAGAGATCACAGGGGAGGGTGGTGCTGTGGAAGTAACCTTGGTGAGTTGCTGCAATGAATCCTGTAAATTGTACATACTGTGACAAAAGGGCGTTAGTAATTGAGGGGGTGAATATTGAGTCCAGTGACAGGAGCACTGATCAAGCGGTGGAGAGACTTTGAGGGGTCAGGAGGTGAGCCGCTTTTCGCAGAATGGGTGGCCCAGCCTCTGATCAAAGGTGACTCCAAAGATGTTGATAGTAGGATCATTGAATGACTTGGGGAGATGGCTGGGCTTTCTCTTGTTCAAGATGATCATTACTTGGCACCTATATAGCATGAATGTTACCTGCCATTTGTCAGCCCAGGCTTGCATATTATCCAGGTCCTTCTGTCGGCTAGCATGGGCAACTTCATTATCAGAGGAATTATGAATGGAACTGATAACAGTGGAATTGTCAGCAAACAAACCCATTCCTGACATTATGACGGAGGTAAGGTAATTGATGAAGGAGCTGAAGTGATTGGGCCAAGATTACTTGCCTGTGGAACTTCTACAGCAACATCCTGGGACTGTGGTAACTGGCCTCCTTGCATCAGATATGACCAGCCATTGGAGTTTTCCCTTTGACCCTAATTGTTTGGGCTTCTTGGTGCCATACTCAGTCGAATGCTGCCTTGATGTCAAAGGCAACTACTCGCATCTCTCCTCTGGCATTCAGCTCTTCCGTCCATGGCTGGATCAAGACTGTGAAGAGGTCTGGAGACAGAATGTTCCAGCGGAACCTGAACTGAGCATCAATTATCAGGGTTGTTGGTGAGTAGGTGTTACTTGAAGATGACACCTTCTATTATTTTACTGATAATTGGGAGGAGGTAGACATTTATAAAGTTTAGTGATCAACTTATCAAAAACAAAATGTCTGCCTTTGCAGCATTTTAGGCAAACATGAACATGACAGACCAGATCAATGTCACATATATCACAGTAACATTTGATGTTTTCTTTAGTACATGTTTTTCATTGGTCTATGCAGAATATGCAATATAAACTAAATAGAACAATTGTAAAGGAGAGAGACCTCAGGGTTTACATACAGAAATCTTTGACGGTGGCAGGACAAGTAGATGCAACTGTTATAAATGCATACTGGATCCTTGGCTTTATAAATAGAGGCAGAGAGTACAAAAGCAACGATTATACTAAATCTTTATAAATCACTGGTTAGGCCTCATCTGGAGAACTGTGTCCAATTCTGGGCACCAATCTTTAGGAAGAATGTCAAGATCTTGGAGAGGATGCAGAGGAGATTTACTAGAATGGTACCAGGGATGAAAGGCTTCAGTTGCGTGGAGAGACTAGAGAAGCTGTGATTGTTCTCCTTAGAGCAGAGGAGGTTAAGGGGAGATTTAATAAAGGTGTTCAAAATCATGAAGGGTTTTGATAGAGTAAATAAGGAAAAACTGTTTCCACTGCCAGAAGGGTCAGTAACCAGAAAAAACAGATTTAAGATAATTGGCAAAAGAGCCAGAGGTGACGTGAGGAGATTTTTACGCAGCAAGTTATGATGATCTGGAATGCACTGCCTGAAAGGGTGGTGGACAAAGATTCAATAGTAACTTTCAAAAGGGAATTGGATAAATACTTGAAAGGGAAAAAAATGCAAGGCTATGGGGAAAGAGCAGGGTGTGGGACTAATTGGATAGCTCTTTCAAAGAGCTGGCACCAGCACAATGGGCTGAATGGCCTCCTTCTGTACCGTAAGATTCTATGATTCTATAACTACCTTGATGGCCGGTCATCTGTGGGGTTGTATTCTCCATCATCCGGCGTTCCATCTTCGTACAAAGTACTTGCTATTACAAGACGAAACTTGTCACCTGAAGAAAAAGAGGAAGAAAAACAAACTTTCAATATGACAGGGTAATAATACTGGGTCTCACAACTCCTTCCCTGCTCTATTCTATACCCTCATCCAAAACTTGAATAAATCCAAAACACATTTTCCTCCTCTAGTGTCTACAATTATTTTACCTACTTTCAAGAGTGGTGTAATTGCATCAATGAGTTTACCGGTATTCCCCACTTTGAAACCACTCCAAATCTATGCAACACTGGTATGTAAAACAAAAAATATAAACTGTCATATTACATCTGAAGGATATTATAAATGTTATCAAAAAACTACTTTGGCCAAGCAAGGCATCACTACTATCCTTTCAATATTGCACTGCACACTTTTGAGTTCACATAAACAATTCGTTTCCATAAGTACAATGCAATAAAAATTAGAAACTTCACTACCTCTTCTCTTGATCCCTCCATGGTCTCTAAATTGTCAGACTGCTTATCCGGCATCCAGTTCTGGATGAGCAGAAATTTTCTCCAATTAAATATTGGGAAGACCGAAGCCATTGTTTTCGGTCCCCGCCACAAACTCCGTTCCCTAGCCACTGACTCCATCCCTCTCCCTAACATCTGTCTGAGGCTGAACCACACTTTTCGCATTCTTGGTGTCATATTTGACCCTGAAATGAGCTTCCAACTACATATCCGCAGCATAACAAAGATCGCCTATTTCCACCTCCGTAACATCGCCCGTCTCCGCCCTTGCCTCAGCTCATCCTCTGCTGAAACTCTCATCCATGCCTTTGTTACCTTTAGACTTGATTATTCCAACGCACTCCTGGCTGGCCTCCCACATTCTACCCTATGTAAACTTGAGGTCATCCAAAACTCGGCTGTCGGTGTCCTAACTCGCACCAAGTCCCGTTCGCCCATCTCCCTTGTGCTCGCTGACCTACACTGGCTCCCGGTTAAGCAGCGCCTCAATTTCAAAATTCTCACCCTTGTTTTCAAATCCCTCTATGGCCTCGCCCCTTCATATCTCTGTAATCTCCTTCAGCCCCACAACCCCCAGAGATAACTGCGCTCCTCTAATTCTGCCCTCTTGAGCATCCCTGATTATAATCGCTCAACCATTGGTGGCCGTGCCTTCTGTTGCCTAGGTCCTAAGCTCTGGAATTCCCTGCCTAAACCTCTCCGCCTCACTACCTCTCTTTCCTCCTTTAAGACGCTCCTTAAAACCTACCTATTTGAACAAGCTTTTGGTCACCTGCCCTAATTTCTCCTTATGTGGCTCGGTGTCAAATTGTTTGTCTTATAATACTCCTGTGCAGCGCCTTCGGACGCTTTACTACGTTAAAGGCGCTATATAAATACAACTTGTTGGAAGATTTCATACTTTCAATCTCCATTACATTCTAGCACTCTACTGTTAATGATCAAATTATGTCCCTCTATGCTGCATACCACTGAACCCAATTCATAAAATCAAAGGAGAGAATTATTAAATGTAATCTTGGAGTAATCAGTTTTGGTTTTACCAAATTGAACTATGTCAATTCAGTATTTTTCATTGGATGTATGAAAACCAATGTAGTCTCAAATAATTGCCATAAAACCATCTTTTTAATCTTTTCTAACATTAAAAAATTCACTGGCAATGTGAGCCTAGTGAACAGAACTCTGTACACATGTTTAAGTGCCCATGTGCAGAAAGTAATAAAACCAGATAGTAAAACTTGATGCTGTCCACTCTCATCACACTAACAATATTATAGCTGTCAAACTGTAAGACCTTTCAACTCTTCCATAGTACCAGTATTGGTTCAGTTTAACTATAACTGAACTCATGAGGTCTAAAATAGTCATTACAGAAATATAAGTTAATTGAAATTCTTACCAAGTTCAACAGGGTAAATCTGAATGTTTACATCAAGTATCAGGTCCATTTTAAAGGATTCACTCTCGCAGTGTAGGCGTGAAACTGTAAAGAGAACACAAAAGTTCTATTATCTGCCTAAAGGTACCTAAATATTGCTTTCATTAGTCATCTTGTCTGGATTCCAGAACTGCCATTTAACACTCTAATGTACAGATTTCTACTGCATAATCAAATACATTTGCAGCTTGCTAAATATTCATAGGAGTAGCATTTTATTAGATAACACAGTCACATCAGTTAAAACTTATTTGCACTATAGTATATTCTCCCGCATTAAAAACTAGCCATTTATTGCTCCCTTGTACAAAATACAAAGAGCACGAAACAAACCAAATCAATTCAATTAAAAAATGACAGCAGTAGGCAAGAGTACATTTCAATCATTATATTTTAAAATTCTTAAATATTATTTCAATTATAGTGGGAGGAGGCTGGTGTAGAGTATAAACACTGGTATAGACCAGTTGGGCCAAAAGGCCTGTTTCTGTGCTGTCGATTCTATGTAATTATATCTCGTAGGATTTTTTGACAGGTAATGAACATGACAGATGGGGAAATGCAGTGGTTGTAGCGTACATGGACTTTAGGAAAACATTTGACAAGATACCTCATGGAAGATTGATAGAGAAGATTAAAGAGCATGGAATGAAGGGGAAGATAGCAAACTGGATTTATAATTGGTTAGAAGGGAGAAAACAATAGGAGTTAGGGCAGTTTTTCAGAATGGTTGAAAGTGCATAGTAGTATCCCTCAGGGTGCAGTTCTAGGGCCACTTATCTTCACTGTGTGTATCAACGATTTGGATATAGGCCGAGAGGGAGTGGTGTCAACATTTGCAGATATCAAAATAGGAGGTATAATTCATTCTTTAACAGACCATAGGAAGCTATTAAGGGATACTAATAAGATGGAGAATGAGCTTAAAAAAAGGTGGTTTTCAATGTCAGTAAGTGTGAGGTGATGCATTTTGGTAAAAAAAACAGTAATTATACTCAGAATAGAAGTCGGCTCAGTGCTGTGGAAGAGCAGAGGGATTTAGGGGTACAGGTTCATAGTGCATTAAAAGCAGCACCTCAGGTTGGTAAGGCTGCAAAAATAGCTAATGGAAATCTAGGTTTCATCACAAGAAGTGTAGAATATAAAAGCCAAGAGGCAATGATGAGTGTATGTAAAACCTTAGTAAGACCTCAGTTATAGTGCGGTGTATTGGGCTCCACACTATAGGGAGGATATGAAACTTTAAAACAGGTACAATGCAAATTCACTAGGATACTGCCTGGTATGAGGAAAAACAAATACGAAGAAAGATTTGAAAAATTAGGTATTTTTAAATTAGAACACAGATTATGGGGCAATACGATAGAAGTGCGCTCATTGAAAATTATGCGAGGGTGGAACAGGATAGATAGAAGCAGACGGTTTCCAGTAGTTGAGTGGTTAAAATACCGTGCCCGTTTTCTGTGGCAGCGGGTAAATTTCACACTCACCCCGCTACCCACCTGGAATTAAATCGGGACCTAAATATAAAACATTTAGAAGAGGTCAGGAGAAACTTCTTTAGAGTTCTGAAGCTGTGGAATTCACTTCCAGGATTCATGCTTGGGGAAGAAGCTGCATCAACATTCAAGATTAGATTGGATAGGTGAATGAAGGAAATGGGGTTGAAGGGATATGGGAACAGGGTGGGTAAATGTAATTACAACTATCTTCTATCATGGTCAACGTCTACAGGGACTGGTTGGTCCGAATTGAGTCTTTTCTAACCTTTCACAACGACAGGAAAACACGTGCAATATTACAGGAGCAAAATACTGTGGATGTTGGAAATCAGAAATAACAACCGAAAATGCTGGAAACTCAGCAGGTCAGGCAGCATCTGTGGAGAGAGAAGCAGAGTTAACGTTTGAGGTCGATGACCCTTCGTCAGAACTGGAAAAGGCTAGAGAAGTAACAGATTTTCTTAAAAATCGTGCTTAAAAATGTTAACCTTTTCCAGCTTTGACGAAGGGTCATCGACCTGAAACGTGAACTCTCTCTCTCTCTCTCTCCTCTCCACGATGCTGCCTGACCTGCTGAGTGTTTCCTGCATTTTCGGTTGTTATTTGCAATATTACAGGAGCTGGTTATGATAGCAAACCGTTTAACTGGATACTGGGCAATGAAAGAAGCACCACAGGCTGTAGGGGATGCAAGCTCCAGTTTACGAGAGTGACCGGTGACACTTAACCCAAGAGAATATCCAGCACAAAACCCCCAAAGGTTGCGGCAAGCTTGCAATGAAGGCGGACTCGCTCCATTCGCTTGACTGTGGAGCCGCCTGATGCCATTCATTGAAACACGCCGTGCAGCAGCGCTCGGCTCCTTTCCTCACCTCTGTCGAACTTGATACCTTCGGGGTCAATATCTTTCACGTCAAAAATATCCTCAAATAAAATCCCCGCCATCCTTCTACACCCAAAACCAAAGTTAACTTCAAGCAAACTCAAACAACAGAAATTTCAACCGCTCGCTGCCGAGCAGGCCCGGTTCGGTTGCTCAGAATTTCTCAAGGTATGACGGGATACTGGCAGACCGCCGCGTCTCCCAGCAGACAGGCAGCAGCGCAGTGTGAGCATTTGATCACAGCCCCGCCATCTTTGATCAAGGCATTGCTTTGGCTCTGAAAATACTTTTTTTCTCAAAGTTTTTTTAACTGTTTAGAGAGACAACATCAGCGTCTTGTAGTTTTACAGCTCTGCCTGCTTTTCACTGATTCTTGAACGTTTATGGAAATCTGTAACAAAACAAATTTCCAGTGACACAACTCTGGATAATCACTCCTGCTTTACACCCTATCAGACCTTTGCTTTTGTTCTTTCCTCTCCTCCCTCCCTTTCCCTGCCTCTGCACTTGCTTAAAACCTGTTACATCTCTAACTTTTTACAGTTCTGACAAAAGATCATCGACCTGAAACGTAAACTCTGTTTCTCTCTCCACAGCTGCTGCCTGACCTGCTGAGTATTTCCAGTTTTTATTCCGGAATATATTATGAGCAGTTAGATATTTAGTGCTGGTAATAAATTGCTTTGATATGCTCTTCTGCTTATAAATACAAGTTGTTATTGGTTAAAAAGAAAGACTAGCATTTATATAGCGCCTTTCACAACCTCCGTGTCAGGCCCAGAATTTCCAGCGCCGACGCAACCCGTTACACCCGAATTTACACCCATTTCGCCAATGTCAAATTACGCTCAAATTTCACGTCAATTTCATTAGCATGTAAAATGAGCGTAAATAGCCAGCGTAAAAAGGCCATTTGGCCCCTCTTAGTTCCTCCAGAATGCCCCTCTGTTGCAGCATCCAACTGGCTTTTAAATGATTCCAGAGTATTCATCTCCACTGCTCTACATTCCATATATTGATCACTCGTGATGTGATCACTCGCTATTCAAGAAGGGAGGGAGAGAGAAAACAGGGAACTATAGACCAGTTAGCCTGACATCAGTAGTAGGGAAAATGCTAGAATCTATTATTAGGAACGTGGTAACAGGATACTTAGAAAATCATAATATTATTGGGCAGTCAACATGGATTTATGAAAGGGAAAATCGTGTTTGACAAATCTAGTAGAGTTTTTTGAAGTTGTAACTAGCAGGGTAGATAAGGGGGATCCAGTGGATGCAGTGTATTTAGATTTCCAAAAGCATTCGATAAGGTGCCACACAAGACGTTACTACACAAAATTAGGGCTCATGGGATTGGGGGTAATATATTAACATGGATTGAGGATTGGTTAACGGACAGAAAACAGAGAGTTGGAATAAATGGGTCATTTTTGGGTTGACAGACTGTAACTAGTGGAGTACCACAAGGATCAGTGCTTGGGCTTCAGCTATTTACAGTCTATATCAATGACTTACATGAGGGGACCGAGTGTAATGTATCCAAGTTTGCTGGCGATATAAAGCTAGGTGAAAAAGTAAGTTGTGAGGAGGACACAAACAGGCTGCAAAGGGATATAGACAGGTTAAGTGAGCAGGAAAGAACATGGCAGATGGGATATAATGTGGAGGAATGTGAAGTTATCCATCTTGCTGGGAAAAATAGAAAAACAGAATATTTTTAAATGGTGAGAGATAGGGAAATGTTGGTATTCAGAGGGACCTGGGTGTCCTTGTACACGAATCACAGAAAGTTAACATGCAGGTACAGCAAGCAATTAGGAAAACAAATGGTATGTTAGCCTTTATTACAAAAGGATTGGAGTGTTTTTTTTTATTTGTTTATGGGATCTGGGCGTCGCTGGCAAGGCCAGCATTTAATGCCCATCCCTAGTCGCCCTTGAGAAGGTGGTGGTGAGCCACCTTCTTGAACCGCTGCAGTCCATGTGGTGATGGTACTCCCACAGTGCTGTTAGGTAGGGAGTTCCAGGATTTTGACCCAGCGACGATGAAGGATCAGCGATATACTTCTAAGTCAGGATGGTGTGTGACTTGGAGGGGAACTTGGAGGTGGTGGTGTTCCCATGCGCCTGCTGCCCTTGTCCTTCTAGGTGGAAGAGGTCGCGGCTTTGGGAGGTGCTGCTGAAGAAGCCTTGGCGAGTTGCTGCAGTGCATCTTGTAGATGGTACACAGTGCAGCCACGGTACGCCGGTGGTGGTGGGAGTGAATGTTTAAGGTGGTGGATGGGGTGCCATTCAAGCGGGCTGCTTTGTCCTGGATGGTGACGAGCTTCTTGAGTGTTGTTGGAGCTGCACTCATCCAGGCAAGTGGACAGTATTCCATCACACTCCTTACTTGTGCCTTGTAGATGGTAGAAAGGCTTTGGGGAATCAGGAGGTGAGACACTCGACACTAGCCTCTGACCTGCTCTTGTTGCCACAGTATTTATGTGGCTGGTCCAGTTAAGTTTCTGGTTAATGGTGACCCCCAGGATGTTGATAGTGGGGGATTCGGCGATGGTAATGCCATTGAATGTCAAGGGGAGGTGGTTAGACTCTCGCTTGTTGGAGATAATCATTGCCTGGCACTTCTGTGGTGCGAATGTTACCTGCCACTTATCAGCCCAAGCCTGAATGTCGTCCAGGTCTTGTTGCATGCGGGCATGGACTGCTTCATTATCTGTGGAATTGTGAATGGCACTGAACACTGTGCAGTCATCAGCGATCATCCCCATTTCTGATCTTATGTTGGAGGGAAGGTCATTGATGAAGCAGCTGAAGATGGTTGGGCCTAGGACACTGCCCTGAGGAACTCCTGCAGCGATGTCCTGGGGCTGTGATGATTGACCTTCAACCACCACAACCATCTTCCTTTGTGCTAGGTATGACTCCAGCCAGTGGAGCGTTTTCCCCCTGATTCCCATTGACTTCAGTTTTACTAGGGCACCTTGATGCCAGACTCGGTCAAATGCTGCCTTGATGTCAAGGGCAGTCACTCTCACCTCACCTCTGGAATTCAGTACCTTTGTCCATGTTTGGACCAAGGCTGTAATGAGGTCGGGAGCCGAGTGGTCTTGGCGGAACCCAAACTGGGCATCAGTGAGCAGGTTATTGGTGAGTAAGTGCCACTTGATAGCACTGTCGATGACACCTTCCATCACTTTGCTGATGATTGAGAGTAGACTGATGGGGCAGTAATTGGCCGGGTTGGATTTGTCCTGCTTTTTGTGGACAGGACATACCTGGGCAGTTTTCCACATTGTCGGATAGATGCAGTGTTGTAGCTGTACTGGAACAGCTTGGCTAGAGGCGCGGCTAGTTCTGGAGCACGATAGCAGGGATGTTGTCGGGGCCCATAGCCTTTGCTGTATCCAGTGCGCTCAGCCGTTTCTTGATATCACGTGGAGTGAATCGAATTGGCTGAAGACTGGCTTCTGTGATGGTGGGGACCTTGGGAGTAGGCCAATATGGATCATCCACTCGGCACTTCTGGCTGAAGTTGGTTGCAAATGCTTCAGCCTTGTCTTTTGCACTCACGTGCTGGGCTCGACCATCATTGAGGATGGGGATATTCTTGGAGCCTCCTCCTCCCGTTAGTTGTTTAATGGTCCACCACCATTCACGACTGGATGTGGCAGGACAGCGTAAGAGTAAAGAAGTCTTACTGCAATTATATAAGGCCTTGGTGAGACCACACCTGGAGTACTGTGTACAGTTTTGGTCTCCTTACCTAAGGAAGGATATACTTGCCTTAGAGAGATTGCAATGAAGGTTCACTAGACTGTTTCCTGGGATGGGGGGATTGTCCTATGAGGAGAGATTGAGTAGACTAGGCCTATATTCCCTAAATTTTAGAAGAATGAGAGGTGATCTCATTGAAACTTATAAAATTCTTAAGGGGCTTGACAGGGTAGATGCTGGGAGGATGTTTCCCCTGGCTGGGGAGTCTAGAACTAGGGGGTCACAGTCTCTGATAAAGGGGTCGGCCATTTAAGACTGAGATGAGGAGAAATTTCTTCACTCAAAGGGTTGTGAATCTTTGGAATTCTCTACCCCAGAGGGCTGTGGATGCTCAGTCGTTCAGTATATTCAAGACAGGGATCTATAGATTTTTGTTACTAAGGGAATCAATGGATATGGGGATAGGGCAGGAAGGTGCAGGTGAGGTAGTAGATCAGCCATGATCTTATTGAATGGTGGAGCAGGCTCGAAGGGTGGAATGGCTTCTCCTGCTCCTATTTCTTATGTTCTTATGAAGAACCTCCTATCATATGCCAGATGCCTCCTTTCAAGGTTGAAAAGGCCATGGTTCTTCCGTCTTTTCTCACAACTCATTAAGGTGGAAATCATAAACATGGGTAGTAACTTGTACGACAGAATATTTTTGTAAAAATTGGCTTTACTAAAACCATTGTATTTCTGAAATTAACTTGGTAAAAAAATGGCACTCAACATTAAGAATCCATTTGTCAGATAATGGCCAGGAATTTACTCCGCGTTCCTGCCCGAAATCAGTCAGGATCATGGCAGAGAATGATGGAAAGTGCAGGCAGTGAGGCCTACCACTGCCTCAACCAGGATTTCCCTCCCCTGCCTCCACCGGGACTGCTGCTACTTTCCCAACCACCACATGCAAATAGTAGCAGATGTCTATTTCATAATTTTAGTACAATATGAAAGCTGACAGAGGAGTTTTAATTGCTAACTATGTGTATCTTCTGATATTCTGTTCTGTCCAACGATACCTTTAAAGTTGCTTTATTGATTTTAAATTACTGAGTAAACTAGCAAGTCACAATGTAACATCTGTCTTTCCCAATGTGAAGTAATGAGTACATGAAGGGAAACAAGAATGTACTGACAGTATTGATTTTGAACACTTTGGACTTTGCAGTGTTCGTTTTCCTTGGCCTTTAATAGGTATACATCCATTTTTAACAAAAGAGGTAAAATTTCCTTGTTTTAATACTAATTGCTATTTCAGCTAAGTAATACTTAAGCTATTTCACTTAATGTTGATAAATTGTTCACTGACAGTCTCTCATTATATGTCAACCAAAACACCCCAAAATCAGTAGCTGGTTGAGCTTGAATTATATTGCTGAGAAGAAAGTAGGTCATTAGAGCATGAATAATAACTACCCTTTTTTTTATTTGTTCATGGGATGTGGGCAGCGCCGGCAAGGCCCGCATTTATTGCCCACGAGAAGGTGCTGTTGAGCCACCATTTTAGAGGGCAGTTAAGAGTCAACCACATTGCTGTGGGCTTGGAGTCACATATAGGCCAGACCAGGTAAGGATGGCAGATTTCCTTCCCTAAAGGACATTAGTGAACGAGATGGGTTTTTACAACAATCTGGTAGTTTCATGGTCACCATTACGGATACTAGACTTTTTTAAATTCCAGATTTTACTTACTTAACTGAATTTAAATTCTCCAGCTGCTGTGGTGGGATTTGAACTCATGTCTCTGGATCATTAGTCCAGGCCTCTGGATTACTAGTCCAGTAACATAACCACTATGCTACCATACCCAAAAATAAAATTCACCTTCATGAATCTGAGCTACTTACACAGAGTAGCCAGCAGTCCTTAAAGTATGGTCCCACAAAAATCTTCAGGCCCACTGGCTCCTCCCCACCCCCCCACCCCCCCGATTGCCTGCCACCCGACTTTGAGGCCTGACTTCTGGCTTGCCTCCACGGTGGAAGTGCCAGATTCCCCACCCTCACATCCCCAGCGATGAGCTGCCTCTGAGAACTAGCAACTTATCCAAAATATTTAGATGAGGCCCAACCATGGAAATGGTTCAGGCTTCTTGTTGAAGCCATCGGGCAGGTGTAGCGTACGCCCTGTCCAACACTTGCCCAATGTGAATCCAGTTGGAAATTGCCCCCAATATCTGACTCCCTGTGTCAAAAGGTGGGAGATCACTGATTTGTTGGCTAGAAGAAAAGTGAGGTCTTTAAGCTTTGGTATTTCTTGAACGGTTGCGACTATTGTTTCAGAACTGTAATGGTATGTTTGAAAACACTGGCAGGGCTTTTTTACCATCCCTTCATTGATTTCAGGGTGCAACTGGGGAAGACGCAGGTGGGAAATAGAATTGGGATGTGCACCATCACCTTCCCACCCATTTTCATGCCCATTGGATTTCCTGCCAGATTGCCGGCACGGACTCGATGGGCCGAATGGCCTCCTTCTGTACCATTATGACTCTATGATGGATGACGTTCAATACATCTGTCCATTTATGGGTGGGCATATTGGAAAGGATGTTCAAATGATGGGAATATGTCATTGGCTATATTCCCTGTTATTTGACCCATAGCAATGCTGGATGCCAGGGACGCTTGCTCATCTCCAACATCCAGTGTTGCTATGGCAGCGGAGGGGGGAAATTTAACTTTTAAAAGTGTGGGAGCCTGTGCAATCAATTGCTCACAGGCTATAGAATGAAATAAAAAAGTCTCAACTATTACCAGCAGCTTGAAGGTTGCTGGCAAACTTATTCTGAGGCAGGCTTCCAAAGCCCGCAGCAGCAAATCTCCAGCTCACTCTGGCGGACTTGCTGGCACCAAAAATATTTAACAGATCCTGAGGCTGGCTCAGGAACATATGTTTCTGGCAGACAGTAATCATGCCACACCAGAGAGGCACCCCAGTTCAGCAAAAGAAGAATATCTGGGGCCAATATGTTTTTCTTATACTGACCAAAATGTTATGATATTGTGAATATCTGAAGGAAATAGTTTGGTCTGACTAGGATTAGTTGCATGTTTTTTAGTTATATAATCATCTTTCATCAAATATTTCTTTTAATTTAAAGAAATAGGCCTGGGAACTGAAATAATGAGAAGCAATATGCAATTCCACAAAACAGTTTTGACAGTTTACTGTTTCCCTTGTTAATGTAGTCCCTAATTGAGGAACTATCTACTCACTATATTATCTCTTGTATAATTGATTTATGGTCAAGTGGAAAATACAGCATCAATTGCCATTAAAGTGTTAGTCACAACATTCATTCCGTGAGTATCATCTGTCCAGAGTTCTTGTTTATTCAGAAGGTTAGGGAAAGAAGAGAAAAGCAGTCTTGCGTACAAATTCCATTACTGTAATTTAGAATTTGTATATCAGTAAATTTTCGATATTTTCTTACCGTGTGTTACATTACACACAAATAAAATTGGTCACATTGGGTGTAAATTTAATATGATTGTGCCTGTTTTATGGGCCTAAAATGGGCGCAATACCAATTTAGCAGTGCAAAGGCCTGTGCCCGATGTCCACGGGAGTTCAGGCCACTGCTAAATTGGTTGGGGCCTTTTTTTAGGCGGCCATAAGTGTAGGGCTCATTTCAAAATTTAAATGAGGCTCCTGTGCTTATTTCTGACCCAGCCTCATAAATTTGTTTGCTCTAGTCAGAGCTTGCGCACCTTGAGCAGCCTAAGCAGTGATCCTTGAAGAGACTGCTAGAGGCCACTCAGAAAAAGGCCCTTAAACGTCCAAAATTTTGTTTATTGTGGAGTCGGAAGCAGCAGGCTGGCTCCTCCTGGCTCCACAGAACAACTACGGGCTGCTACCGCCCTCGCCCTCGCCCATCTCTCTGATCATCTTCCCCCCGGTCCCAGACTTACTTCTGGGCCTCAGTGCGGGCCAAAATTCTTAAAGCCCCGACAGGTGAGCTACATTGGGCGTCTGCTTAGACAAAGTGAAGAGCAAATAAACTGATCTGTTCTGTAAAGGAAATATTCCATTATCGACAATCTGATTTTTCTATACTTGTATTTGAAGTAACCAAATATATGCTTATGCTGAACTATAGTATTAAGTAACCAAATATATGCTTATGCTGAACTATAGTATTAAGGAATGAATGCAGTAAATATGCAAGTTGTAAGTGGCAAAATGGCTTACAGTTAAAGTCTGGTGAAACGAAACACAATGGCCCAGAAATTTGGCTCCCTGGCTTCCCGCGGGTGCAAGGATCACGCGCGCACCTACCTACCGTTGACCTCTGGGCCCACGGGGACTTCAGCTCCTGGGCCTCCTGCAGCTGCTGGTGCGCAGTGCTTGTGTATCCCAGGGGCGTAGTTAGTGCGATGCGTCCCCTGGGATCACATGGGCCATGGAGAGCCAATGGCAGCAGACCATCTTTCATTCATAGATTTGACAAACCTGTCAAATCTATGAATTGAAATCGGCCCCAAAACAACACCTAAACTTCAAATAATTTTTTTTTAAAACCATCACATTTTTAAAATAACTATAAGTTAAATAAATTAACTACTTTAAACAAAAATTAAAATTTTTGAAAAAATTAAAATACTTTTTAACAGTGCTAAAAATAAACTTACCTTTCGTTAAAGTATCTAAAAAAGATAAACCTGTTGAAAAATGTTTTAAATTGTAATTAATTAACCACTTACCTTGTTAAAAACGGGTCTTGCGCCTCGTTTTTAAAAGCGCAGCTTCTTCCATACTTACCTTCCCGGAGAAACCTGAAAAAAAACCTAAGTTCGCTGCGTGCACGCAGCCTCTCCCGTGCACGCGGTTCACCTCTCAACCCCTCCCTTCACGAGACCAGAAGTTCCGGTTTCCCGCGCATGCGCAGTGCATGCAGGAAACCGGCACTTCAGGAGGCCTTACGGGTGAGTACACAGTGCGTACTCACCCGGCAAGTGCCGAATTTTTGGCCCCTTATGCTTGCTTTGCAAAAGTAACATGAGCCTGTCACAAGGTCAGAGCCTGCCTGCTTTGCAGAAGTAGCTTGAAACTCTTGCAAAACCAGGAACTGTTATCTTAAGAAAGTATATTACTGAACAAACCATCTGGCCAGAGACAAAGGGCGGTTGTTGCAGCAGTAGACCAAACCAAGGCCGCAGTCTCAGAAGGTCCTGGGACCAACTGATAACAAAAATGTAATTAATCGGGAATGTAGGGAGTGATTCCACATGTCATGCGATTTGTAGGCGGCAGAAAGGATGAAATGTTATATTTTATATTTGTCATTCAGCAATAAATCTGTATACGTGATAGCTTTGCACCCGCTCCTAGGGCGGGATATGATTTTTGTGTATAATTGTAAACGTTGCTAGGGTAATGGTGGAGTCGGATCTGAGAAGAGTCTCAGAAGGTTCTCCCCAGGTCTGTCAATAAAGGACCGTTTTGAACCATTACTCGGAGTCTGTCATCTGTATCGAGGCTAAGCGTCAACCTAGTATATCACTGGGTCCGCTTCCAGGTTACATCAGTATTTATCTGAGAAAGAGTACAGCATGATAAATATTCTGACTATGTTGGGCTAGCAGTTCAGTAATTCTTCTCAGGGTTTGGACAGTATTGTTAATAACTGCTGATGGTACTGTTGTAGATTCATGAAAGCCAGTGTTCTAACTGACAGATGCACATTCCAGAAACCACGAGGTTCCTACCCTAATTTTGTACAAAAGCTAAATGGTTTTTTTCATAACAATAGTTACAGCTGAAAGAAAATGGATTACATTGTCTACTCCACAAATGACCTTCATCAGCTGTGAAAGAAATATAGAATATGCCCTTTCGGGTACACAAAAGAATGTCTTGAATTCGTAGTTGTTGGTGACATAATTTGTTAATATGAGATAGAATGATCTCCCTAGAACCTTAAGTCAATCTCTAAATTCATATTAGAATGTTATGTCACTTGTCTGATAATCTACACATATATATTCCTGTTTTTATTTTTCACGTGACACTGATATCCCCTTTCACTCCACAGACTAATATATAGGATTACTCGGCCAGTTAGTTACACTGCAGTTTTGATGTTGATCTGACGAGGCACTGAGTAGAAGCCAAGCTCTTGAGAGGGATGGAAAATTTGAAGGGCCACAACTGGATTGTCCTTGTGCACCTCTTCGAAGCTGCCTCAAGAGCAATCTTGAAGAGGACATTGGGAGAAACTTGCTCTTTTAGCAACAAGAGGTACAGGGTCTGGGATGACCAGATGGGGAGAAAAAAATGAGTAAACATTCGAGCAATACGGACTGATAATGGTGCCTTTTCAACATTAGTAATGCTGCGCTACACAGGTAAATTGCTTAACATTAACCTGTACTAGCTATAGGTGCGTTATCTCATGGAAGCGCTAACATGCTAAGCTGAGATAACTATATGCATAGAATGTGTTGTGTTAGGGAAAAGGAAAGTTACAATAATTAATAAAAGAGAGAATGGGGATTAAGAGAAAGGGGAGGCATGGTGTGTGGAAGTTTTTAATATTTTGTGTTTGTGTTAGTTGTTTCGAGTTAATATTATAGTGATGATGCTACCTCTGACATTTGAATCAATTATCACTAAAATTAGTTTACTTCAGCATCAAAATGTGTGTGAGCTGAAAAATGAAAAGCTGAAGGATGGCCCAAGAAGCCTGTAAGTCTATTCGGTGTGGTTTAGATTGCCCAATAAACTCATCTAAACACGTTACTGCTCCTCTTGCAGTAACAGAAACACATACTGATTTGGAAAAGAAAGCTAAAAATAGTTTCTCACTTTTTCTGAAGGCTATGACACATCTGACCTCGTATATGACGGTTCAACTTCCATATCGTGATCAAAAATAGAAAATCCCCAGATTCAGCCTTTGTTGTGATGGTGAATGAATTGAATTCCAGAAAATAAAAACACAGTTCAGTGAAAGTGACAACTCTTCACGAGTTCATTTAAAATTACCATAACAATATTGGGAGTGACAAGCCTCAATGCACACAGCAATGGCACTGGTGTAATCCTTGACTTGATCTGCATACGAGTTTCAACTGCTTTAAAACTTCACGAATGGTGTTGCGCCTGTACAGGAACATCGACCTTTAACAGGACGAACTCTAAACAACTGTGTGGGATGTTCAGATCACAACAGTAAGTCGGTTTACTCAGCGATGTTGAGGCAGATCTTTGCAATGGTAAACTCGGCAAATGCAGCCAGCATTTTACCACGTGGAACTAACACTGGTGCTATTTTCAAACCAGTCGTCTCTATGACAGCCGGCTGCGGAATGAATGACGCCTCGATCATTCGGTTGAGTATTTATAACTTGTTTTGATGCAAGTATCGTTCGGGAGCCTACACCTCAGTTGATTTATTCGGACAGTTAACGATTATGAATCCGAGTTTTAATTTTGCTTTTGAATCCAGAGAGAATCCTTTGATAGCGTTCTCACTAAATGTCATCTTCTCTCAGACTGAGAGTTTAAGAAGCAGCTTGACACCAGGCGAGGTTGGAGAGAGAAGATATAACAGGAGCCTGGAATTAGGAACAGTTTGCCTGGTATCAGAAATACCGTCACTTAGTATCATTTAATATAAAACCAGTGTCAAAATCCTTACTGATACTTGTTCTTCAACTGAAGTGCCAGAAATCATCGAGATATGCAGCTTTTACATTTGATGTTTACACTATTCCAAGTTTAATTAAGTTAAGTTTTGGTTTATTTAAATGAAGTTAGACTGTCTTGCATATTTCGATAATGTAATGCATGACGCCAAATCAGAAAACTTCTAACCCCTAAGTTTAGTAAATCACTGTTGCAATATATATAATTAAATGTTAGAATTTATCATAAATGATTTGGAGAGAGACATAGAGGGACTAATATCAACATTTGCCAAGTACATCAAATTAAGGCACTTGGCACTGTGAGGAAGTGTGCACTGACTGCAGGAAGACATTGACAGGTTAGGGGATTGAGCAGATATATGGCAAGTGCAGCATAACATGGATACATGTGAAATAAAGTTTGCATAATATTAAGTCGCCTATTATAATAGACATACTGGCGGCTGGTCACAGCTGTGCTTGGCATGTTTTGTACACAGTTGAGTTCGTGGTTTGATATAGCCGTATAATGTTACAAGTTATCTAATGTTATGCAAATTTGTGCTCCCTCTTATCAAAAGATCGAATAATGTTATGTCATATTTCAACCAACAATAACTTGCATGGTGGAAATTAGGAAAGACAGGGAGCGATGACCTGGTTGTAAACAGAGGACCTCCCCCCTTACTCCAGGTGGCTTGTAACGATGGATCAGAAATTGGTGTCCGAATGTTACAAAAAAATTACACTATCTAATTAACCAACTGTCAGCCAACAGGTGCAGATCTTCACTGGATCGAAAAAACTCACCAAGCATTGAAGTACTCCTCAAAATAAAACCCGCAAACCCAACAGAAGATGTCCTTTTTTAAGTGAGTCTCCCTCAGTGGGAAAAGGCATCCCGGTCTGTTCTGATTCCCTGAAGGTTTACTGGGTAAAGGCACATCGCTGTTTCGCTCTCAGTCAGTGTATGGCTCTCGAGGTCGGTCAGTGCGTAGCTCTATTTATATCTATCGATATATCTAGCGATGTACAGCTCCCTGTCTCTGTTGGTGTGTAGCGTTCTCTCTCTCTGCTATTTAATCAGAAAATGCTGCAAATATTCAGCAAGTCAGTCGGTATTTGTGGAGAGAACAGACGAGTTAAAGGTTCAGGTGTTTGTTCTGACCAAGAGCCCATCCCTGAACCGTGAACCTGCCTGTTCTCTCCACAGATGTCGAGTGATCTGCTGAGTGTTATATTTTCTGTTTTTGTTCCAGATTTTCAGCATCCAGTTTTTTTATTATTCAATCAGATTTTGTATGTACGAAATGATCCCATACTTTCTCACTGGGAACTATATTAAATTTGAATCTTCTGATCAATTATGCAGAGTACTTTTAAAATTATATTTAAAAAAAGCTTTAATGCATGTTTTCCGTTTCAGATGGCTTCTAATGACCACTTTAGTGTGGAATACCCTGGGGATCCCCACCCTGGGGACTTAATTGAAATATTTAGGCCTGCATATCAGCATTGGGCTTTGTACCTGGGAGATGGCTACGTTATAAATGTGGCACCTTTAGGTAAGATAAATGAACAAAAAAAATTACGGTGGCACAATCTTTGTCTCTGCTGAGTTTAAATTTTCAAATTTTACAACTAATTCTGCGTTTTAAAAAATCGACCTTAAGAACTCTACTGTCCTGAAACTTAAATTTTCTGTGTTAATCCTAATAAATAAAGACATTCAACCTAAACACTAACACCATACCCCATTCCCACCCCTCCATGTACTGTCACCCATATATAATCCTTTATTCAGATTCTCTTGTTTCAGTTTCTTGCCAGTGGCATCTCCAAAACACAGGACCAAGTACCGTGATAGATTGGTGCTCAAAGTGTCGCCACAGACCCTGACTACACTCACACACACCACACACATGTTCTCTTCTATCAACCTCATTGCAATCATTTTGCAGCATCTTTATATCAAAGAACTCAATGCAGCTGAAGCAATCATGTTTATTTGTGAGACGTTTATTTTTATATGGACACAAAAAAAAGTAATTAAAGCAGATCGACAGCTGTAATGACATTGGAAGATTTCACATTGTTATTGTAAAATCAGATTTATAGTGTGGCTTTTTTTAACACACACAATTTAATATTTACTTTTTTTGTAATCTTATTCTCGTACTAAACCTGGGCTTTTTCTTTTAGCAGAGGAGGGGCCACCTGCTTCATTCACGAGTGCAAAGTCAGTTTTCAGCAGGAAAGCAATGGCGAAAATGCAACTCCTTAAAGATGTTGTTGGACAAGACACTTTCAAAATAAATAATAAATATGACGACAACCACACACCTTTGCCAGTGGATGAAATTGTTAAGCGAGCAGAGTTTCTGATTGGTCAGGAAGTATCCTATGATTTGCTTGGAAATAACTGTGAACATTTCGTCACTTTACTTCGTTATGGTGAGGGGGTGTCTGATCAGGTACATGGCTTGTCCCAAAAGTGTGTCTCATGCATGATTATATTGCACGAGATAAATGTAATGTACTCAGCTTCAGATAAGACGACACACATGAGATGCAGATCTCAGGCTGATGCAAGAATCACTGCGGATTTGGATTTCTTCTCACTGATGGCTGATAATGGTCCCTTACTCTCCTACCTTCAGATTTGTGCAAGCACAGAGCAACAGGCTTAGATAACTACATTAATGCAATAGTATTGCTGAATGAGTATTAAAGTATCACAGTGAAGAGTGTATATGAACAAAATACTTCTCTATTGGCAGAAAATTGACACCAACAAGCACTTTGTAAAATGCATCCTATAAATTTCTGATTAGCTTTGAAGTACATATTTATATCACTAGGTTTTTTTATTCACCATATTTTGAAACATTTCTCTAATATCTACTTTTTAATCATGGATATTTTAACTGAGTTTGTAGGTTTTAATAGGTGTAATTCTAAATTATTTTTGTTTGTTTCCAAGAGTGAGCCTTACTAAATAAACTATGAATGAAGTCATGAGTTGGTTACAGTCATCTTTAAAAAAACATATTTCACAAAGAGACATTAAGTATTTTGTTTGACAAGCTTATAATTTTAAGATTTACAAAAAATATTTTTATTAACCCACTTTTTAAAAAAATCTTTCAAAGTGGAGCAAACATGCTCAACTGCCAGGTACAATCACTTTGTGACATATCAACTTTCCACAGCAACCATCTAATCAGTAGGTTCACAAAACTGCTGACCAATTGTATTAACGCTTTGTTAAATTCACTTTTGTTTCCTCAGGCAAACAGAGCTATCAGTGCAATTTCCTTTGTAACAGCTGCCGCTGGTGCCTTCTCACTGATTGGACTATTTCAAAATAGGTCAAGGCAAAGAAATTACTGAAGGGTGCACCAAAATAAGAGAAAAGTAATTGTATCTGAAAACTGAGACAAATTAAAAATAAATGAACAAAAATATGGTTTGATGTCTTTTGTTACTATAATTTAGTCAGTTTTAAAATTTTATATTCAGCTACCTTTAGCCAAATTGTTCATTTGTTTTTCTGAGAAAAAATATTGGCAATTTTAAATGATCTTAAACTTAAAAAACATTGAATATTGTCTATGTGATATTAAATTAATATAATATTCTTAAATATTTTTCAATAATGTATTTCATTGTACAAATTTTAAATAATTTTTTCATATTTATAGTAAATGTTACTAGTGGCTTGTTTACATTTAATTACTAGGTGAAGTGCAAAACTTATATGTAGTTAGCAAACCCTACTGATATGCAGCATCCAGATATCAAATAAAGTTACCTATAAGTAGAGCTGTATGCAAATGAGGTTGCCTGTGTAGCACCGTCCATGCTCCAAAAAAAGACAGAAAGAATGGAAGGAATACAGACAGATTTGTGCAAAAGGATAGGAAGAGAAACAAAAACTAATTGATTTGGTGAAAGACAAGCAAAATGCGACAATGACCTGTAAGTCACAAAATAAAAATAAAATACAGTTTTGGCACTTACCCACATTCTTTATTATAGAAAATGTTATATAATAGCACCTTTTGCGAAAGAACTCTATTGTAATTTGCATAACGTGAACAAATCAATATAAACTAGCAATGTAAGAGGGGCGGAATCTTACCTGGAAGGCCGAGTTCGAGGTGGGACTGCTGGTTTTCGGGTTCCAGTCCCGCCCCCAGTAATGACTGGCGAACTGACGCTATTTTCCCCTGATTGGCCTTGTTAAGCCCGCCCTGCGGGCTTGCCAGCCAATTAAGGGAAAGCCTGTGTCAGATGAAGTCAGTTGATGACGCTTCATCTGCTGGTTTTCTTAAAGGCATATGCACCACACTTGTTTGAAAGAGGATTTGACAGTGTTTGACAGCATTGAGGTGCTGTCAAACACTGACAATCACTGTCCAAAGATGAGCCCTTGCACCCAGGCTCTCCAATTACTCTCTCCTTAGGATGAAACAGATGGCAGCTGCAGCTGAGATTGCTGAAGCCATCTGTCACTTCTCCCGATGAGATGAACCTACACAATCACTTCACAGCTTGTCACCTACAGAAACATCTAAACACATTAAACATTACTTTCATAACTTTTCCTTACTTCTGATACTCACCAGTGTCCCATTGAATCCTTTAAACCACTTCTACAGCTGTCATATATACACAAAAATTACAGTAGACCCACATCACGCCTTACTTACCCTGGCGGGGTTCCTCGACATCGGGAAGCCAGCAGCAGCAGTCGAAAAATGGGAAAAAGCCTCTTAACTGCTTGTTAATTACCTATTAACGGGCAGTTAAGTGGCTATAATCCTCTTCCCGCCTCTAGAAGTCGGGACCCTGTGCAAATCGGAGACCCGACTCCCGGGAAGATTGGTTGGAGGCGGGTTGGGAGCGGGTTTGGGACCCGCTCCCATTTTGGGGGATTTTCCCAGCAGTCCCGCCTCCAGACCCACCTCCTCAGGGCTGGTAAAATCCAGCCCAAGTGTCATACAGGGATAGACAGAGAAGGAGAGACACAGACAGATCGAGATAATTGGAGGGGTGACAGAAGCAGACAGGGATTGATAGAGATTAAGTGAGAGAGACAGACAGGAATTGAGAAGAGACAGACATGGACAGTTGGAGAAAGAGAGACTGGGACAGATGGGGAAGGGGAAACAGACAGATAATTAAAGAGGAAGAAATAGAAACATGCACGGCATTATAGGTAAGGAGAGAAAGATTAAGGGTCTCTCCCTTTGAGAGAGACAAAGACTGGGAATTTCCTCAGAGGTGCTCTCACTCTGTCACCATAACTTCATGTGTAAGCGGGGTTTCTGGCAAAGTTACGGTGGTGGCGGGGGAGCAGCTCCAAGAAATCACCGGCCCAAGAAATGAAGAGGGTCAAAAATCAAGAATAAGATCCAGAATGCTGAAATGAGACAGATGCTGAAGAAAAAACCCAAAACATTGTTGTTAAGAGAAAATTATCAAACAGTTCAATGCTTCTTTATGTTGAGTTTTAATTTTTTATAGCACAAAGACACTTGTGTGGAACTCTTGCAGTTGAGATGATGCATTGTTAATAAGGCAAATCTTGGTTGGTGCTTGATGGGAAATGAAATGTTAAAATAGCTTTGTAAATTTGCACAAGTAATTTTAAATGACAGGTTGTATATAATCAGGATTTACAAATGTCTTATTTGTCAACTAATGACCTGTTCTGCATTAAGGAACATGTAAAGTTACTTGGACATGGGATGAATTTGCACCTATCCATCTCCACCTCGTGAGTAAGTGCTGCATTCAAATATGGACCATGATTCATGATGCTTTACATATAGCTGGAATCTGTGCAGAAAGTTGCAGTAACACATGACATTCATTAAAGTTATAATTAATAAAAATGTATTGTGTAGATGTAATTCAATGTATGGACAAGCACTGATCATCAGCCTATGTCTGGCAATAATATTTCTCACGACAGATCGGAGCTGATGGTATGGCTGTGGCATGAGAACCAGCGCAATGGCCCATCTGAGATTTTCTTTTAAACTTTAAAACAAAATTTAAAAGCTACCTGTACTTTGGACGTGATTCGTACCATTGCAGTCAGTGCATAGTACTAATGGTACAAAGCCATCTTTTTCAGTTGCACTTGCTACTGATGCACATCACAGCTATCCTTAGAGAGAAATAAACTCCTCCTTCTTCTCCTGACTAAACTTTCCTGTCTGCAGCCTTTGACACGGTTGACCACAAAATTCTGCTCCAACGTCTCTCCACCTTCATCCAGCTGGATGGGATTGCACTCACCTGGTTTCATTCCGATCTTTCCAGCCGTAACCATAGAATCACCTGCAATGGCTTCTCATCCCAATCCCGCACTGTCACCTTTAGGGTCCCCCTAGGATCTATCCTTGGCCCCCTCCTATTTCTCATCTACATGCTGCCCCTCAGTGACATCATCCGGCAACACAGCGTGAGTTTTCACATGTATGCTGATAGTACCCAGCTCTAACTCTCCTCCACCTCTCTTGAACCCTCCACCATCTCTATACTATCAGACCTGCTTGTCTGATGTCCAGCACTGGGTAAGTAGAAATTTCCTCCAATTAAATATCAGGAAGACCGAAGCCATTGTTTTCGGTTCACGCCACAAACTCCGTTCCCTTTCCAGTGATTCGATCTCTCTCCCCGGCAACTGTCTAAGGCTGACCAAGTCTGTTCGCAACCTTGGTGTCCTATTTGATCACAAATTGAGCTTCCTACCTCATATCCATTCTATCACTAAGACCGCCCATTTCCACCTTCGTAATATCGCCCGTCTCCGCCCTTACCTCAACTTATCTGCTGCTGAAACCCTCATCCATGTCTTTATCACCTATAGACTTGACTATTCCAATACACTCCTGGTTAGCCTCCCTAGTTCTACCCTCCATAAACTTGAGGTCATCCAAAACTCTGCTGCCCGTGTGCTAATTCGCACCAAGTCCGTTCACCCATCTTCCCTGTGCTTGCTGACCTACATTGGCTCCCAGTTAAGCAACACCTCGATTTAAAAATTCTCATCCTTGTTTTCAAATCCCTCTATGACCTCGCCCCTCCTTATCTCTATAATCTCCTCCAGCCCTATAATCCCCCTAGACCTCTGTGCTCCACCTATTCTGGCTTTTTGAACATTCCCGATTTTAAATGCTCCAGCATTGGCGGTCGTACCTTCAACTGCCTAGGTCATAAGCTCTGGAATTTCCTCCCAAAATCTCTCCAACTCTCCACTTCTCTTTCCTCCTTTAAGACGCTCCTTAAAACCTCTCTCTTCGACAAAGCCTTTGGTCATCTGCCCTCACATCTCCTTATATGGCTCGGTGTCAAATCTTGTATTTTTTTGATAACACCTTGTGACATTTTATTATGTTAAAGGCACTATATAAATATAAGTTGTTGTTTTTGTTAATTGAGGCAGGCAAAAGGAGCTACAGCCCAAACGTCTGTCTTAATAATGATTCTTGGGCAATCTACGAACAGTTATGGTTGAGCTGTGTAAGAAATCTCCTCCCAACTGGAAAAGTCAGAGTGGAGACTGGGATTCAAAATCATTGGGCTGAATCTTAACTCCCTTAAACGGGTGGGTTGGGGTTGGGTCAGAGGTTAAAATTCAAAAAAATCTGAAACAGGAACCCAACCCGCCTCAAACCCACCCACTTCCAGTTTTAATGAAGGCGGGATGAGGGGCGGGCGACCAATCCGCTTGGGGGAAGTGGGTTGGTCATTTAAATATTATAATGAGGCTGCCTGCCTTCATTTTAACAGTCATTCTATTTTTAACTCATGTCAGCCAGGTTTCCCAGGCCTCAGGAAACCCGACAGCTGCAAGGAGGCGAGACGGGCTGAATCCATAAGGTAAGTGCCTTTACAGCACTGCTTGTTGGCCAGGAGGAACAGGAGTGCTTCCTTCAGGCCCAACAAGCTACCCAGTAAACACCCCCCCACCCACTCGATCTGTCTGCTCCCCCCAACCATGATTGGACCCAACGACCACCATCTGCTCCCCCCAACCACCATTGGATCACCTGCAATTAGGACACCCCCTCCCCATGATCAGGACCTCACCACTAGACCTACCTGATCTACTCGGCCCGAAAGGCCTCTATCCTGTCAATCAGGTTGTCTGTGGGCGGGAACCCGACAGAAAAATATTTAAAGGAACCCTGCAGTTAAAAACTGCAGGACATTCGGGAAACCTGTTATTCTGGGTTTTCCGACCTCACAACAGCCCCCCACCCCATACGGAACTCGCCTCCAGGCTAAAATCCAGGCCATAGTCATTAGACAGGAGTGTCGCATTAAGGTGTTGAAATAAAACTATATTTATTATGATAAATATAGGTGTCAGGTAGTTGGATAACGTTGATTAGAAGCTGAATTAAGATTGCCCAGATGCATTTCACTGAGTCCTTTCAATAGTAGAGTTAAATCCATCAGTCAGAACAATTTTAAACTAACAGGTACCAGGGGTTAAAAGAATGTTTGAATACTGCCTTACCCAACCACTGCGATACATCTTTAATCAAGTAAAATACTGTAATCAAATTTAATTCAATGCATAATCAAATAGCATTTCATTAGCATGTTAAATCCTGACCTGTTAATGACTTGGAGGGAAAAATTCGGTTGGTTAGCACCTCCTGTTAGTGCCTCCAGGGGGCACTAACAAGGTGCTAGGAACTTAGCGCCCGAGCACGGCGATTTTAGTGCCGCTCGCGAAATTGTTGTTTTGCGGCAGCGCTAAACAATACCACCACAATCTCTTGCGCCTGCAGATCGTGATGTCAGTCAAGCGTGCAATGCCCCGGACCGGATATTGAGTCGCGCCCCCTGCCTTAGCACCTGCCGCTAGGAACGACAGGTAGAGGGGAACGTTTTCAAGTCGGGAAGGGGTTGAGGGAGCGCTATTTAAAGGCGGGCGCTTCCTGCCTTTTCTTGTCGGCAAAATTTTGGTTTTAACGCTGTCCTAAGAAAGAGTTTTGGCCCTCAGCACCACTTTTGAGGTTCCTAAGCGCCGAGCTCTTTCCCTGGGCCTATCCATTAGTGCTTCCAACACAATTGCTTTTGAGGTCTCTGCAGGCCGAGATTCAAGGCTGCAATGAGCAGGGTGTGGCTGGCCAGCAAAATGGCCCCTCCCCTGCGTTATATTTTGAGTACTAACAAGACTTTACTCTTCAACGTTTAAAGCTTTTAAACCTCTCATCGATAATAAAATGTAGATGTACTGCAGGGGAAAATCAAACAGAAATTGAAAAAGAACAATAAATATTTAAAAACAAAGAGTTTTTATTCTCTAAAATGACAAATTTTCATTTTTAAAATATACCTGGTTTATTAACTTTCACAATTTGTCCAGCAGGCTGCACTTGTATCCCAAAGGATTAAAACGTTAATCCAGGAGCAGATTAACAGAAGGGCCTACAGGGGCCGTGCCCAGGGCCCTGTGAAAATCTGGGGCCCCCACTAAAAATCACCAACAGGCAGAAGAACTGCATACAACCACTGGATCAAAATATTCTAGAATTTAAAAATACCGTCAGAAGGGGGCAAGGCAGAGTTGGCAGATTTGGTACAATATAAATACTGATACCTGCTGCTCCAGTTCACAAGTTACAAACTGTTCAGATATGAGAAACCATAGAAACAAAAGAAATAGAAATCTTTGATAAACAAAAATACCCTCCAAAGAAAAGAAACTCCATAATAATAAAGGAATAGACTTTGTTTGAAGCAGGGGTCCAGTTGCAAGGGGATTGGCGTCATGCAGTGGGTTGTGTACGGGGTGTGGAGGGACCCTGAATGTTCTTAGTGCCCAGGGCCCAAGAATTCTTCATCAGCTCTGCATTAATCATTATGGATAACTTCCCTACAACCGTGGAACCTGGGGAACTCCCAATACAAGTGGGACAGAGTTGCCATGTTGCAGGAATGAATTTTCAGTGAGATTATAGATCAAGGGATCAAATTCAAATATCTTTCTTATCAGCACCTTATAAAAATGTTCAGATGTTAAGTGCCAAAATCACTGTTTACATTTCTTAGGCAATTATTGTAATGCAATTCCTCAATTCACATTCTCCATTTAAGCAGATACAATAATTTTAGTATAATAAAGGCAAAGCTGCACATGCAAATACAGAATCGAGCATAATTTAAGTTGCATAAATGAAGTTAAAAATAAAGTGAGATTTTCAAAATTTTCAGTGAGGTGGGAAACAGTTAAAAATTGTGAGGATTGCTGCTAAGGTGCTGGATGAGGATGTCCCCACATGTACGAATTGACACGTGAAGTAGCAGAAATGGTTAAGCATTGAAAATTAATTATGTAGATTATTTGCTATTGGTTGTTCATGGTGCAGGACACCATTGCAACAGACAGTAAGGACTCGACTTATTCAGTCTTCCCATCCAATCTGCACTGCTTTCTTCAAGTTCAAGATAGATATAAACCTTGTTTCAGAAACACGGTAGAGACCAGTAAGCACATAATAGATTTTTCAAGCAGCTCCGGTGTACTGGTACTTCTGATTGAATAGTTTGTGACTGAAATGGAAAGCACGTTATGACTCTAATATGACATTAAGAGAGCAATAGTAGTAAACAGAGAGTACTGCATAACAGGGTAAAAGTGGACGGCCCAAAATTCTCAAATGATTTTCAGAGTATATCATACAGAAATAAATGTAATTACTTTTTAAAATCATTTACATTAATCCCACATTCATTATTGTTCCTTATGGTGTATTACAAAACTGTTTACCAAAGACCGTTAGTCAGTTGGAAATATTTACAGGTGGAATGATACCACAATGTGAAACTAAAATTTTCTGCTAGTGCTATAAATAAGCATTTTGAATGTCCTCTTTCTTGCAGTTTCCCTCCTCATTTTGGTTTGGAGTAGAACTTGCATATCCATTTGATGCCTCTTTAGAAATCTTGTCATGTTCATAGCTCATATTAGAATATACTTCCAGGACTTCTTCATCCATGATGCAAAATGTTGCATAATCTGAATCATCTTCTGGAGGCCAGTTTGGCTCTTTCTTTATTATTCTTTGCATCTTTTTGTAACGCCTCGTAGACTTTACTTTACAACACCTTTTTAGAAACAGCCAGAGGTGTCTGTTTTCTATTATAATTTCCTATTAAAATAACATCAGCTTTATTTCATGAATTAATTTTTCTGCAATTAACCTACAGTTTTAATTTCCTTTTGAGCCAAGCAACTTGCTCTTTTAATAAAAGGAGTAGCCATCGCAATCTAAATAAAAATGTCACTATTTCCATACTTAAGGCAATGATATATTAAATTGTACAAAAGCAAAATACTGCGGATGCTGGAAATCTGAAATAAAAACAGAAAATGCTGGAAATACTCAGCAGGTCAGGCAGCATCTGTGGAGAGAGAAACAGAGTTAACATTTCAGGTCGATGACCCTTCGTCAGTTCTGGCCCTGAAAAACTAATTTTGTATTTGTGGAATATCATATTTTTTCCATTAATATGATTAAGAATTACAAGTTTTGAATATAATAATTTTTTTAAGTTTGTTGATGATATTTCAGCTTCTACCTTAATCATGTGTATGTCCCAATCTTTATTTTGCTCTCTGTAAAATTTATAAAAAGTTAATTAGAATCTGTGCATTTTACTTCCTGGTTTGTTGTCTGTGAGAATTCTTCAATGTGATTGGCTGCTTAGCCAGCTTGATGACATCACTGTTGCTGGACGCTTAGCATTTGCTTGATTTGGTGCCAGATTCAAACAAAGGTCGGGAGAGCTGAAATTCATGCCACAGAGATCGCTAAATCTTTGTGGGCAGCTTTCTTTGAGGTCAGCGGCGAGCGTCATCACTTTGCCACTGACCGTAAATTCCAGGCCATTGATAGGAGATAGTTTGCTGGAGCATCAATTCTCTCATAACGTTAAAAAGGTTTCACACAAAGTTTTAAAATCTCCCTAGTTAGTCACTTTTAAAATGTGAGTTTGCATTGAGCTAAAGTTGTACTGCAGCTGATGCAATCAAATTGGTTTGAGGCCACCTCCTGTGCACTTGGATATCAGAGATTTGACATTTAACTTGTACTACCACGGTCACTGATGCACACCTAAAACCACTACCTGCCGTGAAAGTGGCAGTATAACTGCTGTCTTAGAGTAGGAGACAGTGTGATGGGTTCTGATTTCAACATAGCCAAGGTGCAGGGAGGAGGAAGATCTGAGAGGATCTACTTATCAGGAAAGGCTGAATAGGCTGGGGCTCTTTTATCTGGAAAAGATAAGGCTGAGGGGTGACCTAATAGAGGTCTTTAAAATTATGAAAGGGTTTGATAGGGTAAAAGTAGAGAAGATGTTTCCTCTTGTGGGGGAGACCAAAACTAGGGGCCATAAATATAAGATAGTCACTAATAAATCTAATAGGGAATTCAGGAGAAACTTCTTTACCCAAAGACTGGTAAGAATGTGGAACTCGCTACCACAAGGAGTAGTTGAGGCGAATAGCATAGATGCATTTAAGGGGAAGCTAGATAAGCACTTGAGGGAGAAAGGAATAGAAGGATATGCTGATCGGGTTAGATGAAGTGGGTGGGAGGAGGCTCGTGTGTGAGCTTAAATGCCGGCATGGACCAGTTGGGCTGAATAGCCTGTTTCTGCACTGTAGATTCTATGTAGGACTCAGAAATATCAAAATACATACTTCAGGCATAAGAACACCAAAAAAAGCATGGTACTCCTACTTACCTCAATGGCCAATATAACAAAAAAATGAACAAGAACCATAACTAGAATGTAAACCCTCCAGCTTCTTGGGGTGCAAACAAGCTGCAAAAAGAAAAGAAGTTTCACGTTACAATGTTAAAATAAACCATTGATAGGGTTATCTGTTCCATTGATTTATGATGATTGAATAAATGAAATTGCATTTTTATCACAAAAGTATTGTGGAATGTTAGCTGTATTTTCTGTTATGTGATTATTGCTTTATTTTCATGGAAATTGTGTATCAGGGACCTTGATTCTTATTACATTTGTGTTAACAATTAATTTTATGTTTTACCTTTTTTTTTTTAAAGTACAGGAAACAAATGATAATAGTAGGCAAGATGTTGCAGGTTGCATACAAGAAGGAGGCATGTAGCAGTACTGGGGAGGGGAAGTACATATGGTTTGTTAGTATTGGGAATGGGGTCTAGGGGCAGTTGGAAGGGGCGGTAGGATGTAGCAGAAATGGCGTGGTATTGTGGTCTGTAAGTATTAGGGAGGAATGTCCTTGGGTCTCAGAGTAGTGGGTGGGTGGTCTAGGTTCATGGAATACTATGATTGTTGAGCTGGGAGTGTGGAAGTGGTAGGAGCATGGTCTTGCGATCTTGGAGCACTCAGATCAGAGTAAAAGGATGTGGGAGTATTGGGATGGTGTCTTTCTCAGCATGGGAGTACTGGGTGGGAACAGTGGAAGAGGGGTTGCAAGTTCTGAAAGCACTAGGAGTAGTGTTCCAGTGTCTGCAGAAACGAGAGGTGGATGATAAGGTTTGGGAGTAGTGGACAAGATGTTGGGCTCTGGGACCACTGCTGGGTTGGGATCAAGGAATATTGGAGCAAGGGGCTGGTCACATGGTACAGAAATACTGGGGAAGGGACTGGACAACTGGGGAGTAGAATCCTGGGGTCCAGTAGGATTGAAGGGGGTAGGGTGTGATATTTTTGGAAGGCTAGGATCCAGTAGTATTTTAGGGAAGGGTGGTGAAGGAGAATGAAGACTACACTCCATGATTTCTGCTACCTTCCCCCATAAGTTTTACAAGTGCTTTTGCAATATTGAGCTGAAAAGTCAGTTTTAGTAAAGTGCCTCGCTGTGCTTACATTGAATGTCGGCAATTACAGTCTGAAGAAGGTGGTTCAAATACGGATATTATGTTGTCCTAGCTGATCTTCAGTGGGTTCCACTCCAATTGTTTAATTTCTTTCCAATATTGAAATCAAACACACAATATTCTGACTTACATATTTTTAAGTATATTCTGAACAGATTTCTGTGTGCACAGAAGAATTTTATGCATGAGAATACTGATAATTATTGTGATTATGGGGGTAAAATTCAACTATGTTGGGGGCACAAAACAGGCGGCTAATCTGCTACCGTTTGTTTTGTATCCCTGCCGAAGTTGAATTTCACACCTTACAGTTTTACATACTTACGTCCAGTGCATTGTATAAAACATCCTCTTCACCAAAAAGGAAATACAGGCACGTTCCAACCTGAGCTAAAATGACAATCATAAAAATATCTGAAATCAAAGAGAAAAGGATGCACATGAATCCATCATTATAGCAGCCAATGAAAGAAAAAGCTCGGAAATTATGAACCTGTCTTCCCTCTTTCAGACATTGATGAACCAGCAGTTTGTATCCAGCATTATTTGATCTTACTTCAGACTTTCAGCATAAGCCGGCTAATTCTTTTACGGGCTGATTCCACATTCCCAGCAGAGAGCAGCCCTTTCCAAGATCACATCACGGGAAATCGCGGGCACGCAGAAAATCAAAGGCTGTGCCCCCATGAAGCACCTTCTGTGGGCAGAACAGGTCCTTTTCTTTCTTTATAATTAGGAAATGGCCACATGCATGCTCCAGCAGTCCTTATTCTCAGTGCAATCGGAAGAAAGTGGTTCAAATAAGGACTATAGAGGCAACTCAGCAATGTGATTGAATTCTCTATGTTCTACCCACACAAACCACGCAATCTGTGTTCTCAATGTTTGTGGCATTATCAGATTTGGCTGAACTACAATCTTGAAAATTGCTCCACCATAAAGATGAGAGAAAGAGATAGAGAATGATAGCTCAACTGAACTTTAGAAGTACCATATAAACTGATCATTTTAAAAGCATTTGTTGTACTTGATACATTCTTTCTTTTTATCTTCCTTTATTTGCCAATTTTTTTTCCCAGTCCCTCAAAGTATTGACTTTTTGCTGGGATAAGGTTTCACAAGCACTGGTCACTCTCTGGTACCTCATTCAAATGGCCAGTCATTATGTGTGAGTCTAGACAATGTGGTAGATTTTCCTTTGGGATGTTGTTGTTACCACCTGTTTAACCAGTGTGCTGGCTCCATCTCATTTTCTGGAGTCAACTTCACAGTTAGGTCTGGTGTTGGGACATCACAAAAGGGGGCTGGGAAATTGCATCTTCACAGCCCTGAAATTCTTTTTACAAGGGATGATGGGTAAACTTAAAGGATGCAGCCATTTAAAGGTAAATGACCACAAATAGGGATAAAATGTCGACAGCCTTTATAAAGGTTGCTTGGGTAATAAGCATAGCTGGGAAAACCCACTGGTTAGCACAATAATTGTGGAGGCAAGAAACTGAGTCCATAGCTAAGGAACGGTGTGGTGCAATACTGTACCCATTGTTTGGTGACTGGCAAAGTAGAGGTGGTGTAGAATAAGGTGATAGCAAGGAGTGGCCTACTTGCTACTTCAAAGAAACCTCCCTATAAGACAACACTGCAGTATGCCAGGAAGAAAGGACAGCAAGAGAACTAGAGGGAGCAGCTGATAATTTCCTCTAATGGCAGTGCTAGTACAATGGTGTATTTTAGTTGCAGGTATCCTTCCAGTTAATTAGGTCTAACTGATTGGAAAATCTACTCTTGAGTGTCAGAAGCCTACTTAAGCATGAGTGCATCACAGCCAATCCTAATCCTGTCACTCCACACACACTTCCAGCGGAGGTTGCTGGATAATGGCCAGAGATGGGAACATTTGTTAATTTTACTCTCCCTAGCCAAATGGCAGTGCAGCCAATTGTAGCACCTTATTATTTTCTCAGATGAGATTGGCTAAATGAGCACAGAGTTAGGATCAAACCTGAGAGTTTCCAGGTCTGTATGGCTCACCCGTGCCACCATAAGGAGATGATCCAGAAGGAGAGTTGTATTTGACGCTTTCAGTGTTACTTAGTGCACTCAGATGTGACTCAAAAATATAATAAATTGGCACATGAAAGGCTCAATGAAACACTGTAATCTGGATTTTGATTGAAAGCCCCCCCTACATTAATGTTAGCTTCTATGAGGAATCATTTTAAATCAATTATTAAAAACATGCATCTATATTTAACTGAAAGTCATAATAGAAAATAATTTCATAGAAGCTAATGGAAATAACAAAGTTCCTTACAGTTCGTATAGATTGGTTTTCGATAGGGCTTTCCTTTGCAGAATACAATTGCTGTTGTTATACAGTTGAAAAGAGATAGCAGATACACAGTGGTATTCTCATAACTCTTATAGTTATCTTCATCTGGTGCCAGGGAGATGGAAATAGTATCTGCTGTCTTGTTATATGTAGTTATATCATCACTGGTTAGGTTCGTGGGTTTACAAGCTCTGCAAAGAGAAATTATTAAAGAATTTTAAATACAATTAAAAATACTATAGTATTATTGATTGGACAAAGGATTTTTGTCAAGTGTCAAAGTGCCCCTCCCCCTCTTCAATGTCCCTTTAGAGGTAGGTAGAAAAAGCAGCAGGACCAGATTTAATTTATCCTCGAATACTCAAAGAAATGGTGGAGGTCATGTGTGACGCCTTGGTATATATTTTTAATAGTGCATTAAGAGCAGGGTTAGTGTCAGAACAACACCTGGTCCCATTATTCAAAAAGGCATTAAAGTCAATTCTTGGGAAAAGAAAAATCCAGCAAGGTGTAAAACAGGCTGCCGATTCGTTATCACTCGTTTTTTGCACGGGGATGCGGTTAAAATTACCCCAATGAGTCTAACCTCTATGGTGGGGGTGTTAATGGAAACTATCATTACAGATGGTATAAATGAACATTTAGAAGATACGGGAGTGAAAAGGGATACCCAATATGGCTTCAGAAAGCAGAGATCACGCTTCACAAACCAGACTGAATTTTTTGAAGAGGTGGCTAGAATGATGAATTAAGGAGACCGAGTAGACATCATCTACTTGTATTTCCAAGAGGCTTTTGATAAAGTGCCACAAAAGGCATTGTGTGAAAATAATGGGCCGTATATTCCGATCCCTACGCGTGTGTATGTGCTGTGTACACACCCGTAGGGACATCGGAAATGCCGGTTTTAGACATGCCAAACGCATGCACTGAAAACCGGCATTTCCGATCTGTCAAGAATGCTCTTGACAGATCGGACACCTGCCCTGGAGAAGGGCCTCTGCCGGCGGATAGTTCCATTTTCTGGAGACCCTCCGCCCGCAGAAAACCCTTAGAAATCTTACGCCTGGTAAAGGCAGGCATAAGGCTTGCTTTTACCAGCATAAGAGTTGAAAAGAAGTAAAAAAAAAAAAATGTTTTCACTCATTTATCATTTAAAAATACTTTTAAAAAAGGTAAGTTTATTTTTAGCCCCGTAAAAAACTTTAATTATTTTTTTCAAAAAATTAAATTTTTGTTTACAATATTTAATTTATTGTAATTTCAACTCATTTTAAAAATGTGATTTATTTAATGTTTTACTGTGTTTTTGGGGTGATCTCCATTCATATATTTGACAGGTCTATCTGTCAAGTGTATGAAGGGAGATTCCCTTCTCCTATTGGCTCCCCATGGCCCACGTGATCCCAGGGATGCTTGCGAACCGCATGCGCTTCTGGGATATGTGGGCCTTGCACATTTCGAGTTGGAGAGGCCCAGGAACGGAAGTATACGCACCTCGGGAGCCCTCAGGTAAGTCCGTAGATTTTTTCCAGATCGGAGACCTCCGCACACAGGAAGCCTCCGATCGGAAAATACGGGCCAATATATCTCATGGTGTAGGAGATGAAATGGGAAGATTAGTAAAAAAAATGGCTAAGGGACCATAAAAAAGGAAGGTTTTTAATGGGTCATTCCCAATGAGATCCAATAATGAATGAGGTGCTCGAGTGTTCAGTCCCCTTCTGTTCATTATATTCTTCAATGAGTTGGAGGAGGGCATAAGCAGTACAGTAACTAAATTTTCAGATGACACCAAATTGCATGGCAGAATCACTAGAAGAGGAAAATAGTTTGAAAGTGGATATGGATATGGATAGATTCAGGAAGTGGGCCCAAGTCTGGAAAATGTCCTTCAATGTAGACAAGTGGAAAATTATACACGTAGATACTCATAAATGGGTGTTAGTTAAAGATAAATGTGTGGAAGAAAAATTTGGGAGTGATCACTGGTGCTCCCTCAAGCATCAAGCTCAATGTGAGGAGGTCATGGCCAAAGCAAACAGAGCTGTAATGCCTGGCCAATTCATTACAAACCAGGATCATAATAATATGGTTATATAAGACTTTGGTATGACCTTATTTGGATTCCTGTCCTTCCACCTTAGGAAGGAGAATAGGATTCTGGAGAAGTCGCAGTGAGGGCAGCAAGGATGATTTCTGGCCTGAGACCATTGAGCTATAAAGCTAGACTTGATGCCTTGTGTTTGTACTCATTGGAAAGGCAGAAACTTGAGAGTAAGAGTCAATTATTCTGGAAAATAATGTGTGAATCTGGGATCTCCTGGAAATTTGGAGAGGATTTTTTAACAAAGAACTCCTGAATTGGCTACAGGACTTTGTTTTTTTCCTCTTCCAGGAGGGGGAAAGGGATGGCTGATGCACGGTAATGAAATCAGCTCACACGTCCCTCCAAAAGGAGTACTAATGGAGAAGCTTTCAAAAAGCATTTGAGACTGAAGTAAAATAATTTTGTACCATAAAAGCAAGTCAGGAATTACAGGGGGGGGAAATTCAGCAATAGCCCAAAACAGGCTAAAACGAATCTACACCCTGCTCGATTGACTTCAAATGGAAAAAAAATCCAGTGAGGTAGAAAATGGGCTGCCGATTCGCTATTGCCCATTTTGCGCTACTACCAAAGACCAATTTCATCCTCACTGAGTTATCCAGATTTATTCAAGTGCAGAATTCTTCCCCCATTGATTATGATTGGAAGGGGAATGTGTGGAATTCCAGCCTAAGTCACAACAGTGAATGAGAAATCCATCTGAAGATATCAGAAAGCTTCACTAACCTATGAAATCAGTTTCCTTCATATCCAGTTGATTAAAAAGTTGATTTTTTTTCTTCCTTTGCTGGAAATTACATTTAATTTAGATTTTATACTGTAATGTGATTAATCATGTAATCTAATGATAATGCAATCCTTTATTATACCTCTATAGCAATATGAAAATATGGCACAATGTCAAAATGTAATGCTCTGAAACAGTGGATTGCCTTATAATTTATTTTATCAAATGTAAAAATATCAAAAACGTTAGGGGCTCCTGAAGTAATAAAGACATAGGAAAGGCTGTTAAACTCATATAGAATTTATAATGGTCATGAGCTTTTAACAAATCGGACATCAAGAGCTAAGACCACACTTGGAGTACAGTGAACAGTTCTGGTCTCCATATTATAAAAAAGATATAGAGGCACTGGAGAAGGTGCAAAAAAGATTTTCTAGAATGATACCAGAACTGAGAGGTTATACCTATCAGAAAGGATTGAACAGGCTGGGGCTCTTTACTCTAGAAAAAAGAAGACTGAGGGGTGACCTGATAGAGGTCTTTAAGATTATGAAAGGGTTTGATAGGGTGGACGTAGAGAAGATGTTTCAACTTGCGGATGAGACCAGAACTAAAGGTCATAAATATAAGATAGTCACCAATAAATCCAATAGGGAATTCAAGAGAAACTTCTTTACCCAGGGAGTGGTTAGAATGTGGAACTCGCTAGGAGTAGTTGAGGTAAATAGCATAAATGCATTTAAGGGGAAGCTAGATGAGCCTACGAGGGAGAAAGGTATGAAAGAATATGTTGATAGGGTTAGATGAAGAAAGGTGGGAGGAGGCTCTTGTGGAGCATAAACACCGTTACTGATCTGTTGGGTCGAATGGCTTATTTCTGTGCTGTAAATACTTTGTAATACTTTTTAATATATTGTACCTGTATATATCTGAGGCTGTGTACCAAGGCTGTTGCTGAACCATTATGAATCCAAACACATGTAAAACCAGGCTAAGAATGACATTGAGAATAACTGACAGCAGCAAAGGTGGAGAGATAAGCTGGCCAGGGGGTTGATGTGGGTCCAATTGTGGTTGTGCATGATTAAAGCTCACTGAAATACAATAAAGATTTGAGTTGGGGTAAAAATCTCGTATCAATTGATTTACACAAACATCTTGGATCTACTAAAAAGCACATCAACCTCTTCCAAAACACAATTTAAAAAAAATATACAATGTAAAATGAAACACCATCACCATGACAACACTAACGGGAAGAGCAGTTTTTATAAAGAATAACATATCTAAGACTGAGTCATAAGCCTGCAACATATTCAATGGGTCTCAACGATTTTAAACTGAAAGAGCAAAGTGTGAGTGATCATCATCTGAATCTTGATAGTACATTATACTCTTGAATACTCTCCCACACATTTTATGACTCTGGATTGACATCCAGTAGGATACTCACGTCTGGTGGTCCCTCCAATCACAATTGGTTGTGGAAGCCCATAAAACTCGCCCGTTCTATAGGACTAACCAGCCTTTTAAAGATGGTTATGGCCATGGAAGGTGCATTCACGTGACGGCCGATCAGACTGTTAATCTACTACTTCACACTATCCTCCAAGGGAAGAGTGTGAAGATACGAAACAACAACTGCCACATTCCCTCCTACTAACTGTTAACTTTATAGTTACTGAGTTTTGCTTTGAGGCTTTGCGCCTCAAAACAGGAAGTATTTTTTAATAATATTTGGACTACAGTTCTATGAGCACCAGCTGATGGGAAGAATAGAGTTTTCGAAAAAATAATGCATTGTTTTCTATTAGGTTGTAATCATCCTACATATATTACATATTAATCATATCGTATTATGATTACTGCAGTACAACTTTAGGATTTTTAAATCAATACCTTGAAGCTAATTGATTTAATAATGAGCATTCTGTTAAAATCATAGGGCCCCAATTTGCATAGTAAAACAGCCTTATGGCTGTTTCAGGTGGGTAGGCTGCTCACCTCTTTACAGGCTTGCCTGAATATGGCCTCAGGTGGGCCTTGGGCATCAATGGGGTGGTTGAGGTGTTCATCAATTTTCAACCCCTGGCCATCCGTGAGTTGAATCTCTCCCCCTCTGACTCTAGGGAGGGAAGTGAGCTCTCAGAGCATTGAGAGAGAAAGGCCAGCAGTACTCTTTCATGAATTGCACCACTGTTTTTCCTGTATGACTGATCAACAGTGGCAGAATTCACAGAGATGCAGCAGGCCTTTACTGTCCCACCATCCCCACCAAACAGGATGTTGTGGATGCAAAGACTGACTAAAAAAGTAGTGTTTATTAGATACTTGGAATGAGGGTAAATTACACAAAGTTAAAATTAATTCCTTTTAAGCATTTACCTCACCATGCAAAATTATCGCCAAAATTCATGCATTTCATATTGACAAAGCAAAAATATACATTAGTATTTTATACAAACATACTCAATATTTTGTCTTAATTAATTTGTTGAATATAGGGCTGCTGCTCACCTGTGACTCTGGCGGGGGGTGGGGGGGGGGGCGGTGCAGGGAACTACCAATAGTCTTACCAATTTATAAATATATTGAAAAATGTAGAAGCTGATATGATGGGTTAGAGTTTCCGCTTTGGGAGCAATCGGCGATTCTGGCGCAAATTGCACCAAAATTGCGGGCATTTTGAAAATTGTTTTTACGCTTCCCCCTGAGTTTCCACTAAAACTCATTTATGTATCGGCAAATGCAACATCTGCCACGAACAGCACAATTGGGCAGCATTTTTTTAAAAACGTTGCTTTAAAAAATATTCCTTGATATATTTAAGAGTGGTAACTTGGTAAAGTTTGATTAATACAGCTGAAAATGGGTTTAATCTCAAAAAATAAGCATTTTAAATCACAGTGGCAAACCAGCACCTGTGAGTAACCTGATTTTAAATTACTGAAAATGACTTTCAAAAATATTACAAAACTATTTTCTAGTTAGATTGGGGTACAGTAGTCAGTTCTTCAGTAAAGTTAAAAAAAAAATCAAAACCTTTCAAAATGTGCCCAAAAGATCCAGCTTAATTTTTGGAGCCTCCTCGTAGGCCTACATACGAGTGCAATTAGCGGAAAATTGGTGATTAATTCACCCTGGAGGTGTGGTGTGCTTCGTGGGCAGGGCCAGCTTCGAGCACAATGTTTTTAAAACTAGCGCAAAGGATCGTGGAAACTCAATTTGCGCTGAGTGCAATTTGTGCTTAAAATTCCATGATCTTTTGCACCGGTTATGCTGATATCGGGGGAATTGCGCTGAAAAAGCCAACTCAATCGAGCGGAAACTCCAGGCTAAGTTGTTTACTCAGCTGTTAAAGAAGTAATTTCTGATTAGTTCAGGATACAAGTCTTTACAAATTATTCCGAAACCCAAGAAAACATTGACATCAGCTGAATGATTTATTGGGACACAGCGGTAAGAATACTTACTCGTGATACCAATAACTGTTGTAATAGCCAGATCCTCAAACAAAAACTGATAATTCCCAAAAGTATTTGCTTCCTAAATTGAAAAAATAATTTTATATTAATACACTGAATATAAGTAACTTGTCAATTCATAGTTAATGCTGGAATAGTGTCTGCAAACTCTACAGTTGCTAAGGTGGTTGCCAGCGTGGGGAGAGAAAACTGGCTGGGCAGTACAGAAGTAAAAGTAACACAAATTACATTTTCTATATTACATTAAGCATGCAGATCACACGTTTCCTTTTAATTGGCAAAATACCTGAATTTGATTGAGGTTTTTATAAAATGCTGCTTTGTAAAATAACTGGGGTTGTGAAATTGTAAAGGATCAGTTTGGGCTCCCTAAGGGCCTAATTTGCATATTTGCATCATGTTGCATGAACTTTGTACACTGGGAGGGCCCCTGGTTCAATTCTGGGATGTACTTAGTTAACTCATTTCAGCTGGGATGGCCAATCTAGTTGATCTCAGTATTCTTGGCTGGAGAGGGAAAAGTCAGCCAAGGCTTCAACTCTTGATCACTATCCAATTAACCCCTGATTAGAAAATGTAGGTATGTGGATATCAGGCTTGCACTTTGCTTTGATTGAATAACCTGTTCAGATTCAATCTCTGGGCTCATAGGTAAAGACTGGGCAGTTGAGCAAGATAACACAGGCTGACAACATCCAATGGAACCGTAACACGAGTCAACATCCTCAAGCGCGGAAAGAAAAAAAATGAAGGAAATAAATAACAAAGTGATCTTTGAGAAGTTTGAAAGTTTATGAAACTTGTTTTGTGAAACACATGCATTTTAATAAATAGATTCCTGATTAGAAATAATACACTTTAGAATTTTAACATAAATCAAAGTAAATGTGAAATAGTTTTAAATAAATGGATTCACACTTTAGAATTTTAACATAAATCAGAGTCAATGTGAAATAGTTTTAAGTAAGTGGATTCAGACTTTCTTGGTTTACATTTGTTTTTCGTAGCAAGCATCAAACTTTTGAATTCATGGTGAGTTTTAGAGCAGGATTCAGAACAATCAATTTGTCTTTCCTTAATTCCAGTCTGTCAAATCTGAATGGATTTGATGTACTTTACAAATGGCACTCTGAATTTTAACCAAGGTCTTTGAATCCACAAAATTACATGAATATATATAATTTGGCTGAGTGAAATTAAAATGTGAACATTTTCCCATTTCTTTTTCAACAAAAATAATTTTGAAAAAATTACTCATACCCAGTACAGACACAAAACCCCAAGATACTGGATCATGCTGTAGAGAGCCATATACTTAAATATGCAAAATGAGGTGACCAGTGCTGCCCTTCCCTCCCTGTTGGGAAAAAAAAAACAATATAAAGACATTTATCACTAAGCTGTTTAAAAAAAACATTGTATGTGTCTAATGAGTCCTGTTATCAATCCTCCTTGCCTGAGCTGAACCCCTCTCCCTCCCCACCTTTACCAAGGATAGTCAGTGATCATGTGATCCTTCAGTATGAAATATTACTGAACTATAAAGATGCTCATTGTCTGTATTAGCAAGTACTATATCATGTAACTTCCACTGTATCATAGCCCAAGAAGGCATGTAAACACTGCTGAATTCAACATAAAAACTGTACACTAACCAATAGTTTGAAGTTGGGTAGCCTTGATTGAAAAATTAGCCATTTCATTGTAAGGCTTAAATTCACAGTTTAAAAAAATTGAAACAGGGATGTTTTTTAAGGCAGAGTGATGAATAATGCATGAATATGCAAGGAAGATGACATTCTATGGCTAGATCCTGGATTATTCCTTCACGGTACCTTAACATACTGTTTGGGTCTAGTGAAAGAATGACAAATGATGTACAATGTTGAAGGATGTGCCATGATTAAAATCAGTAGAATTTTCAGCCTAGAAATTACTTTTGGCATAAAGACTTAAACCAGTGCTAATTCAAGGGAATGTGATAATAAAATTGAGAAATTACCTACAGCATGTTTGCTGAACACTGAACCCCCCTAACCAAATTTCTGTGTGAATAGGTTTCAATATTGGCATAAGTGCAATTAAGACTATTCATGCTGACATAACTGCCAGTTATTTGGGGGACAGAGCATTTTGCAGAGCTTCCTCAATGTATGTGGAATGCATTTTTGCTACCCACACAATTTGAGTTTTGGAGTTGAGTCAATATCTCTGTAGTAGAGATTCATTAAGAAGCAGTTGATTTTTAGAATTTCTTCTAATCAACTTTTTTCTATAAACACAGCTCAATGGGGATTGCATTCAGTGCTCCTCGAGCACTTGACTTAGCTGAGAAAGATAAGTAGTAGCAGGAACGGGTTGGCTGAGAAGTAAGGTGGCATCATACATAGGGTTACATAGGATTACACAGGATATACAGCACAGAAACAGGCCATACGGCCCACCAGTCCACGCCGGCGTTTATGCTCCACTAGAGCCTCCTCCCGTCTTTCCTCATCTAAATCTATCAGCATGACCCTCTATTCCCTTTTCCCTCATATGCTTGTTTAGCCTCCACTTAAATGCATCTATACTATTCGCTTCAACCACTCCCTTCGAGTTTCACATTCACACCACTCGCTGGGTAAAGAAGTATCTTCTGAATTCCCTATTTGATTTCTTGGTGACTATCTTATATTGATGGCCTCTAGCTTTGCTCTTCCCCCACAAGTGGAAACACTCTCTCTGTGTCTAAGAACATAAGAACATAAGAAATAGGAGCAGGAATAGGCCACTTGGCCCCTCGAGCCTGCTCCGCCATTCAATAAGATCATGGCTGATCTTGGGTTCAAAGTCACTTCCCTGCCCGCTCCCCATAACCCTTCACTCCCTTATCTTGCAAAAATCTGTCCATCTCCATCTTAAATGTATTTAATGACCCAGCCTCCACAGCTCTCTGGGGCAGAGAATTCCACAGATTTATGACCCTCTGAGAGAAGAAATTCCTCCTCATCTCAGTTCTAAAAGGGCGACCCTTTATTTTGAAACTATGCCCCCGAGTTCTAGATTTCCCCACGAGGGGCAACATCCTCTCTGCATCTACCTTGTCGAACCCCCTCAGCATCTTATATGTTTCAATAAGATCACCTCTCATTCTTCTAAATTCCAATGAGTATAGGCCCAACCTGCTCAACCTTTCTTCATAAGTCAACCCTCTCATCTCTGGAATTAACCTCGTGAACCTTCTCTGAACTGCCTCCAATGCAAGTATATCCTTCCTTAAATAAGGAGACCAAAACTGTACGCAGTACTCAAGGTGTGGTCTCACCAATACCCTGTACAGTTGTAGTAGGACTTCCCTGCTTTTATACTCCAACCCCCTTGCAATAAAGGCCAACATTCCATTTGCCTTTTTGATTACTTGCTGTACCTGCATGCTAACTTTTGTGTTTCATGCACAAGGACCTCCAGGTCCCTCTGAACTGTAGCAATTTGTAATCTCTCTCCATTTAAATAATAATTTGCTTTTTTATTTTTCCTGCCAAAGGAAACTCTATCAAAACCTTTCATAATTTTAAAGACCTCTATTAGGTCACCCCTCAGCCTTCTCTTTCAAGAGAAAAGAGACCCAGCCTGTTTATCCTTTCCGGATAGGTATACCCTCACATTTCTGGTGTCATCCTTGTAAAGTTTCTCTGCACCCTCTCCAGTGCCTCTATATCCTTTTTATAATATGGCGACCAGAATTGTACGCAGTACTCCAAGTGTGGTCTAACCAAGGTTTGATACAGGTTTAGCATAACTCCACTACTTTTCAATTCTATCCCTCTAGAAATAAACCCTAATGTTTGGTTTGCTTTTTTTTTATGGCCTTGTTATCCTGTGTCGATACTTTTAGTGATTTGTGTGTTTGTACTCCGAGATCCCTTTGCTCCTCTACCCCATTTAAATTCTTATTTTCCAAGTAATATGTGACCTCCTTATTTTTCTTACCAACATGTCATGCCTCACATTTATCTGTGTTGATAAAGCACAGAAGGAAGCCATCCGGCACATCGTGCCTGTGCCAGCTCTTTGAAAGAGCTACCCAGTTAGTCCCACTCCCCTACCCTTTCTCCATAGCCGTGCTGATTTTTCCCCTTCAAGTATTTATCCAATTCCCTTTTGAAAGTTATTACTGCATCTGCTTCCACCACCCTTTCAGGCAGTGCATTCCAGATCATAACAACTTGCTGCATAAAAATATTTCTCCTCATCTAACCTCTGGTTCTTTTGCCAATTACCTTAAATCTGTGTTTTCTGGTTATCAACTCTTCTGCCACTGGAAACAGTTTCCCCTTATTTACTCGATCAAAACCCTTCATGATTTTGAATACCTCTATTAAATCTCCCCTTTACCTTATTTGCTATACCATCCATTCATTTTATTGCCCTATTGACAGCTATCTGGGTTGACTGAAGAACAGTGCCTGAGGAAACTAAGGTTCAGCAGGGAAGCAGTGACTAAGCTGTGCAATCTCCAGACAACATATGCAATCTGGATGGCACATTCAATGACTGTCAAGGTCACTTTGGCTCTCAATTTTCCAGCTCCTTTAAGACTAGTTTGCAGGAGTTCTTCAGGGCAGTATCCTAGCCCCAACCATCTTCAGCTGCTTCATCAATGACCTTCCCTCCATCATGAGGTCAGAAGTGGGGATGTTCGCTGATGATTGCACAGTGTTCAGTTCCATTCACAACTCCTCAGATAATGAAGCAGTCTGTGCCCACATGCAGCAAGACCTGGACAACATTCAGGCTTGGGCTGATAAGTGACTAGTAACATTCGGGCCACACAAGTACCAGGCAATGACTATCTCCAGCAAGAGAAAGTCTAACCACCTCCCCTTGACATTTAACAGCATTATCATCATCAAATCCCATACCAACAACATCCTGGAGGTCACCATTGACCAGAAACTTAACTGGACCAGCCACATAAATACTGTGGCAGCAAGAGCAGGTCAGAGGCTGGGTATTCTGCAGCGAGTGTCTCACCTCCTGACTCCACAAAGCCTTTCCACCATCTACAAGGCACAAGTCAGGAGTATGATGAAATATTCTCCACTTGCCTGGATGAGTGCAGTTCCAACAACACTCAAGAAGCTCGACATCATCCAGGACAAAGCAACCCGCTTGATTGGCACTCCATCCACCATCTTAAACATTCACTCCCTCCACCACCAGCGCACTGTGGCTGCAGTGTGTACCATCTACAAGATGCACTGCAGCAACTCGCCAAGGCTTCTTCAACAGCACTTCCAAAACCCGCGACCTCTTCCACCTAGAAGGACAAGGGCAACATGGGAAAACCACCACCTCTAAGTTCCCCTCCAAGTCACACACCATCCCGACTTGGAAATATATCACTGTTCCTTCATCGTCCTGGAACTCCCTACCTAACAGCACTGTGGGAGTACCTTCACCACACGGACTGCAGCAGTTCAAGAAGGCGGCTCACCACCACCTTCTCAAGGCCAATTAGGGATGGGCAATAAATGCTGGCCTTGCCAGCGATGCCCACATCCCTTGAATGAATTAAAAAAAATATTTGTAGTGTCACCCAGTTCACTACCCAGAATTGCAATAAAAAGGTGACTGGTGCTACAGTTATGAGAGCCAAAATCTTCCAAACATTCACCACTGTGCAGCTGCAGCAGTTTGAGAGGATTGTACAATTCTATCACATTGCTGGCCTTCCACAAGTATAAGGGGTGATTAATTGCACCAGTTTTGCTTTAGAGCTTTTTCCAATGAAGCGCCCAAAAGAGAAAGGGTTCTATGTTCTTGGTGCTCTGTTGAACTGTGACCACCAGAACAGAACCATGCAGGGCAATGTCCAATTCTTTGGCAATTCCTGTGATGCCATTATTTTACGTCAATCAATTGTGCCAGCCTTAATTGCAGGTGAGGAGAGACTGGAAGAATACCTACTGGGAGAACAAAGCTGCTTTCTTCACCTTTGTTTAATGAAGCAGCCACATAGAGAATCTTAATGAAGATATAACAAGGCCCATGCAGCCACTAGAATCATTACTGAGTATGCCACTAACATTCTGAAGCAGTGCTTCAGATGGCTGCACAGATCAGGAACTACAGGCTCGTAGGGTCTCTGGGATCACGATCGGCTTATGCATGCTCCCCAACTTTGCTGTATCAAGAGACATAACCATGAAAGAAGAAAAGCAGAATCCAAAAGGCAGTACAGCGCAGTGACAGTGAGAAAGTAGATCCTGAAACACCCACGTAAACTTGAAGACTGGTGTACCAGGCACTAATAAAAGATACATTTAGATAATTGTCAGAGCTCTATCCATTAGGAGCCCTCCTGTCCATGTGTAGCAAATAAATTGTCCCAACACAGCTTCACACAACTTTGTCATCAACACTTCCTGTGTCTTAAGTGTCTTCAAATGTCTGGGGGTTCCCTCCAATATTCCCCAGCCAGAGTCTCACAAATCACTGTGCATCCTTCATAACATAGCACAACAGAGAAGACTGGAGCTGCAGGAGGTAAAAGGGCAACAGGAGTCCTCATCTAATAAGAAAGAAGAGGGTGAAGACCACACTGAAGGATATGAAGAAGGGCATGATGAACACCTAGTGACCCGAGAGGCAAGGTATGCACTGATAGCTCAGCACTTCACCTAAACACTCTTCCTACTCTAAGTTTCACTGAGACCAAACCCCCTTGCGCTAACAGTCCTGCATTTTGTAACCTTAAAATCATTCAGCCAATTTTCACATCAAGGTTATGGCCCCGGTTCATGGTCTGGCGGGTCCATTGGAACTGGCCCCGTTGGTTCTCTTTAAAATCCATATAATATTTGCAGTTTTTCAAGAATTCATTTTTACATCAAGGCAGACTTATAAGCTGCACTGCACACACTAGGGAGACAAAAGTGCCAAAAGTTCATGTCCTCTCATTAGATTATGAATTTTCAAGGTTTTTTGCAACATAAAGCTGTGTTGCAAATTGCCCTGCTTAAACAAAAACAAAAGCAACCTACTCTTGATGTGATATTTAGTGAGCCACAGAGGGGTAGATTTTCAACTTGCTGCTCAGGCGTAAAACTGGTATTATGGAAATGAAAAATCAAGCAGTCTATATAGCAAGCAGTGACGCCAGTTTTATGCCAGGGCAGCAAGTTAAAAATCTACCTCATAGATGATACAATGGCCCGGATTTTGCAGTAAGAATAACGGTGAGGCTAACAGCGCTGATAAGTCTTAATTACTGCCAAACAACCTCTCTGGCACTGAAAATTTACTTTTACAAGTGTGGAGTCTCATTCTTTCAGATTTTAATTATTGTTGGAGATTTAAATAAAATGAAAAATTTAATTTATTTTTTACTTTTTCATTTTGACTCTTGTCTCTCTCTCTTAATCTCATCTTTCTTTCCCTCTCTTTATTTTGTTTTCTGCACCTGATTTTACATTGAATTAATTATTGTAACTTGCACTTCCTGGTTTAGGCTCTGCGGGGGGAATTTTCCAGGGGATCAGCGGGCAGGTTCGGTGGCGGGTTAGGGGAAAGTGTTTTTTTTTGACAGAGGGTTGGGACCCCGCTTTCAACTTGCCGCCACGTGCCTTTCCCAATATCAGGTCTGTCAGCACTGAGCAGATCCAACAGGCAGCAGCGGGCAACCCAATTAAGCTCATTATTGCCTTGTTGACAGATCAATAACAGGCTTTTTTAACTTACCTTTTCACTTTAACTTCATGGCCACGGGAACCACACAGTTCGGGGACCATAGCTGTCAACTTGAGGCGGGAATTCAGTGGCCATTGCTCCAGCTGATTCCTTGACAGCTTCAAATGTACAGTAAAAGCTCCCATCTGACAGATCTTCACTTTCCTCAGCCACAAGCTGTTTCTCAGTCCATTTCCAGCACAGATTCTGCAGGCTTTCCACTTTCCACTCTCCATCCAGTATCACCTCTTTGGAAGAACTCTCTCACCATTGACAAAATGCTTCTGTTATCTGTACATCACCTGCCATCTATTCCATCAACATGGGTGCCCTTTATTACTGTCTCACCTTGGTCCTCAGAATCCGACCATGATCAGCCACAACACCAGCAGCAACAGGCACACCAGCAGCACCAACAACAACAGCATCAACCTTCTCTGCAATCACCTGATGCTGCACAGGACAGAGGGCATCAGCACCCAGGCACATTGCTGCCTGGGAGGCCAGGGATCGCCTCACCATGGTCAGATTTATTTCACTTGACGCTGTACACCCTGGCTGCCATATGATGCACCAGGTTGGCACCATCCCACACCAACACCATAAAGCATCCCTACAATGTTCAAGCCATTCCTTTCACACTCACCACCATTGCGGGTACCGTTATGTCTCACCATTCACTACAACTCACTAAGCCACTTCCAAAGGTCCACACAAATCTGTCCAAGAATGCAAAGTGTTGAAAATAAAAGTTTCAATGTTTGACAGCACATTAACAGAAACTTTACATGAACATTGGATAAAACACACTTGTGTATTGTTGGTTGGTATGATTGCACTAGAATGAGGGCAAGTGTGAGGGGTGGCTAGTGAGATGGGGATGTGATAATGTAGAGAGAGAGGGATGGGTGGAGGTGCAAGGTATGTTGGTGTGAGTAAGGATGTGCAGGGGTATGGTAGGGAAGGCAGAGTGATGGGGATGTGATGAGAGGCACAGCAGGATGAAGGTGAGTGTGGCTTTGTACTAACATTTTGTGATCGAATGAGATCATTGAAAAGTTTGCGCCACATCCCTGCTTGTGCCCTCCTGTGCAATGTGCAACCAGGTTGTCTTGGTCTCCTGGGGAGGTCTCTTCCGTCCATCAGAAGGGAAGAGGACCTCCCTGCGTGCTCTGACTCCCTCCATAAGCATATGGAGGGAGTCATGGGAGAACCTGGGTGCAGCCCTGTGCATCTGTGCAGTCATTATCAGTGTTTGCAGCACTTCAATGCTGTCGAACACTGACAGCACAAATGTCAAAATAAAGTTGGCCATGGTCCCTTTCAGGAAACTGGCTGATGATGCGTCATGAAATGGCATCACCAGACCCGCTTCCTCTAATTGGCCGGGGAAACGCACCGGGCGGGCTTAGCAAGCCCTATTGAGGTAAATTCATTTCACAGAGCGGGATGGAGCCAGCAGCGGGGTCGGGACCCGCCACCGAAGTTGCCTGCCCTGGACCCGCCGAGGTAAGTAAAATCGCGGCCTGTGTGTCTCAGTAAAGATTCTTCAATCTGATTGGTGAAGGAGACATACTGTTGCTTGCCCTGTTCACTCTTGGTCCCAGATCCCCTGTAGAGGGCGCCATGCTGTTTCAGCTCTCAAATTACCGCAAATCGCAGTGTAAAAGCCCACAGAAAGTTTGTGGGCAAGTGTAAGTGCAATGAACGGCGAGCACTGTTTGCCGCTGACCGCAAAATCCGGGCGAATATCAGGATGCAGATGCAATTAATTATCTTATTGCTTGGAGGCAGTATTTAATGGTAGAAAGGTCATTCTTACCACTTGGCATTAACATTTAAATTTGCACAATAAAACTAACTGGACTTGTGATAATCCAGCAAAAGTCACATATGACGAAAACTAGCACACGTGTGACTTTTTGTAAGTGTGAGTAGCACTTGACTGATGACTGATCTATTTATAAAGACTGAAAATGGCACCCACTCCCATACTTCTAGATATTCCCAATGGGATGAGAGTATAAAAAAACCTGAAATGCAGATTAACTCCTCACTACTAAAGCATTACAAACAAAACATGCTTCCGGTTCATGCAGTATTTTGAGAAACTTCATAGAAAGAGGCACAAAAGCTAATCCCAAAACATATTTTGCTTCATATATTAAATACCTCACAATTTTGTACAGTTATAATTATGTTCGAAAGTGCTGTTAATTGTCAAATATCTTAGCCAATATTCATTCTTCGTGATATCCTGGCACTTACATTGTCATCTATATGAATTAATTTCCAATTTTGGTTTAGCATGAGCTGGATACTTAAATGCTTTTTCTGCCGAAGTAAGATTTTTAAGCACAACCACATAATAAAATGACTGTGTTCAAATTGAGAATTCTCACAACTTTTGTAGAGTTTGAATAGATGTTAGTGGACTTACTTGATAAGATGTGGAACACAGTCAATATTGGGAATTTTTGACGTAAACGGTGAAGCTACAGAGGCCTCTTGTTCTGACAGCGAGATCCCTGCATGAGCCGTCTTTAAAGCCTAGAAATAAAAATATTTCAACTCATACATCTGCATCTCTTCATGTTTTCAACCCTAACTAGATTAGTCTTGTGGAAATGGTGTGTTTTAAACCACAGACTAGTGATTTTCACTTAGATCATTTTTGTAGTAAACTACAAATATAATGGCTGAAAAGTTGGACGTGACCAAAACAGGCGACAAGTCGGCAAAGTGATTGCTTTGTGTGCTGGTCCCTGACACCTGACAGATAATGGCCCAAAAATTAGTCCCGCGACGCGAGAGTACGCACTGCGTACTCTCGCGTATTCTGTCACCAATTGCCGGTTTTCTGCATGCACTGCGCATGCGCTGAAAACCGGCACTTGGTCTTTTGAAAAGGGGGCGGTTCCTCGGTGCACCGCGTGCGTGCTACAGGCTGCGCGCACGCTGTGCACTTCGTGCTTTGGACGCGCAGGTAAGGACGGAAGATTTTAGAAATGAAAAAAGGAGGAGTAAGACCCACTTTTAACAAGGTAAGTAGTGAATTAAGTATTATTTTGAATTTTTTTTAACAGGTATATCTTTTTTAGAGACTTTAAAGACAGGTAAGTTTATTTTTATAACTTTTTAAAAGATTTTAAATTTTTTCAAAAATTTAATTTTTTATTTAAAATGGTTAATTTATTTAACTATACTTATTTTATTAATGTGATGGGTTTTTTTTTAAATTTAATTGAGGTTTAGCTGTTATTTTGGGGGTGTGTAAGATTCATAGCTTTCACAGCACGTATGTGAAACTTATGAATGGAAGATGGTGTGCTGCCATTGGCTCTAACTGAGTCACGTGATCCCACAGCTCGCACGAATTCACTACGCCGGTGGGATACGCAAGCACTGCCCAGCTGATGTCTGGAACATCAAGTTCGTGCGAGCTGGATCTGAAAAAGCCAACGCGGAGTGAGAGATCGCGGGGAAGCCTTACCCCCGCGTCAACACTCAGTCTTTAATTTCTGGGCCATTCAGTATCGAGCCTCATTTGAATTAAACAGGTGAGCTGCGGATGAAAATCGCGTGTCCAGTGCAGGTCAGCATTAGGACCCTGATTTGCATGTGCATGGTCCTCAACGCCTGATTCAGTTGGCGGCTTTCAATTTGGCGGCCGGCGCACTTGCGGGGAAGATTTAGCGCAAGAGATCATGACCTTAAATTTGTGCTCCTGTCCTTCATTTTGCACCGAAAAAAATGGGCAAAACGATGTTGAATTTCTCCCCCATTCTTTACAATGGAAAGATAGCAAATTTTAAATTTCAAGTTATATTTACTGAATTTGTTCATTCCAATAAAATAGCCAGTCTCACTAAAGAGGTTAGCTAAACCATAAAACAAAAATAAAGAGGGAAGATTAATCAATTTGTTTCAGAAAGCAAAAAACACATTTCAGTCTTTTCTGAAGTCTCATTTCTCAATTTTCCTCAACGGTACATGTTTTTCATTGTAAATGTCTAAGCAGAAAATCATATAAATAGCCAATCAGCACAACAGCTGCTGTATGAGATTAGCTGATGGGAAACCTACCAATGACCATTCTGCTGAGGACTCACCAGTGGCAGCTGCAGTAACTCTTATTTTTGGGGAGGATATATTATCCTCTAGTTTTTCTTCTTGTCTTATTTGACTGAGCTAGGCACCTCCTGCAGCTGAGAGGGCAGGCAAATAGGCTACCTAGTCTTCTAGAAGTGCTAATTTTGTGCCAGGAACTAATAATGGCCCAGTAATGCCTATCTTTTCAGTTTTCCCTTGTTCGCTGATACAAAGCACTTTGAAGAATTTTGGACTTTTTGAGGAGGACTAAATAAGGCCTATGCAGTGGAAACTGTCAGGGTGATGCTCATCCAGGTACCGTGAGATGGATAAAGGAATGGACTTGATACCCTGGATTAGCAGGGTGAATACTTGGTAAATGAACAGAATTGATTAAAAGTATGAACAGCAAATGAGGGATAACTCATGTGCAGCTGATACAATTGAAATAAAATTACAGGTGGATGAATTTGGGATCAATAGCCTACCGAGAAACACTAATTCAGCAAAGCCCTCGTTGTATTAAAATTACCAGCTTGGCCAAAATCAAAGGGCATGCTGGATCTTGTTTACTGCTGAAGTTGCAGTGAGAGAGAGAAAAAATGTTGCAGACTAACTGCTGATTTGCAGTTTTCCTCAAGGATGAGTCTTATTTGAAACTTGCTTGCTGTTGCAAAATGAAACAAAGGAAAAGATAAGGGCTGCAGTTGAAAACAAAGAAAAACAAGTTTATATATGGTTATTCTGCCCAGTAACGGACTCAAAGAGAGTTGATAGTATAAAACACCCAGGCTTACAGTGATTTTTAGAAAACCACAAGAAGCATTCAAAGAAGAAGTTGTCGATGAAGAATTAACCCCCCTCAACTCTCCCAGAACTAGGACCTGATCACCCTTGGTTCAGAGTTGTGGTCCTTGGACAAGGTTGTATGGCATAGTTATCTGGAAAACTGTTGTGTCCTAATGTCAATAAAATTAGAAAACCAATTATAAAGTCTCGGTTGATTCTTAACCTGTCACGCTCACTAAATAAGAAACCTCTACAATGTAATATCGTGGCTGTGATTGGGAACTCAGAAGAAATGGGAAATATATCGTACTAATTCATGGTGCCATGAGTTTGAGCTCCAATGTGCTGTGTTTCTATGTTACTTTGAAATGCACAAATATCACTGACATAAAATGTTCTCATAGAATGGCAAACGACCATTACAAACAAATCCATGAAGTTTCTCTGTAGCTTCGTGAGTAACCGTAATTAATGGCGTGGTACTAAGCTATTCAGATGGGAAGGTCCCATGTTTCATCCCTGGTTCATGTTGGGCACCAGTTGGAGTGCTACAATTGGTCTAAGCGCCCCAAACTAGAGAGAGGAACATTTACCAAGGATTGCCACTCCTGATTGCTATTCAGTCACCTTCAGCTGGAAAGTACACATTGTGGATGCAAAGGCAGGTTCAAGATTGGTATGATGTCCTCCCACCGAAAGCAATTGGGTTTACCATCTATCTAATATATGGAAAGGTTACAGACTTATTTAAGATTGCTGCAGAATGATAGTCACATCAGGCAAGGTCTCAATCTGGCTCACGCCACTAAGGCCTAACAATCCTGTTTTAAATAAATGGTAACTAAACTGGTGACATTTCTAGACACATTGAAGCTCTAAGCAAGAAAGGGAAGGCAGTAGGTGAAGACAGCCTGTGCTGTAGAACTACCTTTTAGCCTGCTCATCTCATAAGATTCAGATACAGCTCAAGGTCTCACCGGGTAAAGGTTTAGAGTAGTCAGAAGAGGAACCTCAATTTCTGTACATTTTCATTTAATTACTTCTCTGATTCCTTTAAATTCCTCACTCTAGATTGTTATTTTGAATCAGAAGTCCCCAAAGTTCTAGTTTTATTTTACTGAAAGACATTAACAGGGTTTAGAGAATGAATTATGACAGCTTCAATTAATTTATAGGTCTGGGAGCTGGAAGATGAAAATGTTGGATATGTGAAGCAGATATACATATATATATATATCAGCAGATTGTGAAATTAGGGAAACCTCTGTCCTTGACTGGTTTGTTATAATTTGTTCCATTCTTACATTACAGGTATGTTCTTTGCATATTTCACTTTCTTTACTTATAATCTTTTTCTTTATCCACACATAAAACTGAGATGTTCACTGTAGATAAACATTTAAATTCGACAAAAACAACTGTTGAATGACATAACTTGAATGTGAGAAGATTATCTACCGGTTCCATTCATATCAATGAAAATCATTTTTTCTGAAAGATTGAAAGGCTATGATCAAAAATGACTGGTTTCTTCACTTTACAGCTATACTAAATAACCTAAACTAAATTATTTCTATCCTATAAGTAGAATATAATTCATGTCACACTAATTATCAAGTTGTATTTTGTTAATACTACACATTAGTTAGTAAATTATATGTAACTATTAATGCTAAATATCAATTACAGTATACTGGCTGTGGGGTAATGTTGGTATTGCCGCTGTGAATCTTTTCTTACTACTGTCTGTTCTCTGTTATAATGTATCTGAAAAGACTTTTTTAATGGAGATTCTATTTTATGTTGCCAAAAACAAAAAGATAATCTTTTACAGATGGAGGTTAACTGTATTCTGCTGATTAGAATTCCAGCCATACTTACCCCACAGTCATTTGCACCATCTCCACACATTCCCACATAATAACTGGAAAATAAAAAAATCAGTCATTTCCAAGAAATCTCCCATTGTTAGCACTATAACTCTCAGAAGAATGATCCTTTTCTAGATATTGTTCTTCAAGAGTGCACATTATCACTTTAACTGGATTATTAAACTATATGTAAAGCCTCTTTTGAAATTCTGCATGTGGCCTTTGAAAGTGCTGAAAGATAACTCATTGCATTGCTTCAGATATCTGCATTGGTCCTGTAATGCACCAATTTAAATATCAATGGCCATTGTAAACAATTACTAACTATGCTTTTCGACCTAAAGATTATACTATCACTTCTGCCCTGAAATAAAATTTAGAACAAAATGCTCATACAGGTTATTGCAAAAATAACTAGGGGACAAATGTGATGTTATAAAATTCTAATTTACACAAAGATGAGCAGCAAGTGGAATGTACTTCCATACTTCCAGGAACTGTAATGAATCATAGAATCATAGAAAGTTACAGCACGGAAGGAGGCCATTTCGGCCCATCGTGTCCGCACCGGCCAACAAAGAGCTATCCAGCCTAATCCCACTTCCCAGCTCTTGGTCCATAGCCCTGCAGGTTAGAGCATCCCAAGTGCACATCCAAGTACTTTTTAAATGTGGTTTGGGTTCCTGCCTCTACCACCCTTTCAGGCAGTAAGTTCCAGACCCCCACAACACTCTGGGTGAAGAAATTTCCCCTCAAATCCCCTCTAAACCTTCCACCAATTACTTTAAATCTGTGCCCCCCTGGTTTTTGACCCCTCTGCTAAGGGAAATAGGTCCTTTCTATCCACTTTATCTATGCCCCTCATAATTTTATACACCTCAATAAGGTCTCCCCTCAGCCTCCTCTGTTCCAAGGAAAACAGACCGAGCCTATCCAGTCTTTCCTCATAGCTAAGATTCTCTACTCCCGGCAACATCCTTGTAAATCTCCTCTGTACCCTCTCTAGTGCAATCACATCTTTCCTGTAATGTGGTGACCAGAACTGCACCCAGTACTCTAGCTGAGGCCTAACTAGTGTTTTATACAGTTGAAGCATAACCCCCCCCCGCTCTTGTATTCTATGCCACAGCTAATAAAGGCAAGCATTCCGTATGCCTTCTTAACCACCTTATCTACCTGGCCTGCTACCTTCAGGGATCTGTGGACATGCACTCCAAGGTTCCTTTGTTCCTCTACACTACTTAGTGTCCTACCATTTAATGTGTATTCCCTTTCCTTGTTAGCCCTCCCCAAATGCATTACCTCACACTTCTCCGGATTGAATTTCACTTGCCACTGTTCTGCCCACCTGACCAGTTTATTGATATCTTCCTGCAGTCTACAGCTTCCTGGAGCAGTATTCTGGAATGATTAAGATACAGCTCGATACTATGAAGGTGGATTATAGGTTTGTTCTGGCTGGATGAGCGAACATGCAATGAATGGTCTTTTGCGTCTATATCTATCTTGTGATTTTGTGACTGCAGATTTTTTCTTAATCTATTTTTGATTATACAGTTGTAGAGAAAAGAAAAACTGAAAAAATTATTGGCATAAAAGAATACAGAATATTTGCTAGAATTGTCATTGAAAACTTATTTGTATAAGACCTATGAAAGAAAATTAATTATTTTAGCTCCCATTTTGGATTTATGGCCAGACTACTGCCAGAAGGCAGGGAAATAAATTTAATTGAAGGTAATAAGAAAATAAATGCTTTAAAAATATCTATTATAAAGTATTTACTATACTTTTACCTATTGATAATAATCTTAATGAGGAATACTACCTAGCAGTGTTATTGTCCTAAAAATGAATCAATATGGATATCCAGGTTGGCCACAGTGAATTAGCAACTGAAAAGCATACATTTAAAATCATGGTAAAATAATGTTCAAGGCTGATGGGGTTCACTTGACTTAGTAAGTCTTTATCTTGGTCAAAAACTATACATTTGTAAAACTTACTCCAATTTTTGGAACTCCTCTATTAGGCTTCCCTTCTGGTTTGGTGACATTCTGGCAAAAACTGTAGCACTTACAAGCAACTGAAATGAAAATACATTGCAGAATGTTTACTCAGAGTAGTACTTAATAATATTGTTGTACAAGCACATCATTTAAGAAAAGTAGGCATAATATGCAGATATCCTTTGTATTAGATAACTTACCTTCGGCAGTAAATGATAGAAGTGTTGAATTAGAATCTCATAGGATTTTCCAGTCATAGCAAAATGAAAGTCTTTCTTCTTTTCAAAACCATCTATTGGAATTTTAGTTTCCTTGAACATGCAAATATTTTGTTTATCATACTATCAGAGTAAAGGTATAAAGCCAAAAATAATATTAGTATAATATACTTGGGTCTGTGTTACAAGGTTATAAGGCAAAGTGGTTCAGATGACGTTAATAACAATGAAATCAAAGCTTGTGTGGCCCATAAGTAACATTTGAACAAATAGCTCATACTGTAGTAATGAATTAAAAGCTTTAATTTTACAGTTTAATACTAAGTAATTTATTTTATGTATCGTAAAATAAAATATATAAATCAGTAATCACTGTTTAAAAATCCTCATATTACAGTACTTGTTACATTATGTCATAAACTACAGCCCAATGTCACAATGTTCTGGCCAACATACATACACAAATATAATCATTTGAAATAGCTGGCTGTGAGTTACAAGGCAACAATTCAAACTATTGGTTCTGTTGATATACTGCTTAGATTTCCTTCTCACAATTTGTAATGTTACCATGAGAGCTCCTCAGATGATTATAACATTGTAACTCACTGACAGCTAATTATTGTCTGATATTTATTAAATACAACATTGTTGTGAATAGTAGCACCTAATATTCATTCAATGCTTACATCAGTACAAATCTGACCATTGTCCTTGCCATTTTCCATTATCTTCCAGTTGATGACTGCTGGACCAGTTTCTTTTGCTTTTGAGGCTTCAATTAAAATAATTTTGTGAGCTAATGGGATCATCCCAGCATTTCTAGCCACTGTGACAGCTGTCTGCAAGTTATCACCTGTAGAAAATAATGCCTGCAATTTACTGCAATTTTAAAACAATTTGTAACAGCCTCACTGCTAAATGAGAAAAAATAATTGACAATCATCCCATTATTTCTTCATTTCATGCTTTGAATAGTTCTTCAACTTATTCATCAGCAGTGTATGTATTTTGAAAAGTTCTTCATACAGTATTAATATGCAAATTAGACAAACTAAAGATAAAGCTTTCTCTAATAATTCAAAAGAGTATATGAGTTTATCCTCACAACACTTGGAGGGCATGATAAGCTTTAATCTTAGGGAATACTATCATTCATTGTATTTGACAAGTTTTCAGTTCAACATAAATTGTAGCTAATGTGTGAACCTAGGCTGTGAGTGTCAGCAACCTACTGGACCATGGAGCCCAATTGTGGTCGTATCTGACATCCACACCAATCACTAGACAGTTATTAGGAGTAGGAACTTTGGCCAATTTTTCCCTTGTGATCCCAGGTCAATTGTAGCACTGCTACTTCCCATTGTTTGGGATTGGCTAACTCCATACAGACTGAGGATTGAACTTGGGACTTCCCTGATCTATATGGCTCAACTATTCACTATCTTAACAAACTAAGCCATCAGATAATCCATAAGCATACTTATAATAAATGGACATGATGCGGAGATGCCGGTGTTGGACTGGGGTGGACAAAAGTGAGAAGTCGCACAACACCAGGTTATAGTCCAACAGCTTTATTTGAAATCACAAGCTTTCGGAGCGCTGCTCCTTCGTCAGGTGAAGTGAAGAAATACAAATGGGCACAGCATATATAGTCAGAGAACAATGCCAGACGACTACAGTTAATCTTTCTAACTGCCCTTTATCACACCTCGGCAGAGAGACAATCACGGCAATCAAAGGTGTGGATGGTGTCCAACCAGGTCAGTCAGGAAGACATTACATCAAAGACGATAGCAAAATACAACAAAGACAATGAGGTGGGGTTACAAGGGGTCTAATGTGGCAGATGCTGGAGTCTGTATGGAAAACAAATTTTTTAAAAACTTTTTTTGCTGGAAATCACAGCAGGTCCGGCCGCATCTGTGTAGAGAGAACAAGCCAGCGACGACTCGAGTCTGGATGACTCTACGTCATGTGGGGTTACATGTAGCGTGACATGAACCCAAGATCCCGGTTGAGGCCGTCCTCATGGTGCGGAACTTGGCTATCAGTTTCTGCTCGATGATTTTGCGTTGTCGTGTGTCTCGAAGGCCGCCTTGGAGAACGCTTACCCGAAGATAGGAGGTTGAATGTCCTTGACTGCTGAAGTGTTCCCCAACTGGGAGGTAACACTCCTGCCTGGCGATTGTTGTGTGGTGTCGGTATGAACGGACACCGTGCAACAATCGCCAAGCAGGAGTGTTACCTCCCAGTTGGGGAACACTTCAGCAGTCAAGGACATTCAACCTCCGATCTTCGGGTAAGCGTTCTCCAAGGCGGCCTTCGAGACACACGACAACGCAAAATCATCGAGCAGAAACTGATAGCCAAGTTCCGCACCATGAGGACGGCCTCAACCGGGATCTTGGGTTCATGTCACGCTACATGTAACCCCACATGACGTAGAGTCATCCAGACTCGAGTCGTCGCTGGCTTGTTCTCTCTACACAGATGCGGCCGGACCTGCTGTGATTTCCAGCAAAAAAAGTTTAAAAAAAAATTGTTTTCCATACAGACTCCAGCATCTGCCACATTTGACCCCTTGTAACCCCACCTCATTGTCTTTGTTGTATTCTGCTATCGTCTTTGATGTAATGTTTTCCTGACTGACCTGTTTGGACACCATCCACACCTTTGATTGCCGTGATTGTCTCTCTGCCGAGGTGTGATAAAGGGCAGTTAGAAAGATTAACTGTAGTCGTCTGGCATTGTTCTCTGACTATATATGCTGTGCCCATTTGTATTTCTTCACTTCACCTGACGAAGGAGCAGCGCTCCGAAAGCTTGTGATTTCAAATAAAGCTGTTGGACTATAACCTGGTGTTGTGCGACTTCTCACATAATAAATGGAGTAAGCTGTAATGAATTTCCTAAGTACCTGTGATCATAACTGTTCGAATCCTGGCATTGGACAACTCAGATAACACAGGGATTGTCTGTGGTTTCAGTTTGTTCTCCAGAATCAGTAACCCAAGAAATATTAGGTCAGATTCCACATCTTCCCTATCATAAATTAGAAGAAAAAGCAGTTATTACACTTTATATGCATCTCATGCAAATTCCAAGCTGTACCCTTTTCAATTAAGTGCTTTGAACCAATACTTTGTTTATAGTTCAATAAAGATAGGATTTAGGTATTGTATACACATGAAATGCAGTTCACATATTTATGCAATGTAAAAATTAGGTTTGGACACAAGCTGGTATTCCTCCATTCCTCTCTAAAAGTACTTGCATGTAAACAAAGGTAGGCAGTCTTGTCTTACACTGGAATTCTGATCTCCCTATATGCATATAAAGGGGTCCCGGTTTCAGGTAAAACCCCTTGGAGCAGTTCTCAAATTTGCTTACTTCCCTCTCAAGCTGCAAACAGATAATTGCAAATGAAGAACAGCCTCCATTCTCTATTGGATTGGAGCCCAGCCATCACTTCAAATTTAAAAAGAAATTGAAGCCAATCAATCAAAATTATGAATGGAAGGGAAATCCACTCTCTTTCTTCACAGATCATGTAGAATGACAGGGTGAGTGTTACACTCATTCAGTGATACAGAATGGCTTACTGCACAATTCCTACAAGTTTTAAACAGAACTGTGTTTGCACAGCTGGCATGGAAAATCAGATCTGAATAACAAATGTAATGCACTTGAAGGGTTAATTTTTAATGTCATCCTCCTGCCTCATTTACACTCATCTCTGCTCTACTGAGGGAACCCAGGACATCCCGGGGCATCATAAAGAGGGTAACGATCCAACCTAAATGGTCTCCATCCACTTTTGCTGACCTTTGCACATAGGAAATGGGAACTCCCCAGGGAAAAGAGCAGGAAAATCAGGCCCATGTGTTGCTAAGCGGCACAGCCTCGTCATTTTGTTAGTGGATTTTTAAAAAGAGGAATTTCATCCCCTATATAAGACTGGACACTAATATATATTTCTAATAAGGCTTGATAGTCACACCTATATGAGTAAATGCTCCATGTTTAGCACGTCTGTAATACCATACCTTTTACAAGGAATTTAAAAGATTTTTTCTGAGAAACTTATTCAGTAATAAAAGGCTTGTTAGAAAACTGTGACTGTGCTCATGTTGTTTAGAATCAACTTTGTATCCTGTACACCAGTCTCAACCTTTTGTCCGTTAAGCGTCCGTTGTGTGGTCCCCGAACAATGTGAGTGCTGGAACAACATTGGGGCAGATACAAATAACTATTTATTACCATTTGTTAACCTGTTTTGTGAAAGTTTGAATTAATAAAGTTTAAGATGTCCTTCTGTTTCAACTATAAATTGGGATGATGAACGCACTGATGGAGGAAAATCTCCGTGTATCGTGATGGGAATGTACTGGTCTGACTCACCTCTTTAAATTGGCTACTGTGATGTCTCTGCCATTCCAAAGGGTCTTAAATGCAAATCCAATAACTCGAAAACCCTGCTTCGTGTAACGCTGCAGCTCAGTTGAGAAACTCCGTGGAACTGCAAAATACATGAAATTATGCTGAAAATTTATTAAGCATTATTATAACATATTCTCCTCTCTGTCCACAAGGACAAAGATGTAAAGTGATAAAGAACATTTTAAAAGCTATCCTGTAATAGTGCTTTAGCTGAGCTTTGATCAGTTGATAGCACTCTAACCTCTAGGTCAGAAGGTTGTGGGCTTGAGACCCACTCCAGAATTTTAGCACATGAATTACAGTCACTCCAGAACAATAGAGTGGGCGTGCGGCACTGTTGGTCCTGCTGACTTTTGGGCGATATGTTAAACCGAATTCCTATCTGCCTGTCTCAAAGCTTCAAAGAAGAGTAGGGGTAGAATCATAGAATGATACAGCACAGAAGGAAGCCATTTGACCCATTGTGCCTGTGCCGGCTGTTTAAAAGAGCTCTCCAATTAGTCCCACTACTCTGCTCTTCCCCCCATAGCCCTGCAAATTTCCCCCCTACAAGTATTTATCCAATTCCCTTTTGAAAGTTATTGAATCTGCTTCCACCACCCTTTCAGGCAGTGCATTCCAGATCATAGCAACTCCCTGCATATTTTTTTCCTCATGTTGCCCACGGCTGTTTTGCCAATTACCTTAAATCTGTGTCCTCTAGTTGCCAAGCCTTCTGCCATTGGAAACAGTTTCTCCTTATTTATCAAAACCCTTCATGATTTGAACACCTCTATCAAATCTCCCCTTAACCTTCTCTGCTCTAAGGAGAACAACCCCAGTTTCTCTAGTCTCTCCATGCAACTGAAGTCCTTCATCCCTGGTACCATTCTAGTAAATCTCCTCCACACAGTCTCTGAGGCTTTGACAACATTCCTAAAGTGTGGTGCCCAGAACTGGCCACAATACTATAGCTGGGGCCTAACCAGTGTTTTATAAATGTTTAGCATAACTTCCTTGTTTTTGTACTCTATGCCTCTATTTATAAAGCCAAGGATCCCGTATGTCTTTTTAACAGCCTGCTCAATGTGTCCTGCCACCTTCAAAGATTTGTACGTATACCCTCAGGTCTCTGTGTTCCTGCACCCCCTTTAAAATTGTACCATTATTTTATATTGCCTCTCCTCATTCTTCTACCAAAATGCACCACTTCACACTTCTCTGCTTTAAATTGTATCTGCCTTTTGTCTGCCCAGTTCATCATTCTGTCTACGTCCTCCTGAAGTCTGTTACTATCCTCCTCACTATTTACTACATTTCCGAGTTTTGTGTGATCTGCAAACTTTGAAATTATGCCCAGGTCCAGGTCATTGATGTGTAGCAAAAAGAGCAGTGGTCCTAACACTGACAGCTGGGGACACCGCTGCACACTTCCCTTCAGTCTGAAAAACAACCACTCACCATTAATCACTGCTTTCTGTCCCTTAGCCAATTACAGATCCACACTGCTACTGCCCATTTAATCCCATGGGCTACAATTTTGCTAACAAGTCTATTATGTGGTACTTTGTCAAACTTCTTTTGAAAGTCCATGTACACAACATCAACCGCACTTCCCTCATCAACCCTCTCCATACTTCATCAAAGAACTCAATCAAGTTCGTCAAACTATCAACTTATTAGTTCTACTAGGACAACATTCCTCCCTCAACCATCAAAAACAGATTACTTCATCATGGAACTTTGTTTGTTGGATCATACTGGGTGCAAAATAGCTGTTGCATTTTTGTACATAACAACAGTTACTGTACTTCAATGGAATTCATTGTAGTTGAAGCAATTAGAAGTTTTTCTGAGAGATGTGATTAGGCACTTCTTACAGTTTTTACTTTTTCATATGTGTGCTCATGGCGAGAAGGTAGTTTCTATAAGCAGACTGAATGAACTGAAATCTGTGCTTCACATGTAACGTGAATGGGGCAACATGACACATTATCCCTTACTTGCAGTATTGACCACTGAAGATCACGTGGAATGCCCACCATGGTCCCCTGGCTCTTTTGAAAGACAGAAATACCATATTGTTGGACTAAAGTGTACAGACTAAAATGAATGGTCAGATATGGATAATACATAGAAGCAGTGAGGCAGAGGAAGATAATGAACTGGAGGTGGAGGGACGGGAAGTACGAGCATAAATCCTTGGGGGGAGAAATCAGAACCAGCTTGAACCCATAATCCTGAGACTATGACCCCTAGTTCAAGACTCAACTGTCAGGGGAAACAGCCTCCCAGCATCTACCCTGTCAAGCCCGATAAGAATTTTGTATGTTTCAATGAGATCACCTCTCGTTCTTCTAAACTCCAGAAAATATAGGCCCATTCTACTCAATCGCTCCTCATAGGGCAGGCCTCTCATCCCAGGAATCAATCTAGTGAACCTTCGTTGCACTCCCTCTAAGGCAAGTATATCCTTCCTTAGGTAAGGAGACCAAAACTGTACACAGTACTCCAGGTGTGGTCTCATCAAAGCCCTATATAATTGCAGCAACTAATAATTGGTTAACAGACAGAAGACAGAGAGTAAGCGGTGAGGAGGACCTTACTCTTATACTGCAAACTCCCTTGCAATAAAGGCCAACATACCATTGGTCTTCCTAACTGCTTGCTGTACCTGCATGTTAACTTTCAGTGATTTGTGTACAAGGACACTCAAATCCATCTGAATCCCAACATTTACTAGTCTCTCACCTTTAAAAAATATTCTGTCTTTCCATTCTTCCTACCAAAGTGGATCATTTCCCACTTTCCCACATTATACTCCATCTGCCACCTTCTTGCTCAATCACTTAACCTGTCTATATCCCTTTGCAGCCTCTTTACGTCCTCCTCACAGCTTACTTTCCCATTTAGCTTTGTATCGTCAGCAAACTTGGTATATTACACTCAGTCCCCTCATCTAAGTCATTGATATAGATTGTAAATAGCTGAGACCCAAGCACTGATCCTTGCGGCACTCCATTAGTTACACCCTGCCATCCTGAAAATGACCCATTTGTTCCTACACTCTGTCTTCTGTCGTTAACCAATCCTTAATCCATGCTATTATATTACCTCCAATCCCATGAGCCCTAATCTTGTGTAACAACCTATTGTGTGGCACCTTATCGAATACCTTCTGAAAATCCAAATATACTACATCCACTGGTTCCCCCTTATCTACGCTACTCGTTACACCCTCAAAAAACTCTAATAGATTTGTCAAACATGATTTCCCTTTCATAAATCCGTGTTGACTCTGCCCAATCATATTGTGATTTTCAAAGTGCCCTGTTACCACGTCTTTAATAATGGATTCTAGCATTTTCCCTACTACTGATGTCAGGCTAACTGGCCTGTAGTTCCCTGTTTTCTCTCTCCCTCCTTTCTTGAACAGCGGGGTTACATTTGCTACCTTCCAATCCACAGGGACCGTACTAGAATCGAGGAAATTCTGGAAGATCAAAACCAATGCATCAATGCTGTTTGCATTACAAATGTTCTATTATTTACGTCTGTTTCAATAATTTTTTGATGCTGTAAGTAAGCCAACAGACCATTATTATAATCTCATTTGGCTATGGCACCTGCATACATTTCGACCTGCTGTATTATACTCATTGAATATTACCTTCTGATGGTATAAAATCAAGAGTCAATTGTGATTCACAATAGTTTTTTTTTTAAATCACTGTATACTTCAAAATGCTGGAAAATGCACAACAATATTACAAAAATCAGTATTTCCTGCGGGAGGGGAATGCATCCAGGTGCTCCAAGAAATAAATTTTGCATCATCAGAGCCCACTTCCTCCATTCAAAAATTAGTAAATTTGCCACAACAAAATTTGTACTTTTATGTATTTCTTTTTTTTTTGCTTATAATACAACTGATAGAATTATTAGGCATAGCTGCAGGTGAAGTCATGACACATTTATGTCTCACTGCATACCCATTGTAACTACTTCTTTTCAAACGTCATAAATGATGCTATTGGGTTTCAATTTTCAATTCTACAGTATATTGTTTTTCAGGTGCCATCTTTTCTGAGGCCATGTCAGCTATTTTGAAGCTGTTTGTCAGGTTGACAGTTCTAGTTTGAAATGGCATGAAATAAAGTGCACACTGCTGTAGTATGCCAGGCCTGTGAAGAATGGAAAGAGTTGTTCTGTGAGGGTTCAGCAGAGTGAAAGGACTTTTTTTTGTGGCATGCACAATTGGCCCACCTACTGGCTACTTTTATCTTGATGCGGAGATGCCGGCGTTGGACTGGGGTGGACAAAAATGAGAAGTCGCACAACACCAGGTTATAGTCCAACAGATTTATTTAAAATTACAAGCTTTCGGAGCTATCGATCGCCCCTTCTTCAGGTAAAGTTACTTTTATCTTGGAAGACTTCCTGAGCAGATTTTTTCCTCATCTGCTCCCGTGTCCTTTGGCTACTTCATAAAGCACTTCCTCCTGCCAAACCGAGTAGTTCTTCTGTGGAGCAGGTGCACTACTTTTGGAAGCACCTTCAAAGCAGCATCTGAAAATGGAGGTCTGCATCACTGGCAACCATTTCCAGTTCTTTTTTAACCCAGCAACTGTCAAGGAGCCCCTTTAAATAGCAGCTGCAACCTTTAAGCAGCGATAACTAATTTGCATCCCCAGTGGCAGCAAGTTCCTAGCGTCAGGCCCAATCTGAATCAGGAGTTCACAGTCAATACAAAATGAGGCTGACCTTGCAAAATCCCACAAGGTCAAACCTGCATTATGTCGTCACGCACTAAGCTCATGCTCTCTGGTTTTGGCAAGCACTAAGCTCGTTACTCTCCAGTCCCACTGCTTCAATTCTGAGACAAGAAATTGGCCCTGTCTCTTTCAATTCAGTAAGGTATGTACTGGCCCAGATTTTCCGGGGCCTATCACTGCGTACGCACAGCGTACCCGGTCGTAAGTGTCCCGCAAGTTCCGGGTTTCCGCGATGCGCATTCATGAAAACCCGGAAATTGTGATGTCAAGTTTCAGCTGGGCAGATTGTATGGGCTGGATTTTGTCATTGGGGGCGGGCTGGGGGCGTGTCAGGTGGTTGGCATGTCAGGACCCCGCCTCCGATGTGAGGCGGGACAAAAGTGCGATTTTGCCCTAATTGGGCAATTGATCTCCAGCGTGTGGGAACCCCTGCCCCAATGAGTTTTTGATACTGAAACTCGCCTCCGATAACGTCATCATTGCAGCTGGATTTATGGCCTGCAAGCAGCCTTGGTTCTTTTTCAGCCTTACAACTTTATGACCATACTTCTGAGGGATTCCTACTGCTACTATGTCCAGCACCAGGCCAAAGTGTGCACCCAGATTCGATGAGGCCTCCCTCCAAGCTCTGGTGGAGGGAGCAAGAGCTAACAAGGAAGTGCTCTTTCCTTCCTCAGGGAGGAAAAAGCCTCCACAACAGACCAAAGCTGTGTGGCTGCAAGTGGCACAGGAGGTGAATGCCATTTCAATGTGCAGCAGAACCTGGCTGCAGTGCAGAAAGAGGTTTCATGACCTTCTCCGCACAGGAAAAGTGAGTATTCCATCCCCATGACCCTCAATCTGATCCCCATCGCCTCTCATCACCAGCACTCTGCTTTGACAACCTCCCCCTCCACATCCCACTTCACCCTTACATCCCTGCACCCTTACCCATTCCCTCTCTCTGTATGTTCACATTCACTTAACTATTCGACTATGCAGCCCTCACACTCCCTATCACTGTGATGCTATGAAAACAACTTACAACACACAGGGAGGGCCCTTGGTCTTGCCACCTCACTCCATCTTTGTGTCCTTCTAAGCATCTATGCTATGGATTCTCTACACTCACTCCTTCATTCTCACTCAAACTCCACTTGTCTCCCTCATTGCAGGAAAAGAGCCCACAATAAGAGGGAGAGGGCGAGGACAGGAGGAGGGCCACCCTCATTAGCCCAGCTCACCACTTCGGAGGAGGCAGTCCTGGAGATCGTGGGAGTGGAGGAGGATGCGCAAGTGGGGGACAGACAGACGGGCGCATCAGAGCAAGCTGGTGACAGAATAGTTTTTCATCTCTCTCATTGACATTGCATGAGTGACTGATCTTGATTCTGATGCTCTAACAGATTGACTTATGATCATCTGCACAATTCAATGTGCATGCAACGTTTATCTCACATGTCTAACTCTTTCCTTTACTCCCCCATAGGACCATCGACAGCCCCCCTCCCCACTGTCCAGGAGGAACAGCCTGAGCCCCCAGACTCCTCAGAGGAAGCTGCAACCTCTGAGGGCGCAGCGTCAGCAGAATTCAGCACACCCAGCACCAGCGCAGACACTCACACCTCAGTGAGACTTTCGGGACATAGAGTAGTGTTGTCACCTGGTGTATCACAGCTCACAAGTGAGCATCAGCAGATGGTGGAGACAGGGACAGCAGTGGAGAGTCCTCGTCGGAGGGCGCAGGACTCTCCCAGCTCGGCTCCGCTGCATGTGGACCCTGTGCCTCCAGGTCCATCCAGAAGGAAAGCGGTGCTGGAACTCCAGGAACAGGTGCAGGAGTCTTTGGCAGGTTTTGTCTCCAGGGTCGCTGCGAATGTGGAGTGAATGGAGGAGTCCATCACTAACATGAGCAGAGCCTTTGTGGAGGCGTTGGCGCATGAACGCATCACCACGGAAAGGATGGCAACCTCCGTGGAAAAGATGGCTACCTCCGTGGTAAGGCTGGCTACCATGGAGGAGAGAATGGCTATGGTAGAGGAGAGGATGGCTTCGGTCATGGAGGAGCTTAGTCGCCAGGGTCTTGAAAACATGGTCATTGTTCAGAATAGACTGACATCTCTTGAGGAGCGATGGTCAGCTATTGAGCAGCGAAACCAGACCTTCATGGAAGTCCTCTGGAGTAGGACTTCCAGTGCAGAAACGGGCCCTCATGGTCCCCCTGAAGTGCAGCAAGGTGCTGTCAAGCCACTTGCTAGCTCTGAAGTGGGGCTGACCCATGAGAGGGATGTTGGTGACAGAGAACAAGGAAGTGGGGGCTCCTCTCCAAGCGCTCACACGACCATGCCACTGCAGAGCCCTCGGTCAGAGCCTCACCAGAGTCCTCACCCAACTGAGATCAACGTCTCAGCCCCTGCACAGCCGTAGGAGCAGCAGACTTTTGCCAAGCCCTCACAGGCTCGCAACCCCAGAGGACGCCTGCCAAAGGTGTCGAGGCAGGAGCAGCAAGAAAGTGAGCAAGGGGCCTCCACATCTGCTGAAGCCACAGGGGAAGCACCACGTAGGAGCACGCGTAAGAGGAAGATAATGCACAAGTAGTCACAAGGGTAGTCACTTGGGTGTTAAGTTGTATTTATTTTTGAAATGCCATCAGTTGCTTGTTGTGATAAAAAAAATTCTGATGGCAAACTGTTGAAGTTGTGGCCTGTGTCATTTCGCAAATGGGACTTCCACATTAAGGGCTTAGGGCAACTTGCAATTGTCAGTATGGTGGTCAGAGTGATAGGAATCCGTAGGTTCTTGGCCATTGTCGATGCTCTGGTAAGAAGGTGCGAGGCAAAAGTGTTTGATTGGCTAGACTAAGTAAATCTGGCCAAGATGAGTGCGTCCTTGCATCCCGGGCAGCAATGTGCTCGCGTGCTGCTGCTGCTGGTTGATGCGCCTCCGCAAGCTGTTTATTGTCGCTCTCCTCCTCCTCCTCCTCCTCCTCATCTGAGGAGGCTATGCGATGAGCCACTTGTTCCTCAGGCATCTGCAAGCCACGATGCTGTGCTATGTTGTGAAGTGCACAGCAGACCGCGACGATTCTCAGACCCTGGCTGCTGAGTACTGCAGGGCTCCACCTGATCTATCAAGGCATCTGAAGCGCATCTTCAGCAAGCTGATGGTTTGCTTGATTATGGATCTGGTGGAAATGTGGCTGGAGTTGTAGCGCTCCTCAGCTTCGTTGGATGGGCTCCTCAATGGCGTCATTAGCCACGTCTTCAGGGGATAGCCCTTGTCTCCAAGTAGCCATCCGAAAAGTTGGTCTGGCGGACTGAAGAGCAGAGGCACACTAAACTGACACAGGATGAAGGAGTCATGGCAACTGCCAGGGTACTTGGCGCAACCATGCAAAATTTCCTTCTTGTGGTCAAACACCAGCTGCACGTTGAGGGAGTGGAAACCCTTGCGGTTGACAAAAATACCTGGATTGTGATGGGGTGTCTTAAGGGCCACATGTGTGCAGTCAACGATGCCCTGCACCCTTGGAAAGCCTGCCATGTTAGCGAATCCAACCGCATGCGCGCTTACACTTGCTTGATCCTTGGAGAAGTTGATGTAATTGTGCGCGATGGCAAAGAGGGCATCGGTTACCTGCGTGATACAAGTGTGTGCGGCCGCCTGGGAGATGCCGCTGATGTCTGCTGCTGATCCCTGGAATGAGCCTGAAGCAAAAAAGTTGAGTGCAGTGGTGACTTTGACAGCCACTGGTAAGGGGTGTCCACCCGCTCCTCTGGGCTCCAGGTCTTGCTGCAGCAGTGCGCAGATGTCACCCACTACCTCTCGCGAAAGTCTGAGCCTCCTTTGGCACTGCTGCTCAGTCATGTTGAGGTAGCTCATCCTCTGTCTGTAAACCCTGTTTTGGGGGTATCTCCTGCGGCGACGTGCTTCCATGCGCTGGTGCCTTCTTGCCTGTGCAGCTTCAGGTGGGTGAGCAGCAGGTTGGCTCTCCTGTTGTTGCTCCTGCTGTTGGTGCTGCTGTTGTTCAGGGTTCTGCTGCTGCTGCGGCTGGTCTTCGTCCGAATCTGAGGTCCAGGAGGAAAATAAATAAATGGTTTCCATTCTTCTGGTATATACCTCAGTTGAGGAAGTGCTCAGTCAAGGTGGGGAGAGGGGTTTCCCAGGAGGTCACACTGGAGATGGGTCTCAGGCTCCAAACTTTCACAACAATGAGTAACCCTGCTAAAAGTTCCCCCAGACCGGAGACAACAAAGTTCTGGCGTGTTCCAGAGGAGACGTGCAGCACGAGGGAAAAGTGTTAAATTCAGAAAGGCCTCTCGAAATTGGATTATAGAGGCACTTAACTGGTTGTTAAGGGCCTTAAGGGCCTATCCCACTTCTTGGAAGCGGGATGGAAACGGGGTCTGAAACCCCAATTCTGGGAAAATTGCTCGGAGGCGGGCTGGAGGCGGGATCGGAGCCGCCCGCCATTTTTTGCGATTTTAACACCTCACACGCCTCCAATCCCGCCTCCTCGGGCCTGGCAAAATCAAGCCCTATGAATCCGAAGGAAATGGACATTCACTGGTGCAGAGTTGGGCTATTCCCAACTACTGCCCAGTGAATGGCCACAAAACTCTTACACCTGGTAAAAGCAGGTGTAAGGCCTTCTTTTATGAGCATAAGGGTTTAAGTATTAAAATAAAAATTGTAAAATCATTTAAACATTCAAAAACCTTTAAAATTAGTTTAGGTTATTTTTGGCCCCTTTAAAAATGTTTAATTTATTTTTCTAAAAATTAAATTTTTCTTTAAATGTTTAATTAAATTGCATTTTAATTAATTTTAAACGTGATGATTTATTTTTATTTAGGTTATGTGAAAATGTATTTTTTATGTGATTCCTCTTATGCTTATGGAGATTCCGTACATAAATGGAATCCCCATAAGCATAATGGGAATCTCCCTTTGTGATTGGTTGGGCTGGCCCACGTGATCCCAGGGATGGTTGCGATCCGCATGCGCCCCGGGATACATGGGCCTTTGTGCAGACCTACGCGTAGAGGCTCAGGAACGCGAGTCTTCGTTGGTCCGGGGCTTCAGGTAAGTACGCATTTTACTTGCAGTTCAGAGGAATTCGCCCGCGGGAAGCCTCCAACCACAATTTCAGGTCCAATATTTTTACCTGAAGTCTGTAATATTGCTTTAGCAAATTTTCTGTATTGCGGTCCGCAAAATGCTCTCATGTTTAGGTAGCAGCGTGACCGTGTTAAACATCAGAAAGCACGCTCCAAGCCCCAGACTATCTGTGAGAAATGCCACAGGAAAGCTACTTCTTCATCTTCTTTCTCTTCTGTGCCTAGCAGCACATGAGGCAACCTGTTTCTTCCACTGCTTTTAAATCCAGCAGGTTGTGCTCTGGTTTTTTCAATGACAAAGACCCTTTTTATGTGGATAGGCCATTACCCTGATTCACAACCCCATACCAGGAGGACCGGCTAAATGCGATGTGTGGGTCGCCACTCCACTCTCATCGAACCCGAGCACCCCGCTGGATGTCAGCCCAGTTTTCAGAGACCGGTGCTCTGATATCCTGCTCACTAAGATAGGAGAGCTATTATTTGATTTATATCTGTCCTGCAACAAATCCTATTTGTGCTTTCAATTTGTATCATGGATTTCACGTACTATAAAATTTATTTCAGGAACTGATCATAATATTAATAAATGATTCATCTAGTGCTTTCATTTTCATGGATGACTATTCAAACCTGTTTCAGGATTACAAAGACGAATAACCATCTCTGGTGCTCCCTTAAGGTAGACAGTGAGTTTTTCTTTTCCAATCACTTGGGTTACAACTGACATTCTCTGTAGTGTTGATGAGAATGGGTATTGCTTCAGGACTATAATTCCTTCCTTTGATACCTGTAATATACAATAACATTGCCCTGTTAAGGAATTTGATGCATGAATTACTCTGTAATATATTTTTGGGTACTGTTACTTTACTGCTGTCAGAACCATGGGCTGGATTTTGTCAATGGGGAGCTTTTGGAGGCGGGACTCCCACTTGTCGGGTTTCAGTCCCGCCTCCATCAACTTCTGGCCAACCGACGCTATTTTCCTTTGATTGACCTTGTTAAGCCCGCCCTGTGAAGCTGTCAAACACTGACATTCTCTGTAGTTTGATGAGTTCTTGAATTCAAGACGTCATCAAACCTCTATCTTTTGCAGAAATTAGATGGTTGTTGCATTGGAGAATGCAATGGCCATCTGTCATCTCTGCCGCAGAGGTGCGAGACTCTCCGCATACCCAACGATTGAAGCCTGCAGGAAGAAACAAAGGTAAGTACACTTTTTCTAACACTTTCCACTTACCTCACATACTCACCTCTCCACACTTGCACCCATCACTCACCTCCTCAGCACACTTTTGGACCCCTCCGACCCCCGCAGACCCACTACTCGCCTCGATGACCCTGGCGGGGTTCGGAGCCTTCGGGAAGCCCGCACTTTTGTGCGTAAAATGGGGTTAATCCTCTTATCTGCCTGTTAACTACCTGTTAACAGGCAGATAAGTGGCACTAATCCCCTTCCCACCTCCAAAGAGACTGGACCCGGCACGGGACGGCTTCCCGCCTCCTGGCAAGATGGCACGGAGGCGGGTTGGGGGCGGGTTGGGCACCCGCCCCCAAATTCTGCCATTTTCCCGGCAGTCCCGCCTCCAAACTCGCCTCCCCAGGGCTGGCAAAATCCAGCCCATAGACATTTACAGCACAAGAGGCCATTCAGCCTATTGTGCCTGTGTTAGAGAAATTCAAAACTAATCCCACTACCCCGCTCTCTCCATATAGCCTTGTATCTTCTGCTTCAAACATTTATCCAATTTTCCCCTGGAAGATACATCAACTATTCCCTATGGCAAAGCATTCCATTCTCCAACAACCCGCTGTGTCAGGAAATTTCTTCTAATCTCTCTCCTCATTCTCTTAATGATAAATTGAAATTGATGGCACCTCATCACCGAGTCCCCAACGAGAAGAAATAGTCTACCAAATACACGATCAAAACTCTTTATGATTTAAAAAATCTCTATTAAATCTCCTCTGACCCATCTTTGTTCCAGTGGAAGTAGTCCCAGTATCTCAAATCTCTCCTCATAACTATAGTTTCCCATCCTTGAGGGTAAAGCAGGAGTTTTCTGATAAACTTAACATTTTTGGTTTTGAGGCGAAATACTGATTGTCAGTTAAAAAATTCATATCAAGTACCTTATTAGCTCTAGGTCCTGGCTTGACAATAAATGAATGTGCTTCCTCATTTTGCTGCTTTAAGACTGTATCTTCTTTTAACTCCTGTCATGGGTTCAAAAAAGAACATTATAGTTTAATTGTACTTTTAATTTGCTTCAAATTGAAATATATTTTAATATAATTGTATACATCTCCATAGTGGGCAAAAGATCCATTGCCAGTCTGAATAAATTTGGACAATGGCCTCCTGAATATCTCTAACAAGGATGGCAATATTAACACAACTACTAAACTGACAGATTCAAAGCATATAAGGTGGGAAGAAAGAAAGAACTTGTATTTGCAGAGCAACCTTTACATGCTCAGGACATCCCAAAGTGCTTCACAACCAATTCATTACTCTGGAAGTGTAGTCACTGTGGCTCTGTAGACAGACGCAGTAGCCAACTTGCACACAACAAAGTTTCACAAACAGCAAACCAGTTATTCTGCCTTTGATGATGTTGGTTGAGTGGGACAATGTTCGTCAGGACACTGGGAGAACGCCCTGCTTTTCTTCAAATAGTGCTGTGGGATCTGTAATATTCACCTGACCCACTGGGACAGGCAAACAATGACTACACTTCAAGGAGTTTATATCCTGAGTATCGGTAATTTTTATGCTGACTTACTGCCCTGAGGAAAATGGAAGTCCAGGCATTGAGGCTATTTTAGACAAGATTAACACCAGTTCGCATATTCCAATGTAGGTTTAACACATTACCACCAGTGAGCTGAAAACACCAATTCAGCCAGTTATTAGGATCCAATGAATTGAAGTAACACTATACGTACTGAATTTTAAAATGGAGTGTGCCTCCAGTACTATATCTTGCATTTGCACCAGACTTTACTCTCCTAAAATACTTAGGTCAATATATTTCAAATATTTCCTTTAATATCTGGCAGGCTTTGAAATACAGAATGAATGGTGCGTATCATGATAAAATACATGGAGATGTTATGCAGTAATATGTTAAGTTTCTCCCCTATTATTGAGCGGTGCAGTATGTGCAATGGATCTTCTGTGCATTGTATTATATTAGTGCATTATTCTGAATGGCCATTTGAATACAGGCCTCCTGCACGCAGCGGGAGACTGTCAGCGGGGTCTGCACATAGGTGTGATTCTTTTAAATGCTGTGAGATCAGAAGCAAAGTCTGTTCAGCCAAGGGTAAATGTCTCCTGACCCTTCAATCAGGAAAATCAACCTCCACATCTTCCAACCTCACCCCGTTTCCTACATTACAACAGCGACTACACTTCAAAAAGTACTTCATTGGCTGTAAAGCGCTTTGAGACATCCGGCGGTCGTGAAAGGCGCTATATAAATGTAAGTCTTTCTTTTCTTTCTTAGTTTACTGTCTCAGCTAAAAGACAGCAGCTCCAGCAGTACAGCGTACCCTCAGCTACAAAATCCATATTAGGTTTCTTTTTGCTAGCTGCAATTTCGTACTAACATTGTTTTGCCAACAACAAGTATATTCACAGTATTCACTGGGGGATATTTTGTGGAGGTTGAGTGTCACACACAGAGCAGGTTCATGTCAGATTCCTCGACAACTTGAACTCTATCCCACTAGCTAAGCTCAGGAGTCACAGACTAAATCAATTGTCTATCAGCACGTCCTCTCATCAAGGGAAGGATTTGCACTTGGACGTGAACAGACTTAAAAAGAAGGCTTAAATTCAAAAGAAGACAATGTTAACATGAGGATGGGGAGGGTGGGGGGGGCGGGGGCCTGGGGTGGGGATCACATCAGTCACCTGTTTTACACCCTGTTCAATTTTGCTTCCTGTTGCCTTCAACAGAAGTTAACTTCAGGCAGCGTGTAAAACCAGCGACCGATTCCATCCCGTCAGTTTTCCCCCCAGCAGGTTAGGTTAAAATTACTCCCGAGATGTCAAAGAAATTTTTAGATTGCCAGCATGTCCTGAGACATTTCAAGCTCCCTGGGACAATTACTCTGCAATTCACACAGCGCAATGCTGAAACAATGACAATAGCAACAATTTACATTTATATAGCACCTTTAGTGTAGAAAAACATCCCAAAGCATTTCACAGACGTTTAAATCAAAAAATAGATGCTGAGATATTAGGAGGGGAGAAATAAATATTAGGAGGAGAGACCAAAAGCTTGGTCAAAGAGGTTAGTTTTAAGGACAATCTTAAAGGAGGAGAAGGGGTTTAGGGAGGGAATTCCAGAGATAGCTGAAGGTAGGGCGGTATGTACAAGAGGTCAGAGGAACGGAAGTTTGGGGGACGAGGTTGTAGGGTTGGAGGAGGATACAGAGATAGAAATAAATAGATTCGAAAAAAATAGTTCCTGTTTTTGGAAAATGGTAACAGTAAGCATTGCAGGGAAGCGATTAATTTGGGTCTTAGTTTGTCCAAATGAAAGCATACAACTCCTTTAAAACATGCGGTCTGTCTCTTACCCAGCGAGTGGTCTCAAACATTTTTAAGTCCAGTGGGTCACCTTGAAGAGTGTTGTCTAAAAGGATCAGCGAGTGACAACTGGCCATAGCACCAAAGAATGGCCCCCACGGTAACATATCTCCACTGCTAAACTTGAATATATTCTGTAAACTGGATATTTAGAAATGTCTTATTAGAAACACAAGATCAGTCATAAATCTGTGCTATCTTTTGTAACTCTATTCTTAACAACTTAAAACTGTTGTCATTTTACATTGGTATGCTAAAACCACAATAAAACATCAAAAGTATTATTAATGACAGAAATTGCTATTTAAATATTTTAGAAGATGAAAATATTTCTCAAAGATATCCTGAAGTAGGAACTGTTTAATTTGTTTAAAATTGATGTGTCAGTAGAAAGATTTAGATCATTTAACTTGTATGTTTTAAAAATGGCAAGACAAGAGGTCCAACAATTTAATCACTAACTGGCTAGATAACTGCATTTGCCAAAGATATCGAACAATGTAGATAAAACATACGAGTCCCTCACTATAAAGATCCCTGTTGTACTATGACTTCTGATATAACAGTTTGCTTAGAGCCAATGACCAGTAGAGAAACCGACCTCCCACAAAAGCTAATGTGTGGGTGCTAAAGACAATCTCATCGAGAAGATCTAATATGTATTTAGCAACTTATTGCTATGATTCTCTTACACTGTGCATCTTTATCTATTAAACCTTGTAAAAGTTTCTTGTTCTATAATTTCAAGGGAACATACCCTTTCCCTTTAGTTGATGCTAAGCCCCACAAATCCAGTCCATCTTCAGTCAGAGTTCCAGTCTACATAAAGCACAAAATAGTAAATAAATCTGGTGAAGAGAACAGAGCAGCATAAAGCAATATGTTGCTCATAACACAAAAAATACTAGGCCCTGAATTATGTTTTGGGTTACTACTGCTTAACATGTTTGACTGAGATTCCTCTCTCTGCTATTTTAGTACAAACATTAACCAATTTATTCAAAATAGTGGAGAGATGAATTTCAGATGAACATGTTAAGTGTTTGTACGCTATACTAAACATTAAAAGCAAAATGATTGAGAATATATTGATTTTCTATAATATTTACAATCAATCAGGGGTATATTTTACTTCAATAGCAAAATACTGCGGATGCTGGAAATCTGAAATAACAACAGAAAATGCTGGAAACACTCAGCAGGCTAGGCAGCAACTGTGGAGAGAGAAACAGAGTTAACGTTTCAGGTCTGTGACCCTTCGTCAGAACTGGAAAAAGTTAGGGATGTAACAGGTTTTAAGCAAGTGCAGAGGCAGGGAAAGGGGGGGGGAGGGGAGGAAGGAACAAAAGGACCGTCCCTTTTGTTCCTTCCTCCCCTCCCCCCCCTTTCCCTGCCTCTGCACCTGCTTAAAACCTGTTGCATCCCAAACTTTTTCCAGTATATTTTACTTCATTCATTCATTTTAGCAAGAAGAGTAGACATGAGAATAAAGCAGTTGCAATGAACACAATTTATTTTGTCTTTATTTTGTATGATTCCAGATAAAGTAAATCTGAATCAAAATGGATTCAGCCAGCTGTCTGGGACATCTTTCATTAGGTACCCTTTAGTCTGTCACAAAGTTGGTGTAGATAGCCAATACATGTGGCTCCCTGTATGCAATCAGACCTCGTCGATCTATTTAAGGGGAATGTGTGTCTTAAATGGGCTAATTTCTTGGATACAATTATTTTAGCTTTGCCTCATGTTTCTTTTGTATCGGAAATTATATCTTGCAGTGACACTGAACAACAGAAATAACAGATTTGTCAGTTTGAGGTACATATCCTTCAGCTTGCTTATACCATTGAATATGAGAGAATTCACTGCAAATAGCATCCTCTGCTGTTGGCATATTGATACTACATACTGCTGAGGGTAGACTAATGAGTTGTATGTAGGTCAAGCAGATGACCAGGCTTTCCTTTCACAACAAACACATGAGACTGTTTGCTTGCCAGCCCGCTACTCCCTTATTCCAGTGGCTATTCTTCTTATACGAAACTAGATTCTAAGGGCTGGATTTTCCTCTGAATTACTGATCATTTTGGGGTGAATTTGGGGCAGTAAATGGAGTAGAACGGGGCAAAACCCACGCCAGTCTAACATTGCACCAGAATTACCCTTCTAAATTATCTCCATTCCCCTTTAAGTTCCACCGGGAGCCTGCCCCGCCATATTTAAATGGGGCTAAGTGGGTGTGGCTAAGTCTTCCGGCCCATTTTCCCCAACTTCCGCCTCGAATCGATCCCATATTATCACTGCCACTATATACGTGGCAGTAGAAGTAACATTGAGGTATCCCCAAGACAGATACTGCTAGATGATACAGCAAGAATCAGCACTATCAGGGGGTGGTATTGTGGGGAAAAATGATATCTCATTTTACTCATCTGTCCTATGTCTGCATTTGCAGAACTACACACGAGCCGATAAGAAGCATAATTGAAAAGACTTCTGTTTTCAACTACAGTTTTACCATAACTTTGCTGAGTTACATCTGTGATGCGGAGATGCCGGTGTTGGACTGGGGTGGACAAAAGTGAGAAGACGCACAACACCAGGTTATAGTCCAACAGTTTTATTTGAAATCACAAGCTTTCGGAGCGGCTGCCCCTTCGTCAGGTTCACCTGACGAAGGAGCAGCAGCTCCGAAAGCTTGAGTTACATCTGGTTCATGTGCTTCTCATTCAATTCATGGTTACAAATTCACACAAAGTGGGTGACAGCGATACAGAGTGAAATACAGGCTTAAACCAACATGGAGGATTGTGATAATGAAAGGATTACTTTGTGATTACTGTGCAACAAGTGGCAAGCTGACATAACCAACTTTAAGTGTAAATAGACACACCTTGTCAAAGCAGATAAGATTCAACTGTCCACAAACATTGATCCTCTGTGGACTAATACAAAAGATTCCTTTCTTTTTCAGTCTTTCCTGGGCGTATATTATGCCTATAGTCACAGCAGCAGGTAGGGCAGGAGACACAGCAATAGTTATCACATCTAGTGCTTTCCTCACGACTTTCCCTGTTGGTACCTTTCAGAGAAGGATATTGTCAATAATCTCACAATAAATCAAGCATATCACAAATAAGAACATAAGAGTTAGGAGCAGGCAAAGGCTATATGGCCCCTCGAGCCTGCTCTGCCATTCAATAAGATCATGGCTGATCTTCAATCTCAACTCCACTTTCCCGGCCTATCTCCATATCCCTTGATTCCACCTCGAGTCCAAAAATCTATCTATCTCAGCCTTGAATATATGCAACGATTCAATGTCCACAGCCCTTTGGGGTAGAGAATTCCAAAGATTCACAACCCTCTGAGTGAAGAAATTCCTCCTCATCTCAGTCTTAAATGGCCGACCCCTTATCCTGAGACTATGCCCCCTAGTTCTAGACACTCCAGCCAGGGGAAACAATCTCTCAGCGGCTACCCTGTCAATCCCCCTCAGAATCTTACATGTTTCAATGAGATCACCTCTCATTCTTCTAAACTTCAGAGAATATAGACCCAACCTAATCAATCTCTCATCAAAGGGCAACCCTCTCATCCCAGGGATCAATCTAGTAAACCATTGTTGCACTGCCTCCAAGGCAAATATGTCCTTCCTCAGATAAGGAGACCAAAACTGTACACAGTACTCCAGGTGCAGTCTCACCAAAGCCCTGTACAATTGTAGTAAAACTTGCCTACTCTTGTACTCCAACTCTTTGCAATAAAGGCCAACATGCCATTTGCCTTCCTAATTGTTTGCTGTCTAAGCATTTCTACAATAAAATACATTCTATGCAAAAACCTTTTGATGATTTCCATGGTTTGATGAATAAACTCGATATGTAAACTCTACCGAATTATTTAATTCACACTGGGCCAGAATTTACTATAGCTGGTGAAGGAATGGCACCCGACATTTGTTAGACTTGCCCTTGCCCATTTAATTTCTATGATCTATCGCACTGGAAGTTGCTGTAAGTTGGAGATCCAAACAGTGCAGCGCCCTCTACAGAGCATCTGGGACCTGTGTAAACAGGGCAAGCAACTGTGTGTCTCCTTAACCAATCAGATTGAAGTACTATTAATAAACAGCACAGAGTCCGAACCAGGAAGTGTAAGTTAGAATATTTAATTCTATGTCAAATCAGGTACAGAAAGCAAAATAAAGAGAGGGAAAGAAAGATTGGATTAAGAGAGAGAGAGAAAAGAGTCAGAAAGACAAAGTAAAAAAAAATAATTTAAATTAAAAAGAAATCTCCAACAACAATTAAAAGCTGAAGGAATGAGACCCCACACTTATACAAGTTAATTTTCAGTGCCAGAGAAGTTGTTTGGTAGAAATTATTTTCCTCCATTACAACAGTGACTACACTTTAAAAGTAATTCATTTGCTATAAAGCACTTTGGGATGTCCTGAGGTCATGAAAGGTGCTATATAAATGCAAGTCTTTCCTTTTTTTGAATTAAGACACACCACGCCGTTAAAAGGGTACTTAGACTGAAATGGACAAGCCCTAACTTTCTGTGGCAAGTTTAATCTGTGTCTACGATGCAAGTAGAGGAACCTCATGCCATTCAATACATTTGAATGGGGAACCAGACAGTGAGATGCAGTTTCTGCATAGCTTCCAGAGGAGCGGCACATCTTGGGCAGCAACTTCTGGATTTTTGCGTTTAACTGCGCATCTGTGCTCACCTGAAGTTGTTGTCCAATTTGTGCATAAATAATGTGAGTGCTGTTAGCCCCACCATTATTCTTGCAGTAAATTGTGGCCCAATATGTACAAAGGATATAAAGGTCTAGAAATTCGTTTGTGCTGGCCTGTAGGCATGGAAGGCGATTGGGGGTTTGGCGACAGGGAGCCGGTAACAGTCTGCAGGACTACAGTGGAGCTGGGAGAGGCACTCCTGCACCTCCCGGCTCCACACTCAGATAAGTGCTTTTTAAAACCGTACCTTTTTGGTGCTGGCTTGCCACAGTCCCTTCAAGGATCGCTCTCTAGGCCGCAAGTAGACCTGGTTCACCTGAATGCAGCCAGCCCGGCGCCGGCTACGTCCAGGGCAACTCAATTTTGCACAGGGGCCTCAAACATGCATTAGGTCTAACAAATGCTCTAACACCTGTTTCATGTAGGAGGCGCTCGATCCCTTTTTTGTGTGCATATCAATATGGCGGCAGCGCACTTCCGGCTTGTAATGCCTGCCATATTGGAGGCCTAGGCACCTGTTTAGTGCCTGAAAAATAGGCACAGCATCATCAAATTTCGAGGCCATAGTTTTAATCAAACGTTACAGGATAAACTTAGAGAGCCTGAAATTCCAATTAAGCCCTGGGTGGAACAGGGATGGATCGCTCCACGGGTAACTGAGAATTGAGGCGGAACCCATTTCCACTGAGATTCTGCCCCATGTCTTCCATTCTGTGATTTTCCTGGGAAGGGGAGCTATGAGTGAATCTTCTGCTCAGCCCCCATGTCAAGGGAACATGTCTGGGAGAGTTCTGGGCTACACCAGAAATTCCGCTCTTTACACCCTCTGTAGGCTTCAGTGGAACTCACACTACCTTTACTTGGGAAAGGTGCTTAATCCTTAAGGGGATTGATGATCTTTCCCAAGAGGCTTATTTGCTCCATTGGGTGCAGAAAATCTAAACTGTCTTCAGCTCCTTGCTGAGCTTCCTCTCCACTTCTGTCCAAGGTGGGCATGCCAATGCAACCTTGTAGGGTTGGGTGGCCACCCTGGCTATCCAGATGACCTAATTCCCAGAATATGGGATGGGGTTTCAGACCAGGGGCTAGGATGTAATGGTGGGATGCATTCTGGTCTAACGCATCTGCACTGGTGGAGCAGACTCTAGGAATTTTAGACCCAGAATGACTAACTACTTTTCCATATGGCTTTTATTATCTTCTCCAACTTTCTGGCGGTTATTTTTCCAATACAAACATGTACAATTTAAACTATAAACTAATATGTTTTAATTTTAAATGTCACAATACCTTGTATTTATATAGCACTCTTTATGTAAAAGAAGCAGTTCAGTGCACTTTACAAGGGCAGGAAATTAAGGGGAGACTGTGGGCATGTTTGAAGAGATAGGTTTATATTGAAGGCAGAGAGAAAGGTAGTGAGACAAAGTATTTTTGGCAGAGAATTCCAAAAAGCAGAGGACTGGTGACTGAAGAATTGATCTTCAGTGATAGAGTGATGGGAGCAGTGAACAAGCAGTAAATTGGAGTCAGAGAAACAGCGGGCGCAGGCTGAGACATACGGCTGGAGAAGACCGCAGGTAGGGTAGACTGAGGCTATGATCTGAAAATGAGGAAGAGGATTTTTAAATCAATTCATTAAAAGAACAAATATAACACAAGAACCATTTGGTTATTTCTGGTGCATTCATGTACAGTGGCTGCTGTTAACTTACCCCATTTAGCAAAAGGATACACACTGAATAGATCATTCCAATTGTTGCAATAACTGTGAGGCACATCAGGAACCGAAAGGCATCTTGGTACAATTTAAAATCCATTGGTTTCGGGTACAGAATGGACCTCACTAACTCCCCCTTGGTAGTAGTAAAACCTGAAGTGACACAATTTCATTGGTAATAAAGAGGAGAAACTATTAAGATCATTTTTTATGGGTATAATACTTAACTAAATTAGCACAAAGTTGTTCTTGATAGCAAAAAGATTGTGAAGGGTAAAACAAATCTTTTCTATTCTGATATGCACAGATTGCCATTGGCTTTGGGAACTGCTATTTCCATCATTACTAAAGACATTACTTAAAGTATTTTAAGTTCCTATTTGTAAGCTATTTTACTTAGTGGATGAACAAACTATCCTCGCCCAGATCTTTACAGTGGTACTGTTAATACTGTTAGGATGTGATCAAACTCAATCTCAATGATTTCCCAACTAAACTTCCTTCTCAATACTGTGGAGGAGGAATTCCTAGAGTGTATACGGGATGGTTTCCTGGACCAATATGTCAAGGAACCAACTAGAGATTAGGCCATCTTAGACTGGGTATTATGTAATGAGAAAGGATTAATTAGCAATCTTGTTGTGCGAGGCCCCTTGGGGAGGAGCGATCATAATATGATAGAATTCTTCATTAAGATGGAGAGTGAAGCAGTAGTTGACTCAGAGACTAGGGTACTGAATTTAAATAAAGGAAACTACGATAGTATGAGGCGCGAGTTGGCTAGGATGGATTGGGGAATGTTACTTAAAGGGTTGACAGTGGATAGGCAATGGCAAACATTTAAAGATCGCATGGATGAACTACAGAATTTGTTCATCCCTGTTTGGCATAAAAATAAAACAAAAAAGGTGACTCAACCGTGGCTAACAAGGGAAAATAGGGAGAGCATAAGATCCAAGGAGAGGACATATAAATTGGCCAGAAAAAGCAGCAAACCTGAGGATTGGGAGCAGAATAGGATTCAGCAAAGGAGGACAAAGGGATTAATTAAGAGGGGGAAAATAGAGTATGAGAGTAAGCTTTCAGGGAACATAAAAACTGACTGTAAAAGATTTTATAGATATGTGAAGAGAAAAAGATTGGTGAAGTCAAGCGTAGGTCCCTTGCAGTCAGAATCAGGGGAATTTATAATGGGGAACAAAGAAATGGCAGACCAATAAAATACATACTTTGGTTCTGTCTTCACAAAGGAGGACACAAATAACCTCCCAGAGATGTCGGGGAACATAGGGTCTAATGAGAGGGAGGAACTGAATGAAATCACTATTTGTAGGGAAATGGTGTTAGGGAAATTGACGGGATTGAAGGCCGATAAATCCCCAGGGCCTGATAATCTACATCCTAGGGTACTTAAGGAAGTGGCCCCAGAAATAGTAGATGCATTGCTAGTCATCTTCCAAAATTCTATAGACTCGGGAACAGTTCCCATGGATTGGAGGGTAGCTAATGTAACCCCACTATTTAAAAAAGCTGGTAGAGAGAAAACGGGGAATTATAGACCGGTAAGCCTGACATCGGTAGTGGGGAAAATGCTAGAGGCCATTATAAAAGATGTAATAGCAGAGCACTTGGAAAACAGTGACAGGATCGGACAAAGTCAACATGGATTTACAAAAGGTAAATCATGCTTGACTAATCTACTGGAATTTTTTGAGGATGTAACTGGTAGAATAAATAAGGGAGAACCAGTGGATGTGGTGTATTTGGACTTTCAGAAGGCTTTCGATAAGGTCCCGCATAAGAGATTAGCGTGCAAAGTTAAAGCACATGGGATTGGGGGTAAGGTACTGACTTGGATAGAAAACTGGTTGGCAGACAGGAAGCAAAGAGTTGGAATAAACGGGTCTTTTTCCGAGTGGCAGGCAGTGACTAGTGGGGTACCGCAGGGATCGGTGCTAGGACCCCAGTTATTCACAATATATATTAATGATCTAGACGAGGGAACTAGATGTAATATCTCCAAGTTTGCAGACAACACAAAGCTGGGTGGGCATGTGTGCTGTGAGGAGGATGCAGAGAAACTCCAGTATGATTTGGACAGGTTGGGTGATTGGGCAGATGCATGGCAGATGCAGTATAATGTGGATAAATGCGAGGTTATCCACTTTGGTGGCAAAAACAGAAAGGCAAATTATTATCTGAATGGCAATAGATTGGGAAAAGGGGAAGTGCAATGAGACCTGGGTGTCCTTGTGCACCAGTCGCTGAAGGTAAGCATGCAGGTGCAGCAGGCGGTTAAGAAGGCAAATGGTATGTTGGCCTTCATAGCGAGAGGATTCGAGTACAGGAGCAAGGATGTCTTGCTGCAGTTGTACAGGGCCTTGGTGAGACCACACCTTGAGTATTGTGTGCAGTTTTGGTTGCCTTATCTGAGGAAGGATGTTCTTGCCATGGGGGGAGTTCAGCGAAGATTCACCAGACTGATACCTGGGATGGCAGGAATGACGTATAAAGAGAGATTGGGTCGATTAGGCTTATATTCGCTAGAGTTTAGAAGAATGAGAGGGGATCTCATTGAAACTTATAAAATTCTAACAGGACTAGTCAGACTAGATGCAGGAAGGCTGTTCCCGATGGCGGGGGAGTCCAGAACCAGAGGTCACAGTCTAAGGATAAGGGGTAAGCCATTTAGGACTGAGATGAGGAGGAATTTCTTCACCCAGAGAGTAGTGAACCTGTGGAATTCTCTACCACAGAAGGCAGTTGAGGCCAATTTATTAAATATATTCAAGAAGGAGTTAGATATATTTCTTAAGGCTAAGGGGATCAAGGGATATGGGGAGAAGGCAGGGACAGTGTACTGAATTTGGATGATCAGCCATGATCGCATTGAATGGCGGAGCAGGCTTGAGGTGCCGAATGGCCTACACCTGCTCCTATCTTCTATGTTTCTATGTTTCTATGTTTCTCTCCATTGAGGAAGAATCCAAGCTTTTGCCTGTCGTCTTCCTTCCCAGTAGTGTAGCTGAACCCATTGTTTAAAATTGTGGAGCCAAACCCTTACCTCTCAATAACACAACACATTGCTGCAGCATCAATAACTCTAGTATCTAATCTTGAACACAATTAGGCATACTGGGTTAGATCTTCATATTTACCACTTGGGTGTTAAGCATCAACTGCATGGAGTGCAGGAAGGAAAATCAGGCAGGTAAGATTGTATGCAAGGAATAAAACCCAATGGATTTTCCTTCCATTAATTCCTTTCTGTGTTCTGTCTAGGTGATGATTAATGCACAGGTGGTAAAGACAAAAAAGTAAAGATAATCCCATTGTAATGAAGTGGAGCAGGTGGAGAAGTTTGTATTCTGCAACATATATTGAAGCATTTACAATTTATATTTTGATGTCACGGGAGACAGACCTGTTCGATAGACAACAGCTTTTACTTCACCCTGGCCTGTTGCCTTTGATTGAATCACTTGGGTCCCACAGAAAAGGATGTGACGCTTGTAATCTTCAGTAGATCTCTTCCAACAACTAGGGATAGCTACACTTGGTAATGGTGCCTTTGTTACAGGAATACTTTCGCCTTATGTGGTAAAATAAAATAATAGTTTAGTCAACAAATTATAATCAGTCAACAGCGATTGATTACACAAGCATAGAACTCTGTCTTCCCCAATTTCACAGTAATGCAAGTGAGCAGTAAACATATGTGGAGAGATATTCTGTTCTAGCACCAACCAAGAGTCAAGTCTGCTGGATTTTGTAGGTTCATTAACTATGTAAGAAAGGCTCCTGAAATAATTTAGGTTTACATGTGGGAGCTCGCCACAGTGTAGGGGAAAGGGGGCGTAGAGGAAGGAAGACAGTACGCATCATCAGTCCTTAAAGGGCTACAGCCTATAATTAAAGATAAGTGGCCACATGGGGATAAAATATACTACTAATAGTTTAGGAAAGGGAACTCTCACCCCTACTTGATCTGACCTACATGTGACTCCAGCCCAACATTATATGGTTGAATGTTAATGCCCTCATGGCAACTAGGGATGGGTAATTAATATTCCCATGCTAGTGTCACCCACAAGAACAAAAACAATAAAAGTTCTCCAATGAGAGAAAGAAAGTAAAAGCTATACTGAGCCAAATCCATCCCAACATCCACAAAGTAAGTTAGAGGGTCCTGACAACCTATTATGCCTGTTGATAGAGTCCTGTCACTTGCCTTATTGATGTGGGGATAACCCCACCTCAAAATACCATTCTTCTAATTTCTCTTGCTCTCCATGGAGAAAGGAAAAGTGACTGACTTACAGAAAAAGGAATTTCCATGTAGTTTTTCCACTGCTTCAATTTAACTATCCTGGTCAATTGAGGACATTTGATAACAATGTCCTCTGCTTTATTGCTCTTGAGGTGGCCACTAGGAAATGTGCCACTCAAGTTTATTTATCTTTCCATTTTCCTGAGAACAAGTTGGATAAGATTTCACATACAAGTGAAAAAGAGAGATTCTTACCTGTAAGCATGCTCTCATTGACAATGCAGCCCCCGTGGATCAGTACAGAATCACAGGACAATATTTGTTTATTTCCCGTAACTAAAAAAACATCACCAGGTACCAGTTCACTAGATGGCACTTTCTCATAGGCTGTAAATATAAACAACAATGTGTAAACTATCCAATCCACTCTGGTTTTTATACTTGAACACTTCCAAGGTGAGTCGGAGAAAAGACAAGTTAAATCAGTGATTTGGTGGCACTAAATCTGGTAATATAAACCTGTAGATTGTAAGAGGAAGGAAAAGCTGAGTCAGGTAAGAAGCTCCATGCTTTTGAGGTCATGGGAAAGAATGAGGTAGAGTGGGAAACGGTGCAATGAATTTTGATTTCAACACACTGAGGATGCAGAGAGGAGGAAGAATGTGTTGGAAGGTGTATTTGGAGCTTCGAAGAAATTAAAGTTCAGAGCACCAATGACCAAAGTAGTATCAACAAAAATGGCAAGAAATATTACAATGGAGCGATAGAGGTTGAAGATGAGAGACTATTTGATGAAAGGAGCAACTATGGAGGAGTTGCTAGCTCTCTCACTTAAAGGGTTAGTAGTCATCTACTGTTTGTCATTGTCTGATAACTGGTGTGAAAGAAAATGCTATTAGAGTAGAGGATACAAACAGGTAGGTCTTGAAATGATCTAGAAGTAGACAAACTATGTACAGGGAGATTTTAATTTGTTAAGCCAAGTATGCTACCGGCCAAGATCTCGGGGCACTTTTTTCTTGTGCCTGTAGTTTACTCTAAATAGGAGGCAGGGCTTACATTGCAACATTCAGCATAGCTCAACACCTGAGCTACAGGACCCCATTTTTGTCTGTCTCACAAAATCAGGGATAAGGTACAAAGGCTGATTTTACAAAGTTGCACTCCCAATGGTGAGCCTTACCTGTTGGGAGTGCAGATCAGGAAATTGCAAATGTTCTCCCTGTGACTTTCAGTTCATTCATTATTATTATTTTATCTTGAACTTCTCTTTCTGAATGTATTTGTTCAAGGCTCTTGAGCTGGTTAAAATGCCATCAAGGTCCCTTGTTGGTCATGGGACCACAATTTGCAATTATTAATGAGGCTCCTCTCAGACTCCAGCAGGAGCCTCTTCTACTACTAAAACCACTGGCGTTAAAATTGCAGATTGGTGGGAACAAAGTGAAAAATGGAGCTAGTCTGTCAAGTGATTTTAGTTTGTTAACAGGGTAAAGTGGCATGCTTTATTATTGTTGATGTTATGAGGAGCAAAAGGAATTAGATTGCGCTTTACTGAAAACAGTATTCTGTGTATTCATGCGTTACATGTAAAATAAATCAGCTTCTTGGTTCACAATTGACCTTATTTCAGAATGTTTTTCAGTCATCCTTTAGGAGAATAAGATAGGAGAAATGCACATGGGGGCAATATCCAGTGCATGCAGGGTGGGGGGGGCGGGGGGGGGGGGGGGCGAGGGGCCTTCATTTGTTACAATCCTAGATCACATTATTGTATGACTAGATATTGTGCTGTAAAAATAATCTCCTGAAGGTGCTGGGAATACTTATGAGATAGAGTGTTGATGTTGAACTCGAGAGAATTTGTAACATTTATGAAGGGGCAGATTCACATGTACCCAAATACAGGGCCACATTTCCTCCCCTCACTGCACTACCAACGGTAAATTTAAATAAATTCCTGGGAAACTGGGTAGCGGACTGGGATGCAGCACTGTCCTTTCCCTCCTGGAAAATGGGTTCAATCCTAAATTGATAGATGAAAGTCTTAAGTCTCCTCTGTTACAAGGCTGTAACGGTTCAAAGTGAAATGAATTTTGTCAGTCTCATCCAATTTAGTTTACAAAACATTTCTACCCATAAATTCGTACTGACTTGGGAAGGATCCTGGAAAAATCAGAATGGTATAGTGCAGGATGCTATTTGAAGGCTATCATTAGGCACATTGATAGGGCAAAGGATTGGCACATCCAAGAGAAGATGGGTTTGTTGGAGGGATCAATATTTCAATTAAAAAAACACACAAGTTATGAGGAAGTTAGTAAGGGATGAGTGATGAATTGTGAAGCAAAAGCAAACCAGATTGAGCCACTACAGATTAATTAAATAAACAAATATAGCTCCAGCTATCAAATAGAAGACAGTCACAATATCACGTCTTCAGCACTGAAAACTGCTCACCTCCATCTTTTCTGCAGACGGTGACCATCATGTTATTGTGAGATTCCACAAGTCTGTACAACTTTATCGATTGCTGCAAAGAGTAAAGTACCATAAGAATTTACTTTGCCTGTACTACGATCTTTTCTAATGAAATCAAATCCTTGCATACTTCATTAATCAGATTTCAGAAGGTGAAATGAATGAAGATTTAAATGCAAAATGAAATATGCATCTTCTTAACAAATTTCAAATGAAAGATTTAAAAGTTCAGGCACGGTTGGAATCAGAAAGCAGGCAGATGAATTGTTAGTTACGCCCTCATTGTAAAATATTGATGAAGATAGAACCATGCAGAGCATTAAATGTAGCCTTAAAACTCACCTGCCGCACATCATACACAGATAAAGCAATGGAAATGAGAGACATAATTATGAGTGCGACTGAATATTCTGTGTAGTCCTCAGAAAGCCACAGACACACACTAAAAATTTGAAAGGTGTAAAATGGATTTAAAACCTATGAAGAAAAGAAAAAGAAAGCCATGATTAAAAAGTTATCTGTTTGCATTTAAAATGGGAGCAATAACACAGCAAGTAAAAACCACATTAAACAAGATTTACCTCTTTACAAAGTAGCTTCCAAATGGGAGCAATTCGTATGTCAATTGTATTAGGTCCAAATATTAATCTCCTGCATTTAAACATTATAGAGTTATTAGAAAGTAGACCAATCGCCATTACATTGCCATTTAAATGTTATGCAATAATGATTTTACAAATGTACACAAACGACTACATTCATACAGTCATAGGGGTAGAAATTAGGTCGCGCCCCATTTGGGGCGCAAATATCGTCCGGACGCAAATATTAGCGCCTGGCGCTAATTATCGGCACTGACTGGAAACTTCACTTTTACCGCCCCGGGAGGTGAGTGGAGCGCTAAAGCAGGCGCTGCACACCTGTCTTAAGGCGCAAAGGCCGAGCAGTGAGGCGCTAACTCAGAGCGCTGGCGAAGCTCATGTAATGTCAGTCAGCAATGGAACACACACACAATGGCACGGGCCAGTTCTTAAAGGGGATGGTTAATCTTGCTTTCCATCCACATCCAGTTCATTGCAGCCTTGAATCTCGGCCTGGAGAGATTTGCACATCAAATGTGCTGGAAAGAACAATGGAGAGTACCAGGCAAAGAGCTCAGAGTGCAGCTCCCACAGTCTCTGCTAAATCGATACAAGGAATGGCAAATCAAAATGAACCTGCAAAGTGCTGCTCAGTACCCAAAACTCCTTCACACAACGTTGAATCTCTCCAGAAGTCTCTCCCTCTCTCTCTCAGAATGCGTAGTTCAAAAATGCCACCAACAATAAAAGACAGGAAGAGGCCCCCTTTAAATAGCGCCCCCCCCCAGCCCCACAGCGATTGATAGCGTTCCAGTCTTCTGGTCGTTGGAAGCGCCAGGCGGTAAGGCAGGGGGCGCCACTCAATTTCCGCTACGGGGCGCCACAAGGGCGTTGCACCATGGAATGACGTCACAATCTGCGCGCGCAGGTGGTCGCAGCGGTAAGTTTTAGCGCCGCCGCACAATCTCAAGTTAAGTTCTCGAGCGGCGCAAACATCGCTGCGCCCGGGCGTTAGCGGCTTTGCGCCCCATTAGCGCCCTCTTAAGGCGCTAACGGGAGGCGCAACCAAGTGAATTTTTACCCCATAGAGTCATAACGGCACAGAAGGAGGCCATTCGGCCCATCGAGTCTGTGACGACTCTCTGTAGAGAAATCCAGTTAGTCCCATTCCCCCACTCTATCCCCGTAGCCCTGAAAGTTTATTTCCCTCAAGTGCCTATCCAGTCTCCCCTTGAAAACATTGAGTGTCTCCGCTTCCACCACTTCCGTTGGCAGCGAGTTCCAGGTCCTCACCACTCGCTGCGTAAAAAAGTTTTTCCTCACATCCCCCTGTATCTCTTGTCCAAAACCTTAAATCTGTGTCCCCTAGTCCTTGTACCATCAACTAGTGGGAACAGCCTTTCCCCGTCTAGCCTATCCAAACCCGTCATAATCTTGTACACCTCTATCAAGTCACCCCTCAACCTCCTTTGCTCTAATGAAAACAAATCCAGCTTCTCCAACCTGTCCTTGTAGCTAAGATCCCCCATCCCTGGAACCATTCTGGTAAATCTCCTCTGCACCCTCTCAAGGGCCTTCACATCCTTCCTAAAGTGTGGTGACCAGAACTGGATGCAATACTCTAGTTGTGGCCTAACCAGCGCTTTATAAAGGTTCAGCATAACTTCTCTACTTTTTTACTCAATACCTCTATTTATGAAGCCCAAGATCCCATATGCTTTGCTAACCACTCTCTCAATATGTCCTGCCACCTTCAGGGACCAATGCACATTAACTCCCAGGTCCCTCTGTCCCTGCACACTCTTTAAAACTGTGCCATTAAGTGTATATTAAATTCAACCCCCAAGAAGTTTGGAATTTTGCAGTTTGTTCTGAAAATATTGCAAACGAGGAAACATTTTCACTTATTTCAGTTTCCAATATACATTTGTTAATATAATTTCACAGGGAACATTTTTTAATATTTATATGTATATATATGACGTTCAAGTTACTTGACTTATGAGCAATTCATTTAGAAGAATCTCTTCTAGGAAATACTTGATTTAAAAAGAGAAATTTACTGTTTGCATTTATGGCAATTTGTGCAAATTCAATATTTATGAGCTCTAAAAATGGAAATGCAACCAAGCAGAGCTAGTTGGCCATACAATCAAACAACAGAACTTTCCCTCTCTCAGTCTCATACACGCACACTAACAGAATGTACGATCAAGCCAAAGTATTATTTTTAATAACTACCTGGTAGTTTCTTCTGTGGTTGTTAATCCAGAGCCAAATTTATAGCGAATATCAGCACAGGAATGGCTGTCTTCCAGTCCTCTGAATAAAATAATGAATTAAAGAATACATCTGAAGAAGCTTAAAATTACCTTAATTCCAGAAAGTCAGATGGATTTGCAAAAACTTACTCAGCTCTAACAAACTGCTTTTCAATAAGGTCCCAGATGTACCTGATCTTTTGAATTTCAATATACCGTACCTATAAAGATCAGTCAAGAGAATAAATGTATTTTGAAAAACAAAACTTAACATTTAAACAGACAAACACAAATAAATTAAGAACGACAGAAATGTTGTTGTTGATATATTTTCACTAAATAAAATACATTATTAAAACAAAAGCAGAATTGGAAAGGCAGCTCTTACTTTTAAATCAGGTTTCATGATGATTCTGTGCAGCAATGACGTCTCATCAGAGAAGAGAGGATGTTGTTGTGCAGCACTTGCTGGGTTACTAAGTAAAGACAAGTGAATCCACATGACCTTCTTCTTGGTCCAGATTTTATATTCATCCTGACCAAAAATGAAAAGAAAAAAATAATCATAATTACTGAATGTGTGGGTTCATTTTGTAAATGGCTAATAGTGCATTCAAATGCCACCAATGAAGCTTGGAGCAAATTGCTAATGAGTTTGGTTCAGATTTAGAAGCCTCATTCACAAAGGTACCATCAAAACCAGGGGCCAGGTTTTAACTCGGAGCGGATTTCTGGCAGCCATTCTGGTGAGTTCCCGCCGGCAGAGGGAGCTTGAAGCCACATCGATTTTAACCTCATGTAAATTCAGCCTGGAATGGTGTGAAGTGGGTGCAGAAGGGCTGGATCTGCTCGACTAACTAAATCTGCTGGACGGTGAATTTTACTTATTTCATTTTGTTGTTGAAATTTCCTGCATATCAAACTAAAGGATGCTAGTACTGGAGAATGGAACTCTTCCTTTTTGGACATCCAGCATCAACATCACACATAAGGTAGTGGACAAGAAGATGAAACTAAAGCTCCCTCTAAACTGTCCCAACAATATGTCATCATCTCAACCTCAAGAATTAGCTGAAGATTTTCCATTTTCTGTGCCAACTACCCTGCTGGCATCTTAGCCAATTAGTGCTAAACTGTAATCAGTTTTGTTCCATATGTTTATGTCTAAAAGGAAAACTAATTTCATACAGGACTTTTACAGCCACGAGAGAGAAAAGTGTTTCATCCCATCAGCTTGGGCTGAATTCACACCCAGGTCTCTGATGTGAAAGATTTGTGTTCCAAACTACTGCAGCAGCCAGTTCAAAGCTAGAGACCGGTAACAGTTGCTTATTTAAACACATGGGGGCTAAATTCAACATTGTTACATTTGTTTCAAGGCCGTAAAACAGCAACCACAATGATCAATTTAGCAGTGGAAAGGCTCGCCACCCAATCTGTGCGTGTGTTTGGGCCATTGCTAACTTAGCCAAGCCCATTGTACAGGCGTTAGAACCCTTACATATGTAAGTGAGGGGCCTAAAGCCTGATTTAGGTGCCCTTGCCAAAATTGTTTGGCGATGAGCGGAGCAGGAATCAGGCCTGCTCCACTTGGGATGCCCAACGGCCATTGCAGTCGTCAATGAAAGGTCATTTTTTTTTTAATTGAGACATTGTTGCTGTGGAGCCAGTATGAAGCAGGAGTGTTCCCCCTAACTCATAGCGCTCGTGATCACCACCACCACCCCTCCCACAACCACCGCCCCCGCCCCCTCCCCACCCCCCGCATTGCCACTGCAACCCGGGACGCACCTGAAACAAAGCTTTTTTTCACACTTCTCAAGCAGCTAATGAGCAACTTACCTAAAGTTGCGAATGCAGCTATTAAGTGAGGCAAACTGCTGCAACTCAGTGTCTGCCAGGGCAGTTTGACGCAGCTGGCATTTTGGCACCGGGATGGGCATTGGTTGAGGGGGGTTGTGAGGGTCCAAACATGTTGCCATCCTGAGAGACGGCCTCATGTTGCATTCCCATTGTACAACTGCTCCCTGTTACTGGGCTGCGGCTCAGTGCTTTTACTGATCTGTGGCAGATCAGACTGTAGGATATCCGTGATCCAATTGAAGCTCCTAACCATTCAGTCTTCTAGTCTGGTTGAGCCCAGAGCCTGCATGGCACCAGTAATAACATCCCTGACAGATGCTATTAATTATTCCACAGACTCCTGCAGGTATGGCTCAGCAGCACTGCCCACTGAGGTGGTTGCACATTCCATGGTTAACAGCAGAGTTTGATGTAATATGCCAGACCCCCTTACAAGTTGATACTGTTCTCCTACACATTCTCCGACATGTAGCAGAAGCTTCCTAGCAGGCAGTCAATGCATTCAGCAACTGCTGCTGCACTGAAATCATCTTTCTTTTAAAGTCTGGGCCTCTCGGGTAAATTTTCCATGGGGAGCTCCAATATCCTGCTATAACTTCGATTGAAGATCAGTAGAAACCCCAGATAAATGGTGTAAACAGCCACTTACGCCAATTCTGCAGGGTTTCTGCCGATCTTCCGAAGAACTGCCACAGAAATTCTACCCCAGCATCTCTGTCCTCTTTAGCAGAGCTGTTGCCTGGGCTGTTCTTTCCACCTGCACCTGCTCCTTTTCACTTGTGCTTGATGAATCATCCAGTGCAGATCCCTGTAACTTGTGATCTATGTCACATGGGGTGCCAATTTCTATGCTAATGCTTGGAAGGGCAAGAGATATTGATGGTGCATCTTCTGGAGAATTCTCCTCCTTAGTCTGTGTAACTGCAATGCCCAGGTCATCTGATGGACCTAGAAACAGGGGAGAGGGACAAGAGTTAGCATATGGCATGGGCAAGTGGTAGCAGATGAGTGGCAAGTGCAATGTACCACCAGGTTGTCATGCTAAGTGTGTGATTGTGTGAGTGTGGGACTGAGAGAGTTGAGTGGAAAGATAAAAGGAAGGAAAGATGCCCAAACTGTGCCTGATCTCTAACCGGGCCATCTCCAATGCTGAGTGTCCTCTCTCAGCCAGTGATGTTGATGGCGACCTCTTCCTCATGTTCTGGTGGTCTGCCTCCTGTTGTGTGCCAGCTTCTCCTATAAGAAGAATGGAAGTGGGTTAATATGTCCCTGTTTAAGCATTTTAAAGATGTCTGAGGCAGATCAGTGTAGTGTTCATGATGACAGGAAGAAGCAGCAAGTGAGGCCAAAAGGGAGAAGTAGTTGTGAGAGCAATAGCAAGCTTTGAGGGTGTGAGTTTAAGCAGAAAGAATGTACAGTGAAGTGTTTCATGTTGCCTTGAGGAGATCTATGGGAAGTAGGGTAGGGAAGGATTTATAGCACTGAGGTTAAAATAGGGTTCTAAAGTAGGCTTTGCAGAGAGTATGAAAGATGTGAAAGGGGGTCCTACCTTGGTGGTCCTCGTGAGATCATTATTTTTCTCTGCACTGCAGCCATGTCCTGGGGACAATGCTGCTGGCATTGACATTTTCTGTCACTTCTCTCCATGCCTGTTGACTGATTTATCTTAACATCCATTGCCCATCAAATGGGAAGAGAACCTCATTGCTGCTGATCACTTGTTCAATCAGCATTTCCACCACTGCATCAGAGAGCCTCAGAGGCCCTGTTGGAACTCATTTTGCCTTCTGCCGCACAATCGTGCTGGTCACTGCCTCTCACGATAAAACGCACCTCCCTTTAAAGTGCTGTTTTAAGGCCTTGAAATAGCAGCCGCCCCACCCGATTTCACGCCCTTCTAATCAGTGAGCTGTCTGTAGGGAGTGTGCCACATGCTGGCAGCTCTGAAAATTAATTTAAATTCGGCTGGATCATGAAACTTGCAAGGGCACCACACCAGCTCCTTCAGGCGGATACACCACATGCCCTGCCCACCACCCGCCTATTTATGCTCCACTCGAAAATCAGCCCCAGTACATCAAAACCATCAATAAAAAAGAATCATAGGAAATTGTCAGTAAAACAAAAATGAAGTACTCTGAGGTGATTGTCACATCCCATCACCATATCGCTGGAATCGAACCCCTTGTAAATTGCCAGCTTGTGCACACCTGTGTTGTTGCCTGTGTGCAGTCTATTGTGCCCCACACCCTGCGCTGCATCACAGTCCTGTGGAACAACAGCTGCCTTTGTTGCTGCTGGTGGTGGTCACAGCTGAAACTGAAGTGTGTGCTTGCCTTCCTATACAGAGGTTCAGTCACCGCCTTGACGTAGCAGTTTATGGTTAACCAACTGATTTTTCATATATCTGCAGTGAATGCCTGAAAGAAGCCAGTAGCATAGAATTTCAAGGCTGTTATGACATTTACTAATAGAGTGACCGCTGGCTCAGTGGAAGTATTCCTACCTCTTAGTCAGAAGGGTTAGGATCGGGCACCATGCCAGACAGCCACAGCTAACGGAGACCAGAGTGCTGGCTCTGAATACTGGGTTGATGTCCAGTGGGAGTACTTGCGTCCAATGGGTGCAGGTGCCCTCCCTCTCCACCCCCCCATTGTTAGTGTAGGTGGGGCTCTTTAACCTTGGTTGCAGCCCACCTATGAAAAGGTTCTCTGAAGATAAAAACCGTAAGGGAGACAACGGGAAACCATCTCAGCTACTCTTCCCTAGTAAGTAGCTCAAGAGTCTCACATGTGAGGCTTCAGTTAGGACCTGCCCCAGGGCAGAACACAATGGATGGATTACCTTTACATCTGCAGATGGAGGAGGCCTGATAACTGACAGCACCTGTAGGTCATGGTGCAGCAAACAGCATAAGTCAGTAATGGTGTCTTTGTTCAGTTGGAATGTCATGAGTCACTCTTCCTCAGTGAAGTCCAGCAATCTATGTTTTCAGGGGTGACGTTAGGACTGCGCAACCTGTGCAATTGCATGGGACCCGAGCCAGTCAGGGGCCCTGAGCAGATCCAGTGAAAGGACACCTACACAATGGTAACAGCTGATCACTGAACATTTTGGCAACTATTATTAGATTACCTAGTGCAAACATGCCTTTTCACAATCATATGTATGCGGATTTGACGCCAAATTAAGAAGGTCGTATTTAGTATCATTGTCTAGTAAAATGTAATAGCCCCACACCAAACCGTTGCAAGGCAAATGTCCCTCGCACGTGTTTTGATCTGTAATGCTTAGCCCATGGATATTATTTGGTGCAGTGGTATGCTTCCTGTGCCAACTTTACTCCCTGGCTACTCCCACTGCCTCTGCTATCTGCTCCTCCACTATGTAGTCATCTACAAATGACCCAGCACTGGCTCTAGAAAGAAAAGTCCTCAGTAATATAATTCTGTAGTAGTTCAACTTTGTGATTACAATACCAAATTCTGTCCTTCACTGAACTAAATAGCTACTCTCACAAGACTTTCAGAATTGTAAGTTCTTTGATAAGATGCGCAGAGTAATTCAGCATGCAATTCTCACTTAACATGGCCACTAACAAGACTATATTAAGTTTTTCTAGATACTCAAGTGTTTTTTCATTGACGGATAACAATGTTTGTCGGAGGAGAGAGCTAGAAGAAACATATGTAATTTTGGCACGGTATCACGTGTATAATGTGATTTATATCCTTGCAGCTCATGTTATAAACCAAATGAGAAAAGGTTTACCAACACTTTTGCATGAAGACTGTGCTTTTTTAACAATATTAGGATCGATTTTTTTGTGACTCCCCTTATCAGGAGGGAGGCAGGTGAAGCGAGCCCACTGCTCACCTGATGAAAGCAGTCGGAGACCCATATATGCGATGAGCTGCCAAACGGCTGAGTTGGGGTTGCGGGGGAGGTGACAGCTCCTCTGTGGAGCTGAGCCAGTCGAGTTAATTTAAGGGGAGAGGTGATCCTGGGGAAGGGCTGCAGAGGGTCAGATATTGGGCAGTTCAATATTTGCGGGGCCAGGAGCAACATTAATGCTCCTCCTGGGCCCACAAAAATGGCTATAAAACTTTTTGTGCTCATAGAAACATAGAAACATAGAAGATAGGAGCAGGAGTAGGCCATTCAGCCCCTCGAGCCTGCTCCGCCATTTAATGAGATCATGGCTGATCATCCAAATTCAGTACCCTGTCCCTGCTTTCTCCCCATATCCCTTGATCCCTTTAGCCTTAAGAAATATATCTAACTCCTTCTTGAATATATTTAATGAATTGGCCTCAACTGCCTTCTGTGGTAGAGAATTCCACAGGTTCACCACTCTCTGGGTGAAGAAATTCCTCCTCATCTCAGTCCTAAATGGCTTATCCCTTATCCTTAGACTGTGACCCCTGGTTCTGGACTCCCCCGCCATCGGGAACATCCTTCCTGCATCTAGTCTGTCTAGTCCTGTTAGAATTTTATTAGTTTCAATGAGATCCCCTCTCATTCTTTTAAACTCTAGCGAATACAAACCCAATCGTCCCAATCTCTCTTCGTACGTCATTCCTGCCATCCCAGGTATCAGTCTGGTGAATCTTCGCTGCACACCCTCCATGGCAAGAACATCCTTCCTCAGATAAGGCGACGAAAACTGCACACAATACTCAAGGTGTGGTCTCACCAAGGCCCTGTACAACTGCAGCAAGACATCCTTGCTCCTGTACTCGAATCCTCTCACTATGAAGGCCAACATACCATTTGCCTTCTTAACCGCCTGCTGCACCTGCATGCTTACCTTCAACGACTGATGCACAAGGACTCCCAGGTATCGTTGCACTTCCCCTTTTCCCAATCTATTGCCGTTCAGATAATAATCTGCCTTTCTGTTTTTGACACCAAAGTGGATAACCTCGCATTTATCCACATTATACTGCATCTGCCATGCTTCTGCCCAATCACCCAACCTGTCCAAATCATACTGGAGTTTCTCTGCATCCTCCTCACAACACACACGCCCACCCAGCTTTGTGTCATCTGCAAACTTGGAGATATTACATCTAGTTCCCTCGTCTAGATCATTAATATATATTGTGAATAACTGGGGTCCTGGCACCGATCCCTGCGGTACCCCACTAGTCACTGCCTGCCACTCGGAAAAAGACCCGTTTATTCCAACTCTTTGCTTCCTGTCTGCCAACCAGTTCTCTATCCAAGTCAGTACCTTACCCCCAATCCCATGTGCTTTAACTTTGCACGTCAATCTCTTATGCGGGACCTTATTGAAAGCCTTCTGAAAGTCCAAATACACCACATCCACTGGTTCTCCCTTATCTATTCTACCAGTTACATCCTCAAAAAATTCCAGTAGATTAGTCAAGCTCGATTTTGAAGGACTGCTGGTACAAGAAGCCTAAGGTATTACCCACCTTCTCCTTCTTGGAGTGGTTCTGTAATGTAAATACATTGAATCAAATATGGTTTTAAGACAAAGGTCAGTGAGAAAAACTAAGAAATTACCAATTTACTCTTCCTCAAAATTGTGTGTATTTAAATGGCCTAAAGCAGGCAGCCTTTCCCATTTCATCAGAGGAAAATAATTTTTTGTAGTTTTTGTAGGTGCGACCCCACTGAACAAGTTGCATGTTTGTGCTGATAGTTCCATTGAATAGGCTACAAGTGCATCTCAGTTTCATAAACTCCAAATCTGGGTCACCTTAAAAGAAGTTTATAAGTTAAGTACTATTTTATTATAGATAAGGGTAACACTTACTGTTGTTCTAAGCAGAACAATGTCCGCTTCTTGCAGGCTGCACTGAACACATTTAGCCCAGACATCCCATTCAGGCCTCCAGTAAAACAGAAGCAGCAGAAATCCACAGGTTAGGACAGTTCCCACGATACGCAGGGCATTGCGGTAGCGGCTGGTCTTATAACCAAATATGTCCTTTACGAAACAGAAAGTGTAATAGACCATTAGTACTTGTTATTAACGAATAAACTGTGCAATAGTTAGCATAATAATAGCATACAAGATTCTAATGCATACCAATGGCTCTCCTGTGGTAATGTTCTCGCTCAGTTGGATGTCCTACTGATTTATAATGATGGGACCATTACAACATATAAGGTAAGATATGTAATTCTGCCACTAAAGTGGAGCTGTATTTAAGTTTGGTTGTTCCTTTAAAACCATAAAGTTCAGTTACCGTAAATAAGTAGAAGCCTGAGCTCAACTAGAATTTAATTGCTTCTCTGAGGGAAGTTTATAGATTGCTAGGTGCTTGTAAGTGTCTACCTCCAGACCAGGCTGCAGTGGGGATCACTCTCAATACTTTTCTGTGAGTAGATACGTGGCCTTAGATCTATATGGATGCGTTCGTATCTCAACAACTGTTGGCATCATGGAAACGTCAATTATTTAAAACTTATTTAAATGTATGCATTTTTAATGTGGAAGATAACAATTTAGCCAGCAGATTGATATATGCCTATCTCCATTCATAAGGCTGACCATAACACATTTTCAAGTTTTTCTGACTAGTTACCAGGTGATCCTTTAGTTGTGGAGATTGAAATATTCATTTTTGCTTCCTCTTGCCAAGAGATAGACTCCATTTTTTTTTTAAATGCTTGCCTTTGGAAACATGAGTGTAGCTCATTAATCCGTTGAAAGCTGCAGTAACATTTTTGCACCAAAATAAAAATATTTAAGGAAATTTCAGTTTTTATTTCTAATCAGAAAGACTTGCATTTAATAAAAAATGCATTTAGGAATTCAAAACATGTTTAGCTCTGTTTTTAATGCTCAGAATTTGGAGTGCACGGAAAAGCATAATTTACTTTGCAAAATATATGATCCTCCTGCAGATCCTATATTTAAGTGCATTACATAAAAGATTGACTCAGTGGAAATGGTGGTTGTGGGCATAAAACTGTGGGGAAATATTCAGGCCACTAGTTTAGTAGATTGCCAGTTTTCAGGTTTTAACTCATCATAATCCTAGCTACAGATTATCCAAAATTCATGAACAAATTCCATAGCTGCCCACAAGTTAAAGCAGAATTCTAAATGCTCAACTTCCACAGAGTGGTGCACAATATAAGTCATAACCAAGGCCACTGATTTGTGGTTTCACAAAAAAGGGTAAGGAATTGCAAGATCCCCAAAATATCCTGGAAATCCATGTAATAAAAACAGAATTTGACTTATTTATTGATTTTAAACCAGTGACCCTGCTAATAAAAACAAAATATTGAGGATAGTTTTAAAAACATAAGATTTTAGTTAAAGAGTAAGAGGAAAGTTTATTTACATCAGTGCAAGAAAGCTGAAGGGTTAAACATGGCCTTTTGCCTGCCAGGTTAAAGAACTACATGTTACTCCAGAGATTTTGAATGTGAAGCATTCAGAATGTAAATTTGACATCATTTTGAACCAAAGAGTTAAAATGATGAAACTTAAGTACTGGATATTAAAATTAAAGAGCCAAGATTTAACTCCCAGCCGGCACCCGGGAGTGTGAGTTGGACACCAGACAGATTTTAATTGTCGGGCCTCAGTTGAATTGCTGCCGGTCAGCTGCTTGGCAGTTTCCGATGGAAAGTGACAGTTGGCCAGTGGGGGAGGATGAAAATCGGATGACCTGGAGGCTGCCTGCCGGCATCAGGAGAGGACTACTGACAGCAGGATAGGTCTGAGGGGTGGGTGTTGCAAAGGTCTTGCGAGGGAAGAGGAGGGCGAGCCCAGGTAGCAGAGGACCACTCCTGCTCCTCCAGATCCCATAAACTTACATTAGTGGGACTCACTGGCTGCCTGACAGCTTCACCTGGTGCCCCATTCATGGGACCCTGATTTCCATTTACTAATGGGGCTTCCGCCAAAACCAGCAGCATTAAAATCTCAGATCGGCGGGAACGCACCGGGAATAGGAGCCACGCCATTTTAACTGCTCCCTCGCTCCTTACCCGCCGTTCGAGGAATTTCCCTGTGAGTATTGTGTGGTGTAATGGATGAGCACCCTGAAATTGGGATTTAAATTCACCTCAGACCAAAAAATCAGATGAAAGGTCCTCCATGAAATAAATGTGAGCCATGTCAATCTGGCATAAGCATAACTTTATCTGTGCCTCTCAGGGAGGGCTCAAGGATGATCTGTATGTGAAATAGAAATGGAAATATACGCATTTGTAAGTTTAGAGCTGAGGCGTATTATCGGGCAGCTAGAGTGAACTTTACTCTGCATCCAAATCATGTCAACTTGACAGAGGAGTACTCAATACTGACAATGGACAAATGGAAAAGAATTACAACCCCAGCACTATCTTTCACTTCAGTGAGTATGAAGTTTCATGGAAACTCAATGTGGCTGATTACTTTGTTCCTCAGTCAGCAATATAACAGGACATATTGACCTGGAATTATATTGTGAGATATTGGTTTAAGAGGCTTGTCTGAAATTCTTAACTCTGTTAATTTAGCAGAGGCATTACCCATTTATTTTAAACAGGTTAAAATCTCAGCTAAAATAGCAAAGGTAGGGAATGCAGATAAACACTTTAAGGTGGTATCCTACGGCATGATTTCAGTCTCAATATTTTTTATGTAAAAGATTAAATATAATGGACAGGAATTTGCGGTTGTAATGACAGTGAGGCTGTCAGTTTTCGTAGTCATTACTCTGAAACTGACAACAACTTCTGGCGTCCACACACGCAGCAAAATGTGGAAATCCAGAAGTTGGTGTCAGTGATTCCCCGCTCCTCCACAGGGTGCGCTGTTGAAGTCTTTGCCAATGGAAATCTTACAAATCACTTGAATTGACGTGAACTTTTACTTTTTATGCTCTAATCTCGCTGTAAAAAACACCAAAAAAGTTAAGCCTTGTTGACTGAGGTGTAACTGGGTTTTTAACGGCGTACGAAGTCATAGGCCGCGATTTTATTTAACGAGGCGGCTTGGAGTCGGGTTGCGTGGTGGATGGGTTCCGGACCCACAGCCGGCAGGATCGGCTGTGGTTTTCCGATTTTAATTAAATGACCTTGTTAACTTCATTGGGGCGCACTGGCCGGTCCAATGAGTGCGATCGCCTCTGATGATGTCATAATTGCAGCTGCTTTTAATGGTCCCATTCAGCCTCAGCCTTTGTGTTCTACAATGTGTGCTTCCAGAGGCAAGGCAGCTCCACGCTTCAATGATGAGTAGCTCCATGCTCTTGTTGAGGCTGTAAGAGGGCGCAGGGAGATTCTCTTCCCTCCGGATGGCCGGAGGAAGCCTCCTCATCAGACCAAGGCAGTCCGGCTACGCATTGCTGAGGAGGTCAGCGCATGGTCCGTGTGTTCACGCTCCTGGATCCAGTGCAGGAAATGGTTTAATGATCTTCCACACATCAAAAGTGAGCATCCCATCACACTTACCTTCAATCTGCTTCCCTTCTCTTCTCATCACCAGCACTATGCTTTGTCAGCCTGCTCCTCCACATACCACCTTACCTATCCATCTCTGTCTCTGTACTGAATCACTTCACCATCCTGCCTATGCACTCCTTAGACTCGCTCTCACTGTCATGCAGTGACAACAACTAACAACGCACAGGGAGCTAGCTTCCTCTTGGCACCTCACTCCATCTTGGTCTCCCTCTGAGCTTCTATGTTAGGGATTCTTCACACTCACTCCGACACTGTGGTTGAAACTCCACTTGTGTCCCTCCCTGCAGGAAAAGATAGCCCACAATAAGAGGGAGAGAGCACAGACTGGAGGAGGCACACCAACCCTTGCAACATTGACAAGTGCTGAGGAGGCTACACACAAAATTGTCGGAGGTGGCAAGGATCTGGAAGTGGGCAATGGAGAGACGGGCACACTAGACAAAGCTGGTGACAGAATAGAGTTTCATCCCGCTCATTGACATTTAGTGATTGACTGCAATGGCATATGATGTTCATAGAGATTCACTTTATATCATCTACACAAAAGGATGTGTCTGCTACATCAATATCAGATGTCTAACTCCTTCCTTTACTCTCCCACAGGACCATCGAGCGCCCCCCTCCCCACTGTCCAGGAAGAACAGCCAGATGACTCCTCAGAGGAACCTGAAGCCTCTGAGGGAGCAGCGTCACCAGGACTCAGCACACCCAGCACCAACACAGAAACACACACCTCAGCGGAGCCCTCGTGACTTAGAGTAGCATTGCCATCTAGTCTATCACAGCTCACAAGTGAGCATCAACAGATGGTGGAGACAGCGACAGCAGTGGAGAGTCCTCGTTGGAGGTCGCAGGAATCTCTTAGCTCTGCTGAGCTGTATGCAGATGCTGTGCCTCTGGGGCCAGCCAGAAAAAGAGCGGTTCGGGAACTACAGGAACAAGTGCAGGAGTCTCTGGAAGGGTTTGCCTCCAGGGTTAGTGCAAGTGTGGAGAGAATGGAGGAGTCCATCTCTAACATCAGCACTGCCTTGATGGAGGCAATGGTGCATGAACGCACCTCCATGGATAGGATGGCAACCTCCATGAAAAGGCTGGCAACCGCCATGGAGGAAATAAGTCGCCAGAGTCACGAAAACATGGTGAGTGTTCAAAATAGATTGTCATCTCTGGAGGAGAAATGGGCAGCTATTGAGCAGAGAGACCAGAGCTTCATGGACGTCCTTGCCAGTGCAGATACGGGTCCACATGGCCCCCCTGATGTTCAGCAAGGTGCTCTCAAGCCACTTGCCAGCACTGAACACAAGAACATAAGAAATAGGAGCAGGAGTAGGCCATTCGGCCCTTCGAGCCTGCTCCACCATTCAATGAGATCATGGCTGATCTTCTGCCTCAACTCCATTCACCGACCCTATCGCCATAACCCTTGATGCCCTTGTAGTCAGAAATCTATCGACTTCTGTTTTAAATATACCCAATGACTGAGCCTCCACAGGCCTCTGGGGTAGAGAATTCCAAAGATTCACCACCCTCTGTGTGAAGAAATTTCTTCTCATCTCAGTCCTGAATGGCCTATCCTTTATCTTGAGGCTGTGGCCCCTGGTTCTAGACTCCCCAGCTAAGGGAAACATTCTCCCAGCATCCACCCTATCAAGCCCTGTAATAATTTTGTATGCTTCAATGAGATCCCCTCTCATTCTTCTGAATTCAAGAGAATACAGGCCTAGTTTACTCAATCTCTTCTCATATGACAGTCCCACCATCCCAGGAATCAATCTCTGGGTGTTTTGTCATTATTTTTCTGCTTGTACTTGCATTGTGATCCTTTTGTCACTGTCTTAAAGAAAAGTGATGGCAAACAGTTGAAAGTGTGGTCTTTGTGTTCTGGGAAATGGCAAATGCGCATTGAGGGCTCAGGGCGACTTGCATTTGTAATGCTGATAGTGGAAGTGATAGGAAAGAACCGGTTATAGCAGAGATGATATATGATGTTGGAAGAAGGTCGCCTACAATTAGAGAGTTCTTTGGTAGCCACCTATGGTTGAAGAGTAAGCTTATGCGAATGTGGCATGGCGGTGTGCATCCCCTGCTTGACGGGCAGCAGTGAGCTGGAGGGATGCTGTATTGGTCACAACAGGGCCCGCAAGGCATGCCTCCTCCTCCTCCTCTTCTTCTTCCTCTTCTTCCAAGTAAGATCTGCGCTGAGCCACGCGGTTGCTGCTCCTCCAGGATGAGAGGACAGATATGGTTCCCATCCCGTTGCTATAGATTTCATTTGAGAAAAGAAGCTTGCAAGCGCACAGTCGAAGTGGCCTGAAATTATTCCAATCAGGTCACACTGCAGATGGGTGTCAGTTTGAACAGTAGATGTGCAAAATCTTATACCAAACCTCCAACAACAAAGTTGTTGCATTTGAATGTCAGCCATGTTTCAGGAGCGCTTTTAAAGTGCTGCACCAATGACTACACCAGGACCTGATTGACCTGATTGAGGTGTACATTATTATGAGGGGCACAGATAGGGTAGATAGAAAGGAACCTTTCCCCTTAGTAGAGGGGTCAATAACCAGGGGGCATAGTTTCAAGATAAGGGGCAGGAGGTTTAGAGGGGATTTGAGGAAAAACTTTTTCACCCAGAGGGTGGTTGGAATCTGGAACTCACTGCCTGAAAGGGTGGTAGAGGCAGGAACCCTCACAACATTCAAGAAGCATTTAGATGAGCACTTGAAACGCCATAGCATACAAGGCTACGGACCAAGTGCTGGAAAATGGGATTAGAATAGACAGGGCTTGATGGCCAGTGCAGACACGATGGGCCAAAGGGCCTCTTTCTGTGCTGTATGACTATATGACTCTATGACTACAAATCATGTCCTCCAGCAACTCGTCTCCTTGCAGCTGGCCTGTTTCTGACAAGATGGGAAACAGGAGCCAGAAGCACGAAAATGGGAAATCACTATCAAAATAGGATTAGCAAGGCAGTTAACAGGCTGTTAACTGCCTTAACTACCTGTCCCACCGGTTCCAGTTGGGTCAGTTTGGGAGCGGCTGACCCGACACTCATGAAAATCGCGTGGGGGCAGGATGGAGGCGGGTTGGTAGTCTGAAGCCAGTTTTAATGATTTTTGCTGCCGACCCGCCTCCAAACCCACCTCCTCAGGGCTATTAAAATCAAGCCCATAATTACTGCTGAACAACCTCTCTGGCCCTGAAAAACTAATTTTATATTTTTGGAATGTCAAATTTCTCCATTATGGTACAAATTCCATAGATTTTTAAAATAATTTTAAAAAATTAAGTTTGTTTATGATATTTCGGCTTCTACCTTAACCCCATGTGTATGCCCTGAACTTTATTTTGCTCTCTGTAAAATGATTAAAAGGTGAAAGATAATCACTGCTTTTTACTTCCTGGTTTGCAATCTGTGAGAATTGTTTAATGTGATTGGCTGCTTAGCCTGCTTGAAGACATTACTGTTGCTGGACACTGGAGATCTCCTAGTGTTGGTGCCAGAATTAAATTAACATTGGGAAAGGTGAAATCAAGGCCACAGAGATCGCTAGATCTTTGTGGGCAGCTTTTCTCGAGGTCAGTGGCAAGCGCCGTCACTTCGCCGCTGACCGCAAAATCCAGGCCAATAAGTTTTATTACAATATGGATGGTAATCTGAGAAAGTTACATCTTTAATTATCATGAAAAAATGTTTAATCTCAGATTCCAATCTAGCAGACTGCCTTATTTAAACACATTTTATTGAATTCATTCAAGTTTGTTCCACATGGACATTTAAGCAAACAGTACAATACTTAGTAAGATTTCAGTAGTTATTGCATTTCGTTCAAAAATCTAGTTATATCCTGAAAAACTGTCTTCAGTAGTTATTGCATTTTGTACAGAAATCTAGTTATATCCTGAAAAACTGTCCCATTGTTTACATTCATGAACGTAACTGAAGCCAAAAAATGACATGCTGTACATTCTGTACTTGGTTTTGGAATTAGTGTGGTAATATTTTTACAAAGGGCAAGGTGATTTTCCCAGCAGTAGATTTTTGTTTAAATGGGGTTAATATTTATAATGATGAATGATATATCCCATATGATGGACTAGTTTAACAAAAAAAACTCCCGCACGCTACATGCACTGGTCACTTTTCCACCAAAATACAAATATTTCAATTGCAATTGTGTCACGTTGAGCAGAAAACAATTGCTGCATTATGTAGTTAGTAAAATTATCAGCAATCAGGAATTTATGAAAAAAACATTTAAAATTACCTTTATACATTTGCAAAGTTATTTTACTGGTTTAGAGGATACTGTGAAGAAATGTTCTGTGGTTCTGTAAATTCTACTTTCTAACTGTTTACATGACAATATTTATTCTCCATGGAGAATTTATATTAAAGTAAACAAGACTTGTATTTATATAGTGCCTATCAGGAACATCTCAAAGCGCTTCACCTCCAACAAATTACTTTGAATTGCAGTGACTTGTCATGGAGGCAAATGTAGCAGACATTTTTTGCAGAGTAAGATCCCACAAACAGCAATGGGATGAATGACTTGTTCATCTGTTTTGGTACTGTTGATTTAGGGAAGGATTTGGCCAATACATAGGGAGAACAACCTTCTGTTCTTCAAAGGATGCCGTGGGGTCTCTAATGCCCATTTGAACCATAGGATCAGGGATAAGACTGGCATTGCATAAACACTGACCCCAATTGATGTGTGGAATTGGCTTGAAAGTCCTTCTTTTAATGACTGCAAATATTTTTGCAATTAAATGCAAATGGTCAAGGCAGACAGCTTAGTTCCAGTAAATACAGCTTGCGTGATGTTGAATAGTTCAAAGGATTAACATAAAATGGTAAATAAACCTAGCTGTGTTGTCACTGCCAAACATGTGATAGGTTCTTGATGCTATTATGAGTTAAAGGATATGTGTGATGAAGACAATGCCTTTGTTCAAAAATAAGCAAACATCTTCATTGAAAAGGATATAAAATTGCAGCCCACTTTGATCTGAAACCACAAAAACTCTTGTGACAAAGATCCTGTCAGACTAACTAGACCTTAAAGACATTGGGGGAAAAATTCAGTTGGTTGCGCCTCCCGTTAGCACCTTAAGAGGGCGCTAATGGGGCGCAAATCATCTAGCGCCCAGGCGCGGCGATGTTTGCGCTGCTCGCGAAATTAACTAGACACTTTGCGGCGGCACTAAACACTACCGCCACGATCTCCTGCGCCGGCAGATCGTGACGTCAGTGGAGTGCGCAACGCCCCGGTATCGCCCCGGAGCGGATATTGAGTGGCGTCCCCTGCCTTACCGCCTGACGCTAGCAACGACATGTTGAGGGGAGCGTTTTGCAGTCATGAAGGGACTGGGGGAGCGCTATTTAAAGGCGACCACTTCCTGCCTTTTACTGTTGGTGCCATTTTTGAACCACGCATTCTGAGAGAGAGGGAGAGTCTCTTCTGGAGAGATTCAACGTTGTGTGAAGGAGTTTTGGGTACTGAGCAGCACTTTGCAGTTTCATTTTGATTTGCCATTCCTTGTATCGATTTAGAAGAGACTGTGGGGGCTGCACTCTGAGCTCTTTCCCTGGTACTCTCCATTGTTCTTTCCAGCAGATTTGATGTGCAGGTCTCTCCAGGCCGAGATTCAAGGCTGCAATGAGCAGGATGTGGATGGAAAGCAAGATCAACCATCCCTTTTAAGAACTGGCCTGTGCCATTGTGTGTGTGTGTTCCGTTGCCGACTGACATCACATGAGCTTCGCCAGCGCTCTGAGGTAGCGCCTCGCTCCCAGGCCTTTGCGCCTTAAGACAGGTGTGAAGCGCCTGATTTAGCGCTCCAATCACCTCCAGGGGCGATAAAAGTCAAGTTTGCAGTCGGTGGCGATAATTAGCGCCAGGCGCTAATCTTTGCGCCCGGCCGATAATTGCGCCCCAAATGGGGCGATACTGAATTTCTCCCCCATTCTTTCTTCATTTTCGTTATTTTGAAATTGAGAGTGTATCTAACGTAACTTCATTTTTCCAAACAATTATTTTGTAATATAAGTTTAGCAATTGATCTAGTTCATCCTAAATCCAGTCAGTCCCATAGCCTTATATCCTGTGACATCCTGCCCAGATTTTCTTCTTGTTTCCTGCAGATTTTGGGTGGGGTATGTAGCAAGGAGCTGTTCTGCCAGCTCCCCTGCCTCTGCCGCCACTTCCAGGATTTTTTTCCAGAAGGGTCAAGTGGACGCCGTATTCAGATGATAATCAAATGACGGGAACACATTATCCAATATATCCTTTTCATTACAGTCTTAGTAATACAGGGCATCAGGAATCCCATTGTTTTTCATGCGTCCAGTTTTGCTAAGGTGACAGAGCGATTTAACAATTAAAAGGCTGCCTTGCTTAATGTAATCAACTGCACAGTGATTGTGTACTGCAAAATGTAAAATAATCTTTTTCCCCCTGCAACTGGGTAACCAGTGGAACGGATATGACCTCCAGTTTGTATCATTTTATATTAATGTTATATATTGCATGCAGAATATTAGGTTAGCAGTTGTAGAGGTAAATCTTTGTCTCCGCCACCTGAGAATAATCCAGCTGAGCAGATCGCCTGCCTGCCATAGAACCCCACTCGATTTTCACTGAATTCAATGGACTGAAAATCAGACAGGTTCTACAAGGGACGGACCATCTGCTCTGCTGATTATCACCCAGGCGGTGAAGATGAAAATTTACCCCAAATAATTTTTAAATCTCTATGAAAAAGTACTACCATTCCAGCATTATGAAATCCTTTGGATTGTTCCCATATCCTAAGCTGCCTTACTTCTGTGCCAAGCTTCCACCATAGGTGGGAGAGAGGAATGTGGCTACAGGACCTGCCACGCGGTAGCGTGGCCAGAGGTACCATCTTCTGGAAAGCTGGCGAATTCATTTGGGATGGCTCCTCGGCAGCAGCATCAAAGGGCTATTCCATTCTATCATGTCACTGGTTTCCCCAAAGCTCAGGGGGCAACAGATGCCACTCTCATTCCACAGCAGCTCCTACTGTAGAGTCATTGAATTTCCTGAATAGAAAGGAATTCTACTCCTTCAATGTTCAAATTGTCTGTGATCAGCTGCAGTGAATCCTGCATCTTAATGCCAAATTTGGAGGGAGTCGTCTGGACACATTCATCATAAGGGAACCCCAACCTCCCATCTCTATTCAGGGAAGGCAGTGCAGTGTTGGGATGGCTTCGGAGAGAAAAATGGCTTCCATGTCTCATGACTCCACTCTGACTGTTGAGTTCACCAGAAGAACATTGCTGCCACCAGGCCCATGCATCTACCAGAGTGCTCATTGAGAGGGCTATGGGGGTTATGAAAGCAAGGTTTTACTGCCTTGACAAATCAGGAGAGGCTCTGCTTTATGTTGGATGTCTAAATATGGTTTCCTATCCTGGTGTTGTATCTTGGTGCAGCTTAGGGCCAGTGTTGTGAGAGGTGGTTTAGTGACTGCTCAGGTACAAGAGATTCTTGAGACTGAGGTGGTCCTTGTCTCATGACAGCTGAGTCCTGGTAAAGTCTGGGTAGACTGCCTGTGTACCCTGGCCCTGCCCCCTATGTGCTCAGGCAGCTGATATAATCAGAAGGCCAAGTACTAGAATGACACTGTAACATAAGAGGTTGGAGTTGTAAGGGGCAGCATGCAAGAAAGGCTTGTGAGGGGAGATCCAAACACTAGTTCCAAGTGGAAGAGTTAGAGAGCAATTGAACAAGTGAATGAAGACTTGTCATTCTAGTTGAGGGTGATCAGTGGAGAGGGTCCCATGGTGCCAAAGTTAAAAGATAATGGTGCAGCTCTTTTACCTTTCCTGTTAGGAGAGAGATGGCACTCAACACCACTACCACCTCCTTCCGCAAGGCTCTGGTGACTGATTTAGGTAACCTCCTTCCCTATATCTAAGCCCAGCAAATGGTTTCTCCTCTTGCCCAGAGGATCTATAGGTCAGCATCTGAGAAATTCTGAGCTTACCTCCTTCTGCCACTTCTTCACTGTGGATTTTTTGTGAGCCACTCGAGTGAGAGGTAGAAGCCATGATAAAATGTTAAAAAATGACAAAGGAATCCTTTGGTAAGAAATCACTGCAGTTCAGTATTCTGATTAAAGCTCAAGGAGAAAAGACACAAACCACTTACGTGCTGTGCCTCTAGGAATCTGCTGCCATCTTAACTTGCTGCAAGCTTTTAAATCATGCAGTAAGTTTATTAACCTATTGGATTCTTCCTTGTAGATCTTAAAACACTTGAGTTTTTTAATTACAATGCCAAGGTATCTAAATTTGTATGATTTTAACTTAAATGACAATTTTGTTCTTTTCTCGATATTCAAATAGGTTCTGAAGAACAAGCCTCAAAGCTGGCTATAACTGGCTGGCAGAACGTGCTGGTGTCGTCATCACTGTTGCTTACAACCTCAAGGCAACACTGAAATATCTATGTAAGTGTTTTCATTTTATTCATTAAATGCCATCCATTCAAAATAGAAGATCCTTGCTATAAGAACAATTATCAACATTTAAAATGGGCTAAAAACTAACAGGAAAAGCATGCATCAATGCAGAATAGACTAAGACTATTGCCAGAGCAGAACAGATGTGAGTACAGCCAAATGGATGTGTCATATCTGTAGCAGGTTATACACCTATTAAGGTGCCGTAGTAAATGGGTGCAGTATTCTGATACTTGCTGGATACTTGGGAGTAATGACTTTCGAACATTTTAATGACTGCATAATCTCTTTTTGCTCTACTTTAATTGTTTTCCCTCTCAATTTTTTCCTCTTTGCTCTTGAAGGTGACATACTTTTTCATAGATTCTGGCAGCCAACTAATATCTCACCCAAGTGGCTCTTCTTCATGTGTGGACCTGGGCGTTAGATGGCTATATGACCATAGGAAGGTAGTTGGGGATGTACCACAGTGAAGCCTGATCCTGTCCTTATTGTATATCCGCACATATGAACTTTCCAACAAGCTAACTGCACAGCAATCAGGAACTGGTCTCCTAATAATTGTTTATTCCTCAACTCTATGGATTCTGAGGCAAATTCTAGCATTCACTGCTTGTTCTGGCTCAAATCAACGAACAGCACAGACCATACTGAACTGGGACCGTCCTGGTCTGTATGGTTCAGTACCACAGGACACAGTGAGCCAATTGACAGCCGCTTTATTTTTATTTTCTTTGGTTCTCTTTAGTCATTTCTTTTTACTTTTGCCCCTATCTTTTTTATCTTTCTGCCTATGTCTAACAGGAATGTCTATTAATTGATCTGGAAAATGGCATTTCAGATGAAATTCTGTTGCCTTACACAGCACAGAGTACAAAACAGATGCCTTTTAGGTTTCATCTGTTCCTTCAAATTTAGAACTACAAAATTTGTATTTATCCTTCAACTCAGGTGACAAATAAGCTTTCATAACTTTAGACTCAATTCTAAACAAAATATTCACGTTTCCACAGCAACCTTTAAGAGGATTATATATATTTATACTAAGATTGTTCCATCGTGCAGCAAGCTAACAGTTACTGAAAACTTATGATCAGCATAAGTTACCTCGGAATTAAACTCCATACCCTTTCAAAGGAGACAGTCCAAAAATATACTTACTTGTTCACTCTCCTCTCCTGGATTAAGCAAGGCATGGTTACCTTTCAGAATATCTTCTTCCATTAGAAATAACTGCAATCCTGTTTTATGTGTCCACTTGCTTTCTGTCTAACACGGTAGATGACTTCAAATAAGCATTGGAATTAATTTATTGAAAGGGCTACTTTTTTGTCCACGCCTCCCTTATTAACATAAGCCATGTTGTGCTTGAATAGTTCAGTTGAGTACTGGGATAGTCCCACCTACATTCTCTTAATCTTTCTTGCTTTATTTTAGTGACAACATGTTGGGGAAGACTCAGTGATATGAGTGCCACTGTATATAATGGAGGCATGAGGGGTCATCAGGTTCCAGCTGTACACCTGAAACAACAGCAGATTCCTGCTTAAAATTCAACACTTGTTTCAATCGCTTTTTAAGTCTAATTTAAATATTTGGTGAGATTAGCTCCAGCAATACAGTCATCTACGAAAGGTCATAGACCTGAAACATTAACCCTACTTTCCTCACTCAACAGATACTGCCTGATCTGCTGAGTGTTTGCAGCATTTTCTGTCTTAATGGAGTAATCAAGTTTACTTATTCTTCAAGCATGTGTAAATATCATAGGCGTGGAGTGAGAATGGGGTTAAATTGAAGAAGTGAAAAAAGAGGAGAAATTAAAAATAGGCAGAAGTAGAGGCTGAGTGCAAATGGAAACATGTAGAGTGTAGGAAACTAAAATAATTGAATGATAACATTGTTTATTATTTTTCCCATAGGTGCCCACTCATTATTATTTCTCCCATAGGTGCCCACTCATTATTATTTCAGGAAGGCAGTTCAGGTATTTAGCACTTAAAAACTTGTTAGTTACATACTCAGAATAGTAACATTGACTCTTATACAAAAGCAAAGTACTGCGGATGCTGGAAATCTGAAATAAAAACAGAAAATGCTGGAAATACTCAGCAGATCAGGCAGCATCTGTGGAACAGAGTTAACGTTTCAGGTTTGAAGACCTTTTGTCAGAACTGGACCTTTGGTTGTAGAAGATATTTTGTTTTATTTTTTAAGCTCTAGTAGATATCATCCATTTCTTCTGGGATTTATGGTAATACACTCACAATTTGTTTTCTGAGTGCTACAGTCCTAGCCAATGTTTTGCTTGAGTCACTCTGCAGAATGCTGTGGCACACTGCTCCAGGGAGTGGTGGGGCATAGATCTGAACCTGCATATTCCACGTAATGAGTTCCTGATTTCAATCATGCCACTATGGGCTATTAACAAGTACAGGCCAAGCACTACCATACACAGGGAGAAGGGAAAAAATCCAGCTAAAGTTTTATTAAATAGTTCTTTTTTCTATTTTAATAAGGCCCTTACTCTGTAAATTCTGGGAAAACCTTACCCTCTCATCACATTTACCTTTCCTTCTTTTGCTCGAGAGCAACATTTTATAGCCAGGTAGGCTATAATTATAGACCTAGAGGTACATTAAGCATCAAGTCTCAGAGGATTACAGAGGCAGGCTGCAAATGCCCCCAGTCCACATTATGAGTACAGTACCAGTATAATACAGACATGCTGTTCGTGTTTGTTCTTTCAGTTTCTGCTTTTGGAATTTGAATTTCTAGTTATGTTTGGCTGCTATTAATAACAATAGTAACAGGTGGTAGCTATAATCTTCACAGAAGAATGTGGTGCAACACTGTGTAGGCAGAGGCTAGTCAGGAGAAAGTGGACAATGACAGCTGGGTTAAGCATGCATTGATGGATTCAGCTTCTACAGTTCAAGCATCAATTATTCCTTTCTGTGTTGCCAATAAAATTACAACAACAACAGCAACTTGCATTTATATAGTCTTTAACATAGTAAAATGTCCCAAGGCACTTCACAGGTTATGAAACAAAATTTGACACCAAGCCACATAAGGAGATATTAGGGCAGATGGCCAAAAGCTTGGTCAAAGAGCTAAGTTTTAAGGAGCATCTTAAATGAGGAAAGAGAGGTAGAGAGGCGGAGAGGTTTAGGGAGGGAATTCCAGAGCTTAGGGTCTCAGCAGCTGAAGGGACGGCCACCAATGGTGGAGCGATTAAAATCGGGGATGGTCAAGAGGCCAGAATTGGAGGAGCGCAGATATCCCAGAGGCTTGTAGGGCTGGAGGAGATTACAGATATAGGGAGGGGTGAGGCGATGGAGGGATTTGAAAACAGGGATGAGAATTTTAAAATCGAGGCTTTGCTTAACCAGGAACCAATGTAGGTCAGCGAGCACAGGGGTGATGGGTGAACGGGACTGGGTGCAAATTAGGACACAGGCAGCAGAGTTTTGGATGACCTCAAGTTTACATAGGGTAGAATGTGGGAGGCCAGCCAGGATTGGGCTGGAATCATAGAATGGTACAGCACAGAAGGAGGCCATTCGGCCCATTGTGCCTGTGCCAGCTCTTTGAAAGAGCTATCCAATTAATCCCACTCCCCTGCTCTTTCCCCATAGCCCTGTAATTTTTTCCCTTCAAGTATTTATCCAATTCTCTTTTGAAAGTTACTATTGAATCTGCTTCCACCACCCTTTCAGGCAGATCACAACAACTCACTGCGTAAAAAAACGTTTCCTCATGGTGCCTTTGGTTCTTTTGCCAATTACCAATCTGCGTCCTCTGGTTACCGACCCTTCTGCCACTGGAAACAGTTTCTCCTTAATTTACTCGATCAAACCCATTCACGATTTTGAACTCCTCTATCAAATCTCCTCTTAGTCAAGTCCAGAGGTAACAAAGACAGGGTTTCAGCAGCAGATGTGCTGAGGCGAGGCGGAGTCGGGCGATGTTAATGAGGTAGAAATAGGCGGTCTTCATGATAGCGTGGATATGTGGTCGGAAGCTTATCTGGGATCAAAAATGACACGAAGGTTGCGAACAGTCTGGTTCAGCCTCAGACAGTTGCCATATAGAAATGAGTTCAAAGGCCTTTTTACAATTACAAGCCCCCTTACTGGTAAAATGTAATGGTAGTCATCAGCTAATTTCCACATTGACTCGGGAATGATCAAAATGATAAGTGCACAGCCGTTAATTGTCAATACCCCCTTAATAACAATTGTTTGCGACTTTTTACTTAGGTAGCTGAAAATAGGCAAAGAAAAACATTTTTATTAACAAAAGTAAAGCATTAGCAGCAAATTCTTGGAACTTTGATTCATATGTGCTTTAAAACAATCAGGCACTGTGGTTGCTTAATCCTTTAGAAGCAGTCATTCACACTGAAATGCAAGCTTGGACATTTCTTTGAAATATTTCTACAGGCTGTGGTCCAAAAATGAAGAATAAAATCCATCCTTTTAATAGCACTGAGATGAAATACACTTATAAACTGCTGAGGTCAATCAGAGAGCAGGTATGTGCGTGCTCGTGTGTGTGTGTGTGCGCGTGCATTAACATATCTACTGTGGCATCCCTTATGGTGAATCAGAGGTTACACTGTTGTGGGAGAGGGGGCATTGGAGTCTGGGAGTGGACAAGGGATGCACATCTCCACTGAAACCTTTGCAAAAAATCTTTTAAAGAGATCTTCCTGGAGACAGTGAAGTGTTTTTTTATTTGTTCCTGAAAAATAAATAGGGGGTGATTTTCTGAATTTGTGATGTCACAGGGAATCTTGTCCACTTGCTATGTATACAGGGAAATTATGGCCACGTTGTCCACAATTTTCCAACCATAGTGGTTTCTATAATGGATGGAAAATTGTGGACATGTTTTGTCAAACTCCAGTTGGCAGATATGGCTCCCTCTCAGCAGGGCAGTTTTAAATAATTAGTCCTGTCGTGTTTTCTCAGATATCACACTACATGACATAAATAGTTCTCAGCATGTAATATGGGGAAGCAGCTCTTTACCATTACTAGTCATCTGTTCAGGGCATGGGTTTTGAAAGGGAAGGCCAAGAAATATATAAAACTTAAGAAAGGATCAAACTGATTGGCATATTTCTTTCTTTACTCAACATCACTGCAGCAGTACTTAGGGGTAGAAATTAGGTCGCGCCCAAATATCGTCCGCGCGCAAATATTAGCGCCTGGCGCTAATTATCGGCACTGACAGGAAACTTCACTTTTACCGCCCCGGGAGGTGAGTGGAGCGCTAAATTAGGCGCTGCACACCTCTCTTAAGGCGCAAAGGCCTAGGAGTGAGGCGCTACCTCAGCGCACGAGCGCAGCGCAGCTGCTGCCAGTTAGCGAGGGAACACAGACACACTGGCGCCGGACACTTCTTAAAGCGGGGGGGGCCACTTGCTCCCCAGCCACACCCTGCTCATTGCAGCCTTGAATCTCAGCCTGGAGAGACCTGTGAATCCATTTTGCTGCCAAGCATGGAGAGGGTGAGAGAACGCGCTCATCGCTTCACCGAGCGGGCCTTGGATGCTCTGGTTGACGCAGTGGAGCGCAGACGATGCATGCTGTTCCCGGAGAGTGGCAGGAGGCCTTTGCCACGCGAGTTCAGAAGAGTGTGGAGGGAGGTGGCTCAGAGCGTCTCCTCCAGGAGCATGGTGCCCAGGACCCATGTCCAGTGCCGCAAAAAGTTCAACGACCTCACTCGGGTCGTCAGGGTGAGTGGCTTTTTCTCAATACCTCTCCATCCCTCCATCTCAACCTCACTCTATGGCCAGAGGGTCTTAAAACCCCAATGCACAACACTCATGCAACACCTATGGCCCTTTCATCAAACACACACACACATTCCACACTTTGCATACAGTAAGGGCTATTCACCTATGGGAGGCACATCAGGCAAGACCATGGCTGCATATTGTAAGGGCTATTCACCTATGGGAGGCACATCAGGCAAGACCATGGCTGCATATTGTAAGGGCTATTCACCTATGGGAGGCACATCAGGCAAGACCATGGCTGCATATTGTAAGGGCTATTCACCTATGGGAGGCACATCAGGCAAGACCATGGCTGCATATTGTAAGGGCTATTCACCTATGGGAGGCACATCATGCAAGACCATGGCTGCATATTGTAAGGGCTATTCACCTATGGGAGGCACATCAGGCAAGACCATGGCTGCATATTGTAAGGGCTATTCACCTATGGGAGGCACATCAGGCAAGACCATGGCTGTATATTGACTCAGATGCTGTCCTTTTTCTTGCAGGCTAAGCTGGCTCATAATCGGAGACAGCAGCAACGGACGGGTGGAGGGCGGCTTCAGCTGCAACCCCTCAGCGATCTGGAGGAGCGCGTCCACAGGATTGTGGCAAGCCGGGTGATCGGTCCCGTCGCCACTGGAGACGCCGACCCCGTTGTGGACAGCAATGGTAAGGTCATCACCTTTTTGTCCTCTGTCCTTCCACTTGTCCCTCACAATACCAGCCTTTGACACTTTCAATCCAACTTGCTAACTCGCTGCACTTATTCCTCCCTTACTGCCACCCTGTCCTCACGCTAAAGCCACTCTTGTACCTCCCTGCTTTCAGATGGTGATTCACCAGCTGAGGAGAGGGTCCCTGAAGCTGCCACTGGGAGTGATGCTGCAGCTGAGGAGGAAGAGGAAGCCGGAGCATCAGTGCCACCCTCTCCCGAGGAAGCCCATGGCCACACTGGGAACACGCCTTCCCCGGAGGGGAGCAGGGGGGAAGGGGCTGATGATGGTGAAGTTCCAGGACCCAGCGGGCTGCAGCAACACCATTGGGGGGGGGAGGGAAGAACGGGGGAGCAGGGGGGAAGGGGCTGATGATGGTGAAGTTCCAGGACCCAGCGGGCTGCAGCAACGCCATGGGGGGGGGAGAGGGAAGAACGGGAGCCTTCTCCCCAGAGGGAGAGTATGCCAGACACTCCTAATGCAATGGACGCAGAGGAGGAGCGGCTGATTGCAGAAATGAACAGCCAGGCGGTGGTCATGCACACTGAGCTCATGGGTGCAGTGGGAAGGGTGCCCGAATGCATTGAGGCACTGGCAAGGAGTGTGGAGCACTTCGCTGTAGCACAGGCGGATGCCACACTAAAGCTTACTGCTGCAATTCAGTCACTGGCTGCCAGGAATCCATCTGAGACTGCTCTCATGCAGACTCAGATTGAGGCCACGCGAGCACTGACTGCTGCCATCCTCGATGGTTCGTGCACATGTCCCCGGGGCTGTCACCGCGCCGCAGCAGGCCAGCAATCTGTTCTCCGGCAAATTGCTCCGGATGCTGAAGTGCTGCCCCGTGGGAGTGCCAGTGTGTCGGGCGAGCAGGGAGTTGCTGTCCTCTCTCATGATGACAGCATTCCTGCTGCCAACACTGTCACTTCTCCACTGCACTTGCCACCGCCTGTAGGACAGACTGCTGCCGCCCATGCAGAGTTGGTGCAGTCTGCAGCCGGGCCCTCCAGGCCCAGAAGTGGTCGAGGCCGTCCTTCAGGGGCATCTGCAGTGTCAGGGTCTGACAAGCAGCAGCCTTCCACCAGCCTTGCTGCAGCCACTGAGGTCCCATTACGGAGGAGCAGTAGGGTTAGAAGGGGGGAAGTGCGCAAGGGAAGGAGATCACCCTCGAAGGGCAAAAAGTAGGAGGTGTGCCAAAATGCTGGTCATTTTTTTATTAAAGGCCGAGGTTCATGGCCCAACTTTTGTTTAGTGTTTTGGACATTATCTCCAGGTTGTGAGAACCAGTTATGTTATTGACTGTTTTTTTGTGTTTATTTCTATGAGTTTGTCATGAGGAATTGACACACACAGAGTTTGTACAATAAATAAGTTTCTGTATTCAAAATATACATGGCTGGTGGTTGGAATTATTGGTGCCTTGGCCGGCTTAGGGGTTGCGTGCTGGGTTGATTCGTGTTTGTAGCAATGGCAGGGGCCCTAGAAGCGGCTTGCTATTAGTCGTTGACGGACGGCCCTTGCAGTTTGACCATTGTGGGCCGCCCTCCTGCCTTGGTGCTGCTGCTGATCATCGTCCTCGGCCTGTTCCTCCTCTTCCTCCTCCTCCTCTTGTGGTGCTGCAACGCCTGGTGGCATTGGCTGCGTCCTGAGGATTGCCATGTTGTGCAACATGCAGCACACCACTACGAATTTGGAAACTTGCTCAGGCGAGTACTGCAGGGCTCCTCCGGAATGGTCCAGACAGCGGAATCGTTGTTTGAGCACGCCGATTGTGCGCTCAATAATGTTCCTGGTTGCTTGTTGGCTTTCCTGGTACCGCAGCTCAGCAGGGGTGTTTGGCGCACGGAGCGGTGTCATCAGCCAGGTGCTCAATGCGTACCCCTTGTCCCCCAGAAGCCAACCAACTGGCTGATGCGGTGCCTCGAAAATTTCTGCCACAGTACTCTGGCGCAGGATGAAAGCATCGTGGCAGCTGCCCGGATAGTGGGCATTGACAGCGAGAATCACCTGTCTGTGGTCACAGACCAACTGCACATTCAAGGAATGGAACCCCTTTCTGTTCCGGAACTCCTCTGCATTCTCTCGCGGAGCACGCAAAGCCACATGCGTGCAGTCAATGGCGCCCTGCACCATGGGGAAGCCCGCTACCCTCGCAAAGCCCATAGCACGGTCATGCTGCTTGTCTGGGGTCATAGGGAAGGAGATGAAGTCTCGTCTCCTTGTGAAGAGGGCATTGGTGACCTGCCGGATGCAGCGATGCACCGCAAACTGGGAGATATTGGCGAGGTCCCCAACAGCAGCTTGGAATGAGCCAGTGGCGTAGAAGTTCAAAGCCACTGTGACCTTCACTGCCACCGACAGAGACGTCCTGGACCTCAGCTGAGGCTGCAGATCTGGCTGCAGCAGGTGGCAGAGCTCAGTGACCACCTCCTTGCTGAATCGCAGCCTTCGCAAACACAGCTCCTCGGACATGTGGATGTAGGAGAGCTGTTCACGATATACCCTGGGAGGGTAAGCTCTCCTGTACATGCGCCTGATGGCCCTCCTCCGTCTGGCCATCATTGCCACTCTCTGTCTGCGTCTCACTCTCCTCCGATTGAGCTGGAGCAGGACGACGCCCCCAATCATTGCAGCCCCCATATTCTCTTTGCCAGAAAAGTAATGAGGTACAGCAACGAAAGTAGCAGCAAAGTTAGGATGAACTAGGCAAAACTACCTCACAAAGCGTTGAGTCAATGTAGAAGTCTCTCTCTCTCTCTCTCTCCGAATCTCTCTCTCTCTCTCAGAACGAGTGGTGCATAAATGTCGACCACAGAAAAAGACAGGAAGAGGCCCCCTTTAAATAGCGCCCCCCCCAGCCCCACACCGATTGATAACGTTCCAGTCTTCCGGTCGTTGGAAGCGCCAGGCGGTAAGGCAGGGGGCGCCACTCAATTTCCGCTCCGGGGCGCCCCAAGGGCGTTGCACCACGGAATGACGTCACAATCTGCGCGCGCAGGTGGTCGCAGCGGTAAGTTTTAGCGCCGCCGCACAATCTCAAGTTAAGTTCTCGAGCGGCGCAAACAGCGCTGCGCCCGGGCGTTAGCGCCTTAACGCCCCATTAGCGCCCATTTAAGGCGCTAACGGGAGGCGCAACCAACTGAATTTTTACCCCTTAGTGTTGCGAAAATGTGGATGCCTCTCAGATATTGGGCATTAACATGCAGGAAGACATTGGGCTAGAAATTCGGTGCATTTGCACCTCTCGTTAGCGCCCCCAGGAGTTTAGCGGCGACGGTAACCGGTAGCGCCCCTCTCCGCTGAGCAGGCGATGACCGTGCATAGTGTGCTGTTTTCGCCCCGCCTGCAAAATTGGCCCGCACCCTCTGAATCTGTGTCGGGCGATGACAGCGACCGATTCAGGGGGCGGGAACGGAGTGGCAGGAGGCTCGCGGGGCCCTAAGTGGCGGGCAGGGAATAAAAAAATAAAAAATCGTCCGACTTACTTGTCGCGGCCCGTTCTGTCTTTCCTACATTACAATAGTGACTACACTTCAAAAGTACTTAATTGGCTATAAAGCGCTTTGGGACGTCCGGTGGTCGTGAAAGGCGCTATATAAATGCAAGTCTTTCTTTCTTTCTTTGAACGCGGGGTCCGTGCCGCGATCTAAAGCCCAACACCCCACTCCCCGGTGGTCCAGGTAGGGCCCCGCAGAGTTGTGGGCTTGGGCCCTCCCCTTTAATGAGGGGAAGAGTCCTTCCATGTGGCAGCGCTACGAGTCCCAGTGCGTAGCGCTGCAGAACACATCGCCTCGATATTCGGGGTTAGTGCTCTAGGCGATGTTAGCGATCCAAAATGGTCGCTACCAAATTTCCCCCCCATTGTTCAGTAGGTAACCACCTACACAGTAATGGAGTAGACATTCTTTCTGTCCATTTATGCATTGGTGTTGTCATGCAGAGCCCTGCTGGCCACATGGTTTTCCTGGACTCTTGAGAAGCCTGCCAGGGGTAAAAGGTTTGAGCCTTCTCCAGTTGGTGCCTCCTCCTCGCTAGGAAACAGTTTCCCAGGTCAAACATGGCTTTAGTCACTTGCTGGATGCAGGAATGAACTGGCCTATCCGGCAGATGTCCCCTGCAGTGGCAGGATCCTGTGGCATAAAAACCTTGGGCTGGATTTTGTCTTGGGGTCGGGTTGGGGTCGTGTTACCCGCATTTCGTGTTGCCCTCCCGACTCCAGATTAATGTGGATGAATGATGCGATTTTAACTTAATTGGCCAATTGAGTTCCAACATGTGGGAACCCATGGCCAATGAGTTATTCCAGTCTGAAAGTCGCCTCCGATGATGTCATCATTGCTGCTGCATTTAAGGTCTGCAACAAGCCTTGATTCCTCTGCAGGCTGCCAAGCTTTTGGACCTCTAATCTAAAGGCACCTGCAGCAGGAATGGCCAGCCAACGGCCCAGGTCTGCTCCCAGGTTCCATGACGTTGCCCTGCAGACTTTGGTGGATGGAGCAAGAGCCAACAGGGAGGTGCTCTTCCCCTCCTCAGGGAGGAAGAAGCCTCCCCAGCAGACCAAGGCTGTGTGGGTCCAGATCGCCCAGGAGGTCACCTCCTTATCATTCACCTGCAGAACCTGGATCCAGTGCAGGAAGAGGTTTCATGACCTTCTACGTACTGCTAAAGTGAGTATGACTTTCCCTTCACCCTCAATCTGATCCCCATTGCCTCTCCTCACCAGCACTCAGCTTTAGCAACCTCTTCCTCCATATCCCACTTGACACGGACATCCATGCACCCTTACCCATTCCCCCTCCCTCTATGGTCACATTCATCTTACTATTCGACTATGCAGCCCTCACACTACCTATCACTGTTATGCTTTGAAAACAACTTACAACACACAGGGAGGGCCCTTAGTCTCGCCATCTCAATCCATCTTTGTCTCCTTCTAAGCATCTATGCTATGGACTCTCTACACTCACTCCTTCAATCTCACTCAAACTCCACTTGTCTCCCTCATTGCAGGAAAAGAGAGCTCACAATAAAAGGGAAAGAGCCAGGACAGGAGGAGGGCTACCCTCATTAGCCCAGCTCACCCCCTGGGAGGATGCGGTCCTGGAGATCGTGGGCGTAGAGGAGGATACGCAAGTGGGGGATGGACAGACGGGTGCATCAGAGCAAGCTGGTGACTGAATAGTGTTCCATCTTTCTCATTGACATTGCATGAGTCGCTGATAATGAATCTGAAGCTCTAACAGATGGATTTATGATCATCTGCAATATGCAATGTGCATGTAACTTTGGCAGCACATCTCTGACTCTTTCCTTTACTCCCCCACAGGACCGTCGCAAGCACCCGTCCCCACTAGCCAGGAGGAAGAGCCTGAGCAGACAGACTCCTCAGAGGAAGCTGCAACCTCTGAGGTCGCAGCGTCAGCAGAACTCAGCGCACCCAGCACCAGCGCAGACACTCACACCTCGGTGGAACCCTCGGGACATAGAGTAGTGTTGTCACCTGGTGTATCACAGCTCACAAGTGAGCATCAGCAGATGGTGGAGACAGGGACAGCAGTGGAGTCCTAGTCGGAGGGCGCAGGACTGTCCTAGCTCGGCTCAGCTGCATGTCGACCCTCTGCCTCTGGGTCCATCCATAAGATCAGCGGTGCTGGGACTCCAGGAACAGATGCAGGAGTCTCTGACAGGTTTTGTCTCCAGGGTCGCTGCGAGTGTGGGGTGAATGGAGGAGTCCATAGCGAACATCAGCAGAACCTTTGTGGAGTCATTGGCGCATGAACGCATTACCATGGAAAGGATGGCAACCTCCGTGGAAAGGATGGCTACAGTAGAGGAGAGGATGGCTACGGCTATGGAGGAGATAAGTCGCCAGAGTGCAGAAAACATGGTAATTGTTCAGAATAGACTGGCATCTCTTGAGGAGCGATGGTCATCTATTGAACAGAGAAACCAGACCTTCATGGAAGTCCTTCTGAGTAGGACTTCCAGTGCAGATACAGGTCCCCATGGCCCCCCTGATGTGCAGCAAGGTACTCTCAAGCCACTTGCAAGCGCTGAGGTGGACCTGACCCATGAGAGGGATGTTGGTGGCACACAACAAGGAGGTGGGGGCTCTTCTCCAAGCGCTCACACTTCCATGCCACTGACAGGTCCTCGGTCAGAGCCCCACCAGAGTCCGCACCCAAGTAGATCGGCGTCTCAACCCCTGCCCAGCCGCAGGAGCAGCAGACTGTTGCCGAGCCCTCGCAGGTTCGCAACCCCAGAGGATGCCCGCCAAAAGGAGTCAAGACAGGAGCAGCAACAAACTGAGCAGAGGGCCTCCACTGCTGCTGAAGCCACAGGGGAAGCACCATGTAGGAGCACGTGTAAGAGAAAGAAACTGCACAAATAGTCACAAGGGTAGTCACTTGGGTGAATTTTGATGTTTATTGTGAAAAAGCCATCAGGTGTAAAGTGTAAATAAAAACTCTGATGGCTACAGCTGCAGTTGTGGCATCTGTCATTTTGCTAATGGGACTTCCACAATGAGACCTTAGGATAACTTGCAATTGTCAGTATGGTGGTCACATTGTTAGGGATCCGCTGGGTCTGGGCCATTGTCGTAGCTCTGGTAAGAAGCTGCAAGGCAAAAGTGCTTTCTTGTCTAGGCTAAGCAAATCTGACCAAGCTGAATGCATTCCTTGCATTCCGGGCAGCTATGGTCTCGCGTAATGCTGCCGCTGTTTGAGGGGCCTCTGCAAGTTGTTCCTTCTCTCTCCTCCTCCTCCTCCTCATCTGAGGAGGCTATGAGGAGCCACTTGGTCCTCCGGCATCTGTAAGCCACGACGCTGTGCCATGTTGTGAAGTGCACAGCAAACCACGACGATTCTGGAGACCCTGGCTGCTGAGTATTGCAGGGCTCCACCTGATCTATCCAGGCATCTGAAGCGCATCTTCAGCATACCGATGGTTTGCTCGATTATGGCTCTGGTGGAAATGTGGCTGGAGTTGTAGCTCTCCTCAGCTGCGTTGGATGGGCTCCTCAACGGCGTCATTAGCCACGTCTTCAGGGGATAGCCCTTGTCTCCAAGTAGCCATCCGTGAAGTTGGTCTAGCGGACTGAATAGCGGAGGCACACTAGACTGGCGCAGTATGAAGGAGTCATGGCAACTGCCAGGGTACTTGGCACAAACATGCAGAACTTCCTTGTTGTGGTCACACACCAGCTGAACGTTGAGGGTGTGGAAGCCCTTGCGGTTGACAAAAATACCTGGATTGCGATGGGGTGCCTTAAGGGCCACATGTGTGCAGTCAACGACGCCCTGCACCCTTGGAAAGCCTGCCAGATTAGCTAATCCAACCGCACGCGCCGTGACACTTGCTCAATCCTTGGTGAAATGGATGTGATTGTGCGCGATGGCAAAGAGGGCATCGGTTACCTGCGTGATGCAGGTGTGTGCGGCCGCCTGGGAGATGCCGCTGATGTCTGCTGCTGATCCCTGGAATGAGCCTGAGGCAAAAAAGTTGAGTGCGGTGGTGACTTTGACGGCCACTGGTAAGGGGCGTCCACCTGGTCCTCTGGGCTCCAGGTCTTGTTGCAGCATTGCGCAGATGTCACCCACTACCTCTCGCGAAAGTCAGAGCCGCCTTTGGCACTGCTGCTCAGACATGTTGAGGTAGCTGACCCTCTGTCTGTAGACCGTTTGGGGGGTATCTCCGGCGCCAACGGCCTTCCATGCGCTGGCGCCTTCTGGCCTGTGCAGCTTCAGGTGGGTGAGCAGCAGCTTGGCGCTCTTGCTGCTGCTGTTGTTCATGGTTCTGCTGCTGCCGCGGCTGTTGTTCGTCCTCATCGGATGCCCAGGAGGGAAAGAAATAAATGGCTCCCATGCCTCTGGTATATGTCTCAGTTGAGGAAGTGCTCAATGAGGGTGGCGAGAGGGGTTTCCCAGGAGGTCACACTGCAGATGGGTGTCAGGCTCCAAACTTCCAGAGCTGTGGTTATGCCTTCTAAAAGTTCCCCCAGACCTGTGACAACAAAGTCCTGCCACCTGCAATTGATGGCTGATCAAATCTCCTATTTAAAGGTTGAGCTGCAGCTGAGAGTCAGCAATCCACTTGTGCTCCCGCCAGGTTTCACTGGCGTGTTTCCCATCAGGCGTGCTTCATGTGGGAAAAGGGTTAAACTACCTAAAATGCTTCAAAATGGCATTACAGAGCCAATTTAGGGATTGTTAAGGGCTTTAATGGCCTCTCCCACCTCTTGGAGGCGGGACGGAGTCGGGAACCCCGCGACCGATTTTGTCAAAATTGCGTGGAGGCGTGTTGGAGTCGGGATGGTGTCGGGACCCTGGAATCTGCAACTTTAACCCCCCACACGCCTCCAAACCCGACTCCACGGGTCATTGAAAATCCAGCCCATAATGTCCCAGCTGTTGCTCTGGCCTATAAGTCAGACTGCAGTAGATGGCATAGTTTGATCACTGCATCTATAGTGACGTGGAGGTACTAAAGACGGGTCTCGTCTGATATGCTCTGGGAGGAATGGTGTGGTTCGTACATACAATTACTGTAGTAGTGGCGGGTGTCCGTTTAGTGCCCAAGTTGTCTTTGAATCTGCAGATGGTGTTCCGTAAGGAAGTGGAGTGATTCGAACACAAGGATGAGAATTTTATATTTGAGGCGTTGCTGGATGAGGAGCCTATGGGGGTGATGGGTGAACAGAACTTGGTGCGAGTCAGGATATGGGCAGCAGAGTTTTGGATGAGCTCAAGTTTATGGAGTGTGGAAAATGTGAGGCTGGCCAGGCAAGCATTGGAATAGTCAAGTCTGGAGGTAACAAAAGCATGGATGAGGGTTTCAGCAGCAGATGGGTTGAGGCATGGGTGGAGACGGGTGATATTACGAAGGTGGAAGTAGGTGGTCTTGGTGATGGAGAGGATATGGGGTCGGAAGCTCAGCTCTGGGTGAAATAGGACGGCGAGGTTGCGAACAGTCTGGTTCAGCCTCAGACAGTGGCCAGGGAGGGGGGTGGAATCAGTGACTAGGGAACAGAGTTTGTGGCGGGGGCCAAAGATAATGACTTTGGTCTTCCCAATATTTAACTGGAGGAAATTTCTACTTATCCAATACTGGATGTCAGACAAGCAGTGTGACAAATCAGATGCAGTGGATCTGATTTCTGCCCTATAAAGAGAGCAGGAATATTTGGTAAAAACAGACTCTCACTGCTCGCATTATGGTTTATTCAAATCCAAAATAGGTATTAGAAAATATATGAGGTAATGATTGTTTCACTAATATTATTATAATGCATCAAACAATAATCCATTATCAGGACGCACACGATTATAGTTGTAACAACACAAATATGTATTCACATACAACATCCACTAAGACTGATCTGCTCCTTAAAATGAATATATCTATATTTAGTTAGAGAAGACAGATGGATAGATATAAATCTGTATGATGAACTAGGTTCTGGCTTTAATGCTATATAAACGTTCTTGTAGGGAATGTTTACTTACTGTCTCAAAGAGTTTCAATAAAAACTTTGGGTTCAGATTGCCATGACAGTTCAGTATGAGTTAAGTGTAAGGAGGCATTCAGCAATGAAAGACATGGCTTTCTAGCTCCCCAGAAGGCAGCATGTTAGAAAGACATATCGACCAGGGTCAATCTCCACTCAGCTGGTAGTAGGACTCAGCACCCTGAACTAGGGAAGGGAAATCAACCAAAGCTCTAGCTGCTGACCTCTGCTGGAAAGTACATGTTTGTGGTTGTCGGATGAGGACATAACCTGGTTCGGCTGTAGTGCCACCCAAAGTTAAGTAACTCGCCAACACTCACTGTCTGGTTTTGCACATGAAGAGTTTCCATTTGCTCAAGGCATCTATTGCCCATGGAACTAAACCCCAGCATGAGTCAGCACCTTCAGGAGAGAAGGAAGGGAAAAAAATTGGCAAAAAATACATTGAGTTTGTGATGCCACGGGAGGAAAATTTATTTTAAAAAATGATTAGTATTGATTCTCATTTTGTAACCAAATGGCCCAAGTTTGTAGTCAGTCTGAGTTGGGCTCTGAATATTATATTCTACATGTTTCACCACTTCCAAGTGTTGCATATAAAAATAGCAATTTTCTGGGACATTGGAGTACTACAAGTTAATCATAGGAACTGGACTCCTCTAATCTTCATAGTATATTACTTTCCCAATGAAAGGCAAATTCATTGTTAACATTCAACTGTTCAGTAGAATTGCAGCATACCACAATAGATTACCAGCCAGTTTCCTCCCAAGTCTTGGCTGTGGTTGCCACTTCAAATAATGGGTCCACTTTGAAGGTCATTCTGGCCTTTAGTTGAGCACCAAGGTACACAGTTTTATTTCTTAAGACTGTGGGATTGAATGGTAGAAGTCACACCAGCATGTTCAGCAAATTATTCAAGTTAACTTATAGATAGTACTTTTTTAAAACTTGTGTAAGATGCTGATACTGTTGGCAACATAAATCTGAAAGTTATAGAATAAATAGCATAAGTGGTAACAAGAAGAAACATTTTAAATAAGTGGAGAGCTACCGTCTGAAAATATTGTTTGCAAAGAAGGCAAAAAAGTAAGTGATGGAGAAGACAGTAACTTTGTTTTCGAGTCAGCTTGTTGTCTGACATGCGGACACTCATCATCATGCTCCAAACCAAACTACTGAGAAATCCATATAATTAAAGTTTCTGTTTGCCTGATATAAAGTGCACAGGCTTTCCCTGTAGGGACTCACCCGAAACTCAAAGGATTTAGGCACAGGTTGCTAAGAGCCGAGGGGAGTCAGCCTCATGGTGGTTGCATTTCTTCACCAGAACCCCTCACATAAGGACTTGGTTTAAGCAGTTGGTGTCAATTGCTATGGTATGGGGTTTGAACATCTGGAATGTCAATTTATGGGCATGTAACTATGAGTTCAGTACCTACCTTTTTGGGGTTTCAGAAAGGAAAGCACTTACTGTTGAAGCTCTCCAATTGGTAAAACCAACTTTTGTTGGAGTAAAGTGGTAGTGGTGAAGGATGCACTGAGATTGGAAAGACAGGAATCTTGAGAATTGCAAGGGTAAAGGTAATTACAGGAACAAAAAGTTATGTTTTAGGAGAGGCTTGGAACATAGAAAGTTCCAACACCAAAGAGAGGCTGGGAGCTGTGTTGAAAGGAATCCACAACTAGAAAACCCTACACTATTCTACAACTTCCACCCTACCAAGCATACACTTAGTTTCATGCTAAAATGCTTAAGAAGGAGACAGATAGATTTCTAGACACAAAAGGCATCAAGGGGTATGGGGAGAGAGCAGGAATATGGTATTGAGATAGAGGATCAGCCATGATCATATTGAATGGCGGAGCAGGCTCGAAGGGCCGAATGGCCTACTCCTGCTCCTATTTTTCTATGTTTAAACAGGAATTAGAAATACTTTTAAACAAGATTTCTTTTCGACCACAAATGAGATTCAAATTTTAATCTTTCTTCATCAACACTCCCATGTAGCAGTTATGCTTGTCAAAATGGTGGACCAGAAGGTAAGCTTCAAATTTGCAAAGAAATAATGTTCCATGAAGAATATAGTAAACATTTTGGGTTTCACTGGAAGGTTAATAACTAAATCAGGGATGAACGACAAACATGCATTTGGTTTGGACTTGGCTTTAGGCCAATATTTATACAAATAACAAAGCCACAGCTGCTGCTAACAACCCCAAACAGAAACTTCATATACTCAATAACTTGTCACTAAGCTGAAAATAGTAATGTACAGGGTGTACCCAAGTACTATGTGTCCCTCCATTTCCATATTAAAATGTCTGGTATCATATGGAGTTGGGTTGAGTGCACAGATAACGTGACTTTTAACAATGAAGAATAATGGATTTGCAATGTCTTGGGGCAAATTTGGTACAAAATTAACTGAACATTCTCAGATAAGTTTGATCCCTGGTCTGTGTTGAGCGAGCTGACCTTAGCTGGGACAGGGTTTGGGAACTGCAGCTGACTTCAATGTCCCTGGGCTAAGAAACAGAGAACAAAAAAAATCAAACCCAGTGCCTGCTGCTGATTGTGATCTGATGATCATTATTAGGAAGATATGTGAAGACACTTACTGTCTGTGCTCACATATGCAACTATACCCCAGCATCAGCAGAGGGAGGGGTAAGGTAGAAAATTGGTAAATGAAAAGGTTGAACATAAAGCTGCCCTGTAATTAACAATAGGTTGTCTCTGTAGATGTACAGTGATTACATCACAAGGCTAATAGTTTTCTGAGCTTGATTAAGCATCAAGACCATGAACTGTATTCACAGCTGATCCGCTGTTTCTGAGACTCAAATTTTAGACACTTAGTGCAAATATGCTGCCCCTGGATACAATGAGCCTCAATGGCATGAATATCACACTCCACGTACATTATGAGGGTTCCTTGCAATGCAAACCCTTTGTGTCTAACTATAGAATAATAGATAGCATGAGTCAACTCCCACTAGTGCCAAATTGTTAAAGAAATCAAACTCCACTTCCTCACTTCATGCAAAAATTAATTATAGAAAAAAAAACCTCCTTTTCAACTGCACCTCACAACTAAACTCCTACTGGAGGAGAGTGCTGGTCTCTCGTTCTCCACTGGCTTCTCACAGTTCAAGTTTGAGCTTTCACTGTTGAGCTCAAAGTTATATTATCTTAATTTATGCAATGGTCCAACTGCCACAGGAAAGAAACCTCCAATTAGAGAACAGCTAATCACACCCCTTTTGTAACCAATTAATTACTTTACCTCTTCAAACCAGCTCACAGTTAAGCCATCAAATAAACTTTAACTAGCTCCTAGTATTGAACAGCTAAAATTAAGTAAATTAAAATGAATTTAAATTCAAAATAAAGTAAAATATATGAATAAAAATGTAAATCACTCCCCCGTTTTTGCAGTTATATCAGGCTTTATCAGTTTTTCTTGTCCCCTCCAATTTTCTCTCCTCTGCTGAAGGCATTCACTCCTGCTGCAATACGATTCCATGGTCACCATTAAGTAGCCCAGATAATGAGGGCCAGAAGCCAAGTCTTATCCTGTCCTCTCCCAAAGTCCACATGTGTACTTCCAGCAAGAGTTATTGGAAAGTGATATCAGCACACAGTAAACACACTTGCATTTCACTTTTAATTATTATTAGCTTCAATTGATTTTCAATATTTTAATTTGAGTGCATATGGTGATATATGTGTATGGAAAGAAAGAACATACATTTATGCAGTGCCTTGCATGACCTCAGGACATTCCAAAGCACTTCACAGCTTTACCAGTTTTTCTTAACATTACCTTAAACATTCACTTCCTCCACCACCGGCGCACCATGGCTGCAGTGTGTATCATCTACAAGATGCACTGCAGCAACTCGCCAAAGCTTCTTCGACAGCACCTCCCAAACCCGCGACCTCTTCCACCTAGAAGGACAAGGGCAGCAGGCGCACGGGAACACCACCACCCAAGTTCCCCTCCGAGTCACACACCATCCTGACTTGGAAATATATCGCCGATCCTTCATCGTTGCTGGGTCAAAATCCTGGAAATCGCTCCCTAACAGCACAGTGGGAGTACCAGCACCACAAGGACTGCAGCGGTGGCTCACCTCCATCTTCTTAAGGGCAATTAGGGATGGGCAGTCCCAAGAATAAATACATTTTTAAAAAACAGCCAATTAAGCACTTTTGAAGTGTAGTCTCTGTTATAAGGTAGAGAAACATAGCAGCCAATTAGTGAATAAAAACTACAACTTGCAATTATATAGCACCTTTAACATAGTGAAATGTCCCAAGGCGCTTAACAGGAGCATTACAAAACAAAATTTGACACCGAGCCATATAAGATATTAGGACGGCTGACCAAAAGCTTGGACAAAGAGCTAGTTTTAAGGAGCGTCTTAAAGGAGGAGAGGCGGAGAGGTTTAGGGAGGGAATTGCAGAGCTTAGGGTCAATGCAGCTGAAGGCACGGCCACCAATGGTGGAGAGATTAAAATCGGGAATGTGCAAGAGGCCAGAATTGGAGGAGCACAGAGATCTTGAAGGCTTGTAGGGCTGGAGGAGGTTACAGAGATAGGGAGGGGCGAGGCCATGGAGGGATTTGAAAACAAGGATGAGAATTTTAAAGCTGAGGCGTTGCTGGACGGGGAGCCAACGCAGGTCAGCGAGCACAGGGGTGATGGGGCAATGAGGTAAATCACTAGATAATCCATTTCTTTTTTTAAATGTTGGTTGAGGGATAAATGTTGTGCAGGAAAACTGCCCTGCTCTTCTTTGAATAGTGCCAGGGGCTCTTTTATGTCCACTTGAGGGTAGACAGGGCCTTGATTTAACTGATCTGAAAGACAGCACTCCCTCAGTGCTGTCAACCTAGATTGTGTTTCAATCTGTGGAGTGGAGCTTCAACCCACAGCCTTCTGACTCAGAGGCAAGAGTGCTACCACTGAGCCAAGGCTGACCCCTTGAATGGGTGAGACTTCAGCAGCTATAGTTCCAGAGCTGCTAAAATCCAGAAATGAATTTCAGTGAGATTTGCATCCCTACACAAAATTCTATGCTAAAATCACCAGTTCCATGCTTTGTAGGTTGCTTCCCATAGAAAATGCTGGATTTGAATACATATACATACAACAAATACTTAAAATTGTATGATTTAATACATGTAATAATACAGAAAATGAAGTTTTAAACCAACATAAAATAGTAGTTAAAAATTATGGTCTTCTGTAAATACTTTTGAGGGTCTGTTGCTCCGATAAGTGTCGTACCTTTATGGGAGTTGACTCACACTATCCTATATCTATTTGTATGATAGCATAACACAAGGATGTAGCAATAGCCTCAGCTTGCAATCTGGATTGGATACTCATGTCTCGTGTACGTGTTTCTTCGATCTCACCAAAGCTGGATCAAGTTAACAATAGATGAGGCAAAGTTTTTGGTTCAACTCATACGCTGTTTTATTCCACGATAAGGTGAAACATACTAAGCAAATCAGTATGATCAGAGTTACTTAGTTCAAAAAGTACAACTTATATTCACGTAATGATACAAAATAAAAATACACTCTATACCCACTTTGGTGGGTCACCTACTTAAACATAGTGGCCCCGATTTTGTGGTCAGCAGCGAAGGAACGGCACGCCCATGGACTTTTCGCAGGCTTTTTGAGCGGCAACTTACGATTATCAGGAGTCTGATACAGCATGGCGCGCTCTACAGGGGATCTGTGGCATGTGTGAGCAGGTCAATGAACAGCGTGGCTCTTCAAACAATCAGATTGAAGAATCCTCACTGAACCACGCAGAGACTAAACCAGGAAGTATAATTTAGAATATTTAATTCATTGTAAAATCATGTACAGGAAAGCGAAATAAAGAGAAGGAAAGAAAGGTGGGATTAAGAGAGAGAGAGGCAGAAAGAAAAAGTAAAAAAAAGTTATTTTAATTTTTATTCTTTTAAAAATCCCCAACAATTAATAAAGGAATGAGACTCCACACTTGTAAAATTAAATTTTCAGTGCCAGAGATGTTGTTTGGCAGTAATTAAGACTTATCAATGTTCCCCATATAACACTGATAGCCTCACCAATTATTCTTAACACAAAATCTGGGCCAATAATCCTATTCTTTAACCCAGGGCAAAAACTCTCTCCCTGCAGTCTCCTGCTTTTTTAACTTTTATTGCAACACTTTGCTGCCTTGCTCCCTGTGCAGTATCCTGTTTCCAAAATCCAGTTTACTTTTTTGTCTCTGTATTCTGATTTTTAAAAGCCTCTCCCTCTGTGTCAAAAAGCCTATCCCTCTCACAGATAGCCAGAGATAAAAGGCTTTTCCAACATAATAGTGACAGAATACGCAGACAAACTAACAAATTGGTCTCTGGGAGAAGCAACCACTGATTATCATGTTAACCACATTTTGTCCAGGTGTCTCCTTTTTCTAAAAAAAAAAGTGAGCATACATCTTGCTTTTAAAACCCCCAGCATTAAAAATAACTATTCTCCAAGTATCTATCCCTCTAGTCATCGTGATGGAATTTTGACACTGCAAACAAATAAATATAAACAAAACATGAAAAGAGAGCATAGGAAAGACTAAAGTAAGGGAGGACATTCATGGCAAGGGAATAAATAGAGTTATAGAACAGAAGTCTAAAAAATGGTTAAACATAAAGTGAGAGGGAATCCTATTAAAAATGAGTTAAACTGTCTGTAGAGCAATGCACACAGTGTCCGTAATAAAACAGGGGAGCTGGAGGCCATTATACATTGCGAGGAACCAGACTTGGTAGGGATTACTGAGACATGGCTACAGAAAAATCAGGACTGGGAAATAAACATTGCAGGGTATAACATATTTAGAAAGATAGGGAGGGAAAAAGGGGAGGTGGAGCAGCTGTACTTATTAGGGATAACATAATGGCAGTAGAAAAAAGTGACGCAGATATCAGCAAGACAAAAATAGAATCCATATGGATAGTGATAAAAGATAATAAAGGATCAATCACACTAATAGGTGTAGTCTACAGACCACCTAATAGTGGAAGGGAGGTGGAGGAAGAAATATGCAGACAAATTAGGGGAATGAGTAAAAAAACATAGAATAATAATCATGGGGGATTTCAACTACCCTGATATTAATTGGACAGAAGAGGTAGGTAAAGGGGATAAGGGAATGGAGTTCCTACAATGTGTTCATAACTCCTTTCTAACCCAATATGCAAAGAGCCCAACAAGGGAGGATTCGCTATTGGATCTAGTAATGGGGAATGAACCAGAGCAGATAAGAGAAGTAAAGGTAGGGGAATATATAGGCAATAGTGACCATAATATAATAGGCTTTAAGATGATAATTGAGAAGGATGTAAGCATGATGAAAACCAGGCTAATAGATTGGAGAAAAGCTGATTTTGAGGGGCTGAGAATAGAACTTGGGGGAAAAAAGGGCAACAATATTGGCAAACAATAAATGTAGAATGACAATGGGAAACATTTAAAACGGTGTTCAATAGAGTGCAGGAAAAATATATTCCGCTAAAAGGAAAGAACAAACAATACAATAATGAGACTCCATGGATGAATAAAGCCATAAGGGAACAATTGAGGGTAAGGAAAGAGGCATACATTAAGTACATAGACAGCAAGGGAGTGCATGATAAGAGAAAATACAAAAAGATTAGGAGAGAAGTCAAAAAAACAATTAGGGAGGCAAAGAGAAACTATGAAATTAAATTATCAAGGAACATAAAACAAATTAGTAAAATATTTTATAGGCACATCAATAAAAAAAAGGAAGGTTGGGATGGGAATAGGGCCATTAAGGGATGGTCAGGATAATACCACAGATAACGATAGAGAGATGGCAGAAATATTAAATAATTATTTTGCTTCAGTATTTACCAGGGAGATAGAACAGGTGGACATGACATTGGATGATGAGATTAGTAATGAGATAAGTGCATTTAAAATAAAAAAGGGGATATATTAAATAAATTAATCAAACTCAAAGAGGATAAAACCCCTGGTCCGGATGGATTGCATCCACGCATTTTAAAAGAATCTCGGGAAGGGATAGCAGAGGCACTACTACGCATATTTAATAATTCATTAGAAAAAGGTATAGTGCCAGAGGACTGGTGGATAGCTAACGTAATACCGATATGTAAGAAGGGGGATAGAACATGTCCAGGGAATTATTCAGCTTAACATCGGTGGTAGGAAAAATAATGGAATCCCTACTAAAGGAGAAAATAGAATAACATCTAGAAAACAAAAATATAATAATGAATAGTCAAAATGGATTTCAAAAGGGAAAGTCTTGCTTGACCAAAATCATTGAATTTTTTGAAGAGGTAACAGAGAGAGTAGACAATGGTAATGCAGTAGATGTAATTTATCTGGATTTTCAAAAGGCCTTCAATAAGGTACCCCATAATAGACATTTTGGTAGGAAGAATAGGGAGATCACTTATCACTTGGAGGGTGCGAGTCTATGTGGGGTAGAGGAACAAAGGGATCTCGGAGTACAAATACAGAAATCACTAAAAGTTACGACACAGGTTAGCAAGGCCATAAAAAAGCAAACCAAGCAGTAGGGTTTATTTCTAGAGGGATAGAATTGAAAAGTAGGGAAGTTATGCTAAACCTGTATCGAACCTTGGTTAGACCACACTTAGAGTACTGCGTACAGTTCTGGTTGCCATATTATAAAAAGAACATAGAGGCACTGGAGAGGGTGCAGAGAAGATTTACGAGGATGATACCAGAAATGCGAGGGTATACATATCAGGAAAGGATGAACAGGCTGGGTCTCTTTTCTCTTGAAAAAAGGCTGAGGGGTGACCTAATAGAGGTCTTTAAAATTATGAAAAGTTTTGATAGAGTGGATAGAGAGAATGTTTCCACTTGTGGGGAAGAGCATAACTAGAGGCTACACATATAAGATAGTCACCAACAAATCCAATAGGGAATTCAGAAGAAACTTCTTTACCCAAAGAGTAGTGAGAATGTGGAACTCGCTACCACAGGGAGTGGTTGAAGCGAATAGTATAGATGCATTTAAGGGGAGGCTAGACAAGCATATGAGGGAGAAGGGAATAGAGGGTTATGCTGATAGATTTAGATGAGGAAAGACGGGAGGAGCCTCGAGTGGAGCATAAATGCCGGCATGGACTGGTTGGGCCGAATGGCCTGTCTCTGTGCTGTATATCCTATGTAAGCCTATGTAAATCCATCTAATGCCTTCCTGAAGAACTGTAAGGAATCATTCTCCATTGTCTCCTACGAAATCCTGTTGATCATCCTCTGGAAAAAGTAAGACATCTGGATCTCAAACCTCACCCGTAGCTTCTTCAGATTGTGCATGTGGCTTCTAGTTCTACCCAACCCCTTCACCTTAAACATGCTATCTATTGGCATGATGTCCATAATCTTAAATACCTGGATCAGATTCTCTCCATGCCTCCAAGTGTCCGGTGAGTACAAACCCAAGGCATCAAGTCTATCCTCACAACTCAGTCATCTCAGGAGTGGGATAATCCTTGTTGTTATCTCTACATTTTCCCCAGAGTAACAATGTCCTTTCTCAGGTCAGGAAACAAAACTGGACACAATACTTCAAATGAGATTATACCAAATGCAATTAATGTCCTAATTTTGTAATGAATAATCTGAACAGTACATCCCAGCACACCGTATGGTTTGGCTGTAACCTCCTGACATTGCACTTGAGTTTTGAGCGGGTGGTCAATGATCACTCCCAAATATTTCTCCACCCAGTTACCATTAATTGACCCACAAATTTGCCTCTCCGGCTTGCCGCGGGGGTAAGGATCGCGCGCGCACTTACCTACCGCGTCTGCCGTTCTGCTTCTGGCCCACGGGGACTTCAGCTCCTGGACCTGCCCCAACTGCCGGCGCGCAGTGCTTGCGTGTCCCAGGGGCGTAGTTAGTGTGATGCATCCCCTGGGATCACTGTAGGCCATGGAGAGCCAATGGCAGCAGACCATTTTTCATTCATAGATTTGACAGGAAGACCTGTCAAATCTATGAATTGAAATCGGCCCCAAAAGAACAGCTAAACTTCAAATAAATTTTTTTAAAAACCATATCATTTTTAAAATAACTATAAGTTAAATAAATTAACTACTTCAAACAAAAATTAAAATTTTTGAAAAAATTAAAATACTTTTTAACAGTGCTAAAAATAAACTTACCTTTCTTTAAAGTGTCTAAAAAAGATAAAGCTGTTGAAAAATTTTTTTCATTATAATTAATTAACCACTTACCTAGTTGAAAACGGGTCCTGCGCCTCCTTTTTAAAAGCGCAGGTTCTTCAATACTTACCCTCCCGGAGAAACCTGAAAAAAAACCTAAGTTTGCTGCGTGCGCACAGCCTCTCCCGCGCACGCGGTTCACCTCTGAACCGCTCCCTTCACGAGACCGGAAGTTCCGGTTTCCCGCGCATGCACAGTGCATGCAGGAAACCGGCACTTCAGGAGGCCTTACGGGTGAGTACACAGTGCGTACTCACCCGGCAAGTGCCGAATTTTTGGCCCATTCTATTCTATTTCTTTATTATGTTAGGAATATAAAAGTGAGGCAATGAAAAGACAACAAAACACATGCAACCCATTGAGGGTGAAAAGACATGGGAAAGGCCAACACAAAAAGGAGAGAAAATAGGGGAAAATGGACAAAATAAAATCTTGCCAAATGACAGTGGGTCCCATCAGTCCTGCATCTCTGCCCCTATTGACAGGGTTCCGTGTAAAGATGCACACCCAAAACATCAATCAACCATCCCTTCCCTAAACACTGAAATTCACTCTGCATTACAAACAACACTGCTACGCCCAGTTGTAATGAAAATAGAGGTTGTAGCTAATATCCAAAGTTACTAAAATCAATGTTCAGACTAGAGGGCTGCAGAGTGCTCAGGAAAAAGAGACATTGCTCCTGAAGCTTGTGTTGCGCTTCATTGGAATCGTGCAGGAGACCAAAACCACAGAAGAGCAAGAGGAGAGAAACTGAAGTGGTGAAGTTGTTAAAATAATCTTTTTTTTCCAACTGATTTTTCACTCTCAGGTAATCCATAATAAGTAGGGCATGCCCGCCACTATGTATCTCACTTATAAAAATAAGCACAGACCTGTATGTTTAAATAGATTTCACTCTTTTTGATGAAAGAAATTTCACTTTTAACAGTTACACATCTTGACAGCTATAATATGGAACATTGCATTTCTAAATCTCTCTCATATTATAGGCAATTTAGAATGCTTACAGCCGAAGTGCTGTTGTTTAGAAAATACTTCTCTGAAACTTTGCAGCATGAGTTAGTCACACAGAAACCTGTGTGTTGTAGCCAAGTGTAGTCAGTCGCAGAAACTCATCGTTCACTCTCAGCTTTGGGCAGTTTCTCCACATCCTGTGGGTAGGACGCTTGCGTCAAGTGGGCCCTGCTGTTCAGGCTGAGGTTTGCAACCCGGACCTTGCACCGGTGCCGGAAGTGTTCGGTCGGTCCTTGTGAATGAGGTTCCGGGTAGATTCGCCGCTCTCCACGGCTCGGGGGCCGTGCTGGTAAGAGGTCGCCGGGCGGCTGCGTCTCAGCGGGCGGGCCGGGGAGTGGCAGGCGTCCTGCCCGGCTCCCAGATCCCGTGCCGGGGATTCCCTCACAGGAACTAACGGGCGGCGCGACCTTTCTTCCTTCAAACCGAAACCCCGCCCCGACCTCCTTCCCGGGGCCGCCGTTCGGTGCCCGGCCCTGGCCTGGCCTAACCCGCCCTTCCGCCTGTCAGGCTAGCCGGTGAGTGCGCTGGCTGCTACCCGAGGCTTCCTTGGCCTCACCCGATGGCAACAGCCACTGAAGCCCTGCTCCCCGAGCCTGACCTTTTCACTGGTCATTGCTGTCCTCCCAAGTTCAATGTTAAACAAACTCCGTCTGTCCAAATGTTGTCACCCACATTATATGCCGCAATAAGTCCCGCTTGACCACCCTCGTCCTCTTGCTCGCCATTGGTTTCTCCTCTTGTGACATGCCTTGGGGCCTTTTCTGTGTTAAAGGAGGTGTGGGGAAGGGAACTGAACAGTCGAGTCCAATCCTGTCCTTGCTTAAGGTCCACACACCTTCACTTCCAATAGGTGCCACTGGCTAGCAACAAAGAGCAGTGAATTGCACCTCTCTGACCTCTGGGTTCTGCAGTCAATTTTCGCCCTTCGACCATCCCTCCAGTCTGTGGTCATCTAAGTCAGCAAACATCTGGGGCCTTATGGTTTGTGTTGGTTTGAAATGGCTAACAAGAACTAATAGTTTTACACACAATTGTAGTGCATTTACCTGATGAGTCATCCCCAAGTTATGTCTACCTCCACTCCTCTACCACCCCCAGCACCCCTTCCCCTTCGCCCGGCACCTTCCCGTGCACGCGCAGGAGATGCAACACATGCCCTTATACCTCCCCTCTTCCCACTGTCCAGGACCCCAAACACCCCTTCCAGGTGAAACAGCGATTTACTTGTACTTCCTGCAATTTAGTATACTGTATTCGCTGCTCACGATGTGGACTCCTCTACATTGGGGAGACCAAACGCAGATTGGGTGACCGCTTCGCGGAACACCTCCGTTCAGTCCGTAAGGGGGACCCCGAGCTCCCGGTGGCCTGTCACTTTAATTCACCGCTTCACTCCCACTCTGACCTCACCGTCCTCGGCCTATTACACTGTTCCACGGAAGCTCAGCGTAAGCTCGAGGAACAGCACCTCATCTTTCGTTTAGGCACGCTACAGCCCTCTGGACTCAATATCGAGTTCAACAATTTTAGATCATAACCTCAGCTCCAATCACATTTATATTTTATTTTATCCACCCTTTTATTTGTCCCCCCCACCTTTTTTTTCCTCCTAGAAGCTGGCAGCTGTCCTCCATTCTGCCAGTGGATTTCACACTTCATTCAGCCTTAATCTGTCACATTAACACCACCTCTAGCCTTGCATATCTCTTAATGTCTCTTAATGTCTCTTCATCTCCTCCTTTGTTCCTTTATCCCCTCCCCCTTTTCCCAGCTTTACCCTGGCCTTAAATCTATTTGATTTCCAGCTCTTCCCAGTTCTGATGAAAGGTCATCGACCTGAAACGTCAACTCTCTTTCTCTCTCCATGGATGCTGCCTGGCCTGCTGAGTTTTTCCAGCGTTTTCTGTTGTTATTTCGGATTTCCAGCATCCGCAGTATTTTGCTATCGTATGTCTACCTTTTGTCTTCTCAACTGGTGCCTCCTTTAACTCGATCAAGTTTTTGCTCACACTCATTTCCTGTAACCCTTATGTAATTTTGTGTTTGTGTTTCCACATACCCTTGTAGTGCATCTGTATTATTTTTAACATCTTGTCATCTCATTTCTTGCTCATGATATTTTGTATCTGATAAAGCCTTTCCCTTTAGGTTTCTGCTACAATATCTCTGCTCCTTTCACTACTTGAAAAGTGTTTAACCGTGACAAACACGTGATTAGAGATACCTCTCCATTATAGGTTTGCTCTTTCTTTATACTTTGGACATTGTTCTGTTTTGTGAGGATTTGAGGCACACAGCAATCCTTTTGTGGTGTAAGGTTCTAAGATGTGTGTAGACTGGCAACACTTCTCACTAGTGATACCTTGTACCTCCAAATCATCCTGGCTCTCTGCCACTTCTCACTCCCAATACCAGTGATTAGAAGTTTTCTTGTTATGTCTGCTGCCATGAGCCTACTTTTCAGTTTGGATGGACCAGCTCTTTAAACTCGTCCTGTAAGAGCAGGTCCTTGTCAATTAAGCTTTCTCTAAACCCATCAACTTTCAGTCTCTAAAATAGTACACCTGTCATACAAAAAGGTTTTTTCTTTGTTGAATTCACCTTGGTGTTTTCTGACCTGGAGGCAAGAATATGGGATGCTAGCACTGTATTAGACTAACCAGTAAAACTCTTTCAAAAATAACTCTAGGAACGACATACATTATATTAAAAAAAACTCTTTGCACTTAGGTCATCATAGTTTATTTTTTAATCCATTTATATAAAGTTTTATACAAACCAGCTTACACTTGTATAGAGCCTTTAATGTAATTAAACATCTCAACGTACTTCACAGAGGGGAAAATAAACTTAGAGGATGTTTGTCAGGAAGCAATAAATTATGGAGAAATTATTAACAGGCTACATAACTTATAAACACTGTTGATACCAAAGAATTCCATGAGCTTTACTGTTGAGTGGGGTCACTGTTATGTAGGCAAATGTGCCAGCAAATTTGCACATAGCAAGGTCCCATAAACAACGAATGACCAGTTAAAATTCTATATGGAAGTTCTGGAGTTCAACCTCTACTCCAGTGTTTGAGCTCATAATCTAAGATGACATTTCAGTAGAATATTGAGGATGTGCTGTATTGCTCTTTGCAATTGTTTTGACAGCATTTTACAGCTAGGCTTAATTAAAGGTGCTATTATTGGTTTATATATGATTTTCTTACATAAGTGATCTTTAGAGAACTGGGTGGTGCTGTGGTTAGACAGTAGCCTTTCACCTCTGGCACCTGGATTCAAATCCAGTCCAGATTGAAGAGGTACAGGCATCTTATGTGAAAAATGTTTGGACAGTCTCGATTTCTAATTAGCCGCTTCACTCAGGATGGTGATTATGGAAAAAACGCCTCGCTGCGGCTGAGGCATTTTGTTGGGACAGAGTAGAGGGAAGCTTTGATCTGGCTTTGCTGTACCTAATTTGGGAGTGCTTGATGTTGATACTGGGTTCTCGGAAAAGTTCCGCAGCAAATAATATCCTTGATTTTTAATAAATGGTGATCTTGATGGATTGATAATTACATTTAGGTGAAAAAGAATGTCATAGAAATTTACAGCACAGAAGGAGGCCATTTGGCTAGTCATGCCTGTGCTGCCTCTTTGAAAGAGCAGTCCTGCGGGAAAAAATATTTACTTATGACTTGAAACTGCATCTGCAACTTAAGATGGGCATATTTCTCACCACACTTACTGGTTACATAAAACGTGACTTTATTGATTGGAATAAAAACAGAAAATGCTGGAAAACTCAGCAGGTCAGGCAGCATATGTGGAGAGAGAAACAGGATTAACATTGAAAGGTCATTGGCCTGAAGTGTTAACTCTGTTTCTCTCTCCACAGATGCTGCCTGACCTGAGTATTCCCAGCATTTTCTGTTTTTATTTCAGATTTCCAGCATCTGCAGTATTTTGCTTTTGTTTATTGATATGGAGCTTTCTTTGCTTTGAAACACCTTCAAAATTCGTTTCTCAGACTGAAATTTCTTCATCGTTCTGATTTTGGTTGTGCAGATAATACAGATTTCTTTTACCGCGTTAGAGTCAGTGTCAGCTCCAACTTTAGAGATGGAAATGGAGTGACCTTTTGTGAAATGTTCTGTGTTTGTGGAGGTGGAATTCAATTTTGGACAAGAGATTGTTCTCTGGACATGGATGTGTCTTCAGAATTCTATGCACCTATGATGTGGATACACTTGAGGAAAACTGATAATTGTTTGCAGTAAAATATGGAATAAATACTTGTTCACCACACTCTGTTTGAAATCAGGGCTGCTGTTCGGCGTAGCTTGTTAAAACAAACCGGTATTAGTTGCAAAACCAAAATCAAAAGCATGAAGCAAGTTTGACAGTTCAAGACTTTTGAAAGTATTTCAAAACAAAAACAGCAAGGACAAAGAAAGCTCCAATCAGTGAAGTAGCATTTTACATCACCTGTAACTGGGGTGAGATATCTGCTTACACAGCTGATAGGCTACAAATTTTAAGGAACAAGTGATGAAAAGGAAACAAAGGAACTGATTGGATTATCAGGAAGATCAAAGAAACCACACCTCTAATTGAGCTGTAAAGGGAATGAGGTGCAGTCAGAGCAATTGTGAAGGCCAAGTTAATATTTGAAATGCAGAACAAAGGGGTTAACCAAAAGGGGTTCAGGTAAAATAACACAAGAAACATATTGCAGAGCTGTTTACTGAAGTGGTTCTCCAATAGAAACTTCCCCCTTTAAGGTGGCTTTATGCTCAAATCCGAGAGCAATGTAAAATGGTGCACACTAAGGGGATAATTTTGACCTAACCCCCCCGGTAGAAATCTGACAGGATCAGATTGTCTTCCCGTTTTACACCCCACCCGACTTCCGAATTACCCCCGTAGTCTCTGCTTTCTGAACTGATCTCCAATGAGTCTGCAGGAGAGCTGAAGCAACAACTTGCATCTTTATAACCCCCCGGTCCGGCAACGCCTCAATTTAAAAATTCTTGTGCTTGTTTTCAATTCCCTCCATGGTCTCGGCCCATCCTATCTCTGTAACCTCCTCCAGCCCTATAACCCTCCAAGATACCCTCCAATTCTGGCCTCTTGCGCATCCCTGATTTTCTTCGCTCTACCATTGGTAGCTATGCCTTCAGCTCTTAGGTCCTAAGCTCTGTAATTCCCTCCCTAAACCTCTCCGCCTCTCTACCTTTTTACCCTCCTTTAAGGCGCCCCTTAAACCTACCTCTTTGACCAAGCTTTTGGTTACCTGTCCTAATATCTCTTTACGTGGCTCGGTGTCGAATTTTGTCTGATGATACTCCTGTGAAGCACCTTGGGACGTTTTACTATGTTAAAGGTGCTATATAAATGCAAGTTGTTTTTGTTATAGCACTGATCTTGTAAAGTAAGATGTCTCCGAGCACTTTACAGGGCAGGGGAAAAGTGGATACTGAGTAGCAGAGGGGAAAAGAACAGAAATTGGTGAGAGATGGCTCAAAAGTAGAGTTGTAACAAGGGTTTTTAGGAGGCTTATGAAGCAGGGAAGGGGGAAGCGAGTCAGAGGATTTTGTGAAGCATGTTCTAAAGGGTTGGGACATAGCGACTGAAAGAATGACCACCACTGGTGGCGCACACGGAAGAGAATGAGTAATTCAGTGTCAGAGGAACGGACGTTGTTACCTAGTTTTATTAGTGTACAGTCGTCAATTTCTGAGTAAATTTTTAAAAAAATATTTAAAAGCTTTTAAAAGGTGCCTATTCGTGCCCTTGCGCCAAAAAAGGTTTAATTTTAGGACCCTCTTTGAAGGCCCACAAACGAACAGAATTAGCGAAAACTCACCATTGTGATTAATTCGATCGGGGCGTGGCCAGGGCCAGCTTCCAGCGCGAGGTTTTTTAAACTAGCGCAAAAGTACGTGGAAATTCGATTTGCATGGATGTAATTTGCGCTAGAAATTCCTCGATCTTTTGCGCTGGTTTGGCTGATTTTGGGAAATTGCTTTGGAACTACCAGCACAACCTAGCGGAAACTCCAGGCCTATAAGTTTATTTTTTGTCATCTTGGCATTGCCCCTGATAATTGGCTACCTCAGGCCTGGGCGGCTGGGAATTCAATAAGGAAATTGATTTTGAGCCCTGTGCCAATCCTGCGTGTCAAAGCAAGTAATCTGTTGCTCAGTGGATTTGCAGTATTTGCTTGAGAAGCAAGTACTTTATTTGCCTGTTCTTCCCTTCTCCTTCCCCAAATCTTTTTTTTCTTGTTATTTAAATTACTTTTGAAGAGTTTTTTCTCCCCCTTGCATCCCATGGTAGATTTATAATTGCTGCTGAAGCTGTGGTTAGTATAGCAGTGACCAGGGAGATTTTTGCCACAGTGGAGTTACAGTTTCAAACGAGATGAAATTCAGCATGTTCCAGACTTGTCTGACTGTGGCTACAGTGCCTGAAGTCAGCATCATTGACCTTCACCTCTGGCTCTGGTGCAAATATCCTCTTCAAAGACATCAAAAAAATCTCTGTTCAGATAACACTATTAGTTCACAATTGTAATGGCTTAAGCTGTATAAAACGCTAAAAAATAAATCATTGTTTAATTCTTTTTGCTCCGTTCTAACCTCAGTTATTGTTTGTAAATGTTATGCTTGGTTGTCACTATTCACTTTGGGAGTTGTAGTTCCAGAGGAAGGGAGCGGTGAAAATAATGCCTATAATGCATCTGTCACAATTTTTTTAATAGGAATTGGAATCCCCCCACCTCCCCGCTGCCTTAATCCTTTTATACCTGGTTGTCATGTAATGTCAATGTGGTTTCCTGGACTGGTTTCGATCGCCTGAGGGGTAGGAGAGGAATTTTCCAGATTTCTTTTCCCTTTTTGGCCCTGGGTTTCTTTTTCTGTTTTTTTTTGCTTCTCCCAGGCAATAGCATGGCTTCTGGGGGATGGGAAGTATCTAGTCATTATGCTCCAGGCATCATGAATGTGGGGCAGGCTCGATGGACCAACTGGTCTTTTCCTCCCCATCATTTCCGTATGTTTGTAGGTGGGTTGTCGTGGTAGTCTCTGGATATTGTACTATCACAGGAGCAGGGTGTAGAATACAATTCCAATGATGCATCTTTCTCTCATTCACAAAACTTGATACGTTAGAAATGTTATTTCTAGCTGTCTACACTGACCTGAGACTGAAGAAGGAAATGGAAGACAGAAACAGTGCGAAGACATTACTTGAGCTAGTTGCTGGCTTTTTGCTGCTTGCCAGTGTAACATTGGTAGCTTAGAAAATAAATTCAGCAGCTTGTGTGTTCACTATTCTGCTGCTTGCTTTCCCTTTTGGTGCCGATTAACTGAATCAGACTGCTTTTGATTTGTTGATACTGCACTCTGCACTAAGATTCAAATTTGTAAATCGAATGCTACATCTTCTCACTTGGTAAATTACTGGTTAATCAATTATGTAAACCGTTATTTAGCTGGAGGCCAGGTTTGTGCTGCATTGATATGTGCTTTATGATGTCATGGAATTCTGTCCTTTGAAGACTTGCATCACAAAGCGTGATCTCTAAAACATCAAGATGGCTGTATTAATTTGGGCAATAGGGCTTTAATATCTTTGAATGTAAATCCACTGTTCTTCATGGGAACTGTCTTAACTATGACCAATTTTTTTTATTTTGCTACTGCGGCAGAATTTGCAATTAGGTTACACTTTCAAATAAAAATGGAAATGTTACCTTGTGCCCTAGACCTGGATAAATTGAAATGAGTTCACTTTGTTAACCATTGTTGCTTTAGGTAAGGACTTAAGATGAGTATTTAACAGTGAATTACATTTATTACTGCTGATAGAAGGAATTGCATATTTTTGTCTCTAGATTGTATAAGATTGCTTGTGTAGTATTATACCCCAAATGAACCATTTTTCCTTAACTTTTGATCCGACTTTTTTGTTTTGATAAACTTAATTATCTTGCTGTACCTATTGTTTCATTTTGACTTTGTGCTGTAATAACAAGTGTTTAGGAAAGTTAAGCAATTGATGCCACACCCATTGAGAGAATCTTTGTAAAAGATGGCTGTTGTATTTTAAAATCTTTTATATTAACTATAAATGAAAATCAAAACAAAGTACAATAATGTAAGTCTTAGGAAGACAAAACTCAGAGGGGACTAGCTGCAGTTATGAAACAATGGTATATGGGAACTGGTGGTAGTGCCAGGGACAGCGCGCACACTTTTTGATGGGATTTAAATGTTGTCCTTGGGGATAAGGTTCTTTGGCTTAGGGAGGAGGGGGCAGCGCAGGTACAGAGGATGGAAGGACAAAGACATATGGAGCTTATCATTGCACAATATTTTGGGAAATGATGAGCATGAAAGGGGAGCCATTTTTTTTCTTGCGTTTTTTTTCCTTCATCCTTATCATTTCCCATGTGCTGGAGTAGATGTGTAATGTCCTGATGAGGATTAGCCCTTGGGGAATAGCAGTTCATTTGAAGAAAAATGGAACATTTCATAAAAGATGGAAGTGCTCATTATAGCTTGGAGCAACCTGTTCAAAATTCCAATTTTGCTTTCACGTGGCTCCTGATATCTTGCACAAACTGATAACTGCACTTCGTATTGCTCTCAATCGATATTTGAAACGAACTCAACTTCATTTAAAAAAAAGTAATTTTAATTGCATGCTATTATAAAAATAAAAGATGTTGGGCCAAATTTTGCTGTAGCTGGACATCTAACAAGATCTGCCGTTAGTTAGACTTGCCCTTGCACATTTAGTTTTTTAATATTTTGCGTGGCAAGTTGCTGAAAGTGTGAGCTGATAATGGTGCAGCGAGAGAAACGGCATCTGGGACCTGAGTGAACTGTGTATCTCCTTAACCAATCAGATTGAAGAATTGAGAAATAAACAGCGCAAGGACTGAGAAGGAAGTGTAGATTAGAGTGGGTGAATTCAATGCCAAATCAAGTAAAGAAAGGGAAATAAAGATTGGATTAAGAGAGAGAGAGAAAAAAGAGGCAAAGGAACAGTAAAAAATAATGTAAAAAAAAATTAAATTTGGCATTTTAAAAATCTCCAAAAATAATTAATACCTGAAGGAATGAGACTCCACACTTGTAATAGTCAATTTTCAGTGCTAGAGAGCTTGATTAGCAGCAATTAAATTATGTCATTAAACAGGTATTTGCATTTGAAATTACAAGACTTAACTTTCTGTGGCGAGTTTAGTTCGTATCTACCGTGCACATACAGCAGCTTCACACCATTCGGTGCTTTTCAATCATGAGGCAGTCAGCAAGATGGCGCTTTTGTGAAGTTAATGCCGGAACGACACATCTCGAACAGCAAATTTTGGATATTCATATTTAACATCTGCCCCTCGCCTGAAGTTGCTGTACCATTTACGCATAAATAACGGCGAGCGCCGTTAGCCTCACTGTTACTTTGACTGCAAATTCTGGCACATAGACGTTTGAAAGATTCTAGCCTCTGTGTCTCTTAAAGTTAGCTTCCACTCCTCCAGCCAACTGATTGCTCACATCCATATAATCAGAATTTTTAAAAATAGTCATTTGCAGCAGTAATTAGAAGAGTGTTCTGTTCCGTGTTGCTGGTGAAATCCAATTTGTTATTTTAATGTACGGTCAACAGTGGAGGACACTTCTTCCTACAGTGCATTGCCATTAAAATATAAGAGCATAAGAACAGTCCTGGATTAGAAAATGTACTTCAAAACTCATCTCTCTTAATTTCATCTTTTAGGAATAAGGTGAGATTGTTGTGTTACGTTTTTTTCCAGATTTTGGCTCAAAAATGAAATGAATTAGTAATAGAAAGCATTGCTACTATTCTTAATATTTCAATCCCACTATGCTTCAGAATGTACCTTTGTGCAGTTTCGTTGCATTGTCGGCAGTTACTGTCCTAATGTGCCCTTAAACTTGAAAATATTCTGCACAAGTGCTTTGGTTCTTAAGTTATTGGACCATCTATTCCATCCTCTCTTTCTATCACCTTGTCTTACCTTTGTTCATGAGGTGGCCCACTTTGGTAGCCCATCACTGCTTGATGGTGATTGACCTGACAACATCATTACTTACTTTTCCCCTGCATTCTTAGACTTGACCCCCAGCCTGTGCTAACCAAAAATATTTTACTGCAGTGTGAAATCTTTAAGTTCTCCTTATGGTGAGCCCAATATATTTATATAGCACTAACACTTACTTTTCTCTCTTCTGTTCTACCTTAGCTTGCTGACACAGACTCTGAGGCAATATTGGTGTTAAAATGAAGTTCCCTGTACAGAGACTGTACTCGTTGTCCCGAACTGTTCACCACCTGAATACGCCTCACGTTAATTCTCGCAGGCTACACTGGAACTCTGCAGCTCGGCCATACTCCACTTTCAACAGACTTGCCCCGAGGGCAGCAAAACCATTTCCTTTGAAAGTTGGATACTATCCCTATAGAAATTTCATTCTAGCTAGATTGGCAACACGACTGCTAAAAATTCGCTACCTTGTACTGGGATCAGCAGTAGGAGGTGGTTACACAGCAAAAAAGGTATGTCACAACCTTATATTAATTTATGCACTTTGTATGCAATATTTGGGTAAAATGAAAATGGACTGATGGAAAGGACGACAATGGCCCGGATTTTGCGGTGGGAAATTATGGCAAACTGTCAGTGTTCACCATCATTAACCCTCTGAAACTGACCGTAACTTAAGGATTTAGCGCGCGCACATCTAAACGGGGAAATCCTGAAGTTGCGGTCAGTCATTTATTGCTCCAACACAGGCTGCGCTGTGGAACTCCCCGTAGCCGGCAATGAGTGAAATCGATGGAATCAGTGGAACTGATGAAAACTTGATCTTTTCCGTGGTAATATTGCTGTTAAATACCCCATTAAATGTTAAGCCTTGTTGGAATAGGTGTAACTGGGGTTTTAACAGCGTATTGACTGCTAAACAACTGTTCTGGATCTGAAAAACTAATTTTTATATTTGTGGAATGTCAAATTTCTCCATTACAATAAAAATTACATTAAAAAAAGTTTGTTCATGATCTTTCAGCTTCTACCTTATCCCTTATGTGAAAATCCCAATCTTGCACTCTCTAACATTTTTAAAAAGTGTGGATAAAAGCTGCTTTTATTTCCTGGTTTGCCATCTGTGAGAATTCTTCGATGTGATTGGCTGTTTAGAGAGCTTGATGACATCACTGCTGCATCGCACTAGGAATCCCCTATTGACGGTGCTACAATCAATTACACGTCGAGAAACCTCAAGTTTTCACCACAGAGATCGCAGCTTTCTTCAAGGTCAGCGGCGATCGCCTTTGCTTCGCCGCTGACAGCAAATTACGAGCCATTATATCGTTCATTTCAACAGTTGGTATTTTTGTAAAGTTATTTAGCTTATGCATTTCAATATGGTGTTCTGTTTGCTATTTCATTGATGTGTGTTTGTACTCAAAAGTCTGAAAGCAACAATTAGAGGACTCTCAAGCATACTGAAGTATAATGGAGACTGAAACTGTTACTGCTTCGTTGGACTTAGGTGTCGCATTGTTTTTACAGTGCAGTCAAAAGATGTTAATATTTATCGTATTTGCTTTTGTTAGACATATGACCAATGGAAGGAAATGATACCAGATCTAACAGAATACAAATGGATAATTCCAGATTTTATCTGGAAGCTCGATGAACATATTGACTTTGGTGAGCTGTTTTTGGTTGCAGATATCTATTCAAAAGTACTAGAGCTGTGATGTTTGTTGAGTTACATTTCAAAATATGGATATTACAGTGTCTTAATTATTGTGATTGCTGTGCTGTAGCTTTACCTTTAAAAGACCAGTTCTTGCTCTGTTCCCTTCATGGATAGAATAGCATCATTTAATACTAGCAACAGTACATGTACGTAAATGTTTACTATTAAACAGATGGATGACTTAATAGTTTTGGACCTTATGATTCAATTTTTCAAGCTCAAACTTAATAGCATGGCTCATTATTATTTAATGTTTTCTAGGTTTTTTTCATTAGGAAATCAAAAGCAACCATGGTGCTTTTTTGAAAGAAGAAATGTGAACTTGCAATTTTGTTCAATATTGATTCTCTTGACAGACTGTACAGACTATTTTCTATTCATTTAAAATGGTGTGTTTGAAGTTAAAAAGGAAACATTTTGTTTTCATATGTTAACACGGGTTGGGTAGATGGAAATTACCTGAATTTCTCAGCAAAAATTAAGCCTCCATCCCACCCCCCTGTGGTCTTGGTGGAGACACTAAGTGGTTGTTTCCCCTGGCTGGAGAGCCTAGATCTAGGGGTCATAGTCTCAGGGTAAGGGGTCAGCTATTTAGGACTGAGATGAGGAGAAATTTCTTCACTCAAAGGGTTGTGAATCTTTGGGATTCCCTACCCCAGAGGGCTGTGGATGCTCAGTCGTTGAGTATATTCAAGACTGAGATTGAAAGCTATTTGGATATTAAGGGAATCGAGCGATATGGGAATAGGGCGGGAACGTGGAATTGATGTAGAAGATCAGCCATGATCTTATTGAATGGTGGAGCAGACCCGAGGGCCGAGTGGCCCACTCCTGCTCCTGTTTCTTAGGTTCTTATGTTGTAACTGTACTTCTGGCTGAACAGAATAGTGAATGTAAATGTAAAATATGGGCATTAATATTTTATTTTTAACTCTTTTAGAAAAAATTAGGAAAATTTTCGATGATGCAGAACTTGCCAAGTTGCTACCTGATTTTGATAAGGTTGGGGAAAGCCTGAATCATCTCAAAGGTCTACTATCGCCAGGTTGGTATCTGTTTGAGATATGATATGAGAGCTATATGAAGAGGTATTGAAGGTAATATGTCCATTATGGTACTTGGTGTGGTATTTCTTGCACATTATGTTGAGGGAACCTGCTGATTTGCTGCAAATCCTAGTTGTTATTTAGAGATTGATAAATTAATAGTAAACAACTGTGTATTAAGTTCAGGCCTTTGGAAAATGTTGCAAAAGCAGCTGCAAGGTACCATTGAGGGAATATATTTGATCTTTGCAGGATATGAGCAATTGTAACCAAAAAGCAAACGTGGAGTATACATCTTCATTCCAAAAACACTGCAAAATGCAACATGTTATAGAGCAGCAACAACAATATGAACATTTTATCTTTTTAAAATAAAAAACAAAACCTTAAGATTTTGAACCCTGTTTCTGGAAAATGATCACGAAGGAGCATGTGATAGAGTAGAATGTGCAGCCCACCACATCCACCTACTGGTAATTATTCACGCAGCAGGTCAAATAAGTGACATTCCGTTTCAAAATTGTACTGAATACAAGAGCTGATTGCTTCAAAATTCAAATTCAACTTTGTTTGCTGAGCAGCCTTATTTGAAGCAAAAATAAACAAGGTTGTAATTGGCGCATTCCCAGTTCTCACATTGTTCTGATCTCTTCAAAGAACATGCTGCCTGATGTGTAATGGGAGGAAAAAATCACTTCAAATCATTTCAGATTAAAACTTAAGACTTGGTGAAACCCTGACATTATGGTTTATCTAGTCCACTGTCCAAAATATTAAACAAAATGCTGAGTACAATGCAGGAGCAAATGAACAGTGCTATTAAATACATACACAAGCCTCACTTAAGTAGTGGATACATTCTAGTTTACGTAAACGTCCACTGCATTTTGTCAAAAACACCCACCTCCTGCTTCCTTGATCCCATACCCACTAAACAGCTGACCACCCAATTTCCCTTCTTAGCCCCTATGCTCACTGACTGACTATGTAAATGGTTCCCTCTTCTTGGGAACTGTCCCCCCTCCCTTTCAGAACCACTTTCCTCACCCCCCTTCTCAAAAAGAGGGATTTCACTCTTGCCTATCAAATCGCAGCCAAAGCATCTCCAGAAATGGCTTCTGTTCCCGCCCTGTACAGTTACCTCCACAGTGCCCCAAGAATCTATCCTTGGCCCCCTCCTCTTCTTCATCTACATGCTGCCCTTGGCGATATCATTTGAAGACATGGGGTCAGCTACCACATGTCTGCCCTCTCCACCACTTCTGTCGACCCCTCCATTGCCTTGTGTTGTTCAACTGCTTGTGCTACATCCAGTCTTGGTTGCGCTGCAATTTTCTTCCATTAAACATTGGGAAGACCAAAGCCATTGTCCTCGGTCCCCACCACTAACTCTATTTTTGCCACCGATTCCATCCCCCCTGCCTTCCACTGTCTCGGGTTGAACCAGATTGTTTGCAACCTCGGCTTCCAATTTGATCCCAGGCTGAACTTTCAACCCCATATCCACTCCATCACAAAGACTACTTCCACCTCCCTAACATTGTCATCCTCCTCCCTTGCCTCAGTTTACCTGCTGCTGAAACTCTCATCAATGCCTTTGTCATCTCCAGTCTTGACTATTCCAATGCTCTCCTGCCTGGCCTCCCACCCACTATGCTTTGTAAACTTTAGCTCATCCAAAACTCTGCTGCCCTTATCCTATCCTGCACCGAATCCTACTCCCCCATCACACTTGTCCTTGCTCGCCAACATTGACTCCCAATACCTCCAATTTAAAATTCTTATCCTCGTGTTTAAATCCCTTCATTGCCCTGCCCCCCCCCCCCCTTCCTCCAGCCTGACAACCCCATCTCTCAGAACTCACCATTCCTCTGAGTCTGTCCTCTTCTGCATACCTCCTCTCTTTTCCTCACCATTGGCAGCCATGTTTTCAGCCATCTAGGCTCCATGCTCTGGAATTCCCTCCCTAACTCTCTCCACCTCTGCAACTGCCCTCTCCTCCTTGAAGACCCTTCTTAAAACCTACCTGTTTGGCCAAGCTTCTGGTCACCCTTCCTAACATCTCCTTCTTTGCTTGGCAACTATTTTTGTCTGATTATGCTTCTGTGAAGTGCCATGGGACGTTTTTCGACATTAAAGGTGCTATATTAATGCAAATTGTTATTGTATAATTGCATTTGTTAGTGATTCAGTTGAATTGGTGAATCAGCAGATGTAGTTGTGCTGTGCTCCTTAAATTTTGTCTAGCTACCCGATTTTTGAAATAATCCCAATAAAAATGTAGGAAGTGAAAAATGGATAAAGATAATATTTTAAAAAATTGAATGCTACAATATTAGTAGGTTACATTCTCGCAACAGGGAGGAAATCCTCACATGGATTAGATGCTGTGCAACTGATGAGCAAACTATTCATACTGGATGTGTTCTGAAATCATCATAATAGAAGAAAGCTGCTTCTATCGTTATCAGTAGTAATGCGTCTGACTTCTCCTTGATTAGCTCCAGGGTTGCCCCAAAATAGCTGAAGTTAATTGGCATAGAGTTGGTCAGATGGTTCTGATGGGTTGAAAGAACCGTTAAGTGTATGTTTGTTCAGAGAGAGCTGTCATCAGTACCATCTTGTAGATTGTCAAACTCTCTAACTTCAGTTTTGTAGTGCTGCAGTAAAGGGCCATTCTTGTTGATGTACGATACTGGAAAACATGGGAGTGTAAAGTAAATGCATCAAATGTTATCAGCATCATAAATGCTATTAAAAGGCAAATGCAGATAGGTTTTTTTAAGATGATGCTGACATTGAAAGATGCAGAAGAATGGGCTGATCTCATTTCTACCAGACATCACTGAAAAATTCTGTTCCACACCAATTGTAGAAAATGGCTGAAATGCAGACTCTGAAATACAGCATTTAATATTTTGGCGATCAGTTGGATTGTTATTAACTCTAGGAGTTCCGTGCTCATTTAACTGTGTTTTCAGTCAAATTGTGCACTGGGGCAGACTAGTTAAAGTTTTGATTTATATTTGTGTTTCTCATTTTGCTGACTTTTTCACAGGTGAAAGTTTGTATAATGAAGTCAAAGGAGTCTCTGATCTGCTTCTGTTGTTAGGTGTGTAAATCCCTTTTGTTGTCATTAACCCACCTACTTGCAGTTTAAAAAGTAACCCTGATACTGTTTGTCTAATCTACAGTATCATAAATTGTTTAAAGCCATTTGTTTTATGTTTGCATTCTACCATTGAAATTGTTGACTAAATTCGAGATTACTTAAACATCTATTTTGCTAATATTGAAAAATGTTTCCCTTTAGGTAATTACAATTAAAAGTCAGCTCTTAGTACATTTTGGGTACTAGAATTTAGCCTGCATCTTCTGCATACAGCACCATTAGAATTAAACATCATTGGAGGAAAAAAACCTGTAAAATTCTATTTAACAAGGATTAACTTGGTTTTGTTACACTTAACAGCAGATTATTTTTGTATTTTCTGAAAAGCTGTGTTTTACATTAAGGTATTCCTTAGTAAAGCCGGCCCATAAAATATTTTCAAGCTGTCTGAAAGGCCAGGGATTAAGTTTTCCGCTGAGTTATTTACCTCCTTTGACTTCAGTAAATTTTTTGTGAAATATTGAATGTAAAACTAAGGCAGCGATATATTCAAATTAATTTCAGTTATGAACTAAATGTAATCTGATTTTTCAGTGTAAAGATATTTTCGGGGTTATCATCTTGTTTTAGCGTAGGCATGTAGGCTTGTCACAGATAAATCAGAATGTAAGTGGACAGTAGAATGTTTAACCAAGTGAAGGGGCATATTGCCAAGTAATACTATTGTAAAAAAAGTACTTCCGTCTATCTTAATGAATGAATTATGTTTCAAAAACTTGCAGCAAAGTCTCCAAATTGTCAGCTCTCTAATAGGTCAATGTGTTGCATATATAATAGGGAACCATAACATACATATTGGCCTGGATTTTGCAGTGGTAATGACGGCGAAGCTGTCGGTGTTCGCCATCATTACTCCTCTAAAAGTGACAGCAACTATGGAGTCAGCGCATGCGCAGATAAATGTGGAAATCCAGAAGTTGATGTCAGTCATTCCCTGTGCCTCCACAGATTGCACTGTGGAACTCCCCGGAGCCAGCAATTAATTCAAATCACACTGAAGAACAAAAACTTCCCCATGACGCTGGAATATTGCTGTTAATCCCCCCACCCCCCCCCCAAAAAAAAAGGTTGAGGCTTGTTGAAAGAGGTGTAACTGTGTTTTTAACGGCATATTGACTGCTGAACAACCATTCTGGCCCATAAAAACTAATTTTATATTTGTGGAATGTCAAATTTTTCCATTACTATGATCAGAATGGTTTTTAAAATATTTTTTTTTAAGTTTATGATATTTCAGCTTCTACCTTTATCCTGTGTGTATGTCCCAATCTTTATTTTGCTCTCAAATTTATAAAAAGTAAATTATAATCTGTGCATTTTACTTCCTGGTTTGCTGTCTGTGAGATTTCTTCAATGTGATTGGCTGCTTAGCTTGCTTGATGACATCACTGTTTCTGGATGCTGGAGATTCGCTTGATTTGCCGCCAGATTCAAACTAACGTTAGGAGAGCTGAAATTCACGCCACAGAGATCGCTAGATCTTTATGGGCAACTTTCTTCGAGGTCAGCGGCGAGCACTGTCGCTTCGCCGCTGACCACGTATTCCGGGCCAATTTATTTTAGTAGTTAAAGATAACTGACACTTTGTCCTTGCATGGAATTGTGTCTTGTAATTACCTAAAGGGAAACATTTTTCAATATTAGCAAAATGGATGCTTTAGTAATCTCGAATTTAGTCAACAATTTCAGTGGTATAACACAGTGGACAAACAATATCGGGATTATTTGTTGCTTGTAAGTGTGTGTTTCACAGTTTTTTGGTGCATTTTCTGTTTCTAGACCATCTGGTTAAATTGACTGCTTTACAGAAAAAAAATGATTCTGATCAATTTTGTACAGCCAAACATATAAATTTAAAGCAGTAATGGGGGGGGGTGGGGGTGGGGGTGGGGGGGGGTGCGAATTCTAGTCTTGTGTGCTAAATAGAAGCTTATCATAAGTTTCTTATCTGTAAACATTGTCGTCATGGTCACCAATTTTACATATATTTAAAAATAGCACTTGCATTCCTTGAGAAATGCTGAGAGTTACATTGCCAACATAAAGGCTGTAGTGTGCAATTAACTACATTTCAACTCTTTGTATTCCCTCTTCCAAGTGTTCCTCATCTCACAAATCACTGACTGCAAAAAAAACCATCTAAAGCAAACTATAAAAAAGCTGTTACAAAAGAAAAGCAACAAATTATCACAACTGAAAAATAAAATACTGTAACCAGTCGTACGTTGCATTTTAGTCCAATGGTCCATGCTCTGCACTCCACTTTATAACTATAACTGAGTCACTTCGTTATTTCTTTGCACACAGATAATGCAAAAAGGAAGAAGTACCAGTAGAATAGATCCAGATACCTTTGTGTGAGAGCCATGATTAAGCTTTACAATGCTAAATGTTGAATATTTCAGAATATGAAATGTATAATAGAGTATTTGCCCACTACTGATGTATAATTTGGCTTTAATTTACTTGTGGGAAAGAATTCCTACTTTATCAATGTTTGCAGCATGAATAAATCATGTATATTTAACTTCCTTGTGAAATAAGCCCAGTTACAACACTAACCGAATTCTTTTATTCTGTAGACATGATCAGTTGATTTCACAACACAATGCCCAGATGTGAATTACAGCATGAACAAGTTCTTTGCTAATATTTTATATATGCTGGTTGATCGCCCATGACATTGCTCAGACAGAACGTTAAAAAAAAAAATGTAAATTGGTCAAGCACAGTGGCTTACATCTCTGAATGGGCGTGCTCACAAATTGAGTCCCAGCTTTGTCCAAGGGCTTGATCAGGCCCAGGATTTCAGCTTAGGTGAAATTTCATTACAATTTTTAAATGCTTGAAGTTGTCTCAACTTACTTAAATTTTCAGTTTTTGATATGTAATGGGCTGCTTTCTGAGTTGGTTGTGAAATGCCATACACTGATCTAATTGGCCCCTGCTGACCACATGACTAAATACCATGTAGTCAGTATGGACCAATCAAAGTGATTTGGAATGTTGGCTCATATATTCATATACAGAATGATTATTTACATAGATGATCTTTACATTCCTTTCAAAATGTATTCACTATTATTAAGTAATACTGCTATTTCAAACTATCTGTTCTCCACTTTATTCATGTTGCTTCCAGGTCAGATATAGTGAGAGATATGATAATGGAAGGAATTTTAACCCCCCCCCCCCCCCAAGAGAGATGGGGGGTGGGGGGGTTATTCTTTAAAATTGGAAATCTGACCCCAACCCAACACGACATGCACCTACATCCGGTTTAACTGGGGCAGGTTGGGGAAACGGGTGAATAATCTGCTCTCGAGAGGCTGGTCAGTATTTTATTATGTTAATTAGGCTGCGTGCCTCCGATTTTAGCAGCCATTTGGATTTAACGGCTGCTGGCAGATTCCCGGGGCTTGGGAAACCCGGCAGCTGAAGGGAGGCGAGAACAGCCGGCTGCAGACGGTAAGTGCTTATCCAGCACTGCTTGTGGGCCAGGAGGAGCAGGACCGCTTTCTCCCGGCTGTCCAAGCTAAACTGCCGCGATCTGCCTCCTCCCCCCGTCCCCCCCCAACGCGATCTTCCATCCCCTGCGCTCTCTTTTCTCTCTTTTCCACCCCCCAACTCCCACGATCTCTCCCTCCCTTCTCTCTGGTCCCTGCATTCAACATTCTGCCGCAAGCCTTCCCGCCCGACAGTCGGCCGGCCTCTCAATCTGGCTGGTTGCTGGGCAGGAAACGGAGAAAAGCATTTCAAACGAGGTCATGCTGTTACATTCGGCAGGACCTCCGCGTTCCCATATTTCCGGGTTTCCCATCCACTAAAAGATGCCCCCACTCCCTCCCCGTAAATATCGGGGTCAGTAGGTCTGTGGCTGGCTCTGGCTGAGAATCCACTTTTTTTCCTCCCTCTTTCCCCCCTCCACCCCCACTGTACTGCAACCGAGGGGTATGGGGATCAGGCGGGAAGTGGAGTTGAGGTAGAAGATCAGCCATGATCTTATTGAATGGCAGAGCAGGCTCGAAGGGCCATATGGCCTACTCCTGCTCCTATTTCTTACTCTCTTATGAGACACTGGTGACATTGTGATTCATCCATTAAAAGTAGGCAGTATACAATTTTCAAACCTTACTTTGGATCGATATTTTAGTAAGTTTCATGTTGCTGTTTGCACATTTACTAATTGCTGTTTTCCTCCTTTAAATGTAATTAATGATTGTGTTGGGCATTCAACATTCTAATTGGTTTATTGTGTGGTAAAAGTTAGTTCACTCTTATGTGGTTTATTGCAGATTCTGCAGAAAATTCTACTGCTATGAAAGCATCTGATACTCAAGGGTTTGACAACGATGGGAAACAGTATAAGAAGGCAAGTTTCTATTTAGAAACTAATTGATTCCTTAAATTACTTGCCTTGGTATAGAATGATGGGAGCTTACGTTTTGATTACCTTAAATGAACTTACAGTAATTAAAACAAAGTAAAATCAACAATTGTTGCAAACTGGTTGAAGTTAAGCATGGGGGAAAAAATCTGGTCAAATTTGACATTTATTATCATTGAAAAGCACTTGTGTTTGGTGATCGAACGTACTCAACATGAGTTGCTTTATCTATATCAATGAAACATTTCTCTATTCTACAGATATGAATTTTTACAGGATGGATAAGATTCATTCACCTGCTTAGCACACAATCTAATAAAATACTGTAAATTGTATTCTGTATTTGCTTCTTTATGGGTACGTCTGTCTTCCTAAACAGCCAGCTTACACAGTGAAGTATGTCATATTTTCAATAATAATTTAATTACCGTGTATTTAAATATTAAATTGAAGCGCAAACCAAACTCAGGAGGTGATACACTTGAGGTGATTGAGAGGTACTGAAATATGACCAAATTTTCCTGTGAATGTTGCACACATCAAATTTGTGTCTTAGACAGAGAGGAAATGGGTACTTTTCTCTGGCTTTTCTGACAATAGATATCATTTATATATTTCGGAAAACTATGCTGGTGTCCCATTGTGCTGCTCATGGAGAATGGAGACAGTAGGACACCTCCGAATGGCTGTATGAATTGGCAACAGTGCTCAGCAATGTCTAAAAGATTAGATGGACAGAGAAGCCCAAATATAGAGGGTGGAAAATGATTTGGATGGGGAAATCATAAGAGTATTATTGAGAGCCACAGAATTATTGTGGTAGTGAAGGGTGAGGAGAAGAATAGGAACTCCAGGAACAGACAATGCAAAGAGGTAAGGGGAGACCTGTGGAGGCAAAAGCTTTTGACGGTATGGTAAAATGTAAAGGGTAATTGTCTTGGGAAATTTTATTTGTTTTCAGAATTCTTGAATTATGGGTGTGTTTATTTGTAGGAGTATATAGTAGGATATGTCAGGAAGCAATAAGGCTGCTGGTAGTTTTTCCTACCTATCCATATGTTTTATTGTGTTACAGACACATTTGAAGTGTAATGTGTACTATACACAAGACTTTTAATTGCATAGATAGATTAAGTTACGGTCTAATTGCACTTAAATGTTAGTTATTTAAATTTAATTATGTAACATAAAAACTGAAAAACGAAAGTAATTTACAATCTAAGCAAAACTAAATAAATTCAAAATAATCAATTTTTGTTACATTGTAAAAGTTCTGTATAGGAGCAAAGAACCTGACCAGATTTTGTGCTGATTGGACTAGAACCTCTGCAAAATTATTTACAACTTCAATAATTACTGTATTGTTTGCCGCTGTTAGAATTGTTCTGTATTCATTATGTGACATTTCTGCAGAAGTCATGGTGTTATCCAAGGTTATTGGAGTCTTTACTGTAAAGGTATTACTTAAATTATGTATGATGCAAGTGTTGTAACACTTTGGATGATGTAACTTCGAGTGAGTTCTTTTGTCTGAACCTAAGTATCAGTATATTATAAACTGGATTTGCTGAGCTCATTTACCCCTTACTAATGGGTGCCAAATGCAGCTGTCCTTTATTCATTAAGCACTGCATACTTTCCCATTCCTTCCAAGTGTTCATTTGTCTTTTATGTTGTGTTTCTTTTGTTATTTTCCTCCCTAATTCCCTCCCTTACCCATTGAAAACTCATAGCAGGGTGTGCTTGGGGAACTCATTCTAATCCAGCAGCAAATCCAGGAGCATGAAGAAGCAGCACGCAGGGTCGCCGAACAGTTAAGCTCTGGCTCCTCTCAACAGAAACGAAAGGTGATAGATAGAACCCTCATTTGAGCTAACCCAAGCTTGATTGCTTGGCACTGATTTCATTCAAGGATGTTGTGCATATTTGAATTGCTCATTACATATTAATATGCATAGTCTTGCATATTAAAGGAAATGCTATTTAAAAAATCATTGAGAAATGGCTACATGTGAACAACTGCTTATTCAATGTTGAGACTTTTTAATATACAGTGGAAATGAGCTGTTATGAATATGTGCAAACAATTCTACTAATTATTTGATCATTCATGGATTGTGTGCATGAAGTTTATGATCTACTTTCACAAATTGCCTGCACTCAATTGTATTTTTTTAAATAAACTCCTAACATATTTTAATTGGCATTTTTACATGTTGAATTTGTGGATGCAGTTCTAACTCATCCTCCTAGGTTTGAAATGGCCTGGAAGTTGCAACTAATGGTTGAGGTTTTTGTTACTGTAATGGCAAACAGTGATTTATGTAGAAACTGCTTTCCTTTGGGGCAGGGGTGGAAGAATCCATTATTTAGAAGCATGGTTTAGGTTTGTTTAACTATTTTGATAATTTCAATTTAATGGTTTGTTCTCCTATATAGCTTGACCAATAGTCAAATTATATTGCATCTATATAAAGGAATAGAAGGATATGGTGATGGGGTGGGAGGAGGCTCAAATGGAGCATAAACGCCCACATAGACCAGTTGGACCGAATGGCCTGTGTCTGTGCTTGTAGATGCTATGTAATTTAATCTGCCATGAGACTGACCCATTATATAATGGTTATCTTCATCTCCACATATTTATGGATGGTCTGAATAATGAAGTACTGAAATATTTATCTTGTAAAATGGAAATATTAGATACTGTAGTATGCTCTACCACTCCCATGATGCCTATGTAGTTTTGAGTGATCTTTTAAAATTTGTATATTTATGAAGGGTGATGGAACAAGGAGATTAATATATCCTGCTATTTTGCAGACTTGTGTCAATATAGTTTAAGTAAAGCTCATGACATGATATCAGACAGTCTGAAGTTGATTTGTTGGCAGGTGAAAATAATTTCTCGTCCTGCATGGGGTTCTTTTTGAGACCTCGGTTGAGTTGCATTGCTGTTAGCCAGTCCCATACCTGACCTACAGTAGTGTCCATCGATACAAAAGCACAGTCTAGTTTCTAGGCCTCTCCATGCTATCTGTTACTTCAGTAAGCATTAATGTAAAAGTGCACATGACAATTGCTATCTGTGCATCTCCAGCAGTAAATCAGATGTTTGCACACTATTAATGACAGATCATCTATGGGCTGATAGTTATTTTTGAGAGGGATTGCACTTCTGACAATTTCAACCTGTATTTTAACTAGTTTTCCACTGTTGTCATATTCTAACATCGTGTATTAGACATGTGCGTGTCGTGTAATGTTGTCTAATTTGGAATTTGTGTCTGATTAATCATGGTGGATGTTTATAATAACATCTGTCTGACAAAATACAAATACAAGTTTAATTGTACATAAAGACATGGGAGTAGATTTTCAACTTGCCGCCTAGGCGTAAAGCTGGTGTGGCGAATCAGATTCCCATACTAGAAACTGTCCAATCTTCATTACCATTGAAATCAATTGAAATTAAAATCAGACGGTTTCTATACCGGGCAGCTGATCCACAATGCCAGTTTAATGCTCGATGGCAAGTTGAGACGCTATCTTCTTGCTATTTAGCATTTAATTACGGTTTGAAATTTTGCAATATCCAAATAATTTACTATTATGAACAAACTTCATTATAACACACTCAGTATGGAACTCTCAATATACTGGACATTTTCCTTGGATCTGGCTGAAGTCCAGAGAGGAACCTGGGTCCTAATATAATGAACCCCTGATAAGTTACTGTGCTGACATCTACAAATTTGTAAGAAGGAAGTTTAATTGTTGTGCAATATTTCACTAAGGAAATAAATGAATTTAAAATATGTGGTGGTTGTAATAAAGTTTGACTGTAATTTTGAGGTCTCAAGTGGAATTTTGGTAGGTTTGTTATGTGGTGTGGTTGAATCTGCTGCTACAATGTTACGTGGAAAAAAAATATTGCTCGTCAGTTGAAATGTTTTTTTCTGTGCAGTTCGAAATGACCAGGCCTAAGAATTTTTTTCAACATAATTTTCTTCTGTTTGAGTGTTTTATTTCCTTCACTGTGTTTTTTCAGGTATCCGACAAGGACAAAGCTGAACAGCTGCAAGAAGAGCTTCTCCGCACACAGGTAGTGAATGTGGATACTCAGTAAATGTCAATTGTGTTGTGAGCTTTCAGGTTTTGGACGTTGTGTGGGGAAACCTAACATGCATACGTGATGCAAATAACTTACCTCCAACTTCAAATCTTTTGTGATGCCAGTGATGATATCCTGACGAAGGGTCATCGACCTGAAATGTTAACTTGGTTTCTCTCTCTACAGATGCTGCCTCACCTGCTGAGTATTTCCAGCATTTTCTGTTTTTATTTCAGATTTCCAGCATCCGCAGTATTTTGCTTTTGTATGATATCCTAGTTGTACCTGAGACAACATTGACGCACCTATCTAAAATGTCAGGAGAATTGCCCCACTTTCGAATCTACTGTGTACTCAGCTTGAGTTTAGATCCAAGAACTTTTGGGGAGAAAGGATAGAAAAAGCTCTCAGTAAATTCTAGCACAAATACTGTGTCCTGGAGGCAGTTGCTAGTGTAAGACCATCTAAAGCTGTTAGGTCATCAGAGTTACAAGTTGTTTTTTTGTGGTGGTAAGCCTTCCCTTGTTCTTTTGAGGACACATCAGATTAAGTTCCAAACTTAACACGAGAAGGTCAATAATGCCGCAAGGCTCGATACTTTCAGACTAGTGATGTGGAAGCTGAAAGGGAGAACACGGAGCAGATTTTACTATCATTGAGAAATGGTCATTCCAGCTCCTTAGAAAAGTTACATTTACAATCCTCGAGACATTCAGTGGCTGGAGCGATGCATCTCATGGCGAGGGCCTTGAATTGGATTTTTTACCTCCCTTCAGATCATAATTTTGTGCCGCAAATTGCTGGAAATGTGAATTGATAATGACAGGGCATATGGGACCTATTGAACATCGGGTCCAATGGTCTATCTCCTTAACCAATGAGATTTAAGGATAGAGAAAGAAACAGAGTGAACAACGGAGAAGGAAATAGGGTGAATTAGTGTCAAGTAAGATACAGAAAGAGAAATAGAGAGAGTGGATTAAGAGAGAGAAAATGAGAGAGAAAGGAAAAGTAAGAAAAAAATACAGAATTAAAAATTTTAAAAACCTTTAGGAACAGTTAACTACCTGCAGGAGGTGTACTCCACAATTTCATTGTTCCCTTTCTGGGCCTCCAAGGTTGAGTGGCAGGTCAGGACCATATATCAAGTCATTTAATAGGGTCCTTACGACATGAGTTACCAACCCTAAATGGCTGCAGCAAGATTAATTTGCAATTTCATGGCACACAATGGGGAGGCTCAGGGCGAGATGGTAATTCTTTCGGATTTGGCGAGTCTTAACGACAGAGTGGCGCAAATCAACCAGCAATTTGTCATGGAGTATCTCTTCTTTGCCACACATTATTGATTTTTTTTTACGCACAAATAATGGCAGGTGCTGTGAACTTGCAATAACCAAGGCAGTAAACCATGCACAACAATCAAAAAACACTCTGCTTTTCGTCTTACCATGCTACCAACAAATGCACAAAAAGGCTAAAGTACACATGCATACGCCGTGCGAATGATTACTGAAATCACACGCTAAACGATGGTGTCTATTACTCATTTTTTATTTAATCAAAAATATAGCAGCCACATCTGGATTCCCATTTAGCCACATGTGGCTGGTGGCTAATGTATTGGACAACACTGGTTTAGTTGAAGATTGAAATTGAAGTAGAAACACTAAAGTTCAGTTTCATGCATTTACCAATCAGTAATTTACATTTGTAGTTTCCAAAAAAAAATGAAAAATAATGTAAGTGATTTTGTTTTGTCTTTTTTTCTCTTTTCCTGTTTTATAGCTAAAATATCAACGAATCCTTGAACGTCTAGAGAAAGAAAATAAAGAGCTACGGAAACAAGTTCTTCAGAAAGATGACAAAGGCATTCACCAACGGAAAATGAAGGTGAAGATGTTCTTTCAGTTCTGGGTGTAGAAGTATTTAGAAAAGTAAAACTTTCACCACTATTCCTAAACCTGGGTGGACTTGTATTCAATTTCTCAACAGTTCAGGATTAAAATGCCCATACTTTTAATCAGCTGCTGTAGAAATATTAATACTATTTAATTGTAAAGAAAGAAAGACTTTCACAACCTCGGGACATCCCAAAACACTTTACAGCCAATTATGTCCTTTTGAAGTGTAGTCACTGTAGGAAATACAGCAGCCAATTTACACACAGTAAACTCCCACAAACAGTAATGAAATAAAGAACCTGCTGAGGCTGTGTACTGACAGACCGGTCACAATGTTTTGAAATGACACAATGTGAAGGAGGCTGAAGGTACCAGCAGATGCTCAGCATTGCAGCCATGTAATGGAAACTTAGTGTGAGGATCAATCTTTCTCTGAAGTAAAGGACACTAAGGGAGATTTTGGTCTGCTGGTCTGGCCAAGCTTAAAACTTTCTTTATCTATACATATTGTCCCGCTCGGTCTCTGAATGTGTTATTTGGGATGAGGTTGAATTTCCAATATTTTTGTATTGTTTCTCTCCCTTCGTTCTATTTCAGTTCTTGGAACGGGAGGCTGTACGTAGGAAAGCTTTGATTCTGTGTTGACTTTATTTTTGAATTCTTCAAGTCGCATATCAATGGATTTTTGAGAATATGTTTAAAAAGAGCCAGAGAATCAGCATGGTGCACTCAGATTGGAAGAGAGAGTTGTCGTGAAATAAAAGAATTAGGGAGTTAAAGTTCATTCTCATTTGGTTCCCTCTGTATCCCCATTAAGGACCTGCTTTCTCCCAGCTCAGCCTGAGGTGCTGCTCTTCCTGTTCCACAGCCACCACTCCCCTGGCTAATATCAAATTGCTAACCAGGAAGCATCTCACCTTGGATGCTTCCTGGTTAACACCTACACCAGAAGGATATTGATCTACCTCACTCCTGTGGAAATGGTCATCACTTGTTCCTGTAGCTGATGATCAGATGCATAGCAGCTCCATGCTGAGTGTAGAGATATAATCATGAGTCCTCATAGAAGAGAGAAAAGTAACACCAGCTTTTAAATGTTTCTCATAAGGTATTTTATTTCCTTTACTAAGAGGGTAGGGAGAACTCTATACCATTTATTTGTAAATAATTTGAATTCCTCTCATCATTAATTCAGTAAGTTTGGGTTGATGAATGTTATACAAATTTGGCTGAATTCAGAGGAAAGCATCAATTTACCTTTAAGGTACTTGCCATTGGTTATGTTAACTCATTGTTAAAGGGTTAAATGCTATGCTTTTGGAAGTATCGAGTTGAAAAGTTACTTAACTGACTGCCTCACTTAAGTTCTATTATGTTAAGTAGTGTGGTGTACTAGGTTATTATGTACATTAAATAGACAAATTCTTCCTTTTCTAGAAGTCTTTGATTGACTTGTATTCCGAAGTATTGGACATTCTATCAGACTATGATTGCAACTACAACACCCAGGACCATCTGCCAAGGGTGAGCAGCACATTGTCATTGTTTCTCTTCATTTAAGGAATATTCTAGGATACGGTCAGACAAATGAGAGTTGGTAGTACAGCATGTAAATAGAGGTATTGAGTACAAAAGTAGAGAAGTTATGCTGAACCTTTATAAAGCGCTGGTTAGGCCACAACTGGAGTATTGCGTCCAGTTCTGGTCACCACACTTAAGGAAGGATGTGAAAGCCCTTGAGAGGGTGCAGAGGAGATTTACCAGAATGGTTCCGAGGATGGGGGATCTTAGCTACTATGACAGGTTGGAGAAGCTGGATTTGTTTTCATTAGAGCAAAGGAGGTTGAAGGGTGATTTGATAGAGATGTACGGGTTTGGATAGGCTAGACGGGGAAAGGCTGTTCCCACTAGTTGATGGAACAAGGACTAGGGGACACAGATTTAAGGTTTTGGGCAAGAGATACAGGGGGGACGTGAGGGAAAACTTTTTTACGCAGTGAGTGGTGATGACCTGGAATTCGCTGCCGACGGAAGTGGTGGAAGCGGAGACACTCGGGGAGAAATTCAGTATCGCCCCATTTGGGGCGCAATTATCGGCTGGGCGCAAAGATTATCGCCACCGACTGCAAACTTGACTTTTATCGCCCCTGGAGGTGATTAGAGCGCTAAATCAGGCGCTTCACACCTGTCTTAAGGCGCAAAGGCCGAGGAGCGAGGCGCTACCTCAGAGCGCTGGCGAAGCTCATGTGATGTCAGTCAGCAATGGAACGCACACACAATGGCACGGGCCAGTTCTTAAAGGGGATGGTTGATCTTGCTTTCCACCCACATCCTGCTCATTGCAGCCTTGAATCCCGGCCTGGAGAGACCTGCACATCAAATCTGCTGGAAAGAACAATGGAGAGTACCAGGGAAAGAGCTTAGAGTGCAGCCCCACAGTCTCTTCTAAATCGATACAAGGAATGGCAAATCAAAATGAACCTGCAAAGTGCTGCTCAGTACCCAAAACTCCTTCACACAGCGTTGAATCTCTCCAGAAGTCAGTCTCTCTCTCTCTCTCTCTCTCTCTCTCTCTCAGAATGCGTGGTTCAAAAATGGCGCCAACAATAAAAGGCAGGAAGCGGTCGCCTTTAAATAGCGCTCCCCCCAGTCCCTTCATGACTGCAAAACGCTCCCCTCAACCTGTCGTTGCTAGCGTCAGGCGGTAAGGCAGGGGGCGCCACTCAATATCTGCTCCGGGACGATACTGGGGCGTTGCGCACTCGACTGACGTCACGATCTGCCGGCACAGGAGATCGTGGCGGTAGTGTTTAGCGCCGCCGCAAAATGTCTAGTTAATTTCGCGAGCGGCGCAAACATCGCCGCGCCTGGGCGCTAGATGCTTTGCGCCCCATTAGCGCCCTCTCAAGGCGCTAACGGGAGGTGCAACCAACTGAATTTTTCCCCCTCAATGTTTTCAAGGGGAGACTGGATAGGCACTTCAGGGAAATAAACTTGCAGGGCTATGGGAATAGAGCGGGGGAATGGGACTGACTGGATTGCTCTACAGAGAGCCAGCAAGGACTCGATGGGCCGAATGGCCTCCTTCTGTGCCATTATGACTCTATGTCTGACGCTGAGAAACGTAGCCATGTTTACAAATGATTTTCATGTCTGCTTACACTGTTTTGCTTTTAATTAGTAGAAATTATTTTCTTCTAGGTAGTTGTAGTTGGAGATCAAAGTGCTGGGAAGACCAGTGTTCTGGAAATGATTGCAGAAGCTAGAATATTTCCTCGAGGATCTGGTGAAATGATGACTCGTGCACCTGTCAAGGTGAGTAGATAGCACTTGTTAAGGGAGTAAGCACTAGAAAGTGTAAGTACTTCAACTTGGATAGGTACCAATTGCTTTTACAAGCTGATTTGTAGAACCTTGATTTGAACCATTTCAGAGGAAAGAATATTTGTGGGCCACTGAAAGTAATATACTCCTCCTTAGTATTTGTTGAAGCATAGGACTATGCCATGTACTAAGTCAAAGCAGACTATTGTCTTTAATGTCAGAACTATGAAACAGAAGTATCACAAGGGCTTGATACAGAAACTAAGGTTATTTGCAATGTAGTCATTTAAAAAAATTTACGGCAAACATTTGAGTTGAAGTACTTCCAGTTTTTAGTATACAGTAAATTTTAAATCCGAGCAACACACTTTTTGATTTATATTTTTGTGCTAATCTAAGGGAAGGGATGTTGGTGCTAAGAGAGGTGTTTTATCTTTTTTAAAAACAGAAAATAAATACTTAAAAGTTGGGTATATATGGTTCCCTAATGAGATAGACTCAGCTAGTTAACGTAGCTGAGTCATACGAACCAAAATGGTTGAAAGTTCGGTCCTGGTCTGTGCTATATTACCTAATCTCAGCCCGGGTGACGGTATAGGTGCTACAGTTGGCTACAGGGTCCAAGTCAGGTCAGGAGGAAATTGACCAGTGCTTCCATTCCTGATCGCTGTCTAGCAATCTCTGCTAGATATTGAATATTGGTTGATGGCAGGATTAAGATTGGCTGTGAGACCTTGCACAGTAGTATAGCCCACCAGTGCTCACTATCTAGGCTGACACAAAGAATGAGCAGTTGGCTGGGAGACCAGTGGGTGCCTGCTGCTTATTCCAAGGAGTCTAAACCTTCAGTAGAGGTGGTGAAATGGAGAAAATTGGTAGGGAAACAACTTGGTGAAGTAACAGTTTTCCAAGGTATTGCTCAAAATGAGTCTGATGTTGCACTATTGTAAGGGGACATGCTCAGTTGTGGTGGTGGGGGATGTCTTCTCACCTTCATTGAAAGGATTTGGAAAGAAGTTTAGAAGAGGCAAGGTCTGAAAAATAAGTACTATTTTTATTACTTACTTCAGGCAGATAAGTAAGTTTGTTTCCCTGTCATGCCACAGTCACTTAAATAAATAAACCTTTGTCTTTTGGGGTGAAGCAGCTCTTTGCCTTCCAGTGTAAGTGTTGCCTTTAATAACAAGGGCCAAAAAATATAGCAACCTTAAATAAATGTCAAACTAATTTCCATTTTTGATTTTTCTTTCCCCAAATATTTCTGCATCAGTACTTTGTGTTACTAAGAGGTTCTATTGAATAAACATTCAAATTCAGGACTTTTATTCAGAACCTTGGCTCGTATGGAACATAAATGCCAACATAGACCAGTTGGGCTGAATGGCCTGTTTCTGTGCTGTAAATTCTATGTAACCTTGAGCTGAGTAATAATACAGTCCTTCTAGAATTTCCACTGTTTATCTTACTCAATTTTTGCTGTTTGTTTTTGATTTCTGAGATAATATGTGAAAGAAATATATAGCCATATATTTACCTCAAAGTTAATGTTGCACCATCTGCTATATCATTGATCAAAATTGGTTTTAAATATTTTGATTACTACCTCAAGCAGGCAAACCTTAAACAATTAAACATAAAATAAATAAGGAAGAAATTGATGTTTGCTGTTTGTGTACTACTGTTGATTTATTTGGGCAAAAATGGTTCCTATTCATTAAATAATTTCTGTGGATTTGATTTGATTCAGGTGACATTGAGTGAAGGACCCCACCATGTGGCCATGTTTAAAGACAGCTCACGAGAATTTGACCTTACCAAAGAGGAAGATGTAAGTTCTGATAGGCTTTGTTTATTTTACTTGATCAACATCAGTTAGGATCTAAACAGGCTGTGTAATCACCGTTGGCTTTGTGTTGCTGAATAAGGTAAAAAGAGTCAAACGGCAAAATACTGCGGATGCTGGAACTCTGAAATATAAACAGAAAATGCTGGAAATACTCAGCAGGTCAGGCAGCATCTGTGGAGAGAGAAACAGAATTCACCTTTCAGGTCTGTGACCTTTCGTCAGAACAGTTCTGATAAAAGGTCACAGACCTGAAACGTTAACTCTGTTTCTCTCTCCACAGATGCTGCCTGACCTGCTGAGTATTTCCAGCATTTTCTGTTTAAGGTAAAAAGAGTGTTCAGTCAAGATGTAGAATCAGTCTGGGTGGAGCTAAGAAGCACCAAAGGGCAGAAAACATTGGTGGGAGTTGTCTATAGGCCTCCAAACAGTAGTGGTAATGTAGGGGATGGCATCAAACAGGAAATTAGAGATGCATGTAACAAGGGTACTACAGTAATCATGGGTGACTTTAATCTACATATAGACAGGCCAAACCAAATTAGCAATAATACTGTGGAGGATGAATTCCTGGAGTGTGTACGCGATGGTTTTTTAGACCAGTATGTTGAGGAGCCAACTAGGGAACAGGCTATCCTAGATTGGGTATTGTGTAATGAGAAGGGGTTAATTAATAATCTTGTTGTGCGGGGTCCTTTAGGGAAGAGTGACCATAACATGATAGAATTCTTCATTAAGATGGAAAGTGACGCAGTCCAATCCAAAACTAGGGTCCTAAATCTCAACAAAGGAAACTACGAAGGTATGAGGAGGGAGTTGGCTATGATAGATTGGGGAGCTTCATTAAAAGGCATGACGGTGGATAGGCAATGGCTAACATTTAAGGAACGAATGCATGAATTGAAACAGTTATACATTCCTTTCTGGCGCAAAAACACAAAAGGAAAAGCGGCCCAACCATGGCTAACAAAAGAAATTAAGGATAGTATTAGATCCAAAGAGGAGTCATATAAAGTTGTCAGAAAAAGTAGCAAGCCTGAGGATTGGGAGCAGTTTAGAGTTCAGCAAAAAAGGACCAAGAGATTGATTAAGAGGGGAAAAATAGAGTATGAGAGTAAACTTGCAAGGAACATAAAAGCAGACTGTAAAAGCTTCTACAAGTATGTAAAAACAAAAAGATTAGTGAAGACAAATGTAGGTCCCTTACATTCAGAAACGGGAGAATTTATAATGGGGAACAAGGAAATGGCAGTGCAATTAAACAAATACTTTGGTTCTGTCTTCACAGAAAAGGACACAAATAACTTCCTAGAAATGCTAGGGAACCAAGGGTCTAGTGAGAAGGAGGAATTAAAGGAAATTAGTAAAAAATAAAAAAAAAATAGTGCTGGAGAAATTAATGGGACTGAAAGCTGATAAATCCCCAGGGCCTGATAATCTGCATCCCAGAGTACTAAAAGAGGTAGCCATGGAAATAAAGGATGCATTGGTTGTCATCTTCCAAAATTCTATAGATTATTTAACAGTTCCTGCAGATTGGAGGGTGGCAAATGTAACCCCACTATTTAAAAAAGGAGGGAGAGAGAAAACAGGGAACTACGGTTAGCCTAACATCAGTAGTAGGGAAATTGCTAGAGTCTATTATAAAGGATGTGATAACAGGACGCTTAGAAAATATCAACGGGATTAGACAAAGTCAACATGGATTTATGAAAGGGAAATCGTGTTTGACAAACCTACTGGAGTTTTTTTGAGGGTGTAACTGGTAGAATAGATAAGGGAGAACCAGTGGATGTGTATTTGGATTTTCAGAAGGCCTTTGATAAAGTCCCACATAAGAGGTTAGTGTGCAAAATTAAAGCACATGGGATTGGGGGTAATATACTGGCATGGATTGAAAATTGGTTAACAGACAGGAAACAGAGCGTAGGAATAAATGGGTCTTTTTCGGGGTGGCAGGCGGTCACTATTGGGGTACCGCAGGGATCAGTGCTTGGGCCCCAGCTATTCACAATATATATCGATGATTTGGATGAGGGAACCAAATGTAATATTTCCAAGTTTGCTGACGACACGAAACTAGGTGGGATTGTGAGTTGTGAGGAGGATACAAAGAGGCTTCAAGACGATTTAGACAAGTTGAGTGAGTGGGCAAATACATGGCAGATGCAGTATAACGTGGATAAATGTGAAGTTATCCACTTCGGTAGGAAAAACAGAAAGGCAGAGTATTATTTAAATAGTGATAGATTGGGAAATGTTAATGTACAGAGGGACCTGGGTGTCCTTGTACACCAGTCTCCGAAAGCAAACATGCAGGTGCAGCAAGCAGTTAGGAAGGCAAATGGTATGTTGGCCTTCATTGCAAGAGGATTTGAGTACAGGAGCAAGGATGTCTTACTACAGTTATACAGGGCCTTGTTGAGACCACACCTGGAGTACTGTGTGCAGTTTTGGTCTCCTTACCTAAGAAAGGATATACTTGCCATAGAGGGAGTGCAGCGAAGTTTTACCAGACTGATTCCTGGGATGGCAGGACTGTCGTATGAGGAGAGATTGGGTCGACTAGGCCTGTATTCACTAGAATTTAGAAGAATGAGAGGGAATCTCATTGAAACGTATAAAATTCTGACAGGGCTAGACAGACTGGATGCAGGGAGGATGTTTCCCCTGGCTGGGGAGTCTAGAACGAGGCGTCACAGTCTCAGGATACGGGGTAGGACATTTAGGACTAAGATGAGGAGAAATTTCTTCACTCAGGGTGGTGAACCTGTGGAATTCTCTACCACAGAAGGCTGTGGAGGCCAAGTCACTGAATATATTTAAGAAGGAGATAGATAGATTTCTAGATACAAAAGGCATCAAGGAGTATGGGGAGAGAGCGGGAATATGATATTGAGATAGAGGATTAGCCATGATCATATTGAATGGCGGAGCAGGCTCAAAGGGCCAAATGGCCTACTCCTGCTCCTATTTTTCTAAGTTTCTATTTTTCTAAGTTTCTCCACCATGAATCATTCTGCCTAATGACAGCATTAAGAATTGATGAAATCTGTCAAATTGAAGAGTTTATCTAGAGGGACATTTTGCTGTCCTTTTCATGGCTAAAATGTTGTTCCATTGTCCATGACCAAATTTAGGATGTTCTTCACGGGCACGTAACTGTTTTGATTATGCTTATTCTTGTGTGTTTTGTACAATCTCAAAATGCACTCACCTATAATGCTTGCTTGTGTGGGCTACGAGTGAGCAAAGTACCCACCTCCCTTTCTACAAAGTAAAATTATCAGTAGGCTTTTATAACCATCTGGTTAAACCCATTTTCTTGTTGACAAGCAGGTTGGAATTTGTACCTTGTTTATCATTTATGACAAATCTACTTTACAGACTTTCATGCTAAGTTCTTAACTTTAATTGACTTGCTACCTATCTCAGTATCCTTAGTGAATAACTTTAGAGAGCTATGGAACAATAGTCCATCATTAGAGATAAGTATTTCAACTGACATTGTCAAGATTAACTTTTCAAACCTACCAAGTTTTCCAGGAACAGTCCTATGTATATCTAAGGTGTACCAGATTATTATTTTGGCACACATAATTTTCAAAGTGTTTCATTGGTAGTGGAAAACAAGAATTTTGGTCCAAGTTAATTGACAAACATTGGCCGAACAAAGGAATTGAATATAAAATGGTCAGACTGCAAGTGTTACCTGGTATTAGTAGATTTGATCAGCTATGAGTGGAGATGGTAGGCATTAGTTTAGTGGAACATACAGGAAACTCTTTATTAACCGGCACCCAAATATCCGGAAATCTCTCTTAACCGGCAAAATTCTTGAGTAGGTAACCGGGGTTTTCCTTCATCTCTCGTTTAAAATTAACTTTTAAAAAAACCCCGAGGCGTTTGCCTTGTATCGGAGTGTGTAGATTGGGAGGGGAATGTGCAGCCCGGGTAGGCAGCGGACACGACAGATGGTCAGCTGGCGGTTCCCGGGGAGACGGAGCTCCGAATGCAGGCGCATGTCAATGTGTACGGGGCTCTCGTACGTTGGGAGATATAACTCTCCATTATCCGGACTTTTTGATTAACCGGCATCACGCCGGTCCCGTCGGTGCCGGTTAATAAGGAGTTTCCTGTAGTTTGTGCATGTCTTTATAAAGTGGTTGTAAATTTCTTTCAATTTGTTGACTAATTGATTGGCTCAGTGCATTTATCAACAGTCCCAGGCCAAGGTTTTCACAAATGTGCCACTGGAAGTAAAATAGTCCAGTATTTACTGTACTTTTGGCTCTAGATATCTTGCATACTAGATCCAACCTGCTATTCATTCACGCCCCAGTTGTGTGGCGTGCGCTCATGCACTCCCAAGCGCATGCACGTGCACCTGTGTATGTATACACACACACACACCCTTGCTTTCTGTACAATTCTTACAAAAAGCAGTCTAACACACCTATTCAGGCATGATCTCTCACGCATAGCTCTGTGAATTATGCATGCACTATTCCAACTTGCATGCCCCGAGTTCTCTCTCACATGAACCTGATCCTTAAACAAATATTGGCCCAGATTCAACCTGCCTGACAGACATGAACATCATTCAGATGCTGATTATCAAATTGCTTACTTGTTAATAGCTCCCTCTCCTCAAAAACTCTCCCCTGACACTTTTGTCCTCACTAATTACTGCTCCATCGCCAATCTCCCTTTCCTCTCCAAGGTGCTTGAGCGTGTTGTCAACTCCCAGTTATATGCTTATCTCTCCAGTAATTCACCGTTTGAGTGCCTTCAATCTGGTTTCTGTCCCTCCTACAGCACTGAAACGGCAGTAACCAGTCACACACAATATTCTCTATGCTGTGACCATGGTTCATTATGATTTTTTGTCTTCCTCAAGCTCTCTGTAGCCTTTGATACAATTGACCACATTATCATCGCCCAATGCCTCTTTGTTGTCTAGCTCCATGCGATTGTCCTAACTTAACTCTTAACTATTCAATCATAGCCGGTGCATTTCTTAACAATTACTGCTCTTCCCACCCTTCCTCTTCCTCTCTCATTTCGGGAGTCCCTCAAGCAATGCTCCCTCTAATTTTTTTTTCTCTGCGCGGGCCCTTTGTGGCCGCGCATGCGCCATATCTCTTCCAGCAGCAGCAGCTGGTGAGTGGCCTGCATGGGACCTTGCGATCGGCTGCGCACCTTAGGGGGAACGTTGCCCTCAAGGATCCATCCTTGGCCCATTCCTCACCTCAACATGATGCCCCTTGGCAGCAGCAATTTTGGACATGGAATCTGCTTCTACATGTATGCTCTCCCTCTTCATAATGTCTCTTGACCCCTTTGTTGTTTCTTTGCTGTCAGATTGCTTATCTGATATTCGTTCTTAACTTCATCCACCTAAACATTGGTTTCCCCTGCCACGAACTCTCTTACACTGACTCCATGCCCCTCCCCAGCAACTGTCTCCGGCTGCACCAGTTGCAGCTATGGGTCCTGCTTGACTCTGAACTGAGTTTCTGACCTCATTTCCTCTCTATTTCAAAGCCTGTCTACTTCCACCTCCATAACGTCACCCAGATCCACCTCTATCTGCTGCTGATACTCTCGTATATGACTTTGACACCTCCTGACTCGATTCCTCCAATGTTCTCCTTACTGGCTTCCCATCCTCCACCTTCCATAAACTTCAGGTTGCCCAAAATTCTGCTGCTCAAGTCCTGTCATGTGTCAGCCCTATCCTTGCTGACCTACATTGCCTCTGATTCCCCAACACCTCTAATTTAAAATTGTTGTCCTTGTCTTTATTTTTGTCACTGGCTTTGACCCTCCCTATCTCTGTAACCTTCTTACAGCCCTACAGCCCCCCTCCCCTGAACTCCCCATTTCTCACTCTCCCCTCTTGTGCATCTTCCTCCCTTCGCCCGACCATTGTCAACCGTGCCAGCTTTCTAGGTTGCATTCCCTTAAATTCTCCTCTTAAACCCCTTTGTCTCTTCACCTCCCTCTTTTTGAAACCCAGCTCTTTGATCATGCTTTAACCACCCTTTCTAATCTCTTCTTCTTAGCTTTTGTGTCAATTGCCACATGCCTCCCAGTGCCATGGGATATTTTTCTATGTTAAAGTAACTATATAAATGCAAGTTGTTGTTGTCGATGTTGCTGCCGCTACTGCCATCACCACAGCCTTACAAAGTAGAACATAGTTCATGGAAATCTCAGATCATGAAATCTGTCAGACAAGAGCTGGTATTTCAGGCTCTGACCTGTTGCACATCAGTGCCAAGATTTGCTTCTCACCAGTTTCAATTGTGAGGTGATTTCCCGTAACAAATCCTGACTTCTAAATTCTACTTTGGCTGATGTAATTGCCTGTGGAGATACTTCATAATCTAACTGTCCTAATACAGTTGTGATGCGGAGATGCCGGCGTTGGACTGGGGTGGACAAAAATGAGAAGTCGCACAACACCAGGTTATAGTCCAACAGATTTATTTAAAATTACAAGCTTTCGGAGCTGTCGCCCCTTCGTCAGGCAAAGTTACTGTGAGAGAATCTATCAGAATTCACAGAATATAAAAACACAGAGAAAATGCATAGATTAAATCTTTCCCTACGTCAAAGACACACTAAGAGCACAGCCAAGACAATGAGATGTGTCCCCCTAGGACACATCTCATTGTCTTGGCTGTGCTCTTAGTGTGTCTTTGATGTAGGGAAAGATTTAATCTATGCATTTTCTGTGTTTTTATATTCTGTGAATTCTGATAGATTCTCTCACAGTAACTTTGCCTGACGAAGGGGCGACAGCTCCGAAAGCTTGTAATTTTAAATAAATCTGTTGGACTATAACCTGGTGTTGTGCGACTTCTCATTCTAATACAGTTGAGTAGTTTTAATTTGACTTGTACCTCTCAGAGTTATAGTTTGGATGCTGAAGTATATTTCTGTTTATGCAGCTAGCAGCATTGCGCAATGAAACTGAACTAAGAATGAGGAGTAGTGTAAAGGAAGGGCAAACTGTCAGTCCTGAGGTAAGGAATAGTTACATGTAATTATTTGCAGTTATAAAAAGTGTTCTATTCAGTACTCATATAAAATGGAATTTGTATTGTCTACGTTTTGAATAAAATATGACAGCAATAAATAAAGCTGGTCTGCAACATACAACTTCTGTTCTACAGTAGTTGCTGTGGATTTATGTATGTCTTATTGTAAATTTAACCGTTTGTTGCTGATTTAAGGTTATTGCTTGTATTCTTTTTATTTGTACGATTCATAGACCATCTCATTAAGTGTGAAGGGTCCAGGTCTGCAGCGAATGGTGCTGGTAGATCTTCCTGGCGTTATCAGTGTAAGTATCAGAAAATGTTCTTTATTCTGTAAACATAAAGGAGAACTGATACATCTATGGCTTTCATATTTTATAGGACTAAACTTATAAAGCAAAGGTCAGATTAACAGAACTTCTCTGTTGTGAGCTGATTAGATTCCATCTGTGCTAGCAACATGATCATTATAGAATAAAGATTCTAACTACACTGAAAGCCAAATAAAAATGAAGCATTTGGATCAAAACTTTGACAAGAATTTGCACTTTAACTTTCCCCATGTGGTAACTTGCTGATTTGATTGCATTACTGGGCAACTAAATGGGAAACAAGGAGGCAACTCAGAGACGACATAGATCAGGGGAATTACCAAATCAAAGTATATCTCCTGTGGCATTGCCCATGGTGATTCCAAATTTATATTGTTGTAAGAGGCGGTGCTATTGTTTTGTTGACAATGGTTCTCCATACCTTTGACTAATATGCTTCATGTTGTTCACATAAAGATTATTGATTGTAACATAAACACTAACATAAAAACTGTAAATCTATCATTTGAATTTTCACTTGAAGATATAATAAACTATATAAATGTGTTAGCCAAATCTTTGTCATGCATAGGTTGAACCTTTTACAGGATGGTGGCAGAAACATGTTCTGTTATATTACTGAACGTTATGGCCTTTTTTTCTATGTTGAAGACTGTGACATCAGGAATGGCTGCTGACACCAAAGATATAATTTTTAGCATAAGCAAGGCTTACATGCAGAACCCTAATGCCATCATCCTTTGTATCCAAGGTAAGGATTCAAAATATATTTACTAAGAAAATTTGCTGGTGAGGAAATATTACACTGAATGATGTATAAATGCTGAGTACACATAATTGTTTTTAATATCAATAACTTAATTAAAAATCATTTTGCACTTTATCAGTATATTGTTGTAATGTAACATATTAAAGCAAAGAGGCACTGACCCAATTTTCCGTTTTAATTTTTAGTACCTATGTAAGTTACGCATTTGAGAATTATACACATTGTGATTATTGGTTAACATAAATAATATCAATTTGCATTTGTGTATACCTTATCCTGTGACTGTCATATAGAAAAATGCAGCAAGCATTCTCTGCCAGCAAAAATTAATGCTTGGTTTATGTGTTCTGATATTGATTGAGGAGAACTCTACGCTCTTCTTTAAATAGTGCTGTGTGACCCACCGAAACAGACAGGATCTATTTGCTGTTCCATCCAAAGGATGGTATCTCTGCCAATACAGCGCTTCCTCATTACTGCACTAAAATGTGAGCCTAGATTATCTGCTCACATCTTTGTGTTGGACTCAAGCTCACAGCATTTTGACCCATCGGTGAGAGTTCAGTACGTTGTCTTTTAAGAATTACATATTTACCCTAGTTGCTATGGATTTTGTGCTGTTCTGTCTTTCAGATGGGTCAGTAGATGCTGAACGCAGTATTGTAACTGACCTGGTCAGCCAGATGGACCCACAAGGCAGAAGGACCATCTTTGTGTTGACTAAAGTGGATCTAGCAGAGAAAAACTTGGCTAGTCCCAGTAGGGTAAGAGCTTTACAACATTGGATACTTTTAAACTACGTTTGAAGCAAGCTTCTGTGGTATTTTAAAAGTTAAACATCTTAACATTTTTATATCTTCTGAATGTGGAGCAGATGAATTCATAATTATCCTTGAATATCATTCATTCCTTGTTTCAAACATCGTGAAATGGGCATTGTTTGGTTGCCTTTGTAGCCTATTTTTCTGTTGTTTGCTTATTACAACAATCCAGTCATGAACCAAGGGATATGAGGATAGTGCAGGACGGTGGAGTTGAGGTAGAAGATAGCCATGATCTTATTGACTGGCGGAACAGGCTCTGAGGGCCGAATGGCCTACTCCTGTTCCTTGTGCTTATGAACAACGATTCAATAAAATAAACACACTGGGTCAAAATAACATATGAACAAAGCTAGTTTACTGGAAAATATACAGCTTCTCGTTTGTTGCAAGCTGCTGTGTGCACTCCCCACTGGACCATTAGCTCTAAGCGAACTAGACATAGTGTACACCTTTATATAATACATCCCTAACCACACTGAGACTGTAGGGATAACTAGGTTGCAGATTACATGACTAATATGTTCCTCATACTGCTATGGGTCAGTAAAGATTTGTTGCAGCTAAAGTGAATGTAATCAAGGGCCGCATAGAAAATCCTTAGGGAATGAAACAAGACTAAGGTACTTTAAAAATTAGATACTCTTGAACTAGGCAGGTGGGATAAGCATGGCCATGGTTCTGAACCTAACTATTAAGAGTTGAGATCTGTGGAAAAACCAGCAGTCTTGTCTGCCCGTCTGAAAGTGATTTTCTTATAGTAAGCCACACTTATGACTTGACACACAACACACAAATTTAAAACCTATCCCACAACGTTGTAATGTTCATTTACTATCTTGGCAGTAGCTATCTTAGTGACTTTTTTCTCAGTAGCACACTCTTTCAATTGATTACTTTTTATTTTAAGTCTATGATTGTGCTATATGCAATACATTAACTATTATACAGTGTATGTAAACTGATTCTTTTAAGATTCAGCTTGATATTCAGATTATCTCTGGAATTTGTATATTGCACATCTACAGATTCAACAGATTGTGGAAGGCAAGTTGTTCCCAATGAAGGCTTTGGGTTACTTTGCAGTCGTTACCGGCAGAGGTAAGCAAGCCACAGTAAGATTCCATGGCAGCTTTTTAAAAGGTTTCAAATGTTAATCCTAAATCAATTATGCCACAAAATGAATCTTTTGTCAGAAAAGTATGCTTCTGAAATTAGAATATGAGCAAGCATTTTTTTGCCAAGGAAAAGTAACAAGTATTCAAAAATCACAGTATTTGTAATGTACTAAAGTACAAATGTATACTTTTCTTAAAATACTTGTGTATATTTTTTGTGTTTTTAAAAAACAGGCAACACTAATGAAAGTATTGATTCCATAAAGGACTATGAAGGAGATTTCTTTCAGAATTCAAAATTGTTGAAGTAAGCTTTTTAAACTTTTAGAATCTTGTTTTGATGGTTGGGATGCCATTAGTAAAATTTGTTCTCTGGTAAAAGTGAGGACTTGGTGTTGCACATTTGAAGGTATAACATACATACTGCTACTTGGAGGCAAAGACCTCTTTAGTTTCAGGAGTCAAAACAGTGCACCTAAAAATGTCATTTAGTTTGCGGGATACAGTTGCCTTTCTGTAACAAATGCAATCAGGTTTGAGTTTATTTAGGTAACTTATGGATCTCCTTTGGTGTGACTCATGGGTAGACTGGAGCATAGGACAGAAAGTGAATAGGTGAGTGTGGAAGGGAGCTTTGAAGTGGAGCTCTCGGGGAAACAACTGGGGAGCGGGAAGTAAATGCTGTTGGGAAACAGCTGGGGAGCGATAACAGAGTGGCTTTCTGCTACATTGCAGGTTATTCTCGAGTAGAAACTTGGCCCTGCAGTGACCCCTGCTCTCCGGCACTGAAAAGAGTGGGAACAGATAGCGAGAATTAAAAAGTTGGGCTGCAGGCTGTCAGCTGGGCGGCAATGACAGGGAGATTGGACAGAGTTGGGTAGTCAGGAATTTGGCACTTTGAGTCGGGTAGATTGAAAGTCCCCAGGTCAGGTTGATGGCAATTTGCACAGAGGCCAGTTTGGGGTTGGGTTGTGCAGGGCAGAGAGAATGAGTTACCCTGTCCTCAGAGGGGTTGGGAGGAACAAAGAGGCTGAGTGGGTGTCCTACTCATGCAGGAGAGAAAAAACAATTGTTAAAAGGGGAAATGTGCCAAAAAAAAATCAACAACCTTCTGTGTTTTTGTGCAGATCTCATTGGTTTGTGGTGTTGCATGATTAGCCAATCAGCATTGTTGCAGGCTCAGTGCAATATTATTGGCTTGTGATTGCAATATTATAGACTTAAGATCTGAAAACCTCAATACTATAAGTTGAGAAATTTTCTTCAATTCTGCGCATTTTCTGATTCAATCTTTTAGTGAAAAATTAACTATTAATGGGAATATGCATGTTTTGAAAACCTCGTCTATTTCAAGCATGCAGAAACAACAAAAAACACATAGGGCCAGAAATTCAGCTCCCTGGCTTCCCGCGGGTGCAAGGATCGCGCGCGCACCTACCTATCGCGCCTGCCATTGACCCCTGGGCCCGCGGGGAATTCGGGTCCTGGGCCTCCTCCAACTGCCGGTGCGCAGGGCTTGCGTATCCCAGGGGCGTAGTTAGTGCGATGTGTCCCCTGGGATCACGTGGGCCATGGAGAGCCAATGGCAGCAGACCATCTTTCATTCATAGATTTGACAGGAAGACCTGTCAAATCTATGAATACAGATCGGCCCCAAAACATCCCTAAAACTACAAATACATTTTTTTAAATCACATTTTTAATATAACTATAAATTACATTAATTAACTATTTTAAACAAAAATTTAATTTTTGAAAAAATTAATTACACTTTTTAACGGGGCTAAAACTAAACTTACCTTTCTTTAAAGTAATTAAAAAAGATAAATCTGTGAAAAAAATGTTTTAATTTTAATAAAATCAACACTTAGCTTGTTAAAAGAAGGCCTTACGCCTCCTTTTTCAATGTGCATCTTCTCCGTGCTTACCCTCACGGAGGAACCTGTATAAAAAAAAAAACGAAGTTCGAGGCGAACACACTGGCCCTCCGGCGTGCGCGTTCGACCTCTGAACCCCTTCCTTCAGGGGAACGGAATTGCCGGTTTCCCGCGCATGCGCAGTGCATGCAAGAAACCGGCACTTTCATTCCGTCCACGGGTGAGTACATAGTGCGTACTCACCCGTGGCGAGCCTAATTTCTGCCCCATTGGAGTACTTATACACACCCTGCTTAGTTACTACATTTAAAAAAAATAACATTTGAAAAGCTTGAGTAACTTAATCTGACCTGATTATTGGTTAAGCAGGCCTTAAAGGGACAGCACTGCTACCCTGCCTCTTGCTTCTATAATGTATGGCATTATGCATTTTTAAAATATCTAAATTAGTGTTTCATCAATATTTTGCTATTGTGATAATCGTCAAAAGGTACCCATTGTCTCTAAAAGGCCTTGTATAAATGGCACTATCATAAGAAAAATAGAATGAAAGTAATCTGGAAATCTATGTAATAATTGTAATAAGATTATTTTAATACTATAGTTAAAGAATTCACGAGTTAATTTTATTGTCATTTGAAGCTTAAATTGTATCGCTTAAAAAAAAAAAGCAGCTCAATTCTCAAGATAATCTATAGCATTAATCGTGAGATTAAAAATCTTAATATGGCCTTAGTTTTAGTCCGTTACTTGGAGAATTTTCTTGTTCACAGTATTGGTCAGGGCATTGGAGTTGCACCTTACTCTTTCTAATTACTGCAGTGGGACAACAACAACTTGTATTTATGCAACGCCTTTAACGTAGTAAAATGTCCCAAGGCGCTGCACAGGTGTATTTTAAGACAACAAATTTGACATCGATCCACATAAGGATAAATTAGGACAGGTGACCAAAAGCTTGGTCAAAGAGGTAGGTTTTAAGGAGCGTCTTAAAGGAGGAAAGAGAGGTGGAGAGGTTTAGGGAGGGAATTCCAGAGCTTAGGACCTAGGCGACAGAAGGCACGACCACCAAAGGCTGAGCGATTATAATCAGAGATGCTCAAGAGGGCAGAATTAGAGGAGCACAGATATCGTGGGGGGGGGGGGGGGGGCTGCGGTTGTGGGGCTGAAGGAGATTACAGAGATAGGAAGGGGCGAGGCCATGGAGGGATTTGAAAACAAGGATGAGAATTTTGAAATCGAGGCGCTGCTTAACCGGGAGCCAATGTAGGTCAGCGAGCACAGGGGTGATGGGCGAATGGGACTTGGTGCGAGTTAGGACATGGGCAGCCGAGTTTTGGATGACCTCAAGTTTACGTAGGGTGGAATGTGGGAGGCCAGCCAGGAGGACCAATATCATAGAGATAGACATATGGGACCTTGATTTAGTTTCTCCTGCAAGGGATGTGTATCCAATAAAGTATTGTCAAGTGCACTAGGTTATCTGTTTTATAGGCAGAGCTTGAATTTCTACAATCCTCTAACCCAGAGTTTAGAGCACTATTAATTTAGTGGGAGGATTTCAATTAGACTGATAAAATGGAAATTAAATTTTATGTACTTGACATTAACAGCTTCTGAGCTTATAGAGGTGTCAGCCAGAGGTGCTCAGATGTATAGTTTTGATATATGAGGCCTTCACTCTAATATATTACAATCTCTGTTATATAGGCAGGTTGCTTATGACTCCTTTGTGAACAGAGATATTGGGCTGGATTTTCCAAGCTCCGAGGAGGCGGGCATGGAGGCAGGACAGCCGGTAAAATCGGAGAAAGCGGGGGCGGATGGCAAACCCACCCCCATCCCGCCTCCGTGCCCTTTTGCCAGGAGGTGGGAAGATGTACAGCTTTGGGTCCTGTCTCCTGGAGGCGGGAAAGGCATTTAATCCTTTTAACTGCCTGTTAACAGGTAGTTAACAGGCAGAAAAAAGGATTAGTGCCATTTTACCTTCACAGGTGAAGGCTTCCCGACCTCGGAGAACCCCGCCGGGTTAGAGGAGACGTGGAGGAGGTCTGCGCCAGTCGGAGGCACCTGGAAGTAAGGTGTGGAGGTGAGTGATGGGTGCAAGTGTGGAGTGGTAAGGTGAGTGATAAGTTTAAAAAAGTGTGCACTTGTTTTCTTTCTACAGCCTTTAGCTGCGCTGGATGGGGAGAGCCGATATTCTCCTTGTCAATTTCACATAATGGCTGTTGGATCCTCCAATTTTACAGACATGTGAAATTTACAAAGTTGAAAGGTTTGATGAGTCCTCAAGGTTTGATGAGTCCTCACCACAAAGCCTCATCAAACTAAAGAGAATGGCAGTGTTTGACAGCTTCACAGAGCTGTCAAACACTGTCATTTCTTCTTTCAAGAAGTCTTGACAGATAGCACATCTGACGTTGACGTGATCTGTCGGTGACTTCCTCCCTAATTGGCCTGCTGAGCCCACAGGGCGGGCTTAACGAGCTCAATCAGGGGAAAATCCCTCTGATTGGTCAGGCGAGGATGGAGGCGGGACATTGACACAACAAGCAGCAGTCCCGCCTCCAACTCGCCTCCATTCACAAAATCCAGCCCATTATATCAAAAACCTTGACTCTATGCTATGCTTTTTATAGAGTTTCTCAAAGCTGCACCATGAAGGAAGTACTTTTTTAAAATCCTATTTTAAACACAAGGGGGAGCTATACCATAATTTAGTGACTACAGCTTGATTAATTTCAGAGATTTGAACATTCTAGCTGATGTGAAAGGTTTATTAGTTTTATTTTATAACTTATTGGGAGCAGAATGTTCTTTGACTGAAGTAAAGAAGCATATCCAAATTACAGACAGTCACCTGGAATTTCTGTGGCGGTTCTCCCGCGGGAGATTGGCAGAAACCCAGGAGAAATGTTTTTTTTTTAAAAGGCCATTTATGCCGTTTCTCCAGGGCTTCTGCCAAAAGATCAGGTGAGCCTTGTGGAAATTTAGGGCTTGTGCCTCTGCTTTACACCTTGCATTTTTGAAGATCAAATGAAGCAGTCAGGAATATTCAATAGAAAGACAGAGTGGTAGCTAACTGTGACTCAAACTCTTAGTTTTTCCTACTATGGTTATGGTTTTATAATTAACATGGGGACAAAAAGCTGATTAACGTTCTAAAGTACACGGCTGATTAGTTCTATGACTTCAAGGTCCATATTCCAGTATGAAACAGGCTGTAATGCCTGTTATTACCACTGTTGGATAACAGTTGTTTTCGAGCTTGTCCCATAGATTGGTATCTGTTCTTCTCAGCCAGTATAATTGTTATTGCTCTCAAATGTACTCATTCTATATCATTTGTTTTACTCTCTGGAAGGCTCATTTTTGCACTGGGTACTGTCGAGATGGCATCTCATTTTAAACCCAGCGTTCATTGTCAGCAGTAATGTGCTCCTTATTTTGTAAGGTCTCCTCAAATTTGCATATGATGTACAATATTTTTGTACTTTTTTGGTCAGCTGGTTGACTGATGTGAATAGAAAGTCATCGTATGTTCAAGTCTCCCAAATGAGTTGCTAAGAAATCTGGATGAGCGGAGTTTCTGTTGCCCAATGTGGAGTGCACCCTCTTTCCCCATAGAGGCACACTCCACTTATCTAAGTCCAGAGAGCTTAGGCACAGAGCCCCAAGTATGTGCATGGTATTAATGGCGTATAGCCAGCTGAAACTTTTCAGTGTACCATCACAGAGCAGTGGTGAGCTTCCAGCTACTTGTCCATCCAGGACCACCCTGCCCATTAGGCTAATAGCTTGGCAGTTAATCCCTACCCCTCACCACCCCCCAGTCACAGGTGTACTTCTGTGTTGCATTAGTTAGCCAGACTGGTCAGTCATCAACAGTGCCCTGGAGCTCTGTGGACCTGCCTCACTCAGGTACTCAATTAACAAATTTGCTACAGGTTCTAAACTTTCGCTACTGGGTGTACCATCTTGGCGCCACCTTGACCCCCCAAAGAGACTCCACTTGTATCCCCCAAGGAGGGTAGTCTACTCTCTTTCATTAAAGATTTTGCTACTATGTATCTGCAAATATGAACAGGTGGACAATAAGAACATTTTAAAAGATGTATTTGTGATATAAAATGATATGCCTCAGAGTGGGTTAATGGCTCCCAGTCGGTGTGTCAGCTGTCATAGCTTGCTTAGTTTATGCTTTAATGGTTAGGAATCTCATGGCTTATGAGGTCCTTGGAAACCTTGGTTACAGTATCGTCATGTGGTACTTCAGGTAAGTGAAGGTATAACTCTTGTATATATTATGTATATGTGCAACAGGTGATTCTCTGCCCAGCTCAAGTTACATATAAACTTACTTTTCCTCTTCCTCCCTCTTTAGGTTCTTTCATTGTAATGTGTAGCCACTGTCCTCATCTATTGACTTGGCTACGCACTTCTCATGACAGCTATCAATACTGTTTTGTGGTTGGTTGATGGGAGAGCAGGACTGACCCTGTCAGTTTTTCTTTCCTGAAACATTCTGTTGCTTTATTCCACCCTACCAGTTAGCCTGGTTGGCAACTGACAAAACTCAGCCAGTAAGAACAGGGAGCTTGGAACTGCAGTTGAGATCAGAACTTAAACTGACCTCTGATTCAGAGTGAACATTGAACAGTGGCAACTACCAGGCAACTCAATGATAGACTAAATAAGCTTTTATTGCTTATCAATTAGACCTATATATTATACCTTCTACATATGTATATGAGACCAATTTTGCGTTCCTTTACATTAAAGGACTGGAATGCTGAAAGCACATCAAGTGACAACTAAGAACCTGAGCCTAGCAGTGTCGGACTGTTTCTGGAAAATGGTGCGTGAGTCTGTGGAACAGCAGGCTGATGCATTTAAAGGTAAATGTAAATAAATGTCGCATTCTGTTTTTTTTTTTAACCAAATTCATGTAATAACTAGATTACAATTTGAATTGTTTATTCTGAGTATTTGAAACACAAAATATCCTTGTTTTGCTTTATAACGTGAGAAGTTGACAAATCTTCTTTGTAGGTGCAATATGAAAGGAAAGCTAAGACGTTTTTTCATGGTTTAAACTATTTGTTGGAAGACATAGGATTAATTCTAGTGAAAGAGGTCAAATAACCAGAAATTGAAGAGTTGCATTCATTTCTTTGCTTTGATATTTTTGGGAGATAGAAATGGAACTCTGAAAAATAAAATGATGTTTTTTGGTTTATGAGAAACAGTGATATTTCTTGTCATTGTATTCTGTTAAATAAGATATGAGGGTTCAGATTTATTCATGAACACCTTTCATTATTGTGACTTGAGCATAATCCCAGTAGTAAAAAGCTGGAGGAGGAGTTATTGAAGTGTGTTTTCCTATATTTTGATATTATGCAAAATAGAGCCATAGAGTTATTCAGCACAGAAAGAGGCCCGCCGGCCATCAAGCCCTATCTATTCTAATCCCATTTTCCAGCACTTGGTCCATCGCCTTGTATGCTATGGCGTTTCAAGTGCTCATCTAAATGCTTCTTGAATGTTGTGAGGGTTCCTGCCTCTATCACCCTTTCAGGCAGTGAGTTCCAGATTCCAACCACCCTCTGGGTGGAAAAAGTTTTTCCTCAAATCCCCTCTAAACCTCCTGCCCCTTACCTTGCAACGATGCCCCCTGGTTATTGACCCCTCTACTGAGGGGAAAAATTCCTTTCTATCTACCCTATCTATGCCTCTCATAATTTTGTACACCTCAATCAAGTTCCCCCCTCAGCCTTCTCTGCTCTAAGGAAAACAACCCCAGCCTGTCCAGTCTCTCTTCATAGCTGAAGCGCTCCAGCCCAGGTAACATCCTGGTGAATCTCCTCTGCACCCTCTCCAATGCAATCACATCCTTCCAATAGTGTGGCGACCAGAACTGCACACAGTATTCCAGCTGTGGCCTAACTAACGTTTTGTACAGCTGCTCTTATATTCTATGCCTCGGCTAATGAAGGCAAGTATCCCATATGCCTTCTTAACCACCTTATCTACCTGTCCTGCTGCCTTCAGGGATCTATGTACATGCACACCAAGGTCCCTCTGATCCTCTGTCCTTCCTAGGGTCCTACCATTCATTGTGTATTCCCTTGCCTTGTTAGTCCTCCCAAAATGCATCACCTCACACTTTTCAGGGTTAAATTCCATTTGCCACTGTTCTGCCCATCTGACCAACCCGTCTATATCGTCCTGTAGCCTGAGGCTTCCTTCCTCGCTATTTACCACTCCACCAATTTTCATGTCATCTGCGAACTTACTGATCATACCTCCTACATTCATATCTAAATCATTAATGTACACTACAAACAGCAAAGGACCCAGCACCGATCCCTGCGGTACACCACTGGACACAGGCTTCCAGTCACAAACAACCTTCGACCATCACCCTCTGCCTCCTGCCACTAAGCCAATTTTGGATCCAATGTGCCAAATTGCTCTGGATCCCATGGGCTCTTACCTTCTTGACCAGTCTTCCATGCGGGACTTTGTCAAAAAGCCTTACTGAAGTCCATGTAGACTACATCAACTGCACTACCCTCATCCACACACCTAGTCACCCCCTCGAAAAATTCAATCAAATTGGTTAGACATGATCTCCCCCTGACAAAGCCATGCTGACTATCCTTGATTAATCCTTGCCTCTCCAAGTGGAGACTAATTCTGTCCCTCAGAATTTTTTCCAATAATTTCCCTACCACTGATGTTAGGCTCACTGGCCTGTAATTCCCTGGTTTATCCCTACTACCCTTCTTGAATAATGGTACTACGTTAGCTGTCCTCCAGCCCTCTGGCACCTCCCCTGTGGCCAGAGAGGTTCTGAAAATTTGTGTCAGAGCCTCTGTAATCTCCTCCCTTGCCTCACACAGCAGCCTGGGATACATCTCGTCTGGGCCTGGGGATTTATCCACTTTTAAACCCGCTAAAACCGCTAGTACCTCCTCCCTCTCAATGCTAATTTGTTCAAGTATATCACAATCCCCCTGCCTGATTTCTATGCCTACATCGTCCTTCTTTATAGTGAACACAGATGCAAAATATTCATTTAAAACCTCACCTACATCTTCCGGCTCTACACACAGATTGCCACTTTGGTTCCTAATGGGCCCTACTCTTTCCCTGGTTATCCTCTTGCCCTTAATATACTTTAAAACACCTTGGGATTTTCCTTTATTTTGCCCGCCAGTGTTTTTTCATGCCCCCTCTTCGCTCTCCTAATTTCTTTTTTAAGTACCCCCCTGCACTTTCTATACTCCTCTAGGGCTTCCACTGTTTTTAGTCCTTTGTATGTGCCAAAAGCCTCCCTTTTTTCCTAATCCATTCTTATATATCCCTTGACATCCAGGGTTCCCTGGACTTGTAAAGGTCAAGGGTGGGACCAACGGGAACATGTTGGCATTGTACTCTCTCTATTTCCTTTCTGAATGACTCCCACTGCTCTGATGTGGATTTTCCTACAAGTAGCTGATCCCAGTCCACTTTGGCCAGATCCTGCCTTATCATATTAAAATCGGCCTTCCCCCAATTTAGAACCTTCTTTGTCCTTTTCCATGACTACTTTAAATCTCACCAAATTATGGTCACTGTCACCAAAATGCTCTCCTACTGACATTTCTACCACTTGCCCGGCTACATTCCCTAGAATTAGGTCCAATACCGCCCCCTCTCTTGTAGGACTTTCTACATGCTGGCTCAAAAAGCTCTCCTGGATGCACTTTAAGAATTCCGCACCCTCTAAGCCTTTCACACTCTGACTATCCCAAATCTATTTACTTATTTACCTGTATGGGCTGGATTCATTGAGTTGATCATAGAAAAATAAATCGAATTACTATGTGGGGAAAAAAAAAGTACACGAGAGACTGATAAATGTGCATTCAGCAACAACTGTCCCAGTGACACAACACAATGTTTTAAAATAAGCATGTAAGTCAGTTCTGTAATGTGCAAGTTCCTGTATTCTGGTTGAATTTTGCATGGTCAGGGTGGGAGTGGCATCTAACTGAAGAGAGGATAACTTCTTTTAAAAAAGGGGAATTGGGATTTTTTTTTGAAGCAGAAGTGCCTTTATGATGTCTGCTGAAGACTACTTTGGAATCAGGAAGAGCTTGATTTGTGCAAGAGTGTAGGTGATGCTATTGCACCCTCTGCTGTATTGAGTGAGAAACACTGACCTCATTGTTTAATAGAAAACAAATAGGGATAGAAGCTGAATAAAGGAATTAATATCAATAACGGATAGAGGTGACTGAAATAGAACATGCTGTGCCACTACACTGCCCTCTGAAAATAAATATTGGTATTTGAATAAGAAACTTCTTTGTATATGTTAACATCTCCATGCATTTCCTGTCAACTTTTTTCATTATAAATTGCTATGACAGAAACTACCTACATAAACGTCTGCTTTAAATTACACACCTCCTCCTGGTGGCAGGGTGTAATTGCATCTGTGTGCCCAGTTCCAATTATTTCCTGACTTCTAACTGAAGCCTACAATTTGTCTTGATTGTTCATGTGCAATGCCACAGGAAATTGACTAGTCCTTCATATTTTTTGAAAGTTAAAACAATCTCTGGTGATAAGCAACTTCCATTATATTACTTTAATCTTTTTACTTGAACTGTAATTGAATAAATTCCTGCCATAAACTAATAGCCTCTTAGTTTATTTTTGGTGTCTTTTAATTACTTTCCCAACTGCTGTCCGTTTGTTCATCTCCTTCCCTCTGCTACCCCCAAAAGAAACTTTCTGAATGGCAGGCGTTAGTTTGACTCAATTTTTAGTACTCTTACCTCCAAGTAAGAAGGTTGCAGGTTCAAGTACCAAACCAAGACACGAGCACATAGTTTAGGCTGACACTCCAGTGCAGTATTGCAGGATTGCTGCATTGTTGAAGGTGCTGTCCTTCTGTTAAACTGAAGGCCCAATCCCCCTGTTCCAGTGTTTAGGCTATCATGAGGCTTTGAGTTCCAGTGAAGGGAATAGAATGATGTTGTCATTGTGCATCCTGTTTCATTGCAAGTACAAGAGTGAATGGCACTGACGTGAAAGGCAGATGAGTGGTTGAAGCTGGCATCCGGTGGGTGGGAGGGGTGGATTTTAAGGCACAGATGGAGCTAGGAGTCAGGTTTGGAGATGTATTGAGGATCCTGGAGATCCCATGTAGGAAAAGTGGAACTCTGCAATATATGGAGGGTCGGGAAGGAGAATTAACTTGTCAGGCCCATGTTATTTTCATAATGTGAGGAACTAGCTGAAGGTTTTTTTTTTACACCTCTGCTAAGTAAAATATTTCCCTATTAATATGATGAGGATTGCTTGATATTTGTCAAAGATTTGCTTTCCTCCTGTGTTCTTAGAGAGAGACTGAAAGAGAGTGAGCGTACCTGCTTGCGGTCACATATGTAGAGTATGGTGGAGAAAAAGTATTCACAATGGAAACAATGCGTTTTAAAGAGATGGCTAGGATGTGTGTATTGGTGTAATAACAAATATGTACATAATGTGGAGATGATGATTGAGGGATGTGGAGAATAACTGCAGTTTGGACCAATTCGGATCTGCCATTCATTTTAGCTGCTTACAGTTTCACTAACTGGTGGCTGTTGGGGGAAGTAACTGAGGGAAATTAGAGCCGGCAGAAAATGAAGTTAGGCCAAATAAATTTATAGTCCTATAGTATGAGGCAGAAAAAAATCAGCCCTGTGTAATGCAGAGCAAGGCAATGAAAAATGGACTGGAAAGAGGACTTGTATCTTTTAACTGTAGATACGTATATTTGTCCCTCGTGGTCTGCGCATGGGGCTTTAGTGTCACAATCAAACCTTGGTCAAAATTCAGCAGGATACGTAAGTACAGGAGCAATTACACACTGCCTATGCAGAATGAAAAATGAAACATTCTTCAAATTCAATAACTTTTGATCGAACAGATCCCAGAGAGAGTTGCTTTTCAGTGGTCAATCATTTTTGTGTTAAGATGAGGGTTGTTTTGCAGTGGCTGTTCCTGTACTATTCTAGAAAACCCATTCAATCTAACAAGCTCAATTAAGTGGTGGACTCTCTGTTGGGATAAGATCATGTTTCTTCGATTGTGTATTCATATCTTTATTGGGTTTTGGTAAATAATCCGGTCTGTGCAAAAAAAAAATTAGAAGGTTGAGTTAAGTGCTGAATAAAGAGCTTACAAAGTAGTTGCTGACGGTGGCTTATGATTGAGCGCATTGAAAAAGATTCTTAAAAATGGCACTTCTAAAATTCAAATGCTGTATAACTTTTTTCTAAGTCTAATAAATGTGGAATGGTCCAGATATGGCAGAGCACTCATGCTCCTATTGTATGTGCTGATCAATTTTCCCACCACAAGTGTGTGATCCAGGCTTTGCCCAACAGAGTTTAGAAGTGCATGATTAGTTACACCTATTGTCAGCAGAACAGGGGTAGCAAACTGTGTCAAGTCACTAAGATGAGCTTTAGTTCAAGGTTAAATAAATGATGTAATCTTTCTGACCGGGAACTCTCCACTTTGCATCAAATTTTTTTCCATAACTCTGTTTTATACAAAAAATATTACACTTATTTCATGCCTTATTTCTTAAAATGCTTCACGTATTAGGAATGACTTTTGAATGAAGTGACTGTTGTTATGTAGCCAAATATGATAGCCACTTTATGCACAGCAAGATTCCACAAATGGTAATGAGATGAATGCCCAGTTAATCTGTTTTTGGTGATGTTGATTAAAGGAGGGATGTTGGCTGAGACCAAGGGAGAACAACCTACTGTTCTTTGAATAGCACGATGGGATCTTTAATGTTCACCTGAACCACTGATTTAACGGCACCTTCGACTTTGCAGTGCACCTTCAGTACTGCCCTGGAGTGTCAGTCGAGTTTACGTGCTCAAGTCTTGAAATGAGCTCACACCTACTATTCCAACTCCAAGTGAGCCAAACTGAAATATCTGTAATGGCCCACTATTTGTAATAATCCAGCTTTGTTTTATTAGTTTGAGTCAAACTAACACCTGCTTTTCCACCAAAATAATCCAGAGTTGATGATCGTCTTTTGATTAGAAAGTTGATGCCATGCTATTGAGAGGAGCACTTACTGTAACTATTAGACTTTTGTTTTTCCAAGAGCTGTTCATGCAGCATTTCTTTTTAGAGTAATATGACTGCAGTGGCAGTGTTCATGTTTATCAACATTTCAGGAAAGCAACAAAAATAGTGTGTGAAAGTAGGATTTCAGTTATGGCCATTCTTTCCATACTCTTTGGACCGCAGTAAATAGCTAGCTTTCCAAAATCTGGAAACTTTTCAGGTAAAAGTCAGAAAATGTTGTACAGGAAACTTTCGTTTATCCGGCATCGACGGGACCGGCGTGGTGCCGGTTTATCGAAAGTACCGGATAACAGAGAGTTATATCTACCGAGGCTATTTTTAACAAAGAGACTCCAAGCAGCACGGGAGAATCTACTCATGCTACTGCAATGTTTCGGACTTGCGACAGCGCCAGGAGGCCGAGTAGTGGCACTTTTGAAAAGTACCCCTACTGACTAAATCGGCGTTCTCGGACTCGGACTCGGGATCGGCAACATTGCCGGTTATTTGAGAGGATTTTTCGGAGCACTCGGCGTTCGCGGAGACTCGACTGCGACTCGGCAACATTGCCGGTTATTTGAGAGGAGTTTTCGGAGGATGATTTTTGCCGGTTAAGCGAGAATTCCGGATATTTGGGTGCCGGATAAACGAAAGTTTCCTGTAATATGTTACAGATTATGGCTCCCATGTGTCATTTAGAAAAATTCCCAGTACCAATACTTCAAATTCAAAGGATTTTAAGAATCATGCAATTCAACAAAAGTGAGGATCCAATGGACTCTTAGCCATTTCAGGATTTTACACGGCTTTTGCCAGAGTGGAAAATAACCTCCTCTCTTGCATTAATCTGTTGTGGCCTCTGCTTTAATTAAGACATGTATGTTGAAGTAAAAATAACAGAAAACGCTGGAAAAACTCAGCAGGCCAGGCAGCATCCGTGGAGAGAGAAACAGAGTTAACGTTTCAGGTCGAAGACCCTTCGTCAGAACTGGATAAAGCAGGAAATGAAATAGATTTAAAGCAAGGATAAAGCTGGGAAAAGGGGGAGGGGATGAAAGAACAAAAGGAGCGATTAAGAGACATTGAGAGACATTAAGAGATGATCAAGGCAAGAGGAGGTGTTAATGTGACAGGTTGAGGCTAAAAGCAGTGTGAAATGCACTGGCAGAATGAAGGACAGCTGCCAGCTTCTAGGAGAAAAAAAGGGGGGGGCCAAACAAAAGGGTGGATGAAAAAATAAAATATAATTGTGATAGGGGCTGAGGTTATGATCTAAAATTGTTGAACTCGATATTGAGTCCACAGGGGCTGTCGGGTGCCTAAATGAAAGATGAGGTGCTGTTCCTCGAATACTTGCTAGCAAATGTTAGACTGTTTATGGAGGGGTACTTCGCAGTTCAGTTAATTTCATCATGTTTCACTTAAGATTTGAATATGTATTACAACTAAAGTGTCGCAAATCTTTCTTTTATTTTAGCTACTCGATTCAACCTTGAAACTGAATGGAAGAACAACTATCCTCGGCTGAGGGAACTAGACAGGGTAACATTCAATTCTCAGTGAATCACTGTGGTATTTGTAATTTAGTAATTCTTTCTAACTTGATATTTTTTTTAATTAGAATGAACTGTATGAAAAGGCTAAGAATGAGATTCTGGACGAAGTGATCAGCTTAAGCCAAGTTACCCCAAAACACTGGTAATGCTATTTTATTTTATATCCGAACAATAAAATGTATGCCTTTTTATTAAAGGGCATCCGATTGAAATGTTAATATTTAAAATATGTAAGTAATTTTAGTTTACAACTATCAGTGTCAGACTGGTATCTGTAGAATGTGGTACTTGGTGAATAGAGTAATATTGCTGCGGATTGCAGTAAAGTCAGCAACAAAGCTCCAGTTCCCAGGTGGCTAATTTTTAATATTAGGTGAGCAGGAGCATTTTCTTTCTCCTAACATTAAAACATTGAAAACAAAGTTTATAATATCCCCAGGGGCTTCAAAAGTCTTCTGGTGGGGGTGTCAACACCACCCTGTTTTAGTGAATCCAAGAGTCAGATTGGGACATGAATTCTGAGTTATACTGCAGCTTCTGCACCAATGCATACCTGAAACCACTTTGCATCAATGCCAAACTTGCAGTATTACTGCATTATCAGTATGACAAAGCACAGCAGAGGAAATTGTTTTCTTAAAGGCTTTTAATTTTGGAAGAAATGCACATAACCTGCAATGTTATGGTGCGATCCAAACTATATTTAAAAGCCTAAAGTCAAGGATTATTTATATTTAAATCAAAATTATACATACAAATTATCGGTTGTAGACTTAAATTCTTTTGTTAATTTCATATTAATTTGAGGTGAGGCGTGAGAGTACTGGTGAATGAGGCATTGTTTTCCTCTTTTCATCCGATAATAGCTTTGAATACTCCCGCACCTTACAAAATGCAGATTATGTACAATGAAAAAGATTCCCTTCACTCTAACAATGTGCTTTGACCCTAACATTTGAAGACCACCTGTGCTGCAAAAGTATGATATTTCCAGTCATCATATTCATTAGACCTTCAACTGAAATAATTTTTTCTACTTTCAACGTTTAATCTAGCAGCACATCTGTAACACTAGTCTTCACATCCTGAACTAGCTCAGTGTTCAAACACTGAAAAAAGTTACAGAATTATTTTCCCATAAATTAACAAAGAATCATTTGCTTGAGCATGCACTTTTTGCGAGTTATCTTGTCATTTCACGCATTGAAAGAAAAATCATAAAACTGCCTCTCCTGTTTCGCTTCAAATCTAAATCATACTACTTGCATTTATATGGTACCTTATCATGTTTTTTAATTAAACGTCTCAACGCGCATCATGCAATGATTATTTTTTAGCATCCCTTTACTGTTATTTAGGCAAAAGCAGCAGCTGTTCAGCATGAGCCACATCCAGTAAATAGCAATGCGATTAAAGACCAGTTAATTTACTTGGTGATATTGTTTGAGGGAGGAACGGTGGCCAGTACCTGGGAGAACTCCTTGTTGTTCTTCAAATAATGCAATAGTATCTAAATATGCACCTGAGCAGGGAGATTTAATGTCTCACTAGAAGATCAGCATCTCTGATAATGCAGCATTCCCTCAGTGGTGCACTGTAGTGTCAACTTAGTGCTGGTGTGGTGTCTGTAATCTGAGTGAAGCTGACCAATTAGTCCAAAATTCTAGCCAGTTATGTGGTTGTGCATTGATGTCCACTAGGAACTGGATTGAAATTTCTGAACTCATATTTGATTTGAAACCCTTAGCTAAACCCAGAATCTCAAGGTGAAAGGAGTTTTTTTCCAACCAAACCAAACCATGTAAGCATGTACAGGAAACTTTCGTTTATCCGGCACCCTAATATCCGGAATTCTCGCTTAACCGGCAAAAATCAGGTAAGTTTTATTATCCAGACAAGACCCCGATTCTGACCTTTCGCCCCCACGAAAGGGGGGTCAACGTTCTTCCGACTCCGACCTGTCGCCGCCACGGAGGAAAAAGCCGGAGTCTCGTTTACCTTCCCTCTCCGGGTCCCAATTGTTCAGCCTGTGGCCGTGTACGGGGCTCTCGTACCTTGGTAAGTATACCTCTCTGTAATCCGGCACTTTCGATCAACCGGCACCACGCCGGTCCCGTCGGTGCCGGATAAACGAAAGTTTCCTGTACATAGAATCCAACAAATGAATTGGTACAGCAAGTTTGAGCTCTCAAATCAATGTCGTTTATGTAATTAGTCTACTCTTGAAAATTCAGTTATTTTTTGTACTTACAAATTACCGGGCAATTCATATTTTTATTAAGCAACATAAGTAATGTACCAAAGTGGGAATTTATTACTAAAAAAGGTTGAATTATTTTGATTTAAGCAACTTTGAATTAAGAGGAGTAGACAGCATTTGGATATAATTGTACTTTACTGTAACTAAGCGTTTTAGCCCATACTAGCTAGACTGTGCAAAAAATATTTTTGATATTCATCATCTTGTGGTACTCAACTGCACAAATAATTAATATCAGGAGACATACTCCATATTAACTCCCACTTTTTCACCAACACACCTGATAGAGTTTAGCATTTAATTTATTCAGGGTATAAATGATGTAGATATTATCTCTGTGCCAGCTCAAAGTGTGACATGAAAAATATGACTTGCAAAAAAAAAAGGGGCACTCTTCTGAAGTTAAATGGAATACAAATAGATCCCCTCCCATACTTATCATACATCTGGTTAGTGTTTAGGCAGAGTACAAAGAAAAACATGTCCTTATCTAGTAATGGTTCCCTTATTCTGTGACAGATGGCTGCATTTTACTGTTTTTTTGACAATCTTTCTTATTTGTATTTTCCCTTGTAATTTTGAAATATTCGGATCAAAAGGCTGTGTAATCTGGCATGTTTTTTTTTCCTATACTGTTAAGACCAGCATACAGTTTTCAAAACAAAAACTGCTTCAAAGTAGTTAATCTTTACTTCTATAAACCTAGTCTATAAAATAAAGAAAAAGTCACATTGAGAGTTGAAGGGTTAAACACCAGCTTAATTCCTAATAGTCTTATTGATTAGTAGCATAGAGTGAAATATTTTGGTTGGCTTGTAAAGGATTTAAATCTGTCCCTTAGGGAAGTACTTGGTTGTTAGGGAATCTATGATAGATTAATAACTTTCAGGGACTGAGAAGGAAATAGATCAATGTTACTGAATCAATTTGATGATGAATTGTGCAGTGCTTGCTATTGTGTTTGGCATCTTGTTAGTATATGCACTAACTGGCCATAGTGTCTGAACTGGTTTATATTGGTATGAATTTTTAGACCCATGGGTACAATAGTATTTTACCCATAGGTCTAAAAATGTAAAAAAAAATCAATATGGGACTGTCAATGCAGCTGGAATGCAGCAGGTGGCAGACATCAGCTTTTAGCATGTGTAAATAGTTTAGACAAGTGTAGAATCAACTGACGACTGTACAGTATGCAGTGGTCAAAGGGAAGTACTGGAAAGTAAGTTATAAAGATGTTTTAATGTGGAACATTATTTTATATTACACTTTGTGACCGGAGGCATTGATTTGAAATGTGCAAGACTTTGCAATTTCAAAATGATTAAAAAGGAGTTTAGCTTTTAAGTGTTTTATTATGTGTTGCAATTTACTACACATACTGTAGAATTTCAATACAATGTACATGTCATCTTAAAGGGAAACACTTGATAAGAGAAATGCAATAAAACTGTACAGAAGCATGCTCTCAATGTACTTGGTCTACTAGTTAATTTGTAACTTCAAGATGTACTTTGTAACTGATAGAATCACTGCAGCAGTAGGAAGAATAAGGAGGATACATACTGCTTGGATAATAAGAGTCTGAATGGGGTAGAGGAGCAAAGGGATCTAGATACACAAATAACTAAAAGTAGCTGTGCAGCTTAATAAGGCCATAAAAAAAGCAATCCAAGCACTGGGGTTTATTTCTAGAGTGATAGAATTAAAAAGAAGAGAAGTTATGTTAAACTTGTATAGAACGTTGGTTAGACCATACTTTGAGTACTGTGCACATTTCTGGTCTCCATATTATAAAAAGGATATAGAGGCACTAGTGAATGTGCAAAAAAGATTCACAAGGATGATACTAGAACTGAGAGGTTATATGCATCAGAATAGGCTATGGGGCTCTTTTCTCTAGAAAAGTGAAGGCTGAGGGGTGACCTGATAGAGGCCTTTAAGATTATAAAATGGTTTGATAGGGTAGACGTAGAGAAAATGTTTCCACTTGTGGGGAAAACCAAAACTAGGGTCCATAAATATAGGATAATCACTAATAAATCCAATAGGGAATTCATGAAAAATTTCTTTATCCAGAGAATGGTTAGAATGTGGAACCTGCTACCACGAGGAGTAGTTGAGATGAATAGCATAGATGCATTTAAGGGGAAGCTAAATAAGCACATGAGAGAGAAAGGAATAGAAAGCTATGCTGATTGGGTTAGATGAAGTGGGGTGGGAGGAGGAAGCTTGTGTGGAGCATAAATGCTGGCATAGACCAGTGGGGCCGACTGGCCTGTTTCTGTGCTGTAGACTCTGTAATTCGATGTATATGTCTCTTTAAAAACTACTGGAATAGGTTCCTGTACTTGCTGGTGTGGGATATCTATTATACAGGTCTGACATTTAGCGCACAACAACCACAGTCTAAAGTGCCAAATGTATTAAAAGAAAAAGGCAGTCAATTCAGGCTAGTTTCTTCTTAACCAGAACCAGAGCCAGAAATTTACAAACACCTTGCAATCTGCAAACTTTCTTCAGCAACGATTAACTTCAGGATCCACAGCATTTACTTTCTAGCTGTAAAGGGGCAGTGAATGTAAATATGCTTCTAACCAACAGCAGAAAATACTTTGTGTTACATGATATAATGCTCCTGTTAGGAAAAAAAACATAGAAAAAAAAATAGGAGCAGGAGTAGGCCATTTGGCCCTTCGATCCTGCACCGCCATTCAGTATGATCATGGCTGATCCTCTATCTCAATACCATATTCCTGCTCTCTCCCCATACCCCTTGACGCCTTTTGCGTCTAGAAATCTATCTATCTCCTTCTTAAATATATTCAGTGACTTGGCCTCCACAGCCTTCTGTGGCAGACAATTCCACAGGTTTACCACCCTCTAAGTGAAGAAATTTCTCCTCATCTCAGTCCTAAATGTCCTATCCCGTATCCTGAGACTGTGACCCGTCGTTCTAGAGCCCCCAGTCAGGGGAAACATCCTCCCTGCATCCAGTCTGTCTAGCCCTGTCAGAATTTTATACGTTTCAATGAGATCCCCTCTCATTCTTCTAAACTCTAGTGAATACAGGCTTAGTCGACCCAGTCTCTCCTCATACGACAGTCCTGCTATCCCAGGAATCAGTCTGGTGAACCTTCGCTGTACTCCCTCAATGGCAAGTATATCCTTTCTTAGGTAAGGAGACCAAAACTGCACACAGTACTCCAGGTGTGGTCTAACCAAGGCCCTGTATAACTGTAGTAAGACATCCTTGCTCCTGTACTCAAATCCTCTTGCAATGAAGGCCAACATACCATTTGCCTTCCTAACTGCTTGCTGCACCTGCATGTTTGCTTTCAGTGACTTGTGTACAAGGACACCCAGGTCCCTTTTTACATCAACATTTCCCAATCTATCACCATTTAAATAATACTCTGCCTTTCTGTTTTTCCTACCGAAGTGGATAACTTCACATTTATCCACGTTATACTGCCATGTATTTGCCCACTCACTCAACTTGTCTAAATCGCCTTGAAGCCTCTTTGCATCCTCCTCACAACTCTCAATCCTACCTAGTTTCGTGTTGTCAGCAAACTTGGAAATATTACATTTGGTTCCCTCATCCAAATCATTGATATATATTGTGAATAGCTGGGGCCCAAGCACTGATCCCTGCGGTACCCCACTAGTCACCACCTGCCACCCTGAAAAAGACCCATTTATTCCTACTCTCTGTTTCCTGTCTGTTAACCAATTTTCAATCCATGCTAGTATGTTGCCCCCAATCCCATGTGCTTTAATTTTGCACACTAACCTCTTATGTGGGACTTTATCAAAGGCCTTCTAAAAATCCAAATACACCACATCCACTGGTTCCTCCTTATCTATTCTACCAGTTACATCCTCAAAAAACTCCAGTAGGTTTGTCAAACACGCTTTCCCTTTCATAAATCCATGTTGACTTTGTCTAATCCCGTTGATATTTTCTAAGTGTCCTGTTATCACACTCTAGCATTTTCCCTACTACTGATGTTAGGCTAACTGGTCTGTAGTTTCCTGTTTTCTCTCCCTTTTTTAAATAGTGGGGTTACATTTGCCACCCTCCAATCTGCAGGAACTGTTCCATAATCTATAGAATTTTGGAAGATGACAACCAATGCATCCACTATTTCCATGGCTACCTCTTTTAGTACTCTAGGATACAGATTATCAGGCCCTGGGGATTTATCAGCTTTCAGTCCCATTAATTTCTCCAGCACTTTTTTTTTACTAATACTAATTTCCTTTAATTCCTCCTTTTCACTAGACCCTTGGTTCCCTAGCATTTCTGTGAAGTTATTTGTGTCCTCTACCGTGGACAGAACCGAAGTATTTGTTTAATTGCACTGCCATTTCCTTGTTCCCCATTATAAATTCTCCAGTTTCTGACTGTAAGGGACCTACATTTGTCTTCACTAATCTTTTTCTTTTTACATACTTGTAGAAGCTTTTACAGTCCGCTTTTATGTTCCTTGCAAGTTTACTCTCATACTCTATTTTTCCCCTCTTAATCAATCTCTTGGTCCTTTTTTTACTGAATTCTAAACTGCTCCCAATCCTCAGGCTTGCTACTTTTTCTGGCTCCTCTTTGGATCTAATACTATCCTTAATTTCTTTTGTTAGCCATGGTTGGGCCGCTTTTCCTTTTGTGTTTTTGCGCCAGAAAGGAATGTATAACTGTTGCAATTCATGCATTTGTTCCTGAAATGTTAGCCATTGCCTATCCACCGTCATGCCTTTTAATGAAGCTCCCCAATCTATCATAGCCAACTCCCACCTCATACCTTCGTAGTTACCTTTGTTTAGATTTAGGACCCTAGTTTCGGATTGGACTACTTCACTTTCCATCTTAATGAAGAATTCTATCATGTTATGGTCACTCTTCCCTAAAGGACCCCGCACAACAAGATTATTAATTAACCCCTTCTCATTGCACAATACCCAATCTAGGATAGCCTGTTCCCTCGTTGGCTCCTCAACGTACTGGTCTAAAAAATCATCATGTACACACTCCAGGAATTCATCCTCCACAGTATTATTGCTTATTTGGTTTGGCCAGTCTTTTTGTAGATTAAAGTCACCCATGATTACTGTAGTACCCTTGTTACATGCATCTCTAATTTCCTGTTTGATGCCATCCCCTACATTACCACTACTGTTTGGAGGCCTATAGACAACTCCCACCAATGTTTTCTGCCCCATGGTGCTTCTCAGCTGCACCCAGACTGATTCTACATCTTGATTTTCTGAGCCAATATCCTTTCTCACTATTGCTCTGATTTCATCCTTTACTAACAACGCCACCCCACCTCCTTTTCCTTTTTGCCTATCCTTCCTAAATATCGAATATCCTTGGATATTCAGCTCCCAGCCTTGGTCACCCTTCAGCCATGTTTCTGTAATCGCAATTATATCGTATCCGTTTTCATCTATTTGCGCTGTTAATTCATCTACCTTATTACGAATACTTCGTACATTCAGATACAGTGCCTTTAGATTTGTCTTTTTAACATTTTTAGACATCTTAACATTTTTTTGTACTATGGCCCTATTTATCTTACCACTTTTTCTTACCCAGACCCTATTTGTTAGTGCACTCTTTTGTTTGTACGCTCTGTCCCTTTCTGACACAATCTGGTTATCCTTACCCCAATCACTTTCCTGCACTGCTTCCTTGTCTTTTCTCTTTAGCATTCTAGATTTCTCTCCACCGGGACCCTCCCCCGACCCCCACCCTTATTTATTTTAAAGCCCTATCTACCTCCCTAGTTACTCGATTCGCTAGAACTCTGGTCCCAGCATGGTTCAGGTGTAGTCCGTCCCAACGGAACAGCTCTGTCTTTCCCCAGTACTGGTGCCAGTGCCCCACGAATCGAAGTCCACTTCTCCCACACCAATCTTTGAGCCACGCATTCATCTCCCTGATCCTATTGACCCTATGCCAATTTGCTCGTGGCTCTGGTAATAATCCAGAGATTATTACCTTTGTGGTTCTGCTTTTTAATTTCATCCCTAGCTGCTCAAACTCTCTCAGCAGAACCTCTTTCTTAGTCCTATCTATGTCATTGGTACCTACATGGACCATGACAACTGGATCCTCCCCCTCCCACTGCAAGTTCTTCTCCAGCCCAGAGGAAATGTCCTTTACAATGGCACCAGGTAGGCAACATAGCCTTCGGGACTCACGCTCCTGGCTGCTGAGAACAGTGTCTATTCCCCTAACTATAATGTCGCCTACTACAACCACCTTCCTGTTTACTCCCCCCCACTTGAACGGCTTCCTGTACCACGGTGCCATGGTCCGTTTGCTCGTCCTCCCCGCAGTCCCTGCACTCGTCCAAAAGGGTCGCAGGAACCTCGAATCTATTGGACAAGTGCAGGGACTGAGGCTCCTGCAATACTACCTCCTGGATCCCCGTACCTGCCTCACTCACAGTCACACCCTCCTGTCCCTGACCACGTGTCAATTCTAAAGTATTTAATCTAAGGGATGGGACTGCCTCCTGGAGCAAAAGGTTCAGGTAACTTTCTCCCTCCCTGATGTCTCGCAATGTCTGCAGCTCGGACACTAGCTCCTCAACTCGGAGCCGAAGTTCCTCGAGCTGCAGACACTTACCGCAGATGTAGTCGCCCTGGACAAAAATGTCCACAAGCTCCCACATATTGCAGCAGTAAAAGAACGTATGCATCATCTGACTTACTGTGAGGAATGCCATGGGAGATCAGAATAAAGAAAAAGTGAGGGTGTTGCAAGGTTGTAACACATTTAAAAGATTCTGATGACAGCCTAAAACATGAAAATGATGCTTGAGAAATTTCTACAAGTTTATTAGAACTTTGAGAGAGTGCTGCAGCATGTAGCCTCTCCCAGTATAGATTTATTTTGTCCTATCCTTTTATCATTAGAAGCTGAAGCATCGTACGTGGGCGTGTTTTGCCTGTTAAGGGATATGGGGCAAAGTCAGGTATATGGAGTTAGGTCGCAGATCAGCCATGATCTCCTTGAATGGCGGAACAGGCTCGAGGGGCTAAATGGCCTACTCTGTTCCTATGTACCTGTTGCATGAGTATGTTATGGCCATTCTTATATGCTTATTTAAATAATCCTGATGCATGTCACATGATAGCGGAAATATTTTTCTCCAGTTTGTCGAAGGCACTAACTTTCCAAGCTCAGTGTACAGATCCTTTGACGACTCTGCAAAGAAGATTTTGTTGAAACATGGTGCAACATTTTTTCATCAGGTCGCCATCCTCTTGCACAGGTTCTGGACATTAGTCATCTTACACATCACTTGCCACGTACTGATCACTTGTTGCAAAAAATGAAGGTTATCTATCTAGTTGAACTTGGAGAAACCCAGTCTCCCTGGAGAAAAAGCAAAGAATCTGGACTCCATCGCAAACAGGGCCCATTTTAGTGACTTATTAGAAATGAGAGTTGTGAATAACCAGATGTACTTTTCAAATGAACACATCATTATTGAGCTTTGCAAAAGACAATATCGGATCACTTGGTCTGCAGTAATCGCTAAGGGTAGGTATACCTCCCCGATAACTTAATTGGTAAACGCAGTGTGTGACTGAGGATACGGAGAAAAGAATCAAAGGTTTAATTGCTGGTCTGTGTTGAGTTAGCTGGTGTCACCCTGGGTGAAAGTAAGGATGCTACAATTGGCCTGAGCTAGGGAGGTAAAATCAATCAGCTGTTGCTCGCTGTTGGGAGACCCCTGCTGGAACGTGCAGACATTGATTGAAAACAGAAGCAGGTTTGGCTGTGATGGGCCCCATGTCAATTAGCCTGCCAACACTCACTGTGCTCACACATGAAGAATGGGCACTTGGGCAGTCTAACAGAGGAAGCTTGGTGCCTGTAGACCCATACCCAAGCAAGAGTCAGCACCTTCAGGAGAGGCGGAACACTTTATTGTTTAAAAGACTGACCCCCGTGTATGTGAATTATATATTTTATTTTAACAATGTTGAGACGGTTTCTACTCCGACAGCAACACCTCCACTATTAAGGCTATGGCTGCCCCTGTAAAACCCTTGAGGTTAGTTGAAAAAGGACATTTAGGTGGAGGAAATCAATTTTCAAGGAGAATGCAGTGCCATGGACACTGGGGCAGAGATGTCCTGGGACCATTGATCCTTCATAAACTTGCATTGCCCAGTCATAACAGGATTCATCATCGCACAGATTTTCCAAACTCTGGTCCTGAACCTTCCCCACACCCTCCCTTTTGCTCTCTTGCTCAACCTCAAGTTAGTCAAGAGTCTCCTAGTAGGCATAGAGGTGTCCTGTATGATTTCATAAAAATGGTCTCTGGTCTTCCAGTGCAAATTCTGAATGGGGAATCTTTCCACTTCAGGGAAAGGGTTATGAATCACTCGATGTTTGCATCTTGCTAGAAGAATCCAGAGTAATGTTCTCTCTGCATAATGATGATGAAGATAATGGCAATTGCTTAAAATGTCCCGCTAATAACTTTATAGGGGCAGAGATGCACGTTTTAAGCCTTTGTGTACATATCTTTGTGTTGATTTCTGAAATTTGCGCACGGTAATTTTGAGAATGAAGATTACACCACTCTCATTGTGTAACCTACTTTGAGTCCACACCTAAAAGAAGGAAATCCTTGTCAGTTATAAGCAGGTTCAATTTTTTAGTAATTATTTTCTTTCTTTTGACTTGTGTGAAATCTATGTGAACTACTAGTAAATTGTCCATGGCCGCCTCCATAGCCAGTTGAATATTCATTTTTTTAATACAAGATAGCGACAGAGTTAGGAGAAATTCTCTGCATAGGGTCACCCAGTGGTCAATGCCTACAACTATATTTTGACAGTTGACATAGTAAAATTAAATGGGAAATGTTGATATTTAAAATTGCATATGTTGATAAGATATTGACAAAATATTGTGACATCAGGAAGTAAGGTTTATGCTCAGGAAATGCATGCCCTATGCAAGATTTTTAATATATAGATGTATTCTAGACATCCACCCATGTCTTACCCTTTAAGAGCAAATGTGCTATACTGTAAAATAAAGAACTAATTTATCTTATTGGAATTCTTTGTTAACTTGTTTCTAGGGAAGAGATTCTACAACGGAAGCTGTGGGAAAGAGTCGCTACACATGTGATAGAGAACATTTACCTTCCTGCTGCTCAGTCTGTGAATTCAGGCACATTCAATACCACAGTAGACATCAAGCTCAAACAATGGACTGACAAACAACTGCCTCACAAAGCAGTAGAGGTTTGAATCAGCTTGCATGTGTGCGCTCATTCTTATGTCGTTTACCTACATTTTAAATTGAGCTAGTGATTGTTTTGAGGGATGAAACTCAAGCTTAACAACTAATACTATATCTTAAGAGAGTGGAAAGAAAATACATTTACAAAGAACTCCTTTTTCTTTTGCACAATCATTCTCTGAAAGAGACACTTTCATCTATATAACACTTTTATCATATCTATCAAACATCTCAAAGCATGTCATATACAATGAATTATTTTTGACTATGTACTCTTTCTTGCTCTTCTATTGCTTCTGTATTCTGTCTTGTTTTCCATTATTTCAACCTGTATCTGTGCTATTTGTCCTTCTTCCCCAACTACCTTTTCCTGCCAATCCTGGTAGTATTGAATCAAACAGGAGTATGATTTCATAGTTGATGGCAACTCCCTAGTACCTTGACAAAGCAACCAGCTTTCATGTGAGACTGTACATTGTGTATTGTCCTTCTCAGCCCAACATGATCCTGTCCTCTCCCAGTGCCCAGACGTGTCCTTTTAACAGGAGTTGTTGTTGATCAAGAGATGGGAGCCTTTGCTGGCACTAAGACCAGTTATGTCCCACTGGTGTTCTTGTTAAAACTGCTCACTTGGAACAGAGCACAGATTGAATCTTTCTGGTTTGTATGACTTAGTATCACCATGTTTAGCAATGGAGCAATCAGTACCCTAAGCATCCTATGTTTGGAAAGGTTGGCAGTAACCAATATCTGTGGTTTGAGGAATCTTACCACTAAACAGCCGTTTGCTTCTCTAGTCCATTGACTGAGACCAGTGATGGGCAGCCTGAGTGAAGGTCATGAAAACTGGGATTTGTAAACTTAATAATTGAACTGAATAAAACTCAAATGATTGGGACTTAAATTAGATCATCCAGTGGACAGTTCTAACTACCTTCACCACACGGACTGCAGCAGTTCAAGATGGCGGCTCACCACCACCTTCTCAAGGGCAACTAGGGATGGGCAATAAATGCTGGCCTTGCCAGCGACGTCCACATCCCACGAACGAATAAAAATAAATTCACCAAGTGTGTTATTTAAGTTTTTTTAAACTGTAGTTTTAATGCTTATTGCAATATTTATCATACATTTCTCATTTTGAGCATTTTATTTGAAATGTGTACAAAACATAAATTTTTCCTCTGCTCAGGGATCTAACATCTAGTATATTGTGTGCAATCGCTGTTAATGGCAGTAAATTAACAGCAATATCTTATAAGCACTGTATAACTGCAAGTTGCTGAGTAACTACCCCAAGATCAATGATTTTACTAAACCTTTAGTCTGAGTAATTTTATTTATACCAGTACATTCTCATTTGCAGGTTGCTTGGGAAACCTTGGAGGATGAGTTTGCTCGCTTTATGTCAGAGCACAAAGGAAAGGACCATGATGATATCTTTGACAAACTAAAACAGGCTGTCAAAGATGAAAGTATAAAACGTCACAAATGGAATGAGCAGGCTGAAGACAGTCTGGTACAGCATCACCTGATTTTGTAATGATTATTGTGACTTCCGCAAACACTCCTGAATTAAATTGTTAGTGTAGTTAAGGAATTCCTAATTATTATGATATAAGTTTAATTTAGTGGTTTGTATTTGTCCTAATTTTTTTTTACATTTACTCCATAATTGCATGAATAATGTTCCTATAGTATTCTTACAGTAATAATATAAAACTACAAACCCTGACTAAGAAACCTTTGATATTCATAATATGATTAGGTAGAGTCAGCACTGTTTTATGAAAGGGAATTCATGCTTGACAAATCTATTAGAGTTTTATGAGTGTGTAACTAGCACAGTAGATAAGAGGGAACCTGTGGATGCAGTACAGGGTATATTTGGATTTTCAGAAGGCATTCGATAAGGTGCCACACAAGAGGTTGTTACACAAGATTAGGGCTTTGTGGGATTGGGGGTAATATATTAGCATGGATTGAGGATTGGTTAACGGACAGAAAACAGAGTAAGAATAAACGGGTAATTTTCTGGATAGCAGGGTGTGACTAGTGGAGTGCCGCAAGGATCAGTGCTTGGACCTCAATTATTAGAATCTATATCAATGACTTAGATAAGGGGACTGAGTGTAATATATCCAAGTTTGTTGATGATACAAAGCTAAATGGGAAAGTAAGCTGTGAGGAGGGCGCAAAGAGGCTGCAAAAGGACATAGACTGGTTAAGTGATTGGGCAAGAAGGTGGCAGATGGAGTATAATGTGGGGAAATGTGAAATTATCCACTTTGGAAGGAAGAATGGAAATGCAGAATTTTTTTTAAAAGGTGAGAGACTAGTAAATGTTGGTATTCAGTGGGATTTGAGTGTTCTTGTACACAAATCACTGAAAGTTAACATGCAGGTACAGCAAGCAATAAGGAAGGCCAATGGTATGTTGGCCTTTATTGCAAGGGGGTTGGAGTATAAGAGTAAGGAAGTCTTGCTGAAATTATATAGGGCTTTGGTGAGACCACACCTGGAGTACTGCGTACAGTTTTGGTTTCCTTACCTAAGGAAGGATATACTTACCTTAGAGGGAGTGCAACAAAGGTTCACTGGACTGATTCCTGGGATGGGGAGATTGTCCTATGAGGAGAGATTGAGTAGACTAGGGCTATATTCCCTAGAGTTTAGAAGAATGAGAGGTGATCTCATTGAAACATATAAAATTCTTAAGGGGCTTGACAGGGTAGATGCTGGGAGGATGTTTCCCCTGGCTGGGGAGTCTAGAACTAGGCGTCACAATCTCAGAATAAGGGGTCGGCAGTTTAGGGCTGAGATGAGAAATTTCTTCCCTCAAAGGATTGTGAATCTTTGGAATTCTCTACCCCAGAGGACTGTGGATGCTCAGTCATTGAGTATATTGGAGACAGAGATCGATAGATTTTTGGATACTAAGGGAATCGATGGATATGGGGATAGGGCAGGAAGGTGCAGTTGAGGTAGAAGATCAGCCATGATCTTATTGAATGGCGGGGCAGGCTCGTAGGGCCGAATGGACTACTCTTATTTCTTAGGTTCATTATCTTAAGTAGGAAAGTTGCGCTGCTATGCTAAGGGATTCGTTTTCAATCACAGCTTTGAGTAACATTTAAGTATTGTTGTCCACAATTGGTGAGTTTTGTTGATGCTTAGTTGAGCTGCTGGTGGTAGCATCTTATGGTATCAGAGTACTATAACTGGTAATAGCAGGAATCCGAACCCTCCCAGGAAAACATGCTTCCTGTCCGCCAGTAGAGAGCAGTATCACTAACTGGGCAAGTCTCAGGATGGCAGTATGTCCTCCTGGCTGGAGGAAAGTAGAAAAGACATAAAAAGACAGTTTGCAAAATTTTGTATTTTCATTTGCAAAAAGGCTCAATATGCCAGACGTGTAAAAATCCAAAGTAATCCTTTTTTCATATGTCTGGCACATTTCTTAAAAATTCTCAGCAGTACATAGTATTCTACATTTAATTTGGAGAGAGACATCAGATTTTTACATCCACAGAATGAAACAGAACACCTGATTTTTGTAATCTTGTTTTTTAAGTAAACTTTATAAACTGTAGGTCTTTGGTACTCTTCAAAGAATTGGCATTGAAATGCATAAGATTTGATTTGTTCTCTATCCCTTATCCGTATTTAATTGTTACCTTTGTGTTTCTGTAGCGAGTCATCCAGCACAATGCTTTAGAAGATCGTTCTATATCTGACAAACAGCAATGGGATGCGGCTATCCATTTCCTAGAAGAAACGCTGCAATCCCGTCTTCGAGACAGTAAGTTTCCAAAACTTCGTGGTTTTAGTTTCTTACTTTAGTGAATACTTCGTAGTCTTAAAAACCAGAATAGATTTCCAACCTTCCCCCTCTTCTTGATTGGCCTTATGATCTAAAATCTGTCAAAATATTGAGGGACATGGCCTTTTCAAAGGGTTTTTAATGTTGTACAAATGGCTCTCTGATCCTTTATGAATACTAATGTCAGAAAATGCATATGGTCGCATTTCTGTTTGTCTATACATCCAACTTTACACCAAAGTTTTCTGCAAACAAATAGGACCTCTAATTTAATACTGGCTTGGGCAAGAACAAAAATGTAAAAAAGAGGGTTTCAAAATGTTCAACGGCCATTTTTGTCTCCTGATGTTTAGCTGCTGTCTGCAGATCTCCATCTCTGTCCCATTTCTATTGTTTGGTGGCCTATAATGCACAGCAAGAATTGTACCGTTCCCTTCCTATTTCTTAACTCTATCCATATGGATTCTGTCTTAATGCAATATCCGTAGGACATCCTTGCATTCTAGTGCTATGATAGAATCCTTCATTAACACCCACACCTTTTTGTCACTCCTTGTTTCTTCTGAAATTGTTATAAATCAGCAATATTAAGTTCCCAGTCCTTTCCAAACTTAAGCCATGTTTCTATTATAGCTACAATATAGTATCCCTCCATAATGCTCCTAACTTTCTCATTTTGTTTTGAATTTTTTGTGCTTTCACATTTCACTCAATCCTGGCTCCATTGTATTGGAATGTTGACCCTTATCCTTTTTCCTCGTTTTCTCATTTAATTTTTTAATACTCACTATGTCGTAACCCGTTTCTTTCCATACCCCCTTTGACTTTATTTCAGCAAAGCCTGTTGCTTTTATTCCAATAGTTTCATTAATTCTACTCTCTAGATTCAAACCTAGACTCTTCCCCCGGCATATAGGTTTAAATCCTCCCTAACTGCATTCTTTACCCTATTGGCAAGAACTTTGGTGTGTTTCAGTTCAGATGATGGCCATTCCTTCGGTATAGCTTCAGTGCCCCAAGAATGTGAATGTTTTCCTCCTTCAGCAACCCTGATTTTCTGTTTTCATGTGGGCTGGGACTAGAGTCTAGCCAGCAAACAGAAAAGAACATTATCTTCATCGTTCTGTATTGGTGAAAGGGCAGTGCAAAGCCCACTGCACCTTTTAGTCCCTACTGACGTCTCTTCTAAAACCAGATAGCTGTTGAGATTACAGTAACTTCAATACTGAAAATGAGGAAAAATTGATTAATCTTAAAGCTTCATGAAATCCGCCTGATAAAGTAGCTGTTACATCTTTTATTGAGAAGGGAAAGGAGGAGATAAATGTTATGGGAAATAAAAATCTTCTGGGTCAGGTATCAGCTGTGTTTGAAAAGGAAGAGAACCAATTTGGTCCTACATTTCTGCTAGTACTGCTCAGAGTTAAGCAAGAGCAGATGAGAATGACTCTGTGTTTTCTTACTATACAAATGACCACAGTTTAGATCATACACAGGGAGTGTCAAAATGCAATGAGAATAGCTAACAAGATATAATTTTGATCATATATTCCTCATTATTTTAACAGCTGAGTCTGTAATCCGTGATATGGTGGGGCCAGATTGGCAAGAAAGATGGTTCTACTGGAAATCACGAGCTCCAGAGCAGGTGAGATAAAGACATTTAAGACATACACAGCATATGCTAATTCTACGTTTGCCCTAAAACTCAATTCATTTGCATAAGGACTAACTGAGCAGAAAGTGAGAGCAGGTAAGTGCCCTGTCATTGTATTTACAGAGTTAAATAGGAGTTGGAAGTAGATGAATGCTGGGATTTCTTCCCAATATTCTCATAGCACAATTACACTTTGTAGTGGTCACTGAGCTTGAAAGGTGAGGACAAGTAAATGACCTGTTTTTTCTTTGCGGACACCACAACAATCCATTACTGGATTGCTTATCTCCTCAGTATACTTTTGAGAAAAGAGAAAGGTGAAATTAATTTAATGAACGGAGCTTTGGCAAATTCAAAATCTGGCACTAAAAGGACTCTTGCACTTACATACATGAAAAGGACACACAGGGTTAGGACTGATGAGTGACATTTTTTTCTGTAATTAGTACTTGTATATTATACAGTAGTTGATGTGTACAATTATGCTGTTTGAATGTGCAAGAAAGTGTAGTAAACCTGTGAGTGGAGAAATTGCAGAGGAAATTTGCTCTCAAGTGGGGTAAGTTACAATATTGTATATTGCTGGTTGCTGTTTAAACTTTTATACTGTGTACTATAAGTTTGTATTTTTATATCTATTATAATTTAAGTTAGATAAAGTTTAAAAGGATTACAATGGCAGGCTAGTGGCAACCCATGTTGTGCAAATCTCGCTGAATGTGGGAGTCCTTTGATGGTTTGAGCATCCAGGGTAAATACACTTGCAGGATTCATTTGAGCTGCATTCATTCAAACTTAAAGTTACTGACCTTGTGGAACAGCAGGTGATGCTCTATCACATGCGAGAGTGAAAGAGTTTTTGGAACACGCATTTGAAGAGGTGGTCACCTCACAAGCAGACAGTGTGAAAGAAAGTTAGAAGCAGTTACCCATATCAAGGTGGAAAAAGGAGTAGGAAGGAAGGCAGGGGTCCTCTGAAGGCATTGCCTAGGTAAATACTTGTTCCAAGGGCAGCAACTTGGTTTGGGGAGGGGTGGGGGGGCTGGTTGTAGCCACCCAACAATGTCGTAGCATCTTAAATAAAAGTTGTTGCCAAAAAGCAAAGATGAATGCAGTGGTAGTGAGTGTTGTCGTTGGTAGTTTGTGTAACTAAACGTGAGTTCCAGGGTAAGGGTGCAAGCGCAGATGCTTTTCGAGTGGGAGGGACATCAGCCAGAAGTCATGATTCGTGTCAGAACAAATGGCTTAGGAAAGAATAGGATTCAGGTTCTGCAAAAAGAGTTCCAGAAATTAGGAGGTAGATTGAAGAAGCAGGGTGTCAAAGATAGTTATTGGCCCGTATTTTCCAGGGCCAATGGGTGTGTACGCACCCGTAAGGGGCCTGCAAATTCCGGGTTTTAGCGCGCAAAGCTTATGCGCGAAAACCCGGAACTTGCGATCTGTGAGGAATCTTATTGACAGATCGTACCCATCCCTGGGAAAAGTGCATTCGCGGGCGGAGAGTTGGGCTATTTGCACAACTACTGCCCAGTGAATGCCAGTGAAATTTTTACGCCTGGTAAAAGCAGGCATAAAGCCTGCTTTTACCAGCATAAGAGTTTAAATGAATATAAAAATACATTTTTTTCAATTATTTAAACATTAAAACACCTATAAAATAAGTTACGGTTATTTTTAGCCCCTTTAAAATGTTTACATTTATTTTTCAAAAAAATTACATTTTTGTTTTAAATGTTTAATTCAATTATACTTTAATTAATTTTAAGTATGTAATTTTTTAAAATGTATTTGGTATGTAAATGTGTTTTTTATGTGATCCCCATTCTTTCATTGGTTGATCCCCTTTCATTGGTTGGGTCAGCCCACTTGATCCCAGGGGCGCTTGCGAACCGCCTGCGCCCCTGGGATACATGGGCCTCCATGCAAGCCTTTATGTAGAGGCCCAGGAGCGCGAGTCTCCACGGATCCCGAGGTACCAGGTGGGTGCGAATTATATTTGCGGATCGGAGGCATTTCCCCGCAGGAAGCCTCCAACCGCAAATTCAGGCCCAGTATATCTCAGGATTACTACCAATGCCATCTGCTGGACAATTCAGGAACAGCCAGGTTTATGCGTGTAAATGCATCACTAGATGTGGGCCCAGATCCGGACTTTGCGGTCAGCGGCGAACGAACGGCGCTTGCCATTCATCACGTTTATGCTTGCCCACAGAATTTCTGTGGACTTTTAGACTGAGATTTGTGGTTATCAGAGAGGCAAAGCAGCGTGGCGCCCTCTACAGGGGATCTGGGACCTGTGTGAACAGGGCAAGCAACAGTGTGTCTCTTCAACTAGTCAGATTGAAGAATCCTTACTGAGGCACGCAATCTAAACCAGGAAGTATGAGTTAGAATATTTAATTCAGTGTAAAATCATGTACAGAAAGCTAAATAAAGAGAACGAAAGAAAGATGGGATTAAGAGTGAAAGATAAGAGACAAAAAGAAAAAATTTTCAAAAGCACCTGACAGTGATTAATATCTGAAGGAATGAGACTGCACACTTGTAAAATACATTTTCAGTGCCAGGGAGGTTGTTTAGCAGTAATTAAGACTTACCATGCTGTTGAAAATTCACTTACACTTGAATGGACAAGCCATAACCTTTTCTGGCGTGTTTAGTGGGTATCTAGTGGTTAGGTACCACAACTTCACGCCCTTCGTGTGCTTGAATGCCGAATCTCTCAGTGTAGCGAAGCTTGTGGAGGCAAATCAGACAGCAACTTCCTGATTTCGTGTTAACTAGGCATGTGCGGATGCCGGAAGTTGCTGTCCGATTTATTCCTTAATAACCTCACCATTATTCTTACCGCAAAATCCGGGTTGTGGTGTGTGAGAGAAGATTTGGATTCTTAGAGTGTTGGGACCAGGAACCGTACCGACAGAATGGCCTACACTTAAACAGAGCTAGAACCGATATCCTCATGGGAAGATTAATGAGAGCTGCGGGAGGAGGTTTAAATGAATATGACAGAGGCGAATGGAAAAACAAAGAAGTGAGAAATATTTAAACAAGAAGAAAGGGCGTGTACCACAATTTGCTGAATAGGGAGATTAAATCAAATTTGACATTTTTTTAAAAAAGCATTTAGCACTTACGAGTCAGGTAATTTAAAAAGCCAGCAGAAATGTAAACAATCTTCTTCTTAGGCAGAACCGAGGATGACTTGCTTCCACATTAAAAATGAGTTCGCAGGTGACTGATGAGTCCAATGCGGGACCTACAGTCTCTGTCACAGGTGGGGCAGACGGTGGTTGACGGGGCAGGTGGGTGGGGTGCTTGGGTTGACGTGCGCCCCTTGTGCTGCCTGCGCTTGGTTTCCGCTTGCTCCCGGCGAAGAGACTCGAGGTGTTCGGCGCCTTCCCGGATGTCTCTCCTCCACCCATGCGGTCCTGGGCCAGGGACTCCCAGGCGTCAGCGGGGATGCCACACCCCTTCAAGGAAACAATATAGGAAAGCTATAGAACATGAGATTAGAAAGACTAAGTGGGTGTATGAGAAAACATTAACAAACAACTTGAAAGGCAATAAGGCTTTTTATCAGCACATTAGTAATAAAAGGATAGTTAAGGCAGGACTAGGGCTGCTAAGAGATGAAGTCAGAAAGCATGTAGAGGATAGTGAGTGAATGGCAGAGATACTGAGTAAGTAATTTGTATCAGGAGATATATACTGAGATCATAGAATCACCAGAGGGTGGGTGTAGAACAGTTAAGGGAAGTTGTCATTCCAGAAGAGATGATACTAAAGAACTTACTCGAATTTAAGACAGACAGCTAATTGGGATCTGATGGTTTGCATCCAACGATCCTGAAGGAAGCTAAGGGAGAAATAGCAGAGGTTCTGAATATAATTCTGTGGAACGGAAAATTGCCAGAAAACTTGAGAAGCAGAGGTGGCGCCCGTCTGGAAGAAAAGGGATGGGGATAAGCCAGGAAATTATAGACCAGTTAGTTTTACTTCATCTTTTAAACTACTAGGGGGGAAATTGGGTTGGTTTGTGCCTCTTATTAGCGCCCCCGGGGGGGCAAATCCCCTAGCATCCGGGCGCAGAGCCGCTAACACCTCCCGCGAAATTCAGCGGGAGGTTAGTGGCGGTGATAGCCGGTAGCGCCGCATCATCACCGTGCGCAGCGCCCCGGCCGCAAACTTCCCTTGCGCCCCCTGACCTATCGCTGGATGATATGTCCGACATGATCAGGGGCGTTTTTGCAGTGGCAGCGGTGCTACTTAAAGGGCAGGTGTCGGGCGGTCATTTTTATTTTGGCCAACTGCCAGCACCTGCCCCCTTTCACTTTTTTATGCGGGGTGCCGGCCACGATCGCTCAGCCTGGCACTCCTCTTGAGTGCCGGGCAGTTTTCACGGCACCACGCCTGCCGGTGGTCCAGCAGGGCCCTGGTGCGTGCAACGCTAGGCCCCTCCCCTTTAATCAGGGGAGGAGGCCTGCAATGACATGGCGCTATGTGGCGCTGTTGCACTTAGCGCCGTGAAATTCAATATCCAGTATCGCCCCACCTCCTGCTTGGGGCGCTACTACTGAATTAACAGTGGAGGGGCGCTAACTTTTTCAGGGCGCTAAACGTTAGCGCCCCAAAATAGGCGCCACCCAATTTTTTCCCCCCTAGAGTCTATAATACAGGATGAAATTACTAAGCAGGCAGAGAAACTTGAGTTACACAGGACCAGTCAGCACAGATTTTTAAAAGGCAGGTTACGCTCAACTAACATAGAATTGTTTCAAGAAATAGCAGGGAGGATAAATAAAGTGCAGTGAGTGTGATTTATATTGATTTTCAAAAGCATTTGATACGGTACCATATAGGAGACACGACAAAGATAATGGCACATGGAATTAAGCGGAGTAAAGAGACAGTTGTAATAGAGACATGTGTAGAAAAATATAAAATTGTAGAATTGTAGAAGTAAGAATCAGGAGAGGAAATATATTCAAGTGGTAAGATTTTTAATGGAATCGGAGGAGAAAAGGAACCTTTCTGTGCAGGTACAGAGGTCGTTAAGAATGGCAGCACAAATAGATGGGGCCGCTAAAAAGTTAAACGGGATCCTTGTTTTGGTATCTGGAGGCATTGCAGACATGAGCAAAGAGGTAATTTTAAACTTGTACAAAATCTTAGACCACAGTTCAAGTATTGTGTGCAGTTTTGGGCGCCCCATTATAAGAAGGATATAAAAATATTGGAAATGGTGCAGTGCAGATTCATTAGGATGTCACCATGAATAAGGGGGATTAAGTTATGGAGAGAGACTTGAGAAGTTGGGGCTTTTTCCATTAGAGCAGAGAAAGTTAAAGATGAACTGATAGAGGACTTTAAGATTATGAAGGGTTTTGTTGAGGTAAATGCTAGATTGTTTCCACTGGTCAGTGAGATGATAATGAGAGGGTACAAATTTATGGTCTGACAGATGAGAACCTCTGCCCCAGTCAGGGAAAGTTTATGGGAGTGAAATTGGGTGACTTTGCACCTCCCGTTAGCGCCCCTGGGGTGCTAACAGGTCGCAAATAGCTTTGCGACTGGGTGCGATGCTGACATCGACTCCTGCCATATTCGGCACGAGTTTTGCGACGGCGCTACGGCATTACACCCCGATCTCCTTCGCCCGGAGATCGTGACATCATCGCCCCGGTAGCACCCCGGACCCGAAATTGACTTCTGCCCCCTGCAGCAGCGCCGGTTAAAAACACCGACAACTGCAGGAGGTGTGCATCGGGCGAGCGGCCGCTTCAGGGCGATGATTAAAGGCGAGGTGGCCGAGGTAAGTGGGGGGAAAAAAACTTACCTTTCCTGTTCTGTTTTTTTTTGTGGGTTCCTGCCCGCGATCGATCAGCCCGGCACTCTGCTTAAGTGCAGGGCTGATCGTGTGGGATCGCGGCTGCCTTGGTGGTCCAGGTAGGTAATTTTTAAATTGCAGAGCCTGCAGCGATGGCCCTTCCCTTTAAGGGAGAAAAGGAGCCTTTGAACGCAGCAGCGTTGCATGGCGCTGCTGAAGTCTCCGCCCTGCTCTCCAACGTTAGCGCCCTAAGAAGGAAGTGGAGCGCTTGATTTTTGCGGTCACTGCCGCAAATTACCGCCGGGCACTAAAGTTAGCGCCCCAAAATGGTTGATACCGAATTTTTCCCCCTATGCCTTTGTTAAGTAAAAGGACCATCAAAATGACATAGCGACGTATGTTCTTTATTTTTGTAAAAATATGTGAACAGAAGTTATACTGATCATATCAAGTGTTTCTCATCGTACTTGGCATTCTGTATGGTTTTAGCTACGGGGGAATGAAGCAGCTTACGAATCAAACTGAACGTTGTCTTGCCTAATGTTACCTCGGTCCATCTTTGGAGAGGTTGAAGGAGTACGTGTATAAGACATGGAGATCCATTCCTGAATCAAAGGGAGTTTCATGGTTACATTCCTCGGTCCCACTGCAGTGCTAGTAGATATAGGGCAGTGAAAATCAACTTCCATTAGAAGCAGGCAACCAGCACACTTAAACAAGTGACTAGCACCACAAGTGACTAGCACCACTGAACCCAACGGCCACAAACCAAATTTCATAATGAGAGGTTAGGAAACATCTGTACATAGAGGGTGGTTAGAATGTGGAATTTTCTGTTGCAGCATGGAGTCTTTAAGAAATTAGATAGTTGCTTGAAAAAGAGGAATAGTAAAGGATATGGAGGGCAAGCAAGAGAGTGGAGTTAGACTAAGTGGCTTGTGGAAAAAACACCAATGCAAATTTGATGGGCCAAATGACCTGGTTCTGTTATGTAACATTCTGGATAGGTCCTGAGTTGCATTATTAAGGCAAATCAAAATAACTTGCACTGCATTATAAAGCTTTGGTCAGTCCCATCTCAAATACTTTATAGTTTTGGTCACTTAATAAGACAGATGCTATTTTCATTGATTTGAGTACAGAAGTGAGCAAACAAGATGATTCCAGGTATCAGATGAGTTAAGTTAATCATAGCAAAAGATTATGGAATGAATAAGAAACTATGGAACATTTAGTCACAGGAACCTGCTAACAGGTTGCCAATTTGGATTCTAAGTGGATGGCTTGCTTGGTAGCACACTCCATGTCCGGAGATTGAGTGAATCTCTTCACGACCAGGACAAAGTAACAGCAGTAGCTCTTGACATTTCTAGAACTTTCAGCAGTGAATGCCATCCAGCCTTCATTAAGTTACTGTCCTCTTGTGGCATATATGATGAGCCGTTGAACTGGATTTGTGACTCTCAAAAGACACAAAGATTGGGTCATAATATGAATCATTTTATTGCAGTACCCATGCAAAGTTTCTTCAGGGAATGTGTTGACATCTACTAGATAATTTATGAAGAACAGAAGTGATCAACTTGCTATCACCACACTCTACAGAGTGCTGACTGCCTATTGGAAACCAACAATAAAATCACTTCCGTTTGGATAGATTTACATAGTATGATCCCAAAAACCACAAGGGTCAAATTCGTGAGACATTTGGCTTTGTTACAGTTGACTTCTTGAGAGTTGTTGAGTATTTGTACAGAATGTTCATTGTTAAAGATGAATGACCTGGCAGTTTGATTATACAATGTAAAATAAACTGATTTCATTCTATACTACACTGTAACTTCATTGATATATATGACTTAGTAGACAATCTTGTATCTATTTCTATACTTCTCGGACAATTAACAGAATGCCTCTTTTTTCCTCTAGAGCGTTCGAAATGAAACCAGAAATGAATTGGAGCGGCTGTTAAAAATCAATGAGGAGCACACAGCTTATCTTGCCAATGATGAAGTTACGACAGTTCGTAAAAACCTGGAGGCTAAAAGTGTAGATGTGGACACCATTCTGGTAAGTGAGATTCACCAAATTGATATCTACAAATATAGTTTCCAAATTAAATAATATATTGTGTCTAATTTGACATGCATGTGCTGATCCGCTTTGTTATTTGTTTAATTAAGTAGCACTTTATAATTGTTAGTATTTTGAGGTTGTATCTTTTTTTGAAACGACAGTGACAATTTGAAAGGGCATGTCCTCTAGCTTCAAGTCTTGTGTTTCTGAAAGATACTGAATAAATGCAAGTTATTTCTACTGTGAAAAAGACCTGTGTGTAAATCTTTCTTCAGTAAGCCAGATGTTGCAGGATAATGTTACAAAACATTATTGACTTTATTAAATATCTTGACATAAAAAGTTTTCTTTCTCTCTAGATTAAAGATACTTGGCACCAAGTTTACCGAAAGCACTTCTTGAAGAAATCACTGAACCATTGTAATCTTTGCAGAAGAGGTTTCCACTATTACCAAAGGCACTTTGTAGATTCTGAGGTATGAAAACAGATAATACAAAAGAAAATACTTAATGTCCTTTAAAACGTGCTGTTTTTATTTTTGTTTAAAGTCTCACTATCTCCAGTTGTATGGTGCCTCTCAGATGGTGTTTGTCAAAATAGCTATGATGACAGTAGATCCATCTCAAACACTAAATGTGACAGCAGTAGCAGAAGACACAAAAGCAAACATGAAAACTTGGCAATACTAACCTATATGATTTAACAAATATATATATTTAACAATAGCTGTGTTGTATCGTATATTACAGGGCTTTCCAGGCACTTATAATTAGAGATTTTCTGAATACCTCACATGTATAATACTCTCAGGACAGATTGTTATAATTACACCTGCAGCATAGCCCAGCATGCCAATAGAAGGCAGAACTGATCAAATGCTTATAAGATCCATTTAAGGTTTTTCACAAAAGGATCTGCTATAATGAGGCAGAAATATAACATTCATGCTTTAAAACGTAATGAAATGTTCCAGTATCTAGCTACGCGATGATATAGGCAGTCCAAGACAAACGCACAAATCAGAGTTTAAATTTCCATAGAACCAGTCTCATTTACTCCCTTTTAGAACAAATCTTAATTCATGCATAAAATGTGTTGGAAAGCTGTGTGTAGCAGAATTCAGTTTACTCTTCTCATGTCTCTGCACATATTTCAATTTTTCTGTAATTTATTAATGATATTGTCTTTTTAGCCTTGGCACCTGTGTTTGAATTTGTCCTGGACTGATCAGATTAGTCTTTCTGGGAGATTTAAGGCTCCAATGTATAGTTTTAATCTACTTACCAATAGGTGCAGAAACCTAGTATAAACTGCTCACAAACTGGCACTAAAAAAGCAATCTTGATCAAGGAGCTTGTGTGGGAAATGGAAAATTTCACACTGGTGCAAAAGGTATTTCTGTTATGAGGTTGGGGTAGAGTAGCGAGACCTTTGCTTTGCATTGGCAGTGTTATACCTAACCTGCTTGATACTGGGACTGACTGCCAAAAGTAGAAAAACTGTTTCATTCCCCAGCACCAAGCTTCCTAACTGTGATTGCAAAAATTCAAATAAAAGCACATGTGAATAAAAGATTGTCTAAATATTGTCTCTCTTCTCTTCCCCTCCCCCACCCCCACAGCTGGAATGCAATAATGTTATTCTGTTCTGGCGTATTCAACGAATGCTAACTATCACAGCGAACACACTCAGACAACAGCTAACAAATACTGAAGGTAGGTTAAGGTTCTGTTTCTGATGAAACCTGCTTTTGTAAGTGTTACTTATTGGAGCTTGCCATTGCACCTGTTTTTGTAAAAAGTATTTTCTAATGTTGATTGCTTGGAGATGTCAGTTGGTAATTATGTATAAATGTTTTATATACATCTATCCTTTAAATCCCCTTTGAGCAGACTCAGATACACAAATCATTAAAAGTAGCTACACAGGTTAATAAGACCATAAAAAAGGCAAACAAAGCACTGGGTTTTATTTTTAGAGGGATAGAATTGAAAAGCAGAGAAGTTATGTTAAACTTGTATAGAACCTTAGTTAGACCATATTTGAAGTGCTGTGAGCATTTCCAGTCTCCGTATTATAAAAAGGATACAGAGGCACTGGAGAAGGTGCAAAAATGATTAATATGAATGATGCCAGAACTGAGAGGTTATACCGATAAGAAAAGATTGAACAGGCTGTTGTGGGGCTCTTTTCTCCAGAAAAGAGAAGGCTGAGGGGTGACTTGATAGAGGTCTTTAAGATTATGGAATGATTTGATAGGGTCGACGGAGAGAAGGTGTTCCCACTTGTGGGGGAGAACAAAACTAGGGGCCATAAATATAGGATAATCACTAATAAATCCAATAGGGAATTCAGGAGAAACTACTTTACCCAGAGAGTGGTTAGAATGTGGAACTCTCAAGGAGTAGTTGAGGTGAATAGCATAGATGCATTTAAAGGGAAGCTAGATAAGCACAAGGGAGAAAGGAATAGAAGGTTATGCTGATAGGGTTAGATGAAGATGTGGAATATAAACTCTGGCATGGACCAGTTGGGCCAAATGGCCTGTTTCTGTGCTGTACATTCTATGCAATTGAGCACAAAAATCTAGGCTGACACTCCAGTGCAGTACTGAGGGAGTGCTGCACTGTTGGATGTGCCAGCCTTTCGGATGAGACGTTAAACCGAGGCCCAGTCTGCGCTAGGTGGACCTAAAAGATCCCATGGCACTATTTCGAAGAAGAGCAGGGGAGTTATCCCGGTGTCCTGGCCAATATTTACTGCTTTGAAACTGACTGTAACCAGGATGTAGTGCATGCGCATCCTAATGCAGAAATCCTGAAGTTGTGGTCAGTCATTTACTGCTCCGACACTGGCTGCGCTGTGGTCCCCCGCCCTGCCCCCCCCCCCCCCCCCCCAAGCCACACAGCCAGCAATCTTTGTAATATGTCAAATCAGGGAAACTGAAGAAAACTTTGGCTCTTCTGCGGTGATACCTTTTGGATTAGGTACAACTGGGATTTTACAGAGTGACTGCTGCCAACGACCGGAAGCTGCGTAGAAGCGTACTGCGCATTAATCTGGAACTGGAAGCTTTTTTTTTCCACATAGCATTTTTGAAGCAGCCCACTCTCTCCCGGCATTATTCCTCACAGCCCGCTCTCTCCCAGCATTATTCCTCACAGCCCACTCCCTCCCAGCATTATTCCTCACAGCCCACTCCCTCCCGGCATTTGTCATCACAGCCCACTCTCTCCCAGCATTATTCCTCACAGCCCGCTCTCTCCCAGCATTATTCTTCACAGCCCGCTCTCTCCCAGCATTATTCCTCACAGCCCACTCCCTCCCGGCATTTGTCATCACAGCCCACTCTCTCCCGGCATTATTCCTCACAGCCCGCTCTCTCCCAGCATTATTCCTCACAGCCCACTCCCTCCCAGCATTATTCCTCACAGCCCACTCCCTCCCGGCATTTGTCATCACAGCCCACTCCCTCCCGGCATTTGTCATCACAGCCCACTCTCTCCCAGCATTATTCCTCACAGCCCACTCTCTCCCAGCATTATTCCTCACAGCCCACTCTCTCCCAGCATTATTCCTCACAGCCCACTCCCTCCCGACATTTGTCATCACAGCCCACTCTCTCCCGGCATTATTCCTCACAGCCCGCTCTCTCCCAGCATTATTCCTCACAGCCCACTCCCTCCCAGCATTATTCCTCACAGTCCACTCCCTCCCGGCATTTGTCATCACAGCCCGCTCTCTCCCAGCATTATTCCTCACAGCCCACTCTCTCCCGGCATTATTCCTCACAGCCCGCTCCCTCCCGGCATTTTTCCCCAGTGCCCGCTCCCTCCCAGCATTAAAAAAAATTTTTTAACGAACTCACTCCCGTGAAGAACCGGCAGCACGCATGCGCAGTCCGCTTCCGCTTCGTTGGCAGCAATCGTGTCTGGAAATTTAACAGCGTATTGACTGCTAAACAAACGTTATGGCCCTGAAAAACTAATTTTAATTTTGTGGAGTGTCAAATTTTTCCACCTTTAATAAAAAATAAAAATTTCTAAGGAACTTTAAAAAAAAATGTAATTTGTTCATCTTTATTTCAAGTTTACCTTTTCCTCATGTGAGAGCCCCAATCTTTGTTTTGCTGTCTAACATTTTTAAGAAGTTAGAATCAAAGGAGCTTACTCACTTCCTGGTTCTCGGTCGGTGAGAATTCTGCATTGTGATTGGCTGCTTAGAAAGCTTGTTGACGTCCTTGCAGCTCGCGTTAGGGATTTCCCAGAAAAGTACGAAGTGATACATTTTGGTAGGAAGAACGAGGAGAGGCAATATAAACTAAAGGATACAATCCTAAAGTAGGTGCATGAACAGAGAGACCTGGGGGTATATATGCACAAATCGTTGAAGGTGGCAGGGCAGGTTGAGAAAGCGGTTAAAAAAGCATACGGGATCCTGGGCTTCATAAATAGAGGCATAGAGTACAAAAGCAAGGAAGGATGATGAACCTTTATAAAACACTGGTTCAGCCTCAACTGAAGAGTTGTGTCCAATTCTGGACGCCGCACTTTAGGAAGGATGTGAAGGCCTTAGAGAGGGTGCAGAAAAGATTTACGAGAATGATTCCAGGGATGAGGGACTTCAGTTACATGGATAGACTAGAGAAGCTGGGATTGACATCAAAACTGACTGTAAAAGTTTCTATAGGTATGTAAAAAGGAAAAGATTAGCGAAAGTAAATGTGGGTCCGTTACAGGCTGAGGCAGGAGAAATTATAATGGGGAATAAGGAAACGACAGGGAAATTAAACAAATACTTTGTGTCTGTCTTCACAGAAGAAGATGCAAAAAACTTCCCGGAAATGGTGGAGAACCATGGGTCTAGCGAGAATGAGGAACTGAAAGAAATTAGTATCAGTAAAAAAAAAATAGTACTGGAGAAATTAATGGGACTGAAAGCTGATAAATCCCCTGGCCTACATCCTAGGGTTTTAAAAGAGGTGGCTACAGAGATAGTGGATGCATTGGTTGTCATTTTCCAAAATTCCATAAATTCTAGAATGGTTCCCGCAGATTGGAAGGTAGCAAATGTAACCCTACTATTTAAAAAGGAGGGAGAGAGAAAACTGGGAACGACAGACCAGTTAGTCTGACATCAGTAGTAGGGAAAATGCTACAATCTATTATTAAGGACGTGGTAACAGGGCACTTAGAAAATAATAATAGGATTGGGCAGAGTCAACACTGATTTATGAAAGGGAAATCATGTTTGATGAATCTGTTAGGGTTTTTTGAGGTTGTAACAAGCAGAATAGATGAGGGGCAACCAGTGGATGTGGTGTATTTGGATTTTCAGAAGGTATTCGATAAGGTGCCACACAAGAGGTTATTAAACAAAATTAGGGGTCATGGGATTGGGGGTAATATATGAGCATGGATTGAGGATTGGTTAACGGACAGAAAACAGAGAGTAGGAATAAACAGGTCATTTTCAGGTTGGCAGGCTGTAACTAGTGGGGTACTGCAAGGATCAGTGCTTGGGCCTCAGCTATTCACAATCTATATCAATGATTTGGATGAGGGGACCAAATATAATATATCCCAAGTTTGCTGATGATACAAAGCTAGGTGGGAATATAAGTTGTGAGAAGGATGCAAAGAGGCTTCAAGGGGATATAGACAGGCTAAGTGAGTGGGCAGGAACATGGAAAATGGAATATAATGTGACGTTATCCACTTTGGTAGGAAAAATAGAAAAGCAGAGTATTTTTTAAATGGTGAGAGATTGGGAAATGTTGGTGTTCAGAGGGACCTGGGTGTCCTTGTACACGAATCACTGAAAATTAACATGCAGGTACAGCAAGCAATTAGGAAAGCAAATGGTATGTTGGCCTTTATTAAAGAGGATTTGAGTATAAGAGTAAAGATGTCTTGTTGCAATTATATAGGGCCCTGGTGAGACCACACCTGGAGTATTGTGTACAGTTTTGGTCTCCTTACCTAAGGAAGGATATACTTGCCAAAGAGGGAGTGCAACGAAGGTTCACCAGACTGATTCCTGGGATGGGGGGATTGTCCTATGAGAAGAGATTGAGTAGATTAGGCCTATATTCTCTGGAGTTAAGAAGAATGAGAGGTGATCTCATTGAAACATACAAAATTCTTAAGGGGCTTGACAGGGTAGATGCAGGGAGGGTGCTTCCCCTGGCTGGGGAGTCTAGAACCAGGGGTCACAGTCTCAGAATAAGGGGTCGGCCATTTAGGACTGAGATGAGGAGAAATTTCTTCATTCAGAGGGTGGTGAATCTTTGGAATTCTCTACCCCAGAAGGCTGTGGATGCTCAGTCATTGAGTATATTTAAGACCGAGATCGATAGATTTTTGGATATTAAGGGATATGGAGATAGTGCAGGAAAGTGGAGTTGAGGTAGAAGATCAGCCATGATCTTATTGAATGGCGGAGCAGGCTCGAGGGGCCAAATAGCCTACTCCTGCTCCTATTTCTTATGTTCTTATGTTCTCCTTAGAGCAGAGAAGGTTGAGAGAAGATTTGATAGAGGTATTGAAAATCATGAGGGGTCTAGACAGAGTAGATAGAGAGAAACTGTTCCCATAGCAGAAGGGTCGCGAACCAGAGGACACAGATTCAAGGTGATTGGCAAAAGAACCAAAGGCGACATGAGGAAAAACTTTTTTACGCAGCGAGTGGTTAGGATCTTAGATGCAATGCCTGAAAGGGTGGTGGAGGCAGACTCAATCGTAGCTTTCAAAAGGGAATTTGATAAGTACTTGAAGGAAATATATTTGCAGGGCTATGAGGAAAGGGCAGGGGAGTGAGACTAGCTGAAGTGCTCTTGCAAAGAGCCGGCACAGGCTCGACTGGCCGAATGGCCTCCTTCTGTGCTGTAACCATTCTATGATTCTATAATTAACTTGCGCTGATTTCAATTGCACGTCGAAAAAGGCGAACTTCTCGCCACAGAGATTGCGATATCTTTGTGGGAAGCTTTCTTCGGGGCCGCTGACTGCAAATTACAGGCTATTAAGTATACTTTCATTAATGTGTATATAGGTTTCAGCCGAACTTCTGCTAACATTGCGGTGGCAGAGTGGGAAAAGTCCCAAGGAAATTCCCAGCATGTATTTTTCTCCACATGTAATGTTACAGAGAATCAACTAATCTATGAATATAAATCTCTGCCTGCACTATTGTGACTGAATGTCAATGTTTAAAATCTATCTAGCTAAGTGTGAGTGAAGTGTACTTTCATGTTAGTGTAAGACTCTTCACGTACTAACTTTTCGAAGGCACTCAAAAATAATACTTTGAATCTTTTGGTTCACTGGAAAATCTAATTTCTATGCATTACCTTGCCAGAGTTTAAGTAATTTCAGCAAATCAGTACTTGTGAACTGCAACATCTATAACTTTTTTAAAAGCCTTGCGACTAGTGCATCTTCATCCTACACGAGACGTCACACTTTTTTACAAATGCAAGACGATCTTGATTATTTTTTTCAAAAAGAGAGGAAGGTAGTCATTGACCGACAACCTGAGATTTTCCAGTAATTGCATGCTATCTGATTGACCTCAGTAGTTTATAAATAGCTAGTAATACCTGGATTTGTCCATTTAGAGCAGTTGCCTTAAATGTACATCACCGCTATGTTCCAGATCTGAGGCTCTCTATGAGCAACACCACTCATTTTGAATTGAAATTCAAATAAAGTGAGATTGTTTTGCATTCCCCACATAATCCTAAATAAAAAGGTGAATTAGTTAGCTGTTGCTACTTGTAGATTGGCAAAGGTTATTCTAGTAAAATGATGCATAGTGTGACCTATTTTTATTTGAAAATATAATTGAATAGTGTTAAATTTTCAAATTAGATACCATTTGTTCTGCATCTGAGTAACATCAATTTACTATCATGATTAGACCCCACTTAGATTACATATAATCTTGGGTGAAAATTTCAATGTTTTCCATCCTCTGAAAAGTAGTAGTAGAAAACCAATTGGTGTTGGATTCTATGCCACCTTAAAAATGTGATCCAACAAGTTGGATAGATACTTTGATAAGTGCTGACCGATGGTAATTGTTTGACTTTGCCCAAAGGAAATCTGTACTACGTGTGATCAAGCTTATGGCCTGGATTTTACGGGGCCTATAACCGCGTACACACAGCACATGCGGTCGTAAGTGCCCCACAAGTTCCGGGTTTCCACATGCGCAAAAACCCGGAACTTGCGATCTGTCAAGTTTCGGCTTAACCGATCATCTGCATGCGCAGGAAATGGATATTCGCTGGCAGAGACTGCCCAGTGAATGCCCATGAAACCCTTACGCCTGGTAAAAACAGGCGTAGGGCCTTTTACCAGCGTAAGGGTTTAAATAAATGTTAATTTTTAAAAATCATTTAAACATTCAAAAACCATTAAGATTAGTTTAGTTTATTTTTGACCCCTTTAAAAATGTTTACATTTATTTTTCAAAAAATTAAATTTTTGTTTTAAGTGTTTAATTAAATTGTATTTTTATTAATTTTAAACATGTGATTTATTTTTATTTAGGTTGTGTGAAAGTCTTTTTTATGTCATTCCTAATATGCTTATGGGGATTCCGGACGCAAATGGAATCCCCATAAGCATAATGGGAATCCTCCTTTGTGATTGGTTGGGCCAGCCCACGTGATCCCAGGGAAGCTCGCGAACCACATGCGCCCCTGGGATGCGTGGGCCTTTACGCAGGCGTACACCTGCAGGCCCAGGAGCGCAAGAGTCCGAAGATACAGAGGCACCAGGTAGCTGCGTACTTTTCTTGCGAATCGGAGGCATTCACCCACGGGAAGCCTCCGACCACAATTTTAGGTCCATTATCTCCATGAATTTTATTTTTGCATTTTGTCAAGGTAGCATTGTATGAGAGATCAGACAGGATTGTGAGAATAAAGTTCAGACAGGAGCCATTCTGCATTAAACACATTTTAACGCATCAATTTCCATCTATTTTTAATTAACTAATGGTACAATCAGAAATAGATGATGAAAAATAAGGTGTGCGAGTTGTAGCCCACTTATTTGTAGCTGGAGCATTATCAGGCTAGTTGACTTAGGGAATATAACCAGTTCCTATTGGCCATTTCCATATATCCCATGTAAATGCCATGGCAGGGATTAGGAAGATGTCGAGAATTTTAATTTTTTTTTAAACAACGTTAATAATACTGAAAGATTCAGACTAGTCTATTGTTCATGGGTTTCTTTCTTTGTAATTTTCATTCTGTCATTTACACAGCGCCTCCATAGTCCCCTGTGTTCAAGTTAGTGGCTTGACACAGGCTCTGTGTTGGTACCTTGTAAATTGGGTCATTTTTAAAATAACCCATTCAACAAAGCTTTCATCTGAAACTCCTGTGGTATATGAGAGGGAACTAAGAAAGAGTATTCAGGAAAAGTATTGTGGGGTACTGATTTCAACATTTACTCCAGATCTTAATTTTGATCAAAGAATTTTTTTGTGCATATGGAATTTACTGTTTTTAAAAAATGGAAAGGGAAACAGCTAAAGCAGGGTGTAGAGTATGAAAAAGATATTTTTTTCTGAAAAGTCCCTTTTGTAAAGTGTGAAATTGGTATATAATAGTCTATTTGTCATGCTGGGTAATAGTTCATTTCATTCTTCAGTAACTGACGGCTATCTGTGGTAAGGTAAGTACCTGCAGCTAGATACTGTTTATCACCTAGCTGGCAGCAATGAGCAGCATGTTCTAAAACTGACTCAAAACAATTCCACTGCATTGCTAATATCACAACAACAGCTACTTAATGGATGCAAAGTTACACATTTAAGTCTTTTAGTTACAAGTAAATGGGCAAAAACTACCCTTTCATCAAGAGCTAAAAACAAAATGGTTATGTTTTGTTTCAATACCAGTGAGACGCCTTGAAAAGAATGTGAAGGAAGTGTTGGAGGACTTTGCTGAAGACAATGGTAAAAAAGCTCTGCTGTTGACAGGAAGGAGAGTTCAACTAGCAGAGGACCTCAGTGAGTAATGATTTATAGTCATGTGCTGTGTGACTACAGTATTGCATTAACTCAAGCTTATCTCAAACTGATTGAATTATTTTCACTAACCTGTCTCGGGTCTCGTTGACGTGGTAAATGAACATTCATACAAATATACTGTTTTGATTTGCCTGCATGCTCATTACAAGGATGTGAATCACCTGACTTGCAGAGGTGGGTGTTTTGGATTGGTGTAAATAGCTCCCGGTTTACATTAGCTGTTTTACTGAGATCAGCTGCAGATTTATTAAAGATGCGAGTTTGCTCCTTTAGTGTAAACAGTAATCAAGTCAGATATTGCCTGAAAGCTTCAAATAAGGTAATATGAACATACATTTTGACTTATTTTGTTATAAATTAATTACAGCTGTTAGCCATCATTCGGTTATGAATTTTTACCAAAATGTTTTTAAATGACTGTTAGTTGAAAGAATTTATTCAAGTCTGTAAGTAACTTTTTAATTTTAATTATTATCGTCAAAATTATATATCTTATAAAATGTTGTCTCTGCAGCTGTCCTTGTATTCACTCATCACTGTCTGCTTCTTATGAGTCAGTGGCCCATAATTTGCTGTAGCAGGGCAATGAACGGCATCCACCGTTAGTTAGTCTTGTCCATGCCCATTTCATCTCGACAATATTTTGCACCGCAAGTTGCTGGAAGTGCGAGCTGATAAAGTCGCAGCGAGAGAAAAGGGCATCTGAGACCTGAGTGAACAAGGCAAGCAACTTTGTACCTCCTTAACCAATCAGATTGAAGGATTGTGAAATTAACCGTGCAAAAACTGAGAAGGAAATGTAAGTTAGAGGGTGAATTCAATGTCAAATGAGGTACTGAAAGAGAAATAAAGAGAGGGAAAGAAAGATTGGATTAAATGAGAGAGAAAAAAGAGACAAAGAAAAAGTTTGTTTTTAAATGTTTCATTTAAAATTTTACATTTTTAAAATCTCCAACAGCAATTAATACCTGAAGGAATGAGACTACACACTTGTAAAAGTTAATTTTCAGTGCCAGATTGGTTCATTGGTAGTAATTAACACTTATCACATCGTTAAAAGAATCTCGGACAACTAATCCATGCTTAATTAAATATGCACGGACCTTAAATAGCTGCAAAACAGGCTCCTCGTGTCACTCCAGACCAGCTCTAACTTTCTGTGATGAGTTTAGTTTGTATCTACCGCACAAGTACAGCAATTTCACACCATTCAATGGTGAACTAGAGGGCGAGATGCCGTTTTCACAAAGCATCTTGGACAGCAACTTTTGGTTTTCTGCGTTTAACCACAAATCTGTCCTCGTCTGAAGTTACTGTAGCATTTGTGCATAAATAACGGCGAATGCCATTAGCTTCACCATTATTTTGACAGCAAATTGTGGGCCAATGCTTGTTGCTTAATTATGGGTCTTGTTTGGTGTCTCGTGAAAATTATATTCTGTATTATTTTGGTTGATCTATGAGCAGCATTAGTGTTAGCATTATTGTATAACAAAGTAGCTACAGATGGGTATGTAATATTTAGAATCCTCACAACTAGCCTGGGTGAGGAAAGCAAGCTGCAATTCTGTCTCCGATCAATAAGTGGCAGCATTTACTATATTTAAAATGATTCAGTTCGTCATCATGTAACAGTACTGGGCATGCATTTTCCAGGCATGAAATTAATCATGCTTTGGCTGTGTTACTATGAAATATGCCAATCTCTTGGGTAAGTTTAATTGGTAGTTATAAAACTCCAATTATAGCTTTGCCGTGTACTTTAACATGTTTGGTTACTAGTACTGGAATAGTTGAATTATGCAATTAAAGAGCAATCCTTTAGGCATCTGTCAATTGCTATTTTAACCATTTGTCCCCTCTATTATCATGGCCAGTTTCTGCTAGTTAGAGCACCAGTAATGTGTATGCTGTTGGCAGGACACCATTTTAGGCCAGGGTGGTGAACTGCTGGGCTTTTCCACACTGTTTGATGCAATGCTCCACGAAGTTCCCCTCAGTAGCTAATAAATCACATCACCAACCTTCAAATTGACTGACTGGGATATTACTGTTAGCATGGATCATTAAATAGAGATAGTACGACGAATCTCTTGTGTATTATCTCGTTATGCCATAGGTTTAAACAGAAACTATTTTATGGCTTTGGTAACAAAATAGGAATAAAAGTCTGATGGACTTACTGACGATTTACGTTCAGGCAGAACATAATGATGCCTTGGTGTAATGGAAGATGACATGTTTTCTCAAAATCGTGATAACATATTCTGTTAGCTTGACTGACTTCAGGTACTGTTGTTAATTGGTTAGCTGTAATTTTTCCTGTTGATAATGTGGTTATTTAGGGTGGGTTTGTTCACACGTTTCTACAGAGCATGTAAAGCTGTTGATTTTTTTTTAACCATTCAGTGTGTTATTGCCTATAGAAAGAAAGATTGTAATTCTTTTTTAAAAATCATTAATGAATGTTCTCTCATGAATTGAGCCCTACAGCCTGTGATATAAACATTTTTTGTTGTAAATTATTCATGAAAATATTTCTAGAAAAATCTAATTTAAAACATTTATGGAATACTGTAATCACTTCTATACAAGGTCTTTGCTACAAGCCTCAATTTTTTTTAATTGCTACTTATGTGAAACACCTTTCTTAAAGGCTTAAATGAAAATATAATACAGATTGTCAGAAACTAAATGTACAACCATTAGTAATTCATTCACTAACAGATTGGCGCTTTTCCTAAGATAATTTGTTGTTTCTCCCATTTGTTTTCATAGCATTTAGGAAAGGAAAAGACTTGCATTTATATAGTGCCTTTCACAACCTTGGGACATCCCAAAGCTCTTTACAGCCAATGAAGTACTTTTGAAGTGTAGTCACTGTTGTAATGTAGGGAAATGCAGCTGCCAATTTTCGTGCAGCAAGGTCCCACAGACAGCAATGAGGTACAGGACCAAATAACCTTTAGTGATGTTGGTTGAGGGATAAATATTGGCCAGAACTCCCCTCCTCCTCTTCGAATAGTGCCAAGGGATCTTTTACATACACTTGAGAGGGCCGACATGGCTTTGGATTAACGTCTCATCCGAAAGACTGTATTTCCAACAGTGCAGCACTCCCTCAGTACTGCACTGAAGTGTTGGCCTGGATTATGTGCTCAAGTCTCTGGAGTGGACCTTGAAACCACGACCTTCTGACTCAGAAGCGAGAGTGCTACCACTGAGCCAAGGCTGACACTTTAGTCTAAAGTTAAAGCAATATTTCATATAGTTATAGTACTTTACACATTTGATAAAAGTGTAAGTAGATTTTAGCTGTACATGCATTAAAGAACATGACTGTTTATTGAAATTTCAATTGTCTTTCATCAGGCCTGATATTAGAATTTAGAGGGATATTGTCAATCTGGTATGTTTCACCACGTTTTGCAGCAAGGTGCCAATGTGACTTTCACTAAAAATATTTATAGTGGTGTTTTGTTTTTAAACAGTGTGATATGGAGTACTCTAACCCCTCACCCCACCTGCCCCTCCCCTTACTCGAGCTCCATATCTAGGACCAGAGAGAATTTTGATCAATCTTAATCCCCTATGGAGCTACTCACTGATGAGACTTGTAGCTCATAAGGTTTATACAGAGTAGTGTGGAGACCCAGAAGAGCATATCTGCATAGGAAGGGAAATGTAAGACAAAATCTGCCATAACAGAATTGCCTGATCCTAGTTTTTGGAGGAGCTGAACCTGCCTGAAGTCCATTCAGAACTAGCAAAGCAGTGTAGCTTATTTTAATGTCTACATCCATTGCACTGCATTCCATTTATCTAATTATAAAAGGTTACATTTCAACTTTTAACCAGTCATGGGCAATAAATATTACTTGCTAAATAAGTTGTTTCCCATATTTTTCCAGAAATAATGGAAGTACTGAGTCAAAGTAGTGAGCAAGTTCAAGTCCTACCCCAAGACTTCAGCACATAATCTTGGCTGACACAGTGCAGTATTAAAGGAAGTGGTGCATTGTTTAAGGTGCCATTCCTTGGATGAGTTATTTGAACTTAAGGCACTGTCTGCTTCTTCAGGTGGACGTTAAAATCCCATATTGTTATTTCGAAGAGCACGGAGTCCTCCTGAAATCCGAGCCAAAGTTTTTCCCCAGGCAACACCACCTAACATTAACTGGTCATTCATCTCAATTCAGGCCTGCAGAACTTTTTGTGCACAAATTGCCTGTTGGATTTGGTTACCTAACAATTGTCACTCCGTTTCAAAGTAATTCATTGTATGTGAAGCACTTTGAAATGTTTCTGAGAGATGCAATAAGGTGCTGCACTTCATCACTATTTATTCCAGAGTAGATTGCTTAGAAAGTGATTATGTTAGTGCACTGATTCACTGTACCAAAGAGTTTAAGAACAGGAGAGGCCTGAAAATGGATTGCCTGCTCTCTTGGAGGAATGGTATGTGGCACAGAAGGGACCTTATGGAAGGACCAAATGTAAGGTATGGTTAAAGAAGTGGGTGAGGTGAAAAAATGAAAATTAGTCTCTTGTTCCAGAACATAGCGCGTTTTAAAGCGCACAACTTGTAGGACTTTTTCTACGTTTAAGAAATTTTAACAAGTTTGCTTGCATGTCTAGGCTTGTTCCTTTGTGCATGTGTGGTTCTTGCACTGATAATGTTACTGCATCTTGGCAGCTTTGCTGCAGGAAGTCTTATTCACTTAAGTTGTAAAGAAACCTCAAAGAAAATAATAAATTAAGAGCTCCATGTTACTTGATTCGGTAATGATTTTGAAAGGAGAAACCACTCTTACTTTAACGTCAGCTGCGTTGTTGGTATTCTAATCTAATCAGCAAATGGTGAATAATTGTTTATGCACTGCTGTATGTGGCGTTGGGCTTACAATGACTTGTCTTTTTTGGTTGTTGATAATGTTGGCATGTCTGGACTTGGTGATGGTTGGAGTTGTATAACTAGGCAGTGGTTGCTACCCACATAAAATACACAAGACATTCAACTGCACATCATAAAAGGAACAGTTAGCTTGAAGAAAGGATTATTTTTGTTTACGTGCTCATGATAACTAATCTAGCATAGCCAATTAGCACTGCTTGATATAACTAAGGAGAACCCAACATTGCTGCCTGGGAGGTATCAAAATTAGAAACTTTTTCATAGACTTTGACAGTTCATAATTATTCTTGTTTCAACGATAAAGATTTTCACCATAGCACATCATGTTTTATTAAGTGCTGTTGAAATGAAAGGCTTCACAAAACTATACTACAATAAATATAACCTGTGCTTATATTGTTAAATAAAATCTTCTTGTCCTGAGCTCATGTCTTAATGTTATTTAATTCTAGATTACTAGGTTTGCACTAAATTAAAGTATAGTTTGCTCTAATTAAACAAATGAATATCAATAGTAGTATAGCTAAATAAGCCTTTCTTACAACTTGGCTGTAATAACTAGTCTGCCAGTGTGGATTTCTTGCACATGGTGGTAACCGAGTTTTCCCTATCCTTTGATGTAGGATCAGAGAGGTGGAGAGCAGCACGTCAGGCCTCCTGCCTCTGTTTACTGTTTGTTGCATTACATCACACAGGCAGCAATTGTTTTCCTGTCTCCTTACGTTCCTTGCTGTGTGCTCCCTAACTTGGTAGTTTAAAGAACATGCCCAGACTTGTTCTTTCTCATTCTGTTTGGGTCGCATTTCCGTTAAAACTATCAGAAGTGTTTAGGTTTTAAAGACTCTTGGCAACAGCTTTTGTTGATGATTTAAGTTTATGGTTATTAACGAAAGACTGCTCATGTAGGAAACCCAGAATGTAATGTAGTGGCAGTTACCTTTCAGAGTACTGAATTTTCTTTGTATCCTTTAGCACGCAAACCTCCTACACAAAGCAGGTTACAAACAGCTGTTCTGCCAAATGTTAACACAATGAAAATTACGTATGCAATCCAAATAATTCTTATTAATAAAGGGCTGAATTCCAACTTCGTATAAAGCCTGAAACATTAATGAACTAGCAAGGGACAGAGATAGCAAGTAAAATATTCAGAGATCTGCAATATTAGCTAAAGGGCAGTAGCAAATATTCTGAAACTTACTTTGCTTACAGAAATTGCCCTTAGTTTATTATTAGAGATAATAGCATGAGGTTTTCTACTTCTATGCTCTGTGACTTTTTATCCATTCATTTTAATGAGCAGAAAATTGCAGACTGGTGAGTACAGAACCGGAAAATCCTGGCCAATATGAACAAGTGTACTGGAGTAAATGGGTAATATGTGATTGACTTGCTATAGGATTCAGTTTGATTACAGAAATTAAATGGAAACACCAGTTTCCTCCATCGAGTGTGACTGCAAAATCTCACACTTCATGAAAAAATCATTAGTTAAAAAGCATATTTTAAAGTCAAATTCATCCTCGCTTTGTCAAAAGTAAGTGACTTTCATTTAAAACGAGGAACCTCTACAAGTTTTCCTGAAAGCATTTAATTTGAAAATGGATATGGATTTTGACAATTTTCTCTCCTTTCCTGAAGGTGCTGTCACCAGCCTAGGTATTTCCCAAGTGCCATACGATACCTCATGCAATTGGCCACTCTTTATGCATGATCCTAAGCAGTGAGTGTTGGCAAGCCAATCAGCAGTGGCGAACATCACCCAGTGTCCATGCACATGCATTTTGCAGCAGGATACATCGGATTGGCTCGCAATTAGGAATGGGGGCCATGACAATTGCAATAGCCCAGCTGTTGCTCAGCTGAGATCAGTTAACGCAACACAGACCTAGAATAAAAATACGTCAGCAATGTTCCCGTTAAGCTGCGCGGCTGCACAGTGCTCTGGGGGTCCCGCGCAGGCCGCTTGCCAGCTTCACAATGGGGAAAACCGCACATGCGCAGCATTTTGAAGGGGCCGCTCACCCAAATAAAATTTAAAGAGAACATTGCATGTGACCTTTTGGTCTATTTCATTTAGTGCTGCGCTATGCAAACGTCTTTACCTACTAGGCCAATGGGCAACATGGTTGCCTTTAAATAAAAAAACATAATATTAATCAGTGTGGAAATCCCCATAAAATGATAATTTGATCACATTGTAAACCAATAACGTAACAAGTTTCTTCCTAAGTGGGGATGGAGTTTGTATTCCAGAAAGAAATGTATAAAACATGTACGAAAAATAGACAAGAGGCAAGAATGTTGGCTTAAAATTTTGTCTTTTTTTACTTAGTGATTTTGTAAAGCCAGTTGGCAAACAAAGTGAGACTGAATAAATATCCAGTTTAGAATGCGGTTGAGGATAACTATAGACCTAAATGATCAAATGCTCTATGAAGCACATTAATTCCTATGCTGCTAACATCATAGAAATCTGTGAAGTGCAGCCTACCACAGGTGAACAGTTTAGATTGTAAAGTTAAATTGATTATTTTAAATTTATATAGAATAATAACTGCCAACTTGATGCTGATTTGTTCTAACTTATGAACAGTCTTGCTTTCTTCATAAGAAATGGTAAAACCCACACTCGTGTGTTGCAGGTGCCGCTGTTCTAAGATTGGAGCTAAAAGACATTGTTGGCATAGAGAAAATGGAACTACTTCCTACATCTAATCCATGCTGTATCTTACTTAAAAGTGCTAATACTGAGTGCCAGAAGTGTTCCATTGGCATAGAGCTGGACCCTGCAGCCATAGAATGAGTGTATTTTAATTATTGTAAGCAACATTTAAAAATGCTTGGAGTGCTTGCCATTTTACGTATTTCCAAGGTTGTCAGAAGTTAAGCAATGAACACTTCCGTTCCAATAGTTGAAGCATAAAGATGTTTTGCTGGTGTGCAAATTGATCGACTTCAGCTGCTAAGTGTAAGAAGTGATGTCTGAATTACAAACTTAGAACCCTGAATTTTAAATTGAGTAGTGGATACTGTGGAGCGAGTAAGAAGGCTAATTTAATCAAGTGGATCTGTTGATGTAAGGTATAACAGCAATGGGTGACTCCTGCTAAATGTGGTAAGTCATTGACCCTAAGGGCACAAAGCTGAGTTATCTAGGCAGGTGGGACAAGATTTGAGGCGGGCCCAGTAACGCCTGTTCTCAGCCCTTTTCTTGGATCACAGAAAATTCCACTAGAAGTGGGCGCAAGCGCATCATGCGGCCACCCCCTTCACAGAAAAAGGCAGGACGACGTCATCCGCTGGAATGCATACCTGTTCTGCCCATTTCCCCCAATGCAATGTATGTGCTGGAACCTGATCCTGACACAAATGGGGCCTGCTATCATTGCACAGGCAGCAAATTCGAAATTAGATTTTTTTTAAAGAATGGGCCCACTTACAGAGCTGCCACATCGACCATTGTTTCCTCTCCCTGTCTCCTCCCCTCCCTCCCCCCCCCCCCAGATGAAGTACAGATCTTAGTTGTGCTGAAAGTGGCAAAAGATTACAAAATTCAGAACAGAGATTCAGCCATGAAATTTTGCAACACCCCAGATCTTCCTCCAGGAGGCTGCCACAGGAATTTCTAGACTCTCTTTTACAACTGCTCTACCCCTGAAGAGTAATACTGTAAGAATGGCAAATTCATTTGAAATCCAGCATCATGATGATCAACACGGTATCTTGATTCACAGACAGTCCACCATTTTTCAGGTTATTGAGGAATGCAGTCAACTCCTGGGATATAAATGTAACTACTGCAGTAGAGGCAAGTTACTTATTCAAGACACCCTTGAAAGTATGAAAGTCCACAATAGTTCTGAGCAAGTGAATCACAAAGTAACTAACAGTAGCTTAGATAGAGATCTGTCTCATGCTGAAAGAGCATCTAGACATGGCAGCCTTCTGTTTATTCTAGGACAACTATGAACTGAAAACAGTTGCCATGACTGGAATCGAGGCCTAGTGTATGATTGATATCAACAAAAGCCAATTATTTTATGACCTTTCAGCACATTGTGTACAAATTCCACATCACATAAACATGATCTGTTCTACCCAACTGTACTCCAGCATAAATCCCACCTTCTCTCTTCCTCTCTCAGACTTCATCTCGATAACTTAAAAACTCCCCACAAACATCTCCACGTGAATATAAATTTTAAAAGGAACATGAAAATCAGTCTTTGGCCACTAGCTAACTCAACAGAAACAGCAATTAAGTACTTTTGAATTGTAGTCCCTGTTGTAATTTAGGGAAAAATTATGTCTGATTGTGTTGCAGTTTGAGAAGACATTTTTTGTAGATAAAAGAAAAATAATTTCCTAAAGTATTTCAGGGTAGCTGAAGTCTTCAAAACACTAAGCTTCCCTGGCGAATAGTGGTTTACTCGGCTCAAGTCGCTGAAGATGAAGGATTTTATGCCGAAACCTTGAGGTAATTGATGAGTGTGACATGGAATTGCAGGCAAGAAACAGAACATCACACAGCCAGGCTCAGTCTTTAGAACCCAGTCACATCATTTAAAGTCATGGATGGAGAGAAATGATGAATTGTTACATGACTAAAAGCCTATTTACTAACCATTAATCTGAACCTGGACTGCTGGCTTCCAAAGCTTTGATGCCTTTGGCCCCATGCAGTACTTGTAACTTTTTAGAAGATGCATAGGATTTCAGTGCAGTGATCAAGTGACCTGACTTGATGTAAACTAAAAAGCCGTAGTTTGTGATAGAGCAGGATCTTTTAACTGAAGATTAACTCATACTGGTGAATGAGTTCAGCTTAGCAGCAGAATGGGAAATCCAACAGCTGGAAAGGAAATCAGACCCAGTAAATGAAATAAATGAAGTACTTACATCTATACAGTATCTTATCACATCCAAACATCTCAAAGTGCTTCACACAATTAATTCATTTTTAGAGTGCAGCGACTGTTGTGTAGGCAACTATTTTGTGGCAGCAGCTTTTTGCAAAAAGCAGTGGACGAATGAGCAGTTTATTGATTTGGTGGTATCAGTATAAATGGTATCAAAACTATGATGGTTCAGTATCTCGCCACATTAGTGTATTTACCCACAGCCATTCGAAGAGTTTTGACAAACAAACTTTTGAGACTGATGAATCAATGCTTTTTTTCAAATTGTATATGATGTAAGCAGTTGTATAAAATTGGCAGTATTTTTGAATAGGTCTGTGATTTACCTTTTGACATTAACTTTTTTTAAAAAAGCAAGTTAAGGGCTTAATTGTCTTCACTTTATTTTTCTAAATTTTGCAGTGCATCTTTGAAGACAGAAAAGGTCAAACTTCTTAACCATTCCTCTTGGTGGTTGTTTTAAATGCTAGATTGTGGAACAATGCACCTCACTGCCCTGTTATGCTCTTATTTTGTGTTAGCCAATCTGGGCTGTCATTTGTAACTCGAATTCTAGGCTCTATATCATCTCCCTTTGACATGCTTCTGGATTTTCTTATATTATACTTTTAATTTAATTTCTACAACGTAATTGCTGCCCTAGGATTAAAAATTTTTAACTTTTTGATGCAGCTGAGATTTTAGTTTGCTTTAATTTTAACCACTCGATTTTGGCTTGTTAAAATTTTGCTTCTTTATAACACCCTTTTGCAGTCAGATCTCCTCTATTCATTTGCTCTTCCCTCCCCCTTCCTGCAAATGAGCTGTTGGTAAGGCCGTGCAGTGTAAACACTAATATAGTGGAATGGTCCAGGATATTGGAGTTCAGTCTGATAAACAATGCCACAGTTTGTGTTTGGTTCCCTCCAAAGAGTGGTTGTTACCTTTGATTTATTACAGTTTCACCAGTGCGTTTCTTTTGAGTTGCACTTCCAGTCAAAGATTTGACAAATGGAGATTTATGCTATTTGACAGCAGGATGGGAACCACGTTCCCTTTTGTAACAGCCGAGAAAAAAAAGGGCTTTTCCAGCTTCCAGCAATGTGTTTGTAGTCTTGACCCCTTTCATATGCTGGGAATGTACAGCCAGGAGATAAATAGCACCTCCCTTGTGTTTTCTTGACCTGCTGACTGTCCATTCACTTCCCATCTGTTTTTCAGCCCACAAGGAATGGGTTGATATAAATCTTTCTTCTCCGGAGATAAATGATGTTCTGGATCTTAAAGGGCAGCACATTGGGTGGTTTTTCTTTTTAAAAGCTCACTAGTTTTCCTCTGGGCCACATCTACTTGAAAACTCTGCCTTATGAACTAGGTGTTAGAAGCAGAGCGAAAACAGTGGGTACCTCTGAGGTTGTGCATAAGCTTTTACTTTTGTAAAGGACTCTTTGTCAACACCACTAAATCATAGCCTTGTTCGCGTTGCAGTGCAATTATTGGATAAGTTGAAGGGGAAAAAACTGTTGAGTAAAAAATGAACATTTTATTTTCAGCATTGAGATGTGTTACCAGTCAACTTTGCACTTCATAGGGCTAACATATCAGATTGTTTAAAATTTAGAAAAACATTTCTAATCTTAATGGATTCCAAATAAAAGCAGTATATAATATTCAGCAGTGATGCAAACTGTAATTGTATTGCTTTGGCATTCTCTTTATAAATATTTAGGCAACAAATGTATATTGTTATTACCTTTATAACTAAAAAAAATCATCTTGCATGGAAAAAAATCATCTTAGCAGTAAAAGGATATAGAATAGGCTACAAAAAATAAAAGGAGAAAACTCTTAGTTTTGATTTATAGTCAGAATTCAAAATGTGCAGTAAAACAGTGGCATGGTGAGCTGTAGGTTTCTATTAGCTTAGCAGAGAAATTGCTTCAATAGTTTATATTAAAATTATATATTCTATATTTGAGGAATAGGTTTGTTCCTTTCATGTAGAAATTACTTAGTTTATACAAATTTGGATCATATGATGGGGTATGTTCCTAGGCTATCTGTTTTTATTAGTTGATCTCCTATAATGTTGCACACAGGAAGTGGAAGTCAAATGTAGTTTTCAGGTTAAACCGGGTTAGAGGTCAGGATATAACTCGACCAGGGTATATAGATGTAATTCAGGTGTTATTTTTAAGTCATATTCTATCTTTTATTTTTAACATATCAGATTGTTTAAAATTTAGAAAAACATTTCTAATTTTATTTTTATAATCTAGTTTGATTTTATATTAATAGTTAAATAGCAAGATTTAGGGCAGGTTGAGGAGCAGGGAGACACAAAACTGAGGCACTGCAGTGTCACCATTGGTGGGGTTTCTCTCTGTTCTCTTCTGCTTCCTTCTCTGCCTTTTTCATTTTTACTTTCAGATGAGAGATGATTGGCGTGGCAGTGAAAGGAATCCTCATCACTGTAGGCTGTATTTGGGGTAGAGGTTGCAGGGAAAATGTGGCCCTCAGTGTCTCCCTTCTCGTGCCCTCTCCCAATCACTTGTGTTTCTCCCTACACTCTCACTCCTATCGTGTCCCCTTCTCCTTCGCACTGTCTCCTTCCCTTCCTACCACCCTCTCATTGCTTATCATTTCAACTACCCACTCAACCCCCTTTGCTCTGCTATCACTCCCCTCATTAACCCTCCATCCACACTCTTTCTCTCCCCCCCCCCCCCCCCCCCCCGGCCAACATGGTCAGTGGTACAGGGCCAGAGGCATTAACCTGGTTTCCTCTTTCCTATCTGATTCCCTCAGAGGCTTTGTATTCTGTCAAAACTCAGTTTACATGTTTCTTTTTTGAAAAAAAGATGAAATTAGAATGAGGAAAGACAAAGTTATAATCTGTGTCTCAGATGTAAGCAATTAGCATTTATCCTTTTCTAACAGTCAATAAAACACAGGAGGCATAATTAGTTGGCTTCAAAATTTAGCAGGTTTTTTTGAAAATTAAAAATTAGCATAAAAGACACTCTCCTGCCTTCCTTCTCTCTCTTCCTCCACACAATACACATTCTGAAGTTTATAAAACACAGAACAAAAGCTGCAACACGTGTATAATTAGTACACATTTTTCCACGCACGCATACATACAGTTTTTCTGTTTTTTGAAAAAACAAGATACAAATTTAATCGGAATAAAGAGTTTGAAATTTATTTTCTAGCTTTTCTTCAAATCATTTTGAAAAACAACTGAGCAATAACTGCTTAGAAGCTAAAAAAAAATTCTGTCATGCAGCTCACTGGTGCTGATACTTCCTGAAAAATGAGGTATACTGCACCAGCTCAGGCCACACAATCCACATTCAGTTCACAAGTCACCACGCTAGGGAAAAAATATAAAACTAAAGCCCAGGCTTTTGAGAGAGGCTGAGGCCTTTAAGTAAAATTTTTAGTGAAGGCTTTAAAAGACAGAAAATACAATTCAGTGGATAAATGGAATGATGTTGTGAAATATGTTGTTTTTATTTTCTTTAAACCCTTTTGGGCATTAGAAATTTCTATTACTGAGGGGGAAAGATTAAAATATTCAAATGTGTCTTTTTTCCAGAGATGCAGGAGTAATTGTGTTTCTGTTTTTATAAGCTCATAGATTAGTCAAACTTTCATTTCTAGGTTTGGTTCTAAAATAACCAGCACTAGGAATTTCCTAGAAGGTAAAACGTAAACTCCCCCATAAAAGATGCCAAATTTGGCCAGAAATTAGATAAAATTTTACTCCAAGAAGCCCATCCCACAAGGTCCAGGGCAAAGACATAGTTTGGGTGTCTAGTGTAATTTTATCATTTAGTGCCTAGAAAGAAGAGCAGGAGTATTGCAGTATTGGTTAGATGGGCAAACTGTTTGAAATCCTAGCGGTCATAGAAAGGGAGGGGTAAAAGGAGATCTAGCTGGAGGGGCTACAATATCTGATGATGAGCATTTGTACCAAATTTCTGTTCCTGGTGATGTAGGAGAAATTAAAATGCAGTCCCTGATCTCTTTTTGTAAGGTCAGATGATATTTTTTCTCCTCAAGATAAGGTTTCTGGGGCACTGCTGGGGTTAATGAATGCCTGTAAGAAATTACATCCAGAGGGTAATAAGTTACACACACTATATGCTCTTGGACTATCTTGATCATCATTTATTAACCCATGGCACCCATCTTAACTGGTTTATTGAGAAACCAGGTGAAGAGTCAGGGACATTGTGTGGGACACCAAGGTTGAAGAAAGTAAAAGAGAAAGTATGATAAACCAGAAAGTAATGATTGGGTGATGCCAAGCTTGGGATTTGAAACCTGAAGATTGTAGGAGGCAAGAAAAACTGAGGGAAGTAAAATGTTCTACAATTATGGTGCTAGGATCTGGTGCTTGACATCTCATCGTGCAGTGAACCTGAAATCTTAGGCTGAAAGTTAAGTCAAAAAGCTGCAGTATTGTCACTAGATTTATTTAGTGTATTGGCATCAACGCAATACTGGAAAAAAAATGTACTTAAGCTTTAATGTTGTGTGCCACTCCTATTTCATTATCTCAAATTGCTGTTACTGCTATTACTGCAAGCTAGTTTATATAGTTCTCTCCAAACACAACTCAAGTTTGGAAATACAAAATCTGTAATTGGGTGTTTTTGACAGATCAAATGGATATACAGGAAACTTTCGTTTATCCGGCATCGACGGGACCGGCGTGGTGCCGGTTTATCGAAAGTACCGGATAACAGAGAGTTATATCTACCGAGGCTATTTTTAACAAAGAGACTCCAAGCAGCACGGGAGAATCTACTCATGCTACTGCAATGTTTCGGACTTGCGACAGCGCCAGGAGGCCGAGTAGTGGCACTTTTGAAAAGTACCCCTACTGACTAAATCGGCGTTCGCGGACTCGGACTCGGGATCGGCAACATTGCCGGTTATTTGAGAGGATTTTTCGGAGCACTCGGCGTTCGCGGAGACTCGACTGCGACTCGGCAACATTGCCGGTTATTTGAGAGGAGTTTTCGGAGGATGATTTTTGCCGGTTAAGCGAGAATTCCGGATATTTGAGTGCCGGATAAACGAAAGTTTCCTGTAGATGACAATTGCATAAGCAATTGATGACATACTGAACTGTTGATACCAGACCTGATTATTGTAAGCACAGAAATCTAACTAATTGTAACAAGGGCTGGGATTTAGCTCACCTTGGCAGGTCCGGTGCGGGCGATGGCGGGTCGCGGCCCCGCTGCCAGCTCCATCCCGCTGCCTAAAATGAACTTATGTTGATAGGGCTTGTTACGCCCACCCAGCATATTTCCCGGTCCAATTAGAGGAAGCGGGTCATCAGCCAGTTTCCTTAAAGGGACCATGCCAACATTCTTTTGACATTTGTGCTGTCAGTGTTTCTACAGCATTGAAGTGCTGCAAACACTGACAATCACTGCACTGAGGTGCAGGGCTGCACCCAGGTTCTCCCATGACTCCATGTGCTTATGGAGGGAGTCACAGCACGCAGGGGAGGTCCTCTTCCCTTCCCATGGGTGGAAGTGACCTCCCCAGGAGACCAACACAGCCTGGTTGCACATTGCAGAGGAGGTCACAAGCAGGGATGTCGTCAGGAGGACCTGGGTGCAGAGGCGCAAACCTTTCAATGATCTCATTAGATCACAAAACATTAGTACAAAGCCACACTCGCCTTCATCCTCCTGTTGGCCTTTATTGCAAGGGGGATGGAGTATAAAAGTAGGGAAGTCTTGTTACAACTGTACAGGGCGTTGGTGAGACCACACCTAGAGTACTGCGTACAGTTTTGGTCTCCTTATTTAAGGAGGGATATACAGGAAACTCTCTTTTAACCGGCACCCAAATAACCGGAAATCTCTCTTAACCGGCAAAATTCTTGAGTAGGTAACTGGGGTTTTCCTTCATCTCTCCTTTAAAAATAACTTTTAAAAAAACCCCGAGGCATTTGCCTTGTATCGGAGCATGTAGATTGGGAGGGGAATGTGCAGCCCGGGTAGGCAGCGGACACGACAGATGGTCAGCTGGCGGTCCCCGGGGAGACGGAGCTCCGAATGCAGGCGCATGTCAGTGTGTACGGGGCTCTCGTATGTTGGGAGATATAACTCTCCATTATCCGGACTTTTTGATTAGCCGGCGTCCCGTCGGTGCCGGTTAATAAAGAGTTTCCTGTACTTGCATTGGAAGCAGTTCAGAGAAGGTTCACTAGGTTGATTCCTGGGATGAAGGGGTTGTCTTATGAGGAAAGGTTGAGCAGGTTGGGCGTATACTCATTGGCGTTTAGAAGACTGAGAGGTGATCTTATTGAAACCTTTAAGATTCTGAGGGGGCTTGACAGGGTAGATGCTGAGAGGATGTTTCTCCTCATGGGGGAATCTAGAACTAGGGGGCATAGTTTCAGAATAAGGGGTCGCCTATTTAAGACGGAGATGAGGAGGAATTTCTTCTCTGAGGGTCTTTAATCTTTGGAATTCTCTACCCCAGAGATCTGTGGAGGCTGAGTCATTGAATATATTCAAGGCTGAGATAGACAGATTTTTGAACTGCAGGGGAGTCAAGGGTTATGGGGAACAGGCAGAAAAGTGGAGTTGAGGCCAAGATCAGATCAGCCATGATCTTATTGAATGGTGGAGCAGGCTCACATCCCCATCACTCTGCCTTCCCTACCCTACTCCTTACTCACACCAACTTACCTTGCACCTCCACCCATCCCTCTCTATCTACATTATCACATCCCCATCTCACTAGCCACCCCTCACACTTGCCCGCATCCTAGTGCAATCATACCAACTAACATGGGTAGCCACTTGAGTGTTTTAGCAAATGTTCATGTAAAGTTTCTGTTACTTTGCTGTCAAACATTAAAACCTTTATTTTCAACACTTTCCATTCTTGGACAGATTTGTGTGCACCTTTGGAAGTGACTTAGTGAGTTGTAGTGAATGGTGAGACATAACAGTACCCCCCCGCAATGGTGGTGAGTGTGAAAGGAATGGCTTAGACATTGTAGGGATGCTTTATGGTGTTGGTGTGGGGTGATGCCAACCTGGTGCATCATATGGCAGCCAGGGTATACAGCATCAAGTGAAGTAAATCTGGCCATGGTGAGGCCATTCCTGCCCCCCCCCCCCCCCCACCCCCGGACAACAATGTGCTCAGGTGCTGATGCTCCCTGTCCTGTGCAGCATCAGGTGATTGCGGAGAAGGTTGGTGTTGTGTTGTTGGTGATGCTGGTGTGCCTGGTGCTGCTGGTGTTTGGGCTGATCGTGTTCGGATTCTGAGGACCAAGGTGAGAAAGTATAAAGGGCACCCATGTTGATGGAATAGATGGCAGGTGAAGTAGAGATGACAGAAGCATTCTGCCAATGGCAAGAGAGTTCTTCCAAAGAGGCGAGAGTGGAAAGCCTGCAGAATCTGTGCTGGAAATGGACTGAGAAACAGCTTGTGGCTGAGGAAAGTGATGAACTGTCAGGTGGGAGCTTTTACTGTACATTTGAAGCTGTCAAGTAATCAGCTGGAACAGTGGCCATTCAACTCCCACCTCAGGTTCACAGACGTGGTTCCCGAGCAGCGTGGACCCCGTGGGTGAGCAGTTAAAGTTAAATGGTACGGTTAAAAGCAATATTAAGGGTCTGTCAACAACCCAATAATTGGTTTAATCGGGTCACCCGCCTCTGCAAGTCGGATCGGAGATCACACGAGCGCCATTGGTAAAGGCGCGTTGCAACGGCTTGACAACAGGTATAATTTCCCATGCGACCTGCCACCAATCCCACCTGCTGAACACCACCCCCCCCCCAGGATAATTCCGGCCATGGTCTCTGATTTTTTTTTTAAGTCAAATTTCTAACGTCCCATTTTAAGCATCTTTAAATATGGAGTGCATTCAGTTCAGATAGTGTAGTAGTTATTGCTTCCATATTTGTAAAATAATAGCAAAGGTGCCTTTTGCCTGGACACTGGATGTGATGGATAGGAGGGACATTCACGTCAGATAATACCATGATGTAGGTCCCATTTCACTAACGGTGGGTTTGACACATTCAAAATGAAATGTCAGCCTTGAAGACTGATCTCTGATCGATCCTGACAATGAACAAGATACCACATGGGCATTTCTCATTTGGTGCAAGGTAAACCTCAGGGCAGGGAAGAAATTGGGAATGTTTCCTAATATGAGGTGGTACTTTTTGGCTCATCAGCTGAAGTCATATATGTCATGGCCATTCCCAGACACAATTAATTCCTAAAATGCTTGAGAAAGAACGAATGGATATCTTGTTTCAATATGCATTGGATGTCTGCTAAAATCTCAAATTTATCCTGAATTTTTGATAGCATTTCAGTTTTTCAGGGCTGTTCATAAGTATATTTGTCACAGGAATTTTTTCTAAAAATCATGGGACAGTTGCAGATAAAATTGTAAGACTCATTCTTCCAGCTCCTCGTTCACAATCTGATCTGGCAGCGCGAGCACCACTGACCATTGCTCTCTCCGAGTCTGTACTGAGTTCTCTCAGCTGCTTTTGCAAATGTTGGTACATCTGTAGTGCCTGCATTAACACTGCAATTTCCTTAAATTAAATAGAGGAACAATAGTCTCTACAAACAAAAGTAAACTGGCAGAGCTCAGCACTTAAGAATTAGGCTAATCTGCTGGTCCTGAAGCCAATGAAGTTTTGTGGCCACTTAAAATTTTTGGTGGTGCTCCCACTATGCAGAAGAACCCTAACTCAACATTGACTAAATTCTCCACCTCCTGACTTTGCCAAAATCATACTATTTCAGAGAAAAATCACAATCCTGTCAATAGTTTGTAAAAACCACAATGTTAAATTGTGACAGATTAGTAGCCTTATTGATGAGCTTAAAGGCTGCCCAATATCTTGTCCCCTGGTGATAGTTGAGAAAATGCTGAACTTGGAATATTGGAGGAATACAGCAATCTGAACTATCTAAGAATTAAACTCCAATATATCATTTGTGCCTTTAATTACACAAAGGATAAGTACAGGATTTCGCCCCATCACTTCCTTCAGTACAAATTGCATTCAAAACAAAATCTATTTTTGGACCCTCTTTAACTAAAATTCATTCTTTGTTCTTCGACTGCTTTTTGTGGAAGTGTAGTGCAAAATTATAAAATTTGTGATGTTAACAGTTAAAAGGCAATTGGACACTACTTCAAGCAGTTAAAGGCAGCTTGCAGCTTAGAGCTGGTTCACCAATAGGAAACCAGTGTATACATAACTTTCAGAAGAGAATCTCACTTCCTGCTGGTACAATATAATATCTGTAACACTTCATCCTAATAGAGGTAAGGACTTTGCAATTTGCCTGTTAAACGAGAACTAAGTTGATTCTTGTAAGAGAACTGAATATCATGAACAGGAGTGAAAACCCTAAACATTAATTGTCCTACTTAATACATTTTTTGGGGTGCATGTATTGGTGTATTTTACAAAGCTATTGTAAAATAGCATGTTCTATTACAAGGGAGTACACTCAGCTTAAAATCTCCCACAACTGTTTACATACCTTAACTTAGTTTCAGATAACTTCAGAGTTCAATAATATGATTATGGACTGAATGAAATGTAAGACTGAGAACAAGTAAAGGCTCCAAGTACAAAAAAGTTAACTATTATTGAAGAGGCACCTAATGGATTTAAAAAGCCATTACACTTTAAAAGAAAACTGGAAAGAGGTGAAAATGCTGGCTAGTGTACAAAGGTCTTCAGTCAAGCTGTGGAAAGGCATTAGAAAGAGAGAAAATTAATAAAATGGCACCAAAATGGAAGAGAACACAGTAGAATGTGAATGAGAGAAACTGGCAGAAAAATAGGGAGACAGTTAAAGTGAATGTTGAGACCAGAGAGCTGAAGGGCACTCAGGATGAACAAAAGATATTTGGGATAACAACAGAAAACGCTGGAAAAACTCAGCAGGCCAGGCAGCATCCGTGGAGAGAGAAAGAGAGTTGACGTTTCAGGTCGATGACCTTTCATCAGAACTGGGAAGAGCTGGAAATCAAATAGATTTAAGGCCAGGGTAAAGCTGGGAAAAGGGGGCGGGGATAAAGGAACAAAGGAGGAGATGAAGAGACATTAAGAGACATTAAGAGATATGCAAGGCTAGAGGTGGTGTTAATGTGACAGATTAAGGCTGAATGAAGTGTGAAATCTACTGGCAGAATGAAGGACAGCTGCCAGCTTCTAGGAGGAAAAAAAAGGTGGGGGGGACAAATAAAAGGGTAGATAAAATAAAATATAAATGTGATTGGAGCTGAGGTTATGATCTAAAATTGTTGAACTCGATATTGAGTCCAGAGGGCTGTAGCGTGCCTAAACGAAAGATGAGGTGCTGTTCCTCGAGCTTACGCTGAGCTTCCGTGGAACAGTGTATTAGGCCGAGGACGGTGAGGTCAGAGTGGGAGTGAAGCGGTGAATTAAAGTGACAGGCCACCGGGAGCTCGGGGTCCCCCTTACGGACTGAACGGAGGTGTTCCGCAAAGCGGTCACCCAATCTGCGTTTGGTCTCCCCAATGTAGAGGAGTCCACATCGTGAGCAGCGAATACAGTATACTAAATTGCAGGAAGTACAAGTAAATCGCTGTTTCACCTGGAAGGGGTGTTTGGGGCCCTGGACAGTGGGAAGAGGGGAGGTATAAGGGCATGTGTTGCATCTCCTGCGCGTGCATGGGAAGGTGCCGGGCGAAGGGGAAGGGGTGCTGGGGGTGGTAGAGGAGTGGACTAGGGTGTCGCGGAGGGAGCGGTCCCTGCAGAATGCTGAAAGGGGAGGTGAGGGGAAGATGTGTTTGGTGGTGGGATCACGCTGGAGGTGGCGGAAATGGCGGAGGATGATCCGTTGAATGTGGAGGCTGGTGGGGTGAAAGGTGAGGACAAGGGGAACCCTATCGTGGTTCCGGGAGGGAGGGGCAGGGGTGAGGGCAGATGTGCGGGAGATAGAACGGACACGGTCGAGGGCCGTGTCGACCACGGTAGAGGGGAATCCTCGGTTGAGGAAAAAGGAAGACATGTCGGAAGCACTGGTATGGAAGGTGGCATCATCAGAGCAGATGCGGCGGAGACGGAGAAACTGGGAGAATGGAATAGAGTCCTTACAGGAGGCGGGGTGGGAGGAAGTGTAGTCCAGGTAGCTGTGGGAGTCGGTGGGCTTGTAGTGAATGTTAGTCAATATTTGGGGGTGGGGGGGGGCGGCAATTTTCTAACCTCATGCCTTAGTTACTGGGAACACATATTGGAACTTTTTACATGTACTATGTATGATTCTGACCATCTTGTGCACCCGAATTTCTGATGCACACCCCTGGCAGGCAAGGCTTCCCGTTGGAAGCATGGTCAGAAAGTTACCGCTAATGTCCATGAAATTTTCATTGAGTTTGCTTGGAGCAGTGTAGAAGGCCAGCAGCAAAAATGTCGGCATGAAAATGGGAGAGGAAGTTGAATTGGGTAACTGTAGAGAGGTCAGAATCATGCTGGCAGACAACAGAATAGGGAGAGGAGCTAGCATGGTAAATATGTGCTGCAATAATAATTGTCAATGTTTCATCATTTTGATATTAGCCATCACTGTTTAATATTATGATATTTACGTGGCCATAAACAAGACTATTAATGATGTATTATAGAGTTAATTGTCTGAATGCACATTTATGCCAGAATGAGCGTACCGTTTCCCTTTTCTCCCTCAATTCCTTTTGAGAATCGTCATCAGCTTTTATTTGTTAAGGTTTTGTGCTGTCAAAAGTATTTCCAAACTGATTGCAGACCAATTAGATTCCTTACAACCACACCGAACCTTGCACCAGAAGATTAGAGATGAGAAAATTAAGTGGCAGAGGTATCTCTTCATGTGGAGATGAGGAGAATTGCACTGAATCAGATTCTAATAATATTTGAAAGCAGTCGTGTCCACATAATGTGCATGAAGGAGATTCTGGTATATGGGTTAGGGGATTATGAGAATATTCATGGCCAGACCAGAAAAATAATGAATTAAACCATGGAATAACTCATCTCTTAAGCAAACACACTTCAAAAGACTGACGGAAAAGTATTAAAGAAAGAAGGGTCAAAGGTTAGTTAGAGGCTTGTATGGATCATAGTTTAATGTTTGGACATGTGAAGGTTGTTATGAACTTTCGGTTGTGGCTTATTCCAAGTGCTTCAAAGTTTTCTCGAACACAATTTTTGCAACTTTTCAACAGTTTGTCCTGTCTTATTCTCAAAGGTTGCATTTCCAACAACACTGTTGGATCTAAATTCATCGTAAGTGATTTTGTGAATAACAGACCAAAAAGACTGGACTCTGTTTTGGAGATAAAAATTTACGTATTTTGCTTTTAGAAAAATATAATTTGAAGCTAATAATCATGGTTCCATAAGCAGGTTGCAGATCAGCCTGATGTCAGGTTTGACAAAATATATATAAAGCATAGGGAGTGGTAGTCACTGTGGTGTTTTAAAACTGTGTCCATGCTGAAATTTGTCACCCACATAAATTTGGCATTGTATTATTCTACAATAGATATGTGTGAAAGCTGAATTTCTAAATGGCTCTCTGTTGTCATATACAGAGAAAAGCAAAATTCATTGATTGTAAAGTTTGTTTTATAGTATAAGCAGTTCAAACTTAGAAAATATATTAAATTTAATTCACTGGAATAAGCATTAGAATTAAGGTGTTTTTGGTTAAAATATTTTGTTTGATTATAAACTGGTTAGAAACAATTTGATCAGAGCCAGTACAAACCTTTTATTTTGTATACTACTAGAGGCAGCAATTGACATAATCTCTAGTTTAATTTGTAATTCTGTGAAGATGCCAGATGGCATTGTTATTTCAGCTGTGCAGAATGGATGTGGGCTATAGCAAGTGGCAACAATGGCATGTGCAGTGAATGAGTTAATGCTCGGAGTGTAGAAGATACATTTCAGGGTCTGACCAAAGAACCATGCAGCTTGTCAAAGAACTTCAGGTGGAATGTAAATAACAACCTTTTCAGCCCACACAGGCTAAAATCTTTACATGTTCTAACTATATAATGTACACAAAAGCATTCCTGTTATTAGTCTGAACCATGTCGTAAAATAATACTAAGCAAGAGTAAATGTCTGATCAATTAAACATAATCACAATTGGAAGAATCTTTTTCACTCAATGCATTAGTGTTTTAGATAATTATACAAAAATGAGCAGAAACCAACTTTCTACTTGATACATGCATAATCAGCCAGCTTATAGAATTGTTATTTATGACTGTGCATCAAACCACTTGTTTTGATGAATTTTGAACTCCAGATTTAAGTAAAGCAGTGTTTAAATCACCTGGATGTACAATATTTTAAAGAAATTTAGATGTATTTGACTCGAGGGTTACGAGAGGTGGTTGTTAATATAATGTACTAGCAAGATGCAGTTATGTTACAACAGAATTTTGGTATTTCTGTAGTTGACAATTGCTTCATATGGTCTTCTTGTACAGATGATTTTAAAAAGGGGTGAGGAATTAGAATTAATCAAATGAAGGAAAGCTGGGAATTATTTTACGTAGTAATGTTACTGTGCAATATTTGCATCTTATTGCATATCAATAGATTATAGATCTGTGCACGTTCCTTTCAAGCTCTGTTATGTATTTTAATTCTTAAATATGTATATACTGTATGTACTTATTCAGATTGTGCCATCCAAGGAAAAGGCAATAGGACAATCGAAAGAAAATGCAACTAGGTAGCACACCAGCTTGTTCAGTTAGGCAGTGGTCTCAATTCCAAGTCCCTCTGATTTGCAGCAGGATCCTCTCAATTTAAGGAATTTATCAATTCAGAATAGCTGGAGTACAGTTCTACAGGAAATTTAATTAAATATTACATAAAGGAAAAAAAATCCACTCTCGCTAATTGTTCCCCAAAAAACGAGAGGCATCAGTGTCAACTTCGATCTGATGCATTTTAACAAGCTCCTGCAGAACAATGGGTTCAAATTTGGCATAGTTTCTCAAATCATCAAGGCACTGTACTCAGAAGAATAGATTGTTGATACAAATTCCACAGATCTATTAGTCATCAACACTGAATAATCTACATCTTAGTTTAAGAATTTCCACACAAGACATGAAGATGCACTCCAGGTTGTCTTGGCCTTCCAGGAGTTTGATATATTTCTAGAAAAATCTCTCAGTAAGAATCATCATAGGATGCTTCTTTCATGTTTCTGAGCACTATCTACAAACATTTCCCTCCTACAGTGCTTCAGGATCTTAGAAAAGATCTTGTGCTTGATTCAGGGTTGCCTAATCTTGGTAAGTTCAGGTTTGAAGATGCTAGCTGTCTTTTGTGGTTTATGAGATGGTTGCTGCTCAACCATTTGGGATGACCAAGTCCTTGATCATCATGATACCTATGAAAGACATGATAGCTATGAAGGCAGTTTTACTCCGATAAGCATTTAAAAGAAGATAATTGGGAAAACATTTAATGCTTTGATCAGGACATTTGTATATTTGGAATAAATTGAAAGTTCGAAAATTTTATTTGAATCAAGTAAGCTTTGACCTGCAGTCAACTGTAGCAAACATTAAATTCAAAATATACTTTGAAGCATATTAATGTAATTTAAGTGGGATTATAATGTATCTGAAAACTTAATTGCAGGCCTGTGATAAGGCAAAAGTCTTCCATAGTTGATTCATATATATCCTTATTGTACTTTCAGTTTAATTGTGTGTATTGAGATTGTAGTAATTGTCAAACTTTTTTTTATATTTCAGAGAGAGTTCGTGAGATTCAGGAGAAATTAGAAGTATTCATTGAAGCACTTCATCAAGAAAAATAGCAATGTGTCTAGTGTATGTATGTGTTCTCATCGACTAAAATGCATTTAGCTTAAATTTGCTAAAAGTTATTTACACAAACTTGTAGAAATATTTTAGGAGCTTCCCTGGTGGCTTAGGAAAATGTACCCAATGAGTAGCTGAACCACACTGACCAAGAAGGTCCTAGGTTGGATCCCTACAGGAGTGATGAAGCACTACATTTATGCTCAGCATCCTTCTTTTAAGACAGAATATTGACCAGAGTTCCCACTGCTAATCACTATCCAGCAATCCTTGCTGGAAGTGCACAGGAGTATTCAGTGGGTGAGCATCAGGCTTGGTTGTGATGCCCCCTCCCCCCGCCGAAGGACAAGGTTCCATTTGCTGTCAAAATTCTCACATGAATAATGGCCACCCGGGTAAGGTACTGAAAGGCAACTGGCACCTGTTTAACTCTACCCAGCAAAGAGTCATCATTCCCAGGAAAGGAAGGATAATGAGAACAACTGGCAGACAATGTTAGCAAGAAGAAGAAAAAAAAATGGTTGAGGAAACTTTTGAGTTAAATCTGCACTGTTTATAGTCATTAAAATCATTGTATTGGACCTAATCCAGCCATATTTAAATGGTTTGCAACTTTATTAATTCCTTACATGTTTAGACAAACAGTAACTTCTGAATACCATCGTATATATAAATCCATAGTCCAAATCAGCACTTTGTAATTTACATGCTACAGTGAGCTAAGAGTTTGGTACAATTTTAATTATAGCTACATATTCTTATGGGTTTGAGGTCAACATGTTTCTTTCTTCTCCGCCCCCCCCCCCCCCCCCTCCAGTTTTTGACCAAATGTCTCACCTCCTTTCATGAAATACTGTATTGACTTCTTGGTGATGTATGGTTCCATGGGTGCCATACACCCTCTGGCACCTTGAACAAGTGATCATTCTTCTTGTGTGAGCCTAAACAATGAGTGCGGGCAGACTATTTAATTGCAGGAGGAACAACTAAGTTTGTTCATCTACTTTCTCGACATCTACACTTTCAGAATGGGTCACTGAATCGTGATTAAGACTATGAACCCAGCTGATTTTCCTGCTCCCAAAAACAGGGTTTCTGAGATCAATTGTGGTATCCCTATCACCCCCTCCCCCAGTTAAGATCAGCTAATTCAGAGCAGACTGGGTATCGAACCTGGGCCCTACTCACTGGTTTAAACAGCTGAGGCACCGGGGGAAAGCTAAAGATGTTTTTATACTTGTTCATGGAATGTGATTAAGTGTTATTCCCATGTGATAAACTATAGTCCTGCTGACAGGGATTTCTGACTAATATCAGCACATTTCACCTGCACTCACGTTATTGGTTATCAGCATACCCGTGGAATAGTACATAGTATTCCAGAGCACACGATGTGTGCACTATAAGGGAGTTGTAATTTGTATATTGTAAGAGGAAAGGTTTTAAAAAATACCTTCCACATTGTTCCATTGTAAACACTGAAACTCCGATTGAATCTTATTGGCACATTACTGCTTTTATTGGTCAGGTCTTGAATATTTGATCTGGAAAATATTTTTTTTATTATTCTGTAGTTAACTATTCTGTTATAAGCTTAATTGTGAATATTATGATCAGTTATTTTCTATTGCTTTTCCATATTGAATGAATAAATTTTAAATAATTTCAGAAAAAAGGTTTGTTTTAAAGCCAGTCTATACTTGTTAAGAAATGGTTTTCTTTAATGTTTGTAAAAAATATTTAACCGTTTGTTTTTCCAGCACTGTTGGAACCATTTTAAGGATTATCAATTTTTTTTCGATTAAAACTTGAATTGATGTAATGTAATTAAAGCTAATGTTTTTTTCCTTAGTATGAATTAGTTCACCACACAGCCCTTGACCTGGAGCTTGAGTCATGAGATGTTGCTTGAATCAGGAACCATTGTCTGAAGTGCTGCAGGGAGACTCAAAAGTACTGGCTTAAACACACCTCAGAAGACATCACTTTACAAATTGTGTACATTAAAATTGAAAGAGCATTTAAATTCTCCTTACATTCTACTCTTTGAGCTGAGAATTCATGAGCAATGTTTTCCTTGCATTTTTATAATCTTGACAATTTCAGCACAAAAGCTTCAGCTAATCACGTTTTCTATTGTAATAGTCAACCTCCTGAAACACATTAAAATGTTGATTGTCTCAAGTGTCCAAAACAAGACTAAGCACTGCTGTGTAAGTGAGGGCTGATGAACTGTTTTGTCAAATGTATAACTTTTTCAGTGCAAATATTTTAACTGTTTAGCTCATGTCCAGCTCAATAAGAAATAAAGAACGGCTGTCTGAAACTGCATTCATCGGGAATTACATAATCTACTTGTCTCACCCACTTCATAAGTGCATTCGGTTGCACTTCTTAATTCACAAGCAAAGACTGCATCTCTCTGATCCCTGGAAGAAAAAAATAATGCAAAATTAAAGTACTTGTAAGAAATTTTTGTCTGGAGTAAAACAAAAGTCATATCCAGTGTGTTTTCCATTTGGATCTTTCGATATTGGGTCTGCACTTCTGCAGCAGAATCCTCAGAATTTGTGCATATGCTTATATAAATGAAAAAAAATTATCATAGTTTGTGATTTTTTTCTTTGCAAGTGTCCAGGCCGTGCATGATGTAATTAGTGAGGAGTCATGTATTTATTGAATGCCGTTGTATTTAAATAAAACTGAGTACAATTTTGGAAACAAAAGAGTGCTTACTTGTGAAATGTTTGTGGTGTATGATGCTGGCTGCTGAAAGTGGTTCCCAAATGTTAGGTTTTCAGTTTTGGACCTTGCTCTGCAAGTTCTGAGGTACAGAAACACATTTATAGAAACGCCTCTAACACTGAGCCAACACAGTTTGATCACTAAATGAATTGATAGGGATCATACAAGATTTATTCATGCGAGTCACTCATTTGGTGATGATCTTGTTGCCTGTTAAGCATCATTGACATGATACAACAGGTCATCTGTGGTACTCTCCCGAAGGTATCACAATCTGTCTTGATCCAGGTAATTTTCAAAATAACCCAGTTAGAGAAAATGTTGTTCGCTTCTCAAATTATTTTTCTTTTGATTTGTTTTTGGGATGTGGGCAGTGCTAACAAGGCCGCATTTATTGCCCATTCCCAGTTGGCCTCTGAAGATGGTGGTGGGCCTTCTTGAACTACTCTAGTCCTTGTGGTGATGGTGCTCCCACAATGGTTTTTGGGTGGGAATTCCAGGATATTGACCAAGCAACAATGACGGTATGGAGGTATATATCCAAGTCAGGATGGTGAGTGACTTGAGGGTGATGGCGCTCCTGTAGCACTGCTCTCGATCTCAGTATTAAAGTTTGTAGGGGAGAGAGATGCTGTCGAAGTAACCTTAATGAGTTTCTGCACTGTATCCTGTAGCGTTTACATAATACATCCACAGTGCACTAGTGATGGAGGGGGGCACGGGGGTGGATATTGAGTCCAGTGGTGGGGTGGCAATTAAGTAAACTGCTCTGTCCTGGATGGTGTCGAGCTTCTTTAGTGTTGTGGATGCACCCATCCAGGTGAGTGGCTGGTATTCTGTCACACTCCTGACTTGAGCCTTTAAATGGTGGGGTGGGGAGGCAATAAATAATGCAATCTCCTAACAGCTGATGGAGGTTACCTGTACATTCATGTTCCTTTGACTGGGTATTTGAAGGCTTAATTCGCATGAAGTTTTTTGTTGATTTTTTGTTTCTTTTGTGTTTGTTGTGCCTTGCATGTTTCTTTTAAATCCAGAACAAAAGTCTTTCAAAAAGCAGTTATTCCATCTACTTGCAGCACTTGTGCAGTGGATTTACAAAAAATATAGCTTGCATGTTGGTCTTTAACTCTTAAGTAATGCTTTATAAATGATGATCCTGACCATTGAATAATAACCCTGTAATGCTTCATGGTTGAACTGTAATTGCACCTTGTGACGTTTTACTATGCTATATAAATGCAAGAAGTTGTTGTAATTGTAGTTATATTGGTCTGTATTGATAAACACTATAGAGCATGGAGAGTGCTAATAGCAGCAAAACTGTAATTTAAAAACAAGTTCCAGTATATAGTATCACAGGCATATTTTTAACACGTCTAATGATATCTAGGCTTGTATGCCTCAGACTCTGTTTCTTCTATTGAATCCATAACCAAGTTTGATTTTTGGTTATGTTTAATGAGTTTCAGGTAATAACTTTATAACGTTCTTAAATCCTTTTATATAAAGAAAAATTCCAAGCAGGTGGAGGTTGGTCTTTGTTACAAATCAAACCTTTGAGGCATTCATGAGAGTAAATAATAACTGCTTCAACAGCAATGACTACTTTTTGTGTTAAACATTACTGTTGCTGAATCAAGGAAGGCAATTTGTAAGTGACCTTTTTCAACCCTTCATAACCTAAGGGAATGTGCTGAAGAATTCAACTTAAATCATTTTTATTAGTGGCAGGTTGTTACCTGAATTTGTCTTAACATTGCTATTTAGGCCTAAATGCATTCAGCTAATCAAATTATTGCAGAGGTTGAGTCCAACTTCAGGCACAGACTACTGCTGCATTGATAAATATATCTGTCATTAGTGGAATACAAGAAACAAACTCATTTTGTCTCAATGTGACCCTTTTTACTCTTTAATTTATTTCAATAGATTCCTTTATATCTTTGTAAAATTAAAGTTTGTAACATCTGGATATTCAGTGTGTGCCTTCCAGTTATCCAGCAGTGTACTGGATCCATAGCAGCACAATCAGTTGGAAATTTTAAGGAAGGTGCATGTTACTTATGAGAATTTGTGGTGTTGATTTGTTTAGATATATAAAATATTTACTTTTAAGCGACATTATGTGGAAAATCAATATACCATAGTGAAAGAGGGCACCTACCTAACATGATAAATAATAAAGCTTAATGGTGAACTTAATAATAGTAACTGTTTATTGTCCCTGTAGTTCAAGGTTACCATTAAACTAGTATTAGATGGTAGATACATTTATGGAGACTAGTTCAACAGATGTGAGGCAAACTAGAGATGATTTTGTAAAGATTAGCCTTTTTAAGCTAAACTTTTACCCAGTGACTCTCTGGGAAGTGAAGTGCCCATTCTTTGTATCTTATCAGCTGACAGCATTCAGGAGCTGGGGAGGATGCAACAGAACATTAGCATTTCCAAAGACCTGCAGTGACTAATAGTATGACTACAGAACTGTTGCTCACTTGTGTACTCCTATTATGTTGAAGACACAAAGAAGCTGAGGGCTGGTAAAGACCTGTCACATCTTGCAGTCTAGTAGACAGCCCAGAAGCTTCATCGCTTTTTTGGAAGGCCTGTTCCTTGTCCCTCCCCATCCCTCAAAGGCAGTGAATGATCTCTGAGGTAGGTAAATTTATTCAGTGATACAGAGCGGATGATTCTATTCTGACTTCATGCCTGTACCATTTGTTTCCCTGCTTGTTGTAGGGATGTGGCAGTTTTCAGAGTTTTGTTTCTAATGATTTCCTCACAGGTTTGGAGTTAATGGAGACCTTGTCTGAACTCAGCAGAGCAGAAATTCTTCTGCTACAAGCTGTGACATGCCCGACCACCTCGGAAGTTTATACAAGGGAGGGGGTGGGGAGAAGAGATGAAAATATACAGTCTCAACATCACTGGAAATCTTTACAGTTATGTAATTGAATGTTCCTGTTAAATAGTATTCAGTTTAGCAATATTTACCCAACAAATAATTATTTTAGCAATTTGCATCCTTTTAAGTAATTCAAGAGTACTTAACACTAAATTTGATTCTCTCAACACTTAATTAAGAGAATCCACAACATCAACATTGATATTTCCCTGAGTTGAAGTTTAAATTTGAGCAATGTCAAATACAGGTGAACATATGAACAATGACAGACAGATAAAGACCATCTGATCCATAGAGCTTGTCCCACACAATTGCATTACTTTGTGTATCACAACATATAGCATAGTGGTTATATTACTGGACTAGTAATCCAGAGGCCTGGACTAATAATCCGGAGACGTGAGTTCAAATCCCATCACGGCAGTTGTGGAATTTAAATTCAGTTAATTTAATTCATTAATTAAAAATAAAATCTGGTGTCCTAATGTCCTTTAGGAAACAAAATCTGCCGTCCTTACCTGGTCTCCAGACCCACAGCAATCTGGTTGACTCTTAACTGCCCTCTGAAATGGCCTAGCAAGCCGCTACAAGAAACAATAAGAATATCTCTGCACCGGCTTCGGCCACAACAGCGGCAAACCCAGCTCAGTCGACCCTGCAAAATTCTCCTCACTAACATCTGGGAACTTGTGCCAAAATTGGGAAAGCTGTCCCACAGACTTGTCAACCAACAGCCTGACATAGTCCTACTAACAGAATCATACCTTTCTGCCATGTCCCAGACTCCTCCATCACCATCCCTGGGTATGTCCTGTCCCACCGGCAGAACCGACCAGAGGTGGCAGGACAGTGGTATACAGGCGGGAGGGAATGGCCCTGGGAGTCCTCAACATTAACTCATGGCGTCTCATGGAATCAGGTCAAGCAGAGGCAAGGAAACCTGCTGATTACCACCTACTACCCTCCCTCAGCTGATGAATCAGTACTCCTCCATGTTGAACACCACTTGGAAGAAGCACTGAGAGTAGCAAGGGCATAGAACATATTCTGGGTGGGGGACTTCAGTGTTCATCACCAAGAGCAGCACAACTACTGACCGAGCTGGTTGAGTCCTGAAGGACATAGCTGCCAGACTGGGCCTGCAGCAGGTGGCGAGAGAACCAACACAAGGGAAAAACTGACTTGACCTCATCCTCACCAATCTACCTATTTCAGATGCATCTGTCCATGACAGTATTGGTAGCAGTGACCACTCCACGTGATATCAAGAAATGGCTGAGCGCACTAGATACAGCAAAGGCTGAGAGCCCTGACAACCATCCTGGCTGTCATGCTGAAGACTTGTGCTCCAGAACTAGTCAAGTTCTTCCAGTACAGCTATAACACTGCCATCTATCCGACAATGTGGAAAACTGCCCAGGTATGTCCTGTCCCCAGAAAGCAGAACAAATCCAATCTGGCCAATTACCGCCCCATCAGTCTACTCGCAATCATCAGCAAAGTGATGGAAGGTGTCATCAACAGTGCTATCAAGCGGCACTTACTCACCAATAACCTGCTCACTGATGCCCAGTTTGGGTTTTGCCAGGACTACTCTGCTCCTGACCTCATTACAGCCTTGGTCCAAACATGGACAAAAGAGCTGAATTCCAGAGGTGAGGTGAGAGTGAATGCCCTTGACATCATGGCAGCATTTGACCGAGTGTGGCATCAAGGAGCCCTAGTAAAAATGAAGTCAATGGGAATCAGGGGAAAGACTCTCCACTGGCTGGAGTCATACCTAGCACAAAGGAAGATGGTTGTGGTTGTTGGAGGTCAATCATCACAGCCCCAGGACATCGCTGCAGGAGTTCCTCAGGGCAGTGTCCTAGGCCCAGCCATCTTTAGCTGCTTCATCAATGACCTTCCATCCAACATAAGGTCAGAAATGGGGATGTTTGCTGATGATTGCACAGTGTTTAGTTCCATTCGCAACTCCTCAGATAATGAAGCAGTCTATGCCCGCATGCAGCAAGACCTGGGCGACATTCAGGCTTTGGCTGATAAATGGCAAGTAACATTCATGCCACACAAGTGCTAGGCAATGACTATCTCCAACAAGAGAGCGTCTAACCACCGCCCCTTGACATTCAACAGCATTACCATCGCTGAATTCCCCAACATCAACATCCTGGGGGTTACCATTGATCAGAAACTTAACTGGACCAGCCACATAAATACTGTGGCTACAAGAGCAGGTCAGAGGCTGGGTATTCTGTGGCGAGTGTCTCACCTTTTGACTCCTCAAAGTGTTTCCACCACTTACAAGGCACAAGTAAGGAGTGTGATGGAATACTCTCCACTTGCCTGGATGAGTACAGCTCCAACAACACTCAAGAAGCTCAACACCATCCAGGACAAAGCAGCCCGCTTGATCAGCACCCCATCCATCACCTTAAACATTCACTCCCTCCACCACTGGTGCACCGTGGCTGCAGTGTGTACCATCTACAAGATGCACTGCAGCAACTCGCCAAGGCTTCTTCAACAACACCTCCCAAACCCACGACCTCTACCACCTAGAAGGACAAGGGCAGCAGCTGCATGGGAACACCACCACCTCCAAGTTCTCCTCCAAGTTCTCCTCCAAGTCACACGCCATCTGACTTGAAAATATATCGCTGTTCCTTCATCGTCACTGGGTCAAAATCCTGGAACTCCCTCCCTAACAGCATTATGGGAGTACCTTCACCACGCGGACTGCAGCGGTTCAAGAAGGTGGCTCACCACCACCTTCTCGAGGGCAATTAGGGATGGGCAATAAATGCTGGCCTTGCCAGCGACGCCCACATCCCAGGAATGAATTTAAAAAATATATACACTCCACCCACCCGAAACCATGTGGTGATCTGGGAGAGGCAAAATAAATTTAAAAATCCAGGCCAATTTGGGAAAAAAAATCTGGGAAATTCCTCTCAGACCTATCTAGGCGATCGAAACTAGTCCAGGAGATCACTCTGGCCCTGAATTCCTGCAGTACCTACTTTCTGTAAGAGGTGATCTCCGCCCCAACCAGAAACCGGTCCAGCTCTCGCTTGAAGGAATTCAGCGAATCGGCATCCACCGCACGAGACGGCAGCCTGTTCCAGAGGTCCACTATTCTCTGGGAAAAGAACCACCTCCTGACATCTAACCTAGATCTGGCCTTATACAACTAAAATTTGTGACCCCTGATACTATTACAGTAAATAAACATTGAGTAAACCTTAGGAGCCATACAGAAAGAATATGCTAGCATGGACTGTTTTAGTGATGCTGTATTTATAGGTTATATACCTGGACCCACCTCCCGATCCCTAACTGAGACAACTGCCTGCAAGCAATCGCTCAGATGTGTGTCTAATTTCACACTAAATTCTAAAATGCACGATCCAAGAATATATAAAGAATTATGGAAAACTTTATTATTGAAGGATGTAAATCCAAAACTAGTTTAATAATATTATCTGAAAGCAGATATTATTTAATAATTGAGTAAAGGTCAACTTTACAGAAGTTGATGCAGATTTTTTCTGTATAAGAATTATTTTCAATAACCCTTCAAGAGAAAGAGGAAAGTAATTGGCAGGAAAAGAGAGATCCTGTCCTGTGACCAATCTACTTGACTTCCCAGTTTAACAGTCTCAAATTCCCCAATAAAATAATTCAAATTATGGCTGCATTCTTCAACTGAAATTGCTGCAGATAGGAAATCAACCCGTGGGCACCTGTCAGGTTTGCCTGGACTTGCAAAGATGCTTTAAAATTAACTCAACTAACCCAAGTTGGAAGAAAAATGAACAAACTCAATCTGAGAGAACTTAGACATTTATGGTAAAAGTAAATGCTATTTGGAGTAGTGTTGACAATCTCAGTAGCAAAAAGAGAAATTAGACTATATATGTTGTCCCCAAAAGTCTGGGAGGTTACAGAACATCCTGGACTAAAGTGCTAGAACTTTCCCAAAAAAGGCAAAGTTACAAATGACCATAATGTTAGATATTCTAATAGTACGGCCAGGATGACCATTAAAGATCACAAACATGTTTATTTCAATATCATCATAACATGTAAGTGCCACAAAGGAAAAATATACCTATTAACTAATGAAAATGCCCAGAGGCTTTATCACATTCAATTGTCAGAGTCACAATGTAACAGAGATAACTGCTGCATTGTGAGTGATAATTGAATGTTCCCTTTTGCCGAAATGATTGGTTCGTCTGAGCTCTTGCACAATAAACCTTAATGACAGTAGTTCAACAGGTCTATCATTATTCCAAAAGCTGCAATTTTTTAGTAAATCTCAACTGAAGCCTACTCAAGAATGGTGGATCAAAGGATCAGCCATCTGATTGGTATTCCCATCTCTTAACTGCTACCAGATGCTTCATTATAAAATGATGTGGTCAATTTTAACCCCCACCCAACACCACTGAAACAATGCATGGAATGAGTTGCGCTGATGCTATCATCAGGCCTAATTAAAATGCTAAAGTTACAGCCAGATGATAACATCAGCACCACAATGTTGTTTTTACTGGAACTTACAGGGAGGCCTGCCTAGTTGCAAACTCACCAGAGCAACCTGGCAGGAGACAGCAGAATGGCCGGGGTAAGTTACGTTTTTTTTAAATTTTTGGAAACATTCCTTTGACCTTCCCAACTGGCATCGGCTCTGCAACCCTACCCCTGCCCCCCAGCACTTAACTTACACCAGACACCATTCCCTTAGATCCCTGGTGGCATTCGGCTCCTGCCACAATTCCCGTTCCCGCCCGTCTGCCTTAACGTCATTCCCACCGGCTTCAAGCGGGAGACAGATGTGCAATATTAAACTAAGGCATGGCAGTTAAAATTGGCCAGGCCTCGCTCCGTTCTCTTCCTCCAGGTGCTCTGCCTGCTCCGGGCACCCGTGCACCAATCCCGTTCCTAATTAAAATTGAGCCCCGTATTCCTTGTACATGGTTCTCAATCAGTCAACAACTAAGGATTCTAGGAGTGACAATAACAGCTGGTTTCAAGCTTTCTCCATGTATGACTGTTCACAAGGCCAATGCATTGAACTTCCTTACACAATGGTGACCCAAGGCTGTATACAAGTGAGTATCCCATAAGTGATGCAGGGGCAATTAAATGACACATGTAGGGGCCTTAAAATGTCTTAAAAGGGACAATGTTCCTGTGATTCCCTCCCCCCAACTTTTCCCATTCAACTGCTTGATGTTATAGTTGAGATGCAACTTTTGTATTACTGCCGTTTAATATCGTTATGTTAGGGTAAATGTGTGAGCTCCTGTGTACCTTTTTTCTTAAGTTTTTGTTGTCTGCTACTTGACTTATTGAATCTTTATCCAAGTTCTTGTTTTAAAATATAAACAGAAAATGCTGGAAATACTCAGAAGGCCGGGAAGCATCTGTGGAGAGAGAAACGGAGTTAATGTTTCAGGCCTGTGATCTTGCGTCAGAACTGCAAAATCTTACAGATGTAACCGATTTTTAAGCAAGTACAGAGGCAGGGAAAAAGAGGAAAGAACAAACAGAAAGGTCTGTGATAAGGTGGAAGGCATGAGTGATTGAATGAATAGTAAAATCATTACCAGCACCTGCTGTCTGGAAAAAATGGGAGCAGTGGTTATGATCTGAAATTGTTGAACTCTATGTTGAGTCCGGAAGGTTGTAAAGTGTCTAATCGAAAGATGAGGTGCTGTTCCTTTGAGCTTCCATTGAGCTTCATTGGAACAGTGTAGAAGGCCGAGGTCAGAGTGGGAGTGGGATGGAGAATTAAAATGACAAGCGACTGTAAGCTCAGGGTCATGCTTGCAGACTGAACAGAGGTGTTCAGCATAGCGATAACTCAATCTGCGTTTGGTCTCCCCAATGTAGAGAATTTATATTTATATAGCACCTCAGGATGTCCTAGTTTGGGATCACTTGGTTTAATGTCACCATGTTATTTACGCTGACAGCAAAAATAGAAACATTTCCACGTTATTAACACCTACATTTGATAAACCACTGAAAGTGCTTAGATTAATGTCTGACCTGAGTTATGCATCAGTAATGTTTGGTTCACCCACTGAAACTTAAAAATGTAACTGGGAAAATAGATAAGGGAGAACCAGTAGATGTGGTGTATTTGGACTTTCAAAAGGCTTTCGATAAGGTCCCGCATAAGAGATTAGCGTGTAAGGTTAAGGCACATGGGATTGGGGGTAAGGTATTGACTTGGATAGAGAACTGGTTGGCGGACAGAAAGCAGAGAGTAGGAATTAATGGGTCTTTTTCCGAGTGGCAAGCAGTGACTAGTGGGGTACCGCAGAGATCGGTCCTTGGACCCCAGCTATTCACAATATACATTAATGATCTAGATAGGGGAACTAAATGTAATATCTCCAAGTTTGCAGATGACACAAAGCTGGGTGGGAGTGTGTGCTGCGAGGAGGATACCGAGAAACTCCAGGATGATTTGGACAGGTTGGGTGAGTGGGCAGAAGCGTGGCAGATGCAATATAACGTGGATAAGTGCGAGGTTATCCACTTTGGTGTCAAAAACAGAAAGGCAGACTATTATCTGAATGGCAATAGATTGGGAGAAGGGGAAGTGCAACGAGACCTAGGTGTCCTTGTGCACCAGTCGCTGAAAGTAAGCATGCAGGTGCAGCAGGCAGTGAAGAAGGCAAATGGTATGTTGGCCTTCATAGCGAAAGGGTTTGAGTATAGGAGCAGGGATGTCCTGCTGCAGTTGTACAGGGCCTTGGTGAGACCACACCTTGAGTACTGTGTGCAGTTTTGGTCGCCTTATCTGAGGAAGGATGTTCTTACCATGGAAGGAGTTCAGCGAAGATTCACAAGGCTGATACCTGGGATGGCAGGAATGACATATGAGGAGAGATTGGGTCGATTGGGCTTATACTCGCTGGAGTATAGAAGAATGAGAGGGGATCTCATCGAAACATATAAAATTCTGACAGGTCTGGACAAACTAGATGCAGGAAGAATGTTCCTGATGGTCGGAGAGTCCAGAACCAGGGGTCATAATCTAAGGATAACGGGTAAGCCATTTAGGACAGAAATGAGGAGGAATTTCTTCACCCAGAGAGTGGTGAACCTGTGGAATGCTCTACCACAGAAGGTAGTTGAGGCCAAGTCATTAAATATATTCAAGAATGAGTTAGATATATTTCTTAAAGCTAAAGGTATCAAGGGATATGGGGAGAAGGCAGGTACAGGGTACTGAGTTTGGATGATCAGCCATGATCTCATCGAATGGCGGAGCAGGCGCGAGGGGCCGAATGGCCTACTCCTGCTCCTATCTTCTATGTTTCTATGTTTACCTAATAGCACTTCACATTGTAGTCTCTTCTATGCTAAGCTAAATCTTTAATTCGTTTTTTTTAATTCTTTGAGTTGTAACTTTATAAGTCAGTATGTGGCATCAGTCACTGCTAAAAGGTATGATATTAATCGTCTATTTGTTAACCAGAAACAAACATTCACATGTAACATCTCCATTTTATTATACATAACCTAAAATGTCCCAACTACTTTTGGCCTGGAGATATTTTAACATAAAGCTCATATTAAGTATAACGGAGCATACCTCACTTCTGTTTTCTAAATTATGATCAGATTTATTCTGCTGATGCATATTCATCTGTACCTTAGTTAATAATGTCCTTTGCTCACTCTGCAATTTTAATATTTATGTTTTGTATTTCTTATTTATAACCCTTGGCTTCCTTATTTCATTTATGCCAGCATTAGAGTGAACATGTGATGGTCACAGAAAATATTTTGTATGTTTTGTATATTAAGTAATGCATTGGCACTATTTAAGATGTGCGACAACAATTATGTTATCAACTAGTTCAAGGGTGCCCAACCTTTCAAAACCAAAGACCCAACAAAACTATATCTGACAAAGTTGAAAATGTTCGATCCTTTTTGGCAATACAGCTTGTCATACTTTGGGTACTGAGAGACCGATGCCAATGTGGGTCTCCACTGGCATCATTTCTACAGAGGTTTGGTCACTTATGTTCAAGAGTGCCATTACTGTGCAAGAGCCACACATCCCAAATCAGTGACAGTACATTAAAGTAAAATGTATACTGATGTGCCATGTCCTAAGATTCAGACTCAATTAAAGAGAGAGATCAGCTGAGCATCAATACTTAAAACAATCATGTGATATAATTAGGGAGACTTCAGCTCAGCGACAACAATTAAATATTCACCTGGCCCGTTCCTTGAACTCAGCAAACTACACAAAAATATTTCTTTCCTGTTTTCAAACGTTTTCTTGATATTTTCTTGATATTTTCTGCATCCAATTGCACTGCATATCCCTCTGAAAGCTATATTAGGCCAGACCTTGCTGGAAAATAACAGTGTTTTAACGACGCACACCGTTATTATTGTGCAAATCGGCCAGCAAATTTAGGAGATTGAGATACGGCATGCATTACAAATCTCCAGAACTTGCTGGTCGATTTAAGACGCTCCACCGTTTGCTTTGCACAAACGGCATCTCGCTCTTAGCCTCCCCATTATTGTTAAGAACTTGCTGGATTAGTTTCCCTTTAAACTTGCCACAGAAAGTTAAGTCTGCTAATTAAAGAAAGAAAGACTTACATTTATATAGTGCCTTGCATGACCACCGGACGTCTCAAAGCGCGTTACAACCAATGAAGTACTTTTGGAGTGTAGTCACTGTTGTAATTAAGAGCCTAAGTACCCTTTTAATGATGTGATAATTGATAATGCAATGCCAATCAACCTCTATGGCCCAGAAAGGGAATAATTTAAATGATTAAACCTAATTCCTGCATGTAGTCAATTGTTGGAGATTTTTAAAATGTCAAATTTAAATTTTTTTTAATTCTTACTTTTCCTTTCTGTCTCTCTTTTCTTTCTCAATGCAATCATCCTTTCTGTCTCCTTATTTCTCTTTCTGTACCTGATTTGACTCTAATTCACCCTCCTTCGTTGTCATTCCACTGTTTCTCAATCCTTAAATTTCATTGGTTAAGGAGATAAACTGTTGGTCCCAGATGCCCCATTGCCCTCGCTATGCCGTTATCATCTCGCACTTCCAGTAAGTTATGACGCAAAACTTTTTCAAGCTGAAGGGTGCAGAAAAAAGTCTAACAGGAATGGGAATATCCATGAGATGCACTGTTCCAGCAAAATCCGGCCCATGTTTGCGATTCCCTTTGTCCATGTTGATGATTTGAAAGTTTCAAATTAACACACTGGGCTCTTATTTTCCAATTCTGTCAAATAAATCTACCAAGTTTTCACAAAAATAAAAGATGAAATGTTGAGAAGTACTTGGAACTGTGTTTGACTCGTTAATGTGTTTACTGCTTCTCAATTAACCACACCTCCCAATTAGCATTGGCTTCGGCTCCTCTCAGTTATGCTGCCTGCTTGACCACGCTTCCAACTGATCACCGCTGCTTGTTTGATGGTATTTCCCTCTCACTGGACGTTGCTGACTGCTGCTTGCTTGATGTCACTCACAGAGCACGGCATGTGATTGCTGTGGTTGCCCAATCAACAGCACATTAATACTGGGTCAACCAATAAAGGAGGGAAATATACAAAATTCCAACCTACAAGCCATTTGTTTCAAAGAGGAGAGAGCCATATCGCAGCAGCATAGGACTCATGCGATGCCAGTTGGCCACCCCTGAACTACTTTATTCTTGGGTTTTCTTGTAATGGCTATTTACTGGACGGTGCAATGCTATGGCAGAGGGTAGTGTATTTGTTATTTCGTCATCAGGATTGGGAAATGTTTTGACATTTGTTAAGTTTTGAAAACTAGTTTATAAAATAGTCATTGGGATTAGTCAACAGAAAAAAGTCTGTTTCTGTTTGCATGGAGTTGACAAGTAATGGAAACTTGTCACGAAACTAACAATCAGATATAAGAAACCAGAAAACCAAATGTCCAGAACTAGATACTGCTTTATGATTTATCCAGTGAAACAATTGTTCTAACAAAGATAGTTGATAAAATAGCCGATTAACCAATCGGATTCAAATAGGTTAACAAGGAAACCAACATTGGCTTCACTTAACTTTTACTGCTTACTGTTCAATATGTGTCACAAACTGCTATAAGATGCACAAATAAAGAAGAGTTTGCTGCTACCTAGGGTATCAGTTAAAACTATTCAGGAATGACTTACCCAAAAAAAAGATGAACTTTCGTTTTCATTGCTGAAAAATTAAAAACAATGAATAGTTCTGATCAACAAAATGGAAAATATATACATTATGTGTGACTTTTTTATCTAAATATTCTGATAATGCAATCAGACATAAGACAATAATAACATAGTGTACTTATTATTTGTTTTCAGTTTAATCAAGATTGAAGTATAACTTTGGGAACTTCCCGGTTGTGCTAGGAGTTTGCATCTTGCAGTTTAATGATTTTTTTTAATATACTACCAAGAAGAAACAAAGTAAAGGAATCATCATTCTAACTTAATCTGCTTTCTTCTCAGCATCAGGCCTCTTTTTTGAGTTATTCTTTACATACAAGCCTCCAGCCTTACTTTACACAAGAGTCCAGAAAGAAATAATGGGAGTTTTACTGGACACGTAATCCACCGTTAAAGAAAAAAATGTCAATAGATTAGAGGTGAGGAAGAAACATGAAGGGAATGCTTGTGGTAGAGGCTTCTCTTCATGTGGAGATGAGGAGCACTATGGGTGAATGGGACTCGAACAACTCTTCAATGAAGCGGCTTCCTGATGAAAGAGTTTATGCGATACAAGCTAGAGGATTATGAGAATATTCATGACCCTTTTGGGTTAGCAGGTGAGTTTGGCCTCAACAGATCATCCTTTGGGTAAACAGTACACAAAGAGTTTGGTTACCAGGATGAAAGTGTAGCAACAGAGTTCCTGATCTACTTAAACACGACATATGACAGATTCCTACTCATTCTAAGCTGAGGCACAGACTATAGCTTTTATGTTTGAAGTGTTGTATGTAACCAAATCATAAGAAGTCATGTGATATTACTTGAAGGAGAGACTGGCTTCTTTGCTGGTTCAGACACAGTGGCTAATATCCTTGGGCACAATGCTTCAACTAAAATAACTTCATGATATGATGTAGATTAAACGTCATTGTTTTTTTTAAACTAAATAATCAGTGCTCAGAATGTCTATATATACTGGTAAAATAAATGACATTTAGTGATCAACTTATTTCCAAACAACATAAAAACATTGTGGGCAATGAGGAATGTTAAATAATTTGTTGCAAAGGTTTAATTTTTGATAGATTTCATATAAATTATGTGAAAGATACACAAAAATATTGTGATGTCAATTATTGAAACAATTTTAAAGTACAGTCTACCTTGATCAATGAAAAGGTACGTTGTGTGATAATTCAGCATAACCTAACCAACAACGGGTAGGAACTCTTCAAACAACTGCTTTTGATTATAAAGATGAGGAATTTTTATAGCTTAGGACCAGTTGCTTCTTCTGAGTTTCAGTTCTGAAGATGCAACTGTAGTGTTACAGTTAGTTCTGTTGCTATTATGGAGCAGTAATAGTCTGAATATGATTTTACACATAAATAAGTACTAACCCACCCTGCGAAGATCATAGCATTATTTTGACACCAAAATAAAAAAGGCAAGATCACATTTTTAGGTTATTCATAGATCTTAGAATTGTCCAAGAATAACCAGCTTGAACAATTCGAGGGAGCTTGAGACCACCCAGGAATTGCTCTTCTAGGATCTTGTAATTCTTAAAATAATTGCCTTGAATTTAAAATATTGATGTAAAATGTGTCTTAAATCTGATGCAAGAACCAGAAAAAATGAAAGTCTATTATTGCAAAGCTTACTAACGTTTACCCAGAGGATACAGGCTGAAATTGTTTTTAATTGTTCAGGTATAAGGATTAAGGAACATTCCACTGTTTCTGTAGTTTTGTTTTAGAATACTTAACATTAGAAATGTACATGGATCATATATTTTAGAAACTTGTATAATTTGGAAATCCAAAAAGGACATTTTTTTCTACATTGAGTTAATTGTATGCGCTTATGCTTTTATAATATGAACAAAATGCCAGTCTGAAAAATAAACTGTAATACTTCTTCTGATAGGTAATGTTGAATTTTTGTCCTAGGGTTTGTTTCTAAGAACCTCCTAAGGAACATTTAGCAGGTGTTGATACTGTAGGGTTAATGCTGGAGTTTCACTCAGGATTGGCAAATATTGAACTAATGTCTCCAGCAGCACATCAGTACTGAGGTTGTTGACAGCAAGCAGAAACCATCATTGTCTTCTTTGTCCTGATGGAGTGCATCGTGGTCTGGGTTGTGGTAAGGACAGCAAATTCTGTGTCAATAAACATGGGTTTTGTTGTTATCTGTGGAGAAAGTAGAACTTGGAATGTTTGCTCAGTCAATTTGAAGCTGTTACACCCCCTCCTAACAACTATTGTGTAAAGTGTCATTTTACTTTTGCATACTCGAAATACAAGATTGATTAAACAATTAATGAATTTTGAATTCAGTCAGTAAATTAATAAAATAATTGCTGATCACTATCTTTTATTTCTTCATATTGACAGTGATTTGCTTTTGGACGCAGTTATAGAAATTGATGTACTATTTCTGTCAGGGGAGCAACTTAATGAAGGGAATATGTCATTTGAATCGAGAAAATGGTGACAATATTAAATTGGTAGAAGACTGTAAGGGATGTACTGCTTGAAGGTCATTAACCAGATTATTAATCAATTACTTGTGAATGACAAGAATTTTTTAACTTTTTCAACACCAATCATTGTGCAGTGAATATTTAAGGAGTGTTCTTTAGTAAGTTTGTTAAGTTAAAACCCAAACAGTTGTTTTATTGAAGGCTACAGTAGCCCAGTGGATGAAAGCATTAAGCCAGAATGTCTCATGATTGCTGGTCTGTGATGAGTTAGCTGGGGCCGCAGTTTGGGATTTTACAGTTGGGCTTGGAGGGGTGAAATTGGTCTTGGTGACTTCAATGGAAAAGAAAATTGGGCGGGGTGTAAAATGGGCTGCTGATTTGCTATCGCCCAATTTGCACTACCGCCCAAGACCAATGTCACTCCCAGAGTCCTAGACTTGGAAGGGGAAAATTAGCTAGAATTCTCACTTGTGATTCCTATCTAATGACCCTTGCGGGGGTGTTTGTATGTGTGGACATCAGGTGAGGACAGGATCTAATTTAATGGCTTCCATGATGGAACAGCTTCCTGACACACACACATGAAAAATAGGCCATTTGGACAAGGTACTCATGGAACTGAACCGCAGCATAAGTCAGTGTATTTAGGAGAGAAGAGAAAAAATTGAAAGCAAAACGGAGTCAGATCAGACTGCAGTATCTCCTTATCTGTTGAAAGGCTTGGTGATGGTAATCTGAAAAAAGTCAGTAACTTCATGATAATTTTTCAGAAATTTGTTTACTGATATATTCCAAGGCGATATTATTTGGCTCTCAGTCAACTTTCCCACAGATAAACTTGATGATAAAAAGCACTATTCATTTCAACAGTGCAAACTCATCCTTCATCGGTTATGGCTGTCATATCCCAGAGGCACCACATGCTGGTCAATAAATAGTTACATTAAACAAGTTCTGCTTTGAATTCTTCTCATTTCCAATTAACTTTTAAAATATATTTTGATCTGTTATCTATAATTGTGTTTTGTACAATTAATTATTTTATATCACCATATTGATCTTAACAGGATTATAAGTTACTCTGTGTCATTCTTGTATATATTTTTGGAGACTACAAGCAATATTTCATCTGATTTGTAAAATCAGCAAATGGCCACTTTTTCAGCAGGCTAAATCTTTCCATTCCAAGTTCTATGTTTTTCGAACTCCAGAGTGTCAGGCATTCACCATATCTACTAATACTGATCTTTAAAAGATTCTGGAGTCCAACATTTCAAGCAAATCGAAGTGGTATCACATTCTAATACCATGAAATATCTCAGTTAGTGATAATGTTTATGTCAATGTTACCAAAGTTGTGTAATCAGAAGGATCTGTTGACCGTAAAGTTCACTCGGGGGTTTCCCTGTGAGAGAGCCGCAAGATTATATTCCTCCAGACTTTGGGGCAGAGCTTGTAGGCTGACCACAAGAGCTGTCATGATTACACAAAGGGATGCTCTGGTCTTCCAAATCAACACCTCAGGCTCCACTTAATAGAGAATCGTGGCTGCACCACTCACTGGTACGATGCTGCAATAGGCGCCTAACAACATTAACTACTTCACTGAGTGATACTCAATGTCAGACAGTGCTTGTTCTTCCCCAACAGTCATTTTTAGTCAATGCTGACTCTATCCCAGTTGATGCTCCAAGTTCTGTCTGACACTGTCTTTACTCCCAGTAGATGTCCTAGGCACTGACTAACAATGACTTCTCCACTAGGTTGACTCTATGGCCTGATACAACTGTTCTTGATGTGCCATTTATCTTCCAGAATAACTTCAGTATTATCTTATTAACCTTATTAATCCATTCACGTCAAAGCATGTCTGTGTTTGCAATAAAAGTCTAAGGAGATGAAATTGGGTGCCTTTGCACCTCCTGTTAGTGCCCCCGGGGGGGTGCAAATGGCTTTGCGACCAGGCGCGGCGCTGACATCGACTCCCGCCATATTTGGCGGGGGTTTTGCGGCGGCGCTACAGCGTTGCGCCCCGATCTACTTCGCCCTGAGATAATGACATCATCGCCATGTGCATCTCCCCGGACCCGAAATTGACTTCTGCCGCCTGCAGCAGCGCTGGTCGAAAACACCGACAGCTGCAGGAGACGTGCATCGGGCGAGCGGCCGCTTCAGGGGCGATGATTACAGGCGAGGTGGCCGAGGTAAGTAAAAAAAAAACTTACCTTTCTTGATCCCGTTTTCTTCATGGCTTCCTGCCTGCGATCGATCAGTGCCAGGCTGATCGTGCGGGATCGCGGCTGCCTTGGTGGTCCAGGTGGTAATTTTTAAATTGCAGAGCCTGCAGCGATGGCCCTTCCCTTTAAGGGAGGGAAGGAGCCTTTGAACGCGGCAGCGCTGCACGGCCCAGTGTGCAGTACTGCTGAAGTCTCTGCCCCGCCTGCTGCTGATTGCACTCCAAGAAGGAAGTGGCGCGCTTGATTTAGTGCTTCACTTCCTTCCTTGGGCGCGAAACCCAATTTTTTAAAGTTTAGAAACATTAGCGCCAGGCGCTATTTTCTCAACTTTTAAAATTTAGTGCCCCAAACGGGGCTATAATGAATTTCTTCCCCTTAGTTTTTAACATGGCTTTGCATAGCTAGAAATAAGTTTTTAATGGTAAAGTTCAGAATGAATTATGATCTTCAGGCCAGATCCATGCCTATCTCTAGAATACATAGTGATGAATTACTATATAATGTGATGTAATAGACAGATACATTAATTTTTAGCTGCTACTTCACGGTCCTTTGTTGATCAGGAGCCCTTCACCAACTCACACCTTACACAGCCACAAATAAAATTTGAGCCAGATTTCTTCTAATGAAATTCTTAGATGTTCACCAATTTACAACCACAAGAGGTCAGTCAAGAACATTGGTTTATGTAGCACATTATTATGGCTAAAATTGGTTGGCAGTAGGGTGAAAATGGTTGTCGAGTAGGAAGGTTATGTTAAAAATTTGGGTAATCAGTGCCCAAAAGTTTCATTCATATTGATGATGCCATTTATTTCGGAAGCAATGTTTACAAAATCCATCATAACTTTGCTTCCAATTTCCACACTTCCCTCGCCTTCAAATGGTCCATCTCTGACTCTTCCCTTTCGTTTCTTCCTCGACTTTTCTGTTCCATTTCTGGGGATAGGCTATCAACCAATATCCAATATAAGCCCACTACCTCCCACACTGAGTCAGAGTCATAGAGTTATAGAGCACAGAAAGAGGTCCTTCGGCCCGTCGTGTCCGTGCCGGCCATCAAGCCCTGTCTATTCTAATCCCATTTTCCAGCACTTGGTCTGTAGCCTTGTATGCTATGGCGTTTCAAGTGCTCATCTAAATGCTTCATGAATGTTGTGAGGGTTCCTGCCTCTACCACCCTTTCAGGCAGTGAGTTCCAGATTTCAACCACCCTCTGGGTGAAAATGTTTTTCCTCAAATCCCCTCTAAACCTCCTGCACCTTACCTTAAAACTATGCCCCCTGGTTATTGACCCCTCTACTAAGGGGAAAAGTTCCTTTCTATCTACCCTATCTATGCCTCTCATAATTTTGTGCACCTCAATCAGGTCCCCCTTCAGCCTTCTCTGCTCTAAGGAAAACAACCCCAGCCTGTCCAGTCTCTCTTCATAGCTGAAACGCTCCAGCCCAGGTAACATCCTGGTGAATCTCCTCTGCACCCTCTCCAATGCAATCACGTCCTTCCTATAGTGTGGCAACCAGAACTGCACACAGTATTCCAGCTGTGGCCTAACTAGCATTTTGTACAGCTCCATCATAACCTCCCGGCTCTTATATTCTATGCCTCGGCTAATGAAGGCAAGTATCCCATATGCCTTCTTAACCACCTTATCTATCTGTCCTGCTGCCTTCAGGGATCTATGTATATGCTCACCAAGGCCCCTCTGATCCTCTGTCCTTCCTAGGGTCCTACCATACATTGTGTATTCCCTTGCCTTGTTAGTCCTCCCAAAATGCATCACCTCACACTTTTCAGGGTTAAATTCCATTTGCCACTGTTCTGCCCATCTGACCAACCCGTCTATATCGTCCTGTAGCCTGAGGCTTCCCTCCTCACTATTTACCACTCCACCAATTTTCATGTCATCTGCGAACTTACTGATCATACCTCCTACATTCATATCTAAATCATTAATGTACACTACAAACAGCAAGGGACCCAGCACCGATCCCTGCGGTACACCACTGGACACAGGCTTCCAGTCACAAAAACAACCTTCGACCATCACCCTCTGCCTCCTGCCACTAAGCCAATTTTGGATCCAATGTGCCAAATTGCCCTGGATCCCATGGGCTCTTACCTTCTTGACCAGTCTCCCATGCGGGACTTTGTCAAAAGCCTTGCTGAAGTCTATGTAGACTACATCAACTGCACTACCCTCATCCACACACCTAGTCACCCCCTTGAAAAATTCAATCAAATTGGTTAGACATGATCTCCCCCTGACAAAGCCATGCTGACTATCCTTGATTAATCCTTGCCTCTCCAAGTGGAGACTAATTCTGTCCCTCAGAATTTTTTCCAATAATTTCCCTACCACTGATGTTAGGCTTACTGGCCTGTAATTCCCTGGTTTATCCCTACTACCCTTCTTGAATAATGATACTATGTTAGCTGTCCTCCAGTCCTCTGGCACCTCCCCTGTGGCCAGAGAGGTTCTGAAAATTGCCTCACAAAGCAGCCTGGGATGCATCTCGTCTGGGCCTGGGGATTTATCCACTTTTAAGCCTGCTAAAACCGTTAGTACCTCCTCCCTCTCAATGCTAATTTGTTCAAGTATATCACAATCCCCCTGCCTGATTTCTATGCCTAAATCGTCCTTCTCCATAGTGAACACAGATGCAAAATATTCATTTAAAACCTCACCTACATCTTCCGGCTCTACACACAGATTGCCACTTTGGTCCCTAATGGGCCCTACTCTTTCCCTGGTTATCCTCTTGCCCTTAATATACTTATAAAACACCTTGGGATTTTCCTTTATTTTGCCCGCCAGTGTTTTTTCATGCCCCCTCTTTGCTCTCCTAATTTCTTTTTTAAGTACCCCCCTGCACTTTCTATACTCCTCTAGGACTTCCACTGTTTACAGTCCTTTGTATCTGCCAAAAGCCTCCCTTTTTTCCCTAATCCATTCTTGTATATCCCTCGACATCCAGGGTTCCCTGGACTTGTTGGTCCCACCCTTGACCTTTATGGGAACATGTTGGCGCTGTACTCTCTCTATTTCCTTTCTGAATGACTCCCACTGCTCTGATGTGGATTTTCCTACAAGTAGCTAATCCCAGTCCACTTTGGCCAGATCCTGCCTTATCATATTAAAATCGGCCTTCCCCCAATTTAGAACCTTTATTTCCGGTCCATCTTTGTCCTTTTCCATGACTACCTTAAATCTCACCGAATTATGGTCACTGTCACCAAAATGCTCTCCTACTGACACTTCTACCACTTGCCCAGCTACATTCCCTAGAATTAGGTCCAGTACCGCCCCCTCTCTTGTAGGACTTTCTACATGCTGGCTCAAAAAGCTCTCCTGGATGCACTTTAAGAATTCCGCACCCTCTAAGCCTTTCACACTCTGACTATCCCAGTTAATATTGGGGAAGTTGAAATCCGCTACTATTACTTTCCTATTATTTCTACACTTCTCTGAGATTTGCCTACATATCTGTTCCTCTATCTCCCCCTGACTGTTTGGGGGCCTATAGTACACACCCAGCAAAGTGCTTGCCCCCTTTTTGTTTTTAAGTTCTACCCATATGGCCTCATTAGAGGAACCTGCTAAGATATCATCCCTCCTTACAGCAGTAATTGACTCCTTGATTAATATTGCGACACCCCCTCCTCTTTTACACCCCCCTCTGTCTTGCCTGAAGATTCTATACCCTGGAATATTGAGCTGCCAGTCCTGCCCCTCCCTCAACTATGTCTCTCTGATAGCAACAATGGCCCAAAAATTCATCCTGCTGCGCGAGAGTACGCACTGCGTACTCTCGCGTATTCCCTCTGCAATTGCCAGTTTTCTGCATGCCCTGCGCATGCGCTGAAAACCGGCAATTGCTCTTTTGAAAAGGGGGCGGTTCCTCGGTGCATCGCATGCGCGCTACAGGCTGCGCGCACGCTGTGCACTTCATGCTTTGGACGCGCAGGTAAGTACTGAAGATTTTAGAAATGTAAAAAGGAGGAGGAAGACCCACTTTTAACAAGGTAAGTAGTGAATTAAGTATTTTTTTGAATTTTTTTTTACAGGTATATCTTTTTTAGAGACTTTAAAGACAGGTAAGTTTATTTTTATAACTTTTTAAAAGATTTTAAATTTTTTCAAAAATTTAATTTTTTATTTAAAATGGTTAATTTATTTAACTATACTTATTTTATTAATGTGATGGTTTTTTTTAAAATTTAATTGAGGTTTAGCTGTTATTTTGGGGGGGTGTAAGATTCATAGATTTAACAGCCGTGCTGTGAAACTTATGAATGGAAGATGGTGTGCTGCCATTGGCTCTAACTGAGTCACGTGATCCCACAGCTCGCACGAATTCACTACGCCGGTGGGATACGCAAGCACTGCCCGGCTGATGTCTGGAACATCAAGTTCGTGCGAGCTGGATCTGAAAAAGCACAAGCGAGGTGAGAGATCGCGGGGAAGGCTTACGCCCGCGGGAACAGAGCGAGATCAATTTCTGGGCCAATATCATACTCCAATCACATTTATATTTTATTTTATCCACCCTTTTATTTGTCCCCCCCCCACCTTTTTTTTCCTCCTAGAAGCTGGCAGCTGTCCTTCATTCTGCCAGTGGATTTCACACTTCATTCAGCCTTAATCTGTCACATTAACACCACCTCTAGCCTTGCATATCTCTTAATGTCTCTATGTCTCTTCATCTCTCCCTTTGTTCCTTTATCCCCTCCCCCTTTTCGCAGCTTTACCCTGGCCTTAAATCTATTTGATTTCCGGCTCTTCCCAGTTCTGATGAAAGGTCATCGACCTGAAACGTTAACTCTCTTTCTCTCTCCACGGATGCTGCCTGGCCTGCTGAGTTTTTCCAGCGTTTTCTGTTGTTATTTCGGATTTCCAGCATCCGCAGTATTTTGCTATCATACTCCCATGTGTTCATCAACACCTTCAATTCATCTGCCTTACTCGCAAGACTCCTTGCATTAAAATAAATGCCATCCAGCCTTGCCATACTCCCTTGTGCCATTACATATTTGCTCTGCCTTCCAGACTGACTTGTTTTTTCCTCTATATTTGGCTGTGCATCACCCCCTATTATTGCTCCACTCCGTATCCCATCCCCCTGCCAAGTTAGTTTAAACCCCCCCCCCCCCAACAGCACTAGCAAACCTCCCCGCAAGGATGTTACATAAGAACATAAGAAATAGGAGCAGGAGTAGGCCAATTGGCCCCTCGAGCCTGCTCTGCCATTCAATAAGATCATGGCTGATCTGATCCTAAACGCCAATCTACTATCACAGAACCATCTCCTGAACCTAACAGAATTGGACACACGAAATAGGAGCAGGATCAGGCTACACGGCCCCTGGGCCCGCTACGCTACCCACAGGGCCATGACCGATCCGAACTTAGACTCATGTCCAAATTCCTGCCCGCTCCCCGTAACCCTTAATTCCCTTTACCTCTAGGAAACTGTCTATTTCTGTTTTAAATTTATGTAATGATGTAGCTTCTACAGCTTTTTGGGGCAGCATATTCCATGGACCTACCACCCTCTGAGTGAAGTAGTTCCTTCTCATCTCAGTTTTGAAAGAGCAGCCCCTTATTCTAAGACTATGCCCCCTAGTTCTAGTTTCACCCATCATCGGGAACATCCTCCCCGCATCCACCCGATCCAACCCCTTCACAATCTTATATGTTTCAATAAGATTGCCTCTCATTCTTCTGAACTCCAATGAGTAGAGTCCCAATCTACCCAACCTCTCCTCATATGTCCATCCCCTCATCCCCAGGATTAACCGAGTGAACCTTCTTTGTACTGACTCGAGAGCAAGTATGTCTTTTCTTAAGTATGGACACCAAAACTGTATGCAGTATTCCAGGTGCGGTCTCACCAATACCCTGTACAACTGAAGCAATACCTCCCTATTTTTATATTCTATCCCCCTAGCAATGAAAGCCAACATTCCATTGGCCTTCTTAATCACTTGCTGCACCTGCATACTAACCTTTTGAGTTTCGTGCACCAGGACCCCCAGATCCCTTTGTACTTCAGTACTTTCCAGTTTCTTGCCATTAAGATAATAACTTGCTCTACTATTTTTCCTGCCAAAGTGCATAACCTCACACTTTCCAGTATTGTATTCCATCTGCCAAATCTCTGCCCACTTGCAGATTTTTTATGTCCTCGTCACTCACTACTTTCCCTCCCATCTTAGTATCATCTGCAAACCCATCTGTTGGTCCCGTTCCGGTTCAGGTGCAACCCATCCGACTTGTACTGGTCCCACCTTCCCCAGAAACAGACCCAGTGATCCAAGAAACTAAAGCCCTCCCTCCTGCACCAACTCTTTAGCCACGCATTCATCTGTTCTATCCTCCTATTCCTATACTCACTAGCACGTGGCACTGGGAGTAATCCAGAGATTACAACCTTTGAGGTCCTGCTTTTTAATCTGCTACCTAACTCCCTACATTCTTGTTGCAGAACCTCATCCCTCTTTCTACCTATGTCGTTGGTGCCAATGTGAACCACGACCTCTGACTGTTTGCCCTCCCCCTTCAGAATGCCCTGCAGCTGTTCAGTAACATCCTTGACCCTGGCACCAGGGAGGCAACATACCATCCTGGAGTCATGTCTGCGGCCGCAGAAACGCCTGTCTGCACCCCTCACTATTGAGTCTCCTACCACTATTGCCCTTCCACTCTTACTCCTCCCCCCTTGTGCAGCTGAGTCACCCACAGTGCCATGAACTTGGCTCTGGCTGCACTCCCCAGAGGAACCGTCACTTTCACCGTTTTCCAACACAGAAAAACGGTTGTTGAGTGAGATGCACTCTGGGGCTTTCCTGACTACCTGCCTGCCCCCCTTCTTCTGACTGGTGGTCACCCATTCCCTCTCTGACTGCACTTTCTTAAGCTGCGGGTTAACCACGTCTAAAAACGTGCTATCCACGTAACTCTCAGCCTCGCGGATACACCGCAGTGCCGCCAGCTGATGCTCAATCTCCGAAAACCAGATCTCAAGTTGGCCAAACTGTTGGCACTTACTGCACATGTGGTCATCCTGACTGCAAGAAGCGTCTAGGAATTCCCACATGCTGCAGGCCGTGCAACGCACGGGACTGAGGTCCCCTGCCATACTTTTAATTAAAAAACTCTTACCTCAAATTTAAACTCTCGGATTCTCGCTCTCCCGAACTACCTTAAATATGAACTACCTTAAAAGAAATAAACTTAAAATTGAAGAAAAAAAAGCACTCACCCACTACTCACCAATCAGCTTCTTCCCCTGTGCCGGCGTCACTTTCTGTACTGTGACGTCACTCTCGAATTCTGCCGCCGCTCCCGCTGCTCGACTGGGCCTGAAAATCACCGACCTTTATTTTCTCCCACAGTCACTGCTCCCTCGCAGGTCCACCGCTCCCGCTGCTGCCGCCGCTCGCTCGCTCTATTCCATTCCCCCAGTTTCTCCGTCCCCGTCGCACCTGTTCTGACGATGCCACCTTCCATAACAGTGCTTCCGATATGTCTTCCTTTTTCCTCAACCTTTCCATTTCCTGCACTGCTTCTCTCACCCCTTCCCCTCCCTCCCTCCCAGGACCACGATAGAGTTCCCCTTGTCCTTAGCTTCCACCCCACCAGCCTCACATTCAACGAATCATCTTCCGCCATTTCTGCCACCTCCAGCGTGATCCCACCACCAAACACATCTTCCCCTCCTCTCCCCTTTCGGCATTCCGAAGGGACCGCTCCCTCCGCAACACCCTGGTCCACTCCTCAATCACCACCCAACACCCCTCCCCTTCCCACGGCACCTTCCCATGCAAGCGCAGGAGATGCAACACCTGCCCTTTTACCTCCTCCCTTCCCACTGTCGAGGGCCCCAAACACCCCTTCCAGGTGAAACAGTGATTTACTTGTACTTCTTGCAATTTAGTATACTGTATTCGCTGCTCACGATGCGGTCTCCTCTACATTATGGAGACTAAACACAGATTGGGTGACCGCTTTGCGGAACACCTCCATTCAATCCACAAGCATGACCCCGAGCTTCTGGTTGCCTGTCATTTTAATTCTCCCCTCCACTCCCACTCTGATCTCTCCATCCTCGGCCTCTTGCACTGTTCCAATGAAGCTCAACGCAATCTCGAGGAATAACACCTCATCTTTCCATTAGGAACTTTACAGCCTTCCGGACACAACATTGAGTTCAACAATTTCAGATCATAACCTCTGCCCCCATTTTTTTGGACAGCAGCTGTTGGTGATTATTCCCATTCACACCTCCTCTGGACCCATCTTTTGTTTCTTTACTTGTCCTATTACCATCTCCTTTTGCCTTGCATCATCATCCCTTTTGTCATTTAATCTCTCCTGCCTTCCACTCTATCACAGACCTTCCCTTCTGTTTTTTCCTCCCCTCCCCCCTTTCCCTGCCTCTATACTTGCTTAAAACCTGTTACATCTCTGATGAAAGGTCATCGACCTGAAACGCTAACTCTGTTTCTCTCTCCACAGATGATGCCTGACTTGCTGAGTATTCCCACCATTTTCTGTTTTTATTTCAGATATCCAGCATCTGCAGTATTTTGCTTTTCTTTTACAAAATCCATGGCAGATAGTAATGCAATACTGTAGCTCAAGCCTATTATTTATTATTGCATGGCATGACAATGCTTTGTTAAACATAACCTTGCTTTTTAACATTTCATGCCTGATCTTTGCAGTTTTTAAAATGTAATTTTCTATTTTGTACCTTTTGCAAAAATACTTTACTTTTCCCATGTTCCACCCTACACAAACTCCAACTCATCTAGAAATCTACTAACAACAACTTAAATTTCTATAACACTGCTCAATTACAGAAAGACATCTCTTGCACTTCACAAGAGAACAAGGAATGCAGGGGAGAAATAAAGAAAAGAGGAGTTCGAAGTACACGAAGCACAATTAAAGTAGAGCAGAGGGTCTGTAGGAGGTTTTTTGAGTTTTGATGGAAGGGAGGAAGGTGGCAAGGTGAACGTGCTGTGGGAGGGAATTCAGAGGATGAGAGCGTAGTAAGTGAAAGAACAGTTGCCGACGATGGAACGTCTTCCAGCCCTACATCCAATCTCGCAAATCCCACTATTAGGAGTTCAGACCACTCTGCGCCTTCCCCCGTCCCATTCCCCCTCCCCTGTAGCAGAGTCTTTAGCTATCACAAGCCTGCACTCTGCAATTTCTCTACAAAAAGCCATGCTACATCTTTCCATAGCTCCAAGAACCTTCTCAAAACCTATGCTTTCAACCACAACTACAGTCAACTACCAAGTCCTCCCCTAACTTCTCCCAGTTCCTGCTGTATGTTTGATTTATCTCTTTCCACCCGCCCGCCCCCACCTATTTGTAAAGTTCTTTAGGAGGTTCCATTAGATGAAAGGAGCTATATACAAGTACGAGTTGACATGTTGACTCAGGGCTGAACATAGGAACTCCAGACTGTACAGGCAATAATTTATTCCTGCGTGCTGTATACAGATGATCAATGTTCTCAGCTTAAAAGTATGTTAGGCTTGTATTTTGGCCATCTGTGTAAATGGAATATGTTGTATAATCTCACAGCAGATGAATGAGACTTGGTGAATGTAACTAAACATCAAGTACGCCACTTGAGCAGTTTGTTCGCACACAGTAGTCTCATTTTTTTTCTGAGTGCATTGAAGGATTCCAGCATCTATTGTAATATATGCTATTTAAAAAAAGAAATATATGAAAGCACACAATAATAAAACGTTGTTAAGATTATTGTGTGTATTGGATTGCAGAATTTTAATTAAATCTTAATTGAATTATTATAATGCATTGCGGCGTCTTCTGCTGTGACAAAGGGTATTTGGCATGAACTGGAGAACAGTAGGGAAAAGTAGGAGAGGCTTTGGTCAAAGGAAAAAATGTCAGGAAAGAACAGGAAATATTAATGGCAGAGACATAAATGAGAAGGACAAAGATAGATAGAGAGCAGAGTGAGAGATTTAGTGAAGAAAATGCAAAAAAAAATGCAGTGCCAAGAATGCAGTGCCAAGTTTTAACAGGAAAAGTCAGGCCACATAAGGAGATGTTCGGGTAGAGCTGACCAGGACAGCAATCTGAGGTAGATTTGAGGCAGAGTGAAGAAGATATAGTTGGGGAGGATGAGGGCAGAGCAAACCAAAACAAAGTTAACATAAGGTGAGGCCAGGAGCGATGATCAATTTAGCCCCCACTATCTCTTGCTTTGTTCCACAACCATGAACCTCTTTTAAGATCAGGATTAGAACGGCAGCTGCCATTATCATTTTCATGATTTGAATGGTCAGCTGACCCTATTTCTCCCCTTAAGCTGAATGCAAAATATCATCATGCAAATAGAACGATGAGGTGAGCTTGCGCGGGGTTTCTCCCACTCGTCTGCTGTAACTTCGGCAGAAGGGATGCGGAAATCCTTGTAACGGTCTAATCTGGGGTTTCCGCATCTCTTCCACTGACGTTACGGCAGACAAGCGGGAGAACCTCTGCGGAAATTCACCCCCATATGTCATACAGTATGGTGCCAATGTTAGGTGTGGTGTCAAAGAGATATGGCTTTGTTCTTATTGGATGTTTGTTTGCTGCTGTTCTATCTTTCATGAGGTAAAACCGCAAACCTAAAGCCACTGAATCATATGTGACTCAATTGACCCTATTCCTGTGTTCTGATTGTCTGCTGATGATACCATGTACTATAATGTAAGAGTTAGCTTAGGGGCTTACAATGGTCACGGTGGTCTCCAAGCAAAGGTATAGCATTTGTAAACAATATTTATCTTATTTTTCGCATAGGTTTGCTACTATTCTAAGGATTGGTATTCAAACTTACCCAAAATACCCTTGATATGGAAGTTATTTTCTGATTAATGTTTAATTCCTTTGGAGACTTACCAAAAGATTATTTAAAAAAAAAATCTTTTCTAAGTTACCTTAAATTAGACACTGCATGGGGTGTAATTTACAACTTTGCAGCCTAGTAGGTAACCTGGCGGAGTGGATCGGATCGCCCACCTATTGTACAATCCGCCCCGTTTTCATCCTACTGTAATCAGGTTGAAAGTTTCTCCCATCTCAGCACCATTCACAATTCCTTGTCCCTGGAGGAGCTATTTGTAAATGACATTCCTACTCAAAAATGATGTGTAGGCAGTGTTCTTTATTTGTCATTGTGCTCAACATATCACTTACTAAGAAAATTAGTTGGCGGGGTTAAAGTTTCAAATACACTATTTGATGATGACCTCTGGGAAATTGTTTGGATTAAAGCTTCTGCTGTTTATCACATTATTTAGGAATATGAAAATCACACAGAACAATACTATACAACACCATTGGAAATTGATCCCTCGAGTGTGCATCTATCACACGTCAGACTTCATGCTTCAAAGTGTCATACTTTGTTACAAAATGCAAACAATTTTTAAAAGAATATATAAAAAAGAAAAAAAGCCAGTCATTTGCTGTTGTTTTTTTTTCTGATCCTGGGGAGGATCCAGGGATTGCAAGAGGTGAACCGTCCTGTGCCCCATTTCTTCCACTGCTGCATGAAGAAAGCTTTGCACATGCCTCTACTCCATTCTCACATTTGTAACATGCCTGCTGTAGCACTGGTTGATGCCGTTCTGAGCAGTGAGCTTCCAATCACTGGCGGATTAAATGTTGGAAACATGCACTAGGGCCTGACGCAGGAAGAGTCATCAGGGTTGACCTGCACAACTCTGACGCGCACAGTGCCAGCCTCTGCTCAAGTAGAAAATCGCCTCTTATATGTGCTTCACTCTAATATACTCAGTCCTGAAGCTTTATTGCTTGAATAAATAGCATTACAAACAGAAATCTAGATTAATGTTGTGGGGCTGTGGTTTGTTTAAAGTTGAAAAGGTTAAAAGAAGATAATGGAGTTAATTCCAGGAATGGATTCTACAGCAGAGTTGAACGGGAAATCATTTTGTCTTCATATTTGAACAAGTTACCGTTAAACTAGAACTGAGAATTTAATGAAAAGGATCCACTGTGTTTCTTACTTGAACCTGTTCTATTTTGTCTGCTGGATGGAAAGTTCTTTGCTAATGAATCAGTCAAGCTGACAGGTTTTCACATTTTGTCTGTGCATAAGGATAAATTTCAGTTTGAATTTTCAACTCAGTTGCTCGGTCCTGGTGAGATGTAATGGTAATTAAATTTACTGTAAAATGAATCATTTTCATTTAGAGCAAACAAATATGGCCTAATTGTGAATGACATTTTAAATATTCTTGGACTCTGAAAATCAATACAGTATTTACAGTATATAAATAGGAATGAAAATACAGCTCTCCGTTGCAAATATTTTAGATGCAAATGCCACTAAATATTTATCAATAAAAAAAATGATGCTGTAGATACTTCTACTCTCCGTGATTTGTTACATTGTCAACCACTTTTCCATTGTAACTGGATTTAATGCTTTTATGGCTTTGGCTATGATGTTGTTTTAGGTCTGCTAGTCCAGTTCAAGTTTGAAATATCCAGGTTACTCTTTAATGAAATAGTACTTGTGAGGACATGCCAGTGGATTACATGCATAGCTCACATTCAGCTACATACAAAAATAAGTGGACTCAACTAGAACATTGATTCAGTAGGCTCCATATAAACATTACTGTGTTAATAAAATATGACACAATTCTACAAAATAATATTGAAATGAGCGGCCAATCTGCTTTGCCAGTCTAGCGTCCAAGCAGTGAGAGTGAAAATTACTTCCATTGTCTTAAAAGAACACTGTCCCCTCACACTCTGGCATGGCCTTGGTTGATTTCCCAAATTCCTTTTACTTATCTGCTCAGATGTATTTATAGTGCAGAATCACTTCAAGAAACAATGCTGCAATATTTTCTCATCTTGCACTGTGGAAATTGTGGGGTTGATTCCACAATGCTGGAAGAACAGAAAATAAATGGACAAGCACAGTTCATGACTTTGTTTCTGGTTGGGGACGTTATGTATAAGCAAAAAATTGCATTCATGACCTGTATAATTAAGCGAAGCCGCTTGGCTCACCAGCAGCCAAAATAACATCAGCCTGCGCCTATGGTGGTAATGTTTATATTGCCATGCTGGGGAGGTGGAGGGTGAACACCCCTGCTTTCGGAACCTCTGGTGAAAAGCACCTCCGAGGCTGCTTTGTTCGTTGATGCTGGTGTTTGCGGCAATGCTGTAAGATAAATGCTGCATCAGCAATCATGCTGAATTAATGTTAACTGTGTCAGGGCTGAGGACCGCTTTTTACTACAAGAACTGCGTCTCAAGATAACTTCTCAAAGCCCAGTCAATTAAGAAGATCCTTAACAATCTCAGAGATGGGAAATGTTCCTGCCTTCAGCCTGCACTGGATCAAAACTGAATTCCCAAAGGTGGAAGGATACATTCATGGAGCTGTCTGAGACTCCAGTGTGTTGTCTCTTCAGTGCTATGTGATTTTAAAAATTTCTATTACAGTGAAATATACGTGTATCTATGTAACAAAATAAAAAATAACTATTGTGTAGTCAACTTGGAATACATGCTATTTTTCATCAAAACAAACTTTGTGTTATTTTACTGGAGAGTGAGAACAACCAAATTTACAGTCTTTATTTAGGCAAATTGATTCTAAGAACTCTTCAAAGGCTTGCTGTTATTTGGTGCAACCTGTACCTTTAAGAGTTAATTTCTGAAAACGCCTGTTTTAAAGAAGAAATTCACTTTGCATTCATGGGAAAATACTGCCTGCTTGAGACAGACTCTGGAAGAACAATTGTAGGGGTTCTACCTGCTTCATGTCTGCTGTCCCCTGACACCTGGCACAGGCCAAGTGCTGAGTGACAGCACTCAAGTGCATCCAGCTGAAACCACAGCCCTTATACAGGAGCAGGGGGTGAAAGGCTCCCACTGAGTAACATAGCTCAACTTGCCAAACAAACCTGCAGAGAAGGAAGAAAGAAATATATGCTACATTGAGCAAATACATACGGGTATATGGGAACCAGAGAACTCTGGATATGTATTTGAAAGAATCTATTCAGGTTAAATTATGCCAATCTACGTGGCCCAAGGCAATAAAGAAAGTGTTTTCTGCAGCTTGCTTTAGAATGTCACTGTCAACCTTGCACTGAGTACACTTGATTGATATATTTTTTTTGACTCAATTATGTTACAACGTTATTATTATTATTATATCGGTTTTATTTTTCTGTAGAATTCATTACTTTGTGCTTAAAATTTTAGCAACTTTGTCACAAGGGACCCAAACGTGGAAGTGTTGGAAGTGTTGGGGAGACTGTGACTTCCAAAAAAAACTATTAGATTAGATGCAAAGATTTGACAAACTAAAGTAATTCTTGGGTGGCACTTTGGAAATCTTCTCTGGCAGATGAGATACCAAAATTCAGTTATTTGTAGGGTTGAAGACTCCAGTGGGTAGAAAAAATATTGTTCAGGAGCAATTCTGACTGTTGATACACTTAAATCATGAATGAAGTTGTCTACTCTAGCTGATATGTGACATTCTTTCCATACAGCTATGTTTGGAAGATGTCTATCAACACATATGCATACTTTGTTGCGATTTTTTAAAGTTTAGTGTTTCCTATAATTGGTGATACCTATGAAGACAGTCTGTCAATTTCTTCAGTGAAGTCCATCTTCTCCAGGCTCTTGAGTTCCTTCTTTTGGGCATGAAATGGAATTCGGTGTGGCTACGCTACTGGTTCTACTCTTGTGCCAATATGCAGTTGGAACTGGAAATCTTTGAGTTTGCTTGTGCTTTGGAAGAGGTCACCTTGTTAGGCAATGAGCTGGTCTATTGTAGAGGTATTTAGTACCTCATTTGCAGTTGAATCAAGTTAATTATGTCGAGCACTCCCAGTTCTGATCCTTGCTGGATAACTCGGTAGGAATCCAGTGTCTCCTTGTACTAAGAAGAATGTTGCTTGTGTGAGTTTAGTTTTTGATTTAACTTTCTCATAATAGGTTTGTAATCCATACGGATAGGAAATATACTGGACAGTAAAACTTTAAAAATGGTAGAGGAGCAGGCTTAAGGGGTTCAGATACACAAATCTTTAAAAGTGGGAGAAGAAGTTGATAAAGCTGTAAAAAATAAAGCATATGTGGGTCTTATGTTTTCTAAATAAGGGCATAAATTATGAAGCAAAGAGGTAATACTAAACCAATCGAATATTGTGGCCAGCTTTGGCCACCCTATTTTAAGAAGGATGTCAAGGCCATAGAAAGGCGGCAGGAAGAAATTCACTAAAATGATAATAGGGATGAGAGACTTAAAGTATGAGGAGAGATTGGAAAAACTGGGGTTCCATGATTTACAACAGGGAAAGTTAAGAGGAGATCTGATACAGGTGTTCAAAATGAGAAAGGGTTTTGATAAATAGGGAAAACTGTCCACAGGTTTGCCAATAATACAAAGATTTATGCACGTATTTGTACTAGATTTTTCAAATCTAAGGTACTATCAGATCTAGATGTGATGGGGGATGGACCAGCATCTGTAGCATTATGCATGTGGATAGGGCAAATGCCAACCATGTGAATACCATGCAGGGTTCAAACTAAGGTCTGTTGAGCAGGAAGGAGACATGGGTGTTATAGTACATGAATCTTTAAAGATTCATGACCAGTGCTGTGAGGGTATAGCAAAACCAAGTAGAGGATTAGGATGTATTGTTAGCATGATCCAATATAAAACAAAAACAGAGATTACAGAGATAGGGAGGGGCGATGCCATGGAGGGATTTGAAAACAAGGATGAGAATTTTGAAATCGAGGCGTTGCTTAACCGGGAGCAAATGTAGGTCAGCGAGCACAGGGGTGATGGGTGAACGGGACTTGGTGCGAGTTAGGACACGGGCAGCCGAGTTTTGGATGACCTCAACTTTACGTAGGGTAGAATGTGGGAGGCCAGCCAGGAGTGCGTTGGAATAGTCAAGTCTAGAGGTAACAAAGGCATGGATGAGGGTTTCAGCAGCGGATGAACTGAGGCAAGGGCAGAGATGGGCAATGTTACGGAGGTGTAAATAGGTGGTCTTAGTTATGCCACGGATATGTGGTTGGAAGCTCACTTCAGGGTCAAATATGACACCAAGGTTACGAACAGTGTGGTTCAGTCTCAGACAGATGTTAGGGAGAGGGATGGAGTTTGTGGCGGGGACCGAAAACAATGACTTCGGTCTTCCCAATATTTAATTGGAGAAAATTTCTGCTCATCCAAAACTGGATGTCGGACAAGCACTATATTGTCCTTATATAATACCTCATCTAGAATACTGTGTTCAGTTTCGGTCCTCTCACATTGGTGGGTGATATTGAGGCCCTGGAAAAGGTTCAGAGGAAGGCCGCAAGATTGATATCTAGCTTAAAAGCCCTTAGTTACCATGATAGGCTTAGAGAGCTGGATCTTTATACTCTAGAAAAGTGTAGATTTGGGGGAAATTTGATTGATATCTTTAAAATAATGAAGGAACTAGACTATGACCATGTGGATGGACTATTTGAATTAGATAGATTAAGAAACACCGTGGAAATGTGTATTACTGATGTAAGTATGGAACTAGGTAAGATGTCAGGAGGTTTTACTTATGGCAGAGAATTATCGACTTTTGGAACAAATTGTTGATCATGCAATAAGTGCAGATTTGCTGCAAGTGTTCAAAAAAGAACTGGACAGTTTTGTGGCTGTGGCTGATATTGGAAAAGGTAGGTGAGGTATTGAGCGATGTGTCTCTTGGCCACTGTGGTCTCCTGGAATTCATTATGGTTGCATTTAGCTGCTCTTTTCCTGTCCATCGTTTTCATTTTTTTGGGCTGAGGCAATTGGTGGATAGCTCATTAAAACCAACCATAGCTTAGCGTATGGAGGCAATAAGGAAAGCTAATCAAATCTTGGGATGTATACCCAGAGGGGTAGAGCACAAATTCCAGAAAGTGTTAATGAGTCCATACAAGGCTCTGGTATGGCCATACCTGGAGTTCTGCGTACAATTCTAGTCATTGTACCAAAGGTAGGATATCCAGGTATTGGAGGTAGTGCAGAAAAGGGCAATGAAACTGATACCCAGCTTAGGAACAGGAGTAGGCCATTCAGCCCCTCGAACCTGCTCTGCCATTCAATTAGTTTCAGGTCATTGACCTGAAACGTTACCTCTGTTTCTCTCTCCACAGATGCTGCCTGACCTGAGTATTTCCTGTTTTTATTTCAGATTTCCAGCTTCCGCAGTATTTTGCTTTTATCATTCTAGGGAATCTGTCCTGCATCCCCTCCACAGCCAATATATCCTTCCTGAGGTGTGGTGCCCAAAACTGAACACATTACTCCAGATGGGGCCTGGCCAAGGCTCTATACAACACTAGCTTTCCCATAATTGACATTAAACTGTCGTTACCTGGTTTCTCTCTCCTGTCCTTCTTAAATAATGGAGTGACATTAGCAAATTTCCAATCTAACAATACAATTCCTGAATCAAGAGAACTTGGAAAGATTATGACTAATGCTTCTGCAATTTTCTAACCTACTTCTTTTAATACCCTGGGGTGGAAACCATCAGGTCCTTGAGATTTATCTCTCTTAAGTCCCATTATTTGCTCCATTACCATTTTTAACATTTATTGAATCCAATAAGTTCCTCTCCTTAATTTATTTTTAGTTTCCCTTCTCTATCACTGGTATTTTATCCTCTTCCTCTACTATGAAAACAGATACAATGTACTTGTTTAATAAATCTGCCATTACCTTGTTGTCTATACAGTATCATCTGTGTCTGTCTTTAATGGGCCCACATCTCTCTTAGCCACTCTTACTCTTAATATATTTATAAAAATTCACCATTAGCCTGTATATTACTTGCAAGTTTTTATTTCGTATTCCCTTTTTTGCAGCTCTTAATATTTTCTTTGTGTCCCTTTGTTGCTTTCTATATTTCTCCCAGTCCGTTCGATTATCACTTTTCTTGGCATTTGTGTAAATCACTTCCTTTAGCTTTATACTGTGTCTCACCTCATATGTTGACCATGGTTGCTTAACTGTACAAGTGGATCTTTTGCTTTTTTCCTTACATTACAACAGTGACTACACTTCAAAAGTATTTCTTTGACTATAAAGCGCTTTGGGATGTCCCGAGATCATCAAAAGCGGTATATAAATGTATGTTCTTTTTCTTCTTTTAGGGGTATGTATTGGTCTTGTATTGTACAAAATACTTCTTTGAATACCTTGCACTGTTTTTCTGTAGATTTACCTGTTAACAGCTTAGCTCATTACTAAATCTAGTATGGTTGAGGTCTTGAGGAAAGGCTGGAGACTTTAGGATTAGATATTCTGGTGAGGAGAAGGATCAAGGGAGATTTTCTCCAACTATTCGTGATCTTTATGGGGATTGAACTCTGATAACATGTTTAAGTTTGTCTCAAACTGAGCACATGGGCTTAAGTTTAGAGCGAAAGAGTATAGACAGTTTAGATTTAATGACTCTTATGCTGGGAGCATGCTCACCAGTGCCCTCTAACACTGACCCCAACAGAGTTTGCAGGATCAGTGAGTGGGCACCTTATTTACAAGAGTTTCTTCTGGCACAACTCTGCTGCCCTGCCTGTCCATTACTGCTGGAAATTCCGGCACCCATATGCCCTTGTGGGGGTATTGCCCAGTCCTCCGCAACTTTGACCATGGTACCTCTCAGCCCGCTGTATGAGGGGCAGATTTGTGAAAAAATATTAAATAACAATCTTTTGGGGGGGCAGGGTGTGTGGTGGAAGCCACTTGTCTGGCATGGACTCCATCACAGTGGCCCACTTCTGCCATTCTATGTTGAGAATTTAAGATGTACTCTGTTTTCTAATGCCATTATTTGACAGAATAATGAATGACAGCATTTTGCAAAACATTTTGTTTGCTACATCACCTCTGCAGTCTTAAGCCCGGGAAGCAGAAATGTTGAGGCAGGGTCCTGGGTCTAGGAGACAGGTATGACAGAGTTCCAGAGCTGGGAAGTGAGTGCAGCAGAATTCCAGAACATAGGGTCTTTGAAGGACATCACAGCCAACCCTAATCTTGTTTTCAATCAGTGTCCACACAAGTACATTCAGGCAGCAGTCATGGTATAGAAATCACGAGCGTGAGCCCTGGCAATTTATCCTTCTTTACCCTAAAGCTGCCTGGCTGACATCAGTTAACTCAGTACATGACCACCTTGATCTGTATGGCTCAGAGGTGGAGCTTGGATGACTGGATACCATTGTCCCATGAGATTTAAAATTGTGGATTAAATTTGACAGGCAAAAGAAAAGCCTATTCTCTTATGAATTCATCAAATAAAATGGCGTATGGTCTGATAACCTCCAATATCTCCCATTTGTGGAAGAACTGCAGGACATTTAGAGAAACTATGAGTGATGGTCATAGATCTATCATAATAGGTAGTCAGTTAGCATTCAAATTTTGAAATTTAGATTGAATATTCCAATACTACAGTTAGTTGTAGCTAATTATAATCATAATGTACCTATTGAGGAGATTTAGACATTATCCCTACTTAGACCTTTGGATAGTGTCTTTTTAATTGAAAGCCAGCTCACTGGGAGTTTATGTATGCTCCCTCAGCTGCTAGATAGGAATGGCTACCCTTGAATTGAGAAGGAGCTTTCCTAGAAGATTTGTAACTTTCCCTGGCATGTTGTTTAGTTGGCTAACTCCTACTTGTAACAGAGTAGGAGGTACCATAAAGTGCAGATAGTTTTTCTGTCATTATAGTTGTTCCTAGATGAGTAAGCATTCTGTAACAGCTGGCCCTAACTGGACTTTGTAGCATTAGGAATTGATAATATTGTTTTATCTGAAAATTTATAATGCTGAATAAACTAGAGGTAGAATAATGCATGGATTGTAGAACCTCTGCAATTTACATTATCATTTAATTATAGACTATTTGGAAGGAGCCATGGTCAGGTCAAGAAATGCTACGGCAGTCCTCAGAGAAAGGACAGTTTTTAAGAATGATTTTGTCAAAAGAATATCTTGTTTCTGGAATGCTGATATTACCACTGCTTCAGCCTTCCATTTAAAGCAGATAAAGATAGATTATAAAAGCAGGTTGTGGAAATCACAGCTGTCTCCATCCTTTATGTTCTGATTAGGTGTATTAAGCTTTATTCTTTAGCTTGTGCAAACAATGACTGTGATTTTAAATCAACCTTTAGGTCTTGGTGGTCCGTGACCTTGCCTTTATTAGTTCACCGTCTCCACCATTCTTCATAGAAAAGCCAAAAAGATCTAAGGAATCTGTATGGCTCTATTCTAATCTTGCAGTACAGTTCAGGTCCCCTGATAAAGGTATTCATTTCAACCCCTTTATTTTTAAGTCCTCAGGGATTGGGTTGAGGCTGTTTAGAAGCAGGTCATCATTCTTGCGTGTGCTTGTCTAACCTTGCTGAGTAAACTGACGGCTTGACTTTGGGCTCTGGCTGGAATAAGCAGTCCCTTCAGGGAAGGACCAAAGCTTCAATGGGATTAAACAGGATCAGGTAGGTTCTGCTTCACTTAATTTTGCATCTGCAAACAAATAAACACTTTATGCTTGTATCGCTGATGAATGACAAGTGCAGTAGTGCTGGCAAACATTTTCTTTGTAGCTTAAGATGCTGTAAATCTTCTACAGATTTTAAACTGTAGTCTGCTTTCCGGGAAAGAATACTGGCATTACTCTGAGGAAATGGGTTTCAGACATTTATTAAAAACAATAAAAATGTGACAGTTTTGCCCCTGCTAAGTAATAGGTATGAAATAATGGACCGGAATTTGCGATGGGTAATAACAGCGAACGAACCCCTTTGAAACTGATCGCAACTTCAGGATGTAGAGCAAACTTATCCTAACGCGGAAATCCTGAAGTTGCGGTCAGTCATTCACTGCTCCGACACTGGCTGCACTGTGGCCACCCCCACCCCACCCCACCCCACAGCCGGAAATCAGGGAAACTGACGAAAACTTGGGCTTTTCCTCAGTAATATCGCTGTTAAATACCCCATTAAATGTTGGGCCTTGTTGGATTAGGTGTAACTGGGGTTTTAACAGCGTATTGACTGCTAACCAAACGTTATGGCCCTGAAAAACTAATTTTAATTTTGTGAAGTGTCAAATTTCTCCTTTATGATAAAAATTACAATTTTTAAGAAACTTAAAAAAAAATCTATTTTTTAAACGTTTGTTCATGATTATTTTAGGTTCTACCTTATTCTCATCTGAGAGCCCCAATCTCTGTTTAGCTCTCTGTAACATTTTTAAAAAGTCGGGATTAAAGCAGGTTCTCATTTCCTGCTTCCCTGTCTGTGAGAATTCTGCATTGTGATTGGCTACTTAGACAGCTTGTTGATGTCACAGCAGATTGCACTAGGGATTCCCCACTATAGACCGCTGCAATCCCTTACATGTCGAAGGAGGCAAACTTCTTGCCACAGAGGTTGTGAGATCTCTGTGGGCAGCTTTCTTCAGGGCCAGCGGCGGACGCCTTTGCTTCGCCGCTGACCGCAAATTTTGGGCCAATATATTTTAGACCATAAAATCTGCATTATATTTTGTATATTTCTTTGAATAAAATGATATGCAGATTTTTGTGCATAATATGAAATGTCAATTTATTTTAAGAACATAAAATAACTGGCAACATTTAGAAGATGCATTAAAATTCTTCAAAAAGCACCAATACTGCAGAATACTCTGTGATATTAGTGTGACGTCTCCCTGGTGCAGTATGAATAGGCTAATGATGCATTCACAAGTAACCATTATTTTTCATCTTACCAGAACTGCAGAAGAATCAATGACTATCAGAGTCAAAGTGTCAACTGATACTGGCACTCACGTTTCGGCCTAGTCTCAGCTGGTTCATCTAGAGGAGAAAGGGAAAAGAGATTCATGAGAACAGTACTGCACTTGTAGACTGCTGTTTGAAACAGCGGTGGTCAGAGCAGGTTTTATTTATATTGGTAGCTTGAACTTCAAAAGATACTTAGGGGTAGAAATTAGGTCGCGCCCCATTTGGGGCGCAAATATCGTCCGGACGCAAATATTAGCGCCTGGCGCTAATTATCGGCACTGACAGGAAACTTCACTTTTACCGCCCCGGGAGGTGAGTGGAGCGCTAAAGCAGGCGCTGCACACCTCTCTTAAGGCGCAAAGGGCGAGCAGTGAGGCGCTAACTCGGAGCGCTGGCGAAGCTCATGTAATGTCAGTCAGCAATGGAACACACACACAATGGCACGGGCCAGTTCTTAAAGGGGATGGTTAATCTTGCTTTCCATCCACATCCTGTTCATTGCAGCCTTGAATCTCGGCCTGGAGAGACTTGCACATCAAATGTGCTGGAAAGTACAATGGAGAGTACCAGGCAAAGAGCTCAGAGTGCAGCTCCCACAGTCTCTGCTAAATCGATACAAGGAATGGCAAATCAAAATGAACCTGCAAAGTGCTGCTCAGTACCCAAAACTCCTTCACACAACGTTGAATCTCTCCAGAAGTCTCTCCCTCTCTCTCTCAGAATGCGTAGTTCAAAAATGCCACCAACAATAAAAGACAGGAAGAGGCCCCCTTTAAATAGCGCCCTCCCCAGCCCCACAGCGATTGATAGCGTTCCAGTCTTCTGGTCGTTGGAAGCGCCAGGCGGTAAGGCAGGGGGCGCCACTCAATTTCTGCTACGGGGCGCCACAAGGGCGTTGCACCATGGAATGACGTCACAATCTGCGCGCGCAGGTGGTCGCAGCGGTAAGTTTTAGCGCCGCCGCACAATCTCAAGTTAAGTTCTCGAGCGGCGCAAACATCGCTGCGCCCGGGCGTTAGCGGCTTTGCGCCCCATTAGCGCCCTCTTAAGGCGCTAACGGGAGGCGCAACCAAGTGAATTTTTACCCCTTAAAGTTTACTAGGGAATCTCCCCAAGCATTGCTCAGAGGCACTAACCAAAAGCAGAGCCAAAGTGCTCGGTGAGGCTACAAACAACCTGAACCTTTGTAATAACATGAACTGGAACAGTCAGCTGGAGGGCTGGCATTTCACTGGGCACTGAGATGCATATCACAGAGGCCTGAAAGCCTTTGCATGTGTCACAGGAGGATGAAGGTGCTTCCATTTTTATGCTGTGAAAGCAGGCCCTTGGCCTTCACATGGATACTCTGGATTGAGTTTGGCAGCTCGTTTAGTTTTCTTAGCACAATATGTCGGTCTGTCTTTCTCTCTCCACCAGGCATGGGAGTTAGCTAGATGTGTTAAAACAACTAGTTTATGCAGCCACACAGGTTTGATTGAGGCCAGGCCAACACTGCCATCCAGAATTCAGATAGTCAGACTGTCACGCTCAAAAAATAGACATCATAAGCTAAAATATGCAAGGTATATTACAGATTCCTGTGTTATACAATAGTTTTTCATTTGGTTTCAATCACAATATTTTGCCTTACAGTTTCTTTTATGTTTCCCTCGTGGACTGTGGTATAAAGGCTGATTTCACAATCACAGGCAAAATGGTCCTGGGCTTGCTACACGTGTAAGCGCACTTGAGCAACTGGTGTTGGGAGTTGATCTCAGTGGATGGATTCAGTGTGGGTAGCTAATTAAGGTAATTTACGTGTCTTCCTTGTGCATTTTCCTTGAGTGCTGGTAACACTATGGCTGCATATGGTCAGGGATTAGGGAGAACAGCAACTATTCAAGTTCTACTGCTCTTTCTAATTTTGATGCACATTTTGCCTGACTTCACCTGGGACAATGGAATCTTCCCGAGTGGCAAGTGCTAGAGCTTTCCCCTTTGATGAGGAGATATTGCCGTAACTTCGGAGGAAGATCAGCAGTAACCCGAGTGAGAGGGTGTAAACGGCTGTTTATGTCATTTCTCCGGGATTTCTGTTGCAGTTACCACAGGAGATCAGAATAACCGCCGTAGAAATACCAGGCAGAAGAGGTGAAACGGAGGAGGGTATTCAATCTTGGAGCAGTGGGAGACCCTTGTCTGAGAATAAATCACACCATGCATGACAGAAGGTAGCACAAAGAGTGAATGGTGTCTCCCAGATCCATAGTTCATGGGAGCAGATAAGGAAGAAATTCTCTGGACTGAGAAAGCGAGCCAAGATAAGGTTGGCTAGAATTTTCCAACTCAAATTAAATGCCCATAATATGTATGCCACAAGCAATATGCCTGCAACATGATGCAGCATCTCCTTCTTGAAATAGTGCTGATTCAGTGGACTGCTGCAAGTGAAGGCATTGCAGTTGCTGCCAGGCCATTGGGTTGTTGTTAAGAGCCTTGACAGCTGTGTGTCTTTAATGAGGCCCACGCTTTCGCTCAAATTATTGAAACGAGACCTGAGGCCTGATTTCAGGTGAGCCCCGGGCCTTCTGGTTGGGACATGCATTGTCTGAGTGCCGGTGGTTAGACGCCCAAAACAGGCCATAACCAATTCCTACCCCTGATTGTTTATTGAGGGAACTGTGCAGGGTGTGATACAGAATGCAAAATGAAGGGTGAATTTTCACTTTCACCACCGAGCAGAAAATGGGTGGTAGCGGATCGGCCGCTTGTTTTACACCGCATCTGATTTTCAATTCCATTGAAATGAATAGAAACAAAAATCAGGTGGGATTTATAACGGGCGGCCATTCCGCTACCACCCATTTTCTACCCTGTGGTAAAAGTGAAAGTTTATCTCAAAATTTCTAATTTCTTTCTAATATTTTTACTTCATAGTCTAAAGACGTTCTGACTCCTGTGTTAATGAGGTATTTTCTATTGTTGGGGAAATTTCTGCTACAATTCTAACGACAGGCTTTTTCTCTTTTTGTTTTTAAAAATTGGTTCATATGCAGGTTTACTGACAATCAGCTGCAAGAAACTTGCCTAAACTAAATGTGCCTATCATTAAAAGTGACAGAAAGCAGTTATATGCAAGTGTAATGAGTTGATGGGAATTGTGTGTAGACATTTGATATAAGCCTTCTTTAATTTCTCTTCCTTCACAGAAGGTTAAAAAAAGGAAAAGGCTTACGCAGCACTGAGCTGTGAAGCCTCTACTATTTAAAGCACAAACAGTGCTCTTTGCCATTTAAATAACAGGGGCTTCCCTAGCTCAGTTGTGGGGAATCCCTTTAAGGTGTCCCATCGCTGCATATCAAAATCTACATTCCGAGCATGATTGGTGATGGGCTTTAAGATGTTTTAATGCTTTCTTTGCTTTTACCAGGAAAGTAAAGCATGGAAAGTGCTTAAAGAATCTAACTTCTATTCCAGATTATGGTGGAAATGCAGCTTTTGGCCTGTGGAAGTACAGAAGCTGGACGAGAGAAAGGGATTGCCAGTGGGTTGGGTCGGGCTAGGTCAGGAAAGGGGCTGCAGTATGTATTGGTGAGCAGGGGAAAGCCATTTTGAAGGAGAAAAATGGCAGCCTAGGTCTTGGGGCAGCTGAAGAAACGGAGAGAGAGAGCAGGGGAAGACCCATTGGGTGGCAGGTCTGATTTTTGTAGGGCTGACGCTGTAGATAAGAGGACCACACAACCACTTGACTTCGAGGTGGATCTGGGAGAATTATTTGGGAGGGAAATATAATATGTAGATAAGTTTTAAAGCGTAACAGGCAGGAAGTAAGTATGACACAGGAAGTGTGCACTGCGCAAGATTTTTGATCTAAAACTAAAAGCTAAAACTCCATACTAACTTAGTGATTCACTGATAAAGTGTACCATTTGGGGCTGGAATGACATGGCATATTACAGCCACTAGTTAGAGTAATAGGATTGAGTCAGCAGACTGACCAAAGCAGAGGTGGACACTTTGGGGGAGGGACAGAGGAACTAATAAATTTGATATCATACTTAAGTAAAGTAACCAAGATTTGTCATCGAGAAAATATCAAAACATTGTCCAAATGTGATTGCACAATGAATGATGATGAGCAAAATTGTGTATGGTGCACCGTCACTGGTGACTTGATGCTGAAGAATGCCTGTTAATGTTAAAAATCACAACTGAGCCAACTGTAAATATTTTAGAAACAAACTGATTTCAAACAAATTGCCGGCATAAACCATGCAAAGTCACATTCAAACAAGCCCAAGACTTACTCGTGTCATTTATGAATACTGACATCCACACTTATTCAATGCTGTCTCTTGGTTTAATGTATAGAATTGTCTCTCTGTTACATAAATGCAAATAAAAAGTATCAGAGAGGAAGGATATTGTATAAATTCCTTTTATCTGGTGTGTGATGAGATGGAAAAGCAGATGGAATAATGACCTGGCACAATGTAAATTTAAAACAGATCCTCACCATGAGAGTTTATTTACTATATTTAGAAAATTAGTTTCTTGTTCTTGAACAAGGAAATATGCATTCCAAAGGAACCACATCTATCAACACATTAAAGCCCACATCCTGAATATTTGGAGCTGTGGTTTCTACAAGCCAGGACTTTCCCACTCAGAATAGCTGAAGCCTTGAGTAATGCATAATTTCTATGATAGAAAGCAACAAGAAACGGAATCAGACATATACCGAATAGTGCCAGAAGGAACAATCTTCTACTTGCAATGAATACAACTTCCAAAGTTCAAATCTTTTACTTTTTAATTTTTCTATCAGTAAGAGAGTTGAACTCTGAGTTTGACACATCAGTTGACAACATATGGATTATATTCTAATCAGTATTCTAAACTCCGAATAACACAATTGGGTTCTTACGAACAGTTGGTTATGTTTTGTATTAAACAAACATAAAGATATGAGCCTAAAAACTGTACTATCTTGGGGGCAGAAATCTGGTGTAATGGGAGGGGAAGGCCATGAACTTGGGGCGGAGTCCATTTCCTCCGGGTTTCTAACACTTTCTGGTTTCATCTGCTGCCCCACTCTCCGACAATGACTTAACTTTTGGAGACAAGACTGGTGGGATCTCGGGCTCCCTGTAAGTTTCACCGGTTCTGCCTTCTGTATGGGCAGTAGAAGTACATCTGCATGAAGCAGACATTCTTATCTTACTGGGCCGTAAGTGAGGCCCACGATGCCATTTCTAAATGGCAATCCATCCAAAAGAGATTGATTGCTGTTTGGCAGCAGACCATTGAGGGAGCACTTTTCCAAAAGTTGCGTCAGCTTTTCTGATTTCTGACTTCTGCAGTTCCTCGGGTTATTTGGGACAGGGTGAAGAGGAGGCCAAACAAACAGATGAAAGTCCTGCCCCGATGCCCTTCTGGTAGTGCACCACCAGGACCATGATTGCTAGGCTATGTTATATCTCATGTACCTTTCATTTTGATCTTTTTAATAAACAATAGCCTAGATTTTCAAGGTCAGCCTGACCAGAAGTGGGCTGGAGCACGATTTCTGAACATTAACTCTAAGTGTCATCTTTTCACCTTTGAGTCAGAAGAGTGTGGGTTCAAGCCTCAGTTGAAAGACTTAAGCATAGAATCTAGACTGGCACTTCAGTGCAGTACTGAGGGAGTGCTGCAATGTCAGAGATACCATCTTTTAGATGAAACATTAAACCAAGGACTTATGTGTCCTCTCGGGTATACATAAAAGATCCCATGGGACTATTTGAAGTAGAGTAGGGGAGTTCTCTTGATGTCCTGGTCAACATTTATCCCTCAACCAACACCATGAAAAAAACCAGGTATATGGTCATTTATATCATTGCTGTTTGTGAGACCTCTCTGTGCAAATTGACTGCCATGTTTCCCTGCATTATAACAGTGACTGTGCTTCAAAAGTACTTCATTGGTTGTTTTATGCTTTAGGACATCCTGAAGTCATGAAAGGTGCGATGTAAATATAAGTTCTTTCTTTCATTGCAATTTACAGGGTCAGCCTCATCCTAATATCTTGAACAAACTCATGAAATGCCCCTGATTGGGAGCTTGCCCATTGAATGGATAGAAAATAGCCTGCAGTAGCTTCACGGAAAGACATCATCACAATCATTTTTGCAGCGGAAAGCAAAGTTCAGAGATGAAAGAATATCTGGAACGTCTGATAGAGAGCCCCATGTTCGGAGATGGCGTAATGCAAGTATTGTTGGATGAAGTGAGGCAGAGAAGGGATAACCTGTTTGGCACAGAACACTGCAGGTCCCTAAGAATTGCAGCCCAAGGGGCAATGAAAGCAGGTAACTGGGGACAGTGTGCTAAATCAATCACCCCATACACAGCCAGACAGTGCAAGAAGAAGTATAATGCCCTTACCAGGTCAGGAAAGGTAAGAGGGGCCAGTGTCAATGTTCCCTGTAAGATGCGCTTTGTTCTGTGTGACCTGTTTTTTTAAATGCACGGTCCCTTTAAATTTCTGCGCATGCGCAGTATTTCCAATGTAAAAGCCGGTGAGCGGCCTGAGCTGGACCTTTGAGATTACTGCATGGCCACGCACCTTAGTGGGAACATTGGCCAGTGTACAGTCCAAGAATGCACAGTGCCACGCATGCTGGTCACCTGCAATAACCTTCCTATCCCACTGCTAACATGTTTTCATTGCTTGCCATCAATGCCCATGAGACAGCATGATGCCATTAATACCTTCAGCCTTCACCTGGAAGTGTCCCTTCCCTCAGACCTTTACATGCATTCACCTCATAAAAAACCTCGGAGGAAATATAATTATTTGCTGCATCCATCTATCATTGAAGAATCGTAGGCACTGTACATCTGAATTTCTGATATGCTCTGTTGCCAGGTGAGGCACCCCAATTCATGGTGTGCCAAATTGCTTAACCTACTGCTCCATGTACCCTGATTGGGAGAAGAAACTGTGGTGGAAGGCTGTTGTTGGCTCATTTGGGATTGTTGGAGCCTTGAATCTATGGTGCAGCCTCATACGATGTCTCTGCAACAGCTAAAGCCATACACAAAGACACCTACACAAGACACTGCTCCTGGCACTTCTTCAATCCTTTGAGGAGCATGGCTAGAGTAGAAGGGTGTGCAGATATCTTGAGAGTATGCTGTCTCATTGGATAAACTCCTACCATAAGTCCTACCATAAAATCAGTGCTGGGCAGCCCAGTTGGATGGCATGCAATGTACATGACAGCAGTCTGTAGGGTGTCTTTTTCCAAACAATTTTCTAGTATTTCTAATCCACGAGCAACAAATTCCTGTAAGCAGATGTTCACGGTCTTAATGGCACCATTCACAGCACTTTTAAGAAAGCATTGCTCTCTACTTGTTCTCTCACAACTTGGGCTCCCCTGCAGATAGCCAAGATGTCAATCCCTGCTGTAGGACTGCAATGAGGTCAGTGATGCAGCACTCTTTGTGAGCTGAACTTTGAATTGCCATGTGCAACAAAACAACAACAACTTGTATTTATATAGCACCTTTAACGTAGTAAAATGTCCCAAGATGCTTCACAGGAACGTTATCAAATAAATTTGGCACCAACCCACATAAGGAGATATTAGGACAGGTGACCAAAAGTCTGGTCAAAGAGGTAGGTTTTAAGGAGCATCTTAAAGGAGAAAGAAAGGTGGAGCGGTTTAGGGAGTGATTTCCACAGCTTAGGGCCTGGCAGTTGAAAGCACGGCCACCAAAGGTGGAGCAATTAAAATCGGGGATGCACAAGAGCCAGAATTGGAGGTGTGCAGAGATCTCGGAGGGTTGTAGGGCTGGAGGAGGTTACAGAGATAGGGAGGAGTGAGGCCACGGAGGGATTTGAAAACAAGGATGAGAATTTTAAAATTGAGGCGTTGCCAGACCGGGAGCCAATGTAGGTCAGTGAGCACCGGGGGTAATGAGTGAACGGGCCTTGGTTTTAATTCACAGTTCTGCTATTGTGTCAGGCTGACAGTGGTGCTGTCAGCACCTCTTAAAGGGACACATACATCTTTCAGATAAGATTGCATTTAAGCTTTTGGAGTGTTTTTTTAAACTTTATTAAAGTAGTGGGTTGCTACAATAGATATTAAAAGTTTTTTTTAAGTGTGTAGGGAGTGCTGCTGGATGCTTGCAAGGCCTCAGATGGTAAAGGAAGGCCTCCGAGAAGACAGAAAATGCTGCAAATACTCAGCAGGTCAGGCAACATCCGTGGAGAGAGAAACAGAATTCACATCTCAGGTCGAGATGCTGCCTGACCTGCTGAGTATTTCCAACACTTTATGCTGTCATTTCAGATTTACAGCATCCACTCGCAGAGGGATGAGGAAGACACAGAAGAGGAAGAAGCTGAGGAGGAGGAAACGAAAGGAAGGATACATCCCAAAGAAGCCTCTTTCTGGCCAGGATATCTGGAATGGAATCATCCATCTGTGGTCCCAGTGACCACAATCCCAATTTCACTTTCAACATTAGTCCCACACCTAACCTTCCCTCTGTTACTGACCACCACAGCGTCCTCTTGGCCACAATGCTGAAATAAAAGCCACCACAAAGCAAACTTTCCAATCCAACTTTATACATCTATCCATCCAATGTAACATCAAGAAATCAACTCATCACCCTTATGCATTCCCTTAGTGACTGTCTTGTGTGTGCCTTTGCCTATCCTACTGATGTCATGCAGTGCTACCCCAGTGGCTGCAGCATGGTTGGTGGAAGGCTGCTGACTTTCAGTGGGGGACACTGCAAATGTTCTTGCTGGTCAACCTTGAGGAGCTGGTGGCTGGGAGTGTCAAATCAATCTTCTTCACTCTCCTCTCTCTCTTCTTGTTGAACCACTGGCTGAACAGGCTGCATTTCTTGGGTGTAGGAAATGAGGAAGGCACAAGGATAGAGTTGCGGTAAGGGGAGGACAGGAAAGCAAGAGGTGCGTGCCAGAAGGAGGATAACCTATGAGGATACCAGCACCTTGTATCCTTTCTGTCCCGCCACTGGCCAAGGGCTCAGCCATGCCCCTGCCAAAAATGGCCTACACTGTCTCCTCCAAGGGGGTGAAGTGAGGCTAGGAATGAGATTTGTGCCTCATGATTGGTGCATATTGTTGGTAGGTGAGTGATGGGGGAGGGGGTCGTGCATTGAGCAGTGTGTGAGGCTAGTGGCGCAGTTGGTAGGAGACGGCTCTTGATGATGCATTCACTGACCTTGACCAGTGGCTGAGGTCATGAAGCTGCTTTGGGCACTGGAGCCAGGTAGTGGGGTCGACACTGCTGGCAGTGACAACCTCAGTTATGCGGTCCCACATCGTTCTTTCTAGAGGGCCTCCAGGCCCTGTGGGCAGTGCACCTCTCTTGCAGTGTTGACCCCCTGCACAAAGCTGGAGTGCTGTGTGCGGGGCCCTGGGTGCCCCTTCCCTGCCTTGCTGAGCCACTTGTGTTACTGCTGAAGGACTTTTACCATTTTTTTAGGTGTGGAAGGAAATTCAGCTTTAAGAGCTGAAAGCTGCCATTTGGAAATTATTTTTAATGTTTATGTTTTTTTGAAAGGCAGTAAGGGCTGAAAAATGCATTTTTTCACTTGATTCCAATTTTTATTAGTTTTGAATGCATTACCCCTTTAATTCATAACCCCTTTAATTGCCCATAACAACAACAACTTGTATTTATATAGCGCCTTTAACATAGTAAAATGTCCCAAGGCGCTGCACAGGAGTATTTTAAGACAAAATATTTGACACCGAGCCACATAAGGAGAAATTAGGGCAGGTGACCAAAAGCTTGGTCAAAGAGGTAGGTTTTAAGGAGCGCCTTAAAGGAGGAAAGAGAGGTAGAGAGGCGGAGAGGTTTAGGCAGGGAATTCCAGAGCTTAGGGCCTAGGCAACAGAAGGCCCGGCCACCAATGGTTGAGCGAATTCCACAGCTAGCTCCCACAGGCTGTTCGAAGCTGCAACCCCAACTGTGGATGGGATCTTTGGGTCAGGGGCCTCCATTAACGCCACCAGGAGGGCGTTACACGGTAAGTTAGTGCTGCGCTCCACACCGCCAACCCCCCAGTGCGAATTTTTCAATGGTATCGCTGCGGCTATTTTCAGCAGCCGTTAATTCGAGTTGGTGGTGACACCGGCAATTCTCTTGGCACACACCAATTTTCTCCCCCTCTGTTGCTTATGCTTCTGTTCTATGGATGCGAACCGCTCTGATTTTGCTTCCATCGGCAAACTGAGGCTTTAGACTCCGTATCAGATTCGGACTCTGCTTTGGCTTTAGATTCAGATTTGGATTGGGCCTGAGCTTAGTATTTACATTGGATTGAGATTTCAATTCAGATTCAGACTTAAATTCAAATTCAGACATGATTTGAATGTTCTGGATCCAAATCCATAAACATAGAAAATGCTGAGGTTGTATTTGAGGGAATTGCTTTTTTTATTCACGCTCATATTAAAATTAAACAATGTATTTCAATAGACTGGAAAAGTTATTAATGGATATTTTATGTAAAGATATTGATCACTTTAATTGATTATTTTATTCAGTGTAGTTTTACTGCATATTACAGACTGCTAAAGAAAGTGAGATTCACTATTTCCTACATGTCCTCCTACATATCTCTAGCCTTTCTCTACATCGCACTTTGAGGCAAAGGATAGCAGTATATTTATGCTTACTGCTTTACCTGTTTTCTCCCTGTATATGTTAGTGCAAACCAAGTGCCATTTTTCAGCTGATGCTTCTAATGGAAAAGGAATGAATAGCTCTCAGGAGGTTCCAGCTGTTCAACATTATTATCTACAGCCTGGCAGTTCTTTAGGCTTACACTGGACCATGTATCATTTTTGGGGGATAACCAGTTAATTACCAAATAGAAGCTCCTGAAACAACGTGCCTTCCATCCTGAATTGCTGCAGATTAATGACCAGCAGCATGTTTCACTCTTACCAGCAATTCATCATCGAACACAACTAGAGCTTTAATGATTAAACTGTCGAGGTTTTGGAGCCCCTCTCTTTTAATTGCTCTTCTCAGTCTGTGACCTGAAAAACCTAAGTGACAGGTTCCATCAGTGCGCCTAGTTTGCGAATGGCTTCACTTTATTTTTCACTCTTACAAGGTTCATTGAAATTGCTGCTCTGTTAACTTCATTAAGAAGATATATAGAGGTCAGGTGGCACTGCTGCACGCACAGGAACCATGTGGTTAATCAGCGCAAACAGGTTGAAGCAACCTTTTTATTTCACTAATCTGTTGGATAACTCAGTAGACCACGAGGCAGGCTCCTGTGCCAAGACTGAATCCCAGTTTTAACGAGCTAAACTCCAGTGTCCTTACCTCTACATTTGGCTGGATTGGGTTAGCTGCGAACTAACGTCGTGTATTAGGTATGATGGATTTTGAGGTGGGGTGTGGGTCAATTTATTGGTGCTGATTTTTGATTACTGTTGTGAGTCAATTCTAAATGATTAAGAACATGGTGCAAGTCTCATCAAAATGGTAATAGCATCTCATTTTTCAAATCAAGTTCGTTTTCATTATTATTCACAGGTTTGAGTGTTATCTTGGACAGCTGCAGAGGAGACCGTAGTAGTAGGGAGTGGAAAACTGCGTATAAGTGAATTTTTTAGGGAAAAGGACAATTAAAAGGAAATATCCCAATAGGGAGACAAAATTCCGAAAGCTAGAAGTCCAAAAGGCATCTCGCCCCATAAGCAGCCTTTGGCAACACTGAAGATGTGGCAGGCTAAAATGAAGTGAAAAGAAACCCCAGGTGCCGGCAAGTGACAGAGCATTTTAACATCCAACTCTGACTGCTGCCATAGCAGTTGTGCTTCAGGAAGTGGTTGTGAGGAGGGTGATCCTCTGTGTCATTGCACGGCACCATCCCCATGGGCCAGCATGTCTGCAAGGAGGTGAACCAACTTTCAGGCTGTAGCTGGCTATTACTCCCAGTAAATCTGCCAGCCCTATGCTGCATGGTAGCTACAGGTGTCCTTGCAGCAGATGGCACAGCTCTGCACCTAACTTTGAGATGACCCAGACCCTATGAAGAAAGTAGCTCACAGTTATTGCCAGGGTCGTGTGCCAGTGCTGCTGATATGTTTGGCCACATATGCTACAATGCCACTGAAAACAAGCCATACTATAATTGGGGTGCTTCTGAGGAAGATTAGCTTGGTCTCTACCCCCCTTTATGCTGCCCCAGGATTTCCAAAGCTTCCTCAGAGGGGTATAGAAGTACCTGCACCTACTGCTCTCAATTTTCAACACTTGTGTTAAATTAAAGAGGACTTCAGCAGTCAAGAACATTCAGCCTCGGATCTGCGGGTAAGCGTTCTCCAAGGCGGCCTTAGGAACACACGACAACGCAAAATCATCGAGCAGAAACTGAGAGCCAAGTTCCGCACTCATGAGGACGGTCTCAACCGGGATCTTGGGTTTATGTCACGATACATGACGTGATCCGGACTCGAGTCGTCGTTGGCTTGTTCACAGATGTGATTCCCAGTAAAAAAGTAAAAATGTTAAAGTTTATCGTTTTACATACAGACTGCAGCTTTTGACACGTTAGACCCCCTGTGACGCCACCTCATTGTCTCAGTTGTATCTTGCTATGTCTTTGATGTGGTAAGTTCCTGGCTGACCTGATTGCCTTTTGTCACACCTCGGCAGATAAACAGTCAGGATGATTAAATTTAGTTGTCTGCCATTGTAAGGTACACATGCATTGTTCTCTATCTATATATGCTTTGGCGATTCTGTATCTCTTTACTTCACCCGACGAAGGAGCAGTAACTCCGAAAGCTTGTGATTTCAAATAAAACTGTTGGACTATAACCTGGTGTTGTGCGACTTCTCAATTTTGTCCACCCCAGTCCAACACCGGCATCTCTGCATCATTAAATTAAAGAGGCACTCCAAGAAGCTGGCAGTGAGGCTTGCATCTGGACCACCCACAAATTTAACAACAGCAAAAAGAAGAGGAGCCATCAGGTAAGTGACCTTTTTTTTTGACAGAAACAATTGAGTTTTGAGGCCTGGAGGCCTTCTACTTGCTGTTGTCCAAAAGCCAGGGCCTCAAATGTGCTCCTGGTTCCATCCTAATTGCCAGTGCAAGGCGCTGCCAGGGGTGAGCTTGCACCTAGCATGCAAACAGGTCATCTTAATGACAACTGGCAGTTTCAGGCACTTTCTCCTGGACAGCCGAAGAACACCGCCGGTACACTGCACCTGTCCAGCTTCTGGGGGGAGGGCAGTATCATGGCTATTCTCTCAGATTCACTGAGGTGAAGATAGCTGTAAAATGGTAATTCATGTATAGCATCAAGCTATCTTCAGTGCAATAATTGAGGTTAAATGAATATGTAAGGTTATGTAATAGAATTCATTCGCTAAAATACGTCTTCAATTTACACTCTGAACCAAAAATACGCTGATGGTTTTTCAGTAATTTTGGATCTCCAACAGCAAACATCTATTGAGATGCTGAAACTTTGACATTACATAACCACTGTTCACAGCCTTCTTACCTGTGAGAAAAGTAGCCATGACAGGATGAGCTTACATTTTTTATGAACACAATTCAAGAAAACCTAAAAACTTGTGCTATTTATTCAGTGCTGAGGGAGTGCTGTGCTGTTGGACGTGCCGTCTTTCGGATGAGACATTAAACTGCGGCCCTGTCTGCTCTCTCGGGTGGATGTAAAAGATCCCATGGCACTATTTCGAAGAAGAACAGTGGAGTTATCCTCTGTGTCCTGGCCAATATTTATCCCTCAATCAACATAACAAAAACAGATTATCTGGTCATTATCACATTGCTATTTGTGGGAGCTTGCTGTACGCAAATTGGCTGCCGTGTTTCCCACATTACAACAGTGACTACACTTCAAAAAGTACTTCATTGGCTATAAAGCGCTTTGAGCTGTCCGGTGGTCGTGAAAGGTGCTGTGTAGATGCAAGTCTTTTTTCTTTTGTAAAAAGAGAACAAATGGTTGGAGATAAGTTACAGATGTGTATAGGATCTTTTGCCAGCCCTCTGTTATATCTCGTTATAATAATTTGTTTGTCAGCAGTTACAATCTCCAAATGGTCAGAAATAGCTAAAAGCAAACCGTAACTCTGTCTTTATCAAGGACCAAATCACTCTCGACATGGGGGTTATTTTAAAAGTTAATGTAATCCAAGTCAAGCCCAAGTGTGAAATGGACCTTTTATAGCCTTTCTTATCAATCCTATTGGAAGCTTTTGGCTGGACTTGACAATCAAAGATTCAAATGTCATTGTGTCATTTTCTGTTCAGAGCAAGTCTCAGGATATGCTGAAAGCTGCCTGCAGCTGTGCTTCATCACTACTATGGATTTAGAAAAGATGAGCCTTAACAGTTTCAAACGGACTTATTAAGAGTTAGCTCCTCTCAGCTGGGGCAGTGGTGGGAATGTTACAATCAGTCTCAATATCTGAGAGTTAGGTAGGGAAATAATCAGCCAGGGTTTCTACTCCTGATTGCTGTCCAAAAACACCTACGAAAGAATGTATGTGTGTGGACTTCGGATGAGGACAAGATTTGACTCTCTCGTGATTTTATTCTGCCCCACCCCAAAATATAATCTGTTAAGGCTCATGTCTAGGCTCACACGTGAAGATTGGCCACTTGAATGAGGTATTCTGACAACCATGGAATCACACTTCAACACGAGTCATAATCTTCTGGAAAAGAGGAGCGAAAAGTGGGAAAATAAAAATTTAAAAAGATATCTGCACCTTTTGAGCAGCTGAAAACTAAAGTCTTTAGGAAATGATCAGTTTTCCATCAATAACCATTTCTAGCTTTATTCAAAGCTGTTCATTAACTTTGCTAGTCTCCACTAATGAAGGTCCCTGGTGAGAGGCTCACTCTCGTAAATAGCCTGTCAGAGGGCAAGGACTGGCCTAAGTGATTGTAGCAGAAGAAATAATGAGAGGATTACAATGGTATGCATCCTCTGCAGTGACATGGTATCACCAGTGCTGCTCCTGGATAATTAGCAGTAGACAGTAATAAACTGACTCACTGAACTGCTGTGTCAGCCAATGCATTGCATGGGAAAGCTTTTACAATAAAAGCAGCATAAAAATAGGGCAGATTAGTACTCTGAGAGCTGTAGAACAAGACAATGAAGTACAGCACCTTGACATATCCATGTGGTGCTTTTGTTTTCTTTCAGCACTCGGGCAACTTTATTCATTCAAACAGCAATAGCTACAAATGAAAAAGGCTGAAGGAGGTTAGATACAAGAATTTTCTTTAAACACACTACACATTCAGAGCATCTTGCTGCTCTAGGGAACATAACAATGCGTCCAGTGTGTCTTTTGAATTGTATGGGTGTATTTGCAATTTTGTGATTTTTGCAGATGTATTGGTGTATAAAATTGTAACAAACATTCCTATAGGCAGCATATCTTTTATTAGTTAAACATAGAGCGACATTGATCAAAACTCCACAATGAATCTAGATTATTTGTGCATTTTTCCAGTTAAAGGAGGATTAATGAAGAGAAATAGCTCTGATGGGGAAGTGGAATAGAAATGATAAAATACAAATTTAAAAAAAGAATTGTTGGAAATATGGGGAGAGATTTTCATCTTCACCAACTAGGTGGTAATCTGGCAGAACCCTTTATGGAACCCACCTAATTTCCATTGAAGGGGTGGGTGAGCTATTCTGCCAGATTAACATGCAGACAGAGATAATGAAAGTCTACCCCATTGTTACTTAACTTTCTATATGCCACAGAAAACCGATCTTGTGATGACAGTGAATCGAAGACGGAAATATTTACATCTTTGTTACATTACGCTGTTGAAAGCCACAGAACAAATGTTTTCAATGGAATTGACTTTTTACTACAGCAGATGGAGACACATCTGGGTACAGATAATCATTTCCAAGAATGTAAAGTTAAATGCAATGGTCTAATCTTCACTTGACATTTTCCCACTAACAGTTTCAGTACTTTGACATGAAAAAGTTTATCTTTACTAATTCATTCACAGGATGTGGGCGTTGCTGGCAAGGCCAGCATTTATTGCCCATCCCTAGTTGCCATTGATAAGGTGGTGGTGAGCCGCCACCTTGAACTGCTGCAGTCCATGAGGTGAAGATACTCCCAAAGTGATGTTAGGTAGGGAGTTCCAGAATTTTGTCCCAGCAACATTGAAGGAATGGCAAAAATATTTCCAAGTCAGGATGGTGTGTGACTTGGAGGGGAACTTGGTGGTGGTTGCATTCCCATGCGCCTGCTGCCCTTGTCCTTGTAGCTGGTAGAGGTTGTGGGTTTGGGAGGTGCTGTCGAAGAAACCTTGCTGAATTGCTGCAGTGCATCTTGTAGATGGTACACACCGCAGTCACATTGCACCAGTGGTAGAGGGAGTGAATGTTTAAGGTGGTGGATGGGGTGCCGATCAAATGGATTGCTTTGTCCGGGATAGTGTTGAGCTTCTTGAGTGTTGTTGGAGCTGCACTCATCCAGGCAAGTAGAGAGTATTTCATCACTCTTCTGACTTGTGCCTTGTAGGTGGTGGAAAGGCTTTGGGGAGTCAGGAGCAATGTTCCCTTTAAGCTGTGTGGCCACACAGCTCTCGGGACCTCCCGCGCAGCCAGCTTGCTGACTATCCAATGCGAAAGAACAGTGCATGTGCGGTATTTTGAATGGGCCACACAGCCCCTTAAAGGGGCCGCGCACCCAAAAAGAAAATAAGAGGGAACATTGGTCAGGAGGTGAATCACTCGCCACAGAATGCCCAGCCTCTGACCTGCTCTTGGAGCCACATTATTTATTTGGCTAGTCCAATTATTTTTCTGGTCAATAGTGAACCCCCCCCCACCCCAGGAAGTTGATGGTGGGGATTTGACGATGGTAATGCCATTGAATATCAAGGGGAGGTGGTTAGATGCTCTCTTGTTGGAGATGGTCATTGCCTGGCACTTGTGTGGCGCGAATGTTACTTGCCACTTATCAGCCCAAGCCTGAATGTTGTCCAGATCTTGTTGTATGTGGGCATGGACTGCTTCATTATCTGAGGAATTGCGAATGGAATTGAACACTGCACAATCATCAGCGAACATCCGCACTTCTGACCTTATGATGGAAGGAAGGTCATTGATGAAGCAGTTGAAGATGGTTGCACCTAGGACACTGCTCTGAGGAACTCCTGCAGTGATGTCCTGGAGCTCAGATGATTGGCCTCCAACAACCACAACCATCTTCCTTGGTGTAGGTATGACTCCAGCCAGTGGAGAGTTTTCCCCCTGATCCTCATTTACTTCAGTTTTACTGGGGCTCTTTGGTGCCACACTCAGTCAAATGCTGCCTTGATGTCGAGGGCAGTCACTCTCACCTCACCTCTGGAATTCAGCTCTTTTGTCCATGTTTGGACCAAGGCTGTAATGAGGTCTGGAGCTGAGTGATCCTAGTGGAACCCAAACTGAGCATCAGTGAGCAGGTTGTTGGTGAGTAAGTGCTGCTTGATAGCTCTGTTGATGACGCCTTCCATCAGTTTGCTGATGATTGAGAGTAGACTGATGGGGCAGTAGTTGGCTGGATTGGATTTGTCCTGCTTTTTGTGGACAGGACATACTTGGGGCAATTTTCCATTTTGTTGGATAGATGCCAGTGTTGTAGCTGTAATGGAACAGCTTGGCTAGAGGCACAGCTAGTTTTGGAGCGCTGGTCTTCAGCACTACAGCCAGGATGTTGTCAGGTCCCATAGCCTTTGGTGTATCCAGTGTGCTCGGCCGTTTCTTGATATCACATGGAGTTGACTGAAGACTGTTATCTGTGATCGTGGGGACCTCAGAAGGAGGCCAAGATGGATCATCCAATTGGCACTTCTGGCTGAAGATGGATGCAAACGCTTTAGCCTTGTCTTTTGCACTCATGCTGGTCTTTGCCATTGTTTAGGATGTGGATATTCATAGAACTGCTTCCTTATGTTAGTTGTTTAATTGTCCACCACCATTCATGACTGGAGGTGGCAGGACTGCAAAGCTTTGATCTGATCCGTTGGTTGTGGGATCGCTTAGCTCTTTCTATATAGCATGCTGCTTCTGCTGTTTAGCATACATATAGTCCTGTGTTGTAGCTTCACCAGGTTGGCACCTCATTTTTAAGTATGCCTGGTGCTGCTCCTGGCATGCTCTTCTGCACTCCTCATTAAGCCAGGGATGGTCACCGGCTTGATGGTAATGGTAGAGTGAGGAATGTGCCGAGCCATGACATTCCAGATTGTGGTGGAATATAGCTCTGCTGCTACTGATGGCCCACAGCGCCTCATGGATGCTCAGTTTTGAGCTGCTAGATCTGTTCAGAATCTATCCCATTTAGCACGGTGGTAGTGCCACACAACACGATGGAGGTTGCCCTCAGTGTATAGATGGGACTTCATCTCTACAAGGACTGTGCGGCGGTCACTCCTACCAATACTGTCATGCAGAGATGTATCTGCGACAGGTAGATTGGTGAGGATGAGGTCAAGTAGGTTTTTCCCTCGTGTTGGTTCTCTCGCCACCTGCTGCAAGCCCAGTCTGGCAGCTATGTCCTTCAGGGCTCGGTCAGTAGTGGTGCTACCGAGCCGCTCTTGGTGATGGACATTGAAACCCCCCACCCAGTGTATATTCTGTGCCTTTGCTACCCTCAGTGCTTCCTCCCTCCAAGTGGTGTTCAACATGGAAGAGTAGTGATTCATCAGCTATGCGAGGTGGTAATCAGCAGGAGGTTTCCTTGTCCATGTTTGACCTGATGCCATGAGACTTCATAGGGTCTGGAGTCAATGTTGAGGACTCCCAGGGCCACTCCCTCCTGACTGTATATCACTGTGCCTCCACCTCTGGTAGGTCTGTCCTTCCGTTGAGGTTGGTGACAGAGGAGTCTAGGGCGTTGCCTGATAGGTATGATTCTGTGAGTATGACTGTCAGGCTGTCCCAATTTTGGCACAAGTCCCAGATGTTAGTGAGGAGGACTTTGCAGGGTCGACAGTGCCATTGTCGTGTATGAATCCGATGCCTAGATCGAAGCCGAGTGGTCCGTCCGATTTTATTCTTCTTGTACTTTGTTGTAGCGGCTTGATACAACTGAGTGGCTTGCTAGGCCATTTCAGAAGGCAGTTAATCACATTGTTGTGGGTCTGGAGTCACATATAGGCCAGACCAGGTAAGGACAGCAGGTTTCTTTACACCTAAAAACCCAAACCCAGCCCTCATCCATACTTTTGTTACCTCTAGACTCGACTATTCCAATGCTCTCCTAGCTGGCCTACCACCCTGCATCCTCCATAAACTTGAGCTTATCTAAAGCTGTGCTGCCCATATCCTAACTCGCACCAAGTCCTGTTCACCCATCACCCCTGTGCTCGTTGACCTACATTGGCTCCCAGTCTGGCAACGCCTCGATGTTAAATTTCTTATCCTTGTTTTCAAATCCCAACATGGCCTCTCCCCTCCCTATCTCTATAACCTCCTCCAGCTCTACAACCCTCTGAGATCTCTGCACTCCTCCAATTCTGGTCTCTTGCACATCTCTGATTTTCTTCACTCCACCATTGCCGGCCGTGGTTTCAACTGCCTAGGACCTAAGCTCTGGAATTCCTTCCTTAAACCTCTCCACCTCTTTACCTGTCTCTCCTCCTTTAAGACACTCCTTAAAACTTAGCTCTTATCTTAATATCTCGTAATGTGGCTCTGTCTCAAATTCTATTTGATAATGCTTCCAGTAGGGCCTTGGGATATTTTACTGCATTAAAGGTGCTGTATAAAAGCAAGTTGTTGTTGACATTTTCTTCGATATATTTGAAATCTTGCCTTTCATTAACGGCACTAACTCCAGCTCTGACCTGGAATCAGAACTCACTTTTCGTTTATCTTCCCCTGCTCAACTCTGCCTAAGTTTCTCGTAACTTAGAAAGGATTTTAGTAAGGCCTTAACGGGCAAGACTAAGAATAACAGTACAAACCAATAAAACACCCATTAAAACCTTCTACCAGGTTTGCTCTTTTTTAACTAATGTCTACTTTTTGTTAAATTTAACATATAGAGGAAAATATCTCCCATAATGTTTAATTTAAAATAAGTCAACCAATAATTGCATAAAGTCTTGTTTTCTGAAAGTAATGCTATTTAAGTCGTTACCTGTGCATTTAAATAGTCATATTATGCATTTTTGTGCAACGATAAAGGAAAGGGGCCAAAACAATTTCAAGTGCTTTAGTACCAGAATTATTCAGTGTAACAACAATTTAAGTTTGCAAGCACAATAAAAATCAGACCCAAACAGTTCAGTAATTACCCTTTCCACTGGGAAATTCACAGAAAATCATTTTTGCAGATGTTTTATGATTGAAAACACGTGTGCCTTTCAAGTTGCAAAGGATATTCAATTCATACATGATTAAACAAAAGTTTTCAAATGTTTAAATGCAAAGTGAACTCTGCGTACATAATAGTTTGGCTTACTTGCAAACAAAATAATTTAGTGTTTTTGAATTCTATGATAAAGAGATGTAATATAGTGACAGTACTGCATTAGCATTAGCATAATACACCCATCATGCCTGTCCTTGCTGACCCTATTGTTTCTCCATTGCCTCCAATTCATGAATTCAAAATCATCCTCCTTGTTTACAGATCCCTTCACCCTTACTTACCTTTGCAACCTCCTTTAGTCTCTGCCCCATTCCATGCCCTGTAGATCTTCTGAATCCGATCTCTTATGCACCTCCCTCCCATTAGTGATGGCAGAGCTTTCAGCCATCTTGGCTCTACTGTCTGGAACTTCCTCCCAAAATCTTTTTCCTTCCGACTTCTCTCTGCCTTTAAAAGCCTCCTCAAAACCTCTGTATTCACCCATAATTTCAATCATTTCCTGTAACTCTTGTACTACTGCTTGTTCTCCATTTCTCCTCTCTACAGTCCTCTGTACATTCACTTTGGGTTAGATTATTCACCCATTGACTATGAATGTGCAGCAAATCTGTAATGCAAGTTGTTATTGTAGTTTGAGAAGGACAGGGATTTCTATTATAATGCAATTTAAGTAACACAAAATTCTGGTAGTTCACCACAGACCAGTCCATATTGGAGAGGCAAAGGGGTAGAAATTAGTAAGTGTTACACCCGTTTTTCGGGCGTAAAATAGACGCAAAGCATACCAAATTAGCAGTGGGGTGGCCTGCGCCCAATCTGCACAGGCGTTGGTCCCACTGCTAAAAGTGTCTTGGACAGCCACCTAAAACATGTGTTAGGCCCCTTGAATATATTAATTAGGGGCCTACAGCCTGTTGAAGGACCCCTGTGTAAAATTAGTTACCCATCAGTGGAATAGGTGCCGGGCCTCCCACTCAGAAGTCTTCGGCAGCCCCAGGCGATCACATTCCCCAAGCTTTGGTGAAACTTGGCATTACAATGTGTGTGCACTTGTAATGGATTCTCCAAATAATAAGCATGTATGCAAAGTAACAACAAGGTGTTGTATGTTATTGTGAATTCAGACATTTGCTGATGACAGATATGATTATGAATGTCAAAACAATCCGGTTACAGTTTCCAGAGCTGTCACTACTGCTATCAGATGTAGGCTTTGAATAGTGCTTATCCACAACAACAAAAATGATTATTTCATTGTTTTTGTGAAGTACGATGCATTTTGTTGACTGGCATGCATAATATGCAAAAAAAATCCAGTGCGCTTAAAGTGACAGTTGGCTAACAAATGGTCAAAGTATGAATTATTTGTGGTGGGGGCGTTTCTGTTGTTAGCGCGTGAAATGCTGAAAATATTAGTTGGGAAAGTCCTGCCTGTCCTATATAATGGCCCACTGGTGGTCCTACACATCAGAAAAAACTCAGATCAGAGACTGAACGGGTTCCTTGCAGTCTGTTATTTAGTTCTGTATGACAGACATAAGAAAAACATTTACTCAAAGGATTTTTCACCATGTAAGACTTAGACCCCTTCATTTGAATTAATTAACTACAGGGATCATCAAAAATGCAGAGACACAACTTTTATTCATGAAAATCAGAAGCAGCTCTGGATTTGCCTTGATGTGCTTTGGTTCTCATATAATTTCACTTGGTCTCTTGCTATGCAATACAATAGCATCCCAGTAGGATAGAAGTCAATATTTACGGTGAAGTTTCAGTGTCCCTTTTGCATCACTGCGAAGTGATCTAACTCTGATCTCACTCCAGAGCTCCCCCTCAGAGTAGAGCATCGGTGATCAATATTCCCTGTGACCATACATACCATATGTAAGGGGTTTTGGCGTGCTTGTATCACAGTCGGTGCTGGTGCGAGGTTAGGCCTTCGTTGCCTAATACTATTGCTTGCTCTGGTCTCCGGCCAGCCTTGTTGCAATAAGCACCTGTGAGTGGTTCGACCCACTCGCCCTTATGGTTCTAACACTGGACTTAGGTGCAAGAGCAGTAATGCAGAGAAAACTCAAATAGACCCGGTTGAATAGTACGAAATGGAAAATCTTTATTGCATAGCGTCCAAGATCATGAAGTACATGTCATAAGCGCAAATTAACGAGAGTACAAGTATACATACATTCATAAAGCTTGGTCTATGGTAATGAAGAACGCACGGCACATCGTAAAAAGGGGAACACGTTATACTTTATCCTTAATAAAACCACCCTCCCCTATCAATACCTACACTACATCTAGATTTGTAGGATCGGGAAACATGCTCACCACTCGTGATACTTCAGAGAATTTTAAAGTGAGGCACTCGGCTCGTTTCGCTGCAGCGCCTGACTGTGACGTGTTTGGAGGGGTCTCTGTACCCCACTTGTTTATCTTCGCTGCTGCGGCAAGCAGGCTGGGCTCCCCGTTGTCATGAAGAACTCGACAGCACTCGGGCCCGGCTGTAGAATTCAAAGAAAAGTCTTCCTGTACCGACACCAGTTGTCAGTAGAATTCAAAGAAGAGTCTTTGACCGGTTCATGCAGTAACCTGTAGAGTTCAAGAAATGGGTCGTATATTTTCGGGCGCGGTTGGGGTTTACTGACCGCGGCGGTACGTGGATTCTTCTTCTTCTCTTGTCATTTCGTCTTGTCTTGTTGGGCCTTCGGATCCAAACACCGTTTACCGACTCTCGGGATGGTGCACCCGGTCACTGGCCTTCGTCGAGGCGACTCGTTCCAATTGAGCCCCACCCAACATTCGAATAACCGTCCAGTGCGGCTAAAGTCCAGAGTCAACAGAATTCAGAGAAAAACACAGAAGGCTGCTCGTCCAGCAGAGCGATACCCGAGGATCAGAATAGGAGAATAAAAGTTCAGCCCGAGTCAAGAGTCCGCAGAGATAAGAGCCAGCTGGGAGAATAATAGTCGAATCAAGAGACCGATGGACATTTGTTCATTATAGTTATAGTGCTGTGTTCCCTTATCTCCCGCCCAAATCTTAATGTTTGTCCTTTGTGAAATATTGGCGCTCAAAACTCCCAGCATGGGGTGATTCTTGTCTTTAACGGGTTTCGGTAGCACCTGAGACTGGCCAACTACCCGTTAATGTTTTCCCCATTGTTGGCCCAGCCAGGATCATATGAATCGTCTCCCTGACTGGTTTTGGGGGCCCCCGAAATACTTGTTTAATCACCCGAGAATGGCTCTCTCATTGTAGAGCCGTGGGGGTATTTGTGTATTGATGTGTCTGGATGGGCCTTCGATTGCCCAGTACAATGGTCCTTACTTGTGCATGGAAAACGATTCCAGCACTCATATCTTTTGCTATTGTCACAAATGCAAACAGGTTGCATCCTGTCTTTATCAGTACTTATCGAGTATGATCCCGTCTTATATTGAAAATGTTTATTCGAACGCCATCTTGTCTGCCCACTGTACTTCTGGAAGCTTCTGCCACGATGCGCGACGGCCATTTTACAGGCTTCTGTGTCCTTTATATCATGACAGCATTTCGTTTAAATAAACTGATCAAACGAATCTGCTTCTATCTTGTTATTTCGAATCGCGATAATTGTGAAACTTTACACATACCTGCCCACTGATTGGCCAAAGTTGGGCGCACTGGCATTGTGGCCTAGATCCTCAAAGATGGCAGGTAATTCAAAACAAAAATTGGTTTCCTTACTTATGATACCTTTCTGGCAAAAAGCCCAGAACCCCTCAGACGTGGCATAATCTACCACATTTTGCGTAGGTAGCAGGTGCCTGAGATGCACCCCTAGTGGCGTAGCCAGCTACCTGGGGTATTTAGACTGGGTAACCTCACTCTGATCCTGCAAACATAGGCAGGGTCATGCAGGAGGTCACAGCTGGATGCATTCCAGCAATTACACCAGGATGCTGGGGCCAAGCATTTTTGGTCCCTTCATTAACGTCCTCTCTTGGCCAACAGGAGGCATATTTAACACTTTGGGACACATTTCCTTATTCATTTTCCCTCTCTCTGAAAAGGAGTACTCACGAGCTACTCAGCTTGTTGTCTGGCTGAGAACTGATGAAGATCATCCATCCAGAACAGCCAAGTTGAATGACAGTTTGGGCTGAGATTTGACCATGGCCCTGTGAATGGGTATCCAGTGCTCCATCACTTGAAGTACAAGTCTGCTCATTTAGAAAATGTTTCTTATTCTTTTCAACACAAAAAGAGAAACTTCCAAGTTCATTCTTATGTTACAATTGAAGCCTTGGCTTTGTTGTTTTATGCTGTACATAAAGGAATTCCAGAAGAGCACTTAGGATTTGCAGGTAATGATGGGTCATGCAGGGATTGACCTTGGGATAATTACTAGGCCATTACCAACATTCTTTCTGAATGTTAACAACATCCAGCATCAATCTGTATCAAGACCAAGGTAGCGACAGCACCTGTGGAGGCTGTGGGCTTGACTGGTGGATAAAATAAACTCACTGCTCTAAAATTGTGGTGTTTTGCTAATGGCTTTATCATTCCTATGGGTCTTGTTTCACAAATCAAATGGCAATCCCAAAAGCTGCTCCACACTGCTTGTACGTTAATGTGTGAGGGCTGGAAATGGTAACACCACCAAGAAAACGGTGTCAAAATATCAATTTCTTTAAATAAAAAAGCAGAGACATTCCAAAGGCTGAATCTGTTTTGTGACCGTTTTATTCATTGTTTTTGTCTGTAGCATTAAGCTGTTTTACCAAAATGTGTCTTGTTTATTACATTTATTTTAACTGTAAATTGAGTTTATTTGACAATCCTACTTGTTGCAATAATTGGATGTAATGAACACAGAGGTAAGATATGGTTTGCAGTTTTATTTCCCCACAAATTGAGCTCCCAAGAGCGTTGCATTTATGCATCTGGGACATCAGACAAGGAAATATTCTCCTCCTCCCCACCCCATAATGATTAGCCGTACATTTTAATCCAAAACTGTACAAACCATATTCCCATTCCTCTCAGAGACGCAGTGCTCAACAGCACAAAAGAAATCCCTTAACAACATGGTCCTGAGCTCCCCTTCCCCCTCCTGTAATCCAAAACAGAAGTCCTCTACACAGTTCCACAGAAAAGCCTCCTAAACAATTCTGCAAGAAAAAACACATGGTTTCACAAAAAAGCCACACCCACTATTCCTTATAAATTGCAAAGTGAAACCCATCTGCCAAAAACTGGAGAAATCATGTGTCCCAGAAAAGCCCATTACCTTCACTAAAAACTCTACGCCATTTACCAATAAAACATAAGAATTCCCAGAACATCTCACACAAGAATACAATGTCATTCAAAGATACCCCATTAAACAATACAGAAATAAACAGCAACTTGGCAAAATACCAGAAATGAAGTAACATCTCAGGTTTCATTACACAGCAGCATTTGCGCAAACACTTACTGATTCTTCACTGTCTGTTCTCCTCACTTGGGTCCTATGGGGGCTTGCAGTTGCATCTATGTCTTTATCTGTGCATGCACTAGACTGGCATATATATAGTTTTATTATCCATGCAGAATGATATGATTCAGAGATGTGGGTTTTTCTACTGCTCCACATGATGGCATGACTCCGTCTTGGCCACTCATGTCATTGGTCTAGGACAGATGTGTTTATTCTCAACAAATTATGCCCTAGATCCCAATATTACTTGGAAGAGTTGACAAGCAATGGTTAGGTACTTCTCCAGAGCAAAGGAAAATTGGACATATGTCAGCCTGGGTAGCTTCCACACATCTCTTAGTAGCCACTTACGGAACAGAATAGGCAGAGTTCTGGGATTCTGCCAGACAGGAAATGGCACCTCACAGAGGAACCTAAAAGAAAAGTTTGTTCTAATCAGACAAGACTGCAGTATAGCCATTAATTCCCTTATTGATTGTTGTCTCCTGTTGTATCTTTGTTACATCCTCTTAACTGACAATTCATATTGCAATGTGTGTCCATGTTTAGCACATTCTTTTCACCAACCAATAACTTACAGAATTTCAGAATTGTTTAGTGTTCCCTCCATTTAAAAAATATCAAATCAGGACACCTACCATGGGGACACTGGAGAAAGGGAACACCTTCTAGCTTGCTTGTTTATGTACTGAACTCAGTTCACTAACTATGTTTCCTAACTCCGTGAGCTAAAATCTCTGTCTATCCTTTTTGGATTGCAAATGATGCACTCTCTGTCTCCGTCATATCAAATTGTGTATGAACAGCCCTCAGCCACTCCTGTAATTTTGTTCTTGGCTGTTCAGTATCACCTGCCAGTCATGGGCATTAATGTTATTTTTCTCAAGTCTTTTTTCCTTTTCACCTCTCCTCTTCTGAAGGCTCTAGGTGATTGACTCCAGGTAGAGCATGATTTTATGGGCATTGCAGCCCTCTGGCATTTTGTCCAAGTGGCATTCTTGATTTGTGAACCTAGACAATGAGTGTCAATGGGCTATTCAGCCATGAAGAGCATCATAGCTAAGCTGCCTCCTTTATTAGAAGTGCTGCAGTGGAGAAGGTTGCATGATGAATAATTGCTCCAAATGATCCGTAGTTTCAGAAAAGTAGTGACTAATGATTACTTTTCCTGTAGAATCTAATGAAACAAAATTAATCGAAATAACACTGCAGGCAGGATATGGTCCTTTAGTGCTGCTAGGTGCTGTCCCAATGAGTGGTGACAGGCTTGGATATTAAAAAGTAAGAAAAGCAAAAACAGGCTCAGTTTGAATCCCAGCTTTTCATGAATGAACTAAAATCAGAATAATGCTTCCAACTGTGTGCTTTTCACCAATTCATATGCCTGGATAGAGAGAAAATATGACTTGGAACACCAGTAGCAAGTGAATAAATGAGATGGAATAAGATTTTCCTTGGAGTGAAAGTATTCCTATCTATATAGATATAGGTACCACACACATTTGATGATGATAATAGTTGTAACTTTTATTAACTTTTAAACAGTGTAAGAATATGAATGAACAATTACAGAAATTCACAGTCATGTTAGGGTACTTTTCCATTACATAGTTTTATAGGACCTTAAAGAGTTGGGAAAAGTGATATGGATACTATACAGGAGGCAGCCCCTGGTCAAATGGAATATCAAGTTTAGACCATAAAACAAAGGATACAGCATATTACTTTTTACAGCAAACATATGGTAGATCCGGCAGTGGTTTACTTATGATGCTTAATACATCTTGTGAGCCTACATTTGAAATGGCTTTTAAGTCCCTGATGTTGGTCCTAAGGCCCTCTTTTACACTAAAGTGTATTATTTTACTACACTATGTCCAAAGTGTGCTCATTTTTTTTCTCTGCCTATATTAAATTCAATCCTGTTATTCTCTTTAAGCACCAGTCACAATCTCTACCTCTCTTCATTTCATTAACCCAACTCCTCTTTACCATTCTCCTAGTTTTGCCCATGTCTTTCTACCTCCATTCCAGAATTGTTCATATTATTTCCTTATTGTCCATCTCCTCCTCACCACTCTCCTGTTTGGTCACTCCTTCTTACTGTTTTCTTGGTCTACCCACTTTCAGTTTTTGCTGTTATCTTTTCTTGTTGAACCACAAATGCATTTTTAAAAATTTATCTTAAACTCCAAATGCTATTTATTAATTGCCTGGCTTGTGGGGGAGGGGCTGTGATGAAATGATTACTGACAATGACTACCATTCCTGATGGACTAAAGAATTATATACAACCTTACAATAGTGTACACCCATCATATTAAAGATAGTTTGGTGGGAATGGCAGAGGGATTTGTGATTATAGTGCTCCCATATAATTTATGCAGAGTTTTGGAGGGGAAGGTCTACAGCAAATAGTGTCCATTATTGGCTAGATCCATAAAAGAAAGGCTTTTATCTTCTTTAAATTAGTTTCTGGTAATCCAGTGAGGGGAATGATCCATAACAGTCTATGGTCAGAGGAGCCCAACAATTGCCAGTCTGGTGTTGAACTGTTTTGACTGGCAGTCTGATGAGGACTTTGGCTGTTTGAATCCGGAAATTCAAGGGACTATATATCTAGCTTAACTCAGTCCGTTGGTTCTGTTTTTGATCGCTGTCACAGTCCAGCTAGACATGACGATAACAACAACTACTTGCATTTATATAGTGCCTATAACATAGTAAAGCATTACAAGGTGCTTCACAGAGGCTTAATCACACACAAATGGATGCCGAAACATATTCGGATGGATGACCAAAGCTTGGCCAAAAAGGTTGGTTCTTAAAGGAGGAGAGAAAGTTAGAGAGGCAGAGGGGTTTAGAGAGGGAGTTCCACAACATGGAGCCTTGACGACTGACTGCCAAAGCTGGGGCGAAAGGAAAGGGGGGTATGCACAAAAGCTCAGAATCAAAGGGACAAGTGTTTGGGGGGGGGGGGCGCGGGTTGTAGGGCTGGAGGAGGTTACAGAGATAGGGAAGGGCGAAGCCATGAGGGGATTTAAACATGAGGATGAGAATGTTAAAATTAAGGCATTGGGTGACCGGGGCCCAATGTAGATCAGCAAGGTGATGTGTGAGAGGGACTTGGTGCAGGATAGAATACGGGCAGAAGAATTTTGGATCAGCTGAAATTTAAGGAGGGTGGAGAATGGGAGACCAGCCGAGAGACCAACGAAACAGGCGAATCTGGAAATGACAAAGGCACAGATGAGGGTTTCAGCGGCTGATGGGCTGAGGTGGGGATGGAGGCAGGCAATGTTATAGAGATGATGGAAAGGATATTGGGTCAGAAGCACAGCTTGGGGTCGAATAAGACACTGAGATTGTATATATTCTGGTTCAGCCTCCAACATTGACCAGGGAGGGTGATGGAATCTGTGAGAAGGGTACCGAGTTTGTAGTGGGGGCTGAAAACGCTGGCTTCAGTCTTCCCAATGTTTAATTGGAGGAAATTGCAGCTTATGCAGGACTGAATATCGGACAAGCAGTCCGACAACATAGTCAGTGGTAGCCTCAAGAAAGGTGGTGGAGAGGTAGAATTAGGTTAGTGTACATGTAGAGACTGACCCCCATGTCTGCGGATGATGCCGCCAAGTGACACCATGTGATGAGAATGAGGAGGAGGTCAAGGACAGATCCATGGATAACTCATAGGTAATGGTGCAGAGATGGAAAGAGAAGCCATTGCTGGACATAACTTGCGTAAGATTAGATAGGTAAGAGTGGAGCCAGGTGAGGGCAATTCCACTGGACTGGACAACAGAGGAAATGCATTGGAGGATGATGGTGTGTCAAAGGAGAATGAAGAGGAATAATGCACCATGGTCATTTGTGCCTTTAGTTGGGGTGGTTTCAGTGTTGTGGCAGGGATGGAAACTTGACTGGAGAGATTCAAACATGGAGGTTCAGGAAAGATGGGCACAGATTTGGAAGGCGACAACGCATTCATGAACTGTGGGGAGGGAATGGAGGTTAGGAATGGGGTGGAGATTTTCAAGGACACGGGGTCGAAGGTGGATTTTTTGAGGAGAGGGTGATAATGACTTGAAAGTGAGAAAGACAGTATTTGAGGAGAGGGAAGCATTTACAATGTCAGCTAGTATGGGGGCCAGGAAGGGAAGTTTGGTGGTCAGCACTTTAGTGGGAATGGGGACAAGGGGCCAGGATGTGGGTCTCATGGATAAGATGAGCTCTATGAGGGCAGATAGGAAAGTGAAGAAAGATGTGGGCTAAGGTCTAGGGTAGGGGAGAGCCGGGAGAGTGGATAGGCTTGGTGGGCAAGTGGATGGGGAGAAGTAGTAGATGCAGCTGAACAGATGGTGTCAATCTTTGTGATGGAGTAGTCCATGAGCTTCTTGCACTTATTGGAGGTGAGGGTGGAGGGGGCAGGGGAGAGAGGTTTAAGGAGATGATTGATAGTGATGCTGGAAATTATCTTTGCTATCTAAGACGATTTTGGCAGAGGACACTGTAGCCTGAAAGCGATTGATGTGGTCCAGTTAGATCTGACGATGGATAACCAAACCTATTGTGTGCCAGATACGCTCAGGTCTACACCCCTTGGTCTTGAGGGAGTGAAGATGGGAGCCATACCAGGGGAAACAATCAGAATGGAAGAGAGTAAAGATTTTGCTATGGTCAAAACCATCAAAGGTACGCATAAGGGAGTAATTAAGCAGATTGACAGCTGCAGAAGTATTCTGGTAAATGGAGGGCCAAAGGCTAGACAGTCGGGATTTAGAAAGTGCAGTTGTAAGTGATTTGGGAGAGTGTAATGGAACTCTGCTCAGTTTTCTAAACAAGTGGGCTTAGTTTACACCCGTAAATCAGGTGGAACCGAGTCTTGTCAGTGGTAACTTTTTAAATAAATTGCTTAAAGGTTTGCATTGCTCTTCATATTGCATGTTAAATTACGTTTAAAAATCTTGTGCTGTTGTTTTAAGTATCCTTATCTCCACAGAGCAGAAGTGTCTTTGCGTTTTCCTCTGTGCCTGCCACATAACATGGACGCAGGTTGCCTAGAGGACAGCTATTACCATTGCTGCATCTGTCTTTGATTTTCTCAGCACCCTGACCCTTAATAGAACTGAATAGACTCTGAGGTAGGTAAATATATTCAGTGACACAGAGCGGATGATTCTATTCTGACAAATTCCTGTACCATTTGTTTCCATGCTTGTCTGAGGGATGGGACACACTGTTGGGCTTTTTGTTCCAAGCGCTTCCCTCACAAGCCTAGAGTTAATGGAGACCTTGTCTAAGTTCAGTGAAGTGGAAATTTTGCTGCAGCAGACAAAGGCCTTGCTGGCCACCTCAGAGGTTGCTATGAGAAGACACTCTCATGGAAACTCTCAAAGGAAGTGCAGATAACAGAGAAGTACCATTGAAAATTCAAGCACTCTCTCACACATCTGGCTCTCAGCTCTGCTTCTGTGCTGGGAAAACTAGTGCACCAGTTTGCCTTTTACTGCCTGCAAGCATTTAGCTTTAGTACCAAAGGTCCATTTGTCAAGGGAATAATTCTCATTTTGTGATGCCTATGTATGCTTGTGAATACTGAAGATTAGAGTTTCGAGAGCATGGTTTGGCAATGCCTGTGACACAATTACAGATATTATGTAATCAGTTTCATGGTTGTTTACCCTCTCTAAAGTAATCTTTTGGGGTGTTTATATATCTCTCTAGATAATTTATAAAGTGGCCCAACCCAGGAATCACCATTTGCCCACAGGCTGGAGTTTGGTATTGCCTATTTGGCAATGGGAAACAAAGGTATCATCACTTTTTAGAAATTAAAGGACCTGTTGTGTATTTCAGATTTACAGTGTTCATAGTTATTTTATGTCTGTGAACAAAAATTCCATTATTTATTGCTTGGCTACAGCATAATGAAATAAAGCATAGGCTGCACAACAGAGGCCAATTACCTCTTTACAGGAGAGAAGGGAAAGTGAATCTTGGGCTGCTGTCACGTGCTTTCTATTATTTGGCTCAAGAGCAGGCATGGCACTTACTGGCCTCCTGAACTCCAGCTTCCTTTCTGATGTGCTTGACTTCTCTCAATCCTTCTTTGTTCCTCTCCTGTCTGATGTGTCTCTGTGCTAAATACCACCATTACCAATTTGGGGTCTGCCTTAAATATTCTCTCGGGTGCAGTGGTGCCAGTCATTCCCATAGCAGTCTGAGTGTCTTACACTTAGGAGTGTGCTGTACAGTCCAATATTAATTCTCTGATAGCATAATCTAGAGGTGTAATATTAGGACCCCCTGGTGATCAGAGCTGGATCTCATGGGGTGAATTTTCAGGCCTCATGCCTGGCAGGAAGGGGACGGTAGTGCCACAAAAATGGTGGACAATGGCCTCAAGCCCCATTGCCGCCGTCGCTATGGCTGCGGTAATGCTCCCTTGTCAGCCGTGGCTCAGTAGATAGTACTCTTGCCTCTGAGTCAGGAGGTTGTGGGTTCAAGCCCTACTCCAGAGACTTGAGCACAAAAATCTAGGCTGACACTCCAGTGCAGTGCTGAGGGAGTGCTGCGCTGTCGGAGGTGCCGTCTTTCCGATGAAACGTTAATCCGAGGCCCCGTCTGCTCCCTCAAGTGGGCGTAAAAGATCCCATGGCACTATTTCAAAGAGCAGGGGAGTTATCCCCGGTGTCTTGGCCAATATTTATCTCTCAATCAACATCACTAAAAGAGATTATCTGGTCATTGTCACATTGCTGTTTGTGGGAGCTTCCTGTGCGCAATTGGCTGCCGCGTTTCCTACATTACAACAGTGACTACACTTCAAAAGTACTTCATCGGCTGTAAGGCGCTTTGGGACATCCTGAGGTCATGAAAGGTGCTATAGAAATGTCAGGCTTTCCTTCCTTCCTTCCGCCCTTCCTTTCTGTGTCCGGAGCAGCCCTCTAGGACAATTTAAAATGCTACTCGGGATCCTATGACATACATAGGACCCCGACTGCCATTTTTGGACTGAAGTTGGAGCATCCAACAGACACGCTCCGACCAGTCTCAGCTGGTGGCCTGGCTGAAGTGGATCCCGTAGGTAAATTTCTCTTCATTTTTGTGGGGCTGAAAGAAGCAGGAAAGCTCCTCCAGGTTCTACAAAACCAACCTGGGCCACTGCCACTCGCGCTCCCCTCCAGACACCTGGTCCCCCACATGGACCTACATTCTTCTGGCCCGGAAGCTGGCCGGGCCACCTGATATTATGGTGGCCTGTAGTTGGTGGGTTGCCCCAGGGCACTTAATCCTTGCTGCAGGCTCCTGTCCTGATGGGACCATTGGATGGCCAGCCAACGTATCCCATCAGTATACAATCACAAGGCCACACCACCACACCTCTCTTTCTCATTCCAAACATACTTACCACTTCCTTTGTTCTCTTCACACCACACACTAATAGCATTAAATCAATCTGATTTAAATGTTGCAATAAAAGGTGACGAGATGTTCGCAAACTTCTCGCATCCTTGCACAACCACCAACTCCTCCCAGCATTGCTTCCTCGCTACACACTTGGCCTTACATTCATCACCTCCTCATCCTGATTCTATCTTGCTTCTTCTCCACCTCGCAACACATGCACGAGCCCTCCACATCTCTACTTACCTTCTCAATAGTCACTCACTGACTCTCTTTCTACGGGACAGGATAGCACATAATGCGAGGAAGAGGACTAAGACCGGGGAGAGTACCCAACATTATAGCCCTCACTTAAACAGAGCATGAAAACCTGGAGATTAGTGTTTCAGGCAGAACTATGAGCATCTGGGAAGGTGAGGCAGGTGGTGTATCTGCGCAGGACTATTACTTGTAACCCTTCATTCAGCCAGCTTCACAACCTAAAGCTTCATTCTCAAGACCATCGTGCTTAAATCCACCATCTCAGTGCCATCCTAACTCTTGTCTCTTTTCTGTTTCCTCCCAGTCCTTCTCAGCAGCAAGAGCCTCATGAAGAAAACACCTCAGAGGAGGACAAACCTCCTGAGGATTTACCGTCACACGCTCCATCCCTCCCAGGCGACAGCACAGACATTGGCATTCTGTGTGAGTTAGATAGTGAGGCAGAGGCGTCAGCATGTGGTGCAACTGGTGGCAGGGACAACCCAGGAGATAGTTTGCTGGAGGACAGGGTCCTCTCTCAGCTCTACTGAGCAGGATAGAGATAAGGACTTCCAGGGACCAGCCATTAAAATGAAACTACTTGCCTCACGGAAGCAGTTGTGCGAGGTATTGGTATTGAAAGACCTGCCAAGGCGTTTCAGCACTATGGCTGAAATTGCGAGGCAGCCCGCATATAGCCAGTGTGGTCACCCTAGGGATGCTGCAGCCAGTGTGGTCACCCTAGGGATGCTGCAGCCAGTGTGGTCACCCTAGGGATGCTGCAGCCAGGCCCTCACCCTAGGGATGCTGCAGCCAGGCCCTCACCCTAGGGATGCTGCAGCCAGTGTGGTCACCCTAGGGATGCTGCAGCCAGTGTGGTCACCCTAGGGATGCTGCAGCCAGGCCCTCACCCTAGGGATGCTGCAGCCAGGCCCTCACCCTAGGGATGCTGCAGCCAGTGTGGTAACCCTAGGATGCTGCAGCCAGTGTGGTCACCCTAGGGATGCTGCAGCCAGGCCCTCACCCTAGGGATGCTGCAGCCAGGCCCCCTCAAAGGTGTGTTGCCAGCCTTTGCAGCATTCACCTTGGAAAGATTGGTGAAGCAAATAGATAGGGGCTTTCAAAGAGTCACTCATCTTCTGCAGCCTGCTGTCCTGCAGCTCAGTGGAAGTATTCAGCCCCATGGGAGTGGCAGTGTCGCTATGGGAGCAGCACATGTTGCCCTTTCCCAGGATGTCAACATGTCTGCTCCTTCGCCACCCCCTCAACCAATAGCCACCATGGTGCAAGTCAGCAGCCAGGCCCTCGCAGGCTCAAACACTCAGAAATCACTGGCCAGGAGTTACTCAATTCTTCAACATGAGCGACAGCAGCCTTCCACCAGCTTTTGAGGCCACTAGGAGAGTACCTCGTAGTAGTAGAGTTAGGAAGCCTTCTTATAAGAAAGGCACCATGGGTTGATACTAGGTAAGAAATGAATGGAAGGCAATTATTAAATTCATCATCTTTATTACATTTGGCACTTTGATCTAATGTGGTTTTATAGCAGCTTCTGAATCTGCATTGTCAGTATACCATAGATGTAGAAGCTGGCTGAATGGATTCAGTGTTCTTTAATGCAGGATGAAGAGAGTGGTGAAGGAGTTAACATGGACTGCAACTGCTTCACGCTGATGTCCAACTTATAGTGTGACTGTTCTATAAAACTTATTTTTACCAGTGTTCTGGTTTTACATTGACTGACTGAAATTTATTGACTGGTTTAGGCTTCTGCTGGATAGTTAAATGTCTTGGCCTGGAGTTTCCGCTCGGTCCAGCGCAACTTGCCCAAAATCGGCCAAACCAGCAGAAAAGATTGAGGAATTTCAAGCGCAAATTACATCCAGCGCAAATCGAGCTTCTGAGAACTTTCGCACTGCTTTTAAAACCATCGTGCTGGAAGCTGGCCCCATCCACAAAACTGGCCATGCCTCAGATTGAATTAATCATCATGGCGAGATTCTGCTAATTGGGCCTTCGAGGAGGCTCTTAAAATTAAGCTGTTTCTTTAGGCACAAGGGCACTAATAGGCACCTATTAAAAGCTTTTTAAATAATAAATATTTAATTCACTAAGAAACTGACCACTGTACACCAATGAAACTAGTAAATGATTCTGTATCGTTTTTAAAGTCATTTTCAGTGTTATTTAAAATCGGGTTACTCACAGGTGGTGGACTGGACGCTCTTATTAGAAATACTTATTTTTTGTGATAAAGCATTTTCAGCTGTATTAATAAAGCAGCACCAGGTTATCACTCTTAAATATATCAAGGAATATTTTTTAATGCAAGAGGAGAAAAAATGAGGTTCTAAAACACTGCCCGATTGCGCTGGTTCATGGATGATTTTACGTTTGTGAATATGCAAATAAGTTTGAGCGGAAACTTGAAACACAAAATCAATTCCGGAAAACTCGCGCAATTTTAAGTGCAATATGCATCAGGATTGCCAATTGCCCCCGAAGTGGAAACTCTACCTCAATTTTTTTTCTTCTAGAAAGTACCTCAGATGGTCAAATATATTTAAAATAGCTTGTAATGAGGTACTCAAAATATTACTTACAATAAAAACCTGGACCAATAATGGCCAGTGGCTTACATTTCACGAAAATCTTTAGTGGTGTTGTGGCTTTCCTGACTCCTGGGGAATAAATTTCTGCGGGGGTGGAGGGGGGGGGGGGTCCACAGAAGATCCGCGGAAATCCCAGAAATTTGCTTTTCTGCTGACGTTACGTTATGTATTGAACAAAACATGGGCCATGAAATAAAGCTCTGTGAACATTAGCATACCAACTCTTAATATGTTTGAAGGAAATTCCTTTGAAATGGCTGACAGAGAAATGTCCTACGAACATGTACATTAATATCTGGAGGCTAATTTCAAGGCAATGGTTTCATTAAAGACCTGTTGCTCTTGGTTAGATTAAATTGCTAAGTGAATGAATAAATGAGTTGAGTTATAGATTTGCCAGTCTGTTTCATGTAGCTACAGTCTATGGAGGTTCTGCCCCAAGCATAACACTTCCTAGTTAGAACACTAGTTATTCATTTAATAGGATTCAATTGCAGTAAAGGAATATGTACCAACATCCTGCAGAACAAAGTAAAGCTACCATCCTATGATGGCAGACAATCCAGAGTTTAGAGAGATGGTCACACTTGTGAGAAAGACTTTTCTTCATATGGAGATGAGATCAGAAGAGGGGAAAGTTGAGTGAATGGGATCCTGCATCCTCAAAGGAGCAGCTTTTGATGAAAGAGTTTATGGAATATAGGTCAGAGCATTATGATGATAGTCATGACTAAATCAGACCAATAACAAGTTTCAAATGGATTATTATCTTTAGATGCTTAAAGTGTAAGAAAAGATGAGGTCACAGGAGGTCATATGACAAAGGCACAGTGGGCCACACAGTGCAAAGTATGTATTACACATTGGATTTTCAGTCTTTATATGGTAGTACTAAGACAATATTATTGTATTTTGTGCAGAATTGTCCATTCAACCAGTTCATGGTTATACTTTTAAATCATATACTTTTAAATCAATAGCTATCATTTTTGCTGGCCCCATTATATTTCGGATGTCTTCTATTTATTCAGTACATATTCAAACAGCATATACTGTATATAGGCCTGTAATTTCCGACAGGAGGCTTCCTGCGTGCAGATGCCTCCTATTGGAAAAAAATCTACGAACTTATCTGAGGGCTCCTGAGGTCCGGACACTTCCGCTGCTGGGCATCTCCACAGTTGAAATGCGCAGGGCCCACGTATCCCAGGGGCGCAGGTGGTTCGCAAGCGTCCCTTGGATCACGTGGGCCAGGCCAGCCAATAGGAGAAGGGAATCTCCCTTCATACTTTTGATAGTTAGACCTGTCAAATATATGAATGGAGATCACCCCAAAAACACACTAAAACATTAAATACATTTTTTAAAACCATCACGTTTTTAAAATGAGTTAAAATTAAATAAAATATTTTAAACAAATTTAATTTTTTGAAAAAATTAGTTTTTTACGGGGCTAAAAATAAACTTACCTTTTTTTAAAGTATTTTTAAATTATAAATGAGTGAGATTTTTTTTTTTTTACTTTTTTTTCAACTCTTATGCTGGTAAAAGCAGGCCTTACACCTGCTTTTACCAGGCGTAAGATTTTTAAAGGTTTTCAGCGAGCGGAGGTTCTGCAGAAAGCGGAAATCTTCCCCCCCCCCCGCAGAAGCCCTTCTCCAGGGCCGGCGTCCGCTCTGTCAAGAGCATTCTTGACAGATCGGAAATGCTGGTTTTCAGCGCATGAGCTTCGCATGCCTGAAACCGGCATTTCCGATGTCCCTACGGGTGTGTACATCGGAAAACACGGGCCATAGTTATTGTGTATATTCTGCTATACCATCTGAGGTAGAAATTCTGCTAAACTGCAATGTTTCTGCTGAGCTTTCCTTAATTATTTTGCGTTATCTTTATCCATAGTTGAACAAAACTTTCCCAGTTCAGTTTATTACTTTGAGAAAAGGTCTGTGGGGTAGAATTGAACGTTATTATGCTCATTTTCTGGGCATAAAATGCGCGCAACTAAGGCCAACTTTGGGGACCTACATAGCACAAAAGCAAAATAATGTGGATGCTGAAAATCCCAACATCCCGCATCTCTGGCGACCGCCAAATCAAACAGTAGGCTCCTTACATATGTAACTGAAGGGCCTAACACCTATTTTAGGTCCCCTTGCCGAAATTGGATACTGGAGCCAGGCTGCCAACATAAGGTAAACTTTGTTTTTTAATTCAAAAATCGTTCCTGTGAAACCGAGAGGAGTAGAAGTGCTCTCCTGTACGCCCTGATTTCTCCCTCCCCTCCCCCCCCCCCCATCCCCCATCCCCTTTGCAACTCCACAACCCCTCTCCTCCCCCCCCCCCCCCAGACTTGCCTTTGGGCTGCTGCTGGGGAGGCAAGCGGCCCGCCATTGATCCACTTCAAATGGGTGAGCTGCCTGTGGAGGTGTGACAAACACCAGCAGCTCGCCCACATAGTATTAATGAGGCCCAAAGTCCAATTTTGCGCCAACCTCAGTCCTCCGGTTGGGGTACACGCTCCACTTCAGGCCTGAAAATGGGCAAAAAGGAGTTTCCACTCCTACATCTTATAGAAAAGATCTATATCTTTATTCTAAGAATGTGATCAGTAAATTCACTACTAACAGAATGGATATATGAAATGAATTATCACTAAAAGAGTGCTAGCAGCATGTGGACTTCAGAAGGTGTTCCATGTGCACCATTTCATAGTTGATGACTGTGAATTCTAAGTAGATTTTAATTTTCTGAGCTGCTTTTGTGTTCATGAATTCTAAATGTTTGCGATTGAGAAAAAAATTGCAAACCCGTGATCTACCTCCTATTTAATCATTCTACATCAGAGAGAACTACAAGTTGGACAATTACAGACAAAACCGATAATGAGTCAATAGGTCTTCACCTATCGTGGATAGAGGGTTCTGTCTTCGAATATAAAATATGATGAGGCAAACTTTCTTCATACTCCTTAAAAATAAAACTTGAAAATATACTGTCTAGGTAACAATTTATTTTTTAGTTATCTGATTTTTAAAAAGGCAAAATAACCTTAAAATATGTATTTTGTGTACCATGTGAGAACAGATTCAGTACATCTAAATTTCTGCCCATTAATGCAATCAAATGTAAAACAAAACAGTTTCTCTACTGGCTCAGCAGTTAGATGTAACATGTGGTGTGATATTAAACTATTCAGAACAGGGAGATTTTAGATTTGATCCCTAATTTGTCCTGTGCTAGCTGATCTCAGCCAGGTGATGGTGGGGTACTACAATTGACTTCAGTGTCCCTTGGGCTAAAGACAGTGGAAAATTCAGTCTGGATTCCCACTCTTGATTGGTATTTAATGGCACTTACTGGAAAGTAGGGCCGCAATTTTATTAATGGAGGTGGGTTGGGTGCGGGTCAGGTGGTTTCCAGCTTCCAGTCCTGCCCCCAGCTGCATCCAGCCCACAGACATGATTTTGCCTTGATTGACCTTGTTAAGCCCGCCCTGAGGGCTTGCTGGCCAATTAAGAGGAAGCGGATCAGATGACGTCATTTGATGATGCGTCATCTGCCGGTTTCCTTAAAGGGACCATGCACAATTTTATTTTGACAGTTGATTTTTCAGTGTTTGACAGCATTGAGGTGCTGAAAACACTGACAATCACTGCACAAAGGTGACCTCTTGCACCCAGGCTCTCCAATGACTCCCTTCATGGGCTGGAATAGATGGCAGCTGCAGGTGAGGTGGCAGAAGCGATCTGTCACTGGTGAGAGAGGTTCTCCCAATGAGGTGGCACTGGACATGGATTTAAAAACTTGTAACCGAAAGAAAAGTGTAAATGTATTAAAAATGCAATTCCCAACATTTTCTTTCCTCGGAGACTCACCATGTGCAACAATGGATCCTTCACACCACTTCTGCAGCTGTCATCAATCCAGAAATATTACAGCAGACTCACAACACGCCACACTTACCTGAAGCGGCAAAATTCAAAAATAGGCTGTCAACTACCTGTTAATAGGCAGGTAATTGCCTTTAATCCTCTTCCCGCTGCTAGGTGTCGGGTCCATTCGCAAATCGGGGACCCAACACTTGGGAAAATTGTTTGGAGGCGGGTTGACGGTGGGATCAGAACCCACCGTCAATCAAAAACGAATTTAACCTTTGACCCGCCTCCAAACCCGCCCTCTGAGCGCCGGCAAAATCGCGGCCTACATGTCCATGAATATTGGGTGAGAACGGGCTCAGACTCAACTGTGACGCCTCTTGATGATCAAATAGCTGTTGTCACTTCCTGGGTTCACAATCAAGAATGGGCACTTGAATGAGTGCCAGTATTTGTGGAAAAAGACCTCAGGAAAATGAATCAAAATTGAACGCTGTGTGGAATATGATGGTTCCTGTGATCTGGGATGATGGAAGTAACACACCATTAAAAACAACTGATCAAAGATGAATAATGCAGGATGCAAAGTTAGATAGGTATCAAATTTTGCTTGATTTACTTTGGGGAATACAGGTCTACTTTTCAGCAGGTGAAATGAGTTGTGTGAGCTCCATGATAGATCAAATTATACATGATCTCTGGAAGGTTCTCAATCCATGCTTTCTTATAACTGCACATCCAGTTATTTCCCACTTTGAAACAAATTGCCATGTTTTGGGCATATAATGTAACAAAAATGGCTCTCTTTGCTTTTTCACTCTCTAAAAATAAAAATAAATATTTCCAGATGCCTTTTTTTGAAAAATGGTGCCCATTTAAGTTGATAAATATATTTGAGAATTTGTTTGAATGGGACAAAAGGGCATTTAACAAAAAAGCAATGAAGAACTCTTGCACATTTCAATCCCTGTGTTTGGGTGTGTTTAGAATACAACTTTTCCATTTTGCAGCAATGCTAAGTATAAATCCATGGGTTAGGATTGATTCTGGAGAGAAGCAGTATTAGACTTCATGCAGGAGGCAGTCTTGCACCAATTGGGTTTGGCAATGAATGAAGTGTGAATGAAGTGTAAATCCAGTGTAACGTCAAACTGGGTTTAAAAAGTACCCAGGAGTTCCTTGGATCCCTATGGGCTCTTTTAAACTCACATGGAGTTAATGTAAATATCTGCATTTCACCCAAACTTTGTAAACACTTAATTTATAGCTGCTGAGAATGAAACTGTGTAGAAGCATGGAACCAATTCTCCTGCCCATGCCTATGTGGAGCTCTTTCTGCGCCAGAGAATTGGAAGTCTATCCAGGCAGTATAAATGGAGCACCGCCTTTCTGGAACCAGTACTGCAGCTACTGCCTGGCAGCTTTAGTAAAAATGTAGCGTGAGTAGCAGCCTCCCAGTTCATAAATATGTACAAATCTCTCAATGCTAGCCCATTGTGTATCCTGGAGACAGCAATGGTGAAACAGACTTAAGTTATTTAATCTAATTCATCACTAATTACCCATTCAGTTAAAACATAATCCAATACGGAACATCCTGTACAGTAGTGCAAATGTAAGTCCTTTCCCATTGCTGCATGGAATATGGTTAGTTGGGCGATCGGCATTCAAAGTGTGGCAGATCTGTTCTGTGGAGATGCATTTCCATCTTTGAACATAATTCTGCTCCCTTGTCCCTGATTCCATCCTTCTCCCCATACTATGCAAAACCTTGGTGTCCTGCTCAAACCAGATCTGAACTTCAAACCCCACACCCTATCCATCACCAAGATTGATTATTTTCATCTTCATAACATCACTTGTCTCCTTCTCTATCTCAGGCCCATCGCCACTGAAACTCTTATCTCTGCTTTTGTCACCTCTAGACTTGATTAAATTGCCTGAAGCATATAGTGATGGGCAAAGGCTGGGGGGGGGGGGGGGGGGGGGAGGTTTCCTCTCTGCCTGCTCTATTTAGCGAAATTGTAAATATGTTCCTTTAGAATACTTCCTTCACAAATTTTACTTGTGTATTTTTTTAACATGTTGACTTGATTTTGTTGCTTATCAGTTATCAGGGTTAATTTTCACTTTGGGCGTGGGCGGAAAGCTGACAGTTGTGGATCGTTCAACCCGATATACACCCTGCCTGACTTTCCTTTCTATTGACTTCAAATGAAAAGAAAACTCAGGCAGGGTGTGTAATGGGCAGCCAATCTGCAACCAGTTTTCCGCCTGCGCTCAGTGAAAAATCAACCCATCTCAGTCACATAATAAATTCAGCATTTCATTGTTCCTTATTGCATTTCTGTCATATGATATACATTTTGTAAATTACTGTACTGAGTACTAAAAGGGGGAAAAAAAAAATCTTTTGATCATTTTCTCCACCATGTTTCTCCCCCCCCCCCCCCCATCTCTCCTGCAGATGTTGACTCTTTGCGATTTGGTTGCACATGCGCCAGTCATCCTCCAGTATCTTGTCCAAGTAGCTAATGTTCACATGTGAACCAGGACAATGAAGACATTTCTGGTTCATTTAGGTTTTTTGGCCAATCGCCTGGCAGACATCAAGTCTTGGATGAGTCAAAATTTCTCCAGTTCAACGTTAGTAAGATTAAAGCCATCTGCTTCAACTCCCACCAGAGAGTTTGCCTCGAATGCGGATTCCATTCCCCTCCCTGGCTGCTCACTCAGACTGAACTTGTTGATGCAAGCCTGATGCAACTCTGAGTTAGCTTCAAATTCCACATAGAAACATAGAAGATAAGAGCAGGAGTAGGCCATTCGGCCCCTCGAGCCTGTTCCGCCATTTAATGAGATCATGGCTGATCATCCAAATTCAGTACCCTGTCCCTGCTTTCTCCCCATATCCCTTTAGCCTTACTTCCACTGCTTGCTTCTGCCTCACTGTACCCCATCGCTGCTGAAATGCTCATCCATGCCTTAGTCCCCTCAAGACTCAATTTCCCCAATGTTCTTATAGAAACATAGGAGCAGGAGTAGGCCATTCGGCCCTTCGCGCCTGCTCTGCCATTCAATATGATCATGGCTGATCCTCTCTCAATACCATATTCCCGCTCTCTCCCCATACCCCTTGATGCCTTTTGTGTCTAGAAATCTATCTATCTCCTTCTTAAATATATTCAGTGACTTGGCCTCCATAGTCTTCTGTGGTAGAGAATTCCATAGGTTCACCACCCTCTGAGTGAAGAAATTTCTCCTCATTTCAGTCCTAAATGTCCTACCCCGTATCCTGAAACTGTGACCCCTCACTGGCCTCCCCAGTTTCAGTCCACATAAACTCCAACTCATTCAGAGCTCTATTTGACACACAGTCCTGCACAACCTCTCCTTGCCAACCTCCAATGGCTACCTATCCCTGAGCATATTCATTTTAAAATCAACATTTACATCTTCAAATCTTTTAATTTCTTCCTTGTACCACCTTTACAACCTTCTCCAGTCCTACATCCCACTACGCATCCTCTATTCTTTTGACTCTAGTCTACTGTGCTCCCTTCCTCCACTTCGCTCTATCCTCCGGAGCCTTTTTCCAGCAAAGTACCAACTCCTGAACTTTTGCCCTGAACCTTTTCACTTTGATGCCCCTCTATCCTCATTCATAAAGCCTCCTCAAAAACTCATTTCTTTGGTCATATTCCTCCAGCTTTTCTCCTATCATACCTACCTCCTGCCTCTAGCCAAGCTGTTCCAGTAAAGCTACAACACTGGCATCTATCTGACAATGTGGAAAACTGCCCAGGTATGTCCTGTCCACAAAAAGCAGGACAAATCCAATCCGGCCAATTACCACCCCATCAGTCTACTCTCAATCATCAGCAAAGTGATGGAAGGTGTCGTCGACAGTGCTATCAAGCGGCACTTACTCACCAATAACCTGCTCAGTGATGCCCAGTTTGGGTTCTGCCAAGACCACTCGGCTCCCGACCTCATTACAGCCTTGGTCCAAACATGGACAAAGGAGCTCAATTCCAGAGGTGAGGTGAGAGTGACTGCCCTTGACATCAAGGCAGCATTTGACCGAGTATGGCATCAAGGAGCCCTAGTAAAACTGAAGTCAATGGGAATCGGGGAAAATGCTTCACTGGCTGGCGTCATACCTAGCACAAAGGAAGATGGTTGTGGTGGTTGAAGGTCAATCATCACAGCCCCAGGACATCGCTGCAGGTGTTCCTCAGGGCAGTGTCCTAGGCCCAACCATCTTCAGCTGCTTCATTAATGATCTTCCCTCCAACATAAGGTCAGAAATGGGGATGTTCGCTGATGACTGCACAGTGTTCAGTGCCATTCACAACTCCTCAGATAATGAAGCAGTCCATGCCCGCATGCAACAAGACCTGGACGACGGTTAGGCTTGGGCTGATAAGTGGCAGGTAACATTTGCGCCGCAGAAGTGCCAGGCAATGAATATCTCCAACAAGCGAGAGTCTAATCACCTCCCCTTGACATTCAACGGCATTACCATCACCGAATCCCCCACCATCAACATCCTGGGGGGTCACCGTTGACCAGAAACTTAACTGGACCAGCCACACAAATACTGTGGCAACAAGAGCAGGTCAGAGGCTAGGTATTCTGCGGCGAGTGTCTCACTTCCTGACTTCCCAAAGCCTTTCCACCATCAACAAGACACAAGTAAGGAGTGTGATGGGATACTCTGCACTTGCCTGGATGTGTGCAGCTCCAACAATACTCAAGAAGCTCGACACCATCCAGGACAAAGCAGCCCGCTTGATTGGCACCCCGTCCATCACCTTAAACATTCACTCCCTCCACCACCGGCGTACCGTGGCTGCAGTGTGTACCATCTACAAGCTGCACTGAAGCAACTCGCCAAGGTTTCTTCAGCAGCACCTCCCAAACCCGCGACCTCTTCTACCTAGAAAGACAAGGGCAGCAGGCGCATGGGAACACCACCACCTCCAAGTTCCCCTCCAAGTCACACACTACCCTGACTTAGAAGTATATCGCCGATCATTCATCGTCGCTGGGTCAAAATCCTGGAACTCCCTACCTAACAGTACTGTGGGAGTACCTTCAGCACATGGACTGCAGTGGTTCAAGAAGGCGGCACACCACCACCTTCTCGAGGGCAACTAGGGATGGGCAATAAACGCTGTCCTCGCCAGCGACGCCCACGTCCCATAAACGAATAGAAAAAAAACACCGCACCACTCCAGATTAAACCTGAGACATCCCTGATGCACATGGCTCAGCTACTCACTGAATAAATTTGCTGATCCATCGGAAGAGTCTGAAGATGTCTTTTTTTTGCTTTGACAGCGGTAAACTCCAGTGCAACCCTTGAGTATGGCCATTGATGAGCCACCTTATAGTGGTTATTAGGCGTCAGCCTTGGCTCACTGGTACCACTTTTTTCTCTGAGTCAGAAGGTTATGGTATCAAGCCCTACTTCAGCGACGAGCACATAATCTACGCTGAAGCTTCAGTACTGCACTGTCGGAGGTGCTGATGAGACGTTAAACCGAGGATGTGGCTGCCCTCTCGGGTGGATGTTAAAGATCCCATGGCACTATTTGAAGACATGCAGGGGAGGTGCCCTAGCCAATATTTATCCCTCAACCAACCTCACTAAAACAGATTATCAGGTCATTTACCTCATTGCTGTTTGTGGGAACCTGCTGTGTGCAAATTGGCTGCGGTGTTTGCCCATGTTATAGTCGTGACTACACTTCAAAAGTACTTCCTTGGCTGTAAAGCGTTTTGGAATGTTGTGAAAGGCACTTTATAAATGCCAGTTCTTTTTTTCTTTTATTAAGTCCTTCTCCAGCCACACTCTAGCTTTATACTATGAATACTTTCAATAAAGCTTGTAACCACACAGTCAAGAATCATAAGCAGTATCTCCAGCTCCTCCTGAGAGCTAACAACAATGATGTGCGTATTCTATTTCTTTATTTTAACACCACACCTGCTCCGATCCACTACACCTGAACCACATTACAGCTCCCTATCCCCACAGTGTTACCACATGTAACAGCCAACATCTCAGTCATAAATACATTTAAAATAAGACGATTATTTTTCATTCAGCTTCACTTTCACCATTTAAAAATACGGGTGTTAAGAAAACCACATGGTCTAACTGTAAATGAGACGCACAGTACAGCAAACAGTCGCGACCATTTTTTTTTTGTAGTTGTGAGGCTCATGACTTGTTAAGACAGCTGGTATATGGTGGTTTATTTTAGCAATAATGAACAAGAAAATGTGTGTATTGGCTTGGGGTGGGTGTTACCCTGCCAATGATTATTTTGGCATAAGTCACAGGCAATTGAAAAGCACTGCTGATATAGTTGAAAACCTTGATATTTGCAGCTATTCAGCTTCTTTGCTGTAAGTAGGTCCCATACTTTTAAAATAAAATTCTTTATGTACTTTTCAAACTTGCATTATAAGGCTGTAGCTTACGGATAATTAAAATAGCTACATGACGGTTTACTGTCTCAGTTAAGTTAATGTACAAGTAAACAATGGTTTCTATGAGAACAATGTTCTTCATAAAAGAAAGTGTTTTAATTGCTTCATTATTGCAAACAAAATTTCAAAGTGGTCACATGATGTGTTTTTAGATTTTGGCAAAATGATTTGAATAAAGTTATCAAAATTTTACAAACCAAGTTAAAGCTGCAAAGACCTGTACATAGCACTGTTTGGTGCTAAAATTAAGAATTAAAATAATTTGTTTACGATAAATAATATCTAAGGTATATTTAGCGCATAATAGGCAATTGCACGTTAAGAAAGCCACATGGTCGAACTGTAAATGAGATGCACAGTACAGCAAACAGTCTTATGAGCCGTGAGCATTTTTCTGCAGTTTGTGAGGCTCATGACTTGTTAAGACAGCTGGTTCTTGGTGGTTGAAAGGGCTTCCCATCTTATTCTGGATTACACATCCGTCCCCTGGCCCCTGCTGGAGAGTTTGTGTAACCAGTTGCTAAGACGTGCATGAGGATAACCAAGGTTCATACTTTTCTCCTCTGGTTTGGAGGAAAGTTCACTTGACACTTCACCCCATGATCTGCTTTAGACTGGGAATTCACTGTTTGAGGAATTATAGGCGAGAACCTATGACACTGTGATGCACCTTGTTAGTGTACCAACCCACTGTGCTGCCAAACCTCTCACTCATCTTTTAAAATGTTATTTTCAGGGTGTTTTTTTTAAATCATTTTCTATTTCCAAAGGTCTTTGAGGTAGAAAAGCTTGAGCAGGTAGGTACACAGGCATGTAGCGAAGAATTTAAGTCATGAGGGAAAAGTTCAGGAAGTTTGGTTTGCTTTCTTTGGTAAAGAGGAGGCGAATTAATCCAATTTGTTGTTTTCAAGATTACAGCAAAAACTTGCAATTCTGCAGTGCTCCTCACATACAGGAGGATGTCTCTGCATGCTTTCCAGGGCAGAAGACAAGATATGGATCCCAAACATGAGGGAGAGGGGGAGCACACTTGGGGCCGGGGGGGGTGGGGAAATAAAATGGTTTTGGGAGGCTTTTAAAAGCAAGGAGGGAGGCGGTAGAAAGAGTTCCAGAGTAAAGGGGCACAGTGACTGAAGAACGTCATTAATGGTGGAGTGGAGTGGAGGGAGTAAGGGGTAAACGAATGTCTAAATCTACAGGAAGATGTGAAAAACTACAACTCTAGACAATCCATGTATAGGTAAAAGAGGCACCCAGACCCAACTCACAAGGCGCACAAAAATATTGAGGTTTTGGGAAATCATGTGGCAAAGCTATGAAAGTCAGATAAAATACAGGAATATTTTAAAATCCAGTATGTTATTAGTAAAAATTGGTTAACTCTGAAAGTGAAGAACCTCCTGAATGTAGCAATGTCAGTTAGGGTATTGTTCATTTATTTTATAATTAGAACTGTAAATCAGCAGTTGTTGCACTAAGAATGACTGAATGCCACTTGAAGTTTTTCGAGGTTCTTACTACAGTGGTTTTAGTGTTTGAGACAAATCCCGTTGCATTTGCTGCAGTATTACTGCTGTAACATCAGACCAAATACCTAATTGGGCCAGTAGAGGTCACCCTTAACACTTGATAAGATTAAAAGTGGCACTTACAGAAGCTTGTGTGATTTATATCTTCGGCTTTGTTCATCAGTTTGCGAGATCTTTTTCATTTTTATATTTTGGGAAATGTTCTCCCTTTTTACTTCTTTCCCATAGATGCTGACTCTTACTGGACATGGTTCAGTGGACACTGGAATCCCTCCGATACCTTGCCCAAGAAGTTATTCTTCATTTGGGTGTTTTCATGCTCTTTGATGATGGAGGACATCACAGCTGAGCCTGATCATGTCCTTGCCCATTGTCTGTGCATATGCTCTTTCCAGCAGGGGAACTGGATAATGATCAGGTAATGGGAACCTTGGCTGATTTTTTTTTGGCACTCCTTAGCCAATTGCAGCCGAGCTGAAATCCTCAAACTTAGCACAGTCTGGTAATCAAAGCTGGACCTTCTGAACTGTGTGCTTTAGTACAGGGGTTCCAAAATGGCCGACTACGAGGAAGCTATTTGCAATATATTTGCAATACTTCCTTCATGTAAATTCTACACATGAATCCATGTTCAATTTGTACATTCAGAATAGCAGAACAGCAGGTGCATGGGAACATCATCACCTCCTAGTTCCCCTCCAAGTCACACAGCATCCCGACTTGGACCTATATCGCCATTCCTTCATTGTCGCTGGGTCAAATTGCTGGAACTCCCTCCCTAACAGCGTTGTGGGAACACCTTCATCACACGTACATCAGCAGTTCAAGAAGAAGGTCCACCACCACCTTTCAAGGGCAACTAGAGATGGGCAATAAATGCCAGCCTTTCCAGCGAAGCCCACAGACTGAGAATGATTTTTTTTTTCATTTAAAAAATACTTGTGCAGTTCAATGCAAACAAGATTCCTTATAAGTACTGCAGTGTGCTTCAGTGTGGGTGCAATTTATCAGTAGTGTTGCTTGGTGCTTTCACACATACACGAGTTTTAACTAATTTTACAGACTAATTTTGAAAGTAACATTTATTTGACTATTTTGATTTTAATCAGCTCAGGTGGTGCAAGGCTTGGTTTGAGCATGACTTATGATGCTGATCAAGGACAGCAGGTAACAATTTGGAATTGCCAGCAATTAATTGGATCCACATTTCCCCAATAATTGTCCCAATTAAAAAAAGATTGGAATGCTGAAACTAAAACAAAAACTGCTGGAAATACACAGCAATCCTGTCCACAGCTGTATAAAGAAAAGGTTAGCATTTCGGATGTAATTCTTTGTCAGAACTGAAGCTGAAAGATAATTGAGGTCATTTGTTAGGTGCAAAAGACAAATAAGAGAAAGGATGGGGAATGACAACAGATACTCCATACACACAGAATAAGTGAATGGGTTGAATGACCTGCAGACTGCTTAATAGGAAACTTTTAGATGGTGTCAGCATGGCTCAACTCTAAGCCATAGATGGTTGGGGGTTTAGCCTCAATACAGACTTGAACACATACTCCAGGCTGACACTTCAGTGCAGTACTGAGGGAGAGCTGTATTGTTGGATGAGATGTTAAACCAAAACATTGTCTACCTGCTCAGATGGATGTAAAAGATCCCATGGCACTATTCAAAGAAGCGCAGGGGAGATGTCCTGGCCAATATTTATCCCTCAAGCAACATCACTAAAACAGATCATCAGGTGATTTATTTCATTGCTGTTTGTGGGACCATGCTGTGTGCAGATTGGCTGCCATGTTTACTTACACATTGCGCTTTGGGACATCCTGCAGTGAAAAGTGCTGTATAAATAGAAGTTCTTTCTTTAGATGATAGAAAAGATCACCCTCTGTGAGGCAACGAAAAGACATCAAAAGAATTAAAGAATGTGCAAACAGCTAAGATGGTGAAAAACTTGAGAAGGGCCCACACAAGGGAAAAAAGCAAGAAAATGGGGAAAATTGAAGAAGGAAAGTTTGAAAATGCAGGAAGTCTGAAATTAAAACAGAAAGTGCTGGCAACACACAATAGGACTAAGAGAAAAATCAGCATTGCATCTCCAGGGATAGAACCCCCCACCACCACCAAAACGGTGTTCTGGTGAAAGATCAGCACTTGAAATGCCAAATCGTCTTTTCTCCCTCCAGATGCCAACAGACCCATGCCACATCCCCAGTGTCACCCACTGTAAAGAAAATGGAGTATACAACTAAAATTTGAAGTTACTAAAGTTAATTACCTCAATTGGTGGTTTAAGTCCACTGAAGTAAGAGATTTGCTATTGTGTTAACCTATCTTGTAAACTTGCAAACTAACATTAATACCACCCAAAATAGACCTTCCATTTTCTGCTTGATGATAAATTGACTTAAAAATGACCATTAATCAGAATATTAGCTTCCTGATGTCTGGATTGGACTGACTGCAATTTAAGGTTATATAGTTTAAAGATTCCGCACCCTGCCGCAAAGTGCCCTTGGTTATTCGTTGCATTGCCTTCAGTTTTGTACTGCTACTCTGACTGTTAAGATATGCCCCATTTAAGCAAAACACCCTGGAGGAATCTGGCTGTGTGTCTGACATTATTGACGCAATTTGTGACAGTGTGCTTAGCATTGGGCACAAACCCAAATCGAATGCTGTCATTTGTAACTACAAAGGACTACAGTGAGAGCAGCACAGAGTGGTGAAATATATAGGGCTTGAATTAAAGTTCTTGTGTAGATTGTAGGTTCTTGCTTTGCCATGGCTAAGTTTTTTTTTCTGGCAAAATCAATTTGAACTGAAGTCATGTACCACACTATGAATGAATCATTAACTGAGTAATTAGGAAAAGGTTGCCAACTTTTAGATGACTATAATGTTCTGAGTGTATATAATATAGTAATGCTTGCATTTATATAGCACCTTATCATGTTGAATTGTTTCAAAGCACTCTCATACAATTAATACATTGAAGTGCAATGACTGATGTTATGTAGCCCAAAGTAACAGCCATTCTGTTCCAACAACAACAGCAATATGACGAATTACCAGTTAATCCTTTAGTTCTTTAATTGGTGATATTGGTTGGGAGAAGAATGTTGGCCAAGACAATGGAAGGACTCTTGGTAGGAACAATCAGAACAATTTTGATTCCTGCCTATACCAAATTTACAATTTTCTTTCACAAACAAAAGCAGATTTTTCAAATAACATCCAGGGGGACAGTATGGCCGCGAATTTATTAATGGAGGCGGGTTGAGTGCGGGTCCGCTGCTCGGAGGCTTTCCGACCCGCTCCCGACTGCCGCCTCCCAGAACTTACTATTTTGCCTTGATTGGCCTCGTTACGGCCGATGTGCGGGTCCCTCGAGACAATTGCTTGGAGGCTGTCAGTTTCTCGCGTCTGATGATGCGTTGTTTGGATGAAAATTTAAAGGGGCCATGTCCCCTTTGCAAAAAATGTCAATGGGATGGATTGGTGCTGTATTATATATAAAGGGGAGTTGACAACATCTGTTCTGAACAAAATTTAATGAATGAAATTGCTGGTCATATTATTCCAGAAAGATATTTATGATTTTTTTATATATCAATTTATTATCTGACTATGAAGTGAAAAAGATGCCAGATGTGTTCCAATCATTTGCTTAGTAATATTAATGCTTTTTTCTCTTAAAGGTGCTGGGAGCTGCAGGAACGGTAGCCCCAATAACTAAGGCTGCAGCCAGGTTCAATGAGGGCTCTCTCCATGCTCTTGTTGAGGGAGTTAGAGGATGTCAGGAGCTCCTCTTCCCTGGAAATGGAAGGAGGAGGCCTCCTCAGCAAACCAAGGCAGCTTGGCTGCAAATTGCTGAGGAGGTGAGCTCGAGGTCTGTGTGCAGACGCACATGGGTTCAGTGTGGAAAAAGGTTTAATGATCTGCTGAGATCACCTAAAGTGTGGCCTTTGTGTTCTGGGAAATGGAAGTTCAAGAGTGAGGGCTCAGGGTGATTTCCATGTAGAATGTTGGTGGTGACACTGAGCGCAAACCACCATTTATTGGGCAGATGATGCCTGGGGTTTTGAGACTGTCAAACTTATATTCATCTCCATGTGCCAGCCACCTGTGGTTGAAGCGTAAGCTTACGTGAATCTGGCATGGATGAGTGCATCCCTTGCCTGACGGCCAGCAATGTGGTCGCCTGCTGCTGGATTGGCCACATCCGGCCCCGCAAGGCGTCACTCCCCATTCTCCTACTCTTCCTCCTCCTCGTCCTCTTCATCTTCTTCCAAGGAGGCTGTGTGCTGAGCCATTTGTTCATCCGGCAGCACTAAGCCGCGCTTCCTCCGAATCTGACGACCAGGATGAGAGGATGTAAATGGTTCCCATCCCGTTGTTTTAGATTTCAGTTAAGGCAAGAAGCTTGCAAGCACGCACTCAAAGTGGCCTGAAATTATTCCAATCAGTTCAAACTGCAGATGAGTGTCAGCTTGACCAGTCACAAGGTCTGTAGATTTGCAAAATCGTATCCCAAACCTCCAACAACAAAGTTGTTGCATTTGAATGCCAACCATGTTACAGGAGCGCTTTTAAAGTTCTGCACCAATAATGATTACATATCATGTCCTCCACCAACTCGTCTCCTTGCTGCAGGACTGTTTCTGACAAGACGGGAAACAGGAGCCAGAGGCACGAAAATGGGAAACCTCTATCAAAATAGGATTATCAAGGCAGTTAACAGGCTCTTAACTGCCTTAACTACCCATTCCACCGGTTGGAGTCGGATCAGTTTGGGAGCAGCTGAACAGACACTCACGAAAATCGCGTGGGGGCGGGATGGAGGCGTGTTGTGTGTCTGAAGCCATTTTTTCCGATTTTACCAGCTGACCCGCCTCCAAACTCGATCCTCAGGGCTGGTAAAATCGAGCCCTGTGTATGAACTGTGAGTTGTACTTCAGTATACGCAGTCTGGATCTGTGAAAGCTACATGTTTAAAGTATCTTATGATCAGGATTGCTGCAGTACTTACCAAAAAGTCACACTGCAGAATTTTAAACCTTGCTAGCTACATACAGTAATGATTGCAAGACTAACACATCTAAAAATGTCATTAGTATTTTGCTAAGTAGCTAGCATTAGATTAAAGCCTTAGAATACACCATGGACATGGATAAGCAATGTTACCGGAATGTTAAATGAAAATTCTATTTGATGTAGCCTGATGTGGCTGTTCAGAGCTGTGCTCCCTGATCCAGATCCCAGTGCTGCCTGACACGAGAATTGACCAGTCACAAACGTGATGTATTTTGTCTGTTCTCAGTCAAGCTGTCAGATGGGATGCCTCACAGAAGCAGAGGGGTAGATTTTCAACTTAGCACCCAGACATAAAACTACCATTGTGCATTGGCCATCCTTTGTAGAAACTGCCAAATATTCATTTCCATTTTTACGCCCAGGCAGCAAGTTGAAAATCTACCCCATCGTGTCTTACTTCAGGGAGAAAAGACGTTTATGCAGTGCCCATTTCCCCCCCGCGTCTCCAAGTTAGTTTACGTTCTCCACACTGATGTTAAATCTCTAGTCAGGAGAGCAACTGCTCATAACGGTCCTTGGTGAATTCACAAGGCGGTATACTTGGCTGATAGAGGAAAGGATTTCCACTCTCACCTGTCTCCATCACTACCTCAGGTTGCCCAAATTAGCATTCCCTCATTTCCCCAGACCACCCAGGTGACATGGCTAAATATGCCTTCGACAGTAAATAATAAATGCCGCTCCAGACTCTGGAGAACTCAGGTTTCCTAATTAGGAAGCGTTTTTAGCATTGTAGCTATCGGGTCACCCAAGATGATTAATACATATTCCAAATCCAGAAGGATGAAGAAGCCAAAATGTGAGTGGATGTGAAATATGGAGAGTAGATAGGTTTAAAAACAAAATCCAAACTAACAAAAGTACTGTAATTATTAACCATGTAAATGCTATTTAATAATATAACAATGCATAAGCAAGCATAATTTGTTTAAAAAAACAAATAATATGCCACATTTGAACATAACTTTCAACAATGTGACCATAAGTATAATTTCCTGACCTCATTAGTTCAATAGTTGTTGAGTAGATGTTTTCCTGCTGACACAAAAGCAGTGGAAAGTCTATTATCTGGTATTGTTTCTATGCTGTTATATTGTTGTTATAACTGGACAAAATCCTTAATGAATAATTTTGTGTTCATTTTGCTGCACATTATGGATGCAAACCTCATTGTTAAGTAACCTTTCTAATCAGCTTAAACAAATAAACTGCCATTTCACAATCAAGGATGCATAATATCTAGACAATAACAAAATATTGTCACTGAAAAGCACAGCCCCTTAGAAAAATAACGATTTCCCCTTCAAATCAATGGGATTACCCAGCTGCTAAAGAGCAGCAGCATAATATTTAAATAAAGAAGATGAATAAAACTGATTTAAGTTGTCTCTTTTTCAATGCTTTCCATTTAAAACAAAATGTCTTCCCTTATTTCCTGAAGGTCCTGACTCTTGGTTCCATGGGCATCAGCAGCCCTTTGATAACTTTGTCTGAGTACCTATTCTCCGTGTGTATCTCTGGACACTGAATGCTAGCAGGATATTTGACTGTGAGGAACATCATAAAGGAACTCAATGCTACCATCCGACGTCCACGGATACCATGGGGGTCATTTTCCCTTTGGGCGCGGGCAGAAAACCGGCGGTTGCAGAACGGCTGCCCGTTGATGTCAATGGAATAAAAAAATCTGGCAGGCTGTATAATGGGCGGGTGATCTGCAACTGCTGGTATCTGCTAGATACTGGCTGATTTTTCTCCTCCCTAGCCTAAAGGTGCCAATTATAGCCCCCTAACTGCTACCCTGGCTGAGATCAACTCAATCAGCACAGACTGGCGCTCATATCTGGCACTCTGTTCTGTGTGTCTCAATACCACACCATATGGAATATTAACCCACACAGCCACCGACAAGCTGCTTTCCATTATTTTTGAACTCTAATTAGTTAAGTATATAACCTTTGGATATTCTCTGACATGCTTCACATGCCAGTGCATTAGGTTGTGCAGGGACATTTTCAATTACAGTTTGACTCTGACATTGACAAATGTTGCCCACAATACATGGAGACAAATCTCACTGCCAACAGCTGGAGAACTGTGGGAACCAATGTGTAGAAATGAGCATGATATTAATGCTTAACCATGATATCATCATGCAACACAGTTTATTAAGGTGTTTTTATTTTACTAAACTTGTAAATATCAAACATGACAATTACAACTTTAACTGCTGAGTTAGTTTTCAAGAACACCAAAGATAGGCCAAAGCTGAGGTCCACTATAGCATATCTAATTGTCTAGTGAGTAGCTGAGCTATATAGAATGGGGAAGTCTCAAGTTTGATCTTGTATACATAATACCCAGTCTAAGATGGCCTGATCTCTGGTTGGTTCCTCGACATATTGTTCCAGAAAACCATCCCGTAAACATTCTAGGAATTCCTCCTCCACAGTATTTTTACTAATTTGGTTAGCCCAATCTATATGTAAATTAAAATCACCCATGATGACTGCTGTGCCCTTACTGCATGCTTCTCTAATTTCCCTTTTAATGCCGTCCCCAACCTCCGTATTACTGTTTGGAGGTCTATATACCACTCCCACTAACGTTTTCTGCCCCTTGTTATTTCTCAGTTCTACCCATACATATAAAATTCTGACAGGTCTGGACAAACTAGATGCAGGAAGAATGTTCCCGATGGTCGGAGAGTCCAGAACCAGGGGTCATAATCTAAGGATAAGGGGTAAGCCATTTAGGACAGAAATGAGGAGGAATTTCTTCACCCAGAGAGTGGTGAACCTGTGGAATTCTCTACCACAGAAGGTAGTTGAGGTCAAGTCATTAAATATATTCAAGAATGAGTTAGATATATTTCTTAAAGCTAAAGGTATCAAGGGATATGGGGAGAAGGCAGGTACAGGGTACTGAGTTTGGATGATCAGCCATGATCTCATCGAATAGCGGAGCAGGCTCGAGGGGCCGAATGGCCTACTCCTGCTCCTATCTTCTATGTTTCTATGATCCTCAGGTGTGCACTGAGTTAACGAATGTAAACTGGGGTGACAGTAGGGTAGCTACAGCTGGTCCCTGTAGCCCAGGACTAGGTAGGGATACCCACTGATACACATTACTAAGTAATGGAAAATACACATGTGAGGACAGGAGCGGGCTTGGTTCTGATGTTGCATCCTGGTGAATAGCCTTCCAATTCTGACTGTCAAAGCCCGCACATGAAGAATCTGGAGCTTGGTGCAACTGTATCCAGCAAGAGGCAGTATCTTCAGAAAAAGAAGTAGGAAAAATGTACAGAACTTTAAAAAAGTAATCCAAAACTAATCTCACAATCGCAGTGGAAGGTCCTCGTTATGAGAGACTGTGATTTGTACCTGGACTGAGGCAGGTGTGTTTTTCAAAGACGAGGCTCCATGGAAATCTTTATTACCACTCTGCACTCACTATTATTGTTTTCATCATCCCCTGAAACAAAGTGTAGTCCTTCCCCCACCCCACCAAAGAAAAAAGAAAAAGAAAGACTCGCATTTATATAGCGCCTTTCACGACCGGCGGACGTCTCAAAGCGCTTTACAACCAATGAAGTATTTTTGTAGTGTAGTCACTGTTGTAATGTGGGAAACACAGCAGCCAATTTGCGCACAGCAAGCTCCCACAAACAGCAATGTGATAATGACCAGATAATCTGTTTTTGTTATGTTGGTTGAGGAATACGTATTGGCCAGGACACCGGGGATAACTCCCCTGCTCTTCTTCGAAATAGTGCCATGGGATCTTTTACGTCCACCTGAGACAGCAGACGGGGCCTCGGTCTAACGTCTCATCCAAAAGACGGCATCTCCAACAGTGCAGCACTCCCTCCCTGGCACTGGAGTGTCAGCCTAGCCTTCTGACTCAGAGGTGAGTGTGCTACCCACTGAGCCACAGCTGACACAAAGAGAGCGAGATTAGAATTTATAGAAGAAATAAATTAATGTCCCATAATATTTTCATTTGAAAGACATGAAATGTTGGGGGAGCACTAACTTTTTCAGGATAGATGCATTGTATAAACTTGTCAAACCCCTTCAAAGTTTTCTGATCTTTTCAGTTTTTATTTTCATTTTTTTTTTAATTCAGAAACCAATATTAGATATGTTATAGTGTAGAGGGCCCAAGGCACAGGGCACTGGAAAAAATAAAAGAGAACAGAAAGTAATCGGAAGTAGTGATTGGGTGGCACCAAACTTTAAAAGCCTGAAGATGGTAGGTGGGATTGAATACTAAGGGAGATAAGGCGTTTGACAATGTTGAGGTCCTGGGAAAGAATGAGTTAGAGTTTGAGACGTGTGGTAAGTCTTAATTTCAACATAGGGCACGATTTTGATGGAGAGTAGAAAAAGCAATGTTAAGGGCTGTCAACACTGTAACTTGAGTGAATTGATGTAGCATCTTGTTCAAGAAGGGAGAGAAGGATAAAGTGGGTAATTATAGACCAGATTGCCTAATATTAATCATGGGCAAACTTCATTATAAAATTAGTCAGCATTTCTAACTTCATAGGTTAATCAAGGGCAAGAGGCTTCAGCATGGATTGTTAAAGGCAAGTCGTGTTTGATAAATTGAAGAGTTTTTTTTAAAGAAGTGGATAGATAAAGAGAATGCAGTGGATGTAGTGTATTTGGATTTATAGAAGGCGTGTTATAAGGTGTCTCACAAGAGGCTTGTTAGAAAAATTCAGGTGTATGGTATAAGAGGAAATGTAGCAACAGGGTTAGAAAGTTGTTTGACGGATAGAAAACGACGAGTTAGGGTAAATGGGTAATAAAACAGAAAATGCTGGAAACACTCAACAGGTCAGGCAGCATCTGTGGAGAGAGAAACAGAATTAACATTTCAGGTCTGTGACCCTTTCATCAGAACTGTAAGAAGTTAGAGTTTTAACAGTTATTAAGCAAGTGCAGAGCCAGGGAAAAGTGGGGGGAGGGGAGGAGAGGAAAGAACAAAGGGAAGGTCTGTGATAGACATAGACATAGACATAGAAACTAGGAGCAGGAGTAGGCCATTCGGCCCGTCGAGCCTGCTCCACCATTCAATACGATCATGGCTGATCATCCAAATCCAGTACCCTGTCCCTGCTCTCATACAGAATCCCCATCGAGCCTGCACCGACACATATCCCACCCTATCCCCGTAACCCCACGTATTTAATTCCCCCTAACATATCCCATCCTATCCCCGTAACCCCACATATTTAATCCCCCCCTAACACTAAGGGTCAATTTATCATAGCCAAATCAACCTAACCCGCACATTTTTGGACTGTGGGAGGAAACCGGAGCACCCGGAGGATGGAGGGCAAGAGGGATGATGGATGGTGCAAGGCAAAAGTGGGTGGTAATGGGACAAGTAAAGAAACAAAAGATGGGTCCAGAGGTAAATCGTTAAAGGAATGTGTTTAAAAAAAGCCAACAGCATTTTGGATTTTATAAATAGGAGCATTGAGTACAAGAGTAAAGAAATAATAATAAATTTGTACACAACATTGGTTACAGTACAATTAGACAATTAGAGTTATGAGTAGAGACTTGAGATACTGAGACTATTTCCACTGAAGCAGAGAAGACTAAAAGATTTAATAGAGTTTCTAAAGTGATGAAAGGTTTTTAAGGAAAGACTATTTCTTCTGGTTGAGAAATCCGTGATGAGGGGTCATAAATTTAAAATTATCAGTGAGAGAATGAGGAGAGATGGTGAAAAAAATAGAAAATATTCCATTTGCAGTACAGGAATCACGCCCCAACTGTGGGTTTGCCATACACGGATTTCACGTATACACGGTTTCCACTCTGTGACTATTTTCGCCAACTGCAGCAGTGAAATTTGCGTATCCGCGGTTTTTAATTTAGGAATAAGGTAAATAACGTGACTTTTATGCTTTTTATATTTTTTTTATTGTGTTTGACTGAATTTGCCAACCGCGGTTTTACTAACCACAGGGGTTTTCAGGGACGTATCCCCCGCGGTTGGGGAGGGATTCCTGTATTGGCATTCTTTGCCTTGATGAGTGTTAGACATCATAATGCAATCAGCAATATATCTAGACATGATCAAGTTAAATGGAATGGTTTCCCAGTATCTGGGAGTTTTCCATTTCTTACTGTATTCTATATTCTAGAAGACAATGGAGCATTACATTTCATCTAAGTTACTCCTTCATATGAATGTGATTTATAATGGCCCAGAAATTAAAGACGGAGTCTTCCTGCGGGGGTAAGGCTTCCCCGTGATATCTCACTGTGCGCCGGCTTTTTCATTCCGAGCTCGCACGAACTTGATTTTCTAGACAGCAGCTGGGCAGTGCTTGCGTATCCCACAGGCGCAGTTAATTCGTGCGAGCTGTGGGATCACGTGATTCAGTTAGAGCCAATGGCAGCACACCATCTTTCATTCATAGTTTTCACAGCAAGTGCTGTGAAAGCTATGAATCTATACCCCCGCCAAAAGAACAGCTAAACCTCAATTAAATTAAAAAAAACCCCATCACATTAATAAAATAAGTATAGTTAAATAAATTAACCACTTTAAACAAAAAATTAAATTTTTGAAAAAATTTAAAATCTTTTAAAAAGTTATAAAAATAAACTTACCTTTCTTTAAAGTCTCTAAAAAAGATATACCTGTTGAAAAAAATTCAAAATAATACTTAATTAACTACTTACCTTGTTAAAAGAGGGTCTTACGCCTCCTTTCTTTATGTGCAAAATCTTCCATGCTTACCTGCGCGTTCAAAGCACTAAGTGCACTGCGTGCGCGCAGCCTGTAGCACGCACGCGGTTCACTTAGGAACCGCCCCCTTTTGAAATCACCAAGTGCCGGTTTTCAGCGCATGCGCAGTGCATGCAGAAAACCGGCAATTGGAGACAGAATACGCGAGAGTACACAATGCGTACTCTCGCGTAGAGAGACTAATTTTTGGGCCAATGTTTCAGAAAAAATATTAATAATCAAGCCTATGCACTAAAGTTACTGCATCTTTATTAAACCCTACGGAAAAATGTATTTCCTCCTAATTTTCTCTCTTTCTGTGCTGAAGGCAGTGACTCTTGGTGGGAAATAGTTCCATGGATAAAAGTATCTCATCAACATAGCCATTCTTCTTGTCTAAAGCTAGATAGTGAATGTTAGCACTTTACTCAGCGTGTGAGACATGACGGACTCGATTTTAATAGTCCTGAGGAGGCGGGTTTGGAAGCGGGTCAGCTGCGAAAATCAGAAAAAATGGCTTCAGACCTCCATCCCGCCCCCACGCGATTTTCGTGAGTGTCTGTTAAGCTGCTCCCAAACTGATCCGACTCCAACCGGTGGGACAGGTAGTTAAGGCAGTTAAGAGCCTGTTAACTGCCTTGATAATCCTATTTTGATAGTGGGTTCCCATTTTTGTGCCTCTGGCTCCTGTTTCCCGTCTTGTCAGAAACAGTCCTGCTGCAAGGAGACGAGTTGGTGGAGGACATGATATGTAGTCATTATTGGTGCAGAACTTTAAAAGCACTCCTGTAACATGGCTGGCATTCAAATGCAACAACTTTGTTGTTGGAGGTTTGGGATAAGATTTTGCAAATCTACTGACCTTGTGACTGTTCAAGCTGACACCCATCTGCTGTTTGAACTGATTGGAATAATTTCAGGCCACTTTGAGTGTGCGCTTGCAAGCTTCTTGCCTCAACTGAAATCTATAACAACGGGATGGGAACCATTTACATCCTCTCATCCTGGTCATCAGATTCGGAGGAAGAGCAGCGCAGCTTAGTGCTGCCAGATGAACAAGTGGCTCAGCACACAGCCTCCTTGGAGGAAGATGAAGAGGAAGAGGACGAGGAGGAGGAAGAGTAGGAGAACGGGGAGTGACGCCTTGCGGGGCCGGATGTGGCCAATCCAGCAGCAGGCCATCAGGCAAGGGATGCACTCAGCCATGCCAGATTCGCGTAAGCTTATGCTTCAATCACAGGTGGCTGGCCCATGGAGATGAATATAAGTCCGACATTCTCAAAACCCCAGGCATCATCTGTCCAATAAACGGTGGTTTGCGCTCAGTGTCACCATCAACATTCTACATGGAAATCACCCTGAGCCCTCACTCTTGAACTTCCATTTCCCAGAACACAGAGGCCACACTTTAGATGATCTCAGCAGATCATTAAACCTTTTTCCACACTGAACCCATGTGTGTCTGCACACAGACCTCGAGCTCACCTCCTCAGCAATTTGCAGCCAAGCTGCCTTGGTTTGCTGAGGAGGCTTCCTCCTTCCATTTCCAGGGAAGAGGAGCTCCTGACATCCTCTAACTCCCTCAACAAGAGCATGGAGAGAGCTCTCATTGAACCTGGGTGCAGCCTTAGTTATTGCGGCTGCCATACCTGCAGCTCCCAGCACCTTTAAGAGAAAAAAGCATTAATATTACTAAGCAAATGATTGGAACACATCTGGCATCTTTTTCATTTCATAGTCTGATAATAAAGTCATACATCAAAAAATCATGAATCTCATTCTGGAATAATATGACCAGCAATATCATTCATTAAATTTTGCTCAGAACAGATGCTGTCAACTCCCCTTTCTAGATAATAAAGCACCAAGCCATCCCAATGACATTTTTTGCGAAGGGGACATGGCCCCTTTAAATTTTCAGACAAACAACGCGTCATCACACGTGAGAAACTGACAGCCTCCAAGCAATTGCCCGGAGGACCCGCACGTCGGCCGTAACGAGGCCAATGAAGCAAAAATCGGAACTGCTGGGAGGCGGCAGCCGGGTGCGGGTCCGAAAGCTGCCGCGCAGCGGGCCCGCCCTCAACCCGCCTCCGTTATTAAAATCCAGCCCGACAGCTGAGTCTGAACTTGAACTCACCTAACGCATGTGCACAGGAAGGAAGGAGCATTTATGTAGTGCCTTTCACATCCTCAGGATGTCCCACAGCACTTTGCAGCCAATGAATTACTTTTCAAGTGTAGTCATTGTTGTTTGTAGACAAATAGGACAGCCAGTTTGTGCGCAACAAGGCCCCACAAGCAGCAATGAAATAAATAACCAGATAATCTGTTGTGGTGACGTGGGTTGAGAGATAAATTTTGGTTAGTACGCCAGGAGAACTCCCCTGCTCTTCTTTGTATAGTGCCATTGGATATTTCACACAGGCTGATAGGGTCTTTACAACTCATCTGAAAGATGTCATCTCTACCAATGCAATGCTTCCTCAGAACTATGCTGAAATGTCAGTCTAAAATATGTTCTCATCTTGAAGGAGTCAATAGTGCTACTACTGAGCCAAGGCTGACACTAATAAACTCTGTCTGATGATTCTCCAACCAAGCCCAGTCTCCAAGTATGTTTATTTGCACTGATATAAGGACATTGTCTGGACAGCTGTTGTTGAGAGAGATAAAGAGCTATACTCATCCTTGCTGCTCTTGTGAGGTCATTGAACCTCTTCCTACACTGAATATTGGCCCTTGGGGAGATGCTGCTGGCACTGACCCTCTCAACCACTTCCGTCCAGGCCTGATGAATTGTACGCCTTGGTATGCTCCTGCATGTGCTGGGGAAAAGTACCTTCCTCCTTGCCCTGACCTCCTCCACCAGGACCTCTCGGGAGGCACCTGAAAACCTGGGGGGTAGCCCTGTGACTCATCACGCTGACAAGAATTCTGTCCACACTGTTCTAGCAAACTCTGAAACAGGGAATGCAACCTCACTTTAAGAGGTGCATTCCCACTTTAAATAGGCCTCAGCCGGCCGACTGAAAAAAAATACAGAGAAAAAGGGCAGGTTGCGCATTTCCCAACGTCATATTAAAATGAGGCGCGGGAGTAAAATTCGCCCAGGAGTAAAATTCGCCCGGGCCTCATGCTGGCAACATGAGAGCTTGCCCCACCCTCGACTTGCCCAATTCCCACCCTTTTTTTAAATCGGGGCTTATATGATCCACAGCACTGCAGGCCAATGGTTTTGATGACAATGCCTCTGTGTCACTCTATCTTCTACAACATTTGAGAGATGCAGCTGGACTGTTGGCCTTCTACAAAATTATGACCAGATGCGTTGTTGGTGCATACAGTTGTTACAGCTGTAGTTGGTCACAGATCAGTGACATAACTTTACACACCACTTCCACTTGTTAAACTTCCTCTAGTGTTGTTTCCTGTGACATTGTCACTTATATAAAGTTCAACTGCAGAATTAACCATCACTTGCTGAATCAGATTTATTATAGCATGCTTTAGGCAATTGTAATTTGTGACTTGCTGATTGGAAATCACCAGAATCATAACTGTGAGCCAACTGTCTTTGTTACTGTTACATCCGAGACACTGTCTTCGACGCAAGTGTCCTCAACTCCATCCCGCAGAATGCTACCCGCCACCACCTCAGCACAACCCCAGCCCGGCATGAGGTTGAAAAGGCCATCCGACAACTGAAGAACAACAAGGCCTCAGGAGCAGATGGAATCCCTGCCGAGGCACTAAAGCATAGCGGAGAAGCACTACTGGCGCGAATTTATGAACTCATTTCTCTTATCTGGAAGGAGGAGAGCATGCCAGGGGATCTCAGAGATGCCGTAATTATGACCATCTTCAAGAAAGGTGACAAGTCCGATTGCGATAATTACAGAGGAGTTTCCCTGCTGTCTGCCACAGGGAAAGTCATCGCAAGAATCCTCCTCAATCGCCTTCTCCCAGTGGCTGAAGAGCTCCTCCCAGAGTCGCAATGCGGATTCCGCCACTAAGGGGCACAATGGACATGATCTTCACCGTGCGCCAATTACAAGAGAAATGCAGGGGACAGCACCAACCGCTGTACATGGCCTTCTTTGACCTCACAAAGGCCTTTGACACTGTCAACCGTGAAGGATTATGGAGTGTCCTCCTCAAATTCGGCTGCCCTCAAAAGTTTGTCACTATCCTCCGCCTGCTTCACGACGACATGCAAGCCATGATCCTGACCAACGGTTCCACCACAGACCCAATTCATGTACGGACCGGGGTCAAGCAAGGCTGTGTCATCACACCAACACTCTTCTCGATCTTCCTTGCGGCAAGGCTCCATCTCGCCCTCAGTATGCTCCCCGCTGGAGTGGAGCTAATTTACAGAACAAACGGGAAACTGTTCAACCTCCGTCGCCTCCAGTCCCGATCCAAGGTCATTCCTTCCTCTGTCATCGAATTACAGTATGCAGACGACACTTGCGTCTGCGCACACTCGGAGGTCGAACTCCAAACCATCGTTAACACCTTCACTGAAGCGTACGATAGCATAGGCCTTACACTAAACATCCGTAAGACAAAGGTCTTCTACCAACCTGCCCCCGCCACACAGTACTGCCCCCCGATTATCAAAATCCATGACAAGGCCTTGGACAACGTGGACCACTTTCCATACCTCGGGAGCCTACTGTCAACAAGGGCAGACGTCAATGACGAAGTCCAACACCGCCTTCAGTGTGCCAGTGCAGCCTTCGGTCGCCTGAGGAAGAGAGTGTTTGAAGACCAGGACCTCAAATCCGGCACCAAGCTCATAGTCTACAGAGCTGTAGTAATACCCGCCCTCCTGTATGCCTCAGAGACATGGACCATGTACAGCAGGCACCTCAAAACACTGGAGAGGTACCACCAACGCTGCCTCCGCAAGATCCTGCAAATCCATTGGCGGGATAGGCGCACCAACGTCAGTGTTCTCGCTCAGGCCAACATCCCCAGCATCGAAGCTCTGACCACGCTCGATCAGCTCCGATGGACAGGTCACATCGTCCGCATGCCCGATACAAGACTCCCAAAACAAGCGTTCTACCCGGAGCTCCGACACGGCAAGAGAGCCCCAGGTGGGCAGAGGAAACGCTTCAAGGACACCCTCAAAGCCTCCTTGAAAAAGTGCAACATCCCCACCGACACCTGGGAATCCCTGGCCCAAGACCGCACAAAGTGGAGGAGAAGCATCCAGGAAGGCGCCAAACACCTCGAGTCTCTTCGCCGGGAGCAAGCGGAAGCCAAGCGCAAGGAGCACACGTCAACCCAAGCACCCCACCCACCCGCCCCTTCAACCACCGTCTGCTCCACCTGTGACAGAGACTGTAGGTCTCGTATTGGACTCATCAGTCACCTGAGAACTCATTTTTAATGTGGAAGCAAGTCATCCTCGGTTCCGAGGGACTGCCTAAGAGAGAAGAATCCTTTGTTGTGCTAACCTAACTGGGACAGTATATGAAAAAGAATTAGTCCAGCTTGTTACTGGCTTGGCTAATTTCTTCTCAATTTCCCCTCCATCTTTAAGATATAAAGAATATATGTTCTTAACTGTACAGATACCATTTAAAATAGTGAGCGTGCAAAAGGCTGATCAATTCATCAGCACAGACAGCAGCACTGAAGATTATTTAGTTATTTATTGCAATTAGTGGTAAAGTTCGTTCACAATTGTGTGGAATGTATAGCTGCTTAGTGTTGAATGTCATTATTCATAGATCCCAGATGCAGGCTTGGCATTGTCCTATGGAGTTTTTAGCCTTTCAGTCTTTTGTTTGCTCAGATGGTGGTTTCTCAAGCAAGTCTGGCTGTACTGTATTCTTATGGAACTGGGCCGATTGCATTAAAAAGATTCAGACCTAAGGGGGTAATAGATTTGCATAATGTCCTGACAGAACATGATGGATTACTTTTGTATGGTAGGCGTAAACTTGCAGAGCTGGAATTTTGACATAGTGACTTACTTCTCAATCAAGGATAAGCACCTTGTTGACAGGGATAATCCTGTTTGTACTGCTTATAGTCGCAACTAGGAGTTGAATTAACTTATAGTTCACTTGCCATTTGACACTGTAAAGACTCTTTTGCACTATATATTGGTTGTGGGTTGCTCTCCCATTATATTGCACTTTTGCGGCTGCTATCTTATAGACCCATTGGAGACCAATACAGAAAGCAGAAATCTGGGGGCTGGTTTTCATTGCCTCCGCCAGGTAGCTGAACTTACTGCCCTATTCCCACTCCTGATCCACCTGCTGCCAGTTCCAACCAGTCCTGGAAATGGGCGGCCAGATCGTTTGCCTGTTTCAGGGTAATGCCTCATTAAAGCACGCAAGTCAACGTCCTTTTAACCAATACGGGACCCCAATGCAAATTTCATGTATCAACGGGCAGAGCCTACACCACGCATGTTCTGCTCATTGATACTAATTATAGAGTGGCCTAACCAGCCGTCCTTAAAGAGACTTCTGCAGGACACTCTGTAAACAGCACAGGGAGGCTTTCAGAATGATTTCTGTTGGGCCAGGTGCAACTTCACTGGTCTTCTGTGGATATGTAACCAATAGGAGAGTGGGTGCAAAAGAAAATATAGATTCTTAAAATTTGAAAGAAATTAGCCCGGGGCACAGGTGCAGAGCCAGCTCAGTGCGTCATGCATACTCATGCCAACTTTATGTGACTGGCCAAACATGCTCAATGCATTTTGCAGAACAGCCATAGGATCAGTTATGGCAGTTGACAACTTCCACAAAAATCGCAAGTCTATGTTGTTGTGAGATTGTTACCTTTATCTTTAGAATTAAGATTCAGGCGACCCACACATCAGTAATCAATGGCACTTACATAAAGAACTGCCTCTCAGATGGTGCAAGCTTTACAATTTGGTGTTTCAGAAACTCCCCTTTTTGGTGACAGTACTGAAAGTTACACAGCCAAAATAGCATGGACTGACTAACTGAGACCTCGCTTCCATGTTATGATACTGAAGCACTTTGGTTCACTCTTTCCTGTTTGGTGATTCTCCAAGTATGGAAACATTTGTAGCATGAAAAAACTGCATTGCATGAAGTCAGATGGACTAAGAAGGCAATATCTTATCTGTGCTGAGTTAGACAAATGCAGACCAGGCAATAGTTGAAGTATTACAATTGGTCTTAGCATTCTGAGGCTAGGGAATTGAAGAACTGGTAAAATGTCATATTACTGATCAATATCCTGCTGGAAGTGTGTGATGCTGGGTGAGGAGCATGGGTCAAGTTCAGCTGTGATGGTTCCAGTTCTGAAAGGTCTGATCGCACTTGTTGTCTGAAGTTACATGTGAAAAGTGGCCGCTTACATGAAGTATTGGTGGGCTGCCGGTGCCCATGAACAGTACCACAGCTCAAGTCTAGATCTAGACAAAAAGGGGAAATTACGAGGTGAGTTATGAGGCACTGACTCACCACCCACCAGGTTACAAAAAGTGAATATTTTTTTTCTTTCCGGTTTTCTCCCATATCCTCCCTCCCCTGCTGAAGGCACTGACTCCCTTTTTGGACTACAGTTCCACAAGTGCTGGCAATCCTCTGATGCCTTGTCCTGATGTTATTCATGTGTGTGTGCCTTGACAGTGAATGTCCTATGAAGGACATCATTGGTGAGTCAGATCATGTTCTCACCCAATGTCTGTACAAACATAATTTCCAATGTAGCTTTGCATTTAGTAATTGAGAGTGGGAGCCCTGGCCAATTTATCCCATCTCTAATTCGGGGGCATTATGACATGTTATAGTCCTCCTTCCACTTAGATCAATTAATTCAGCATAGAGCAGGGATCAAACCTGGGACCTCCCTGATTTGCATGGCTTAGAGATAATGGGGGGATTTCTCCTTTTTGGGGCAGAGTTCTGCCTGCCCCACTGTATCCACATGAGACCTGACCCGTATCATTGGGTTGAGATTCATTAAGTATGCATGATGTGCTCCTGGTGGGATTTACATCGTCAAGAGGGAGCCCTCCAGTGCAAACAGGAAAACTCTGGTGGTACTGCAGCAGGGATGGACCAGAAGATCCAGCAAGGTACCTCAAAGGGGCAGAACAGAAGAACATATAAGAATGCAATTTGCAAGGTTTTATAGATAAACACTTAAGTTACAGATCACAACATACTATTTTATCTTAGCTTATCCCACAATTCAGATTGTGATGCTGTGTGACTCTCACGGACCTGCACTGAAGGCCCATGTATAGTGGAAGATTGTATTTAGTTTGAAGGCAGAGGATGAAAACAGACTAGGTCATTTCAGATACAAAAGCAAAATACTGCGGATGCTGGAAACCTGAAATAAAAACAGAAAATGCTGGAAATACTCAGCAGGTCAGGCAGTATTTGTGGAAAGAGAAACAGAGTTAACCTTTCAGATCGATGACCTTTCGTTAGGGGAGGTAGCAGGGGGTGTCAGAGAGACATTTCAGATCATGTGCTGGGTGATATAAATAAACAGTATAACCACCATAATGAAAAAAAATTTTCTTTAGTCATTTTTACAAGTTCTCCCTGCTAAGTTCAACAAAGAACTACTTCTTCAAAGTAAGAATTTTTATTCAGCTGAGTTATTGAGCTAAATAACTAATTGCCAATCATACTTATGAAATAACTGTATATTTACAACAAATATTAAGATATCACAACAGTGGTGGTGCATACAAGAGTCAACAATGTGGAAGGAAAGCTTTTCCAGAGTTTGTTTGTGTATTCTTCGACAGCACCTCCCAAACCCGTGATTTCCACCACCTAGAAGGACAAGGGCAGCAGGCGCATGGGGACACCACTACCTCCAAATTCTCCTCCAAGTTACACACCAACCTGACTTGGAAATTTATCGCCGTTCCTTCATCGTCGCGGGATCAAAATCCTGGAACTCCCTCCCTAACAGCACTGTGGGAGTACCTTCACCACACGGACTACAGCGGTTCAAGAAGGCGGCTCCCCACCACTTTCTCGAGGACAAAAGTGAGAAGTCGCACAACACCAGGTTATAGTCCAACAGTTTTATTTGAAATCACAAGCTTTCGGAGCGCTGCTCCTTCGTCAGGTGAAGTCAGCAGTGCTCCGAAAGCTTGTGATTTCAAATAAAGCTGTTGGACTATAACCTGGTGTTGTGCGACTTCTCACTTTTGTCCACCCCAGTCCACCCCAGTCTCCGCATCATTCTCAAGGACAATTAGGGATGGGCATTAAATGCTGGCCTAGCCAGCGACGCCCACATCCCATGAATGAATAAATAAAATTAAAAAATTATGTGACGCCCAGGCACAGGGTGAAATGTTTTATCCAAGTAAGCAATAGAAATCATCTGAATATTTTCCAGTCAGACTAATGTGAGTCAGTACTTCCAGTCATCATTTAAGACATGAAGCAGCCGGATCTTTTAACCCTAATCTTGACATTGTTTGTATTGGAGTGAATTTACAGCATGCAGCTGGGTGGAGGCGTTTTCATTCAGATTGGTTCAATAAGATTTGGCTGCAGCAGAAAGGTTATCTAAATTTGCTGTGGTTTGTAAATTCGTGCATTTACCCAAGTGTCAAGTTCCAATTGATATAAAATATATCTGATCCTAATCTCCATTGCATAGCACAGATTAGTGCTTTCCAGCCTAGGCAGAACCAAGGAAAATTAGAGATTTGAATAGGAATTTTCTGTTAAGGATTTTTTTCTTTTTTGTGAGAGCACAAACACGTTTTTTTTTTCAAATTATTTTTTTGCCCATCTCTTTTCTTCAAATGCACCATATTTGGCTGAAAGACCAGGCAGATGGCTGCCAGATCTCTGCTAACTAGAAAGTGGTCTGGCAATCCAGTAATGAGTCTCCTGCTAATTTTCCCTCTTTCCTCTCCCACCCTCCAAGAAGTACCAAGCTCAGAATACTTTATGTAACTCAATACTTTATGTACATTAACGTACATTGATTTCCATTTGGAGTTTTTACCATCCACATATAACACTCGCTGTATGTTTTACCTCACCACCACCTCTCTCAACCCCTCCACTGTCTCTAATTTGTCAGACTGCTTGTCTGACATCCAGTACTGGATGAGCAGAATTTTCGTCCAACTAAATATTGGGAAGACCAAAGCCATTATCTTTGGTCCTTGCCACAAACTCCATTCCCTAGCCACTGACTCCATCCCTCTTCCTGAGGCTGAACCAGACCTTTCACAACCTTGGTGTCATATTTGACCCTGATATGAGCTTCCGACCACATATCCGTGCCATCACCAAGACTGCCTAATTCTGCCTTTGTAACATCGTCCAAATCCACCCCGCCTCAGCTCATCTTCTGCTGAAACCCTCATCCTGATTATTCCAACGCTTTCCAGGCCAGCCTCCCAGCTTTCACCCTCCATAATCTTGAGCTCATCTAAAACTCTGCTGCCTGTATCCTAACTTGCACTAAGACCCGTCCACCCATCATCCCTGTGCTCGCTGACCTACATTGGCTCCCGGTCTGACCATGCCTCAATTTTAAAATTCACATCCTTGTTTTCAAATCCCTCCATGGCCTCGGCCCACCCTATCTCTGTAACCTCCTCCAGCCCTACAAACCTCCGAGATATCTGTGCTTCACCAATTCTGGCCTCTTGCACAACCTCTATTTTAATCGCTCATTGGCGGCTGTGCTTTCAGTCGCCTAGGCCCTAAGCTCTGGAATTCCCTCTCTAAACTTCTCCGACTCTCTACCTCTCTCTCCTCCTTTAAGACGCTCCTTAAAAACTACCTCTTTGACCAAGCTTTTGGTCATCTGTACGAATATCTCCTTATGTGCCTCGGTGTCAAATTTTGTTTGATAATGCTCCTGTGAAGCGTGTTGGGACATTTTACTACATTAAAGGCGCTATATAAACGCAAGTTGTTGTTGTTTACTAATCCAAAATATTTGATTCGAGAACAATAGCAGACTTTTAAAAATCCATTTGGTAGATTATATGAGAAAATGCTAAAATTTGAACTTTTAATTGTTTTAATTGATTTTATAGCAATTCTAAACAATAAAAGAGACAGTCAATGATTTAATTGTCATCAGAAATACTTTGAAAAGGGACTGAAATCTAAGTTTTGTCAGACTCGCTTTTAAAAAGTATCATCCAAAATGCCCTGAAACACTCATAGATTAGCTCACCATACATTATTCAGCACATGTGGGTGCAAGTACTTGCTAATGAATGAAAGTAAAAATAACAATTAACATGAAAACTACAGTGACGGTTCTAACTAAATGAACTATTTTCTTCTCTCTCTCCAGGAGGTCATTGATGCTGTCACTCACCTCCCCAGCGGTGTCCATCAAACTGCCATACATTCACATTTCTTTGACTGCTACCTGCTTTCCGCCCCCTCACCTTGGAAAGGGTGCCCATCTGTGGAGATTTCCTCCCTGCCCACTCACTCTGCTATGACTGTCCTCACCAATTTCTGCTGCCTATCATTCCAGCGTGACAGATGAGCTCTGTCCATCACCCTGATCTGACACACAGCAGCTTCTGTCGCTGGAGCTAATTAGATTAACCCTTCAAGAATATTCATCAGAAGAAAAGAGACATGTGTCTAACTTGTCTCAACATGCCTCATCATCAACAACACATTGACAGTTATGTGGGTAGGAGACGGGCACAAGGCCATTTATTTTAAATTGCACGACATAAACAATCACTATCGGTCAACCTACTGGATTTTTGTGTGTGTTTTTCTCTCTTGTTCTTGTCTTTAGAAGAATTCAATTTATGGTCTAATACAGGCAAAATTAAAATCGAAGCTTCTTTTAAATGGTGCTAAGACCTATGCTAGTGGCTCTGGCTCCCACACAACTCTCATGTAACCAGCTGCAATGTGATGGGCCTTCCCATCTACAAGTCTTTGCGAATCTCAGCAAATTTACATTTGGGTTACAGCTGGCTACTCGACACCTGCATATTGGCAGTCCGCACAATGAGCAATATAAAAGCAAGTTTGCACTATACTTTTTGTATTATTTACGTAGGTCACACCAAAAGTAGACAGACTGCTGGAAAACCACTTTATTATAAATAAAAAGCACATACTGCAGTGTGCACTGGGCAGACTCTGATCAGTTCCTACCTAAAATGGCAGTTGTGGTCCTAAAATGCATCAGGAGGGCGCTTTGGATACCCACGGTAGGCCCCTTTTAAAATGGAGCCAGCCACATCGCCGTGTTAATGGGGCGGTAAGGCTACCGACCCCATTTTGCTAACGCCAGGTGAGACCACTCAAAATTGGCTCCCTGTATTCTATTTTCTGTTTCTTTGAATGCATTTTAGGGCATGAGTATGAGTTACATTAAAAATTGAAAAACTTTCACAATTACTTTAATTTTCATACATAAAAGAAGAAACATATGAGGTGTGAGTTCCACGCTTTGCTTAGTACCTGATTGTTTATGCTGATTTCTGCTTGTTTATGCCAATTTATATATTCTGCCGTATGCTAATGAGATTGGCAGGAAATTAGATGCGAATTGACATCAGAACAATGAGTGTATGATTAGGCATAATGTCAGGTGCAACTCTCCGATTATGCGCCCACAGAAAATTCCACCCCATGAGGGAGATAGGGTTGAGCAGGGGGTGGCTGGGTGGCCCTTGGAGCCATAGGTTACTCTTGTTTCAGGATAGCTGCTGGCCCAGCGTGATAAGCTTCTGGTAGCCTTATTCTGAGCCCATTTCTGAAGCTCCTTATGTGAAGGCGTTAAGGAAGTGGATTCATTGCCACAGTCTGGAGAGACAATGCCATCTGTGCCCACTCCTTGAAACTAACTGATACAGAAAACAGGCTCTGAGGTGCTACTAGTCAGTGTTATCACTGGCTGAATGGTCCTACTGAGATCTTAGAAGCCCTGTGCATAGGTAGTGTTCAGGCTGACCCTCAAGATATCTCTTGAATCATTGGTAGCTGCCACTCTGGAAGCCCGCAATGTTCTTAGAAGCTCTTCCTGTTGTCTGGTTGCTCAGCAATATCCCAGGCTGTCGTCGTCTCCAGGGTTTTCTGCAGGTCATAAGAAACTTCCTGAACTGTGTTACAGATGTGGGTAGTGGAGTGCTCCCTCTTATCTGTTGCCTCCACCATATGTGTGGAAACTGTCTCCACTGCCTCCACATGATATCAATGCTCCAGAATCATTGTTCTTTTGCAGACTGGGCCCTGCCGTCTGGGTGCTTGCGCTCCTCAGCCAAAATCAGTCATTTTGTCCCCCTCCATGGAGAAACGGCACTCTCCTCTTTCACCCCCAGGTCTTCATTCTCACTGGTGTCCAGTAACTCCCCGGGGGACACCTTTTCTGACTGTCGAACAAATTCCTTGTGAGTGGCTGTCTCTGTGTTGGTGCTTACGTAAGAAAATGTCAAGAAGGAGTTAGTGTCGGCATGTAAGCACCTGTTGATCATGAAGTGCCCAGGCGCTCATTAGAGTGGCTGGCCTCTCCCATCAAGGCACCTTATATGACGTGAAAGACAGAGAAAAAGACAACAATAATTTATAAAGAACCTTTAATGCAGAAATTCTTAATGAAGTATCCTTGAAGCAGAGGTCCATGTGGGGCAATGTGAATTGAGAGAGTGATTTTGAGTAAAGAAGATGCTTTAGAGTTTGGAGAGGATGTGGTTTGAAAAAGTGAGTTTCCATGGGACTCAGGTACTGAGAAAGAAAGAGTATGATAGACAAATAGGTGAGTGGTAGGGGTTGTGTAATGGCACCAGACATGACTTACCTTGGCCACCCTTGTGAGGTCATTGAACATCTTTCTGCACTGTGTGGCAGTTCTTGGGGTGGTAGAGGTTGCATTGACTGCCTCTGGCACTTACCTCCAGACAGCCTGTATCTGTGATATTTGTCTATCATACTCTTTCTTTCTCAGCACCTGAGTGTCATGGAAACTCACTTTTTCAAACCGCATCCTCTCCAAACTCTAAAGCATCTTCTTTGTTATGGGGCTTCCTGCCCTCAGAGCTCATCAGAAATTCCTCCTGGCCCTTGTTTTTGTGAGCAGCACCTACTTGGACACATCAAAAAATCTTGGGTCCATTCCAATTGCTGACACCCCCAAGGATGTTACTTCTTCTTGCTGAAAAGTGATAATGCCCTTAACTAGCTGCAGCCATTTAAATGAAGCATCAGAACCTGTATTTCCCACCCTCCCTGCAGTGGTAAACCAATGCAGGGTGGTTTTATGACCTCCAGACCTCCTTATATGGCTAATAGGTGTTCTGGGAGGAAATTCTGGCAGGTTCGCCGTGGTTTCACATTGGTGGACGTTAAGAGCACCTCCCCACCAACCTGCCAATGGAAAGAGAATCCAGGCTCATACAATGTCATGTGTTATGAATCATAAAAGGACTATGGTATTGCAGTATATCAAATATTTACAGGATTTTATTGTGTTGATAGAACACTATCAGTTTAGTTATATTTGCATCATTCTTGTAGTTGTGCCAAACTACCCTGCCCTGCACTTTGTGCCAGTAATAAAGAACATTGGCAAATATTATTAAAGCAATGGGACATTGATTAGGGGGTGTGCTTCTAACAGCATTGCACAGTTATTTACTTTTAACTTCTCAGCACTAATGCTATTAATAAAACCATGTTTCACCTGTTCTGAATGAAATGGTAATTTAGCGAGTAATGCGACTCAATCAATCGGAATCTGCAAAATGGAAATAGGTCATTCTTTTTTTTAAATTCAATGCCATGTAGCACTCTTGCTATCAGAGCCATTATTTTCATTTTACATGGGATGGAGGAGCAGTGGTTGCATATTCCCAACAACCGGAAGTCGGAATACCATTTCCAAGCTTGACTATAAGCTCAGTATTGCATCTGACGCTCTACCTGTACTGAAGACTGTCATCTGGTTTGTTGGCATGGCACTCTAAAAATTTTCTAAATCATACCATCTAACATTAATCAATGTATCTCTTTCCATGCACATATTAGAATTAAAAATACCATCGAGATCGATGAAGGTAAATAAATCTTTCATGTTAACAAAACCTGAAAGCAGCTGCTATAGTGGCTGAGTGGGTAAATGCACTGACTGGTGTGGTGGTACTCAGTCACCCAGACCAGGACCATCCCAGTTTCAATCTTAGTCTGTGCTGTGAGCTGATATCAGCCAGGGTGGGGATTGAGGTTCTGCACAGGAAGGGGGGAAACTAGTCAGGAATCCCGCTCCTGATTACTATCCAATGACCCCTGTTAGAGTTTGTCAATGTCTATGTGTATGTATGAATGTGAGGTTGCTGGAGAGCTGCTGGCATTCATGTACCTCAGTCTGAATTTTTGCTGTCAGGAGAGAAGGGTGAAAGGAGGAAATATGATCTAAAAATGGAGAAGATAAAAGTGGATTAACAAAGATCCAGAAGTTTTTGCTCAATGTGGCTGAGTGAACAGCCCTCGCTGTCAAGACATGAGGCAACTACTGCTTGAAACAAAAGGCAAGTCTTTATGCAAATGATTTTGAAACTATCATATTTGAAACAATAATAATTTGATACAAAAAGAAAATACAGCAGATGCTGGAAATCTGAAATAAAAACAGAAAATGCTGGAGACACTCAGCAGGTCAGGCAGCATCTGTGAAGAGAGAAACAGAGTTAACGTTTCAGGTCGATGACCTTTCATCAGAACTGGAAAAAAGCAGGAAATAGAACAGATTTTAAAGCAAGTTTAGGGGCTGGGAAATGGGGGAGGGGATGAAAGAACAAAAGGGAAGGTCAGTGATAGGATAAAAGGCAGGAGAATTAAAGAGACATTAAGAGATATTCAAGGACAAAAGGAGATGATAATGGGACAGGTTAAGAAACAAAGGATGGCTCTAGATGAAGTGTGAATTGCGCTGGCAGAATGAAAGACAGCTGCCATGTGGGAGAGAAGAACAAAAGGCACAAACAAAAAGTGTGGATAAAAAATATATATGTGATAAGGGCCGAAGTTATGATCTGAAATTGTTGAACTCTATGTTGAGTCCAGAAGGCTGTAAAGTGTCTAATCGAAAGATGAGGTGCTGTTCCTCGAGCTTACGCTGAGCTTCCGTGGAACAATGCAGGAGGCCGAGGACAGTGAGGTCTGAGTGGGAGTCGTGCGAAGAATTAAAGTGACAAGCGACCAGAAGCTCGGGGTCCCCCTTATGGACTGAACGGAGGTGTTCCGCAAAGCGGTCACCCAATCTGCGTTTGGTCTCCCCAATGTAGAAACATAGAAACATAGAAGATATGAGCAGGAGTAGGCCATTCGGCCCCTCGAGCCTGCTCCGCCATTCGATGAGATCATGGCTGATCATTCAAACTCAGTACCCTGAACCTGCCTTCTCCCCATATCCCTTGATACCTTTAGCTTTAAGAGGAGACCACATCGTGAGCAGCGAATACAGTATACTAAATTGCAAGAAGTACAAGTAAATCGCTGTTTCACCTGGAAGGGGTGTTTGGGGCCCTGGACAGTGGGAAGGGGGGAGGTATAAGGGCATGTGTTGCATCTCCTGCGTTTGCACGGGAAGGTGCCGGGGGAAGGGGTGCTGGGATAATAATTTGATGACTCACACAAAAAGAATGGCCACTCAGGTGAGTTACCGCTGCATAGAACTGTACCCCAGTGTGAGTCACTCTCCCTTAAGTGTCATTTTGCAAGCTGCCTTGGCCACTGCCCGCACGATCCCCGCTGGGAGTTAAAATCGGCCCTATTGTGTTCCGGTCAGCTCACCATCTTAGACGTTTATATATTGCTGCTATTGCGATATCATAACAATTTGTAGCTCCCTACATTATACGATATGATTTTACACGGAGTTGTAACTGTGCTCCTTATTTAATAATTAGAAAGGATTGAGAATCACGAACATTACTGACAAAATGAAAATTTGCATTTCCCATGTTCAAGCAAATTTATTTAATACATAAATTATATGAAATTACTGACAGGCACAGTAATCTACGGGCTAACCAAGGAATCGTTTTTAAAATAAGATAGGGAGTTAAAAGTTGTGACTAGATTGTTGACTCACGATTGTGATCTGCATTATTTGTCTTTTGTTTTCAGTTTATGGCACCATCATCTGAGCCTTTGAAATATGTTCAGCTTCCTAAATCATTCCTAACTATCCATTATCCTGATATATATTTGCTTTCTCAAACATTTATACCATTGTATCAAATCGTGAGAGTTTAAAATAGCTGTGTTGCAAAGATCTAGTGAAAAATAAAAATAAAGTTAGATAAATATTAATAGCTGCAATATATTTTCATTATTATTATTATAACCAACAGTTTTATAAAAATGTGCAACATTTCTTTTGGAATTTAGACTCAGTACATTAAAATGAGACCAACTATTGATCATTCCTTCAATAAATATGTTTACTCACATTTACACAAGTCTGATTAATGTAGCTACATTTTAGCAAGGTAAAGCTATAAATTTTATTGTAAAATAGAATTTATTAAAAGTAACCTTTGCTTCAGCTTACAGTTGATTGATGTTCTTACTCATCATTTCTGTTGGGCTACAGCTTGAAAATCTTGGTCGATGTTTATTACTGATCTTTGGTCAAATCTGATATGAAACATCTAAAGTCTCTGATTCAAGGACACGTAATTGTTGATGCTTTTAGTTTCACTAAGGTTTGATTTGAAGCATTTCAGTTTGTCTGTGAACCACCTGAGGGTTCATTAAAACTCATGTCTCATTATTCTATAAGGTACCCTAATACACCTTTCTTTTATTGAGCATAAAGTTTTATTTGAAAATTTATTGGAATTGAAGGCTAATAATCGGAAGGGGTATCCAATTGAATGATCTAAGGACAAAGATTCTTTATCTTCCTTGTCCTGATAATTCAGCTGCCACTATTGTTTTATGACACAAATTCTGCAATGATAGTTTCTGGGAGGGACTAAACAATTCTGCCAGTAATTTCCGCAGAGGTTCTCACAATCTCTCACTGTAATACCAGTGGAAGATCAGTGGGAACCCCAGAGAAATGGTGTAAAGAGCCATTTGTGCCATTTCTCCAAGGTTTCTGCCAATTTTCCACCGAGGTTATGGTGGGAGATTGGGGAAATCCCCATAGAAATTCTACCCCAGAGAGTCAATAGTTGTCTTTACATGAAGTAGATAGCACTGGTTTCTTTGCTACCAATTAACAATCCAATTGACAAATAGGAACATTGGCTCAATGCATAACTGCATTGCATGGAGTAGTGCTAAGGTACAAAAGCAGGACATCAGCTGCGGTGGTAGAGGGCCTCAGGAACATTGTGCTAGGGAGGAAAAATCAACTGGTTCCCATTTTAAATTGCTATCACGTGACCCCTATTAATCTGTGTGGATGTGTGAATATCAAGTGAGGAAAGGATTAGGCTCAGCTGTAATGCCCTCTTGGTCGCTTCTCACTGTCTAGGCTTACTCATGAAGAATAGCCACTCGGTTAGGTACAAGAGCATTGATACATGTCCACACAACCATGTCACAGCACGAGGATTGGTGGGAAGAAAAGGTGAGAAAATTGAAACAAGCCCCTAAAAACCCACTTTTTATATCCAGTAGTGGAAAGTGGGAATGCTTTGAATGCAGCCCTGCTACAATTGTATTATATTCCCTTGCAAATTAATACTCAAAGGAAATCTGCAACTGTTCTACAAAAACAGTATTCTTGTACTTATGATGTGGCCTTTATTTTAAAAGTTTACAAATTATGCTTGTGATATTTTTAAGGCACTTTTGAAAATGACCTCTTGCTGATTTCTAAGTCAGAGATTTGTTATAAAGTAGACAAAGCTGTCTTTACTTCTTGCATGATGCAATTTAACTTTCTTGTAAATAATTACAAGCAAAATCTTTATTACTGCAAAATGCAGCATATTGATTGCATTGGTGTAAAAATCTCATGGGCCTTTTATATGCAATTAAAACATTACATCTACAGCTTTGCAGCTCACAAATGCCTTCCTGAAAGTATGACATAAACACTGGATTATCTCCGATTAACATATTTACTTTTGTCCATCCTGACCTATTACGTATTTATAGAGGACATTCAGTGCCAAGCACTGAATACAGAATTTATTTGATAGATGAGTGTGTGAGTCACAGGTGAAGTTTAACATTTTATTTTGGTATTGTGTAGGTTCTCATCTGGGCTGTTGTAAGTATAGAGGATACTTGACTACATTCCTTGTCTTTGTGTCAGCTAGGGCCAGTTGGCAGCATTCCTGTCTCTAAATCTTAAGATTATAGGTTCAAGCCGCACTACAATACGTAAGAGATCATCCTGGGTCTGCAAAAGGTGCATTTAATCGTAGTTGATTGGAAAATTGGGCATGTTGGAACCTGCCTGATTTTTTTTATTTCTATTAATTTAAATGAAAGGAAAATTGGGTGGGTTTCTTTTACAGGCATGCGCTCCGATCTGCTCGATGTTCTGGTAGTTGCTGCACCCAGGTGATCCAGCATGCCTGAGCGCAGACCCAGGGAAATCTCCCCTATAATCTAAACCAACACTTCTGTGTAGTTTGGAAGGAGTGCTGGGGGTGAAATTGGTCTTTACCGGTAGCGCAGAACGGACGATAGCAAATTGGCGACCCATATTGCAGCCCTCCTGATTGGAGTTCACTGGAAAAAAAAATTGGGAGGGGTGTAAAAGGGGCTGCCGATTCATTATCACCCGCTTTACACTAGCGCCCAAGATCAATTTCATCCTTGCTATCTTTTGGATGAAATGCTAAATTGAGGCCCCATCCGCCTGTTCAGGTGGATGTTAAAGATCCCTTGGCACTATTTGAAGAAGAGTAAAGAATTCTCTTGGTGTCTTGGCCAAAATTCCTTCCCTCAAACCAACAGCAACAAAAACTGATTAACTGGTTATTCATCTCATTTGTTGTTTTTCAAATTTTGCTGTGTAGGGATTGGCTGCTGCATTTCCTTATATAACAATAGGTGAATTCAAAAAGAATTTCTTATGAAGCACCTTGGGACCTTCTGAGAACACGAAAAGGCACGATAGATTCTCCTTCATGTGAGTGGCTTTCACCTCATTGCAGAAGATTTTGTCTGCCATTTCAAAAGTTTTATTGGCCCCTAAGCACCTGTACAATCTCTTCCAACCTCAGTTTTAAAACGTATTTATATAAACAATGGCATGAATCAAGGAGACAAATCTAAATTGGGACACTTGCCAAGGTACGATGGCTATCTTCCAGTGTCAGTAAATTCTCTGCTTGTTTTTCACAGCCAAGTGTTTGGATTTTGAGTGGAAATCTGTTTCTGGAGGATTTTATTTATTCTTTTGTTCCAAATAATGGGGCAAACTTTAATGTTGATTTTTAAAAAATAGTAAACTGATTAAAACTTGACTAATACAAAAGCAAATTACTGTGGATGCTGGAAATCTGAAATAAAAACAAAAAGTCTGGAAATACTCAGCAGGTCAGGCAGCATCTGTGGAGAGAGAAACAGAGTTAACGGGCACAAAATTCGGATCGTTGGTGCCCATTTTTTGGGCACTACAAGTGCCCCTGGAGCTCCTGTAGGGCGAATCGCCCCGGACGCCATATTGGTGAGGGTGTTGGAGTGCACGGAGTGAACGTCCGCCGGAAGCAATGCTGATTTGAGGCCAATGGTGCCATTTTGGAGCTCAACGCTCCAGCTAACTCTCTCTCTTAACCTCGCACAGCTTAACATGCGTTCAGCAGGAGAAGGCAACTTAGACAGAACCTTTCTGCGCGGGCTGCCAGTGAAGAACTCATCCGAGTGCAATACCACTAACCGCAATCCCAATTCCAAATTCACCAACAATCCCACACCTTACCTTCCCTCTGTCACTGACCATCACAGCATCTATTCAGCCACAATGCAAAAATAAAAGCCAACACAGAATAAACATTCCAAGCCAAATTTATAAATCATATCATGCCATATTGCATACAAACGTAAACCAATCACCCTTGTGCATTCCCTTAGTGCCTGTCTTCCGTATGCCTTTGCCTGTCTTTGTGCTCTTACGCAATGCTACCCCACTGGCTGCAGCATGGCTGGTGGAAGGCTGCTGACTTTCAGTAGAGGAGACTGCAGTTGGCCTTGGAGGACAACCTCAAGCAGCTCTTGGACTAGAAGGCCCGGCTTTGGACTGCACCATCTTGGCATGGGCGGCAGCAGTCTGGGCTGGCTGGCTGATAGGCAACAGCAAGGGCACCGGCGGAGTGGCAGTGGTGGGAGACGAATGCTGTCATCCTGAGAGAGGACAGCAGGGTCGTACTCCATGGAGCCACTGCCACTCCCCCTGGGCGGTGCCTCAGCAACCCTAGTAATCTGTTGGAGGACTGATTGCTGGACTGCTGTGACACCCTGCAAGCCTCTTTGCACACTGTAATCCACAGCCACAATGGCAGCAGTCTGAGCTTGCATGGCAGCAAGCTGACCTTGCATGACAACAGTTTGAGCTTTCACTGCAGTACTCAGATGTTGGGTGACTGCTGATGTACTGCAATGGAACCTGAGACATCGGTCATCAGGCACTGCATCATGGTTAGGTCCACAAGTGTGCTAATGGAGTTGGCCACCACTTTCATGCTGGAAAAGATGGGATCGAAGCTCTGCGCAAAGCCCTGTGCAAAGTTGATGCTGTACTTCTCCATGCTCCTTGATATTGCATGCAGGCTTTCTGTCAGGCTTCCCAATGCACCAAGCATTTCATTGTGCATACGCATCAGCCTTCTTCTGTAGCCTGGCCCATCGAAGTGCTCATCTGAGTCCTCTACAGCGGAACTCGTGTGCGACCTCGCCCTCCAGCAAGCTGGCACCTGCGCTATCCTTGCCCCTTGCTCTGGCCACAGGCCACTCATGCCCGGTGTCTCACCACGTACAGATCCTGCCTCTATGCTGTCCTCTAAATTACATGCAATGTCAGTATCTGAGCTGGTGGCTGTGAGTATGAAATCGAATGGCGGTGTGTCTTCATCTTCACTGTCTTCTTGCTCTTCCACAACTGCCTGGGCAGGTTGCAGTTCTTGGGTATCTGAAAGTAGAAAGGCACAAGGGTAAGGTGGCGGGGAGGGGTGGGGGAAAAGTAAGAGGTGCATTCTTACACCATCTGCAGCTTGTTAATCAAAAGAGATTATGGGATTGGTGGGGGGGGGGTGGAAATGGGATGTGAGAAGGAGGATTAGATATGAGGATACCGTCATCTTCGATGGTTTCAGCCCCGTCGCTGGCCATGGCATCAGCAAGGGCCATTCCAATAATGGCCAGCACCATTTCCTCCATGGGGGTAAGATATGCAGCTGCGCCAGACCCCGGCCAGTTAGGTCCTGCTGCCTCCGGTTGTACGCCACCTTGTCCTGCGAGAGAGAGGGAAGTTTGTCAGTGAGTGTGGTGCAATCTGTTTGGGTGATGTGGCTGTCATGCTTGAATAGCTGGCAGTGTGTGCAAGCTGTGAAATGTGGGTATGAGGCTTGCAACAGTGCTAAGTGTGTGAGGTTGAGGTGAAGCTATGAATGTTAGGTATGAGACCTGATTGACAGAAATTGTTGGTAGGTGAGTGATGGGGGTGTGGTGCATTGACCAGTGACTGAGGCTAGTGGTGCAGTTGGTAGGATATGCTAATTGGTGAATTCACTGACCTTGACCACTCATGTGAGGTCATTGAACTTCTTGCGGCACTGCATCCAGGTCCTCGGGGCTTGACTCCTGGCATTGACTTCCCTGGCTATCTGCTCCCACTGCCTTCTGAGCGTGTGTCTGGAGGGGCCTCTTGGCCCCCTGCGGATAGGACATCTCTCCTACTTTCCACCTCCTTCACCAAGACCACCAGTGCAGTGTCTGCAAACCTTGGAGACCGCTCTCTCTCATGTTGTGACATTCTTCACTGTTTCCAAGGTCAGATTCACTTCCTGAATGACTGCCAGTACCTGCTTTAGCCACAATGCACCTCCCCTTTAAGAGGTGCAGGCTAGCTTTAAGCACTGCAGACTAGCTTTAACAGGTGCTGGCAAGTTATGATTTTGGGCCACCTGCTGATGTGTGCAGCCAATAAACAGCGCAGTTAGTGCTGGGTGCACGCTGATATCATTCAAATGAGTAGGCAGCACAAAGTTGCTGTGCTGCCTGCATTGCAATCTACGGGCACGGGTTAATTGTGCATCGCAATCTCCGCGCCCATTTTCGGGGGCTATCGAATTTAGCCCTCAACGTTTCAGGTCGGTGTCCTTTCATCAGAACTTAAATAAGTCGCCCTTAGGAATCGGGACTCCCCCTGGCCTGTAGATAGCAGGATAAGATGATTTGGAGACTGAATAGAGAACAGCAAAGTAATCTCAGTCTGTATAGTTGAATAGATTATGGAAAGTGTAATAAATAGCCTGCATCACCACAAAAGTGGGGCCCAATTAAATTGCTGTACAATACAGTGACAAGTTTGAAAGCTAATGCTTGACATAATTTGTTCCACAACCTGAATAAAAACCATTGCAATTTAGTAACTTATTCCTATTTATTAATTTATACAAGTCATCTGCATAATTCCAGACCATCTAGTCTTTTAGGAGTACAATAAATATGAATAATTGAGTATGAATACAAATATTTATTAACGGCGATTTGCATTCAGAAATTTAATAACAAAGAAGCCCCACCGCATTAAAAGAGCTTCAAACAGTGGAATTATGCCATTTGCTCAAGCTACCACAAATGCAAGGTTCTGTTTGCATATTATTTGTTTATTCAAATAGTTAGTATGTGCTTTGCATTCTGCATGTGGTGGTGACAGTACCTCAGGGCAAAGCAAGCCTTTTAGATTTTTGTTCAGACAAAACCTGATGCAAAGGTCAAGAATTTTCCTGCAAGCGCTCTTCATGGATATGGCTTATTCAGGAAAGATTCGCAGAATCTGAGCACTTGGGTGCAGAAATTTGAATTTTGTTTGTAAGTGCTCAGATGAAGGCAAACCCCTGCAGAATAGTATTCGCGTGCCAATCCCTCATTTTTTGCTCAACTGCAAGGTGTCACTTTAGCAGAGAATCAAATTACAGGAGCTTCAAGTTGATACTGTTTATCCAGAGATGATGCAGTTAATATACAGCATTGTTCCTGATTCCAGTTCGGACAACTTTGCCCTTCTTTCCTTACTAGCAAATGGGTAGTGTTGCCAATCCCTTCCTTTTCTAACATGTACCTATCCAGGACCAAATAAAAACCCATTAAACAGACAATGCTTTTTCCCAGTCATGGGCGGTCTAGGTAAAGTCCCTACCAACATTAATCTACAGTGTCTCAGATTCATTTTATACAACCAATCTTAATCTTAATTGCGTCTCCCAGAAATCCCTGTTGCATTATGCATTTTAGGTGAAAGATGCTGTTGTCAGGTGAACCTGTCCCAATACTTGGTTTCCACAATTGGCAAAACAACAATAGGTTAAACAATGGGCTCGATTTTAACTCCCAAGCGGGTATATGGCAAAGTGATTGGTGTCCCTGTACGGCAATAACAACAATCAGGCTCGGCCGATTTTAACGGCCAGGCCTCATTAGCATGCCACTTGCCTACTTCCCGACCAATCGACTGGGAAGCGGCTGCCCAACTGTTAAAATCAGGCGGCATGATGCCGCCGCCAGGAGAAGCAGGACTGTGGTCCACACCACAAGGGAAGTACTGGAGGAGGGGAAGCGCAGTCGGGGTGGAAGCCCAGGGCAGGCGATGCCCAACGATTCCTTATGGGGCCTGGAGGAGGACTCGTGCTCCTCCTGGCCCACAAGGAAACCTGTAAAAAAAAAATTGTAAAAACTCACCTTGCTAAGCCTCTTCTGGCCCTGGCTGCTGTTCCCGGTGAGGAAGCCAACACTGTTTCCCCTCTCAGGCCTCAGATTAAAATGGCAGATCAGGCCTTGATGTCATCATAGCCCAATCTGCATATTTAAAGAGGATCCCGCTTTCTTTGGGCGGGTGTCCTTGCCGCCTGCAATTTAAAATTGGAGTCGGCCAGATCAGGGTGGGAAAGGAGTATGTAAGCCCCCCACTCTATTTGAACTGTCCCCTGCCCAGTTTCGGCCAGGCTGGGGGGGGGTGGGGGGGGGGGGAGGGGGCGGGGGGTGAGGAGTGGGTATTTAAAATCAAGCCCAGTATCGCTACTGAACAATTATACAAATGTTGCTCTTAAACATTTGCCAATAGTGATAACATATTTCAGAAATAATTGCCATAATCAGGAATATGTAGGATATCTATGACATCATGGGGTCGTTTCCATCTTAACCGCTTGGGTGGGAAAAAGGTGAGGCAGAACCCCTCGCATCACAGAAACCGCTCCATTCTCATTTCCATTGATTTCAGTGGCTGTTCCCTCCTCATCCATCACTGAGTTGACAATCATCCTCCCATAAACAATCTGACACTGATTGCTACTTAAAGTGCCATTCTGGCACCAATGTCATGCAGGGAAAGCAGACAAAATATAAGGGAAAGCGAACAAGGGTACCTTCCTCAGCTCAGTGGTAGCCCTCTCACCTCCGAGTCAAAAGGTTGTAAGTTCAAGTCCTGCTCCAGAGATTTGAGCACGTAATCGAGGCTGACACTTTAGTGTAGTACTTAAGAGAGTTGGAGGTGTTGGGCTAAAAATTGAGTAGCGCCCCATTTGGGGTGCTAACTTCGCCGGGACGCTAAAAGTAGCGCCCCGGAAAAATTAGCGCCCCGCGCTGGAAATTGAGTGGTTGCGCCCCAAGAGGCATCCCTCTTGGGGCGCTGCGAGTCAATATCGCGGCATTACATGCCACGGTATTGCAGGCCTTCCTCCCCTTCTTAAAGGGGAGGGGCCTTGCGCAGCACGACCCAGGGCCCAACTGGGCCCCCGGGGATCGGGAGTGCCGGCAAAAGAGCCCGGCACTCAAAAGAAGTGCCGGGCTCTTGGAGTGCAGCCGGCACTCCGGGGGGGGGGCGCCGTTTAGGAGGCCGGGGACGGGAGTGTAGGCAGGTGCTGGCAGGCGGCCAGCAACAAAAATGGCCGCCCCGCACCTCACCTTTAAATAGCGCCTCCCCGGCCGCAGGTAGGCCCCCTTGACCCCGTCGGACATAGCGTCCGGCGGTAAGTCAGGGGGCGCTCCCGAAGATCGCGGCTGTGGTGCTAGCGGAGTGCTGCGCACGGCGATGACGTCATCGCAGGCGGCGCAGCGCCACAGGGTGCTACCGGTTCGCTAACCCTCCTGCTGAATTTCGCGGGAGGCGTGGGCGGCACCGCGCCCGGGCACTAGTTGCTTTGCGTCCCATTAGCGCCCTCTTAGGGCGCTAACGGGAGGCGCAAAGCAACCCAATTTTTCCCCCATTGTCTTTTGGATGAGACATTAAACCAAGGCCCCACCTGCCCTCTCAGGTGAACATATAAGATCCCATGGCACTATTGGAAGAAGAGCAAGGGAGTTCTCCCAGTGGCCTAGCCAAAATTTATCCCTCAACCAACATCACTAAAAACAGATTCTCTGGTCACTGCTGTCTATCTCATTGCTGTGTCTGGGACCTTGCTGTGCACAAATTTGCTGCTGCATTACCCTACAGTGACTACGCTTCAAAAGTGCTTCATTGGCTGTAAAGTGCTTTAATATGTCCTGAGGTCATGAAAGGTGCTATATAAATGCAAGTTCTTTCTTTTTTGTACAGGAAAAGTCTGATCAAATATGGTTATAGTACCACTTCTCTTGACCCCTCCACGGTCTCTAAATTGTCAGACTGCTTCTCTGACATCCAGTTCTGGATGAGCGGATGTTTTCTCGAATTAAATATTGGGAAGACCGAAGCCATTGTTTTCGGTCCCCGCCACAAACTCCGTTCCCTAGCCACTGACTCCATCCCTCTCCCTAACATCTGTCTGAGGCTGAATTACACTGTTCGCAATCTTGGTCTCATATTTGACCCTGAAATGAGCTTCCGACCACATATCCGCAGCATAACTAAGACCTCCTATTTCCACCTCCGTAACATTGCCCATCTCTGCCCTTGCCTCAGCTCATCTGCTGCTGAAACCCTCATCCATGCCTTTGTTACCTCTAGACTTGACTATTCCAACGCACTCCTGGCTGGCCTCCCACGTTCTACCCTACATAAACTTGAGGTCACCCAAAACTCGGATGCCCGTGTCCTAACTCGTACCAAGTCCCGTTCACCCATCAGCCCTGTGCTCGCTGACCTACATTGGCTCCCGGTTAAGCAACGCCTCTATTTCAAAATTCTCATCCTTGTTTTCAAATCCCTCCATGGCCTCGCCCCCCTCCCTATCTCTGTAATCTCCTCCAGCCCCACAACCCCCATGAGATAACTGCGCTCCTCTAATTCTGCCCTCTTGAACATCCCTGATTATAATCGCTCAACCATTGGTGGCTGCGCCTTCTATTGCCTAGGCCCTATGCTCTGGAATTCCCTGCCTAAACCTCTCCGCCTCTCTTTCCTTCTTTAAGACGCTCCTTAAAACCTACCTCTTTGACCAAGCTTTTGGTCATCTGCCCTAATTTCTCCTTGTGTGGCTCGGTGTCAAATTTGTTGTCTTATAATACTCCTGTGAAGTGCCTTGGGATGTTTTACTATGTTAAAGGTGCTATATAAATACAAGTTGTTGTTGCTACAGAGCTAGGATTGTTTTTTTAAACCCCACCTTCTTACAGTGTCCTCAGTAGTGCATGCGATATCGGATAAAGATGGATCCTTTTTACCTCTCAATCAGCAGGTTTCTGTGTCCCTTGTTCAACAATTTCTTGGGCTTCTTAGCCAGAGCCAAGTATGCCTTGTCTTGTTTCACCAGTGCTGATGTAAATGATTCCATGACACCATTCGAGGTAATGCATCTGGGGAGGGCTAACAAGGCAAGGGAATACACAATAAATGGTAGGACACTGATAAGTGTAGAGGAACAGAGGGACCTTGGAGTGCAGGTCCACAGATCCCTGAAGGTAGCAGGACAGGTAGATAAGGTGGTTAGGAAGGCATACGGAATGCTTGCCTTTATTAGCCGAGGCATAGAATATAAGAGCAGGGAGGTTATGCTTGAACTGTATAAAACACAAGTTAGGCCTCAGCTAGAGTACTGTGTGCAGTTCTGGTCACTACATTACAGGAAAGATGTGATTGGGCTAGAGAGGGTACAGAGGAGATTTATGAGGATGTTGCCTAGACTGGAGAATTTTAGCTATGGGGAAAGATTGGATAGACTGGGGTGGTTTTCTTTGGAACAGAGGAGGCTGAGGGGAGACATAATTGAGGTGTATAAAATTATGAGGGGCCTAGATAGAGTGGATAGAAAGGAACTGTTTCCCTTGGCAGAGGGGTCAACAACCAGGGGGCATAGATTTAAAGTAATTGGTAGGAGGTTTAGAGGGGATTTGAGGGGAAATGTTTTCACCCAGAGGGTGATGGGTGTCTGGAACTCACTGTCTGAAAGGATGGTAGAGGCAGAAACTCTCACCACTTTCAAAAAGAACATGGATGTGCACTTAAAGGCTACGGACCAAGAGGGATTAGGCTGGATAGCTCTTTGTCAATCGGCATAGACACGATGGGCCGAATGGCCTCCTTCCGTGCTGTAAATTTCTATGATTCTATGATGACCATTCAAAGTAGGACAGGGGAATTCTCCTGCTATTATGGCCAACATTTTTCTCTCAACCAACATCACCAAAAACAGAGTAACTTAATTTGTTTTATCTCATTGCTGTTTGTGGAACCTTATTGTGTGTAAATTAACTGCTGTCTTTGGCTGCATACTAACAGTGACTGTAATTTAAAAGTAATTCATGTGCTGTGAAGTGCGTTGGGACATCCTGACAACATGAAAGGCACGATATAGGTTTGTTTTTCTTTTTAAAAAATAAAAACAAGAATACACCATTTTCACAAGTGCACATCAGCAGCAGTTGCTAAGTGTTTTTTTTTTATAAATCAGCCTTTCCTCCTGGATTTGATTGCTGTATTTGGATTATGCCACCAAATCTAATAATAAACAAAGTGAAAGATTATAAGTGTAATAAAGTCTATGAAATGTATTGTTTTAAGTTAATTTGCGAGTTTGCTTTCCATGTCAATATGTTGCCTGTCTCAGAAATACAGACAAGTACAGTAGGACCTCAGTTGTCTGTGCTCTTATTATCCACTCTCCCGATTAACAGCCTTGATTGCAATAGAAATTTTGGCTATCAGAATTTTTAGGAAAGTTGGAACTTTGGTTTGAGAGACCAGCAAGAGGAATTTTCTATTTAAAATAAAACAGAGTTCTTGAAGTTCATTTGAAATAGCTTTCATCAGAAATTTGAGGACTCTATTACCTGCCAATTTCCACTGTACACCAGATACATCGACGACATTTTCTTCCGATGGACCCACGGCGAAGAATCACTGAAAAGACTACACGATAACATCAACAAGTTCCATCCCACCATCAAACTCACCATGGACTACTCCTCAGAATCGGTTTCATTCTTGGACACACGAATCTCCATCAAAGACGGACACCTGTAGGCTTCGCAAAATCCCCCAGAAACTCGAACAGAACCCGAAGTGAAGTGATTTTTAAAGATCACAAGAAGAAAACCCTGAGGAAAATGACTTTTCGAATCTTACTGTTGGGAAAGACACCTTTCACAGACACACAGGCTGCAGAGGGGCGTGGCCAGGCAGTGTAGTCAGCTGTCTGCAGTGTGTTTACACTGCCTTCCTATCAAGGAGGAAAAGACAAAACCAAAAGCCTCACAACACAAAAGACAATATGAATAATCCAAGACCTCTTTTGAAATCAATAAAACATTTAGTACTTCATCAAAAACCAATCAACCAGGTATCCACAGGACAGATTTAAAAGCCCGCCAATAGACCTAGGACAATAGGGTTGAGATTTGACGTGTAGATAAGGCTGTGTTAAATCGGAAAACGATCAGGACATGTTTAACACTGAGCTAAAGCCATCGGAACTGGCAAGCCCGCCAAAACTAGACAATGGACCAAACAAGGCTCATTTGCAACCTAAAGGAAACCGTTTTAGTAAGGGGTTTTGGGCGCGAAAAAGACAATATAATTGAAGCCTGTCCCAAAACTCTTTCTCTTTTGGACTCGCTGACAACGCCGGCACAGCTCTCCCCTGCTCCAGCAAAACCACTACAAGCCACGAGGAGGAAGGCCAACAAACAGACCATCACACAAGAAGAAACCAGAGCGACTGCCTCAGTGACCATCGGACACCTCGCAGCAACAAGGGCCTTACGAAATCTTTTAATCAAAAGACTCTAAAATCCTGTCAAGGATTCGTTGGTGAGCATTATCCCTGATCTCCTGAAACCAAAAACCTAGCTAGATAGTGGGATCTTTGGGAGGGATAAGGTTTTTGTTTGGTATATTGTCATTCTCCCTCGCCTGTACCGTGTGCTCCCCAATCTGTGTTTAAGTATTAAGTGTGTTTTAAGTTTGTTACCTTTTTCTTTTAATAAAGTCAAAATTCTTTCATCAGAACCTGTTGTCTACTGCATTTTTGTTCACAACCCCTAAATAAGTCCAAAGTCTAGGAACCAGGGGCGTGGGAGCGAGTCGAACCGCTCACTGAGTCAGAAGGCGAAGGTTGACCCCATTACCACCCCCTACACACCTCAGCACTTCACTCTACCGCAAGCCCACAGACAACCTCACGATGCTCCACTTCTCCAGCTTCCACCCTAACCACGTTAAAGAAGCCATCCCCTATGGACAAGCCCTGCGAATACACAGGATCTGCTCAGACGAGGAGGAACGCGATGGACACCTACAGACGCTGAAAGACGCCCTCGTAAGAACGGGATATGACGCTCAACTCGTCGATCGACAGTTTCGACGGGCCACAGCAAAAAATCGCATAGAACTCCTCAGAAGACAAACACGGGACACAACCAACAGAGTACCCTACGTCATCCAGTACTTCCCCGGAGCGGAGAAACTACGCCATGTTCTTCGCAGCCTTCAACATGTCATCGATGACGACAAACACCTCGCTAAGGCCATCCCCACGCCCCCACTACTCGCCTTCAAACAGCCGCCTAACCTCAAACAGACCATCGTTCGCAGCAGATTACCCAGCTTTCAGGAGAACAGCGACCACGACACCACACAACACTGCCACGGCAACCTCTGCAAGACATGCCAGATCATCAACACAGATACCATCATCACACGTGAGGACACCACCCACCAGGTACATGGTACATACTCATGTGACTCGGCCAACGTTGTCTACCTCATACGTTGCAGGAAAGGATGCCCCGCAGCATGGTACATCGGCGAGACCATGCAGACACTGCGACAACGTATGAATGGACACCGCGCAACAATCGCCAGGCAGGAGTGTTCCCTCCCAGTCAGGGAACACTTCAGCAGTCAAGGACATTCAGCCTCCGATCTTCGGGTAAGCGTTCTCCAAGGCGGCCTTCGAGACACACGACAACGCAAAATCGTCAAGCAGAAACTGATAGCCAAGTTCCGCACCCATGAGGACGACCTCAACTGGGATCTTGGGTTCATGTCACGCTACATGTAACCCCACCTGACGTAGAGTCATCCAGACTCGAGTCGTCGTTGGCTTGTTCTCTCTACACAGATGCGGCCAGACCTGCTGTGATTTCCAGCAAAAAAAGTTTTTTGTTTTCCATACAGACCCCAGCATCTGCCACATGTGACCCCTTGTGACCCCACCTCATTTGTCTTTGATGTAATGTTTTCCTGACTGACCTGTTTGGACACCATCCACACCTTTGATTGCCGTGATTATTTCTCTGCCGAGGTGTGATAAAGGGCAGTTGAAAAGATTAACTGTAATCATCAGGCAGTGTTCTCTGACTATAAATGCTGTGCCGATATGCACCTCTTCACTTCACCTGACGAAGGAGTAGCGCTCCGAAAGCTTGTGATTTCAAATAAAGCTGTTGGACTATAACCTGGTGTTGTGCGACTTCTCACACTGTACACTGGGAGAAGGAAGAGGAGAATGGGTCGCTCTTATGGCAGATAATCAAGGTTCCACAGTAAGTAAATCCCTCTTTCCCATCCTGAAGTAACTTAGATGGTTTTATATTGTGCCAGTGAAGTGCTTGTGCTACTGATTCCCAAAGAGCAGGTCTCATGCAGCCAGCAGCAGCCTCAATGTATACCTGGTCATCTCACTAAGGCCAGCATCCAGCAATAGCCAGTGTAAGTAGGATGCTGGCTTTAGCGAATCCAGTCAATTTATCCTGGGTTTGCTGAAGGCTGTGCAAAATCCACACTTTGGAAACCAGCAGCACAAATACCCCAGTGACACCATCAAAAAAAGCAACTGTGTATGTGAGCATATCAGGGTATTTGAAACCTAGCTCATTCTAGGTTTAGAGTTAGATGATTAACAGTCCGCATATTGTCATTCAATCAAATTGCATTTCTTCCTTTGTTCTAATGTGCAACTGTGTTCCGTGATGTGAATTTGTAGCTGTACTGACAAAACTTCTTGCTTCAAAAGAAAGATCATTCTGTTTTTAACAATTTTCAATTAAGACTTGGGTCGACCAAGGAGAATGAATGCTGTCCCATTAAATTATAATTCTGGATTTAGCAAATGATATTACAAAACTCCAGCCTGTACAATAGACAGCCTTAAAAATGTCTGCAATTGCCTAGAATAGAATATGCCTAGAAGGGAAAAGGTTGCCTGTTAACACATGTTGCCCAGAAGTGCTGTGCTGTGAGTGCAGTTAATTTTCTTAACACCCAATTTGCTTACGTACAACAACACCAACTTGTAATTATAAAGCGCCTTTAACGTAGTAAAACGTCCCAAGGCGCTTCACAGGAGTATTATAAGACAAAAAATTTGACACCGAACCACATAAGGAGAAATTAGGGCAGGTGACCAAAAGCTTGGTAGGTTCTAAGGAGCATCTTAAAGGAGGAAAGAGAGGTAGAGAGGCAGAGAGGTTTAGGCAGGGAATTCCAGAGCTTAGGACCTAGGCAACAGAAGGCACGGCCACCAATGGTGGAGTGATTATAATCAGGGATGCTCAAGAGGGCAGAATTAGAGGAGCGCAGGTATCTCGGGGAGGGGGTGGGGGGCTGTTGTGGGGCTGGAGGAGATTACAGAGATAGGGAGGAGCGAGACCATGGAGGGATTTGAAAACAAGGATGAGAATTTTGAAATCAAGGTGTTGCTTAACCGGGAGCCAATGTAGGATGTCGCCAAGGGGCAGCATATAGATGAGAAATAGGATTTGTACACAACATATTATTTGTATACAACATATACAAATGCAGCATATTACTTTGGCAAATTTAGAATCATAGAATCATATAGCACAGAAGGAGGCCATTCAGCCCATCGTGTCTGTGCCGGCTCTTTGGTAGAGCTATCCAATTAGTCCTACTCCCCTGCTCCTTCCCCATAGCCCTGCAAATGTTTTCACTTTAAGTATTTATCCAATTTCCTTTTGAAATTTATTATTGAATCTGCTTCAATCACCATTTCTGGCAGTGCATTCCAGATCATAACAGCTCGCTGCATTTTTTCCTCATGGTTCTTTTGCCAGGGAACATTATCTCCTGATATACTCTATCAAACCTTTCATGGTTTTTAACATCTCTATCAAATCTCCCCTTAAACTTCTCTGCTCTAAGGAGAACTCCAGTTTCTCTAGCCTCTCCACAAAGTCTTTCATCCCTGGTAACATTCTAGTAAATCTCTTCTGCACCCTCTCTAAGGCCTTGACATCCTTCCTAAAGTGTGGTGGCCAGAATTGGACACAATACTCCAGCTGGGGCCTAACCAGTGTTTTATAAAGGTTTAGAATAACTTCTATTCTTTTGTACTCTATTTATAAAGCCAAGGATCCCATTTACCTCTTGATCAGCCTTCTCAACTTGTCCTGCCACCATTTGCAGACAATGGTGCACTCTGCCAGTCAAACATTATGGGGAAGAAATTCGGTATCGCCCCGTTTGGGGCGCAATTATCGGCCGGGCGCAAATTATCGCCTCCGACTGCAAACTTGGCTTCTATCGCCCCTGGAGGTGATTGGAGCGCTAAATCAGGCGCTACACACTTCTCTTAAGGCTCAAACGCTGAGGAGTGAGGCGCTAACTCAGAGCGCTGGCGAAGCTCAGGTGATGTCAGTTAGCAATGGGACATAGATACACTGGCGCCAGCCAGTTCTTAAAGGGGAGGGTCGATCTTGCTCTCCAGCCACACCCTGCTCATTGCAGCCTTGAATCTCAGCCTGGAGAGACCTCAACTTCAAATCTGCTGCAAAGAACAATGGAGAGGCCCAGGGAACAAGCTCAGCGCTTCAGCGACCGGGACCTTGGTGGCTCTGGTTGGCGCAGTGGAGCGCCAAAGATCAATACTCTACCCACAGAGTGGCAGGAGGCCATTGCCCTGCGACTATAGAAGAGTGTGGAGGGAGGTGGCTCAGCACGTCTCCTTCAGGAGCATGGTGCCCAGGACCCACATACAATGTCGGAGGAAGTTCAACGACCTCACTCGGGTGGTCAGGGTGAGTGGCTGCTTTTCAATACCTCTCCATCCCTCCATCTTAACCTCACTCTGTGGCCAGAGGGTGTAAAAACCCGAAATGCCCAACACTCATCCAAGACCTATGGCCATCTCATAAAACACACACGCACATTCCACACCTTGCATACATTAAGGGCTGTTCAACTATGGAAGGCACATCGGGCAAGCACATGGCTGCATACATTAAGGGCTATTCAACTATGGGAGGCAGATCAGGCATATTTACTCAGACGCCGTCCTTTTTCTTGCAGGCCAAGCTATCTCACAATAGGCGGCAGCAGCAACGGACGGGTGGAGGGCCGCCTCAGCTGCAGACCCTCAGCGATCTTGAGGTGCGCGTCCACAGGATCGTCGCTAACCAGGTGATCGGTCCCGTCGCCCCTGGAGAGGTCGACCCCGTTCGGGACAGCAATGGTATGTTCATCAGCTTTCTCTCCTCTCTCATTCCACTTGTCCCTCACAACACCAGCCTTTGACACTTTCAATCCAACTTACTAAATCTCTCCAGTCCTTGCTCCCTTACTGCCGCCCTGTGCTGATGCTAAAGCCACTCTTGTACCTCCCTGCTTTCAGATGGTGAACCACCAGCTGAGGAGTCTGGCCCTCAACCAACCAGTGGGAGCGACACCACAGGCGAGGAGGAAGAGGAAGCCTGAGCCTCAGCGCTAGCGTCTCCCGAGGGGGCCCATGCCCACACTGGGACCACGTCTTCCCTGGAGGGGAGCAGGGGGAAAGAGTCTGATGAGGGTGAAGCTCCAGGACCCAGCGGGCTGCAGCAATGCCATGAGGGTAGGGAAGCTCGGGGGCCCTCTCCCCAGAGAAGGAGCAGGCCAGCGAGTCCTGCTGCACTGGACGCAGAGGAGGAGCGGCTCATCGCAGAAATGAACACCCAGGCGGTGGACATGCACACTCAGCTCATGGGTGCAATGGGAAGGGTGCCCGAAAGCATTGAGTGTGGAGCACTCCGCTGCAGCACAGGCCGACACAATGCAACAGCTTAGTGCAGCAATTCAGTCACTGGTTGCTGCGATCCAATCTCAGACTGCTCTCATGCAGTCTCAGATTGAGGCAACGCAAGCACTGACCGCTGCCATCGTCGCTGGTTGGGCCACATTGCCCCGGGCTGTCACGGCGCTGCAGCAGGCCAGCAATCTGTGCACGAACAGATTGCTCCGGATGCTGAGGTGTTGCCCCGTGGGAGTGGCAGTGTGTCGGCCAAGCAGGGAGGTGCTGTCCCCTCTGAGGATGACAGCATTCCTGCTCCCACCACTGTCACTTCCCCATTGCACTTGCCACTGCCTGCAACACAGCCAGCCCAGATTGCTGCCGCCCATGCAGAGTTGGTGCAGTCTGTAGTCGGGCCCTCCAGGCCCAGAGCTGGTCGAGGGCGTCCTTCAAGGGCATTTGTAGTCTCAGCATCTGGCATTCAGCAGCCTTCCACCAGCCTTGCTGCACCCAGTGGGGCCCTATTACGGAGGAGCAGTAGGGTGGGAAGGGGGGAAGTGCGCAAGGGATGGAGATCACCCTCGAAGGGCAAAAAGTAAGAGGTCTCAAGAGATGGTGGGAATGTTTTTATTAAAGGCCGAGGTTCGTGTTAAAACTTTTGTTTAGTGTTTTGGCCATTATCTCAAGCTTGTGAGAGCCAGTTATGTTAATTAATGATTTGTTGTGTTTGTTTCTATTAGTTTGTCATGAATAAATGACACACGCAGAGTTTGTTAAATAAAAAAGTTGTTGTATTCAAAATGTACATGTTTGGCCTTTGGAATCATTGCTGCTTGGCCGGCTATAGGGGTTGCGGGTTGCTTTCCATCATGTTGTTCTCCATGCCAGAAGCCATCTTCTGAGTAGGGGCCTAGAAGTGGCTTGCTATCAGCCGTTGATGGACGGCCCTTGCATTTTCAACATTGTGGGCCTCCCTCCCGCCTTGGTGCTGCTGCTGATCATCCTCCTCCTCTTCCTCCGGTGGTGCACCAATCCCTGGTGGCATTGGCTGGGTCCTCAGGATTGCCAGGTTGTGAAGCATGTAGCACACAACTATGAAGAGGGAGACTCGCTCAGGAGAGTACTGCAGGGCTCCTCCTGAGTGGTCCAGACAGTGGAAACATTGCTTGAGCACGCCAATCGTCTGCTCAATTATGTTCCTGGTAGCGATATGGCTCTCATTATACCGCAGCTCTGCAGGGGTGTTGGGGTTACGGTGCGGTGTCATCAGCCAAGTGCACAGTGGATAACCCTTGTCCCCGAGGAGCCAACCACTTGGCTGATGTGGTGCCTGGAAAAGGTCTGGCACACCAGTCTGGCGCAGGATGAAAGCATCGTGCCTGCTGCCAGGATAGCGGGCATTGACAGCGAGTATCAGCTGTCTGTGGTCACAGACCAACTGGACATTTAAGGAGTGGTAGCCCTTGCAGTTTCGGAAAACCTCTGCATTTTCATGCAGTGCCCGCAATGCCACATGTGTGCAGTCAATGGCGCCCTGCAATCTGGGGAAGCCCGCTATCCTCGCAAAGCCACATGCGCGTTCATGCTGTTTGGCCCAGGTCATGGGGAAAGAGATGTACTGGCGTTTCCTTTTATAGAGGGCATTTGTCACCTCCCGGATACAGCAATGGACCGCGAACTGGGAGATATTGACGATGTCCCCAGTAGCTGCACGAAAGGAGTCGGTGGCATAAAAATTCAGAGCCACTGTGACCTTCACTGCCACCGACAGAGACGTCCTGGTCCTCAGTAGAGGCTGCAGATCTGGTTGCAGCAGGTGGCAGAGCTCAGTGACCACCTCCTTGCTGAAGCGCAGCCTGCGCAAACACTGCTCCTCAGACAAATGAATGCAGGAGAATTGTTCCCGGAATACCCTGGGAGGGTAAGGTCTCCTGTGCAGAGGCCTATTGGCCCTCCTCCCTCTGGCCATGTTTGCCACTCTCTCTCTGCGTCTCTGATGCCTCTGATTCTGCAGGTGCAGGACGACGCCCCGACTCAGTGCAGCCCCCATAGTCTCTTGACAATCGATGCAATGAAGGTCAAATCAAAAAGAACCTGCAAAGTACTGCTCAGTAGCCAAAACTACTTCACACAGCGTAGAATCTCTCCAGAAGTAAAGGGCATTAAGGGTTACGGGGAGCGGGCAGGAATTTGGACATGAGTCTAGGTTCGGATCGGTCATGGCCCTGTGGGTAGTGGAGCGGGCCCAGGGACTGTGTAGCCTGATTCTGCTCCTATTTTGTGTGTGCAATTCTGTTAGATGCAGGAGATGGTTCTGTGATAGATAGTAGATTGGCGGTTAGGATCAGATCAGCCATGATCTTATTGAATGGCGGAGCAGGCTCGAGGGGCCGATTGGCCTACTCCTGCTCCTATTTCTTATGTTCTTATGTTCTTATGTTCTCTCTCTCAGAATGCGTGGTGCAAAAATGTCTCTGACAAAAAAAGGCAGGAAGAGGCCGCCTTTAAATAGCGCTTCCCCCAGCCCCTTCCCGACTGCAAAACGTTCCACTCTCCCTGTCGTTGCTAACGGCAGGCGGAAAGGAAGGGGGCGCCACTCAATATTCGGTCCGGGGCATTGCACGCTCGACTGATGTCATGATCTGCGGGGCAGGAGATCGTGGCGGTAGAGTTTAGCGCTGCCGCAAAAACACTGGTCAATTTCGCGAGCGGTGCAAACATCGACGCGCCCGGGCACTAATTGCTTTGCGCCCCGTTAACACCCTCTTAGGGCGCAAACTGGAGGTGCTAATAACCAAATTTTTCCCCCTGTAGCTCCATTCCATTGCATTGGGAAAAATAATTGATGGTACATGTGAACAAGTCTTTGGTTAGTAGGTCATTTAAAAAAAAACTTTACATTGGAACATGTTTGCAACGCAAGCATATGGTTGAATAAATTTCAATATGCTAAAGTGCATTGCTTATATAATGGTGTAAGTTAAAGAGGTGCTTCTGCTTTAAAGTTTCTTTGTGCCATAATATAAAATTTACATATTTCAAAAGCACTTATTCAGTAGTTCAACCAGTTGCGTGTTAAGATAGTTGTTGTCAAACTGAATATGACAGCAGTTGGCTCAGTATTAACTTGTTGACACTTGGCAGCATGGGCTAAGAATATATTTTTATTGGCATGGAAATATGGAGGGAACGTTTCTGATGTATTGACAATTTGGCAAGTAATATTTAGAAAGCACTGCATTTTTGAATATTAAGTTGTGTTTTATGGATGCAATTTATTTTCAGGATATGCTAATATGTTATATTTGTATCTCCATCTGTCTTAATCTCAGAGCTGCGAATATGAGAAATTTCAATGGCACACTTCCAAAGCTGTAAAACCAGGTGTGATTCGCATCTTCCCACAAGGTTTTCCCAACTTTTCCTGTGGCAGCAGAAGGAGCTAGGGTCAATTGCACAGGTGCTGTCTGCTCCCACTCAAGTGGCCATTCCTCATTTGTGACCCTGTATAGTCAAGGTCAGAAGGCTAATCGATTGTGGGGAGGGCACCACAACCAAAGTCCGATCCTGCTCTCTAGATACATATAGACCGACGTTAACTTGCTCCGCCTGGCTTAAAAGGGGTTGTAGAAGCCCAAAAATGGCGTTGGGTCACTCACCGGCCCATTTATATCGGCACTCCAGCAGCTGCCATCTTGAGTAGGGTCCTGAGAGGGGTGGCCAAAGTGCCCGCCTGTTTCAGGTGTAGGGTTTGGCCGGTGCCAACATCAGTGGGTGCATGGGCCTGAAGGATTTTTGGACTTTTAAAATGGATATGTACCCTTTTTATATATCTTATATGAGGCCATATAATATGCAAATGGGGGTCCTATGACACAAAGGAAATCATTCAGAAAACAGGCCAGTGAGTCCAGGAGGAACAGGGAAAAAAATCTGATCTGCTGCCAGTCTTTCTGAGGTTCCCCCCTCCCCAGATTGCCACCTCCTCCACAACCGGCGAGCTGTGTACCAAGGTACCCGCTTGGCGCCTGCGGCCCACAGTCGGCATGTAAATGAGGTCAGGGCGCAAAAATAGCTCAGGCCTCACGGCGGCAGCAACAGGCAAGCAGTGGGAGCATTCTGTCCGCTTCCCGTCTGTTATCCATCTGGAGTTAAAACCGCCCCAATACTTTCCAGTAGGAGTCACTGAACAGCAATCAGGAACATGTTCCCCACCAAAAGTCTTGGGAAACTGAGACCATTTGTATTGCCCTACAAGTCTCACTACCCCTAGTGAAATCCATGAATTCAGCACAGATTAAAGCTGCTTTTATATTGGTCATGTGTCATTGGTATGCCAGATCATCAACACAGATACCATCATCACACGTGAGGACACTACCCACCAGGTACATGGTACATACTCATGTGACTCGGCCAATGTTGTCTACCTCATACGTTGCAGGAAAGAATGCACCGCGGCATGGTACATCGGCGAGACCATGCAGACACTGAGACAACGTATGAACGGATACCGCGCAACAATCGCCAGGCAGGATTGTTACCTCCCAGTCGGGGAACACTTCAGCAGTCAAGGACATTCAGCCTCGGATCTGCGGGTAAGCGTTCTCCAAGGCGGCCTTCAAGACACACAACAACGCAAAATCATCGAGCAGAAACTGATAGCCAAGTTCCGCACCCATGAGAACGGCCTCAACCGGGATCTCGGGTTCATGTCACGCTATAGAACGTAACTCGACATCGTTGTCTGTTTTTCCAGTTTTTATAAAAAAGTTAAAAGCTTAACTGCAGACGGCAGCATTTGACACGTTGGACCCCCTGTGACCCATCTCATTGTCTTAGCTGTACTCTGATGTGTCTTTGATGTAATGCCTCCCTGATGGATTGTATCTCTGCAAACACATTGTTCTCTGTCTATATATACTGTGTAATCGATTTGTATTCCCTCACTGTACCTGTACCTGAAGAAGGAGCAGAGCTCCGAAAGCTCGTAATTTCAAATAAAACTGTTGGACTATAACCTGGTGTTGTGCGACTTCTCATTTTTGCTTTTATATTGTGAGACCTATGCTAGTGGCACTGACTCCTAACATGTGGGTCTCACACACCAGACTGAAACCCAAAAGTAGGTCTCCCGAACAGTTGCCACAGTGAAGCCCAACAAATTTACTTTTGGGATCCAGCTGATTGTATGAGACACACACATCAGGGAGGAGCACGTGCCACTAGCGCTACTTTCATATTATAAGATCAACGTTTGAATCAAACCTGGGAGCCTTCCTGATCTTCATCATTCAGTATCACACTAGGTGCTGTATTTTTTTTATTCGTTCCTGGGATGTGGGCGTCACTGGCAAGGCCAACATTTATTGCCCATCCCTAATTGCCCTCGAGAAGGTGGTGGTGAGCCTTCTTGAACTGCTGCAGTCGAAGTGGTGAAGGTACTCCCACAGTGCTGTTAGGGAGGGAGTTCCAGGATTTTGACCCAGCGACAATGAAGGAACAGCGATATATTTCCAAGTCATGATGGTGTGCAACTTGGAGCAGAACTTACAGGTGATGGTGTTCCCATGCACCTGCTGCCCTTGTCCTTCTAGGTAGTAGAGGTCGTGGGTTTGGGAGGTGCTGCCGAAGAAGCCTTGACGAGTTGCTGCAGTGCATCTTGTAGTTGGTACACACTGCAGCGATGGTGGTGGAGGGAGAGAATGTTTAAGGTGTTGGATGGGGTGCCAATCAAGTGGGCTGCTTTGTCCTGGGTGGTGTCGAGCTTCTTGAGTGCTGTTGGAGCTGCACTCATTCAGGCAAGTGGAGAGTATTCCATCACACTCCTGACTTGTGCCTTGTAGATGATGGAAAGGCTTTGGGGAGTCAGGAGGTGAGACACTCGCTGCAAAATACCCAGCCTCTGATCCACTCTTGTTGCCACAGTATTTATGTGGCTGATCCAGTTAAGTTTCTGGTTAATGGTTATCCCCAGGATGTTGATGGTGGGAGATTCGGCGACGGTAATGCCGTTGCTGTTGAATGTCAAGGAGTGGTGGTTAGACTCTCGCTTGTTGGAGATAGTCATTGCCTGGCACTTATGTGGCACGAATGTTACTTGCCACTTATCAGCCTAAGCCTGAATGTCATCCAGGTCTTGCTGCATGCGGGCATGGACTGCTTCATCATCGGAGGTGTTGCGAATGGAACTGAACACTGTGCATTCATCAGCGAACATCCCCACTTCTGACCTTATGATGGAGGGAAGGTCATTGATGATGCAGCTGAAGATGGTTGGGCCTAGGACACTGCTCTAAGGAACTCCTGCAGCGATGTCCTGGGGCTGAGGTGATTGGCCTCCAACAACCACAACCATCTTCCTTTGTGCTAGGTATGACTCCAGCCAGTGGAGTGTTTTCCCTCTGATTCCCACATTTACACATTAAACCACCGACTCATAGATTTCCATGAGCAGCACTCAAGTTGCAATTTGTCCTCTGGTGCAAGTAATCTCAGCTTCTCATTGTCAGGGTAGCAAGATGCCTTTTGCACCAGTGAAGCCCATTCAGTGTGTACAGTACTTAAAGCAGTGCTGTGCCTTTAATAAGTTGCAGAATATGCTAGGTCTGCTCTACCATGTAATTTTTCCAGTCCCATTTTCTGTTTTATTTTCTTCAATTTTATCATGCCACTGTATTTTGCTGCATTAAGTAACCTGCTAAATTGCCTTGCAGTGGCAGTACTCTCTTAAAGAATCAAGCCAAAAGCACATCAATGTGGGATTAGTAAGTGCTGATAATTTATCTTTACTCCTGCTGATTCAAGTAAAGAATATAAGAGTTTAAAATGAAAAATTTTCAGTTTTTGAATATAAATATTTTGGAGAAAATTTCCACTTGGAATATGGTATCAATACAGATACGACCCCCCGATGTTACTGTGTAAGCAATAGTAGCAGTCTTGTAACTCCCTGGTCTCTGCCTCTTTCACCAGCTTCAATGTGGTCACTAGAAAGTGCCAGTTTCTTTTTTTTAACTCTTTGCTGCATCCATTTTACATCCCAAGTTTCTGGGGGCGATTTTTCTCGGGGATTCTCCCTGCTGTCATTTTTGGTCCAAAACCCCATTCACACACATAAATGGGGTTCCCACTGGACTTCCGCTGAAGTTACAGGTGGGGGAATGGCAGAAGCCTCAAGGAAATTCCTGGCATGTGTTTCATATTTTATTTTATTTCTTTTCCTGTGTATCCTCCTTTCCCATCACTTTTTTACTGTTTGGCAGTTACTTAGGAATAGACGCTCATTCCACACCCCTTGGATGCGATTTTGAGTGCAGGCAGACTTCGGGCAGGTGGAGGGCTGGCAATCGTGATGTCCCCCTCAAGTCCTTGGCAAAAGGTCCAAGCCATTTTGAGAGCCCGGCCTCAGTTGTTTAATGCCAACGAGCTGTAAGCAATGAACAAGCGCACAAAGGTAACTTGACTGCCGGGGAGGGGGGAAATCCAATGGGTCCTCCGCAGAGTCGAGGCAGAAGTCCGTTATTAAGGAGCTGAGGTAATCATGGGGGGAGGGGTTACTGGTGGGCTAGCAACGAGCTGGAAATTTTTTGTGGGTCCAGGAGAAGCATGAATAATTGAAGTCAATGAAAATTAAAATCAGAAGAGATGTATAACGGGCGGCTGAGTGGAAAGCGGCCATTTTGCATTATCACCCAAAGTCAAACTTACTCCCAAGCATTCAAATTTAATACATTGGGGGACCCAATACATGTTGATCAACTAGGGCAGGAGTGATGGATGAGCAGCACTTTTAGCATACGTGCTCCCACGTTTACCTCCTTATGGTGCAGCTGCCTGTGTTCTGAATCTGCCCTCTTTAGATCGGAAACTAGCAGCAATGCCAGGAGAATTATGCAGAATTGTGCATGTACAGTTGTTCTGTTGTCACATTCATGGCTTTACACTTCTGGCTTCTTCCACAATGTTTAGAGGAGTGTGTAAAGGCCAGCAAAGTGGTTTACATATTGCTGGCCTGTAATGGACAGGCTAAGACATGACAGCCAGAACACAATGATGGCGCTGACTGCAAGTAATTGACCATTAATGTTGGTTGGAGTTTTTCCAGTGGAGGCATGGAATAAAACCTTGTGAGGTTATGTTCCTTGTTGGCAGTATAAGGATTAAACTTGACTGAGCCTGTAATATGATATGAATAGATTTCATATGGAAACATAACTACATAGCTGGAAAAAAGCGTCTGGATTTACCTATTGGTTCCTACAGTTAATAGCTACTACAGTATAACAAACTGTAAGTATTCTTGTTCTAATTATAATGTTATTAGCAAATGTAAACTTTGTTTCTGGATGGAAAAACCAATATGGGTTGAATGACTTTTTCTCAACAAATTTATCTTGTGATACAACAATTGTCATTGATGGTGCAAAAACAGATCACCAAAAAGTGGAAATAAAGTAAAATTATTAATGTTTTCTTTCAAAATTATATTTGTATAGGATGCCAATTTTAACGCATTGATATGGGTGTTGCTGGGAAGGCCAGCATTTATTGCCCATCCCTAGTTTCCCTTGAGAAGGTGGTGGTGGACCACCTTCTTGAACCGCTGCAGTCCATGTGGTGAAGGTGGTCCCACAGTGCTGTTAGGGAGGAAGCTCCAGGATTTTGACCCAGCGACGATGAAGGAATGGTTGTGTCAGGAGGCCAAAGCTGCACCCATAGTCAATTTAGGCAAGTTTAATTAGGTTTTATTCTAGCATCTTTGTTATACTGTGAATTGTGTACTGAATTTATACCCATATTGGTATAATTACAGTAAAGAAATTCTTGTGTGAGGTGCTGAATATGAAACTACTGAGGCTGCACTGTCTTCACTTACACTGGAGTAATGTGTCATTTTCAGCATCTCATAGTTGTCTAATACAGCGCAGTAAATGCCATTCATTTTAGAAAGTACTTTGGTACAGGAAAAGAAGGCTGAAAATTCAATTATTCAACCCCTATGTGATTGTATAGGAAATGTTAACTTTTCCTGTTAAGCATTTCAGTAAAATCCAACCATCTGCTATTTGAATAGGATCTGGTTCCGTTCCAGCCAAAGAATCAGTTCTAATTAATTCTGGACTCGCCACTTCAACTTCCACTGACAAATTAAGTTGGAGTTCAAGGAATCAAAGGTATCAAGGTTTCATTTAAAAAAATAATAGCGTGTGATTTATAAGTGGGAGTTTCTTAAAACAGGAAAAAAAAAGAAAAGAAAAAAAATGGATACTCAGCCTGATTAAGGAGAAATAATCAAAGCAAACGAGACGATGATTGTAGAAAAGCAGAAATGATCTACACCCAGCCAATTATTAAACAATTTTCCAGTCAGATTCCTGTCGGTTTTACAGTATGTTAATTGTGACGGAAACACCGCACGGCCCACTCAATCAAGGATCTGTAGGTACCCAACATGCATCTGTCCGAATTGTACATTTTACCATCTTGCTGAGCACTGAGAATTTTGTAGAAAAGAATGTATGGCATGAATTAACAAGTATTAGTAAAATATAAAGATTACAAATCAGGTGATTTAAAAAAACATTCAACTATTAAAATAACACACCACAGAGAAGGTATCGATTTTCCAGGTAATGCTTAGATTTAAATAATTCTAACTGTTTGAGGGATGTTTATTATAAACCTTGCCCTAAACATTCCATCGTGGTTGTATAAATTCCTTAAAAGCTTGTGGCCTGTATCACATGAGTGATGGCAAATTAAGCAGGCCAGCGCCGACCTTAAAAGCTGCAGACATGGTGCTGGAATTGTCTGAGTCGCCAAGTAACCCGTGTTTGCAGTGGTCTGTATCTGTGAATGAGACATCGCTGGATGTCTGACAGAAGTCTGTAAAGCTGCAATTCCTACAGGAAAGGATTGAAGTAGACAGGGGTCCAATTGAGCCCCCTCAGGCATGGAGCCAGCTCCCTCCGGCCCAGCTGTGCCACTGATGGATCTCAGTGTGAACTGTTAACAGCTGCTGCCTGCCGCAGGAATGGTGTGTTTACTGATTGCCTTCGGGGGAAGTGCGGCAATCTTTCATGCAGCAGGGGTGACCCACAGAGCTCCAGAACTACTTTGACTGCTTCACACTTTGCTGCTTGGTTTGTCAGTTCAAATAATTTGGAAAAAAGATTGAGTCTCCGAGTAATAATGCTGATGGACAGTAAGGCAGGTTAATTTTAAACTGCAGTGATCACTCTTTAAGAGGCGACATAAAAGGCCATTGTAGTACAGAACCTTTTGAAAGCTACTGATCTGTGGTAATGAAATGAGGACAACTCAATATAGTGGATACAGTTTTACAAGATTGAGGTATGAATGTCACATCATGCTGCTAAAGATGACAGTGAACTATTATGAAAACATTGTTGGTATTTTGTTCTCTCCTCTTTTCTCTGTGTGTCAAAATCCCCAAGATATTGGTAAGAATGCATCGCCTAAATCAAACAACACAAACTTGCCTTTATATAATGCCTTTAACATAGTAAAACGTCCCAAGGCACTTCACAGGAACGTTATCAAACTCAAATTTGAGACCGAGCCACATTTTGATTCATTCATGGGGATGTGGGCGTCACTGGCAAGTCCAGCATTTATTGCCCATCCCTAATTGCCCTCGAGAAGGTGGTGGTGAGCAGCCTTCTAGAACCGCTGCAGTCCATGAGGTGAAGATACTCCCACAGTGCTGTTAGGGAGGGAGTTCCAGGATTTTGACCCAGCGACGATGAAGGAACGGCGATATATTTCCAAGTCAGGATGGTGTGTGACTTGGAGGGGAACTTGCAGGTGATGGTGTTCCCATGCGCCTGCTGCCCTTGTCCTTCTAGGTGGTAGAGGTCGAGGGTTTGGGAGGTGCTGTTGAAGAAGCCTTGGCAAGTTGCTGCAGTGCATCTTGTAGATGGTACACACTGCAGCGATGGTGGTGGAGGGAGTGAATGTTTAAGGTGGTGGATGGGGTGCCAATCAAGCGGGCTGCTTTGTCCTGGATGATGTCAAGCTTCTTGAGTGTTGTTGGAGCTGCACTCATCCAGGCAAGTGGAGAGTGTTCCATCACACTCCTGACTTGTGCCTTGTAGATGATGGAAAGGCTTTGGGAGTCAGGAGGTGAGACACTCGCCGCAGAATACCCAGCCTCTGACCTGCTCTTGTAGCCACAGTGTTTATGTGGCTGGTCCAGTTCAGTTTCTGGTCAATGGTGACCCTCAGGATGTTGACTGTGGGAGGATTCGGTTCAGTGATCGTAATCCCGTTGAATGTCATGGGGAGGTGGCTAGATAAGGATATAAGGAGATATTAGGACAGATGACCAAAAGCTTGGTCAAAAAGGTAGGTTTTAAGGGGCATCTTAAAGGAGGAGAGAGAGGTAGAGAGGCAGAGAGGTTAAGGGAGAGAATTCCAGAGCTTAGGGCCTAGGCAGCTGAAAGCACGGCCACCAATGGTGGAGCAGTTAAAATAGGGGTTGCATAACAGGCCAGAATTGGAGGAGCGCAGAAATCTCGGAGGAATTTAGGACTGGAGGAGGTTACAGAGATAGGGAGGGACGAGGCCATGGAGGGATTTGAAAACAAGGATGAGAACTTTTAAATTGAGGTGTTGCCAGACTGGGAGCCAATGTAGGTCAGCGAGCACAGGGGTGATGGGTGAACGGGACTTGGTGCGAGTTAGGATACGGGCAGCGGAGTTTTGGATGAGCTCAAGTTTATGGAGGGTGAAAGATGGAAGGCCAGCCATGACAGCATTGGAATAGTCAAGTCTAGAGGTAAGAAAGGCATGGATGAGGGTTTCAGCAGCCGATGAGCTGAGGCAGGGGCAGAGTCGGGCGATGTTACGGAGGTGGAAGTAGGCAGTCTTGGTGATGACGTGGATTTGTGGTCGGCAGCTCATCTCTGGGACAAATCTGACACCAAGGTTGCGAACGGTCTGGTTCAGCCTCGGACAGTTGCCAGGGAGAGGGATGGAGTTGGTGGCTAGGGAACAGAGTTTGTGGCGGGGGCCGAAGACAATGGCTTCAATGTCGTATATTTATGTGTTCCAAAGAGTCCATTTATAGCTTTTTTTATATAAACAGTACCCACAGGACTCCCCTAATGGCTCAGTGGATTTACACAGTTAGTATCTGATCTATATAGACAAGAAAGGCTCTGGGTTCAATTTCTGGTCTGTGCTGAACTGGAAGAGTTCAGCAGAGACATTACAATTGGCCTCAATGAACCTGAGTTAGGGAGGGGAATATCAGCAAGGGATATGGTGCCTGCTGGAAATGCACCTGCGTGGATGTTGTTTAAGGTCTGGATCAGGCTCAAACCTTGATGCCGCCATAGTTGAGTAACCTGTCCTTATTCACACATGGGCCGTTTGGGCAGGGTAGCAGAAGACAACTGGTGCCTGTTAAATCACGTCTCAGCAAAGAGTTGGCACCATCTGGGAAAAAAGGAAGGGAGAAAGATGATTTTAAAAAAGATATATTGGCTCCATTATGACTTTCTCAGTTCCCTAAGATCCAGTACAATGTGAATAATGTAAAAGAGCATTGTCCTTTAGAATAAATACTGGCCAAATACCATGTTTGGTAATTACTGTGGCAAGGTGCTGCAATTTACATTAAATCAATCTATTGCATCACAAAATCATTGCATCAGTTCCACAGGACTTTACAACAAAAATAATGTGTGCCTGTTGTATTTTCTTCACTCCCTGTGATCATAATAGTGAGGCAATATTTGCTCTTCACTATTTATAGTAAAATCATAAATGCATTTGTTGTAAATGTGTTTTAAGATTTTGTCACAAGTAGTGCGCAGAGAAAATCTTCAGAGTGTCTCTTTATTTTCTCTTGTGTTTTATAAACTATGAATCCTATTTTCCGAGATTTGTTTTTCACTGTTACACCACGAGTGGAATTCTGCCACTTTGGGTTTTTTTTTTAAATGGAGTTTTTTTTGCAAAATTGTTTTGAAATATTTCCAAAAAGAGGTTGTGGCAGACTAATTTTGAGTGTTATATGAATAGCATTGTAATAATGTATTTCCTGCAATGTGTTCTTGTTGTGTTGAAGCAATGGTTTTAAGGAGGGATTGCTGTATTTTAACTAATGTCACAGGAAAGCAAATCTGATAAAAGTCAATCACAGACTCCCCCCTCCCCAACAGTATTATTGGTCAGAAATATTATTTTCCCGAGTGAAAAAAAATGCTCTCCTAACTTGGTCTGTTTTCCAAAATATAGGCACACAAATGATAAGAGTTACTGTTTCCCTGTGACTTGATAGCAAATAAATTATGTTGTGCTTTAAAAAAAACTTATCTACAAGACAATAAGATTAAATGGAAAATCATGAGCCCTGGGAACATCTGAGAATCTTTGCCCCCACAAAGCAAAATGAAAAATTCCACAAGTTGATCGTATTATTCTACAGTGCAAACAGCTCCTCTAACACAATTTCTACAAAAAAATCAAAGGACGCTGAGAATGGAACAGTGTCTATCAGAACATTGTACTTATCCAATATGTTGTCTTTTAAAGGCTTATGCAAATGCTGAGTATACAGTAGTACACAGGGCCTTATTAGAATTTACGTGATTATTTTATTCCGGTCCTGTTTCTTTGAAAGTTATTTAAATGTTGTAATAAGCTTTCTTTTGTTGTTTTAAATGTAAATCAGACCATTGCGGAGCAACAAGTGGTCTTTGAAGTTTTTCATTTTCTTTGGTTGATTTTTCAAGTTAGGAAATTGACTTGAAACTGGTGAGTTAGAGAATGATGGGAGAAGAATCCTGCTGCTTCAATAAACAGCGTAGACTTTGTCTTACACAACAGTCAGATGCTGGTGCAGTGTTACAGATGCGTTTGAAGCATTCAAATTGGATTTGTCTCAGGGTGAAGTCCTTCAATTAACATCTTATGACTTTTGCTTATTTTTTTTTACATGACTGCCTTCCCTTTCTTATAGAGCTATATAATATACTAAATGCAATAACAAAGGTTAACTTCTGAGCACTATTTCAAGTTAAACCATGGCTGCAGGACAAGGGAACAGAAGTACAAACTGGTAATAAGCAAATTCATGACTGAATACAATAAGTACTTTTTTACATCGAGTAATTAATGACCTTCTCGGTGGGGTCATGGAGGCAAAAACTCTGGAATTATTTAAGAGTCAGTTAGGTGCTGTGATGGGAGAGGGTAATTGTAAGTTTCTAAGGAAAGAGGAGGTAGATAGGCCAACTGGTCTCCCTGATCTGTACTTATCACTGTGATTAGTGATTAGGTGGAAATGCGTTCTTTTACAATAAGTCACAGTGTGACTTAGAGCTACCACCTTCATAGTTAAATTGTGGGGTATATCTGTCAGCCTTCATGCTATTGCCATGATGTGTAGCTAAGAAGGAATTGAGTCTACAAAAACTAGAGAATAATTCTCGTAAATGGTTTTTATTTTTTTTAATGTAAAGCAGACCTTTGCAGATGATCAAGTGGTCTTTGAAGTTTTTTATTTTCTTTGGCTAATTTTTCAAGTTAGTGTCTATCCAGAAATTTCTCTATTTGGCATAATGTGCGCCATTGTTTGATTAGCGCCTATGGGTGTATAGTTCAAGTTTAATGACATCTAAATTTGCCAAAATATTTATTTCTAAAACAGCCTGGAGGTGAAAGGATAGTGTCCTAACTCGTTGTGTCATACAGTCCTCTTTTAGTCCTCTTATTTTATTATGGTTAAGATTCTTAACTTTCATATGACTGGTCCTTTGGTAACAGTGACCATATCACCTAAGAGAAGGAGGGATTGATGTGCAAGACGGGAGGAGGCTCGAGTGGAGCGTAAACACCGGCATGGACTGGTTGGGCCGAATGGCCTGTTTCTGTGCCGTATATCCTATGTAATCCTATGTAATGTAATCAACAATTCATTTTTTCCAATGGTTCCTTTTTGTTCACTATCTGATTAATGAAGCATCAATCAATCCATTCTGTCTACATGCTGTTAATTTGGTAAATAATCCAGATGATATAAAGACACATTATAAGTTGAAACAGTGCACCACAGACCACATCATAGCTTTATTTCCTATCACAAATGGAGGGAATTTATCTGAGAGTGAAATTCCAGCAACCAGAAGCTATTTCACAGATAATAATGGACAAAAGAAGGTCTATCTGCAATTCTTTGGCTTGCCCCTTGGACTCCCACAGACCCTCCAGTCAGTATGGTCTAGGGGCAGGTCACAGCACCATTTTGCTGGACACCCCTGTCATGTGGCATCCAGCAAGCAAGCGATCTGGGAAATGAGGTGGGAAACCAGGAATGTCATCTCCTACTTCATTATATACTTCCGACTGGACTGTACCTACTGCAGGTACAAGCCAAGCTAAACCCTACCTCCAGGAAAGTCCCAGAAATTCCAGGGCAACTGTAAACATGTTGGAGACCAGGCTATCCAGGTATCTTCTCCTTGTTTCTTGACGTTAGCGCTCAGGGAACTAGGCATTCGTCAGGAGTGAAGATCAGATTTTCCACCCTTTTATGGCTACATTTAGAAAACATTGGCAAGATGTGATATAGAGTTTCTTTACTAAAGACAGTAAGATAAGATAATAAAAACCTGATTTTTCACATTAAGTTGGTTATTCAGTACTTTAAGATGCATTCTGCCAGATACAATGCTATAAACATAATCATACAATATAAGGATTTATAGATGTTTATTTAGTTCAGTAACTGTCAGTGTTAGAGTCATCCCCTTAACAATCAGTGACTGACGACGTATGGTATCCTGCTCTAGGCAAAACATTGCAAGGTGAAGTTCCGTAACAGAGACTGAACTGCTGAATTCTCCGACATAATGTTGTTTTTAAACCTTAACAAAGTTATTTCTGTTCATTGCACCTTAATTACAAAGAACTCTGAAACAAGTTCAAAACAAGTATATTAATAATGTCAGCTTTTATCATTTACTTATCTACAGAGGCCACTTCTGGAATAGACTTGAGATGGAATGCAGTTAGAAAGAAATGTTTTAAACAGGTATAAAGGCACTTTGTGTAGGATAAAGAGGCTAGTTTTATTTAGCTCTAACAGGTTAATTTTTTTTAAATGGTATCATCCAGGATTATAAAACACAAGTGAAAATCTCACATGTCGGTCCTGGCTCAGTGGTAGCACTCTCGCCTCTGAATCAGAAGGTTGTGGATTCAAGCTCCACTCCAGAGACTTGAGCACATAATCTAGGCTGACACTTCAGTGCAAGTACTGAGGGAGTGCTGCACTGTCGGAGGTGACGTCTTTCGAATGAGACGTTAATCTGAGGCCCTGTTCACCCTCTCAGGTGGACATAAAAGATTCCATGGCACCATTTCGAAAAAGAGCTGAGGAGGTCACAGGCCAATGTCCTGGCCAGTATTTATCCTCAACAAACATCACTAAGACAGATTATCTGGTCATTATTGCACTGCTGTTTGTGGCACCTTGCTATGCGCAAATGGTGTCTCCTACATTATAACAGTGATTACACTTCATTGGCTTTGGGACATCCTGAGGTTGTGAAAGGTGCTATATAAATTCAAGTCATTATTTTCTTTCAAGATGATTCGAATGTTCCTGATAATTGCATGACCAATCTGCCTACAATTTAAAAACTGAACCATCATGTCTGGTAGGACAGCAGAAGTCTGTATTGCTCCTATAGCAAATGCACAGCTGTATCACTATCTTAAAGTACTAGAGGCAGAGGATGGATATAATTGTGGGGTCGATAGCTTGCCTAACACCAGTGTGGGAACACCATCTCCACAAGGACTGCAGTGGCCTTACAATGCATCACTGATGTTCACCAAGCTGCTCTTCAGCAGAGTGATAGAAGTGATTCAGTGCTGGCCCAGGAGACGGATGACAGTGAAAGGGGACTTGGAAGTGGGCACTCAACTCAAAGCGCCCCCGCTACTCACCCGTTGCCCCCACTACTCACCCTTTGCCCCCCCTTCAGCCAATACCCGACATGCTGCCTCATCTCCCAATAGTCGAGTCTGCCCCTGCACAGGTGCAGGTGGAGCAGTCTTTGGCGGGGCCCTCAGGGGCTCCAAAGCCCAGAGGTCGTAGGCCAAAGGCATTTCAGCAATCAGGCAGGGTTCTAAACAGTCTGCTGAAGCCACATGGGATGCACCACATAGAAACGGTAGGAAACGTAATTTAAAGCAATTGTAATTCACCAAGGGTATGCACACGGGTGTTTGACAAAATGTTATGTTGCTAAGTTTCCTATTTTTAGAACTGCACATAAAAGTTATTGATTAGCACCACTTCCACACCTTGACCTGAGTGCCAACTCGCCCTTTCACTTGCTTCATGATGAATGTCAATACATGACGGGACCCATTGGGCGGATGTGCAATGGGTGTATGCATGGTTAAAGGACTGTTTAGTGCGGGGGGGGTGGGGGGGGTGCAGTTGGTGGTGGTGGATTTCAGTTGTTATTTTTTCAGTCTGACTAACTAATTGAACCTTTGAGCTATGACCATGCATCCCGGGCAGTAATGTGCATGACTGGTCTGGTGATGGGTGCCCCATCTTCATATTCCTTCTCCTCCTCTTCTTCAATGTTTTCATCATCAGAAGATGCCTGATGAGTGCCTTGGTCATCCTCTACCTCTAATCCTTTCTGCTGCGCAATGTTGTGCAGGACACCGCAAACAACTATTATTCTGGACACCCTTGCTGGTGAGTACTGAAGGGCACCTCCAGAATTATCTAGACACCGGAAGCACATCTTCAACATGCTGACGGCTTGCTCGATGACACACCTGGTGGTCATGTGGCTCTTGTTGTAGCGCTCTTGCGCCTTATTGGTGGGTGTTCTCACAGGTGTCATGAGCCAAGTTTGAATGGGGTATCCTTTACCTCCTACGAGCCATCCCTTAAGTCTGTTTCTTAGTATGAAGAGGTCTGGAATGTTAGACTGTCGCAATATAAAAGCACCATGACAGCTCCCAGGGAATCTGGTGCACACTTGCATGAATCTCTTTTTTGTGGTTGCACACCATCTGTGCATTGATGGAATGAAATCGCTTGCGGTTGATAAAAACTCTTGGTTGATCTGGTGGTCCTCGGACTGCCACGTGTGTGCAATCGATGGCACGCTATACCTATGGGAAGCCAGCCAGAGAGATGAATGCGAGTGACAGCTCCTTATGGCTATTGTTGTCACGGGAAGTTGACATAAGTCGACGCCCTGACAAACAACCCATCCGTGACCTACCTTATACATTTATGTGCAGCCGACTGAGAGACCCTCGAGATATCTCCGGTGGCGTACTGGAAGGAGCCAGAAGCCAAGAAATTGAGGGCAGCGGTGACTTTGACAACCACGGGCAAACCAGGTCCAGCAGGAAGCAGCTCTTCCTGAAGGAGGCTGCAGATGTCAGTGACCACCTGCCATGTCAATCTGAGCCTGCAGAAGCACTGCTCTTCAGATAGGTCATGGAAGTTGAACCTCTGTCTGTAGACCCTCTCACGTAGATAGTGCTTCCTGCGACCTCAGCCGCTCTGTTGCTCTCCTCTGCTATTCTCTACATCTGTGATGTGCACCTCTCTCTTGTGCACCTGCAGATCCCACCACAGCACAACATTGCTGCCGTGGATGATGATTGTCTTCCTCATCCGATGTCCTCTTGAAAATATCCATAGCGCCCCCATCCTGATGTTATCTGTTTGAAAGCCTCCAAACTTCGGAAAAACCTCTATGCTCACAAGAACTCTGCAAAACATTTGCCTGAGGGAACTGACAAAGCAGCTGTAAGAACTGAGGCTTTATTGAAATTGTCAATCTGAACTTTAAACACCCCATGAAGTACCGCTCAGTCTCGCCTCCTTTTCACTGGCGAGTTTCCTAAGCCCCGGGAAACCCGCGCTGGAGGCGATAAATTCCAACACCCTCCCAAATCTCTACCCCAATCCTTCAATACTCTTCGACCTTCACATTCTCCTGCCGCCATCCCAGGCTTGACTCCCTCTTAGATAAGCCTACAGCTTCCCTCTGTGCCTCTCTTGGCATCCTACGAAGGGCCCATCGAGGCACTCGTCGCTGCCCCCTTATGAGCAGCAACACCAACTGTCCCATCCTACTCTCTTCCTCATCCTACCTTCCCGCCCAGCGCGCCCACTGGGGGCTAATCTTGCCAGTCTCCTCCCCATCCAACTCATCCCCCCCCAGCGCTGACCTTGTGGATGCTGACAGTGGATCAGCCATCACCGACTCTGCATCTCCCTCCAGAATATTCGTTTACTTGCGAACAAGGCCCTTGCCATCCATGAGCTTATCTTGGATGATTGCATTGACATCATGGCCCTGACGGAAACTTGGCTGAGGGGTGATGACACCTTACCCTTAAATAAAGCCTCCCCGCCTGGCTATACCTTCCACCACTTGCCCTACTCAAACCGCCGTGGTGACGGTGTGGCTCTCATCACCAAATCACACCTTGGTCTGTCCCCCTACTCCTCCGGCACTTTCTCCTCCTTTGAGCATCTCACCTTATTCCACCCCTCTCACCGCTCATTTAAAATTCTCCTTCTCTACCGCCCACCCAAGTACCATAAAAATGTTATTAGCGAGATATCTTCACTGCTTTCCTCCCTCAGCCTCTGCACCGAACAAATTCTCAGCTTCAGTGATTTAAACCTCCATCTCAATTCATCATGCTCTCTCTCCTCGGTGTCAAGTTTTTGTCTTATAATACTCCTGTGAAGCGCCTTAGGACGTTTTATTACGTTAAAGGTGCTATATAAATACCAGTTGTTGTTGTTATTGTTTAATTCAATTCAAAATCCCCTCATTGCCATGTGCTAATGATGTAAACGGCTGTGCTAATTATCGACTCAACAGTCCTAATGATCACCCCACCTCCAGCGAGCAGGTTACTTGCGCGCAGCCAAATGCGCCTCGGTTAAACCCGGAAGTTGCCGCGTTAGAGGCGGATTGCAGTCGCGCTTGAAATTTCTAAAATTTTTACTTCCCACCCCACACCAACCCACCTGTTCTTGGGGATTAAAATTCACCCCAAAGTCTCTGTTGCAATATTAGATTTTCTCAATCGATCATTTTTGACTGTTGAAAAAGAGAAGACTGTAACTACACCAAGGTTCTGAAAAATCCAATAGTGCAAAAGTAATAGGAAATGGCTCAAAGTAAAAGATACCCTTTGCCCAGTCATTCATGTAAAGGTAATAGGAGGCCCTGAACAAACATTTTTTTGAATAAATACAGAAATTCAGTAAGTAGGCATTGAATATGGTATGTAATGGTAGAGTTGAAATATTTGGTTGACTTGTTAAACAACGCTGCTACGATGGAGATGGGTGATAGAAAATTCAAGGAAAATCTATCTATTTGAATTTCATGAGAGAACATAGGCCACAGATATTTAATCAGTTACCCGTTTGTCAAATTCACCAAATTCAATTGTGTCTGAAAATAAAGCAATGACGACAGCTTACCACCAACAATGCTCTTGATGCTTTATCTCTCTTTTTCCTAGCTGGCTGCAATTTCTGTGATAAACTCATGGCCTGATTAAACTTTTCCTCTGTTTAACCTGTCTAACTATTAACTTAGCATTAAGGATTCTGACTGGTAAATTGAGTTCAGCTTTTTATCTCTCTTCCTGCCCAACCATCTCCCCCCTCCCCCCACTCCCTCAGGCTTCCCTGGGTAAATCCTATTTTCCTCGGTGGACATACATAGAATTCAGATCAAATAAAACTGCTTTCATCTTCTTCCTAGTAATATTCACACCACATTATAGAAAGAAATTTACCATGAAATTCACAGCTAAAGTGTTTCCTATTTAGAAGTAACAGATGTTGGAATGCTTGTCAGTTTGCGCAGTATATGGTGCACACAATACCAATTTATTTTTAAAAGCAAAGTGAAGAATTCCTAAAGATATATCAGTGGTGTGAAATTGTCTAATGTATAAAATAACAGTGAATATGGCATTATAGCATTAAAAACGAGCTTTTTATTTTAACTGGACATTGTGACTCCGCAACATTTGACTCCCACCAGAATTTCCTGAATCTGGTTTCCGAAGGTCTGCTATTTGAATTGTCCTGTCATAAGAGGGATTTCAAGGATTTCATTAGTTCTCATCCAGGCTGTTTAAATGCCACGTGGAACCCAGGCATTCAGCTCACAGAATCCCAACGCACACATTTTTGATCACTTAAGTTTAATGCATTTCATCCTCCTTCCCCCCCACCTTATTCCTCCCCTCATTTCCTCTCCTCTCCTGAAGACATGGCTTATGCATATCGGGAAAATGCAGGTGCCATTCCCATGATTTTTTGTCCATTAAAATGAATGGTGGCAAGTCCTGCTGGTAGTGAGAGCTCAGAATGTTGGGTCTTTTGAGCATTGGCAGCTATTTGACTGGTGGGTTGGAGCTTCAGAGCTGAGTCCATTCTATCCACACACATGCACTTTTCCAGCTGGGATTACTGGATACACTAACTGGTTTACTGAAATTTATTTTGCCTATATCTTTCCCCCACTCCATAATTAGCTTCTGCTTGTTGTTGTGGCTGATGACCTGGCAGAAATCAACAGCTCACCAGAGAAAAGCCTGAGCGTGAACTTCAGCTGAGGCTGGGCTTTATGGACAGCTCTCCAAATCCACAGTAGACTGTGCTAACCTCGTGCCGTTTGGCCATCCCCACACTGGCAGTGTTTGACTCACTGTTTTCATATCATGGCTGCTATGGGTGAATCCAAAAGCCGTAGGTGAGTCACAGTAAAGACATCCTACTGGTGTTCCATAAAACTACAAAATGATTACGTTTTGTTTTCCTAATTTTCTCTCCCCCTTTCCTGAGCACAAGAACTCTCGCTAGGGTACAACTCCACGGGTGGCAACAACCCTCCAGTACCTTGTCCATTCTTTACATGTGAGCATAGATAGTGAACTATGATGCAGGATACTTCACTGTAGAGCATGACACAACCAAGCCTTATTCTGTTCTTGCTCAATATTCCCACTGTGCACTTTCTAGCGGAAACAATGGATAGTAATTGTAAGCAGAAGCCTTGGCTGTTTTTCTTCCTCTTCCCAGCCAGAGTCGCTAAGCCCAGATGTAACCCAATCACTGAGACCTACTGTAGTAGAGAATCTTAGCTATGAGGAAAGACTGGATAGGCTGGGTTTGTTTTCCTTGGAACAGAGGAGGCCGAGGGAGACCTTATTGAGTTATTGAGGTGTATAAAATTATGGGGGCATAGATAAAGTGGGTAGAAAGGACATATTTCCCTTAGCAGAGAGGTCAAAAACCAGGGGGCACAGATTTAAAGTAATTGGGGGAAGGTTTAGAGGGGATTTGAGGGGAAATTTCTTCACCCAGAGGGTTGTGGGAGTCTGTGGTAGAGATAGGAACCCTAACCACATTTAAAAAGTACTTGGATGTGCACTTGGGATGCTCTAACCTGCAGGGCTATGGACCAAGAGCTGGGAAGTGGGATTAGGCTGGATAGCTCTTTGTTGGCCGGCGCGGACACGATGGGCCGAAATGGCCTCCTTCCGTGCTGTAACTTTCTATTCTATGATTCTACTGGCTCAGCGCTGTTCATCTATTAATGAAGGACCTTCTGATCTATAAGACATTTGGCAGTACTTTTATCCACAGTGACTAGCCGTTGTGATGATTGTTACCATAAATCTGGTTTTGAAATGATCCTGTAAATTTAGTTTCTCCTATATAAGATTTAATGCAAACTGTTTTAGGTGCTTTTACTTTGCTAGGGTGCAGCCAACAGCAAATGCTCAGTGCTATCATTGGGTACGCTTGGAAATTGAGCTCCTTGCCTTACATTGTTCTGCCATCAGCAGAGACCCGATTTTTCATGTGTTCTCTGAATTAGCTCCAGTTTTCAGCAGCATCTTACAGAAAATAGCGATTGGGTGGGAAAGTAAACTGGGGTGGGGCAGTGGCATCATGAGGTGTAGAACATAGAAACAGGAGTAGGCCATTCAGTCCCTTGAGCCTGCTCCACCATTCTATTAGATCATGGCTGATCTGTACCTCTACTACATATCTTTTGATATCCTTACCGAACAAAAATCTGTTACTCTCAGTCTTGAAAATTTCAATTGTCCCAGCATCCACAGCCTTTTGGGGGAGGGAATTCCACATTTCCACTACCCTTTGTGTGAAAAAGTGCTTCTTGATTTCACTCCTGAATGATCTAGTTCTAATTTGTGTAGTATATTCATCTGAATTTGGAGTGCATCGTAAAAGCCCGTAGAGAATGACTATTTGATAAATAGAGATCTGCAATGTAATGTCTGTGTGTTCTTTAGAGAAACATATCAATCAAAAAACTACACAGAGGTTGCAAGTTCTGGAGCTTGGATCTCTTACTGAACTCACTATACTGTACAACTATTGATTTGTCCTGCTCTATCTGGTTATGTATCTAAGCAAACCATGTAGATTACCAATCTCACAGCTAGAGAGGGAACAGCAACAATGACAGCAACTTGCTACCTTTAATGAAATAGAAAATTCCAAGGCGTTTCATAAAAAAGTAGAAAGGTTAGGAGAGAAAGTTCTGGTTAAAAAGATAGCTTTTGCTGAAGCGTTTGAAAGTGCGAAGATAAGGGCCCAAAGCTTGCTGGAGCGGGGTACAGTGTTTCAGATTGGTAGTGTTTTCGGGCCTGGCCAGCATGTCAGTATTTGCTGACAAAAATCAGTGCAGATTGGGCCCCTCTCCCTTTAGCGCCACTCCTACACAGTCTGGCTGCTTTTGCACCAGACCTCTCCCCTGTCAGTGCAGCTTCCAGCACTAATGGCAGGAATTGCATCTCTCAGTACTGTAGACAGGAACTCTGAGAACAGGATGTCCCACCTTCAATCTGATTAGCAATCGGATTCAGGTAGGAATAGGACTGAGAAATTAATGTTTCACTTCTTGAAAGAATGTAAAACAAAAATTTGCATTTTCTAGCGCCTTTCACAACCTCAGGACGACCCAAAGCACTTTGCAGCCAATGAAATACTTTTGAAGTATAGTGAATGTTGTAATGCACCCAACCCATTTTTAAAAAAATGGGTCAAATCAATTTAGATACTGACTTGCTCATTATTGGTTAATATTCAATCATTTTGAATGGTTCTGCAGTTAGCCAAACAACAAACGGCAACAACTCTAAATAGCCATTAAACGCCATTGGTTTTCAACATGCAACCTTTATACTATAATATAATCACATTTACATTTAACACAGCTTGGGCTGCTTATATGGAAGAGATGGGAATTTTAAAAGCCATACTGATAAAGGCAGGACCTTTGGTTTTGTTGTACCTTTCTCAATAATTTCATACCTTCAGGGTTCTGAATCCATGGGGTTAAAGCAGTTGGATATTTGGGACAAACCGTAACATCAAACAAAATGCTGATGGCTGCAGTCTGTTGTGATCATTTAGTGGAGCTAAAGTGATTTGGTTGTCAAATTCCAAAGCTTGATGACTTCAAAGCTAGTTCAACTCTGTGAGATGGGAATTAAGGGAGAGCTGTGTCTGCAGTAAGCAGTGGGAGTATAACCTACCTCGGGTTCCTATTGTTCCCTCTTCCCCTGAGTTGGCTCCTGCAGTTCAAAGATAATATCTTCTCTTTTCTCAGACAGGCCCAAGTTACAGGATATAGACAAGGGGGTTTCTGTCAATATTGGCTTTTAGAAACGACATTTACATGTCTGGGTTTATTTATCAACTGAGACAAAATTACAACGTAACCTACAGAGAAATGAACTGCTCTGTCTATAATAGTTCCCAGCCAGCAGCATAGGAGGGGTTGTACAGAGATTGTAAAATATCACATAAACAAGTAATTGATATGTATTTTAAATATTAATGAAGTATGGTAAACTCTAATTGCTTAGAAGATTTATTTTGTCCTGAAATGTTTCTAATGAAATAGCAGAATTTAGTAATCCAGAACAATTCTTTGGCAATATTGGTTGAGCTTTGAGAATTTCCAATTTATCCATTTAAAAATTGTTTTTTGTACAACTATTTCACAGTTCCTCAACAATAATTATTTCCGACCACTGGAATCATTTGCAGCTGTTTGCAAATGCATTATCATCTCAACCTCCACCTGCAGCATTTGCATTCAGCAGATCAGTGCTTTATCGCAATTCTGCTTGTCTGTTTTGCTCCCAGTAGAAGTATTCCTCTGAGGTAAAAGTGCATTCATGTAAATTATCTGCATTTTCAGTGCTGCACTCACTTCAGTCTGAGCTGATCACCATTCAGGTGTGAGAAGCTTAAAATGAATTTCCTCGCAAAGTAGTTATTGGCTGTGGGAACAGATTAGATTTTGTATTAAAACTCAGTGAAAGCTTAAGACTTTTTTCCTCCAGTTTTCTTCCTTTATCCCCCTGTCCTTTGGCCACTCCTCAGATATGCCAAGGTTTCCGGGATTGAACCTGGAATCTTCCTGGTCTGTATAGCTCAGTACTAAATCCAAGTGTTGCATTTATGTGTGTGAGCCATTGGGAGCACTGTGCATCTTGGACTCTCAAGGCAAAATGGATTCAATAGTGGCTTTCATGCATCCTAAAAATTTGAACACAAATTAAGGAGGAGTGTGGTACCAACCGTAGGTCATGTATCTGAGTTACTGTGGATTGAGGTTGCATCAAATATGACCAAAATCCACTCCCACAAATGTAATATAACCACCTCAGTTCACTTCTGAGGTGGTCATTGTTGAAACAAACAAGACTGACTGTCCAGTTTGACCAGCATCTAGCTGCAAGTCAGTAACTAAATTGCAAATCAGTGAATTGTGAACTGTGTATCTCTATTATGTGCTCTGGAATATATTGAGCAGTGGCCTAACTACATCACATTGCTATACAAACAATTTTAGGGGTCAGAAACCAGACCTATATTGTGTTTATTTAAAAAACAAAAATTATGCTTAGACAGCAAAGATAAAAATGGGATTTTTACATTAGTGGGGTTGTATTACAGACCTCCTAATTGTGGGAGGGAAAATGAAGAGGAAATCTGTCATAGAATAGGGAGGTGAGTAGGAATAAAAACCTTATTGTGCTAGGAGTTTTTAATTACCCTCTCATTAATTAGGACAGGGAAGGAGTAAATTGAGAAAAGGGAATGGAATTCCTAAAGTGTCTCCAGGACTCCTTTTTCAAGCATTCTGTCCGTATGTCTACAGGGAAAGGCGTTGCTAGATCTAGTTAGGAGTAAAGAATGATCAGGTATATGAGTTAAATGTGAGTGTGTACCTATGGACTAGTGTCCATTATATGATCAGAAAGAAAAACACTTGCATTTATATCGTGCCTTTTACAACTTCAGGATGTCCCAAAGCACTTCACAGCCGATGAAGTACATCTGAAGTGTAGTCACTGTTGAAATATAGAGAAACATGGCAGCCAATATGTGCACAGCAAGATCCCAGAAACTGCAATGAGATACATAACCAATTAAACTGTTTTAGCAATGTTGGTTGACGGATAAAAGTTGGCCAGGACTCCAGGAGAGCCCCCTTGCTCTTCTTCACATAGTGCCATGGGATCTTTTACATCCACCTGAAAGGACAGACAAGACCTCGGTTTAATGTTTCATCTGAAAGACCTCTGAGAGTACAGCATTCCCCCAGCGCTGTACTGGAGTGTTAGCTGAGATTATATCCTCAAGGCTCAGGAGGTGGTGGTTTGAACTCATGACCTCCTGCTTTATAGATGTGAACACTACCACTGAGCCAAGGCTGACACTCGCTGGGCAGAAAACCCACATGATTGGGTGGAATGCCAGTTTTGCACCTCGCCCAATATTACTTTTCATTGACTTCAGTAGAGTAAAATCGGGTAGGGTGTAAATCCAGCATCGCACCAGATCCCGTCAGTTTCCTGATGGGTGGGTTAGGTTAAAATTGCCCCCCTAAAATTTAAAGTCCAAATACAAAAATTGTTCCTGTTCTTAGGAGCAGAGATTAAGGGGTGATTTGATGGAGGTGTTTAAAATTATGAAGGGTTGGGATAAAGTAAATAGAAACAGACCGTTTCCAGTGACTGAGGGGTCTAGAGCAAGGCGATATAGAAATGAGATGAAATATAACAGATTTAGAACAGAGCGTAGGAGAGATTTTGTTTACACAGAGGGTTGTGAGGCTGTGGAATGCACTATCAGAGTAAATAATTGAAGAAGTGACCATGTCAACATTTAAGACTAAGTTATGTACATGGATGAAAGAAAGGAGAATTAAAGGGAGTAGTCACATGGGATTAGGAGTGCTGCTCATGTAGAGGATGAACACCAACAGGGACTTGTTGGGCCAAATGGCCTGTTTCTGTTTTGTAATTGATTTGTAATTCCCTTTCTCTCCTTCATCTTAAATCCCAGAACTGCCCCTGAAATCCCTCCAACTCTTAATAATTGGCTGCACCACTAAGCTCCATAGTTTTCAATCACAAATAATTCTAGCAGCATTTATTGATAGAGTTTAATTTTTTCTGTGATTATCTTTAAAATTGTCACTGATCAGCTCTTCAAATTGTGCTGTGTTAGGACATTAACAGTCATGGCGCAGAAACTGCATTTGGTGCCCCTGCAGCTGATTTGCACCCCAGAATACACATGCTTGATGATAATATAGTATTATGTGGGCATGAATTATGCCTGAACAGAACTCACAAGACCCTGAAATACATCATCCCCAAAAGTAGTGTGAACGGACTCGACAACTCTATTGCCTCTGCCCGCACTGAAAGCATTACCGTTACTGCGCCAGCGCTGACAGTATGAAGTTACCATTACTTGGTCTTTTAAGAACTTTTAATCCTTATAGTGCCACAGATGAATTAACTTGTCTTTGTGGAATTGGGTCACTGATAAGCTTACTTGGCCAGTGACAGCCTTTACTAGTTTGAGGTGTTTTAAACATTGAAGATTGTCATTATCATATTTATAAAGTGACTACATTGACTTTTCTTTATTTTTGGTGTTCGATTAGCTGCAAAACTAGAGCAAGCTTTCAAAGCTTAATATTGTGTCACCTGCAAATGGATTGTGGAAATCAGGACAAATCATCAAACAGGTGTATACAGTATAGTATTATACAGACTTTTTAAAATTACCGTTGTGGTTTTTACTGTAGGTTTAAGATTACAGTAATAAAACTTTCCTGACTTTTATACAATTTTATTACTGTAATATTAGTTTAATTCAGCATCATGGTGTGTGAGCTGACTTTAAAAATAAAATGTTGTGCTCATTAAAGTGAGGAATGTTACTGCTGAGGAAGGGGATACCTCCCTTTTCAGGGACCCAATTGTCCGCATCCAGTACCCCCAGTTCAGCCAGGCGCAGAATAAAGCTCCCTCTACTATGCCCTTACAATGTGCCTCAGTTCCAACTTCAGAACAGCACCCCTTACGTACCAACGAGGCATTTTTTCCCACACTATTCCATCCTCTCTGAGTGGCATTGTCAATTTGTGTCAGCTAGGAAGATGAATGTGTTTAAACCATTGCACCACCCTGTTTTTGTGATCCAAAAACTTTAAAAAAAAATAGACCAAACTGTGCGACAATTGGCTCATTGGGTTAACGAAGAGAATTATTCATGATGAGCACAGATTAGCAGATTCAGGCTCAGCACATTGATTGTGCCATAGATCACAGTGGGAAATTTGAAACAAGACAATCAAATCTGTAATCCATTGACAATAATCAACTCAGTTTTGTCTTTTCCCAAATTAACACTGGTTTACTGATCCCAGAATAAGCTCACCCAGTTTTGTACAATAAATCATTTTTGACAAATAAAAAGAAGATACTACACTGTTTTAATCAAGATTGGTAAAATTACAATATGGTCCTCAAATGGTAGCTTATCATTTGTATGACATGTGAGTTTGGTTCCTGTTGTAGGTGTTATTTAAACTTCAAATGCTTTTTTCATCATCCAATTCCCTTTCTGGAGAGGTGAAGGGTCATACAAATTTCTTTAAACAGAACTTTATTAGTTCCTCCTTTGCACCGTAGGAGCTTTATTAATTGACTCCTTGAGTCTACATTCTAAATAAATGCTGAAGTCATGTGGAAAACACCATGCAGGCAGCAAGACAAGCCACTTCTTTCAGTCTCTATTGTACCTTATCATTCACTTAAAATGCTACATTCCTTATTTTGAGCTGTGTTGCCTGTTGCTATGTTCCACCTGAATTCCCATTTCTTTCCAGAAAGATTCTAGATGAAACACCTGTCATTATTTGATACCCAACTCTGTTTTTAGGAACAGGAAAGTCTCTTAAAATACAACAGTGGCACAATGCTCATCAGAGATTTTTTCCCTTTATCATTTACATACATTTAATTAACAAATCTCTTTTAAGAGCCTGTTTAAATTATCGCATATATATATATAAAGTTTCTAAAGCTTTGATTTCAAATGACTGAGGAAACCTAAAATATGGGTTTTTGCATTTTTAAGAGTGATTTGGTCTGCCTAAAAATATTTCTAAATAAAATAGCGGGTTTTAGGTAGGCAGTGGTGGGGTGAGTACAAAACACACTCGCTAGCCTAAGTTTGAGGCCCAGGCTCCCAAGCCTCCTCTGCATGCCGATGGTCAGCTGCCTGCTCAGATTAGGTGGAAAGTGGCAGCTCGTCGGTGGGAGGGAGAGGAAGGTCGGGTGGTCCGAGTCCACTGACAGGCAGCAAAGGAAAGCTCGCCGGCAAGCAAGTAGGTCACAGGGAGGGGGTTCTCGAGGGTTTTATGGGAGGGAAGAGGTTAGTCCAGGGCAGGGGAGGCTGTGACTTTCCTTGTGGGGCCCGGAGGAGCACTCCTGCTCCACGAAGGAAAGTTCTTCATTTACCTTGGAGGGCCTCTTTATCCTTGCCAACAGCAGTTGAAACCGCCACAGCTTCCCCGCTCAGGCCCGGGTTAAATTGCAATTGGGTCTCCCATTGACATAATAGGACGCCGGTTTGCATAAATTCATGAGGCTCCTGCCTGCTTCCGGCAGGCACCTCAGCCACCTGACTGCAGTAACCAGTGAAAATGGTGGCCAGTGGAAACAGGGTGGTAAGTCTTATTTTAAAGGCCTCTCCGCTCTGTTACCACTGAGGAATGGGTTAAAATTGACCCCAAAGTATTTTTAGAACAGACTGCTAAAACTGAAATGAATATAAACTTTTTTCTTATTGTAATCGGAGGTGTGCCTTTGGTCTAGTATTAGTTGTTAATATCTCTGTACAGAGGCACAACTACAAGTAAAGAGTTGGCGGGGACTTCGGTGGCAATTCTGGGATTGGGAGTTCCCAGCATTCTGGAGAGGGAGGTTAAGGGAACACTGGAGCAGGTCATGGGATCCGAAATCAATGGCAAGGTATCTTGGATTCAGGGAGCATAGGGGATGGAGGTCTCAGAATGTCAGAGAATTGAAATGCTTCTGGGGTGAGGGAGCATGATTTCCTGATATACATTCCCATTTTGTGTCATGAGCACAGAAGCAGAACGTTTGGTGCACTATAAGTGAGTTAGCCAACTTGTACTGTCTTCAGTAAACATTAATTTTCATAAATAAAAATGACCTCATAAGAAGCTGAAAAGCTCATTATTTATGTAGTTTCCAAGTTTTTACATGTATAAAGAAAAACTCCATAAGCCTCAAAAATGCTTCTGTAGGAGATTTTTAACTGATTTTTCAACAGCAATAAACAGAAATCCATTCTTCATTGGCACTTTCACAATTTATTTTCCAACCATCAACAAAGAAACCACAATCATAGATATTGCTGCTCACAAGTTCCTGTTCTCAGATGTTTTCTGTTGTGAATAAATGCAAGATGAGCCTGAAATAAAGCTTTGACAATTCAATCATCAGTTTCTTACAAATCTTTTGGAAAAAGCAAATAAACTCTCAAAGCCTCACAGGATAAGGAGACACAACCTTCAAACCTTGAGTGCTGATTAATGCACAGGTTGCATGCTAGGAAATTCAGCAAACTACACCTGCTCATAATGGGCGGATTACATTCAGGAAATCTCTCAAACTGTACATGCTCAGAATACACCCATGTGGTTGAAAGGTCTCTCCAACTTCAGTGAGGAAAAATATCCAGTCAAAGGGCAGGCTTTTGAGACCGGCTGAGGCCTTAAACAAAAATCTAATGAAGGTATTAAAAGATACAAAAGACACTTAATCATGCTATTTATGAAATAGCTCATTTAAAAAAAAATTATCTTTTGTTTAAATCTTATTTGGTTATTTGACTATTTCTGTTCTCTGAGAAAAAATGGCAAATGGAAAAGCATTTTGACTGATTCGATTGATTCATCGACCAACAGTAATAGGCAACTGTTTACACGGGAAAATTCTATTATACATGAGTAGGGAATTTCAAACAACAACAACTTGTATTTATATAGCGCCTTTAACGTAGTAAAACGTCCCAAGGCGCTACACAGGAGTATTTTAAGACAAAAAATTTGACACCGAGCCACATAAGGATAAATTAGGGCAGGTGACCAACGAGGTAGGTTTTATGGAGCGTCTTAAAGGAGGAAAGAGAGGTAAGAGACGGACAGGTTTAGGCAGGGAATTCCAGGGCTTAGGGCCTAGGCAACAGAAGGCATGGCCACCAAAGGTTGAGCGATTATAATCTTAATGTTGACATAAAAGTGTGCTAAAGTGTCATGACAACAGAAAATGAAGTTTGTGGACAGGATGTGCACAGCTACACAATGTTTTTAATATAATATAAATACATATTACCTGCATTCTCCTATGGTAATGTCTGTACATAATCCCTCTTTATAAATATTGAGGATAATTTTCATCTTCGCTGTTTGGCCAGTAAGCTGGTGGAATGGATCAGCCACCTGTTATGTAACCCACATTGAAATCACTGGAGATGAAAATCGAGTGGGTTTTCTAAAAGGCGGACGATCGACTCTGCTAGACTATTGCCCGAACATTGAAGGTTACATTCCACTGATTTCCTATAGTCTACCGGTTTGACGTTACTATTTACACCATGGGCGGAGCCTTCAACTTAGGCAGTGGTGGAAAACGAGCGGGAGTGGATTGGCTGTCCGATTTTCCTTTTCATTGAAGTCAATAGAAAGGAAATTCGGGCAGCGTGTATAACTGGCGGCCAATCTGCTACCGCTCGTTTTAAACCCCTGCTGATGTTGAAGGTTCTGCTCCATATATCCATTTAACACATTTAGATATTATCTGAAACATAGTGGGAATGATGTCAAATGGTTCTTTCAGAAATGGTGGATGGAAGCAGTTGAGCAGAATTTTATTCAATAACTATAACAAAATGGAGGAAATAATTGGCAATAATTTACGCACAAAATAATGATGTTAGAATGAGATTTGGACTTGATTTGTTTCTCAGTCTTGGCACCTTCCGTAAATAGAATGAAGAAAACTGTACTACTCATTTATTTATCGATAGCAGTAGTCCAAATTGACTAATATACTGAAAGTTCTAAACATGAGTATCTTTTAGTTTGTAATATGAAGTATGTGCAATTACCAAAACTAAAAAACATATGATGTTGCTTTGACTTTGTTTCCATATCCCCAAAAATGTTAGTTGCTAGGATCCACGGGAATGTGATGGCATAACCATTTGACTTCCTCTCTTTAGATATTGCTGGTTTTCCCTGGCTCCATCAGTAGAATGCAATAACACAATGGAGACAGAGCTGCAGTGTGCACAGTGGGATATTCGTTCATTTCCCATGAATTCAATGGCTCAAACTAATATGAGAAACTAAGAATTGAATACAAACGAGACAGCGTTTCTTGATTAACTGCTGTGGAGTTCAATTTTTTTAATTAATTTTTTTTTTAGCTTATTTGAACTTTCAGACCTACATACAGCTGCCCAAAATAGCCAGATCCAGACAAACGTGAGAAGATTGTGAATTTGTAATTTCACTCAGCAAATGGACTTAGTCTGCAAAAGTGATGCGTATCTTAGCGATATTTTTCAGACTCAAGAAAAAGATTTATATGGGGACTTGAGTAGCACAGCAGGTTAGTGCACAGGCCTCTCACCTCTGAGTTTTAATCAAGCCCAAGCTGATAAAATAAATTGGCCCCCCCTTTTGCCAGTTATTGAGGGGGTGAAATTAGCCTTGGGTGGTAGCGCGAAAGAGACAATACCGAATCGCCTATTTTTTAATGGCAAAGATAACTGGATGAAGTGTAAAACGGAGTGCCGATTCGCTACCACCCATTTTGCACTCGACAAATTTCACCCCCAAAGTTCCTACATAAACATTTTTGGGTACTATTAACCCAGTTCTTGGTTCAGGCCTGCAGCACAAGTTTACGGTTTCACTCAGAAAGGCCATAAGGTTGGCTGGCGTGGGAAACGGAAACATCGCAATGATGCAGTAAGTGGTACTTTGTTGTAGTTGCGATTAACACATGTTGTTGGGGGCACACTAGAGAGAGTTTAAGGGGGGAAATTGGCTCGCGCCCCCTTTAGGGCGATAAATTCGCTGGGACGCTACTTTTAGCGCCCCGAAAAAGTTAGCGCCCCGGCGCCCGAAATTCAATGGTAGCGCCCCAAGCAAGAGGTGGGGTGCTACTGGAAGTGCTACCCCCTCCCTCTTGGGGTGCTCTCATTCAATATCGTGGCGTTACGTGCAGCAGCGCCAGGCACGCCGGCACTTAGTGCCGCGGTACTGCAGGCCTCCCTCCCCTGATTAAAGGGGAGGGGCCTAGCGCAGCACGCACCGGGGCCCTGCTGGGCCACCAGGGAGCAGGGTGCCGGCTAAAGAGCCCGGCACTCAAGAGGAGTGCCGGGCTGACCGATCGCGACCGGCACCCCGCAGGAGGAGGCGAGAGGGGGCAGATGCTGGCAGGCGGCCCAAAAAAAAGTGGCCGCCCAGCACCTGCCCTTTAATTATCACTGACCTGGCAGCAAAAACGCCACCCTGACCCTGTCGGACATAGCGTCTGGTGGTAAGTCAGGGGGCGCGAGCCAAGTTTGCGGCCGGGGTGCAAGCGGAGCGCTGCGCATGGCAATGACGTCATCGCCAGAGGCGCAGCGCCATGGGGCGCTACCGGCTATCGCCGCCGCTAACCTCCTGCTGAATTTTGCGGGAGGCATTAGCGGCGCCGCGCCCTAGTTGCTTTGCGCCCCGTTAGCGCTAATGGGAGGTGCAAAGCAACCAAATCTTTCCCCTTTACTCTTCATATTCTGCAGGTTACCCACACACCTATTATTGTTTTCTTGCTTGCAATTCTCTTTAGAAGAATAGGGTGGAAATTAACCTACAAGCGTTACTCAAGCATGTGGGCAAGTGAAGAATAAGAAAGAGATCCTCTTTCCTTCAGATGAGCGACGGGTACCCGGGCAAATAGCAGTGGAGGGAGGTGGCTGGGCAGGTCAATGCCAGCAGCTTATTTCCTAGGACCTGGCTGCAGGAAGACATTTAATAACCGTGCCAAGGTAAGAGTCCTCTTCATATCTCTCTTACTCTCTATATGGCCCTGCAACACCAGACTTTATGCTACAGCCAGGGATACACAGGAAGAGTCCCCAGCAAGGTAGGTGAAGAGGGAGGGGTCTCAGAAATCATGGGAAACCTTCATACCAACAGTGGCTATAACGAGGATGTGGTAAGGTACTATATATATATCACCTTATCAAGAGTAAGTAAAAGCTTATCTGAACCTCTGCAGGTGTATAAAATCTAGTGCAACCTGTGCCTTAGCTACATATACAGGTCCTGATTTTGAGGGAACAGGGCAGTAGCGTCCTGAAAATCACAGCCACCCATTTCCCACTCCCAATTGGCTTGCTGCCATTTTGCTGAGGTCCTTCACCAGGGCGGCCCAGGTGCCCACCTGATTCAGGCGGAAGCCTATTTATAATATGCAAATCAGGGTCCTACGCCAGTTGTAGAACCCTTTGCAATTTTGAGGTCTCAATGGGCAGAGCGTGCACCGTTAACATTGGTACTAGGCATTGAATGATCGCAGGACATCACTCAGAAGTCAGCTGAGTAAAAGGTTTTTTTCCAGATTTTTGTGGGTCCAGAATGAGTGTTCATGGTTCAGCGCTCACAGCTCACTACACATATTGAAATGGGACCCAAGAATTAAAATGGCTCTGGCTCTACACAAGGACATCAGGCGGGCAGCACGAGCACACCTCTGCCGTCTGCCCAATGTTATTAATTGCACTTTGCAAGTTCCAATTGGCCCCACAGTTTGCCTAAAGCTATGAGACAAAAGTCAGTTGTAGAATAACAAAGAAGTCACCACACCTCTTTTTTCATGGTATTAAGTGCACTCTGCAAGTTACCAATCTAGAGCTAATCAGGTCCAGTGAGTTAATGTGGGTCTCAGTAATCGATTTCTGTGAGTAGGGTGAAGGCGGCATTGCATATATTCCAAATGTGAGCACCCACATTTACAAAGATGAAATTTTTGTCCATACAGGTTGACATTTGACTGTTCAATAAACAGTACTTGTCTATTTCTGCACTCAAAACATTGACCTTATCAGAGCTTTAGTGAATCATTCATTTATGTCAATCATATAACATGGCAAACTGGATTTGAAAAGAGCTCATTTTGCAACTGCTTTGGTGTAGTTTATTTACAAAAGACTGACTCAGGTTCGAAGCCATTTTTCCTCATATGAGAAAATTAACTAAGAATAGCCAGTCTGTTTGCTCATTTTCTATCAGACAGAAGATCAGGGTGGAAGGTAAATTGCATAGGGTAAAGTGAACAAGTTGAAGGAGTGATTGTTTGAATATGAAAATTCTGCTGTACACTAGTGGTCCACGATTTGTATTGTATGATTTGATCTGACGTGTCTGTGCAGTAATTTCCCAGATTGGTCATGTCTTATTTGGAGCTATGCTACCCCAAGCTGTCCTGTAAAACCAGAGGACCATTCTGGAATTGTACTTGAAAGGAATGGGTCTGTCTCTAGGTATTTTCAAACCCCAGGCTGATGAATGTGGAACACCTGATACAGTACATTCTCAGAGATTGTATTGTTTCTCTTGGCATACATTAATTTGGAACGATTTCAAAAGTCACATCAGTTACAGTTACCACCCATCTGACTTTGGACTTGACAGTTTCAGTTTTTTTGAGAAGATTGGCCAGAATGTTTCTCAACTGTAAACCAACCTATATGCTTTTTAAAATAGAAGGTGTTTTTGTTCTTAATCTTGTGGACTCCCTCCCCTGGTGGCTCAATGAGTAGCTGAACTACACAAACCGGGAATGGATTGATCCCTGATCTCAGCTGGGGCAACAAAAGAAGCATCAAAATTGGTATCAGTGGCCACAGGTTAGGGAGGGGAAAAAAATCAATCATGGTTCTTTGTTTCGATCATTATCTAGTAATCCCATTGGAAATGTGAATATAAAGTGAGGACAGGATCGGATTTGGCTATCATGCATCCCATGGTAAAATAGTTTCCAGCAGTTAAGGATTGTACATAAATAATGGCCATTCAACTGAAGTGCCAGGAGGTGACTGGAGATCATGGAACCAAACCATCACATGGGGCCAACTCTTATAAGAGGGAGGGAGGGTATAACATTTTGCAGAGAAAATTGGCAACAAAATAAATAAATGACCCCTGTGAAGTCACAAGCCCGACCTTGGCTTCATGTCAACCAGAACAAAATGATGTTCCTCCTGATAGCTTGATGTCCTGCGATATTGTGGTCTGTGATTGGCTGCCATACACATTTGTGGGTTTTGCTGCTTTTTACATAAACCCTTACAACCATTTTTCTCAAACCACAATCCCTCTCCTTTGGCCTGCTCCTCTCCTTCCCATTATTACGTTTCAGACTTAACAAAAAGTTGCAGCTTTAGAGCCATTAATTGCTTCTCATTTAAATGCTTTTAAAAACATTTGATTCTGATTTTTCCAGCCACTTGCTCCCACCTGCAATATGGTGTATGCTGTAGAAGAGTCTGACTGACAGATTTCCCCGCAATGGCCATCAGTGCTGTTCTATTGTCTGAAACTTGGCATCATATGAAAGGTTGTTGTGTTCCCTCTGAAACTTACAGCTAAATTCCTTACTAGTAATGTCATTGGCTTCCAGGATGTTCTCTACATACTTACTCTGCTTTCTCATCTTTGTTCTGTATGATTCTCTTTGAGATCTTCTCCTAGCAAGAAGTCAAAACCACAGAAAACTGAGGACCTCCCCCATGACTATTTTGTTCTGTTTGAAAGCTATCAGAGCTTCAGTTTATATCATCACTTATTTGGTAATTTATGCAGATAGTTCTATCCATATTGTGGGAAACAAAACTCTAATATATATAGATTGCTATTTTAATTCTATGGCTATGCTTAATGCTATAAGATTTTGCACTAATTGTTATGCTTGTTGGTGCAGTATTGACATTTCAAAATTTGGACCCTACTCAATTAAAGGTGCTTCAATCAGCAGGACTGCCATACCAGGCAAAAAGAAAATACTGCAGATGCTGGAAATCTGAAATAAAAACAGAAAATGCTGGAGATACTCAGCAGGTCAGGCAGCATCTGTGAAGAGAGAAACAGAGTTAATGTTTCAGGTCGATGACAAAAGGTCGTTAACTCTGTTTCTCTCTTCACAGATGCTGCCTGACCTGCTGAGTATCTCCAACATTTTCTGTTTTTACTGCCATACCAGGTCTTGGCAAACCTGTCATTCTTGCTTGGTGATCTGGCCTTTACACCTTGTACAAAATCAGACTATATAGGAGATACTTTGAATTGAAAGTTCATTGTAAGAAAAATAAATGATACCACAAAATTTATAAAGAGGCTTTCTCTTTAATATAACATTGACTATTCCAACCCTACCACCCTCAGGTGTCAACTGTGGCTCAGGAGGTAGTACTTCACACTCTTGCCTCTGAGTCAGAAGGTTGTGGTTCAAGTCCCGACCCCAGAGACTTGAGCACAAAATCTAGGCTGACACTCCAGTGCAGTGCTGAGGGAGTGTTGCACTGTTGGAGGTGCCATCTTTTGGATGAGATGTTAAACTGAGGTCCCGTTTGCTCTCTCAGGTGGATGTAATAGATCCCATGGCACTATTTTGAAGAAGAGCAAGGGAGTTATCCCTGGTGTCCTGGCCAATATATATCCCTCAATCAACACAACAAAAACAGATTATCTGGTCATTATCACATTGCTGTTTGTGCAAGCTTGCTGTGCGCAAATTGACTGCCGCGTTTCCTACATTACAACAGTGACTCCACATCAAAAAGTACTTCATTGGCTGTAAAGCGCTTTGAGACGTCCGGTGGTCGTGAAAGGTGCTATATAAATGCAAGTTTTTCTCTTTTCCCTTTATTTATTCTTATTGTTAATGACAAGAATAATCCCGTCTCTTTCTTTTTGTCTTCCGCTGACTGGAAGAAATATGGGCATAAGGCAAGTAGATGTAGCACCATCTAGTGGGATAGGTTTCAATTCTGTCTGACATGCTGTTGATAGTACAGCCCTCTTTTCTAGAGAGTTTAATTCCTGTTGAAGATCTATTTCATACTTAGTTATATATATTAATTGTCACTTTCAATATCTTGTATTCATTACAACACATCTTTGTCTGCACCCTGTGTCTTGCTGTCAAGTGGAAAGAAAGGATAATTTCATCTTTTTACTCTCCAAGCTTGCTTTCCTGATTAACTTATGTTCTGCACCCCATGGAGCAAATTATGTCAACAGCAGATCACTGTTACACTGAAGAGAAAAAGGTTTACCCTATTTATGAATTTTAAGGTAGATCTTAAAGTACCATGGCATACTTACTATGAAGAGCTAGCAATATAATTTTATAAGAGATTTTAATGTACTTTCCTGTTAAGTATATATTCCACTCAACGAATAGAATTACGTGGTAGTTTATCACAAATTGAAATTAGCTACATTTGTTTGTATGTAAACTGCAGGAAGATGGATGCCATTTACAAGTATTTGCAATTGAGTCTGTATTATGTAAATTTGAAGTAACTCCCAGAAAGAGCTGAGCTCGCTCCTACAGTTTACTGGTTATTGCTGCAAGTTATTCAATTCAGTTAACAATAGATACCACACTGTTCATCTTAAACTTTCTGATCAAAGCTGGGAGTACCAGTTAGTTTCTCAATCAGAGGTCCTGTGCTAAATCTTCACTCAGTAATCAACAAGCTCAGACCTTTTCATCTAGCACGATTTATTCTTTCTATTGTAAAGATTCAGGATCAAAAATCTGATTAGTTGCTATATCATTTCACTATTTCTTTGAACATTTTCACCAGGATTTCAAGAACTATTTGATGGTCAATAAATATTATTGTAGCCAATTAATCGTTTAACCATAAATTTGAATAGACATCTCCATTAACAAGTGATTTTAAAGTGTCTCGTAATACATAATAATGATCAAACAAAATAGTAAAACCTGTTGATTTGATAAATGTATTAAAATGAAGAAGTGGGTGGATTATAGATAATTTTTGTATTTTCTGTATTTTGTATCCGTTATGAAGAAAGCTGGTGTGATAGAAACTGAAGCAAAAAAATAATAATACATGCATTTATATAGCACCGTTTCACAGAAAACTCTCTCACTTCACTGAACAAATTACTTTTTGGAGTGTAGCGACTGTTGTTATGTAGGGAAACAAAACCTGATGCAGGACCAAACTAGTCTTTTAAATGCATGTCAACAATCTTCAGGAATCAAAGCTGTTTTGGCTTTGAAGTCCTGTACCATGGGTATAATTGAGGCCCTGTGAAATTAAGGTATTAAGTTCCCTTACAATGATTCAGTTTGTTGCTGAAGCTTCTGCTACTAATGTTTTGAGATAATAAATGTAAGTAATTGTTTACAACCTCCAATTAGACATTAGCTTTAATACCCTGGAAGCAATTTTGAATGCTACAATTAGATTGTTCTTGATGGAAGGAAGTGTTTTGCTTGTTTAACATTTTATTTGTGCATTGGTTCCATTCAGCATTGTTACTTAAAGTGGAATTAAACCAGTGGTGAAGTAATTACTGTCATTACATTGCTCACTGTTCTCTCTATTCAATTAGTGTAAATGTTTCTCAGCTGTTTCTTTCTCTAGTTAGTTCAGTTAGTTAGGCCACCTGGGTCCTATGGTCTTTTTCCCGGTTAAGAATCATGGGTTAATGTTGTAATCATGAAGTTATTTGCCTAGATTTCATTCTTAATGGATACTTGTGGGTTTCTCCTGTGGTAAATCTACCATTGCTTGCTTTCAGTGATTTCCATTACTGGGTGTTTCCTCCATACGTAAAATATTTAATTGTCCACCTGGGGAAATGTAACTTTTGCAATAGTCATTATTTTCAGGTGGAGATGATGAAAGATTTGCTAAAGAAGTAAGTGGGAGCCTTAATACAAAAGCAAAATATTGCGGAAGCTGGAAATCTGAAATAAAAACAAAAGTGCTGGCAGTACTCAGCAGGCCAGGCAGTATCTGTGGAGAGAGGAAGAGTTTCTCTCTCCACAGCTACTGCCTAACCTGCTGAGTATTTCCAGCATTTTCTGTTTTTATTGAAGTGGGAGCCAGAGTTATGCAATTCCTACATTACAACAGTGACTACACTTCAAAAGTGCTTAATTGACTGTAAAGCACTTTGGGATGTCCTGCAGTCAAGAAAAGCGCTATATAGATGTAAATCTTTCTTTATTTCTTTCTATTAAAATACATAGTAGCTTTAGCTGCCTCTTATGGGACAGGCATCTTTCAAAAACATCAGTGTCAGCTTGGTTAATTGGTTGCACCTCTGGGCCAGATTGCTGTGAGTTTAAGACCCATATCAAGGTTTGAGTTCATAACGTAAGCTGATGCTGCAGTGTAGTAATGCATTGTTGAGTTCTGTCCTTTGAATGAGCTGTTAAAGTGATTCTGGTGGACATTAAAGATACCAAGGCATTACTTAAAAGAAGAGCAGAGAAGTGTCCTGATATTCTGGCCAATGTTCCTCCCTCAACCAATAATACCAAAAATGTATTAATTATTCAATGTCTAGGTGTTTGTGGCATATTAATGATGTATAATTGTTGCTGCATTTGCTTACATAGCAACAGTCATTGCAGTTCAACAGGCAACATTGTATGACGCACTTGGAGATGTTCTGATGGGATAATTGCAGGTATTATGAACATGTATTAAATGTAAGTCCTCTAGCCAGACTCATTGTTATCAAATGCAAAATTAGGGGTGATCAGTAGTTGTCATGACTTACCTGGATTACCCAATATAGCTACCTTCACTACAGAAAAGGAAAATTGTACTGTATCTAGAAGGGGAAAATGCTCAAGAGTACAAGCCATAAAAATAATGTACAAAGCAACAATTGTTTATACCTTAAAAGTCTATTAGCGTTCTTTTGAGGAGGTAACTGAAATTAATGGATGGGCACTTTGCAGTAGATCAAATTTACCTGGATTTTCAGAAGGTACTTAAATAGACCCACAACTGAAGCATCTTTCAAGAAGATTAAGGTATACAGAATTAATGGTACATTAGCTAGCTGGATTGAAAATTGGCTTGGCAGTAGAAAGCAAATGTTGTGATAAATGGAAAAAATACCTTATATGAGCAGAAGTTACTGGAGTTCTGCAAGAGTCTGTGCTAGGTCGCCTGCTGTATTTGCTATTCACAAATGATATTGAGGTAGGTGCTACTTTAATATTTCAAAATGTGTTGACACCAAGCTATGGGCCAGATCATCAGTCTATGGAGATTGATGAAAAGAAAAGAAAGACTTGCATTTATATAGCGTCTTTCATGACCACCGGACGTCCCAAAGCACTTTACAGCCAATGAAGTACTTTTTGGAGTGTAGTCACTGTTGTAATGTAGGAAACGTGGCAGCCAGTTTATGCACAGCAAGCTCCCACAAACAGCAATGACCAGATAATCTGTTTTTTAGTGATGTTGATTGAGGGATAAATATTGGATAACTCCCCTGCTCTTCTTCGAAATGGTGCCATGGGATCTTTTACGTCCACCTGAGAGAGCAGACGGGGCCTCGGTTTTATGTCTCATCGGAAAGACGGCACCTCTGACAGTGCAGCACTCCTTCAGTACTGCACTGGAGTGTCAGCCTAGATTTTTGTGCTCAAGTCTCTGGAGTGGGACTTCTGACTCAGAGGCGATAGTGCTACCAACTGAGTCACAGCTAACACTGTGCTGGAGATCTGACTAAATAAATGGACAAAAGAATTTTAATGTGGATCGATCTAAGTTTATGGATATTAGAATAGTTAATATGAAATGTTTACGCAATGAAGGAATCTTATTTTGAAATTATGTATAGGGATACATCATAAATGCCTTCTGTTATAGGGGAAACACCACTAAAGTTCAGTGAAAGACAATGAATGGAACCAAATTTGATTGGGGGCTGGTGAACTGCAGCATTGATCAAGGCCCAGTATGACAGGGGAACACTAGCAGAGCTCTACCCCTCTCCCCTGCTGGGGTAACATCACAAAAAAATCAGTGAGGATCTGCCCACACAAATAGCATTTTTATTCTTCAAAAACAAAAACTAAACTAAATGGAGAAATCAGGACAAATAATACAAAATATGATATGTAATGCTTACCAGCTACGATAAGCATACTAATCCTTAAAGGTCACCTGGCAAATGAAAGAAAAAATGAACTTGCATTTATATAGCCCCATCCACGACCTCAGGATGCCCCAAAGCGCTTTACAGCCAATAAAGTACTTTTGAAGTGTAGTCACTATTGTAATGTAAGAAACAGGGCAGCCAATTTTCACACAGCAAGGTCGCACAAACAGCAATGAGATATATGACCAGATAATCTTATTGGGCCAGAAATTCGGCTCTCCGGCTTCCCGCGGGTGCAAGGATCGCGCGCGTACTTACATACCGCGCCTGCCGTTGTGCTTCAGGCCCGCGTGGAATTCGGCTCCTGGGCCTCCTGCAGCTGCCGGCGTGCAGTGCTTGCGTATCCCAGGGGCGCAGTTAGTTCGAAGCGTCCCCTGGGATCATGTGGGCCATGGAGAGCCAATCGGAGCAGGGAATCTTCATTCACAGATTTTGACAGGAAGACCTGTCAAATCTATGAATAGAGATCGGCCCCAAAACCTAACTAAAACTTCAAATATTTTTTTTTCTGGAATCACATTTTTAAAATAACTATAAATTACATAAATTAACTACTTTAAACAAAAATTAAAATTTTTGAAAAAATTAATTACACTTTTAACGGTGCTAAAAATAAACTTACCTTTCTTTAAAGTATGTAAAAATGTTTAAATTGTACTTAATTCACCACTTACCTTGTTAAAAGCAGGTCTTGCGCCTCCTTTTTCCCCACGCAGCTTCTCCGTACTTACCCTCAGGGAGAAACCTGAAAAAAAACCGAAGTTCGCTGCGTGCGCGCTGCCTCTCCGGCGCACGCGTTCGACCTCTGAACCCCTTCCTTCAGGGGAACGGAAGTTCCGGTTTCCAGCGCATGCGCAGTGCATGCGCGAAACCAGCACTTTCGTTGGGTTTACGGGTGAGTACCCAGCGCGTACTCACCCGTGGAGACCCGAATTTCTGGCCCATTGATGTTGGTTCAGGGATAAATATTGCCCAGGACACTGGGAAGAACTCAAGAATGATACAGCACAGAAGGAGGCCATTTGGCCCATCGTGCCTGTGCCGGCTCTTTGGTAGAGCTCTCCAATTAATCCCATTCTCCTGCTCTTTCCCCATAGCCCTGCAATTGTTTTCCCTTCAACTAATTATTCAATTCCCTTTTGAATGTTATTATTGAATCAGGCAGTGCATTCCAGATCACAACTCGCTGTGTAAAGAAATTCGGCTGCCATTAGCGCCTCCGGGGGCCCCTAACAGGGCGCAAAGGGCTTATCGCCCAGTGGGGGTGGGGGGGGGAAGAGCCTCCCAAGAAATTTGGCGGGGCGTTGCTGAGGTGCTACCCGATAGCGCCACGCCCCCACCAGTAGTGCCCCGGGCCACTGCGCCACCGGCGATGACGTCATCGCCATGCGCGGTGACCCCTTAGCGCCCCGCTGCAGCCCCTTACTGCCCCGCAGCAGAAATTTGGCTGCGCCCCGCAAGGCTGCCGCAGGTGGTGTCAGCGCCAGCCGCGCGGGTCGCAAACCGGGACGACATCCGCTCGTGGGGCGGTAGTTAAAGGGGAGGTGCGGCTGCGACCCACGCCATAATTTTCTTTTTTTTGGCCAACCTCCAGGTCGGCCCTCCGTGGCGGGCCGTGGCATGGTCCTGGCCGCCATCGCACAGCCCGGCACCGCATCTCGGCACTGGGCTGCTGTCATGGCACCACGCCGCCCTGGTGGCCTAGTGTAGGCCATCGGAGGCCCTGCAGAGTGCGCAACGGCCCTCCCCTTTAACTGAAGGGGAGGGGCGTTGAAACGCGGTAGCGCTCCACGGAACCCCAACATCGCCTCGGTTACTGCCCCACCAGGAAATGGAGCGCCCGACATTGCGCTTCTCTTGATTAAGAAAGGGAAGATAGATTATGAAAGTAAATTAGCAAAAAATATAAAAACAGATAGTAAGAGTTTTTATAGTTATATAAAAAGAAAAAGGGTGGCTAAAGTAAATGTTGGTCCCTTAGAGGATGAGACCGGGAAATTAATGGTGGGAAATATGGAGATGGCAAAAACACTGAATGAATATTTTGTATCAGTCTTTACAGTAGAGGACACTAAGAATATCCCAACACTGGACAAACAGGGGGCTATAGGGGGAGAGGAGCTAAACACGATCAAAATCACTAAGGAAGTGGTACTCGGTAAAATAATGGGACTCAAGGCGGATAAATCACCTGGACCTGATGGCTTACATCCTAGAGTCTTGAAGGAAGTGGCGGTAGGGATTGTAGATGCATTGGTAATAATTTTTCAAAACTCCCTGGATTCCGCTAAGGTCCCGGCAGACTGGAAAACTGCTAATGTAACACCCTTATTTAAAAAGGGCAGTAGACAGAAGGCTGGTAACTATAGACCGGTTAGCCTAACATCTGTGGTAGGTAAAATTTTGGAGTCCATTATTAAGGAAACAGTAACAGGACATTTGGATAATCATAATTTAATAGGACAAAGTCAGCATGGTTTTACGAAGGGGAAGTCATGTTTGACAAATTTGCTGGAGTTCTTTGAGGAAGTAACATATAGAGTGGATAAAGGGGAACCAGTGGACGTAGTGTATTTAGACTTCCAAAAGGCATTTGACAAGGTGCCACACAAAAGATTATTGCTTAAGGTAAAAAATCACGGGATTGGGGGTAATATTCTGGCATGGATAGAGGATTGGCTATCTAACAGAAAGCAAAGAGTTGGGATAAATGGTTCATTCTCAGACTGGCAATCAGTAACTAGTGGTGTTCCACAGGGGTCAGTGCTGGGTCCCCAACTCTTTACAATCTATATTAACGATTTGGAGGAAGGGACCAAGTGTAACATATCAAAATTTGCAGATGATACAAAGATGGGAGGGAAAGTAGTGAGTGAGGAGGACATAAAAAACCTGCAAGGGGACATAGACAGGCTAAGTAAGTGGGCAGAGATTTGGCAGATGGAATACAACACTGGAAAGTGTGAGGTGATGCACTTTGGCAGGAAAAATCCTAGAGCAATTTATTATCTTAATGGCAAGAAACTGGAGAGTACTGAAGTGCAAAGGGATCTGGGGGTCCTGGTGCACGAAACTCAAAAGGTTAGTATGCAGGTGCAGCAAGTGATTAAGAAGGCAAATGGAATGTTGGCTTTCATTGCTAGGGGGATAGAATATAAAAATAGGGAGGTATTGCTTCAGTTGTACAAGGTATTGGTGAGACCGCACCTGGAATACTGCATACAGTTTTGGTGTCCTTACTTAAGGAAAGACATCCTTGCTCTCGAGGCAGTGCAAAAAAGGTTCACTCGGTTAATCCCGGGGATGAGGGGTGGTCATATGAGGCGAGGTTGTGTAGATTGGGACTCTACTCATTGGAGTTCAGAAGAATGAGAGGCGATCTTATTGAAACATATAAGATTGTGAAGGGGTTGGATCGGGTGGATGCGGGGAGGATGTTCCCGATGACGGGTGAGACTAGAACTAGGGGACATAGTCTTAGAATAAGGGGCTGCTCTTTCAAAACTGAGATGAGGAGGAACTACTTCACTCAGAGGGTGGTAGGTCCATGGAATATGCTGCCACAAAAAGCTGTAGAAGCTACATCATTAATTAAATTTAAAACAGAAATAGACAGTTTCCTAGAAGTAAAGGGCATTAAGGGTTACGGGGAGCGGGCAGGAATTTGGACATGAGTCTAGGTTCGGATCGGTCATGGCCCTGTGGGTAGTGGAGCGGGCCCAGGGACTGTGTAGCCTGATTCTGCTCCTATTTCGTGTGTGCAATTCTGTTAGATGCAGGAGATGGTTCTGTGATAGATAGTAGATTGGCGGTTAGGATCAGATCAGCCATGATCTTATTGAATGGCGGAGCAGGCTCGAGGGGCCGATTGGCCTACTCCTGCTCCTATTTCTTATGTTCTTATGTTCTTATGTTCTTCCTGTGTGGGGCGGTAAGCCGAATTTAGCGTCCGGGGCAGTACTTCTACGCCGGGCGCTAAATGTCCAGCCTTAACTCGGTTACCGCCCCAAACAGGGCGTAACCGAATTTCACGCCCCTTTTCTCATGTCACCTCCTGGTTCTTTTGACAATCACCTTAAGTCTGTGTCCTCTGGTTACCGACCTTTCTGCCACTGGAAAGATTTTCTTCTTATTTGAACACCTGTATCAAATCTCCCTTGCTCTTCTTCAAAATAGTGCCATAGGATCTTTTACGTCCACCTGAGAGCAGAGGGGGGCTCGGTTTAATGTCTCATTTGAAAGCATTCCCTCAGTACTGCACTCTCTGGAGTGGGACTTGAACCCACAACCTTCTGACTCAGGCAAAATATTATCACTGAGCCAAGGCTGACACCCTAATCTACTGAAGAGATCCAGTTTTAAATTAGGCCAGTGGGACTGGAATAAGCCTGACCCCACTGGGTTACACCAAGTGCCTCCACCTTAAAGGAGGTCATCACTAAAAGTTGAGGAAGAGATGGCCCATCCCAACTAAATCTGAAACAAAACAAACTAAAGTAAATAAAACAATTTAAATTCAATTTAAAACAAAACAGTAAGGTCACATAAGACCAAAACAAAAACACTACGCAGTTCCCATCAATCACAGAAAGCATCCACCAAGTTGGCAGACACTGCATGTTGGTATTCAAGGCTCACCTGGACATGAACTACAGCTCGAAGCATAGCCAAGCAGATGGTATTTGTTAATCATACACTTCCAGTAACTGTGGATGGCAGACTTTGCCAGGCCTAGAAGCAGAGGCAGCAGGAGGTTCTCTGATGTGCTTCACTTGTGCACTGGTGATGAAAACTAAACAGAGTTGAGGGAAAATTAAACCAAAAATTTAAAAGCAATCCCACCCACCCCCCACAAATAATGAAAGAGGAGGCGTAGGCTCCAGCATTGCACATAGAGATGGAATACAGGCGCCTCATTGTCATCAAATTGGGCAATCTGTGAAACAGCTCATCAACCAATTGCAGGTCACTGTAACATCCTCCACCCTATATATTAATAAATCTCCCATGACATTGCTCATGGTAAATTGGATAAGGCATTGTTTCCTAATGACAGTTTCATAATGAGGAGAGAGCTTACACACAAAATATACAATTTTAAAGGGGGTGCAAGAACAGAGAGACCTGGGGGTGCTTGTGCACAAATCTTTGAAGGTGGCAGGACAGGTTAACAAAGCAGTTAATAAAGGATATGGGTTCCTGGGCTTTATAAATAGAGGCATAGAGTACCAAAGCCAGGAAGTTATGCTAAACCTATATAAAACACTAGTTTGGCCCCAGCTGGAATATTGTGTCCAATTCTGGGCACCACACTTTAGGAACAATGTGAAGGCTTTGGAGAGGGTACGGAAGAGATTTACTAGAATGGTTCTAGGGATGAGGGAATACAGTTACTTGGGTGGACTAGACAAGCAGGGGTTGCTCTCCTTGGAGCAGAGAAGGCTAAGAGCAGATTTGATAGAGGTGTTTAAAATCATGAAGGATTTAGATAGAGTAAATAAAGAGAAACTGTTTCCAATGGCTGAAGGGTCGATAACCAGAGGGCACAGATTTGAGGTGATTAGCAAAAGAACCAGAGGCGACATGTGGAAAAAGTTTTTTACGCAATGAGTGGTTAGGATTTGGAATGCACTGCTCCTCCCGGCTCCACATTTGATTAAGTATCTTTTAAACCCTTACCTTATTGGTCGCAGCCTGCAGCGGTCTCTTTAAGAACCGCCTGTTAATCCGCATGGAGACTTGGTTTTCCTGAGCGCAGCTGACCCAGCGCTGGCTGCATTCAGAACAAGCTAATGGCCCAGAAATTGATCTCGCTCTGTTCCCGCGGGGGTAAGGCTTTCCCGCGATCTCTCACCTCGCTTGTGCTTTTTCAGATCCAGCTCGCACGAACTTGATGTTCTGGACAGCTGCTGGGCAGTGCTTGCGTATCCCAGCGGCGTAGTGAATTCGTGCGAGCTGTGGGATCACGTGACTCAGTTAGAGCCAATGGCAGCACACCATCTTCCATTCATAAGTTTCACATAGGTGCTGTGAAATCTATGAATCTTACACCCCCCCAAAATAACAGCTAAACCTCAATTAAATTTTAAAAAAAACCATCACATTAATAAAATAAGTATAGTTAATTAAATTAACCATTTTAAATAAAAAATTAAATTTTTGAAAAAATTTAAAATCTTTTAAAAAGTTATAAAAATAAACTTACCTGTCTTTAAAGTCTCTAAAAAAGATATACCTGTTAAAAAAAAATTCAAAAAAATACTTAATTCACTACTTACCTTCTTAAAAGTGGGTCTTACTCCTCCTTTTTACATTTCTAAAATCTTCAGTACTTACCTGCGCGTCCAAAGCATGAAGTGCACAGCGTGCGCGCAGCCTGTAGCGCGCACGCGGTGCACCGAGGAACCGCCCCCTTTTCAAAAGAGCAATTGCCAGTTTTCAGCGCATGCGCAGGGCATGCAGAAAACCGGCAATTGGAGTGGGAATACGCGAGAGTACGCAGTGCGTACTCTCGCGTCGCGGGATCAATTTCTGGGCCAATATTGAAGAGGGGCCTCAAGCAGGCGTAGGGCCCTTTATTTGAATAGGCAAAGGGCCTAATGCCTGGATGCCTATTATTTTTAGCTGCACCATTATGGCGGGCAGCACACTTCCCGCTTGTAATGAGCATGCGCTTCCTTCCTGCGATATTGGAGGCTTAGGCACCCATTTAGCACCCAAAAAAACGGGCATGGCACAATCCAATTTCTAGGCCATTGCGTTTAAACAAGGCAAATATTTAATATTTCATAATATAAATTGTAAGTTGTCATGAAATAGAACATAAATGGGTGAATACATTTTTCAAAATTTTCCTTTCAGTTCAGTCACCCTACATACCTCCCCCTCCCTCCCCCCTCCCCCCTCCCCCCCCTCCCCCTCCCCCTCCCCCTCCCTCCCTCCCCCTCCCCCTCCCCCTCCCCCTCCCCCTCCCTCCTCCCCCTCCCTCCCCCTCCCCCTCCCCCCTCCCCCCCCCCCCTCCCCCTCCCCCTCCCCCCTCCCCCCTCCCCCCCCCCCCCTCCCCCTCCCCCTCCCCCTCCCCCTCCCCCCTCCCCCTCCCCCTCCCCCTCCCCCTCCCTCCTCCCCCCCCTCCACCTCCCCCTCCCCCTCCCCCCTCCCCCTCCCCCCTCCCCCTCCCTCCTCCCCCCTCCCCCCCTCCCTCCCCCCCCTCCCCCCCCTCCCTCCCCCCCCTCCCTCCTCCCCCCTCCCCCTCCCTCCTCCCCCTCCCTCCTCCCCCTCCCTCCTCCCCCTCCTCCCCCTCCTCCTCCCTCCTCCCCCCCCTCCCTCCTCCCTCCTCTCCCTCCTCCCTCCTCCCCCCTCCCTCCTCCCTCCTCCCTCCTCCCCCTCCCTCCTCCCTCCTCCCTCCTCCCCCCTCCCTCCTCCCTCCTCCCTCCTCCCCCTCCCCCTCCCTCCTCCCATCTCCCCCCTCCCTCCTCCCACTCCCCCCTCCCTCCTCCCACTCCCCCCTCCCTCCTCCCATCTCCCCCTCCCTCCTCCCTCCTCCCTCCTCCCCCCTCCCTCCTCCCTCCCTCCTCCCTCCTCCCTCCTCCCCCCTCCCTCCTCCCTCCTCCCTCCTCCCTCCTCCCCCTCCGCATTCCTCTGACTCTGGCCTCTTGTGCAACCTCCTTCTCTTTGTCCCACCATTGGCGGCTGTGCTTTCAGCTCCCTAAGCTCCATGCTCTGGAATTCCCTCCCTTAACCTCACCGCCTCTCCACTTTCCTCTCCTCCTTAAAACTCACTTCTTTGACCAATCTTTTGGCTATCCCCTCCTAATATCTCCTCCTTTGGCTTGGCATCCATTTTTGTCTGATTATGTCTTTGTGAAGTGAACTGAGACATTTTTTTTACTTTTAAGGCGCTACATAAATGCAAGTTGTTCCTGTTTTAGATATTATTTACTACATCACCCACAGCAGAACCATTTTCACATTGGTTTCCGGCTCATCTTGTATCTCAGAATGAATTGGCTAAAGTAATGGAATTTTTGTATGGGAGGAAAAGTGAAATCTTCCCAGGATTTTTAAAACAGCCCAAAATAATTTACTTACCAGACAATAAATGCATTCTGAGTTACAGCTATTAGATTATCCGAGCAGTAGAGTTGCTATGCTAACTGAGATAATCAAATGAAATTAGATAAAAGTTTTTTCATATATTGCTTTGGTAAATAACACTAATTTTAAACAGAAGTCTCCTTGGTATCAAGGGACTAATAGATTCACCAGATATAATTTGTCATCTCCTGAGGAGAGGTTAAGGGCTAAGAGCACAGATTCCTTTGAGCTGGCTCTCTGCCACTGTGTCATCTGTCCAGGACTAATCAAGTTATCATATCAACAAATCTCCCTCAGTCACAGACTTCAGTGTCTGGCCTTTGAGAAAAATTTGATGGCTGCAGCGCAGACAAATTTCCGTCAGCAGGGTGTTGGAGCTTTCCCGCCTGGCTGTATGAAAAGCACCTGTAACCTCCGCACAACCTCTCCTCTCCCTCACGCTGAGAGTTCACTTCATGTGAGTCTCCTGCTGCTCATCATCAGTCAGCAGCCTCTGATTAGGCCAGAGCTACAGAGAGAGTTGCTGCTTCTCTTTCTCATCACTATATACACATCATGAAATATATGCATATTTCATTATTGAAAGGAAGATGGAGATAATTAAGACCCTCAAACTATAAAGTTTAAAAAAAAACTACAAATGACATTTCTGAGGGGCAAATTTTTGTCATTTTAAGATTAAACTTTCCTTCACCCTTTTTCTCAGTTTCTGTTACACATACTATCCGTGTCTAGGGATCATGAAACCTATTCCCAGCCCTCTACCAATGCTCTTTTAAACTGGTTGCGTAAAGTATACTATTAGAGCGATGTGGGGTGACTCCCTTTAATTATTTTCCCCTCCTGTGGAGCATTATGGGTGGGAAACCCATATCCTGCACTCAGCGATGTAGGTGGCGCCACCTGCAAAATTACTTTGGTAGAGCAGATTTTCTCAAAACAAGATTTTTGACTGCCCTATTTTCCTACCACCATAATTATCCAGTGTTAATCATGGGACTGGATGACGGAATCTTCTGAGACAGTCTCCCCACCCCTCCCCCACAACTAATGATTGTAAATCACGGGCAGTGCACATGAGATTTTCCAGTAAAGAGCTCCCTGCATACTAGGCTCCGCCCATGACACAGTGCCTTGGAAAATTCCGTCCGACAGCTCAAAAGGCCAGCTTAGATTTTGTGGCTCTGATTGCACTAATTTGCTCCCAATATGTGACACTCCACGGAAATGCCTTAGTTTTCCTCATCTGGTAAATTTCAGTAGTTTACTTTACGCCTAATAGGAGGAAAAATTAATCATCCTGTGAGTACTGGCTTCGCTCATAGAGACTTCTAAGCTTTTTGAAGCCAATAGTGCTGTAAAAATGTTAAATATACCATATGTTTTCTGCTTGATAAGATAGTGTTAATGTTATAGATACTTCGGGTATTTTGTACCAATATGTTGTGAAAAAGACATTCAAACCTACAAGCTAATGATGAGTACTTTTTTTTCCTATCACCTTGTATTTTCAGATGAAGAATTGTAGTTTCTAAGTTACCAAATTGCTGTGCTACATAAGAAATTATTTAGGATTGTTTGTATGGCAACCTTGTGGAAATCCTTTTTTATTGAGAGTTTTTAGCTCAAGTTGGTTTTGTCTGTTCCCGGTCAGGTTTACACATGGAATACAAAGCAGAAGCAAGGTTGAACTATCTTGAATGGAGGAAAAGCTGACCGTATCCAGCATGGCCCTCTTGAATGCCAGCCAGTGCTAGAGTAGCATTGATTATTGTGAAGCAGTGTGTAGTACAGGTCATTCAGTTCAGCTGGAAGCAAATGAATAATGGAAAACCACCAGCAAGAGAGGAAATATTTGGAGAAGACAAAAGATGATTCACAAAATCCTGATCTATTTGGAAGTCATTACTGAGCAGCAGTTGAGTAGACAACAGGTTCAAACATGAAGTTTATTATATCTTACAATGACTGTATTCTGTGATGGTTTCATTCTGTGCAACATCTGGCATTCAACAACAACAACTTGTATTTATATAGCGCCTTTAACGTAGTACAACTTCCCAAGGCGCTTCACAGGAGTGTTATAAGACAAAAAAAATTGACACCGAGCCACATAAGGAGAAATTAGGGCAGAAGACCAAAAGCTTGGTCAAAGAGGTAGGTTTTAAAGAGCGACTTAAAGGAGGAAAGAGAGGTAGCAAGGTGGAGAGGCATAGGCAGGGAATTCCAGAGCTTAGGGCCTAGGCAACAGAAGGCACGGCCACCAATGGTTGAGCGATTATAATCAGGGATGCTCAAGAGGGCAGAATTAGAGGAGCGCAGATATCTCGGGGGGGGGGGGGGGGGGGGGGGCGTTTGGGGCTGGAGGAGATTAGAGATAGGAAGGGGCGAGGCCATGGAGGGATTTGAAAACAAGGATGAGAATTTTGAAATCGAGGCATTGCTTAACTGGGAGCCAATGTAGGGTGTAAAGTGTTAAGATATGGGTTTCCAGACCTCCAAACAAACTACACTGGCAGAATAAACATGCAGTTTAACACTGTGCAGACTAGGATAAAATTTAAAAAGCTTGGTACAATTTTAATGCTTTTGTATTATTTTGAAACTATAACACATGGTTGATACAAATTTTGAACTCCTACCAGCTGATCAGCCTAATAATGCTATACCAATCTATAAAATATTAAAAATGGTGATTGGTCTCAGAATTCCAATGCTAGTTCATCTCTAAGTCGTACTCTCAACATAACATAATGTAATGTGACAAATTGGAAACGGGGGGGGCACTCCAACGTAACCAATCTAAGGTTATGTGACAGTCCAAGCAGAATATTAAGGGGGAAAAATTTGGTTGCTTTGCACCTCCCGTTAGCGCCCTAAGAGGGCGCTAATGGGGTGCAAAGCAACTAGCGACCGGGCACGGCGATGTTTGCGCCGCTCGCGAAATTGACTAGAGTTTTTGCGGTGACGCAAAAGTCTACCGCCCCGATCCCCTGCGCACGCAGATCATGACGTCAGTCGAGCGTGCAATGCCCCGGTGGCGCCCCGGACTGGATATGGAGTGGTGCCCCCCTCCTTTGCGCCTGCCGCAAGCAATGACAGGGAGACTGGGACGTTTTCCAGTCTGTGAGGGGCTGGGGGTGCGGGGGGGGGGGTGCTATTTAAAGGCGCCCTCTTCCTGCCTTTTTTTGTGGTAGACATTTTTGCACCACTCATTCAGACAGTGAGAGAGAGAGAGAGAGAAACTTCTGCATAGAGTCAGCGCTGTGTGAAGTAGTTTTGGCTACTGAGCATCACTTTGCAGGTTCTTTTGGATTTGACCTTCATTACCTCAATTGTCAAGAGACTATGGGGGCTGCACTGATTCGGGGTGTCGTCCTGCCCCTGCAGAATCGGAGGCAACAGTGATGCAGAGAGAGAGTGGCAATCATGGCCAGACGGAGGAGGGCCAACAGGCCTCTGCACAGGAGACCTTACCCTCCCAGGGTATTCCGGGAACAATTCTCCTACATTCATTTGTCTGAGGAGCAGTGTTTGTGCAGGCTGTGCTTCAGCAAGGAGGTGGTCACTGAGTTCTGCCTCCTGCTGCAGCCAGATCTGCAGCCTCTACTGAGGACCAGGACGTCTCTGTCGGTGGCAGTGAAGGTCACAGTGGCTCTGAATTTTTATGCCATTGGCTCCTTTCAAGCAGCTACTGGGGACATCACCAATATCTCCCAGTTCGCGGTCCATTGCTGCATCCAGCAGGTCACAAATGCCCTCTATAAAAGGAGACGCCAGTACATCTCTTTCCATAATATGATTGAATTTTACATTAAGTTTGAGAGTGATGTAGTCCAATCTGAAACTAAGGTCTTCAATCTAAACAGAGGAAACTACAAGGGTATGAGGGACAAGTTGGCCATGGTAGATTGGGAGATTACACTAAAAGGTATGAAGGTGGACATACAATGGCTAACATTCAAGGAAATAATGCATAATTTGCAACAAACATATATTCCTCTAGGGCATAAAAACCCAAAAGGAAAAGTGATCCAACCATGGCTAACAAAAGAAATTAAAGCTAGTATTAAGTCAAAGGAGGAAGCTGATAAAGTTACCAGAAAAAGAGGTCAGCCTGAGGATTGGATCTTTTTAGAAATCAGCAAAGGGGGACCAAGAAATTGATAAAGAAAGGGAAAATGGAATATGAGCACAAACTAGCGCAAAATATAAAAACGGATTGTAAAAGCTTCTATAGGTATGTGAAAAGGAAAAGACTGGCGAAGGTAAATGTAGGTCCTTTACAGTCAGAGACGGGGGGAATTTATAATGGGGAATGAGGAAATGGCAGAGAAATTAAATAAATACTTTGTTTCTGTCTTCACGGAGGAAGACACAAAAAATATCCCAGAAATACGAGAAAACCAAGGGTGTGGCGAGAATGAGGAACTTAAAGAAATTATTATTAGTAAAAAAACAGTACTAGCAAAATTAATGGGACTAAAAGTCGATAAATCCCAAGGACCGGATGACCGACATCCTAGAGTTTTGAAAGAGGTGGCCATTGGGATAGTGGACGCATTGGTTGTCATCTTCCAAAATTCTATAGATTCTGGAACGGATCCTGCAGATTGGAGGATAGCAAATGTAACGCCGCTATTTAAGAAAGGAGGGAGAGAGTAAACGCGGAACTACAGACCTGTTAGCCTCACATCAGTAGTTGGAAAAATGCTGGAATCCATTATAAAGGATGCAAAAACTGGGCACTTAGAAACTAATAGTAAGATTGGGCAGAGTCAACATGGATTTATGAAAGGGAAATCCTGTTTAACAAACCTATTGGAGTTCTTTGAGGATGTAACTAGTGGAGTAGACAACGGGGAACCGGTAGATGTGGTGTATCTGGATTTTCACAAGGCCTTCGATAATGTCCCACACAAGAGGTTGGTGAACAAAATGAAGGCACATGGAATTGGGGGCAATATACTAGCATGGATTGAGAATTGGTTAATAGACAGAAAACAAAGAGTAGAGATAAACGGATCTTTTTCAGGATGGCAGGCTGTGACTAGTGGGGTACCACAAGGATCGGTGCTTGGGCCCCAGCTATTCACAATTTATATCAAAATGATTTGGATGAAGCATAGAAGATAGGAACAGGAGTAGGCCATTCGGCCCCTCGAGCCTGCTCTGCCATTTAATTAGATCATGGCTGATCATTCATATTCAGTACCCTGTCCCTGCTTTCTCCCCATATCCCTTGATCCCTTTAGCCTTAAGAAATATATCTATCTCCTTCTTGAATATATTTAATGAATTGGCCTCAACTGCATTCTGTGGTAGAGAATTCCACAGGTTCACCACTCTCTGGGTGAAGAAATTCCTCCTCATCTCAGTCCTAAATGGCTTACCCCTTATCCTTAGACTGTGACCTCTGGTTCTGGACTCCCCCGCCATCGGGAACATCCTTCCTGCATCTAGTCTGTCTAGTCCTGTTAGAATTTTATAAGTTTCAATGAGATCCCCTCTCATTCTACGAAACTCTAGCGAATATAAGCATAATCGACACAATCTCTCTTCATACGTCATTCCTGCCATCCCAGGTATCAGTCTGGTGAATCTTCACTACACTCCCTCCATGGCAAGAACATCCTTCCTCAGATAAGGCGACCAAAACTGCACACAATACTCAAGGTGTGGTCTCACCAAGGCCCTGTACAACTGCAGCAAGACATCCTTGCTCCTGTACTCGAATCCTCTCACTATGAAGGCCAACATACCATTTGCCTTCTTAACCGCCTGCTGCACCTGCATGCTTTCCTTCAGCGACTGGTGCACAAGGACTCCCAGATCTCGTTGCACTTCCCCTTTTCCCAATCTATTGCCGTTCAGATAATAATCTGTCTTCCTGTTTTTGCCACCAAAGTGGATAACCTCGCATTTATCCACATTATACTGCATCTGCCATGCATCTGCCCAATCACCCAACCTGTCCAAATCATACTGGAGTTTCTCTGCATCCTCCTCACAGTACACACACCCACCCAGCTTTGTGTCGTCTGCAAACTTAGAGATATTACATCTAGTTCCCTCGTCTAGATCATTAATATATATTGTGAATAGCTGGGGTCCTAGCACCGATCCCTGTGGTACCCCACTAGTCACTGCCTGCCACTCGGAAAAAGACCCGTTTATTCCAACTCTTTGCTTCCTGTCTGCCAACCAGTTCTGTATCCAAATCAGTACCCTACCCCCAATCCCATGTGCTTTAACTTTGCACGCTTATCTATTCTACCAGTTACATCCTCAAAAAATTCCAGTAGATTAGTCAAGCATGATTTACTTCTTGTAAATCCATGTTGACTTTGTCCGATCCTGTCACTGTTTTCCAAGTGCTCTGCTATTACATCTTTTATAATGGAGTCCAGCATTTTCCCCACTACCGATGTCAGACTTACCGGTCTATAATTCCCATTTTTTCTCTACCACCTTTTTTAAATAGTGGGGTTACATTAGCTACCCTCCAATCCATGGGAACTGTTCCACAGTCTATAGAATTTTGAAAGATGACCAGCAATACATCTACTATTTCTAGGGCCACTTCCTTAAGTACCCTAGGATGTAGATTATCAGGCCCTGGGGATTTATCGGCCTTCAATTCCGTCAATTTCCCTAACACCATTTCCCTACAAATACTGATTTCATTCAGTTCCTCCCTCTCATTAGACCCTATTTTCCCCGACATCTCTGGGAGGTTATTTGTGTCCTCCTTTGTGAAGACAGAACCAAAGTATGTATTTAATTGGTCTGCCATTTCTTTGTTCCCCATTATAAATTCCCCTGATTCTGACTGCAAGGGACCTACACTTGACTTCACCAATCTTTTTCTCTTCACATATCTATAGAAGCTTTTACAGTCAGTTTTTATGTTCCCTGCAAGCTTACTCTCATATTCTATTTTCCCCCTCTTAATTAATCCCTTTGTCCTCCTTTGCTGAATCCTAAACTGCTCCCAATCCTCAGGTTTGCTGCTTTTTCTGGTCAATTTATATGTCCTCTCCTTGGATCTTATGCTATCCCTAATTTCCCTTGTTAGCCACGGTTGAGTCACCTTTTTTGTTTTATTTTTATGCCAAACAGGGATGAACAAATTCTGTAGTTCATCCATGCGATCTTTAAATGTTTGCCATTGCCTATCCACCGTCAACCCTTTAAGTAACGCTCCCCAATCCATCCTAGTCAACTCGCGCCTCATACCATCGTAGTTTCCTTTATTTAAATTCAGGACCCTAGTCTCTGAGTCAACTACTTCACTCTCCATCTTAATGAAGAATTCTATCATATTGGCCCAAAAATTCGTCCGTTCTCGGGTGAGTACCCGCTGCGTACTCACCTGTATTCGTTCCCGAAGTGCCGGTTTCCTGCATACACTGCGCATGCGCGGAAAACCAGCACTTCCGGTATGGCGAAGGGGGCGGTTCCTAGGTGAACCGCGTGCGCACTAGAGGCTGCGCGCACGCAGCACACTTAGGTTTTTTTTCAGGTTTCAACGCGAGGGTAAGTATGGAAGATTCTACACAAGTAAAATGGAGGCGTAAGACCCCTTTTGAACAAGGTAAGTAGTTAATTAAGTATAATTTTAAATTTTTTTTAGCAGGTTTATCTTTTTTAGAGACTTTAAAGAAAGGTAAGTTTATTTTTATAACTTTTAAAAAGAATTTAAATATTTTCAAAAATTTAAATTTTTGTTTAAAGTGGTTAATTTATTTAACTATAGTTATTTTATTAATGTGATGGATTTTAAAAAAAATTATTTGAGGTTTAGCTGTTCTTTTGGGGCCGATTTCAATTCACAGATTTGACAGGTCTCCTGTCAAATCTATGAATGAAAGATGGTCTGCTGCCATTGGCTCTCCATGGCCCACGTGATACCAGGGGTCGCATCGCACTAACTGTGCCCCTGGGACATGCAAGCACTGCGCGCCGGCACTAGGGAGAGGCCCAGGACCCGAAGTTCCTGTGGGCCCGAAACACAACGGCAGGCGCGGTAGGTAAGAGCGCGCGCGATCCTTACCCCCGCGGCAAGCCGGCCACCCGAATTTCTAGGCCATTATGATCGCTCCTCCCCAAGGGGCCTCACACAACAAGATTGCTAATTAATCCTTCTCATTACATAATACCCAGTCTAAGATGGCCTGATCTCTAGTTGGTTCCTCGACATATTGGTCCAGAAAACCATCCCGTATACACTCTAGGAATTCCTCCTCCACAGTATTGTTACTAATTTGGTTAGCCCAATCTATATGTAGATTAAAGTCACCCATGATAACTGCTGTGCCCTTATTGCACGCATCTCTAATTTCCTGTTTAATGCCATCCCCAACCTCAGCATTACTGTTTGGGGGTCTGTATACAACTCCCACTAACGTTTTCTGCCCCTTGGTATTTCTCAGCTCTACCCATACAGATTCCACATCATCAGAGCTAATATCCTTCCTTACTATTGTGTTAATCTCCTCTTTAACCAGCAATGCTACCCCACCTCCTTTTCCTTTTTGTCTGTCCTTCCTGAATATTGAATACCCCTGGATGTTGAATTCCCAGCCTTGGTCACCCTGGAGCCATGTTTCCGTAATCCCGATTATATCATATCCGTTTACATCTATTTGCGCAGCTAATTCATCCACCTTATTACGAATGCTCCTCGCATTAAGAGACAAAGCCTTCAGGTTTGTTTTTTTAACACTCTTTGTCCTTTTAGAATTATTAATTACTGTCGCCCTGGTTGATTTACACCCTTGATTTCCCTGCCTTCCACTTTTGCTTTTCTCCTTCCTGTCTTTTGCTTCTATCCTTGCTTCCCTTTCCTCTGTTTCCCTGCACAGGTTCCCAACCCCCTGCCATTTTAGTTTAACCCCTTCCCAACAGCACTAGCAAACACTCCCCCTAGGACATCGGTCCCTGTCCAGCCCAGGTGCAAACCGTCCAGTTTGTACTGGTCCCACCTCCCCCAGAACCGGTTCCAATGTCCCAGGAATTTGTATCCCTCCCCCTTGCACCATTCCTCTAGCCACGTATTCATCTGAAATATCCTTCTATTTCTACTCTGACTAGCACGTGGCACCGGTAGCAATCCTGAGATTACTACCTTTGAGGTCCCATTTTTAAATTTATTTCCTGACTCCCTATATTCAGCTTTTAGGACCTCATCCCATTTTTTTACCATATCGTTGGTACCTATATGCACCACGACAACTGGCTGTTCACCCTCCCCCTCCAGAATGCCCTGCAGCCACTCCAAGACATCTTTGACCCTTGCACCAGGGAGGCAACATACCATCCTGGAGTCTCGTTTGCGGCCGCAGAAACGCCTATCTATTCCCCTTACAATAGAATCCCCTATCACTATAGCTCTCCCGCTCTTTTTCCTCCCATCCTGTGCAGCAGAACCACCCATGGTGCCAGGAAGTTGGCTGCTGCTGCCTTCCCCCGATAAGCCATCTCCCTCAACAATATCCAAAGTGGTATATCTGTTTGAGAGGGGGATGTCCACAGGGGACCCCTGCACTACCTGCCTGCGCCTACTACTCTGCCTGGTGGTCACCCATTCCCTTCCTGCCTGTGCAGCCTTTACCTGCGGGTGACCAACTCCCTAAACGTGCTATCTATGATGTCCTCAGCATCGCGAATGTTCCAGTATGCATCCATTCACAGCTCCAGCGCTGCAATGCGGTCTGCCAGTAGCTGCAGCTATATACACTTCCCGCACACATGGTCAACAGGGACACAGGAAGTGTCCCTGATTTCCCACATAGTGCAGGAGGAGCATGCCATGGGGCTGAGCTGTGCTGCCGTGACTTATCCTTTAATTAATTTAAATTAACTCAAATCAATACCACAAATTACACTACAATTAAATGATATACTCAAGGGCCCTTGTATACTAGCACTCCCTGCTACACAACAGAGACCTTAGAAACTATAACCACAAAAATTAGGACCTTCTAAACTTTATAAACTATTAACCTTAACTGTCAAACTACAGAGTAGTATAAATACTCACCTGGCCATACTAGAGGGGTCTAAATGTAACATTTCCAAATTTGCTGATGATACAAAGCTAGGTGGCAGTGTCAGTTGTGAAGAGGATGTGAAGAGGCTTCAAGGGGATCGCGACAGGCTCAGTGAGTGGGCGAGAACATGGCAGATGGAATATAATGTGGATAAATATGAAGTTATCCACTTTGGTAGAAAAAACATAAAGGCAGAGTATTTCCTAAATGGTGAAAGATTGGGGAATGCAGATGCTCAAAGGGACCTGGGTGTCCTTGTACATGAGTCACTGAAAGTGAATGTGCAGGTGCAGCAAGCCATTCGGAAGGCAACTGCTATGCTGGCCTTCATTACAAGAGGATTTGAGTACAGGAGTAAAGAAGTCTTACTCCAATTATGTAGGGCCTTGGTGAGACCACACCTGGAGTACTGTGTACAATTTTGGTCTCCTTACCTAAGGAAGGATATACTTGCCATAGAGGGAGTGCAACGAAGGTTCACGAGATTGATTCCTGGGATGGCGGGACTGTCGTATGAGAAGAAATTGAGTAAACTAGGCCTGTATTCTCTTGAATTCAGAAGAATGAGAGGGGATCTCATTGAAGCATACAAAATTATTACAGGGCTTGATAGGGTGGATGGTGGGAGAATGTTTCCCTTAGCTGGAGAGTCTAGAACCAGGGGCCACAGCCTTAGGATAAAGGATAGGCCATTCAGGACTGAGATGAGAAGAAATTTCTTCACACAGAGGGTGGTGAATCTTTGGAATTCTCTACCCCAGAGGGCTGTGGAAGCTCAGTCATTGGGTATATTCAAAACAGAAGTCGGTAGATTTCTGACTAGTAAAGGCATCAAGGGATATGGTGATAGGGCCGGTGAATGGAGTTCAGGCAGAAGATCAGCCATGATCTCATTGAATGGCAGAGCAGGCTCGAAGGGCCGAATGGCCTACTCCTGCTCCTATTTCTAATGTTCTTATGTTCTTTCCCGATGACCCGGGCCAAACAGCATGAACAGCATGAATGCGAGGATAGCAAGCCTCCCCATGGTGCAGGGCGCCATTGACTGCACGCATGTGGCATTGCAGGCACCGCATGAGAATGCAGAGGTTTTCCGAAACCGCAAGGGGTTCCACTCCTTAAATGTTCAGTTGGTCTGTGACTACAGACAGCTGATACTCGCTGTCAATGCCCGCTATCCTGGCAGCAGCCATGATGCTTTAATCCTGTGCCAGACTGGTGTGCCAGACCTTTTCCAGGCACCGCATCAGCCAAGTGGTTGGCTCCTCAGGGACAAGGGTTATCCACTCTGCACCTGGCTGATGACTCCGCTCCATAACCCCAACACCCCTGCTGAGCTGCGGTACAATGAGAGCCATTTCGCGACCAGGAACATCATTGAGCAGACAATCGGCGTGCTCATCAATGTTTCCGCTGTCTGGACCACTCAGGAGGAGCCCTGCAGTACTCGCCTGAGCGAGTCTCCCTCTTCATAGTTGTGTGCTGCATTCTTCATAACCTGGCAATCCTCAGGACCCAGCCAATGCCACCAGGCCTTGGAGCACCACCAGAGGAGGAGGAGGAAGAGGAGGAGGAGGATGATCATCAGCAACAGCACCAAGGCGGGAGGTAGGCCCACAATATTGAAACTGCAAGGGCCGTCCATCAACGACTGATAACAAGCCGCTTCTAGGCCCCTACTCAGGAAATGGCTTCTGGCATGGAGAACAACATGATGGAAAGCAACCCGCAACTCCAAAGCCGGCCAAGGCAGCAATGATTCCAAAGGCCAAACAAGTACATTTTGAATACAAAAACTTTTTTATTTTACAAACTCTGTGTGTGACAAACTAATAGAAACAAACACAAAAAATCATTAATTAACATAACTGGTTCTCACAACCTGGCGATAATGGCCAAAACACTAAACAAAAGTTTTAACACGAACCTCGGCCTTTAATAAAAACATTCCCAACATTTCGTCAGACCTCCTACTTTTTGCCCTTCGAGGATGATCTCCTTCCCTTGCGCACTTCCCCTCTTCCCAACATACTGCTCCTCCGTAATGGGGCCCCAGTGGCTGCAGCAAGGCTGGTGGAAGGCTGCTGAATGTCAGAACCTGAGACTACAGGTGCCCTTGAAGGATGGCCTCGACCAGCTCTGGGCCTGGAGGGCCCGACTACAGACTGCACCAACTCTGCATAAGCGGCAGCATTCTGGGCTACAGGCGGTGGCAAGTGCAATGGGGAAGTGACAGTGGTGGGAGCAGGAATGCTGTCATCTTGAGAGAGGACAGCACCTCCCTGCTCAACCGACACACTGGCACTCCCACGGGGCAGCACCTCAGCATCCAGAGCAATCTGCTGGAGCACAGATTGCTGGCCTGCTGCAGCGCGGTGAGCACCCCAGGGAAATGTGTCTGAACCAGCGACGATGGCAGCAGTCAGTACTTGCGTTGCCTCAATCTGAGTCTGCATGAGACCAGTCTGAGATTGGATCACGGCAGCCAGTGACTGAATTGCAGCACCAAGCATTTGCATGGCATCCGCCTGTGCGACAGCATAGTGCTCCACACTCCTTGCCAGTGCATCAATGCTTTCGGGCACCCTTCCCACTGCACCCATGAGCTGAGTGTGCATGTCCACCGCCTGGGTGTTCATTTCAGCAATGAGCTGCTCCTCCTCTGCGTCCAGTGCAGCAGGACTCGCTGGCCTACTCTCCCTCCGGAGAGAAGGCCCCCGAGCTTCCCTACCCCCATCGCATTGCTGCAGCCCGCTGTGTTCCAGAGCTTCACCCTCATCAGACCCTTCCCCCCTGCTCCCCTCCAGGGACGACGTGGTCCCAGTGTGGGCATGGGCTTCTTCGGGAGAGGGTGGCGCTGAGGCTCTGGCTTCCTCTTCCTCCTCGCCTGCAGCTTCGCTCCCACTGGCAGCTTGAGGGCCGGTCTCCTCAGCTGGTGAATCACCATCTGAAAGCAGTACAAGAGTGGCTTTAGCGTGAGGACAGAGGGGCAGTAAGGGAGGAAGGAGTGGCGTGATTTAGTAAGTTGGATTGAAAGCGTCAAAGGCTGGTGTTGTGAGGGACAAGTGGAATGAGAGAGGAGAAAAAGGTGATGACCTTACCATTGCTGTCCAGAACGGGGTCGGCCTCTCCAGGGGCGACGGGACCGATCACCTGGCTTGCCACAATCCTGTGGACGCGCGCCTCAAGATCACTGAGGGGTTGCAGCTGAGGCCACCCTCCACACGTCCGTTGCTGCTGTCTCCTGTTATGAGATAGCTTGGCCTGCAAGAAAAAGGACGGCGTCTGAATAAATATACAGCCATGGTCTTGCCTGATGTGCCTCCCATAGTTGAATAGCCCTTACACTATACAGCCATGGTCTTGCCTGATGTGCCTCCCATAGTTGAATAGCCCTTACTGTATGCAAGGTGTGGAATGTGCGTGTGTGTTTTATGAGAGGGCCATAGGTGTTGGATGAGTGTTGGGCATTGGGGTTTTAAGACCCTCTGGCCATAGAATGAGGTTGAGATGGAGGGATGGAGAGGTATTGAAAAAAAGCCACTCACCCTGACGACCCGAGTGAGGTCGTTGAACTATTTGCAACATTGAGTATGGGTCCTGGGCACCATGCTCCTGGAGGAGACGTGCTGAGCCACCTCCCTCCACACTCTTCTGTAGTCACGCGGCAAAGGCCTCCTGCCACTCTCAGGGTAGAGTATAGATCTTCTGCGCTCCACCGTGCCAACCAGAGCCTCCAAGGCCCGCTCGCTGAAGCGCTGAGCTCGTTCTCTCACCCTCTCCATAAACCTTGGCTGGAAAATTTAGGCACAGGTCTCTCCAGGCCGAGATTCAAGGCTCCAGTGAGCAGGGTGTGGCTGGAGAGCAAGATCAACCCTCCCCTTTAAGAACTGTCCGGTGCCAGTGTGTCTGTGTTCCATCGCTAACTGACATCACCTGCGCTGTGCCCGTGCTCTGAGTTAGCACCTCGCTCCTCGGCCTTTGTGCCTTAAGACAGGTGTGCAGCGTCTGATTTAGCGCTGCAATCACCTCCAGGGGCGATAAAAGCCAAGTTTGCAGTCGGAGGCGATAATTAGTGCCAGGCGCTAAACTTTGCGCCCGGCCGATAATTGCGCCCCAAACGGGGCGATACTGAATTTCTCCCCCTAAGTGACTCCTCAATCTAAATTTAAAAAGTGTCAGAACAGTGAAAATCAATAGAAGCCCATTGTTATTGAGAAAAAAACAACCAAATGCAATTTGGACGGCTGAAGATGGAGAGATAGGGGACACTCCACTTAGTAAATGGAAAGAGCTTGGCTTCAGGTTGACAGAGCCAAGGTTTAGAGACCCTCAAGTGTGCACATGGGTACTGGTTGGGTTTAACCAGCTAAAACTATGCAGCTTGCCATTATAAAGGTTTAGTAAGCTTTGTGCTGCGTGTCTTGCTAGAACCATCTTATCGGTTAGGGCATAGGCCTGGAGGGTTATCTGGAGTCAAGTGGAAAAAATACCAGCCCCCACTGATGGATCTACCCATTAATGAGCCAGACTGCTTAGTCAGTCATCAACAGTGCCCTAGAGTACTTTAGCCTTCGAGGTTCAGGTGGAGCCACATTAACTCCAGAGATATTGTGCTTACCTTCCCACCTTTAATGAGGATAGTTACTCATTGGTCATTGGAATATTGACAAGTATGGGCTTGCGTCTTTGTTAGTTGGACGGCAGTACCAGGTTCTTCTCAAAAGTGGCATGATTAGCAGCACAACTCGCCATAAAACATGAATGCACTGTCAATATCCTCTTCACATCATGGACATGAATCAAACCCCATTAGTTGGAACTTCAACAGTAACTACTTGCCTCTGCTGCCCAATCATGGTGGGCACCAAAGCCTAGATATATGAGCATGTGTTCTCATATCAGGCCTTCAGCTGGTATTCTCGCAGCTGTCATCTAAACCTCAGGGCTTCCTCTACAGTAGGTACCAGGAACCCGTCGCGATCAGCATAGTGAGCAGCACAACACTCAATAAGGTGAGTGTATGCATTGTCACTATCCTCCTGACCACAGCATGGGCACACACCATTTCCCATGGATGGGTGAGTCTGCCAACAACACAGTATCATCTGTGAAAAGCAGTGCTGTAATACCTTCAGGAATATCTGGAGCAGATACCCATTCCTGTCATCTGCTGATACATTATTAAACACCATAAACACCATAAGAAGAATAGACTCTGACAACTTCAGTGCTACCAAATTTTATTCCCCTAAATGTGAGTTTAGTGTTTCCCTGGCCTCTGGTAGCAGTCTGACCATTCACAAGAGGTGCAATGACTGGTGTTAGGGTCGCTGTCACAGGACACAGATGTCCTTGGAGTTGCCACTTGCTCCAATGATTGAATGCAAATGAATGCTGTACAGATGTGTGTTGTCAGGCTGCTTGGCACAGTCTCCAATAACTGTAGCAACCTTTGATCCTCAGAACGCATCCTTATTTGAAAAGCAATTCCTCGGAGGCCCAGCTGAGGACAGATGTGAGCCGGTTACTCCGAGCAGCAGCTACCTGGTCCTCTGCCACCGCCATCTGCTCCTGCTCACTTGTGCTCTCTGTATCATTAAGTGTACTCTTCTCTACCTCGGTATCAAAATCCCTGGGGTGGACGTACATGACCTGCTGCTTTGGAGAGTGGGGTAGGAATTTGTCTTGGGCAATAGAGCAAAACGGGCGGTATCACATCGGCCGCCTATTATACACCCTGCCCAATATTCACTTCAATTCCCTCCCCAAACCTCTCTACCTTCCTCTCCTCCTTTAAGACCTTTTGGTCACTCCTATTAATGAATCCTTCTTTGGCTTGGCTTCCATTTTTGTCTGATTATTCCTTTCACAAACTCAGGATGTCCCAAAGCACTTTACAGCCAACTAAGTACTTTTGAAGTGTAGTCACTGTTATAATGTAGGAAATATGGCAGCCAATTTTGCGCACAGCAAGGTCCCACAAACAGCAATGTGATAATGACCAGATAATCTGTTTTAGTGATGTTGGTTGAGTGATAAATATTGGCCAGGACACCAGGGAGAACTCCCCAGGTGAGTTCTGTTTTTATCTCTAAATCTTTTATCACTGTCTCACTCTCTCATTCACACTTGCTTACTTTTTGGTTTTTTGGTAACTATTTCTTTGCTGCTTGCCTGCTTTTTCCAAAGCTAAAAGCTGAAAATAGGTTTTAAAGAAAAGGAGTTAACCACTCACGCTGGATTTGGTGCAGCTCTGTAGTGGAATTTACAACATGCCAGTGATGGAATACAGGGAGACATAGCTCAGTGCTGTGTCAAGTATGAATACTGCAAGCTATAATCGCCCTTTAAACACAAAGCAATAGAAAGCAGTTCTTGTTTATCTATGACTTTGTCTAGATATTGTAAAATAAGATAGTGTGGTTCACTGGAATTCCCTCCTAATCCCTGATTTATACAAAAGCCTACCCTTTTCTTTTGAACTTGGAAGTAATGCATAAGCGTGCTTCACAACTGTCATCAATTGTCCTTTATTCATTTTATTCCATTATTAGACTTGTATTTAGCCTTAAAGCTTAGTTTACTCCTCATTTCCCTCTTTGAACTGACCCAACATTTTATTAATTCTTCAGTTTAATCCACCGATGTAATGTGATTGTTAACAGATCCAGGGTAATAACTGTTCAGTCAAAACAGTTCACTCTGTAATAATAATAGTTACTTCACTTGGCATTGCACATGTCAAAAAATAGTTATATGAGGCTGACAGGAAGACACTTTAAAATACTGTCAGATGTCTAAGAGGACTGATAGGAAAAGCAACTCAGTCATTAATATAGTGACTTCCGGGACTCTATAAAGTAATTATCCTTATTTGCTTCCATAAATTAAATAAATAAAGTACCTTTATAGATTGTTAAAATTGTTGCAGCATTTTCACATCGCCTTACATAGAATGTACAGCACAGAAACAAGCCATTCGGCCCAACTGGTTAGTGCCGGTGTTTAGCTCCACACGAGCCTCCTCCCACTCTACTTCATCCAACCCTATCAGCATAACCCTCTATTCCTTTCTCCCTCATATGCTTATCTAGCTTCCCCTTAAATGCATCTATGCTATTTGCCTCAACTACTGCTTGTGGTAGTGAGTTCCACATTCTAACCACTCTTTGAGTAAAGAAGTTTCTTCTGAATTCCCTTTTGGATTTATTAGTGACTATCTTATATTTATAGCCTCTAGTTATGCTGTTCCCCACAAGTGGAAACATTCTCTCTGTATCCACTTTATACTGTGGAGTGTAGAGTGGATCTATCAAAACCTCTCATCATTTTAAAGACCTCTATTGGGTCACCCCTCAGCCTTTTTTCAAGAGAAAAGAGTCCCAGCCTGTTCATCCTTTCCTGATATGTACACCCTCGCATTTCTGGTATCATCCTTGTAAATCTTCTCTGCACCCTCTCCAGTGCCTCTATATCCTTATTATAATATGGTGACGAGAACTGCACGCAGTACTCTAAGTGTGGTCTAACCAAGGTTTAATACAGGTTTAGCATAACTTCCCTACTTTTCAATTCTATCCCTCTAGAAATAAACCGTAGTGCTTGGTTTGCTTTTTTTATGGCATTGCTAACCTGTGTCGCAACTTTTAATGATTTGTGTATTTGTACTCCGAGATTCCTCTGTTCCTCTACTCTACCCAGACTCACATCCTCCAAGTGATAAGTGACCTCCTTATTCTTCCTACCAAAATGTAATACCTCACATTTATCTGTGTTGAACTTAATTAGCCGTGTAGGCAACACACCCTTCGGGATTCTCGCTCTTGGCTGCAGAGGACACTATCTATCCCCCTAATTATAGAGTCCCCTATTGCTACCACATTTCTATTCTGCTCTTCCCCCCCTTGGACAGCCTTCTGAGCCACGGTGCCTTGGTCTGCATTGTGGCTGTCCTCCCTGCAGTCTTTCTCCCTGTCCTCACAGGTAGCGAGTACTTCGTACCTGTTGGACAGGACCAGTGTCTCCTTCTCAACCTCTCGTAAATCCCTGCTACCCGGCTCCTTAACAGTCACACCCTCCCATTCCCGAACCTGTGCTTTCCTCTGGGGTGCGACTGTATTCTGGATAAAACTGTCCAGAAAGTCCTTCCCCTCCCTTATGTGTCGGAGTGTCTCCAACTCGTACTCCAGCTCAATGACTGTGAGTCGGAGAGATTCGAGATGGCGATATCTCCTGCAGACGTGTTTGCTCGGGACAGTCTCGCCATCCACAAACTCCCACATACTGCAGTCCAGACACACAATCTGCCCTGCCATATCTTAGTCTAGCCTTATTTTATTTATTTAATTAGTTAAAGTCTTTATTCAACAATTATTTATAGTTATATTAAATAGTTTAACTAGTTAAGCTATAAATTTAATACAGTACGTTATAGTTTCCCGGTACTAGTTTAAACCACTGTCCTAGGTTAGAGAGGAAAAAAAACATTAATACTCACCAACCAATCACCTACCTACTGTCCTGTGACATCACTCTTCATTTTTTTTTGGAAATTGGCGACGGTTCTGCCGCCGCTGGTGTCTCCAATCAGATCGGCGCTGTTTCCCCCGCTGTTTTATGTTCCGTCGCCGCTGGTGTCTCCAATCAGATTGGCGCTGTTTCCCCCGCTGTTTTATGTTCCGTCGCCGCTGGTGTCTCCAATCAGATCGGCGCTGTTTCCCCCGCTGTTTTATGTTCCGTCGCCGCTGGTGTCTCCAATCAGATCGGCGCTGTTTCCCCCGCTGTTTTATGTTCCGCCGCCGCTGGTGTCTCCAATGATTGCATCTGCAAAGACTGCAACAGCGCACCCTGTGGAGGAGCAGGGTATCACTGACAGCAACTTCTGGATTTCCACATTTAAATGCACATGTGCAGACTCCAGAAGTTGCTGTCAGTTTTACAGAGTAATGACGGTGAACGTTGACAGTTTCGCTGTCATTACAACCGCAAATTCCGGGCCATTGTGTGTTGATCATATTTAACCCTGTACAGCCTTATGAGACATCAAGGGCTGAAAATCCAGGGGCTTAACGCCACCTGTTACCGGCAAAAAGTTGCGTTAAAAGGGCTGCCGCAAAATGAGGGAGAGGTGGTTCACCACTCTCTGGGTGAAGAAATTCCTCCTCATCTCAGTCCTAAATGGCTTACCCCTTATCCTTAGAATGTGACCCTGGTTCTGGAATTCCCCACCATCGGGAACACCCTTCCTGCATCTAGTCTGTCTAGTCCTGTTAGAATTTTATAAGTTTCAATGAGATCCCCTCTCATTCTTCTAAACTCTAGCAAATACAAGCCCAATCGACCCAATCTCTCTTCATACGTCATTCCTGCCATCCCAGGTATCAGTCTGGTGAATCTTCGCTGCACTCTCTCCATGGCAAGAACATCCTTCCTCAGATAAGGCGACCAAAACTGCACACAATACTCAAGGTGTGATCTCACCAAGGCCCTGTACAACTGCAGCAAGACATCCCTGTTCCTATACTCAAACCCTTTCGCTATGAAGGCCAACATACCATTTGCCTTCTTAACCGCCTGCTGCACCTGCATGCTTACCTTCAGCGACTGGTGCACAAGGACACCCAGGTCTCGTTGCACTTCCCCTTTTCCCAATCTATTGCCGTTCAGATAATAATCTGCCTTCCTGTTTTTGCCACCAAAGTGGATAACCTCGCATTTATCCACATTATACTGCATCTGCCCAATCACGCAACCTGTCCAAATCATACTGGAGTTTCTCTGCATCCTTCTCACAGCACACGCGCCCACCCAGCTTTGTGTCATCTGCAAACTTGGAGATATTACATCTAGTTCCCTCGTCTAGATCATTAATATATGTTGTTAATAACTGGGGTCCTAGCACCGATCCCTGCGGTACCCCACTAGTCACTGCCTGCCACTCGGAAAAAGACCCGTTTATTCCAACTCTTTGCTTCCTGTTTGCCAACCAGTTTTCTATCTAAGACAGTACCTTACCCCCAATCCCGTGTGCTTTAACTTTGCACGCTAATCTCTTATGCGGGACCTTATCGAAAGCCTTCTGAAAGTCCAAATACACCACATCCACTGGTTCTCCCTTATCTATTCTACCAGTTACATCCTCAAAAAATTCCAGTAGGTTAGTCAAGCATGATTTACCTTTTGTAAATCCATGTTGACTTTGTCCGATCCTGTCACTGTTTTCCAAGTGCTCTGCTATTACATCTTTTATAATGGACTCTAGCATTTTCCCCACTACCGATGTCAGGCTTATAATTCCCCATTTTCTCTCTACCACCTTTTTTAAATAGTGGGGTTACATTAGCTACCCTCCAATCCATGGGAACTGTTCCACATTCTATAGAATTTTGGAAGATGACCAGCAATGCATCTACTATTTCTAGGGCCACTTCCTTAAGTACCCTAGGATGTAGATTTTCAGGCCCTGGGGATTTATCGGCCTTCAATCCCATCAATTTCTCTAACACCATTTCCCTACAAATACTGATTTCATTCAGTTCCTCCCTCTCATTAGACCCTATGTTCCCCGACATCTCTGGGAGGTTATTTGTGTCCTCCTTTGTGAAGACAGAACCAAAGTATGTATTTAATTGGTCTGCCATTTCTTTGTTCCCCATTATAAATTCCCCTGATTCTGACTGCAAGGGAGCTACGCTTGACTTCACCAATTTTTTCTCTTCACATATCTATAGAAGCTTTTACAGTCAGTTTTTATGTTCCCTGCAAGCTTACTCTCATACTCTATTTTCCCCCTCTTAATTAATCCCTTTGTCCTCCTTTGCTGAATCCTAAACTGCTCCCAATCCTCAGGTTTGCTGCTTTTTCTGGCCAATTTATATGTCCTCTCCTTGGATCTTATGCTATCCCTAATTTCCCTTGTTAGCCACGGTTGAGTAACCTTTTTTGTTTTATTTTTATGCCAAACAGGGATGAACAAATTCTGTAGTTCATCCATGCGATCTTTAAATGTTTGCCATTGCCTATCCACCGTCAACCCTTTAAGTAACATTCCCCAATCCATCCTAGCCAACTCGCACCTCATACCATCGTAGTTTCCTTTATTTAAATTCAGGGCCCTAGTCTCTGAGTCAACTACTTCACTCTCCATCTTAATGAAGAATTCTATCATATTATGATTGCTCCTCCCCAAGGGGCCTCACACAACAAGATTGCTAATTAATCCTTCCTCATTACATAATACCCAGTCTAAGATGGCCTGATCTCTAGTTGGTTCCTCGACATATTGGTCCAGGAAACCATCCCGTATACACTCTAGGAATTCCTCCTCCACAGTATTGTTACTAATTTGGTTAGCCCAATCTATATGTAGATTAAAGTCACCCATGATAACTGCTGTGCCCTTATTGCACGCATCTCTAATTTCCTGTTTAATGCCATCCCCAACCTCAGTATTACTGTTTGGGGGTCTGTATACAACTCCCACTAACGTTTTCTGCCCCATGGTATTTCTCAGCTCTACCCATACAGATTCCACATCATCAGAGCTAATATCCTTCCTTACTATTGTGTTAATCTCCTCTTTAACCAACAATGCTACCCCGCCTCCTTTTCCTTTTTGTCTGTCCTTCCTGAATATTGAATACCCCTGGATGTTGAATTCCCAGCCTTGGTCACCCTGGAGCCATGTTTCTGTAATCCCAATTATATCATATCCGTTTACATCTATTTGCGTAGCTAATTCATCCAACTTATTATGAATGCTCCTCGCATTAAGACACAGAGCATTCAGGCTTGTTTTTTTAACCCTCTTAGACTATTTAGAATTATTATTTACTGTAGCCATGTTTGATTTGCACCCTTGATTTCTCTGCCCTCCACTTTTGCTTTTCTCCTTCCTGTCTTGTGTTTCTATCCTTGTTTCCCTTTCCTCTGTCTCCCTGCACAGGTTCCCAACCCTCTGCCATTTTAGTTTAAACCCTCCCCAACAGCACTATCAAACACTCCCCCTAGGACATCGGTCCCGGTCCTGCCCAGGTGCAAACCGTTCAGTTTGTACTGGTCCTACCTCCCCCAGAACCGGTTCCAATGTCCCAGGAATTTGAATCCCTCCCCCTTGCACCATTCCTCTAGCCACGTATTCATCTGAAATATCCTTCTATTTCTACTCTGACTAGTACGTGGCACTGGTAGCAATCCTGAGATTACTACCTTTGAGGTCCTATTTTTTAATTTACCTCCTAACTCCCTATATTCAGCTTTTAGGACCTCATCCCATTTTTTCAGTATATCGTTGGTACCTATATGCACCACGACAACTGGCTGTTCACCCTCCCCCTCCAGAATGCCCTGCAGCCGCTCCAAGACATCCTTGACCCTTGCACCAGGGAGACAACATACCATCCTGGAGTCTCGTTTGCGGCCACAGAAACGCCTATCTATTCCCCTTACAATAGAATCCCCTATCACTATAGCTCTCCCGCTCTTTTTCCTCCCCTCCTGTGCAGCAGAACCACCCATGATGCCAGGAAGTTGGTTGCTGCTGCCTTCCCCCGATAAGCCATCCCCCTCAACAATATCCAAAGTGAGAGGGGGATGACCACAGGGGACCCCTGCACTACCTGCCTGCGCCTACTACTCTGCCTGGTGGTCACCCATTCCCTTCCTGCCTGTGCAGCCTTTACCTGCGTATGTGACCAACTCATTAAACATGACATCCACGACGTCCTCAGCATCGCGAATGCTCCAGTATGCTTCCATTCGCAGCTGCAGCGCCGCAATGCGGTCTGCCAGTAGCTGCAGCTGGATACACTTCCTGCACACATGGTCGTCAGGGACACAGGAAGTATCCCTAATTTCCCACATACCACAGGAGGAGCATACCACGGGGCCGAGCTGTGCTGCCATGACTTACCCTTTAATTAATTTAAATCAAATCAATACCACCAATTACTCTACAATTAAATGTTATACTCAAGGGCCCTTGTTTACTTGCACTCCCCGCTACACAACAGAGACCTTAGAAACTATAACCACAGAATTAAGAACTTCTAATCTTTATAAACTATTAACCTTAACTGTCAAACTATAGAGTAGTATAAATACTCACCTGACCGTACGCACCCAATCAGCTGCTTCCACACAGTTTCTAAGCCACAACAGAAACTAACCATGGAATAGTCATTTGGAACTCATTGGACCTGCCCCCAAGGGGGAGGTAAGAAGAGAATGTTTTTCAGTTTTCCTTTTGTTAAATCCTGGAAACTTTGGTCATGTGGGCTTGTGAAATTAGCTAATCCTGTAATATTACAATAAACGTCATTCTTTTGGAAACAACTTGTGATTTAGAAGAATTCCATATTCATATTTATGATTCATAGGGGGAAAAATTAGGTCGCGCCCCATTTGGGGCGCAAATATCGTCTGGACGCAAATATTAGCGCCTGGCGCTAATTATCGGCACTGACTGGAAACTTCACTTTTACCGCCCCGGGAGGTGAGTGGAGCGCTAAATCAGGCGCTGCACACCTGTCTTAAGGCGCAAAGGCCGAGCAGTGAGGCGCTAACTCAGCGCGCGAGCGCAGCGCAGCTGCTGCCAGTTAGCGAGGGAACACAGACACACTGGCGCCGGCCACTTCTTAAAGCGGGGGGGGCCAACTTGCTCCCCAGCCACACCCTGCTCATTGCAGCCTTGAATCTCGGCCTGGAGAGACCTGTGAATCCATTTTGCTGCCAAGGATGGAGAGGGTGAGAGAACGAGCTCATCGCTTCACCGAGCGGGCCTTGGATGCTCTGGTTGGCGCGGTGGAGCGCAGAAGATGTATGCTCTTCCCTGAGAGTGGCAGGAGGCCTTTGCCACGCGAGTTCAGAAGAGTGTGGAGGGAGGTGGCTCAGAGCGTCTCCTCCAGGAGCATGGTGCCCAGGACCCATACTCAATGCCGCAAAAAGTTCAACGACCTCACTCGGGTCGTCAGGGTGAGTGGCTTTTTCTCAATACCTCTCCATCCCTCCATCTCAACCTCACTCTATGGCCAGAGGGTCTTAAAACCCCAATGCACAACACTCATCCAACACCTATGGCCCTTTCATGAAACACACACACACATTCCACACTTTGCATACAGTAAGGGCTATTCACCTATGGGAGGCACATCAGGCAAGACCATGGCTGCATACAGTAAGGGCTATTCACCTATGGGAGGCACATCAGGCAAGACCATGGCTGCATACAGTAAGGGCTATTCACCTATGGGAGGCACATCAGGCAAGACCATGGCTGTATATTTACTCAGATGCTGTCCTTTTTCTTACAGGCCAAGCTGGCGCATAATCGGAGACAGCAGCAACGGACAGGTGGAGGGCGGCCTCAGCTGCAACCCCGCAGCGATCTTGAGGAGCGTGTCCACAGGATTGTGGCAAGCCGGGTGATCGGTCCCGTCGCCACTGGAGACGCCGACCCCGTTCTGGACAGCAATGGTAAGGTCATCACCTTTTTGTCCTCTGTCCTTCCACTTGTCCCTCACAACACCAGCCTTTGACACTTTCAATCCAACTTGCTAACTCGCTGCACTTATTGCTCCCTTACTGCCACCCTGTCCTCACGCTAAAGCCACTCTTGTACCTCCCTGCTTTCAGATGGTGATTCACCAGCTGAGGAGACGGGCCCTGAAGCTGCCACTGGGAGTGATGCTGCAGCCGAGGAGGAAGATGAAGCCGGAGCATCAGTGCCACCCTCTCCCGAGGAAGCCCATGCCCACACTGGGAACACGCCTTCCCTGGAGGGGAGCAGGGGGGAAGGGTCTGATGAGGGTGAAGCTCCAGGACCCAGCGGGCTGCAGCAACGCCATGGGGGTAGGGAAGAACGGGGGCCTTCTCCCCAGAGGGAGAGTAGGCCAGAGACTCCTACTGCAATGGACGCAGAGGAGGAGCGGCTGATCGCAGAAATGAACACCCAGGCGGTGGGCATGCACACTGAGCTCATGGGTGCAGTGGGAAGGGTGCCCGAATGCATTGAGTCACTGGCAAGGAGTGTGGAGCACTTCGCTGTAGCACAGGCGGATGCCACACTAACGCTTAGTGCTGCAATTCAGTCACTGGCTGCCGTGATCCCATCTCTGACTGCTCTCATGCAGACTCAGATTGAGGCCACGCGAGCACAGACTGCTGCCAACCTCGATGGTTCGTTCACATGTCCCCGGGGCTCTCACCGCGCCGCAGCAGGCCAGCAAACTGTTCTCCTGCAGATTGCTCCGGATGCTGAAGTGCTGCCCCGTGGGAGTGCCAGTGTGTCGGGCGAGCAGGGAGTTGCTGTCCTCTCTCACGATGACAGCATTCCTGCTGCCAACACTGTCACTTCTCCACTGCACTTGCCACCGCCTGTAGGACAGACTGCTGCCGCCCATGCAGAGTTGGTGCAGTCTGCAGCCGGGCCCTCCAGGCCCAGAAGTGGTCGAGGCCGTCCTTCAGGGGCATCTGCAGTGTCAGGGTCTGACGAGCAGCAGCCTTCCACCAGCCTTGCTGCAGCCACTGAGGTCCCATTACGGAGGAGCAGTAGCGTTAGAAGGGGGGAAGTGCGCAAGGGAAGGAGATCACCCTCGAAGGGCAAAAAGTAGGAGGTGTGACAAAATGCTGGTCATTTTTTTATTAAAGGTCGAGGTTCATGGTCCAACTTTTGTTTAGTGTTTTGGACATTATCTCCAGGTTGTGAGAACCAGTTATGTTATTGACTGTTTTTTTGTGTTTATTTCTATGAGTTTGTCATGAGGAATTGACACACACAGAGTTTGTAAAATAAATAAGTTTCTGTATTCAAAATGTACATGGTTGGTGTTTGGAATTATTGGTGCCTTGGCCGGCTTAGGGGTTGCGTGCTGGGTTCATTGATGTTGTTAGCAATGGCAGAAGCCATTTCCACAGCAGGGGCCATAGAAGCGGCTTGCTATTAGCCGTTGACGGACGGCCCTTGCAGTTTCACCATTGTGGGCCGCCCTCCCGCCTTGGTGCTGCTGATGATCATCCTCCTCGTCCTCTTCCTCCTCTTCCTCCTCCTCCTCTGGTGGTGCTCCAAGGCCTGGTGGCATTGGCTGGGTCCTGACGATTGCCATGTTATGCAACATGCAGCACACAACTACGAAGTTGGATACTCGCTCAGGCGAGTACTGCAGGGCTCCTCCAGAATGGTCGAGACAGCGGAACCGTTGCTTCAGCACGCCGATTGTGCGCTCAATTATGTTCCTGGTAGCTTGATGGCTCTCATTGTACCGCAGCTCAGCAGGGGTGTTGGGCGTACGGAGCGGTGTCATCAGCCAGGTGCTCAATGCATACCCCTTGTCCCCGAGAAGCCAACCAACTGGCTGATGCGGTGCCTCGAAAAGTTCTGCCACAGTAGTCTGGCGCAGGATAAAAGCATCGTGGCAGCTGCCAGGATAGTGGGCATTGACAGCGAGTATCAGCTGTCTGTGGTCACAGACCAACTGAACATTCAAGGAATGGAACCCCTTTCTGTTCCGGAATTCCTCGGCATTCTCATGCGGAGCACGCAAAGCCACATGCGTGCAGTCAATTGCGCCCTGCACCATGGGGAAGCCCGCTATCCTCGCAAAGCCCAGAGCGCGGTCACGCTGCTTGTCTGGGGTCATGGGGAAAGAGATGAACTCTCGTCTCCTTTTAAAGAGGGCATTTGTGACCTGCCGGATGCAGCAATGCACCGCGAACTGGGAGATATTGGCGAGGTCCCCAGCAGCAGCTTGAAATGAGCCAGTAGCGTAGAAGTTGAGAGCCACTGTGACCTTCACTGCCACCGACAGAGATGTCCTGGACCTCAGTTGAGGCTGCAGATCTGGCTGCAGCAGGTGGCAGAGCTCAGTGACCACCTCCTTGCTGAATCGCAGCCTTCGCAAACACAGCTCCTCAGACATATGAATGTAGGAGAGCTGTACACGATATACCCTGGGAGGGTAAGCTCTCCTGTACATACGCCTGTTGGCCCTCCTCCGTCTGGCCATCATTGCCACTCTCTCTCTGCGTCTCTGTGTCCTCCGATTCAGCTGGAGCAGGACGACGCCCCCAATCAGTGCAGCCCCCATAGTCTCTTTGCAAGCAAAGTAATGAAGGACAGCAACTAAAGTACTAGCGAAGTTAGGATCAGTAGGCAAAACTACCTCACAAAGCGTTGAGTCAATGCAGAAGTCTCTCTTTCTCTCTCTCCGAATCTCTCTCTCTCTCTCAGAACGAGTGGTGCAAAAATGTCAACCACAGAAAAAGACAGGAAGAGGCCCCCTTTAAATAGCGCCCCCCCCAGCCCCATAGCGATTGATAGCGTTCCAGTCTTCCGGTCGTTGGATGCGCCAGGCGGTAAGGCAGGGGGCGCCACTCAATTTCCGCTCCGGAGCGCCACAAGGGCGTTGCACCATGGAATGACGTCACAATCTGCGCGCGCAGGTGGTCGCGGCGGTAAAGTTTAGCGCCGCCGCACAATCTCTAGTTAAGTTCCCGAGCGGCGCAAACATCGCTGCGCCCGGGCGTTAGCGGCTTTGCGCCCCATTAGCGCCCTCTTAAGGCGCTAACGGGAGGCGCAACCAACTGAATTTTTACCCCATAGGATTCCAAGTTTACCACATTGAAACTTTTAGGTATTCACAAGTGCTTTGAAAGTTTGTAGGCACAACACTCAATGGTCCATTAGAATATACAGGGTTACATGTGATCCATATACACTACTTCTTTTCCAATTTAATACAGCGAAATAAACTACCAAATATGTTCTCTTGACCTAGTTAGAACAAGTATTTCCAGTCTTGTTGGATGCAATTCAATCAGGAAATACGGAGTCTGCTACGACTTACATTCCACTGCACCTTATTAAAGCATAAAGCAAATTAAAGGTGAACGATTATGATTTAACATCCCAGATTGTCAGATCATAGAATGATAGAACAGCACAGCACAGAAGAAGGCCATTTGACCCATCGAGTCTGCGCTGGCTCTTTCGAAGAGCAATCCAGTTAATCCCACTCCCCCACTCTTTCCCCATATCCCTGCAATTTTTCTCCTTCAAGTATTTATCCAATTTTATTTTGAAGGCTACTATTGAATCCAAGCCATGCTCCACATGGACTATATAATAAAAAAAAACCTGGCCTCTTTTTCACATTTTGTTCAACACTGCTCACTATTAAGATGTGTTAGTAGCTAGGTGTAAAAGGTTCCATGATGAGAATTAATGAGTGAAAAGGGTGCTAGAATTCTCCTTAATTTGTTCTTTCTAACAAGTAGCTTCTCGCACAGCCTTGTAAATCTTTATTTAAATACCCCTGAGTTATGTGTGTTGACAGAACTATTTTCTTCCATTAAAATTCCTCACCTACATAGTGTTCACATGAACAGGAAGTCAGTAAAGAAGCTGTGTAAGCTAGTAGGAATCCATCAGAAGTAAATTGCTCGGCCCTGGATTTACTTGCTTTATTTGGCAAGTTTCTGGCATAAAATCAAAATACTGGCAACTTTGTAAGTGAATTCTGTATGGGCCCATTTCCGACAAGTTTCTGCTGTGTGCTTGCTGATGCTGCTGGGAGTTCATTACCATATATTAAAATAAGCAGTAACAGCATTGGAGTCCCCAAATCCCGTGACTTTCACTTCCATTGTGACAAGGGTGCGTTAAAGCAAAATAAATCAGGCGCACTTGTTTCCAGTATCAGCTGTTAATGACAGAAGTGTTTAAAGTTTGGAGCTTGCAGCCTGAAGAGAATTTCCTGGAGTTACAGAAGAGTTTTTAAAGCGTTTTTTTTTTTGTTGCCTTGCACCAGGATTGAACTGGACTTGCTCCTGACATCCTGAGGAAGGCCTTTGATCCACGGGGAAATTTTTGCTCCCATCCACAGTAAGAAGTTCTGAGCACCTATGGGATTCCCTTTGGACAGTCCCTTATTTGCAATTCTAATGGGGGAGGAAGAGGAGCGCAGTCATTTAGCAGAGAGGTTTTTTTTTGTCTGCCTGAGCCATAAGCCACTACGCATTTATGCCGCAATTAAGAGGTGTCCCAACTATTTCTATCATCATATATGTGGAAGCTGATCCCATGCTTCTCACTGAGGGGCAACATGTCAATGTGGAAGAGGAGGGGTCCAAGGATAGAACCTTGGGAGAGGCGAGACTCTGGGGGTGTGTGAGTGTAGGGGCGGGAAGAGCAAGAAGTGAAATCATTGCTCAAGAGGTTTTATAGCAGCTCTGTTGCTGCTGTCAAAAGAAAACAGCTATTCAATTTCATCCTCCCCCCCTCCCCCACCCAATACTCAAAGTATTTACTTCAGCATCTGACAGATATACAATATGAGATCAAATTTGATATCTGGAATGTTCTTAAGTGAAGCATGGTTACAGAGCAGCAATCAAGAAAGCTGAAAGGATGTCGAACTACAAAGCCGAAACAGTAGACTCTGGCCCCACCCCCTCCCCCCCACCGCCACCCCCCCCCAACGGGCGGTTAAAATAAAATGAAGCTTGTTTTTTTAGGCGCAAGAGCACTATCAGGCACCTTTTAAAAGCTTTCTAAAACGCTGCCCGATTGTGCTGGTTCATGGAAGATTTGGCCTTCAGCACTATGCAAATGATTATCAGCAGAAACTTGAGCAAAAAATTCAATTCAGAAAACGAGCGCAATTTCGAGCCATTGAGGGGAATGCGTGGCTTGTTTCTTTTGCTACAAATAGCAGCACCAGTAAATAACCTTTTCAATTAAGGTCCATCCCATCAACATAAAACAACTGAGCAGCTTGTAAATATGGAATTTAAATTAAATTAAACATTCGATAAGGTGCCACACAAGAGGTTATTAAACAAAATTAGGGTTCATGGGATTGGGGGTAATATACTAGCATGGATTGAGGATTGGTTAACGGACAGAAAACAGAGAGTAGCAATAAACGGGTCATTTTCGGGTTGACAGGCTGTAACTAGTGGGGTACCGCAAGGATCAGTGCTTGGGCCTCAGCTATTTACAATCTACATCAATGACTTAGATGAGGGGACTGAGTGTAATGTTTGCTGACGATACAAAGTTAGGTGGGAAAGTAAGCTGTGAGGGGGACACAAAGGGGCTGCAAAGGAATATAGACAGGTTAAGTGAGTGGGCAAGAACATGGCAGATGGAATATAATGTGGAGCAGTGTGAAGTTATCCACATTGGTAGGAAAAATAGAAAAGCAAAATATTTTTTAAATGGTGAGAGATTGGGAAATGTTGGTATCCAGAGGGACCTGGGTGTCCTTGTACATGAATCGCTGAAAGTTAACATGCAGGTACAGCAAGCAATTCGGAAAGCAAATGGTATGTTCGTCTTTATTACAAAAGGATTGGAGTATAAGAGTAAATAAATCTTACTACAATTCAATAGGGCCTTGGTACCTGGAGTATTGAGTACAGTTTTGGTCTCCTTACCTAGGGAAGGATATACTTGCCTTGGAGGGAATGCAACAAAGGTTCACTAGACTGATTCCTGGGATGAGAGGACTGTCTTATGAGGAGAAATTGAGTCGACTAGGCCTATATTCCCTAGAGTTTAGAAGAATGAGAGGTGATCTCATTGAAACATAAAATTCACTGCTGGGAGGATGTTTCCCCTGACTGGGGAGTCTAGATCTAGGGGTCACAGTCTCAGAATAAGGGGTCGGCCATTTAGGACTGAGATGAGGAGAAATTTCTTCACTTAAAGGGTTGTGAATCTTTGGAATTCTCTACCCCAGAGAGCTGTGGATGAGTTGAGTATATTCAAGACAGAGATCGACAGATTTTTGGATACTAAGGGATTCAAGGGATATGGGGATAGTGTGGAAAGGTGGAGTTGAGGTGGAAGATCAACCATGATCTTATTGAATGGCGGAGCAGACTCGAAGAGCCAAGTGGCCAACTCCTGCTCCTATTTCTTAAGTTCTTTTGAAACCAAAATAAACCATTGATGAACATTCTTTTTACATTTTGTTCATCCAATTTTCTGTAAATACTTCTTTTCCCAACTTTTGAGTCAGGCAAGGAAAAAATTTCCAGTTATCAAGGAAATAAATATTTTGCATTTATATAGCGCCTTTCATGTCTTCAGTACATCCCAAAGCACTTTATAGCCAATATATATGTGTATATATTCTAACTTGGAGACAAAAGTGCAGTAAGAGAATACAGTTCTACTAGAACTAACAGGGGGAAGGAAATAAGTAAGTTCAAAAGGTTAAGCAATTAATGTTACAATATTAAGTTAATTTTCCCATTTTCAACAAAGACATACAGAATGAATTCTATTATTAAATACACAACACATTTAAAACAGTAGTTTGGAGGCTGATGTCAGCTGAGGACATGGGGGGAAAAATTTGGTTTCGACCATTTTGGGGTGTTAACATCGGCCAGGCGCAAAATTTAGCACCCGGCTCAAATTATTGCCGGCGAGTGCGAAATTCGTCTCTAGTGCCCCTGGAGGTGATTGGAGCGCTAAATCAAGCGCTACACACTTCTCTTAGGGTGCTAACGATGGGGAACGGGGCACTACCTCAGAGCGCTACTCAAGCTGTCAATCACCTAGCCCTCAGACAGACTGGCGCCTTCCAGTTCTTAAAGAGGAGGGTCAATCATGCTGCACAGCCTCACAGCCTCACTCTGATCATTGCTGCTTGTGACCTGGGCCTGCAAGGAGGTGCAAATCTTGAACCAGGAATATCATGGCTGCTCAGAGGCCCAGGGAGAGAGCTCGCCGGTTCAGCGACCAGGCATTGGAGGTTCTGGTTGTGGCTGTGGAACGGCGACAGTCAGTGCTGTTCCCAGACACTGGCAGGAGACCATTGCCCCGGGAGTTCACAAAGGTGTGGAGGGAGGTGGCCCATTACGTCTCTCCAGAAGCCTGGTCCAAAGGACTCACACACAGTGCCGCAAGAAGTTCAACGACCTAACTCGATTGGTCAGGGAGAATAGTTGCTTGAAATACCTCTACATCCCACCATCTCAACCTCACTCTGTGCACAGACGGTATAAACTGCCAAATCCCCAACACTCAGCAAGCAACTACGCCCATCTACTAAAAGTCACATCCACATCTCACACCTTGCAGACATTAATGGCTATTCAACTATGGTAGGCACATCTGCCAAACACATGGCTGCACACTCACTCACACGCTGTCCTTTTTCTTGCAGGCCAAGCTTTCTCATAACAGGAGGGAGCAACAATGCACAGGAGAACATCAGGAGGAGCTGCACCCCCTCACACAGCTGGAGGAGTGAGTGCACAGAATAATCATGAGCCATGTCATGGGTGCTGTGGCAGTCAGAGAGGTCAACCCCCTTGGGAACAGTAACGATATGTTCATCATCTCTCCTCTCTCATACCACTTCTCCCTCACAACACGAGGCCATCCCACATTCCATCTAAGTATACTGTCTCCATTCCTTGCTCCCTTCCTGCCCCCTTCCCCTCATGTTAAAGCCACTCTTGTGCCTTCTTGCTTTCAGATAGTGAACCACCATCTGAACAGTGTGTCCCTCAGCCTCCCAGTGGAAGCGACGTGGGAGAGGATCAGGAACACCAAGCAGGAGCTTCACTGCCTGCGTCTCCCGAGGGCGACACATCGAATACTGGGGCCACGCGGTCGCTGGAGGGGAGCAGAGGAATGGCTCTGATGTGGGTGAAGCTCCGGGACCCAGCGGGTTGCAGCAACGCCATGGGGAAAGGGATGCTCGGGGGCCATCTCCCCGGAGGGTGAGTGTGCGCACGAGTTCTGCTGCACAGGACTCAGATGAGGACCTCGATATCGTGGCGATGAACACTCAGGCAATGAGCATGCATACTGAGCTCATGGGTGCAATGGCAAGGGTGCCCGAGAGCATGGATGCACTGGCGGGGAGCGTGGAGGAGTGCGCCGCCAACACAGCTGTCATCTGTGCGTAAACCCTCGATCCCATCCTTGTCTCGTTGCAGATGATAGTTGACTTGCAGAGAGACCATGGTGACCCAGACCCCATGCCGCGTGTAATAGGTGAGGTGGCAGCATCTATTGCAGCACAGGCCGAGGCAACGCAACGGCTTAGTGCTGTAATCGAGTACTGATGCTGTCTCAGATTGATGCCACGCAAGCGCTGACTGCTGCCATCGTCACTGGGTCGCCCACAGTCCACCGGGGATCTCACGGTGCCGCAGCAGGCCAGCAATCTGTGCTCGAGCAGATTGCTCCGAATGCTGAGGTTCTGCCTCGGGGGAGTGGCAGTGTGTCGGTCGAGCAGGAAGGTGCTGTCCTCTCTCAGGATGACAGCATTTCTGCTCCCACCACTGCCACTCTGCCATTGCACTTGCCGCAGCCTGTAACCCAGCTAGCCCAGACTGCTGCCACCAATGCAGAGTTGGTGCAGTCTGCAGTCTGTTGAGGGCATCCTGCAAGGCCATCTGCAGTTTCTGGCTCCCAGACTCAGTAGCCTTCCGCCAGCCTTGCTGCAGCCACTGGGGCCACATTACGGAGCAGCAGTAGGGTTGCGAGGGGAGAATTGCGAAGGCGAGGGAGATCATTGAAGAAGGCTGACTAACTAAATTTTTTCGACCAAATGAGGGGAATGTTTGTTCCAAAATTGGATGTGTTTGTAAATATATTGTTCACTTTGTTAAGAATTATTTCGATGTGCTAAGAACCAGTTGTCTTTGTTAATAAACTGTTGTGTTTGTTTGTCATTGGTTGTGCTTAATAAGACACAGTTGTTCAGTAGAATAAAAATATTTATTTAAACGTTACAAATCTCCTCATGTTTCTCATTGGAACTTTGACCGGTCATAGTGGCTGTGAACTGGCTGTAATGATGTGGTTGTTGATCCCAAATGCCATCTGCTCTCTCATTCATCAGGAGCGCTGTGTTATGAGGCGTTCACAAACGGCCCTTGCAGAAGCAGCATTGAGCGCCTCCCTCCCACGTTGTTGTTGCTCCTCCTCCTCTTCATCCTTCTCCTCGCCTCCTCTCCTCCTCTCCCTCTTCCTCCTCCTGAGCTGGTCCACCAATCCCTGGTGGCAATGGGTCCTCAGAATGGTGAGGTTGTGAAGCATGCAACAATGAAAACCGATATTCAATCAGGGGAGTACTGCAGGGCTCCTCCAGAGTGGTCAAGACACCAGAACCATTGTATGCGAGCTCAGCAGGAGTGTTGGGGTTATGGAATGGTGTCACCAGCCAGGTGCAGAGTGGATAACCCTTGTTCCCGAAGAGCCAGCCACGAGGTTGATGCGGTGGTTGGAACAGTTCTGGGACACCAGTCTGGCGCAGGATGAATGAATGTGGCTGCTGCAAGGATAGCGGGCAGTGACAGCGAGGATGCGCTGTCTGTGGTCGCACAACAACTGCACGTTCAGAGAGTGGAAGCCTTTGTGGTTGCGGAAAACCTCTGCATTTTCATGAGGTGCCCGCAATGCCACGTGTGTGCAGTCAATGGCACCCTGAACCGTGGGGAAGCCCGCTATCCTAGCGAAGCCATATGCGCATTCACGCTGTTTGTCTCGGGTCATGGGGAGTGAGATGTACTCCCTTCTCCTTTTGTATAGAGCATTTGTGACCTCCCGGATGCAGCAATGAACAGCGAACTGGGAGATGTTCGCAATATCCCCAGTTGAAACCTGGAAGGAGCCGCTGGCGTAGGAATTGAGAGCCACTGTCACCTTCACTGCCACCGACAGAGACGTCCTGGTCCTGAGCTGAGGCTGGAGTTCTGCTTGCAGGAGGTGGCAGAGCTCTGTGAGCACCTCCTTGCTGAAACTCCTCGGAAAGATGGATATGTGAAAATTGCTCCCGGAATACCCTGGGAGGGTAAGATCTCCTGTGCAGAGCCCTGTTGGCCCTCCTCCCTCTGACCATGTTTTCCACTCTCTCTCTCCGCCTCCACTGCCTCTGACGGTGAAGCTGGAGGGCGAGGCCCCGTGCCAGTACAGCCCCCATTAACTCTTTAAAATGTGGTAGTACTAAAGGGTACAGAAATGGGAACCTGATAAGTCTTGCTGACGACCAAAATTCCTTCAAGTAGGAAACCGTTAAATGTCTCCAGACGCCTCTCTTCCTCTCAAACTGCGTAGGCAGAATTGATTGCCGACAAGAAAAAGCAGGAAGCGCACGCCTTTAAATAGCGCTCCCCCAGCTCCCAGCCGACTGAAAACTGTCCCCCTCTACCTGGCGTTCCTAGCAGCAGGCGCTGAGGCAGGGGGCGAGAATCAATTTCCAGTCCGGGGCGATGCGCGCTTGGATGACGTCACGATCTCCGGGTGCAGGAGATTGTGGCGGTAGTGTTTAGCGCCACCGCAAACCACCAGGTCAATTTCGCGGGCGGCGCTAAAATCGTTGCGCACGGGCGGTAAGTCGTGAGCGCCCTGTTAGCGCCCCCCTGGAGGCGCTAACCAACCGAATTTTTCCCCTGTGATCTTTCTTGGCTGCAATGAAACCCACCCAGCCACACTCATTGGCAGGGCTGCCATTTGAGCATTGGCTACGTCGATGAGATATTGGAAATCTGTTGACAGCCCTGCATGAGTCACCACCTTCAAGAGAGAAAGGGGAAGGAATGAAAATTAGGTGGGCGAAAAATGAATGAATAAATAATTCTTGCACTTACATAATGACTTTCACACTCAAATGTATCAAAGCACTTTACACAGGGACTTACATTTGAATTGTATAGACTGTTGTTATGTAGATAATTCAACATTAAGCCTTTTGGTTTATTGTTGGGTTACCAATGTCCAATCATGTCATGTTGAGTTTTAACTCATCTCATTTCTGACTTTAATAATGGGGTGCTGACATTAATTTTTAGCATCCAGTATTTTATTCAGGAGCATAGATGCATTTTATTCCATGTATGGAGTCTTAAGCAAGAGCATTTGTTTGACAGTAGATGATTAAATGATGTCTTTCGAAATAAAACACTTTGTTCCAGCAATACAGGAATAAGGAAACAAATTGACAATGTTTAGTCATTGGACTTAATTTTAAAACTGTTGCCAGAATTTAAATGCTGTCTTTCTTTGATGTCATTGACTGTTCATGTAACTTGCTTGCCAGCTATGTTGTAAAGCATTTATCATGAAAATAAATGTTGACAGATATTTTACTGTACTAGAGCAAAACTAACTTATGCAATGTTTGTGTAAGAATATGACTTAAAATAGCAGATGACAGTGATATTATACAGTACCTACTGTCTAGCTAACCCTTTTATGACTGAAATTATCCTGATGCTCAAGATTACAGTTTTATTTGGGTATTTCTGGGAAACTATAGTCTAGGCTTTCCAACCCTCACCCCTTTATAGAGGCATATCTCCAGCAAGCCAGGACTTTATCTGCCCCAAGATGACCCACTGACCCTGGCTACATTTCCAGCTCTAGGGTCATTTGCATACAGGAGAAGGGCTCCCCAGTCTGAGCCGGCGAGTTGCGCCAGTATGAGGGCAGAAAGAAGCCCCGAGGAACTGCTGTAGCAGGAGTTAAGAAATAGCCAATGAGCTGCCTGTGTCAAAGATTTTTTTTAAATTGTCATGAAACTAATGGGCATGTCCACGGCTGTACTCTGAGTGCTTGCACAAGCCTCTCTTCAATTGGTGCCTGGGGCCGCCGCTGCCAATCTCTGAACGCTGGACCTCAAGGCCTAAAATAGCCCCTGTGTCCAGCATTCCAAAAGTACAAGTAACATTTACATGTCTTTTCCATGCACTTGCCCATATGCGGGCGGACACATCTTCCCCCAATAGGACTGGCCAGAGGAAAAGAGTGGGGAGGTGGGTGCCCAAGCTGCATTCCGCCTCCATCCGCCCCCGATCTGCTAAAGTTTGGTGGAGGGGGAGGTAGAAAACTTGGGCCAATGAATCAGTACGATTCTAAGTGGTAGGTATGGTGTCAAGAAAATAAACCTGCTGAAGAAGCTACAGCTACCAAGTTTAAAAAAAATCATAATTTCGAAGGTCATACAACTTTGTATCAAATGACGTTTACAGTTGTTCACATTATATAAATGTGCAATTATTCATTTTACCTGTGAGGATGTGTCAATTGTGTATGAGCAGTTTTACACACATCAGTCAGAATTGAGTTACAAATCACAGGTTCGATGGTTGTAGACAAAGTTGATGCTTTTGCAAAGGAGAAAATGGTGAACAAAGGTAGAAAAAGTAGGGGCTTTGTCAAGCACATGTAAGTACTCCTGGCAAAGATGTCAAAAACATTGAAAAATTATATCTAAAGATGAACCACAAACACTGCGGCTGCTGCTATTAAGACATGGGGCTCCAACTTACAGAAGAACTCTATGGGATCAGCTTGAGAGAACCTTGAATAGTGACTTATGGTCTGTCTCCCCACAGATGCCTGGTCATCCACAAGGGATACAGCAGCCAGGGCCTAGTAAGAGGAGGCATGGCTGAGATAGGTCCTATCAGAGTGATGCCACATCCACCCAACAGAGCCAGCCCCCTCACGATGACCAAAAGAGTGACAGGTAACTGGCAAGACAGGAGCAGCACAAGGGCTATGATACTGGCAGGAGTTGCAACGCTATCTCAGGAGCCTGCACAAGAGTTACAATGTCCACATCCATGTCAAGAGGCCCCAATAAGGAGCAGCAGGCTGCTGCCAGACTTACTCCTCCCAAGGAGGTAGCACATTGAAGGAGCACAAGATTAAGTAGGAGATGCCAGACACCATACACTCACCAAGGGCATGCAGTGGCGAAGCAAACAGTGAGAGCACTTACATAAACAGTAACAAGAAAATAAACTAGTTGCATCTTCTTTTGAACATAGTGGGCTGGATTTTCAATGACCCGTGGAGTCGGGTTTGGAGGCGGTGGGGGGGGGGGGTTAAAGTTGCAGATTCGGGGGTCCCGACCCCATCCCGCCTCCAACCCGCCTCCATGCCAGTTTCTCTGGCGGCGGGTACCCGACCTGTGCTGAGACCCGACTCCCCGAGGCGGGAAGGGGATTAGTGACAATTAACTGCCTGTTAACAAGTAGTTAACAGGCAGTTTTTTGCATAATCCCTATTTTAAAAAGAAAAGTGTGGGCTTCCCGACAGGTGGCAACCACGCCAAGTTATCGGGGCGGGCCGTGGGTCTGCAGGGGTTGGAGGGGTCGATATGTCCGGTGGGCAGGTGAGTGATGGGTGCATGTGTGCAGAGGTAAGTGTGTAAGGTAAGTTCTAAGTGTTGGAAAAGTTTTACTTACCTTAACTTCCTCCTTAACAGGTGTCAGCCCTTCAGTTCTCGGGAGTTAGAAATCTCACCGGCACAGAAAGCAGGAAAGCCGTGGTTCTGTCAAAAACTGCAGCCTTCTGTTTTCTGTGGTGGAATGATTTCTAACTCAGCCTGAAAGGAAGGACTGAAGTTAGAAATCATATTGTGAGTGTTTGACAGCTTCACAGAGCTGTCAAATGCTGATATTTCATCTGTCAAAAGCTCTTGACAGATGAAATGTCAATCTGTGACGTCCCCTGTTGCCGGGTGGCCCTTAATTGGCCTGCTGAGCCCACTGGGCGGGCTCAACAAGGTCAATCAAGTGAAAATACAGTGGGTTGGCCACATCTCGATGGAGGCGGGTTCACAAACCAGAATGTGTGATTCCCGACCCCAACCCGACCCCAGTTTCAAAATCCAGCCCAGTGTGATTTTTGTTCGAAAAAGTAAATGGAAATAAAAATCAGGAGAGATGTAAAATGGGTTGCTGACTCGCTATCAACCGTTTTACACACGCAAGATATCAAGGCCGGAGTTTTTACCTTGGAGATGTGTCGGGTGCATGCGGGCCACGTAGCGGGTCAGGAATGCGATGTTCTGCTCAACGCGTTCTTCAGGGCGGCTTTAACTTAATGGCCCCACTTAAAGCAGTCATGCGCATTTCCCGGCCCAATTAAATGGAGCGGGTCTGATGACGTCATCGATGACTCGTTTCCAGCGCCGATATTTAAATCAGCCTTGCACACAACTCATTCGAAGGTTGCTAGAGGAGTGTGGAAGGTAAAATAGAAATGTCTCAGTACTGTTCCAAACTTTAAATGATGGATAATCAAAGGCAGAGGGCTGCACCCAGATTTACTGATGCATCCCTGCATATTCTGGTGGAGGCAGTGAGAGCACGCAAGGAGGTCCTGTTCCCTGGAGATAGGCACAAGAGACCTCCCAAACACACCAAAAGGGCCTGATTGGAGATAGCAGAGGAGGTCAGCAGCTGGGATGTGCTCAGGAGGACCTGGATCCAGTGCAGGAAACAATTCAATGATCTCATGAAGTCAGGAAAGGTGAGTGCAATGCCACACTCACCTTCATCCTAATGTGCCTGTCACCACATCCCCATCACTCTGCCTTCCCAAGCCTACTCCTGCACATCATTCCTCACACCAACATACCTTCCAGGTCCACCCATCCCTCTCTCTCTATGTACATACTCACATCCCCATCTGACTAACCACCCCTCACACTCACCCTCATCCTAATGCAATCATAGCAAGAAACACCACAGAAGGAGGTCATTTGGCAATGTCATGCCACTTCCTCATAGTCACCCTCTACAGATGTAAGCCATCCATTCCTTACACTCATTCCATCACTCTCACTCAAAGTTCTCTTCTTCCCCTCCTTGCAGGAGAGAAGAGCCCAGAATACCTGGGAGAGGTAGAGAACCGGAGGTGGCCCTCCAGTCATTACACATCTGACAGCAGCAGAGGAGGCGAATCTGGAAATTTCAGGACCTCGAGAGATGCTGGCGGTGGGAGACGGAGAGAGGGGCACATCCCAGCAACCTGGTGACACAATCACATTTCATAAAGTCACATGGCATACAACAGTCACTCATATGGTGACTCATGTCAGCAGCCAGTGAAATGTCATCATGTGCATAATGGTAACGTTACCCATTCTTATTGTAACAATTTTAATTAATCTCTTTACTCTCCCACAGGTCCATCAACTGCCATCACCCCACCATCCCCCTCCACCCACTGTCCAGCCGGAGGAGGAAGATGACTCCTCGGAGGAATCTCCAGCCTCTGAGGGTGCAGCGTCACCAGACCCAAGTGCACCCACCACCAGCGCAGATACGCACACCTCGGTGGGACCTTTACGCCATAGAGTAGAGTTGTCACCTGGTGTCTCACAAGTCACAAGTGAGCAAGAGCAGATGGTGTTGACAGGGACAGCAGTGGAGACTCCTCGCCGGAGGGCGCAGGACACTCGAAGCTCTGCTGAGCTGCATGCAGACGCTGAGCCTCGGGGGCCATTGAGAAAGAGGGTGATCCTGGAGGGGCAGCAACAATTGCAGGAGGCTCTGGCATCTTTTGCATCTGCGATGTCTACAAATGTGCAGAGAATGGAGGAATCCATCTCCAATATGAGCACCACCATGTCAGAGGCAATGGCGACGATGTGCTGTTCCATGGAAAGGATGGCCACCTGCTTGGAGCAGCTAATGCGCCAGTCCATCGAGCATATGCTTGCTGTGGACAACAGATGGCAGGCGCTCATAGACCTCCTCTCTAGGAGGGATGTAAACCTTGACTTGGGCCTTCATTGCCCCACTGCTGTGCAGAAAGGTGCTCACCAGCTCCTTGCAAGCAGGGAGGTGCGGGTGGCCCATGAGAGGGATGATGGTGACAGGGGACATGGAAGTGGGGGCTCTTCTCAAAGCATTCCCACTTCTCACCCATTGCTTCCCCCTCAGTCAGAGCCCCAGATGCTTCCTGGGATTGCGATGGCGGAGTCTGCCCCTGCACAGTCACAGGAGGAGTAGCAGACTTTGGCAGGGCCCTCGCAGGCACCAAAACCCAGAGGACATCCGCCAGAAGTGTCTACGCAGTTGCAGCAGGGAAGAGAGCAACCTGCAACTACCTCTGCTGAAGCCACAGGGGTTGCACCTCATAGAAGCACTTGGAAATGAAAACTGACACAAAAGTACATGCACGGGGTAAGCACATGGGTGTATCAACAAGTGTTAGTGCTAAGTTTCAGTTGTTTTGATTGTACACATCAATGTTTTTCATTGCATCACTTTTGGGTCTTGTCCATTTTTGCCTCAAACCTTGGAAGTGGCTTTGTCACTTGGAGTGAATGGTGAGACATTATTTAACCTTGAGCATTGGGCCTTTGGGTGACAGCAATGCCTTGGTCATTGTAGGGATGCTTTATGGTGTTGTGAGGTGGTGAACTTAGTGCAGGATGTGGCAGGCAGGTGGCTGCATTGGAGCAAGTTAAGTAAATCTGGCCATGATGAGGATATCCCGGGCCTCCAGGGCAGCAATGTGTGCCGCTGCTGGTGGCATCGGCATCTCAACTTCCTCCTCCTACTCCTCCTCATCTTCCACCTGCTCATCGTCGTCGTCCTCCTCCTCCTCTTCTCTAGAGTTTAGAAGAATGAGAGATGATCTCATTGAAACATACAAAATTCTTACAGGGCTTGACAGGGTAGATGCAGGGAGTATGTTTCCCCTGGCTGGGGAGTCTAGAACCAGGGGTCACAGTCTCAGAATAAGGGGTCGGCCATTTAGAACTGAGATGAGGAGAAATTTCTTCACTCAGAGGGTGGTGAATCTTTGGAATTCTCTACCCCAGAGGGCTGTGGAGGCTCAGTCGTTGAGTATATTCAGGACAGAGATCGATAGATTTTTGGATATTAAGGGAATCAAGGAATATGGGGATAGTGCAGGAAAGTGGAGATGAGTTAGAAGATCAGCCGTGATCTTATTGAATGGTGGAGCAGGCTCGAAGGGCCAAATGGCCTACTCCTAATTCTTATGTTCTTATGTTCCTCCTCTGAAGAGACTGTGTGCTGTGCGCCATGCTCCTCCTGCAGCTCCAATCCTCACTGCTGCGCTATGTTGTGCAGTGCACAGCAGACGTCGAAGATTCTGGAGACCCTGGCTGGTGCGAACTGAAGGGCTCCTCCAGATCTGTCAAGGCATCTGAAGAGCATCTTCCGCATGCCTATTGCTTGTTCTATGACACATCTGGTGGAGATGTGGGTCTCATTATAACACTCCTGGACCTCAGTACTTGGCCTCCTCAGGGGTGTCGTGAGCCATGTCTTCAGTGGATGATAGCCCTTGTTTCCAAGCAGCCAGCCGTTTGGAGGTGCGAAGAGCTGAAGGAGGGTGCAGCACGAAAGAGTCATGACAGCTGCCAGGGAATCTGGTGCACACATGTATAATCATCTTTTTATGGTTGCAGACAAGCTGCACATTGAGGAAGTGGAAGCCTTTGCGGTTCACAAACACTCCTGGGTGATGATGGGGTGCCTTCATGGCCATATGTGTGAAGTCGATGATGCCCTGCACCTGTGGGAAGCCAGCCAGAGTGGCAAAGCCAAGCGCCCACTTTGTAACACTGGCACCATCAGTGGCAAAGTTGATATAATTGGCTGACGTGTGAAACATGGCATCGGTGACCTGGGTGATGCATCTGTGGGCGGCCGACTGTGAGATCCCGCAAATGTCTGCTGCAGATCCCTGGAAGGAGACTGAGGCGTAGATGTTGAGGGTGCTGGTGACTTTGACAGCGACTGGTAAGGCGTGTCCACCAGGTCCTCTGGGCTGCAGGTCTTGTTGCAGCAAACTACAAATGTCTGTGATGACCTGATCACCCGCGATAGCCTGAGCCTCCTGAAGCACTACTGCTCAGTCATGTTGAGGAAGCTCATCCTCTGCCTGTATACCCTGTGTTGGGGGTATCGCCTCCAGTGCGCTGCAGCCCTATGGTGCCTCCCTCTCTGCTGTGCAGCATCAGGTTGTTGAGGAGAAGGCTGCTGTTGTGTTTGCTGCTGCTGCTGGTGTGGCTGGTGTTGTTGGTGGTGTTGCTCACCTTCATCTGAGTCTGAGGACCAAGGTGAGATAGTATAAGCGGCACCCATACTGATGACATAGATGGCAGGTCAAGTAGCAATCAGAGGGCCAATCCCTCAATGATAGTGACTAGCAATGTGGTGAGAGTGGCTTCAAGGTTGCAGAAATGACCTGCAAACTCCAGAAAACTAACTCTGTGCATAAAATGGAGTCATCAACAGCCTTTCCCTTAGGCAATAATGAGGTGCAAGGTGTGTGTATTTATCTGCAATTCCCAGATGTCAATTAATGCTCTTGCACAATGGCCACTGAACTTCCACCTCCCCTTCACAGGCGAAGTACCCGAGCTCCATGCTTCCCGTGCTCATGCCATTAAATTCAGACGCTGCAGTGAAAAACCCTGTTAAGGGTCTGATAACAAGGATTTAATGAGCCTAATTAGTTCGCCCGTCTCTCCCAATCGGGTCCGAGGCGTGCTGGGAAACACGCCCGAGTTAAAGGCACGAGGAGGCGGGATGACGGCGGGTTGCCAACGTGCGCCGATTGTCGCTAATTTTACAGCCGACCTACCTCCAAACCCACACACTCGTCAATGGGAAAATTCCGGCCTGAATATTTGATCTGGGGCCTGAGGCCTGTGGTTTGCACGTGAGATGGAATGAATAGAAATGAGAGGGGGCTGGGCAACCATGGACTCATGACTTGGGCGTTGCAGTATTCAGGGTGTTTGCTGGAATCAAGCAGTAAAGAGTAAGAAAATAGTGTGATCGCAGATTTTAACCATTTGATTGGTTGGCTTTATGGTAATTACTGGTTCCAGATAGATAACTTTGAAAAAACAATGAGTAATTTCATAGGTTGGAATTATGCAGGTTCCTTATTCCTAATTGGTAACTTTTTGTACGTAACTATATTTGGGCGAATCAGCATGGTTGACTTAACAAATAGTGGTTTTTGATCAATCAGAAAAGCATGGCATGAATTTTCATGCTACAGACACATTTAAAGTGTGACGTACAAGCTGTTACCTGCGCTTCACACAAGACTTGCAATTATACAGATAGATATAGCCCGTGTGCATACTTGAGCAATGGCTACTTTAAGAAATGCTGGACTATTTTAGGACTTGGGATACCAAAGATAGGGCTAAAACTAAATAACTTAAAATGGAGACAAAAAATAAATAAATTACAGAACATCGCCTTCATGAAGACATTCTTTGTTAATATTTTCCCTTATTTTTATTTCTTCATGACCAAGTTAACGCTGGGCAAGCATAGATCTCCTCTGACTTGACGACAAGGCAGCTCATCCCAAGAATATGTCCATGAATGCTATCGATGCATTTCTTGGTAGACCCTGCACGAGTTAAACTTGTGTGTTCTGGGAAGGGAGCCTCCCGTCCACCCTTCAGATCTCCACTCCACACTAAAGCGGTGACCGCATCATTTAAAGAACACATTGGAGGAGACTGGTTTATATTCTAATTTAGCTATGTATGTAATTCAAGTTCATAATTAAATTCAGGCATTCATGTACCACTTTACCGAATGCTAATTAATCTTTTGGTTCAGAAACGTGTTAGTGACTGCAGTAGAAAGCGTTGATTACAATTCATTTGATTTGTCCTGTTTATTTTCCTCTCCAATTTTCTCCCTTCCTCTCCTGCCTTGATGGTGGAGCACAGTTCCGTGGGCGGCAGTCGCTTGCTGCTGACCCTGCTGAAATGGGCATTATTCACGTCTGAATCTTGACAGGCTATCCAGCTATGGAAAGTTTACAACCAAGTCCAATCCTATCCATATTCAATGTTCACAGATGCACATTTCTAGAAGGGGTCACTGTATGGTAATCGAGAGTGGGAACTTCAGCTGATTTTTCCTTCTGTGTCCAACAAGAGCTTGGACCAATTGGAGCATCTCTCGCCTTGGTTGAGATCAGTTTACTCAGCACACACCAGGAATCAAAACTGTGATAATTCCTACTTTATCTGATTCAGGGATGGTGACTTTACCTCTGATGTATCAGGGAAACCCAACTGATTTGTTTCTATGGTATGAATAGAACTTTGCACAATCACTTTTTAAAAAAATATAATGCTGTCGGTAGTTATCATCGTCATGTGTATCGATGCATTTTTTTTGAGCAATGCATGGCTGATTTCTCCAATTATCTTTTTGTTCACTTTACATTTTGTAAAAAGCTTATTTGTCTACAGATCAGCACCCAGCTGTTGTACGGTGAGGCGCTTACACACAGATGTTCCAATTAAAAGTTTACCACATCACACTAATTGGAGATTACTCCAACATTTAAATTTGGACTAAGCAGTTACACTTGTCTTGACACAACTGAGACAGCCACCAAGGCAGGTGAATAGACTAATCCCAGGAAAAGCTTTAAATCTGATGATTTGGTTCAACAGTTTGAAAGAAAACCCGACTGTCTAATTAAATTGTTAAATGGCTAATTAGATAATTACTAGTAAGTTGCAGTTCAGCACTTTTCCAAGCCTCTAGAGACAATAATCCCTCACTTCAACATTCTGATATAGACCTATCGCCTTTTTAGAAGGCATCCTAGGGCCGATTTTAACTACCTCATCCCAGCAGAAACGGGGGGGATAGAGGTTTGAGAATGGCGTTGGGTCATTTAAGAAGCCACTCCAGCTGCCACCATCTAGGGTAGGGTCCTGAGATGGGCAGGCGGAACACCTGCCTGGTTCAGGTGGGAAGCTACTATTATGGTGTACATTAGATCACAATTACAATTTTGAGGTACAAATACATAAAGAGGAGGTAATTAGAAGGTTGACAGCGTTCAAATTAGAAAAGTCACCCAGTCCAGATGGGATGCCATCCTCGGTTGCTGAGTAAAGGTGGAAATAGCAGAAGCTCTGGCCACAATCTTTCAATCCTCCTTAGATATGGGAGCGATGCCAGAGGACTGGAGGATTGCAAATGTTACACCCCTGTTCAATAAAGGGGAGAAGGATAAACCCAGCAACTACAGATCAGTTAAAGGGGCAGTGGCGGCGTGGATACAAAATTGGCTAAGAGACAGAAAGCAGAGGGTAGTGGTGAACGGCTATTTTCAGACTGGAGGGAAGTGTACAGTAGTGTCCCGCTGGGGTCGGTATTAGGACCACTTCTCTTTTGATATATATTAATGGCCTGGACTTGGGTATACAGGGCATAATTTCAAACTTTGCAGATGACACGAAACTCAGAAATGTTGTAAACAGTGAGGAGGGTAGTAACTAACTTCAGGAGGACACAGACAGACTGGCGAAATGGGCAGACACATGGCTGATGAAATTTAAAGCAGAGAAGTGTGAAGTAATACATTTTAATAGGAAGAATAAGAAGAGGCAATAAACTAAATGATGCAAGAACAGAGAGACCTGGAGGTGTATGTACACAAATCTTTGAAGGTGGCAGGACAAGTTGAGAAGGCTATTAAAAAAAATACGGGACCCTTAGCTTTATAAACAGAGGCATAGAGTACAAAAGTAAGAAAGTTATGCTAAACCTTTATAAAATACTGGTTAGGCCCCAGCTGGAGTATTGTGTCCAATTCAGGCACCACGCTTAGGAAGGACATCAAGGCCTTCGAATGGTACCAGGGATGAGGGACTTCAGTTACGTGGAGAGACCAGAGAAGCTGGGGTTGTTCTCATTAGAGCAGAGAAGGTTAAGAGGAGATTTAATAGAGATGTTCAAAATCATGAAGGGTTTTGATAGAGTAAATAGGGAGAAATTGTTTTCAGTGATAGAAGGGTCGGTAACCAGAGGACACAGATTTAAGAGAATTGGCAAAGAACTAGAGGTGAGCTGAAGTGAATTTTTTTTGCGTAGCGGGTTGTTATGATCTAGAATACATGGCCTGAAAGGGTGGTGGAAGCAGATTCAATAATAACTTTCTAAAGGGAATTGGATAAATACTTGAATGGGAAAAATTTGAAGAGTTCTGGGGAAAGAGCAGGAGAGTGGGACTAATTGGACAGCTCTTTCTATGATTCTAAATGGGTGGAGAGTGCGCTGTGCACACTCCGTCCACTAGTACTGGGCAGCGAGTGGCCAAACTAACAGGCCTTAGAGGGTCCGCTGGCAGCTGCACATAAAACAGCCCAAGGCATGTTAACAAAAATGTTGGTGGGGCCTGGAGAAGCTGTAGTGTATCATTGTGTAGCCCAGGTTCCAAAGAGCAGACAGATTAATTACATGTAACATGGATTCACAGGAACAGCAATCCAGAGCAGGAGGATTTTATACAATGGCTAAATTCAAGGAGTAATTGATGGCCTCCATGATGTTAGAAAGCCCTCCTGGTGTACTCTCTATATTAACAGAAAGGGGTTGCTATTCAATCAACATGCAGCTAGTTTGTGACCATGGACATAGAATAACTAGGTGAACGCCTAGTTTCCCGACTGCACATAATGCATTTGTTGAGGCATCCCCCCATTGTTTGACAGGATTCCAGGGATTAGAGGTTGGCTGCTGAGAGACTAAGCATATTCCCTCATGCCTTGGCTAATGCCTCCTCTCCAAAATCCAGCCAATGCCGCTGACAGGAAATATGCTGAGGTTCAAGCATCAGCCTGGGTATCCATAGAGAACACAATTGGGATGCTGAAGCAAAGATTTCACTGCCAGGTCCTTCAAAACACTCCACGGAAGGTGTCCCGAATCATCATGGCATGCTGTGTCTTACACAATGTAGTCAGAGAAAAGAGGACTCACACTAGGAAAGGAATATGGCACTTGTAAAGAACCTGCAGATGAAGAGCATGATGAAGGGGAAGGAACTGAGGATCATGATGAGGAAAGCGCTGCCTAATCTCGAATCTCCACCAGACAGAGTGTCATCACTGACACCTTCTCCTGAAGATAACCCTCTGTCTTACAATAGCCCTGAAAGTCTGCAATAAATCTATACATATATTCTGCAACTGCTCCACACCATAAACATCTCTTGCCCTGCCTTCTCAAACTACCAATTATCAGGGGGAAAAAAAGAGCAAACCAGAATTCTTGGAGATAGCTTTAGTAATGAAGGAGATACGGGAGTTCCATTTGAGTTCAGAGCAGATCATGAGATCAAGTATGTTAGATGACGAGGGACCTAAGATGAAGCCATCAACATTAAGAGGTGATAGCTGTCGGTTAGACTTGCAAGTGTCAAGAAAAAATTGTGCCTTTTGAAGAATTGAAAGAAACAAGATTTTCTTTGCCCTATTGAAAGTCATTGATGAGATTGTGATTCAGCCAATACACTGTAAGAGGAATAGAGCTCAAGAGTACTGGGGGTGTGCATCTGAAGAAAGTTGATGAATGCAGAGTGAAATCATCAGCAAAAGAGTGGATACAGCTGGATGATGAGTGGAAGAGGTCATTGGTTTGAAGAGGGAGCAGAGTGGGAGAGTCAGGACTCTAGGGAACCCCTGAGTTAATAGAATAAAGAGTAAGAGGATTGCATTAACACCAGGAAGACAAATAAACCCTAAACCTCTGATAATTGGAAGATGGCCAAGGACATGTACATGTGGTAAAAGAATACATTGCCCTAATTAAAGCCTTAGTGACAAATTATTTGCTTTTGAGTAAGATCATTTAGTCTATAAACAATCCAATGAAATAATGTAATTGCCCCGTATTGATATTTTCCTGTTAGCTTCTGCACTTTCCCAGCTGGTCATTTGTGCTACTAGTGATGAAATTTATATGTTGTCTGCAGGAAAATAATCCTGGGCTGTTCTAAGTTGCTCAAGACATGATTTATTTGGCCTACACAGCTCACTTGGTAACACAGAAGTCTCCCTCAATATTATATATTTTGTCTGTTTTCATCGTGCGGTATATATTTCATAATTTTGGAAAATGCAACTGAAGTACAGAAATCTGCCACTTTAAAGCAATATACATTTTTGCCATAATACCATGGGAATGCAGCCTGTTAATGAGTTGTGGCTTATGCATTGATGTGGCACTGATTTAAAGAAAGTCTTCCCAATTGTAACCAATTAACGGGAACCAACATCAACAGAAATAGTAAAGAATCATTCATTGGCATCCTCATTACGGATTACTTTGTCAGAACAGCATTTAGAAAGTTTCCAACCTGTAGTGGGAAGTTGAGCTGATAACTTTTTGATAAATTAAACGTCAAGTATGGAGAAAGTAAAAAATGAAATCAAAATACATGACACGATACAAAAGCTTTATTTGATAACTTCAAAAACATATTTTATGTTCAAATGTGCTTCTTTGATATTAACAACAACATGTGCCACCGTGCTGTAATATATAGGAGCTGTTTGAGGATATTATTGCTACAAGGGATATTTTCAGACTTTTTTAATCAGGCAGCGTAGATGGAAGAATATCATAAAACTAATCTCTGGTACAGCATTTTTGAAAAATAATGAGGCTTTAACTTTACTTTCTATTGTGGTATTTCCTGTTTCCTGGAAACAAGTTCCTTACATGTAAGAGCAGCAGTCTGAGAAACAGATGTCTGGGAGAAAAAGTCATAAGGATTTCATGTAACATAGGTCACCCGAAACATTTGAAATCAATGTGACCCAAGAGGGAATTATCATTCATTACACTGCAATGGGGCAGCAAAGTGTAGGCAAATCCAAGCACAATCGTAGTGTCTCCATGAATCAATTTTGGAAGAAGTAGCTCTTGCAATTTGACTCAGGAAAATTGCAAGTTCTAGAATATTAGTGTAGCTTTGGTGTGTGGAAAGAAATTCTATCCATGATTCTCAAAGTAAAATTAAGGTTTGGAGAAACTGAACTGACCTCTGTAAAGATCAATTGGACATGATATGATAATTACAAAGAAATCTTCTGAGTTCTGGAAGTTTGTCCACTTAGGTGTTCACTGATCCCATTGAATAAATTATCCAATACAAAGGAAACTAAAAATTAGAGAGTCTAGATTAACCCTACTCGCTCAGCAGAAACCTGATGGTTGGGCAGTTAAAAAAATATATTTTCTTTTTAAATTCGTTTTTATGGGATGTGGGCGTCGCTGGCAAAGCCAGCATTTATTGCCCATTCCTAATTGCCCTTGAAAAGGTGGTGGTGAGCCGCCTTCTTGAACCACTGCAGTCCATGTGGTGAAGGTTCTCCCACAGTGCTGTTAGGTAGTGAGTTCCAGGATTTTAACCCAGTGACGATGAAGGATCGGCGATATACTTCTAAGTCAGGATGGTATGTGACTTGGAGGGGAACTTGGAGGTGGTGGTGTTCCCATACGCCTGCTGCCCTTTTCCTTCTAGGTGGAAGAGGTCACGGGTTTGGGAGGTGCTGCTGAAGAAGCCTTGGCGAGTTGCTGCAGTGCATCTTGTAGATGGTACACACTGCAGCTACGGTACGCCGGTGGTGGAGGGAGTGAATGTTTAAGGTGGTGGATGGGGTGCCAATCAAGCGGGCTGCTTTGTCCTGGATGATGTCGAGCTTCTTGAATGTTGTTGGAGCTGCACTCATCCAGGCAAGTGGAGAGTATTCCATCACACTCCTTACTTGTGCCTTGTAGGTGGTGGAAAGGCTTTGGGGAGTCAGGAGGTGAGACACTCGCCGCAGAATACCTAGCCTCTGACCTGCTCTTGTCACAGTATTTATGTGGCTGGTCCAGTTAAGTTTCTGGTCAATGGTGACCCTCAGGATGTTGATGGTTGCCTTGTCCGAAAGCCGCCATGATCACAACATCTGCCATTTTAACCTGCTCTCCTGAGCAGGTAGCAAGGACATGCACCCGAAGCCAACAGGGTCCTTCTTTACATATGCATGTTGCGGCCCAATGACATCATTGAGACACGACTGTAATTTTAACTCAGGCCTGAGCGGGGAAATCCACCTGGAGTTAAAATTTGGGCCACTCGAGCTCCTTAATAAAGGGCAGCAGTAAAGATTTACAATGTATTTATTTTTACCAACAAACAATCCTGGTTTTTACAATTTTTAAATATCAGTTGTATGATGATTATTTGAATCATATTCAAGTCACACACCAGCCTGACTTGGAAAAATATCGCCATTCCTTCATCGTCGCTGGGTCAAAATCCTGGAACTCCCTCCCTAACAGCCCTGTGGGAGTACCTTCACCACACGGACTGCAGTGGTTCAAGAAGGTGGCTCACCCCACCACCTTCTCAAGGGCAATTAGGGATGGGTAATAAACGCTGGCCTTGCCAGCGACGCCCACAGCTCGTGAATGAACTTAAAAAAATCATATATTCCAGGGCTCCTCCGTTGGGGTATCTGAGATACTATCTGAGCCGCACAGACCAGTACGGTTGTAGGTTCAATCCCAGGTCAGTGCTAAGTGAGCTGTTCTCAACTGGACTAGTGACAGGGCTACTACTATTGGCCTCAATGCTCCTGAATTTGGAAGACAGAAATCACCCTTACTGCTGTTCAACTGCAAATTCACGCATGCAAGTCTTGGATGTGGACAGTATTGCAATCTGTGCTGTCTTACAGTTGAGTAGCCTGCTGTCACTCACTATTCACTTATGTAAGGTACTGGAGAGCAATGTTCCCTTTAAACTGCATGGAGTGCTCTGTAGCTCCCGCGCAGCCGGCTCATTGGCTTTTAAATACGTGGTATTTTGAATGGCCCGCGCACCCAAAACCAAATTAAAGGGAACATTGCTGGAGAGTAATAAGAAGTGAATGACTTAAAGAGAAGAAAAAGCAGTTAGCGGGGAAAAAATGTTTTTATTTTGTTTATCCAGTTTAAATGGAGATTTTTCCACTCCATTTTTTCACGTGATTGGTCAAATCGGGAAATGTTAATTTAAATCCCAACTGCCATGTGATGTACAACAAAATTGCAGGAATCTTTTTTCCACTTATTTCCTACAGTCAGACTTTTCTGCAAGTTAGATCAAATTTCAGTGCACTTTTATCCAACGCTGGATGAATTATCTTGTGTTAGGATCTGGTTTCGAGTATTGTATCATAATTAACAATTACACGGTAAAATGCTGCACACAAGTATATTTGGATATTTCACCACTTGTCATCAAATTACACAATTATAGGATTCCATTTGCAAAAAATAAATGGCTCTTGGTTCCTACAACTTGATTAACCATCTTGGCTCGCACTGTCACCTATCTCCTCCATCACCAGGACCACCTACTTCCACCTCTGTAATATTGCCCGTCTCCACCCCTGCCTCAGCCCATCTGCTGCTTTAAACCTTACCCATGTTACGTTCAGACTTGACTATTCCAATGGTCTCCTGGTTGGCCACCTATTTTCCACCCTATGTAAACTTCAGCTCATCCAAAACTTTGCTGCCTGTATCCTAACTCACACCAAGTCCCATTAACCTATCAGCCCTGTGCTCGCTGACCTACATTGGCTCCCGTCCAGCAACACCTAGGGGGAGAAATTGGGTTGGTTTGCGCCTCTCGTTAGCGCCCCCGGTTAGCGCCCCCGGGGGGTGCTAATGGGGTGCAAATCCCCTAGCGCCAGGGCGCGGCGCCGCTAACGCCTTCCGTGAAATTCAGTGGGAGGTTAGCGGCGGCGGTAGCGCCCCGCGACGTTGGGCCGCCGCCAATGACGTCATCACCGTGCGCAGCGCCCCGCTTGCACCCCGGCCGCAAACTTCCCTTGCACCCCCTGACCTATCGCCGGACGATATGTCCGACAGGATCAGGGGGCGTTTTTGCAGCGGCGGCGGCGCTACTTAAAGGGCAGGTGTCGGGCGGCCATTTCTATTTTGCCTGACTGCCAGCACCTTTCACTTTTTTATGCGGGGTGCCGGCTGCGATCGCTCAGCCTGGCACTCCTCTTGAGTGCCGGGCTGTTTTCATGGCACCCCGCCTGCCGGTGGTCCAGCAGGGCCCCGGTGCGCGCAGCGCTAGGCCCCTCCCCTTTAATCAGGGAAGGAGGCCTGCAATGACGCGGCGCTGTGTGCCGCCACGTGTGGCGCTGTTGCACGTAGCGCCATGAACTTCAGTAGTAGCGCTCCAAGAAGGAGGTGGAGTGCTTTCCAATATTGCCCCACCTCCTACTCGGGGCGTTACTACTGAATTTACGGCGGAGGGGTGCTAACTTTTGCGGGCTGCTAAAATTAGCTGTCAGCGACAAATGCTGACTCCTGACATCCATGCCTATTTGAATTTAAGGCTGAGGTTGTCATATTAAAATATGCAGTAATCTGACTGTAGAGATACAACAGACTACTAAAAATATCAATGAACTATAAACCCACCCACACTCACCAATTACACTATTAACTGATTAGTATTTCATTTATTTCTAACTGTTTTTGGTTGAGGTGAGGTTTCTGTGGGTGTATGTACTTTAAAAAAAAAACAAGTGTAGAATTTGAAGCAATGGTATATTCACGGTGGTGGGGAAGCCTTTAGAAACAATGGGCCGTATTTTCCGATCGGAGGCTTCCTGCGTGCGGAGGCCTCTGATCTGGAAAAATCTACGGACTTACCGGAGGGCTCCCGAGGTCCGGACACTTCCGCTCCTGGGCCTCTCCAAACTCGAACTGTGCAGGGCCCACGTATCCCAGAGGCACATGCGGTTCACAAGCATCCCTGGGATCACGTGAGCCATGGGGAGCCAATAGGAGAAGGGAATCTCCCTTCATACACTTGACAGATAGACCTGTCAAATATATGAATGGAGATCACCCCAAAAACACAGTAAAACAATAAAAACATTTTTTTTTTAAATCACATTTTTTTTGAGTGAGTTGAAATTACAATAAATTAAATATTTTAAACAAAAATTTAATTTTTTGAAAAAAATGATTAAAGTTTTTTACGGGGCTAAAAATAAACTTACCTTTTTTAAAAGTATTTTTAAATGAGTGAAAATTAAAAAAATTTTTTTTTTACTTTTTTCAACTCTTATGCTGATAAACGCAGGCCTTACCAGCTTTTACCAGGCGTAAGATTTCTAAGGGTTTTCTGTGGGCGGAGGTTCTCCAGAAAGCGGAACTATCCTCTCGCAGAGGCCCTTCTCCAGGGCAGGCGTCTGATCTGTCAAGAGCATCCTTGACAGATCGGAAATGCCGGTTTTCAGTGCATGCGCTTCGCATGCCTGAAACCGGCATTTCCGATGTTCCTCTTCTCTTCTTCTTAGGCAGTCCCTCGGAACCGAAGATGACTTGCTTCCACATTAAAAATGAGTTCTCAGGTGACTGATGAGTCCAATGCGGGACCTACAGTCTCTGTCACAGGTGGGGCAGACGGTGGTTGAAGGGGCGGGTGGGTGGGGTGCTTGGGTTGACATGCGCTCCTTCTGCTGTTTGTGCATGGCTTCCGCTTGCTCCCGGCGAAGAGACTCGAGGTATTCGGTGCCTTCCCGGATGCTTCTCCTCCACTTTGTACGGTCTTGGGCCAGGGATTCCCAGGTGTCAGTGGGGATGTTGCACTTTTTCAGGGAGGCTTTGAGGGTGTCCTTGAAGCGTTTCCTCTGCCCACCTGGGGCTCTCTTGCCATGTTGGAGCTCCGAGAAGAGCGCTTCCTTTGGGAGTCTCGTATTGGGCATGTGGACGATGTGACCTGTCCATCGGAGCTGATCGAGCGTGGTCAGAGTTTCGATGCTGGGGATGTTGGCCTGAGCGAGAACACTGACGTTGATGCGCCTATCCTGCCTGATTTGCAGGATCTTGCGGAGGCAGCGTTGGTGGTACCTCTCCAGTGCTTTGAGGTGCCTGCTGTACATGGTCCATGTCTCTGAGGCATACAGGAGGGCAGGTATTACTACTGCTCTGTAGACCATGAGCTTAGTGCCGGGATTGAGGTCCTGGTCTTCAAATACTCTCTTCCTCAGGTGACCGAAGGCTGCACTGGCACACTGAAGGTGGTGTTGGACTTCGTCATCGACGTCTGCCCTTGTTGACAGTAGGCTCCCGAGGTATGGAATGTGGTCCACGTTGTCCAAGGCCTTGTCATGGATTTTGATAATCGGGGGGCAGTACTGTGTGGCGGGGGCAGGTTGGTAGAGGACCTTTGTCTTACAGATGTTTAATGTAAGGCCCATGCTCTCGTACGCTTCGGTGAAGGTGTTAACGATGGTTTGGAGTTCCGATGTCCCTACGGGTGTGTACACAGACCTACACACCCATAGGCATCAGAATATACGGCCCAATAATCCGAGAGAAAATTAACTTGGACTATTAAGGAGAGCCAGCACAGATTTGTTAAGGGCAAATTGTGTTTGACTAACTCGATTGAGTTTTTTGATGAGGAACGGAGAGGGTGGATGAGGGCAGTGCAGTTGATGTTGTGTATATGGACTTTCAAAGGCATTTGATAAAGTACCACATATTAGGCTTGTTAGCAAAATTGAAGCCCATGGGATAAAAGGAGCAGTAGCAACATGGATACAAAATTGGCTAAGGGATAGAAAACAGAGTTGTGGTGAATGGCTGTTTTTGGACCGGAGGGAGGTGGTGTTCCCCAGGGTTCAGTACTAGGACCACTGCTGTTTTTGATATACATTAATGACTTGGACTTGGAGGTACAGGACAAAATTTCGAAATTTGCAGATGACATGAAACTTGGAAGTGTAGTAAACAGTGAGGAAGATAGTACAGGAAACTTTCGTTTATCCGGCACCGACGGGACCGGCGTGGTGCCGGTTGATCGAAAGTGCCGGATTACAGAGAGGTATGCTTACCAAGGTACGAGAGCCCCGTACACGGCCACAGGCTTAACAATTGGGACCCGGAGAGGGAAGGTAAACGTGACTCCGGCTTTTTCCTCCGTGGCGGCGACAGGTCCGAGTCGGAAGAACGTTGACCCCCCTTTCGTGGGGGCGAAAGGTCAGAATCGGGGTCTTGTCTGTATAATAAAACTTACCTGATTTTTGCCGGTTAAGCGAGAATTCCGGATATTTGGGTGCCGGATAAACGAAAGTTTCCTGTAATAGACTTCAAGAGGACCTAGACAGGCTGGTGGAATGGGCAGACACATGGCAGAGGAAATGCAATGCAGAAAAATGTGAGGTTATACATTTAGGTAGAAAGAATGAGGAGAGACAATACAAGCGAAATGGTACAATTTTAAAGGGGGTGCAAGAACAGAGAGTTATGGGGGTTTTTGTGGACAAATCTTTGAAGATGGCAGGACAGGTTAACAAAGCAGTTTATAAAGCGTATGGGATTCTGGGCTTTATAAGTAGAGGCTTGGAGTACAAAAGCCAGGAAGTTATGCTAAATCTATATAAAACACTAGTTTTCCCCAGCTGGAGATTTGTGTCCAATTCTGGGCACCACACTTTAGGAAGAACATGATGGCTTTGGAGAGGGTACGGAAGAAATTTACTAGAATGGCTCCAGGGATGAGAGATTATAGTTATCTGGATAGACTGGAGAAGCTGAGGCTGTTCTCCTTAGAGTAGAGAAGACTAAGAGGAGATTTGATAGAGGTGTTATGAAGGGTTTAGATAGAGTAAATAAAGAGAAACTGTTTCCAATGGCTGAAGAGTCGATAACCAGAAGGCACAGATTTAAGGTGATTGTCAAAAGAACCAGAGGCACAATGGGGAAAAACTTTTTTACGCAACGAGTGGTTAGGATTCGGAATGCGCTGCCTGATAGGGTGGTGGATACAGATTCAATAGTAGCCTTCAAAAGGGAATTGGATAAATACTTGAAGGAGTAAAAATTGCAGAGGCATGGGGAAAAAGCGGGGGAGTGGGACTAACTGGATTGCACTTTGAAAGAGCCGGCACAGACTCGTTGGGCCGAATGGCCTCCTTCTGTGCTGTACTATTCTATGATTCTACGATTCTAAGTTAAAGCAACAAACAATTCATGCATCCAAACTCATGGATTTATACCAATCTCCATAGGACTGTACAACATAAAACCTTGCATTTAAAAAAATAAAGTGGCTGTAATCTAACTTCTTATCTATTGCTGGTGATAGCACAAAGGAAGAAATGGGCATAAAAGCTTACTCTATATCGAGAATACAGATCAGCCTGCATCTGGGATGATCTGCCAGGGCTCACGTTACCCAATGAACTGGGTCTATCAAGTCTGCAGCAGTTCCTTGGGCATGTCAAAGGAGATGTACATTCACCATCTACCTTTCACCAGGAAGGCCTTTCCCCAATTTGGGATTGGGATTTAATTATGCAGCATCTTGTTGTATAAGTAGAAAAGTAATCTTGAGATGCTGTAAATTAAAGAAACACATGCACAGTGATTTGAATGTGCCCAACCTGCAAGCCAACCTGGGTGTTACAATGACTTGAGGTGTGGCGCCCTTGGAAGATGTGAGTGAGGCAAGGCTTTCAGTTGCATGTTCCATCTTAAAAGTATATCCTGCAGAGGTATAGGTATGCATGAGATGCAATGATAGACCTGTAGGTTTGTGTGAGGGTTTAACATGGGCAAGCAGTAAATGTGGAATAGGTTGATGGGCAATACTGCATGGAATCTTGGACTATCTATCAAATACACAGTGCTGCCGGATATGGGTAGTCTTACTTTGCTAAATTTCTTAAAGGATGCTGTGATCTTCTGCATCTGTTCCCAAGTTCTGCAAGTAATGTACACAGTGTTGAATCGGACCTTCTGCCACCCATGTTGCACTGTAATACTCTTGGAATGGTCGCTTGGGTGACGTCCCTCACATCCACCTCCATTTTGCCAGTCATGAAATATAGGATCAGGCGCTGTGCCACTATCACTTGCCTGAAATCTGTTTCATGCTTCCACAGTGGCTTTCTTTTCCTCTGTACTCCTTCAGCCTTGGCAACTCCTGCTAAAGGATTGACATGTACTTTAAGTCTTTAGTTACAGCTTTTACATTTCAGATAACATGTGATTTTTGCAGTTCCTTCCATCAGGCTAGTGTCTTGTATAAAGCCAAAGTTACACAGACAGCTATGAATAATTATGCAAAATTGCAGCAATCAGTTCGCTGCCCTGTTGGCTAGCTTTGTACTAGTAGCTAGGCATTCAAATTTAAACTTAGCCTGAACCACAAAATCAATTGTAGAATGACTGTGATTGACACCACAGGGATGCAATGCAAAGTAGCGGCAAAACAGTTTAAATATTCGAGCCCCCTGAAATTTCCCTGTGAGGTACTGCCATCCAAATACTGACAATAAATGGGTTAACTCCTCTACTAAAATAGCATTAAAAAAATCATTTCAGGCAAGTGCGTTAACACCTTAATACCCCCTCATAATTTCAAGCCATGTAAATCTTGATAGTATCAGTCGGCTATTCAACTGTGGGAGACTTCACAGGCCAAGCTCAATTCTGGCCTTACCCAACATCCAAACAAGCACTATCCAGCAGGGCAAACCTGACTCATTTTCCTCACCTTAACCTGGGGATCACGGTCATTGCAAAACATAGACATGGCAAATTATAGCAATTAATTTCACCCTCGTTCCCCCCATCCCCCAAAATAGACAGTTGAACTCTAAATCATTTGTAAGAAACTTGCAGAATGGGCATATAATTGGCAAATGAAGTTCAACACAAATAAATGTGAGGTATTACATTTTGGTAGGAAGAATAGGGAGGTCACTTATCACTTGGAGGATGCAAGTCTAGGTGGGGTAGAGGAACAAAGGGATCTCGGAGTACAAATACACAAATCACTAAAAGTTGTGACACAGGTTAGCAAGGCCAGAAAAAAAGCAAACCAAGCACTACGGTTTATTTCTAGAGGAATAGAATTGAAAAGTAGGGAAGTTATGCTAAACCTGTATCGAACCTTGGTTAGACCACACTTAGAGTACTGTGTACAGTTCTGGTTGCCATATTATAAAAAGGATATAGAGGCACTGGAGAGGGTGCAGAGAAGATTTACAAGGATGATACCAGAAATGCGAGGGTATACATATCTTGAAAAAAGAAGGCTGAGGGGTGACCTAATAGAGATCTTTAAAATTATGAAAAATTTTGATAGAGTGGATACAGAGAGAATGTTTCCACTTGTGCGGAAGAGCATAACTAGAGGTCATCAATGTAAGATAGTCACCAAGAAATCCAATAGGGAATTCAGAAGAAACTTCTTTACCCAAAGAGTGGTGAGAATGTGGAACTCGCTACCACAGGGAGTGGTTGCAGCAAATAGTAGAGATGCATTTAAGGGGAGCTGGACAAGCATATGAGGGAAAAGGGAATAGAGGGTTATGCTGATAGATTTAGATGAGGAAAGACGGGAGGAGGCTCGTGTGGAGCATAAACGCCTGCATGGACTGGTTGTGCCGAATGGCCTGTTTCTGTGTCGTATGTCCTATGTAATCCTATGTAACATCAGCAGCCCACAGGATGCCATTCAAAAACTGGTGAATAATTCTCAGCCAATCCACTGTCGCATAAATTTATAACTCTGACTTTGATTCTAATACAGAATAATGGCCTGGAAATTCCAGAACCTATGACAGCATACGCGATGCGTACACGTCCATAAGTGCCCGCAAGTTCCGGGTTTACGCATGCGCTGCGCATGCGCGAAAACTCGGAACTTGCGATCTATCAAGAATCTTCTTGACAGATCCTCCGCATCCCTGGGAAATGGACATTCGCAGGCGGAGAGTTAGGCTATTTGCCCAGCTCTTGCCCAGCAAATACCCATGAAACTCTTATGCCTGGTAAAAGCAGGCATAAGGCCTTCTTTTACCAGCATAAGGGTGAAAATAGATATTAAAATAAAAAATTTTAAATCATTTTAACATTCAAAAACCTGTAAAATAAGTTTGTGTTATTTTTGGCCCCTTGAAAAATGTTTACATTTATTTTTCAAAAAATTACATTTTTGTTTTAAATGTTTAATTAAATTGTATTTTAATTAATTTTAAACATGTGATTTTTTTTATTTCAGTGCTGTAAAAATGTATTTTTTATGTCATTCCTATTGTGCTTATGGAGATTCCGTACATAAATGGAATCTCCATAAGCATAATGGGATTCCCCTTTCTGATTGGTTGGGCCTACCCACGTGATCCCAGGGGTGCTTGCGAACCGCATGAGCCCCTGGGATACGTGGGCCTTTACGCAGGCCTACGCATAGAGGCCCAGGAGCGCAAATCTCTGTGGATCAAGGAGCATCAGGTAGGTGCGTAGTTTTATTGCAGTTCAGAGGCATCCGCCCGCAAGAAGCCTCTGACCGCAAATTCAGGCCCAATATGTACTGAGCTGAGACAAAATCATTTAATACTTAAAAATCTGGTTTATACGGAAAACATAATCTTTTATGCAATACATCAGTTCTCATGAAAATGTGTTATAGGTACTAGTTAAATTTTACATAAAAGCTTAATTCCTTTCTTTCTTCGGAAATCTTTTTGAAATGTTTGATAATGGTAATTGTGAGCCCTTCTAAAATAGCACAGTGCTGTACTTACAGTACCAGAGCTAATCTGTGTTGGCTCTTGAGCTTTCTGTCTCTTTTGGTTGATGAGCCTTCCTTTCCTCTGTACTGACTAACACAGCTGTGAACAAGGTAAATCAGATTGTTCCCTTTAATTAGAAGCTGCACCAGGGGGTATGCAGACCTCCTGAAATTCTGTTTGCTTGTCCGCCTTATATTGTCTGTGGCTCTATGCCAGCTATGACGTTTGCTGTAGTTGTCTGTTTTAGTTCCTGGAGGCCCAGACATTACTGATGCTACCACTTAGGGCCAGACCTGACTGAGCAGTGCAATTATTCCAGCCTTTCGAATAAATGTTAGCCGTGCCAGCTTTCGACCCCAGTCATCTCTGCTCACACAAGCATGTCTAGCATACCAAAAAAAGTTAAAATAATTGCACCAGCAACTTGCAGTAAATATTTAACCACGGCATGGTTAAGTATGAAAACAGTAAGGCCCTTTTTAATTATTTGTAATACTGCCTGCTCTTGTGTATCTCTCAGGGTATGGCGGTGGCTCAGCTCTGCACAGTGTAACTGCTGTTACTTGTTTCTCTTTTCTCTTCAGACTTCTAACAGCAACGTAAAGTTTATATTGTTTAAGAATACTATAAGCTGGTCTTGATAGGACCTCTTTTCCCCATTGCACCAAATTCCCATTTTAGAATCCTTATTCTTGCTCAGTTCCCAGCTCATTCTGTTACCAGCTCACTCTGATGTGCTCTTGATAAAAGTATATTATAATTGCTTGAATAGAGGCTTTGCATGACCGATAACCCTTTGAGTCACTTTGATGGCCTACTTAATACAGGTTCAAGGCCATATATTTCTCCCTTCTGTCAATGGATACCGCATTACAGCGGAAAAATAGGGTATTTTTTAAAATATATTCATTTTCCGGATGTGGGCATCACTAGCAAAGCTGGCATTTATTGCCCATCCCTAGTTGCCCTTGAGAAAATGGTGGTGGGACTTCTTGAACCGCTTCAGTGTAAGACTTAGCATCGATGACTCAGACAAGCTAACAAAATGATTATTATTCATAGTTTTGAGGAAGCCACATAAAAAATAGCTCATTAGCATGTAACTACTTACCATCTCAGACCTGCTTTTTTCAACCTGCATGAATACACTGTGCTTTAAAACACATCATTTGAAATAGTTCCAAATAGTTTCTGTGAAAAAATGGTCAAAATATCCCGAAACATGACATCATTCCATTTCTTGTGAGATTGACCCAAATTAGGTTTAAAATTGGATTAAAAGTTAGCTTTACTTCTGAACAAAGGATAAGTTATCAACTTATTTATTGTTTTAAATCATTTCTCCAGCCAGCAGAGTAAAGTCTAGTTACAAGAATTTCTCAAAAGAGGGTGTTTGCTGAACAATGTCCTGATTTGTTTTTACTTTTTCGATAAGGACCTTTAGGAAATTAAATAAGTGTTGACTTAGTTCCTGAACTAATCACTGCAGCAAATGTGGGTGTGACTGTTTGCTTTTGTATACATGTACACAAAAGGGCAGGGATGGAAATTAGGTGCAGTCTTGCCACATCCAGAAGGTAATAGCAGAATTCTGAATAAAGCTCATAAATATCAAAAGTTAATGCTTTCACAGATGCATTTTGTCAAGCTAAAATTCCTTGGTCCCTCTGTTGCCATCAACACAGTCAACCATTCCATCCTTCTCAACCATCTCTCCTTTACAGCTTACTTACATGGCATTGCTGTCTCACGGTAAGGAACTGATTTTCTTCCTGCTACTGCCCTGTTTTTTGGTGTGAACAGGGTGATAGTGAGATGAAAATTGTGAAAAAAATCTAGAATTTCACCAGAAGCCTGCCCATTGTAATTTATTCATTCATTCTTGGGATGTGGGTGTCGCTGGCAAAGCTGGCATCCCTAATTGCCCTTGAGAAGATAGTGGTGGGCCGTCTTCTTGAACGGCTGAAGTCTGTTTGCTGAAGGTACTCCCACAATGTTGTTAGGTAGGGAGTTCCACGATTTTGACCTGGCAACGATGAAGAAGTGGCGATATATGTCCAAGTGAGGAGGATGCTGTGTGACTTGGAGGGGTACTTGGAGGTGATGGTGTTCCCATGTACCTGCTGCCCTTGTCCTTCTGGGTGGTGGCGGTCACAGGTTTGGGAGGTTCTGTCGAAGAAGTAAGGCCATTAAAATGGCCCACTCACATCACAGGCACTGGCTCACCCTGGCAGGGTCTTGGACAAAGAATCAAGGCCAAAAAGAGGAGTGGGCCTGTCTGTTGGCCTCGGGGTCTCTGGCTACGTTCTCTGGGACTAACAATGTACTTGTAATCTCAATAAAGAGGTCTATTTGTCTTTAGTTCTGTCTTCAGCTTGCTGTCAGGCCCCCTCCAAGTCTCCAGAGTCCTGGCACAAAACCCCACTACCAGCTTCATAGAGCTCCTCTACATCTGGGCACCCTTGGTCACTTAGACAGAAAATTGAGACAGGAATGCCTGGAACTCTCTAATCCACGCACCCCACCCCCTCACCCCTGCCTTATTGGTATGACAACTTTGGGTATTGGAGAGAGAAGAGAAGCCATTGTGGGTGATTCTGTGGCTACTATTAGATAGATAAGAATGGAACCAGGCAAGCGTAGTCCCACCCAGCTGGACAACGGTGGAGAGGTGTTGAAGGAGGATGGTGTGCTCAACCATGTCAAAGGCTGCAGACAGTTTGAGAAGGACGAGGAGGGATAGTTCACTTTTGTCACAGTCACATAGGATGTCATTTGTGACTTTGATAAGAGTCGTTTAGGTACTGTGGCAGGGGCGGAAACCTGATTGGAGGGATTCAAACATGGAGTTCCGGGAAAGATGGGCGCTGATTTGGGAGGCGACGAGACGTTCAAGGACTTTGGAGAGAAAAGGGAGGTTGGAGATGGGGCGGTAGTTTACAAGGACGGAGGAGTCAAGGGTTGGTTTTTTGAGGAGAGGGGTGCTGAGGGCAGATTTGAAGGAGAGGCCGACAGTACCTGAGGAGGAAGAACCGTTAACAATATCAACTAACATGGGAGCCAGGAAAGGAAGTTGGGTAATCAGCAATTTAGTGGGAATAGGGTCGAGGGAGCAGGAAGTGGGTCTCATGCACAAGATGAGCTCGGAAAGCAGATGAGGAGAGATCAGAGAGAAACTAGAGAAAGATGCAAGCTCAGAGCTGGGACAGGGGGAATATTAGAGGAAGTTTGTCCTGGTGGGCTAGGGGAAGGAAGGGAAGTTGCAGAGGCAGCAGATTGATGGTCTCAAGCTTAGTGGCAAAAAAGTCCATGAGCTCCTCGCACTTGTTGTTGGAGGTGAGGGTGGAGGAGACGGAGAGAGGGGTTTAAGAAGATGGTTTGCAGTAGAGAAAGGAAGCCGGGGGTTATCTTTGCATTCCAGAATGATCCTGGAATAGTGAGCAGTTTTTGCAGACGAGAGCAGAACCCGAATTGTTTTATGTGGTCCAGCCAGATCTGGTGGTGAATGGCTAAACCAGTTGTCCGCCACATCCGTTCAAGTCTGTGTCCCTCGGACTTAAGAGAGCAGAGATGAGGGCTGTACTGGGGGAATGGACAGGGTGAGAGAGAGTAATAGTTTTAATGGGGACTAGGGCATCAAAGGTGAAGATGAGGGTGTGGTTGAGCAGATCAGGTAGCTGCAGAAATGTTGTGGTGAATGGAGGGCCAAAGGCTGGACAGTTGGGATTTTGAAAGTACATTTGGGATTTTGAAAGCGAAGTTGTAAGTGAATTGGGAGGGAGTTTTTCCAGGGATGGACACAGAAGGAAGTAGGGTTGGGAGGGGGAAGGGGGATGTGGGTGGCGAGCGATAAAAGGAAGTGATCAGGAGTAGCGAGGCCACGTGAGATGGCAATGTCAAGGGGGTGGTCGTGATTATGGGTTGGGAAGTTTACATGGAGGGAGAGAATAAGGGAGGATAGGAGGGCAGTGAACTCAGAGGAGAGAGAGCATGATGAATTGAGATTGAAGTTGAAATCACCGAGGATGAGAAGTTGCTCGCTGCAGAGGCTGAGGGAGGAAAGCAGTGAAGATATCCCAGTGAGAACATTTTTATGGTAATAATGGACAACTGAGAGCGATTAGAGAATGGTAAGCCTCATTGAAGAATTCAGATGACATCGTAAACAGAGTGTGAAGTTATAAAGGATTAATGGTGATAAGCTGGTATGTGTTTTGTAATAGGGGGCTACACGCAATGTTCTCCATAAGGTGCGTGGCTGCACACCGATCGCAAGGTCCCGTGTAGGCCGTTCTCCAGCGCTGCCACTGGAAGAGATACCGTGCATTTAAAGTGCCCGCACAGGGGAACAAAAATAGAGGGAACATTGACTACATGTCTACTGTCCCACTTCAGAGTGTTCAGTCTCAATCAATCAACTGCTACTGCAAGGAGGTGCTAAGTGAGATAGCAAGTCTAAACTAAACTGCTCTTGCACACCTTCTGGTGGATATCTACTAATGCAGTGTTGTCCAATACATTAACTAGTAGCACATGTGGCTAATTGGGAATCCAGATGTGGCTAATTGCATTTCTGATTAGTAAATTAAAATGAGTGATAGAAACTGTCATTCGGCTTTTTATGCCTTTGTTCGTAAAATAGTATAACAAAAAAGCAGAGTGTGTGAGTGTTTTTTGATCATTGTGAGTGCTTTACTTCATTGGTTACTGAATGGTGGTAGTTGTTTGTTATGTAAGGTATTTTCTACTAAATTAGTGCATGTGGCTGAAATGGTGTCACAGTAACTACATCCGTGGCTAGTCAGCGATTTCTATTGGACAACACTGTACTAGTGATATTGGCAATAGGCCAAGAATGACCCTCTCAGACAGGATAAATTAAAGTGCACGGTTCCTCGTGAGAGACCAATAAGTTGCTAAAGTTGGGGGAAAAAGAATAGGCGCAAGCCTTCATTGATGGGTAGATAAAGCCATAAAAAAGGCCATTAATCTTTTGGGTTTTATAAATAGGGGCATAGAGTACAGTACCGAAGAGTTAATGATAAATTTGTAATGGAGTAATTTAGACTTAGTTAGAATGCCATATGGAATTTTAGATGTGCCATTTTAGAAATCACATTAAAGCCATAGAAAGTGCATAACAACAACAAGTTGCATTCATGTAGCTCCTTTAATGTAGTAAAATGTTCCAAGGCGCTTCACAGGAGCATTACCAAACAAAATTTGACACCGAGCCACATAAGGAGATAAATTAGCACAGGTGACCAAAAGCTTGGTCAAAAAGGTAAGTTTTAAGGAGCATCTTAAAGGAGGCAAAAGAGGCAGAGAGGTTTAGGGAGGGAATTCCAGAGCTTAAGGCCGAGGCAACTGAAGGCACGGCCACCAATAGTGGAACGATTAAAATGCACAAGAGGCTAGAATTGGAGGAGCGCAGAGATCTAGGAAGGGTTGTAGGGCTGAGGGGAGGTTACAGAGATAGGGAGAGGTGAGGGCTTGGAGGGATTTAAAGACAAGGGTGTGAAATTTTAAATTGAGGCAGTGCCGGATCGGGAGCCAATTGTAGGTCAGCGAGCACAGGGGTAATGGTTGAACAGGACTTGCTGTGAGTTAGGATACGGGCAGCAGAGTTTTGGATGAACTCAAATTTATGTAGAGTGGAAAATGTGTAGTGTTAACTTTTATACTGTTAATTACCAAGTGCTGATCCTTGCCAAAGCTTGTTTATTTTTGCAAAGACCTGTTTTTGCAGAAGTTTGGTCTTGCCAAAGCCTGTGTGTGTATTACGTGAAACTGCTTTTGTGCTTGCACCAGACAACATTAGACTTCGTTACCCAATTATAGGGATTGGGAGAGCAGAACATTGTGGTTTCCAGACTGTTAGACTGTCTGGGCCAGAGATCAGGTGATATTAGGATAAAGAGGTGGAAAGAGAGTACGTGCAGGGGGAAAGAAGAGGGAGGGACCCCGGAGTGGGGAGGGGAAACAGACTGGCTGGCAGGGGTGCAATCCCCCAAGAAACAAAGTATAAAGTGGGCTGCACAAACAAGGGAAAGATGCAGAGATGGAAGTCCCAGAAGGAGAGACCGAGGACCCAGAAGGAGAGACCGAGGACCCAGAAGGAGAGACCGAGGACCCAGAAGGAGAGACCGAGGACCCAGAAGGAGAGACCGAGGACCCAGAAGGAGAGACCGAGGACCCAGAAGGAGAGACCGAGGACCCAGAAGGAGAGACCGAGGACCCAGAAGGAGAGACCGAGGACCCAGAAGGAGAGACCGAGGACCCAGAAGGAGAGACCGAGGACCCAGAAGGAGAGACCGAGGACCCAGAAGGAGAGACCGAGGACCCAGAAGGAGAGACCGAGGACCCAGAAGGAGAGACCGAGGACCCAGAAGGAGAGACCGAGGACCCAGAAGGAGAGACCGAGGACCCAGAAGGAGAGACCGAGGACCCAGAAGGAGAGACAAAAGGGAACTCAACCATTGGCGTATGCTTCTCTGTCCATGAGTCTTGTTTGATGTTGATTGCTTAAACAGTGCAACGTGTTAATCTCTGTCGGTCGTCAATAAATTGTCACTGTAACCAATTGGTGTCAACTCGAATCATTCAGAACGATATGACAGGATTGCTCACCCTAAGTATTACAGATGGGAGGCCGGCCAGGAGAGCATTAGAATAGTCAAGTCTAGAGGTAACAAAGGCATGGATGAGTGTTTCAGCAGCAGATGAGTTGAGGCAGGAGCGGAATCTGGCGATGCTATGGAGGTGGAAATGGGGGGTCTTAGTCATGGAACGAATATGTGGTCGGAAGCTCATCTCAGGGTCAAATAGGACACCAAGGTTGTGAACGGTCTGGTTCAGCCTCAGACAGGTGTCAGGGAGAGCAATGGAGTCGGTGGCTAGGGAACGGAGTTTGTGGTGGTGATTGAAGACAATGGCTTTGGTCTTCCCAATGTTTAGTTGGAGGAAATTTCTGCTCAAGCTGTGTGAGAAATCAAAGACAGTGGAGGGGTCAAGAGAGGTGGTAGTGAGGGAGAGCTGGGTGTCGTCAGTGTACATGTGGAACCTGAAGTTGTGCCTAGCATCGATTCATCAGGATGAGCTAGGGTTCCTGCTCCTGTTCTCTGTCCAGTGACCCGAAGCTGGAAAGTGAGCAGGATGGCCATGGAGGGCATGACCTCCTTCTGCCCCTCACCTGACCTCTGCACATGCTCACTTTCTAGCCTAGGGTCACTGGATCGGGATCAGGAGGAGGATAGCTACCAAGGCAGATATGGAATGGCCAATTGAGTTGAGGTACATGGAGGGAAGGGTTGGTGCTGGTGGAATTGCACCTCCTGAAGACACGTGAGGAAGAGGGGGTGGGGGAGAAAAATTGGAGTGGAAAAATAAAATAAAGGCAAAATCTAGCCCAGTAGAGTCAGAGTTATCTCTTAAAGGCACCAGGCCACACAGCAGTGATCCAGATAGAATTGCAGGCTGAAGACTCTGGATCTCATGCTGGGCACATGTTAGCCAAGAATCTGTGTGTTTTGGGTAATTCCTTTATAAATAAACTGATGTGACGGTGCTGTGTGATGGGTATTGTTCTGAAGCGATGAATGAACAGAGATTTTTCTGCTGGGTCAAGGCACCTTGCTCTCTCTCTCTCTCTCTGCCGATAACGCGGGGCAGCTCTCGGTCATTCTCGAGTCCGCCCAATGGTGCTTGTCCAGAGATTCCCTGAACGTGGCGATGGTTTTAGTTAAAACTGAATCTGACCCAAGGTCAATAGTGCTGCAGGATCCACTGTCACCAACCCCAAAAAAATAAATAAGAAAGGAAGGATTTGTATTTCTACAGCGCCTTTCATGATCACTGGACGTCCCAAAGTGCTTTACAGCCAGTGAAGTACTTTTTCAAGTGTAGTCACTGTTGTGGTGTGGGAGGCGCGGTGGCCAGTTTGCGCACAGCAAGGTCCCACGGACAGCAGTGTGATAATGACCTGCATAATTTGGTGATGTTGGTTGAGGTGATGGATATTGGCCAGGACACTGAGGTGGTCTCCCCTGCTCTTCTTCAAAATAGTGCCGTGGGATCTTGTACGTCCACCTGAGAGGGCAGACGGGGCCTCGGTTTGGCGTCTCATTCGAGGGCTGGTGCCTCCAACATTGCAGCACTACTCTCTGAGTACTGCACTGGGAGTGTCAGCCTAGATGAATAAAATACCAGCGGTACAAGGGACCTAAAAATAAGTCAAGTGGAGGAACTTAGTGGATTATGTAAAGAAAATGGTAATGAAGAAAATAATGGGACTGAAGATAAACAAATCTCCAAGACCTGATGGTTTCCACCTCAGGTTATTAAAATAAATAAGTGAGGAAATTGCAGATGCATTGGTCATAATTTTCCAAACCCCTCTAGATTAAGGAATTGTGCCTTTGGTGTCACTCAATTATTTGAGAAGGGAGGGAGAGAGAAAACAAGAAAACTTGTCAGTTTAGCATCAGCGTGCAGAAGTTATTAGAATCTATTATCAGGGACAGAGTGACTTAGCACATAGGCAGGTATCAGTTGAGAGTCTGCATGGATAGGTGTCAGCCGTGGCTCAGTGGGTAGCACTCTCGCCTCTGAGTCAGGAGGTCGTGGGTTTGAGCCCCACTCCAGAGACTTGAGCACATAATCCAGGCTGACACTGCCAGTGCTAGTGCTGCACTGTTGGAGGTGCTGGCTTTTGGATGAGATGTTGAACTGAGGTTTGTCTGCTCTCTCAGGTGAACGTAAAGGATCTCATGGCACTATTTCGAAGAAGAGTTTTTGGAGATTTTATGGAGGTGTTCAAAATCATGAAGGGTTTTGATAGAGTAAATAAGGCAAAACTGTTTCCAGTGGCAGAAGGGTCGGTAACCAGAGGACACAGATTTAAGATGATTGACAAAAGAACCAGAGGTAACATGAGGAAACATTTTTTTACACAGCGAGTTGTTGTGATCTGGAATGCGCTGCCTGAAAGGGCGGTGGAAGCAGATTCAATAATAACGTTCAAAAGGGAATTCAATAAATACTTAAAGGGAAAACACCTACAGGGCTATGGGGAAAGAGTCAGGGGGAGTGGAATTATTTGGATAGCTCTACCAAAGTGCTGGCACAGGCACGATGATCCGAATCATTCTGTCATTCTATGAGTTATTGAATTCAACTTGCCAAGGTGGGATTTGAACTCACAACATCTAAGTTGCTGATCCACTACCATAATCCTTACTCTACCATACCGTGTGCGCACGTGTATGTGGGTGTGTGTGTGTGTGTATATGTAGGTGTATGTGTGTGAGCATTGGATGAGGATTGGAATGGGCTCTGCTGAGATGCCCCCATGGTTGATTAGCCCGTGGACACGTACTACCTGGGGTCACACTGGGGCATGGACCTGGAGGGCACCTGGTGCTCTTTACCCACCCTCTTTCCCCCACTAGTATTCAGCACTTTTAAGAGAAGAAGGGGGGCTGGGGGGGCAATTTTCTAGACACAAAAGGCATCATCTAGACACAAAAGTCATCAAGGGGTATGGGGAGAGAGCGGGAATATGGTATTGAGATAGAGGATCAGCCATGATCATATTGAATGGCGGAGCAGGCTCGAAGGGCTGAATGGCCTACTCCTGCTCCTATTTTTCTATGTTCTATACCAGAAATAAGAAGCTTTGGTTATGAAGAGAAGTTTGAGATATTGAGATTATTTCCATTGGAGCAGAGAAAGCTAAGAGAAAGTTGATTTGAGGTCTTTAAAATTATGAAAGGTTTGATAGGGTGAGTAAGGAAAGGTTGGTGAGTCAATGGTGAGGGGTTATCAATTTAAAACTGTCACTAAGAGAATGAGAAGAGCGGTTAGAAGAAATCCTTTATGTAGAAAAATGCTGGAGCAAAGAGTGCTTTGCCACAGGGAGTGGTTAGACTGCCTTCTAGAAATAATTGTTGTTACAGTTGTGGGTCTGGAGAGAGAGGTTCCCCCAAAGTTGTTTTAAGATATTGGATAATACTCAGCTGAGATTCAGAAAAAAATGGGGAATCCCATTGCTGTGAAGTAAGCGGGATCCTGCTGACTGATGTCATATCACCCTAATCAATCTGCTTTGTACATGCTGTCTGACATGGAGATTATTTACGGGAGATTTACAGGAGAGGCCTGTAAATTAATATTTCTGTATGGATAGCTAACTATTACAATTGTACTCACTAATAGAACTATCTCCTCTTTTAAATGCCCCAATAAGAAGTTAACTGTTAATCAAAAAACGTAAAAGAAAAGAAGCAACAATCACAGGGGGAAAAAGTCAAGGCTGCGACAAAGATTTCTTCCTGTAAAGTGTTTGTGGAACAGTGGCTTTGAGATTCATTTTGGTGATGTCATCAGAATGAAGATCCTCTGTGCCATACCGTGTGGTACTTCACTCGCTTTCCTGTAGTTCTATAGATACCCAGATTTCACTTCAGGATAAAAAAGGCCAATATCAATGTTCAGTTATTGATTCTGAACTCCTTTCAAAATCAAAGCTCCCACCTCTGCTTTCCAGCGTGAAGGTTAGAGAAGACTTGCACTGGGCTGGCACACTGTCATTTTCAACCACAACTTAGTACTTCATTCAAGCTTCAGAATCATAATTTACAACTGCTCATGATTGGAAGTGATCCAGGACAGATGATGTGTATTCCGCAAGACCGCATCTAGTTTGGCTCAGCTTTGCCTTGTCCAGTATTCCAAACAAGTGTCAGAATGCCTGCTAATTCTTCCAAACCAGACTTCTGTTCAGGACAACAACCATTGCAAACCGAATTCCACAGGGCCATTTACACCGCTGTTGTGTCCTTGAGCCGGGCCTTGTGCCGCTGGTTCACTCCAGCAAAACTCTGCTGTAGTCTATGGAGTCAGCTCATTTCAATCTTCATTGATGGTTCAGTAGCACAAATCCTGTGTAAAATGGGAGTAGTGCTCTTGGGGGTGCTGGAGAGGTTGGAAATAAGGAGTGTAGCCTTTAAAAAGTCAAGAATGTCATGGGGGGGAATTGGAAAGTCCGCAATGGGTGGGGAGGAAGTCCGAGGCAGGGGAGGCCTGAGGTATCCTTGTGGGGACCAGGAGGAGTACTTAATAAATTAACAAAACATAACACTTACCTGTAGGCAGGATCTCCTGTAGCCAGGATCCAGCTTTCGCTGGCGGATTCGAGACACTCGGGTAGAAATTCGTCTCGGGCAGTGGCACAAAATGGCGCTATCGGATTGGCTGCCCGTTATACGCAGCCCCTGATAATCAGTTCAATTGCAGTCAATGAAATTAAATATCAGGCAGCCGATCCGATACCGCGTGTTTTGTGCCACTGCCCGAGAAGAATTTCTACCCCTGCGGGCCTTGGTCGGATTCCCCGTTGAAATGGTGCGCACCTCCTGATGACGTCAGGGAAGCAACATTGCCATTTAAATTAGACCCCGCTCCTCTGGGGAGGGCAGCCTTCCTGTCCCTGATTACAGGCTAGTTCAAATGGTGGGGGGTAGGAACTCATCAGGAATGCGGCACGCACCATACCACCCCACCTCCCGCCCCACACTATTCCCACCAGGCAGTGGTGTTAACATTTCCCCTCTAGGGTCTTAAAGAAAGGTTGGGGGAAAAGTGAACTTACCTTGCCTTCTGTGGTGAGGTTGTTAAACTTGTTCCATAATTGCAAAGAAGTGCTGGGTTTAGGAGGTAGCAGTCGCTGCCCGAGCCACTTCCCTCCACAAAGTGCAGGCCACACGCTCCAGCCTCCAACTTCAAACAGTCACTCCTGCTCTGGATCGCTGTTACAAGGACTTGCAGGACTGGCTCCCTGGAGTTTGCCGCTTGTTTGTTTGAGCTGACAGCCATCTTTGTCACCCAGGTTGCCTGCTTCCTCCGGTGCTGCCATTGCTCCTTTAAGCAGTAGCAGGTTATATACACTTGCTGTACAAGGTATGCGCTTCTTCTCCAGCTAGCTTCCAGCCCCCGCACCGCACAACAGTTCTGTCGGAATTTCAGGCTCACCATTTACTGTGAATATGAGTGGGGCTTAACATGGATGGGAAATAAAACTTTAGCTTCAAATAGTCTTTACTAATGTTTCTTAACTATCTATTTGATCTACTAGGAGCCCCTGTGGCTCTCCTCAGGATAGGACCTTAATGATTCTGTTTTAATGGGCATTTAAGCTTTTATTGTTGAAAGTGAGGTTAGCATGACAGTCCTAACTCAATGTTCAACATGCCTGACTGCTCAGACTGAGAACTCTAGCAATGATATAAATAACTCATTTTCAAACCATTATAACACAGAAGGGGGGCTAAATTGGATAGATCCCGAAAACGGGCGCGGGAATCACGATGCGCGATTACCCCGCTCCTGTTCGATGCAATGCAAGTAGCACGGCACCTTCATGCTGCCTGCTCATTATCATGATTTCTGCGTGCAGCCAGCGCTAACCACGCTGTTGATTGGCTGCACGCATCAGCAGGGGGCCCAAAATCAGTGAATGCATCTTAAAATGCCATGTCCTACTAACTGCACCATTAGCCTCAGTCACTTCTCAATTCACCACACCACCATCACTCAATCTCTATCAATCAGGACTGATATCTAACATTCATATGCTTCACTTCACCCTCACGCACTTAGCACTGTTGCAAACCTCAAACCCACATCTCGCAGCTTGAACACACTGCCAGCTATTCGACCATGACAGCCACATCACCCAAGCAGTTTGCACGTCACTCACAGATACATTTCCCTCTCTCTTGCAGGAGAAGGTGGCGCACAACAGGAGGCAGCAGCAACTAACCGGAGTGGGAAGAGGCACACCAGCATGTTCTAACCCCCATGGAGGAGACGCTGCTGGCCATTATTGGAACAGCCATTGCTGAGGTCGTGGCCAGTGGTGGGGCTGAATCCATTAAAAATGACGGTATCCTCATACGTAATCCTCCTTCTCACATCCCACTTCCCCCCTCATCCCACAATCTCTTCTGACTTACAAGCTGCGGAAGGTGTAAGGATGCCCTTCTTACTTTCCCCTCTCCCCTCACCACAATGTTACCCTTGTCCCTTTTACCTTTTGGATACCCAAGAACTGTGACCTGGCCATGCAGTGGAGGAAGACCAAGAAGACAGTGATGATGAAGACACACCATCACTCGATTTGACACTCGCAGCCACCAGCTCAGCTACTGACACTGCCTGTATGTTAAAGGATATCATAGAAGTGGGATCTGCATGTGGTGAGACACTGGGCACAAGTGCGCTGCAGCCAGGGCAGGGGGCAAGGATAGCGCAGGTGTCAGCTCGCCGGAGGGTGAGGATGCACACGAGTTCTGCTGCAGAGGACTCAGATGAGGACTTCGATGGGCCAGGCTACAGAAGAAGGCTGATGGGTCTCCGAAATGCTTGGTGCTTTGGGAAGCCGGCCAGAAATTCTGTGTTCATTGTCAAGGAACATGGAGGAGTCTGGCACCAACTTGGCACAGGGCTTTGTGCAGAGCTTGGAGCCCATCCATTCCAGCATGGAACTGGTGGCCAACTCCATCATCATACTTGTGGACCCATCCATGATGCAGTGTCTGATGGCCGATGTCTCAGGTTCCATTGCAGCACAAGCAGCTTCCACCAGAAGTCTGAGTGCTGCAGTGGAAGCTCAGACTGATATTATGCAAGGTCAGCTTGCTGCCATGCAAACTCAGACTTCTGCCACCATGGCTGGGTTTACCAGTGTTCAAAGGGGCTTGCAGGGTGTCACAGCAGTCCAGCAATCTGCCCTCCAACAGATTACTAGGATTGCTGAGGTGACACCCCGGGGGAGTGGCAGTAGGTCCATGAAGCACGAACTTGCTGTCCTCTCTCACAGTGACAGCATTCGTGATCCCAACCCTGCCTCTCCGCAGTGCCCTTGCTGTTGCCAGTCAGCCAGCCATCCCAGACTGCTGCCGCCCATGCGAGATGTTACAGTCTGAAGCCGGGCCTGCTAGGCCCAGAGCTGCTTGAAGTCATCATCCAAGGCCATCTGCAGTCTCCTCCACTGAAAGTCAGCAGCCTTCCACCTGCCATGCTGCAGCCATGGGGGCAGCACTTCGTAGGAGCACTAGGGCAGGCAAAGGCACACGGAAGACAGGCACTATGAGAATGTACAAGGATGATTAGTTTAATTTTGTATGCAATATTGCAGTATGTCATGGTTTCATTTATAAATTTGGTTTGGAATGTGTATTTTGTGTTGGCTTTTATTTTTGCATTGTAGCCAAGAGGACGATGTGATGGTCAGTGACAGAGGGAATGTAAGGAGTGTGGGACTGTTGGTGAATGGGAATTGGGGTTGAGGTTACTGGTAACGCACTCGAATTAGTTCTTCACATACAGCCCGGGCAGAAAGGGGCTGTCTAGGTTGCAGCCTCCATTCCTCTTCCTCCTCTTCTTCCTCCTTGCCCTCCTCCTCCTCCCTCTTCTAGCAGCTTGTCCAGCTCTGAGTGGCCTCTGTTCATTCTCCCAGTCATGCTCGATTCCAAGAGGAAGGCCTACTAGTGCACCCATGTCTGGGAGCAACTCGTTTATGCAGAAGCCTTGAGGTCAGCAAAAGCACTTCACGTAAACGGGCGCGATTGGCGGAAACTCACCGTCCTCGTTATTTCAATCTGGGGGCATGGCAATTTTGTGGGTGGGGTCAGCTTTGGGTCAATGATTTTTAGACCAGCGTTAAAGATCGCGGAAACTCGATTTATGCTTGACGTAACGTACATTTAAAATTCCCCGATCTTTTGTGCTGTTCGGCCGACTTCATCTATTTTGCACTGATAATACTAACACAAACGAGCAGAAACTCTACTCCATTATCTTTAAAGTACACGTAAGTCTTTGACACACTGAAGTATAAAACAAATATTTGATCATCTGACTAAGAAGGATTTGGATTTCAAAGTCTCCCAAGTTAAGAATATTGTAAGTCACCCTGAATTGTACAACCAGAAGTTTTTCGACAAATCAGCCATATTCAGCGTTAAGTGTTCAATGTTTTTATGTGAGAATCAGCTTTCTGTGCTTTATCTGGTTTTGTATCGGCTTGGTAGACACAATGCCCTGAAAGTTCATGTGGCCATTTGTCCTGATGATGTGCTGCAGGGATGGGACTTTCATCAGCCATTCACTCCAGCGCTGACCTCACTGTAGAATGCAAGGTCAGCTCATCTGCATAATCCACTGGTGTCGGCTGAGCTCAACATGGGAGTTAAGAGCTTGAAATTTCTGATGCAGCTTTTAAAGAGCCAGGAATACCTGAAGATTGTAGCAGCAGACTAGCTGAGAAGCAGGTAGATCATGAACATTTTGCAAGACTCAGTTAGTTAGTAGGTAGCTGTAACAGATGGCTCGTGTGAGATTTTGGGGAACTTTTAAAGAATGTCAAGGTGAGGAGTAGGCAGAGATACCCAAAGAAGGGAGCAGGGCATCAGAAGGAGGTAAAAGATAATAAAGTTTTAGGGCTGGATTTTGAATGACCCATGGAGTCGGGTTTGGAGGCGTGTGGGGGGTTAAATTTACGGGGTCGGGGTTTCCGACCCCATCCCGACTCCATCCCGCCTCCACGCAATTTTGACATAATCAGTCGCGGGGTTCCCGACTCCGTCCCGCCTTCAAGAGGCGGGAGAGGCCATTAAAGCCCTTAACAAGCTCTAAATTGGCTCTGTAATGCCATTTTGAAATGCTGTAGCTAGTTTAACCCTCTTCTGACGTGAAGCACGCCTGGTGTGAAACACTCCAGTGAAACCTGGCGGGAGCACAAGTGGATAGCTGACTATCGGCTGCAGGTCCACTATTACAACGGAGATGTGATGAAGGTAGTATTAGGTCTGAATGTCGCCTCTGATGCTGCTGCATTGAATGTCTTCAGAGACTGCCTGGGAGGACTTGCTTGGCAAAAAATCTCTCTCTCTCTCTCTCTCCTTCTCCTCTACACCACCTCTCTCTCTCTCTCTCTCTCTCTCTCCTTCTCCTCTACACCACCCCATTTTTGCATCCAGGTCCACCCACATCAAAAGCCAGGCAGGTCCTCTCTCACCAACAGTCTCTGAGACTAGCCAGTCAGCAATGATGACATCATCAGAGGCGGCTTTCAGACTGAAAACACTAATTAGTTCATGGGTTCCCACATGCTCCAACTCAGTTGCCCAATTAAGTGAAAATTGCATCAGGCATCCACATTAATCTGGAGTCGGGGGGGAAACACGAAATGCGGATTACACGACCCCAACCCGACCCCAAGACAAAATCCAGCCCTTAATGAGGCTGACCTTCAGAAGCTCCAAGATGAAATGCAGCAAAGGAGAGAATGACTGCTGGGACCCAATGGAAGAAACCTAAAAAAAGTGTCTGCATCGCATTTGGAGGGAGGTGGCACTCGCACTGAGTGCAATGCCTCTCACACCCAGAACTAGGAACATGGGAACATAGGACATAGGAACAGGAATAGGCTATTCAGTCTCTCGGGCCTGTTCCGCCATTCAATTAGATTGTGACTGATCTGTGCCTCAATTCCATTTTCCCGTTTTGATCCATATCCCTTGATACTCTTACCTAATAAAAATCTCAATCGATCTCAGTCTTAAAAAATTGAATTGACCCAACATGCAGAGAATTTTGAGGGAGTGAGGTCCAGATTTCCACTCATCTTTGTGTGAAATAGTGCTTCCTGATTTCACTCCTAATTGGCCTGGCTCCAATTTTAAGATTGTGTCCCCTTAAATCTGGATTTCCCCACCAGAGGAAATAGTTTATCTGTATCGACACCATCAAATCCCTTTATCATTTTAATTCCTCAATTAGATCACCCCTCAACTTTCTAAACTCAACTAAGATTATGCAACCTGTTTTCTTAATTTAACCTTTTATTTGAAATAAAAACATAAAATGCTGGAAAACACTCAGCAGGTCAGGGAGCAGGGCAATCTAAAACGTTAACTCTGTTTCTCTCTCCACAGATGCTGCCTGACCTGCCGAGTGTTTCCAGCATTTTCTGTTTTTATTCAGATTTCCAGCATTCACAGTATTTTGCTTATGTTTAAGTCCTGATATCTTTCTGGTGAATCTGCGCTGTATCGTTCCTGAGTTGTGGTGTCCAAAATTGAACACAGTACTCCAGATGTGGTTTGACCAAGGCTCTTTACAACTGAAGCATCACTTCCTTACTTTTGTATTTCAACCCCCTTGAGCTAAAGGCCAACATCCCATTAGCCTTTTTGATTACTTCTGCACACTAGCTTCTAGTGAGTTGTATACATAGACAACCTAAATCCATTTGCTCCTCCATAGCTCCTAGTCTTTCACCATTAAGAAAATATTCCCATTTGTCCTTCTTGGACCCAAAGTGGATGACCTCACACTTCTCCACATTGAACTCCATCTGCCACAGTTTTGCTCACTCACTTAGTCTGTTTATGTACCTTTGTAACTTCCTGCTCCCAATTTACTGTGCTTCCTAACTTAGTGTCATCTGCAAACTTGGATATACAACTCTCTATTACTTCATCCAAGTTATTAATATGTATGATAAAAAGCTGAGGACCCGGTACTGGTCCATGGGAAACACCACTTGTCACATCTCACCAATCAGAGTATATTCCCTTTATCCCTACTCTCTGTCTCCTACCTCCCAACCAATTACCAACCCATATCACAAAATTACCTCTAATTCCATGCGCTTTCATTTTTTCTAATAATCTGTTGTGTGGAACCTTATCAAATGCCTTCTGGAAATCATATAGACAACAACTATAAACATTGCGCTATCCACCATGCTGGTGACCTCCTCAAAACGTTCAACTAGATTAGTCAGACATGACCTACCCTTCGAAAATCCATTTAATCAATCGAGCAGAGTGCAAACCTGGCTGCCGATTTGTTATCGTTCATATTGTGCAACCACCCAAGACAACTTTATACATCACTGTTCCTGCCAAAACTGCTCTATATTTAAACATAGAAGCCTACAAGTTCCATATTCCAAGTCAAAGGGCCAGAAGTGCGATGGGCCAGGACTTCTACCCACAACTGAGTATTTTGTACTTTTTGAAAAAATCCTATTTGACCTCTTGAATAAATCAGAAATTGTCTAGAATAATTTGTAATGGCCGCATCGATGTGGACAAAGATATTTTGCAAATTACCCTCATGATTGCTTTGACTTCATTGCAATCATGGGTTTGCCTGGCAGCTTGGCTTCTGCTATAACTAACAGAAGGTATGGCATCTAAGTTATACAAATGTTCTGTGCAACACATGTTATAGAACTTGTAATGTGATTGGGAGAATAAAGTGTTTTGGGTGGCTGAAATCTGGCAGTTTATTCATCACAGCGCAGATGTTTGCAACTTGATCCTTCCAATGTTATCCAGGTTTTGTCCCATTCTGTTATGTGAAGGCATATATGTTTAATGTTTAATGCTCAGACAACCATTATCACTCATGCTCAGGCTGGAATAATACCTGTATTCAATATATTCAACACAGATTCTAGGATAAGAAGGTCAGATCAATCCTCCCTATGATAACATCTTGAGCCTAAGGATCTGAACAGAGTAGCCCACTTGAAATTATCTTTTTTTGGAGTATTTTACAGAGTTTCTGTAACTGAGGTTCTGCACAGTGCTTCATTAATAACTTCCTGTGACTATTCTAGACTAAGTGCTCATAAATAAGGAATCTATTCAAAAAACAAGCCTGTGCTGAAGGCAGAGTTTGACTCCACAGCAGAACTGTCATTTTTATTAAATGCCAGTAATCTCCCAAATCTGCATTTATCTACCTTACGTCACTACATCCAAGGTTCCAGTTTCTCCTGCCGCGCAGTAGCAAATAACCAATATCTTAAACAAAAATTTCAATGTGGCTTTTCTATTGCACATTTGCAAATGGAACCTGAATTTGAACTTAACATTGTTCAAAGGTCATTCAGTGGTTTTATAATTTGGTAAGAAATTCTGTTTTGAAACACTGCTAAATAAATTTTAATTCTATCAGAAAAATACACAATCCTGCAAATCACGCAAAGTCCGATAGTGTTATAAACTGGGACATAACCAAGTTCTGCCAGTTTTTTTCCCCATTTACAAAGGCAAGAGAAATTCCAATATCCTTATGTCTCAGGAGCAGTTGGGGTGGGGGGTGGGGGGGGTGAGGGTGGAGGGGGGGGCGGGTGGGGGGGAGATGCATTCAGGAATGTATCCCTGATAGCCCCATTGTACAAATTATAAAAAGGGAGGGAGAGGGGATTAGAGAAGATGTCTATTGCTGAGATCAGGTGTAGGTACATCACGGAGGGATTGATTACCAGTTTGCACTAGAGGACAGGAGCTTTAGAAGTGATTTTATTGAAGTATTGATAATCCTAAAGGGTATAAATAAAATAAACATTAATATGTTTAACGTAGTTATAGATTCTACATCAAGAGGGGATCGCTTAGAAGAGGAAAGGTGAAAAGACAGTTTAGATTTAATTACTTTACACAAAGGGGTGAATGCATGGAATGGATTGCCAAGGGAAACAGTGAGGGAATAATTCTATCAGCAAATTCAAGAGAGACTTGGATAAGTAGCTGGCAAAAAATATGAATATAAGGGTATGAGACATCAGCAACAGCCAGATGGATTGCAATAATCTTTTCCACTCCTATACAATCCTATATTCCTGTACTTACTGGCTCCCTATCTTTAATGTATCGATTTCCGAATCCTAGTCCTCATCTCTAAGTCTTGTGCCAGTCGACCTCTGCAACCTCCCTCAGCTCACACCCTCCATTCTTCTGATTCTGCTTCATTTGCACCTACCCCTTCCCTCTGTTCTGCTCTGCTATTGGTGGCAAAGCTCACCCTTGTACTTTCGAATTCCCCTCCTAAATCCATTTGCCTTGCTATATTTATCCCATCTTCAACACCCCTTCAAAACATCTCTTCGACCACGCTTTCTGTCACGCTCGCAATGTTTTGCTACATTAATGGTGCTATCTAAGTGAAAGTTATTTTTATTGTTGTTGCTGTGGTTATAAATGCAGTGGCATTGTATGGATTATTACAATGATATACAGAAGTATTAACACAATCTTAATAATTAACTACTATAAACCAAATGAACTTTGTTCTTTTAGTTTATGATTCAATCAAGACTCCTGACATGCATTAAGGTTCTTGCAACCCCCCTCTATCATCCATTAATCCACACATGCAACATGGATCACTTTCCATTTGCTTATGAAAATGGCCACTTGAGCTACAAATTTCATGGCAGAGCAACTACAGTACAGATTAAACTTCACCTTCTAATTGTACACGGACTGTGCCACAGTGTATGTAGTGTTCTGTGATCTCAGGGTGTATGCAATGAGATTGTTTGGCAGCTCCCAAGGTCAGAAACAGAAACTGAAAAATGAACTGAAATTTGTCTTTGGTTTATGTTTTCAAAAGAGATTCCATAGAAAATGGTAACAGCTGTTTCATCATCTTTACTTCACTATGTGAACAGTGTTCTTCAGATTAAACACATTCACATCTGCTGTATGTAAAGTCTATCCAAAATCAGCTTTATAAAACAATGATATGGAAAAATGATATTGTGGTGTTAGCTACATGAGAACTGCAGTACAACTGTGAATTCAAGTACAAGGCCACAATTTTAGTTGGTTCAGATTTAGTCACAATAAGCCACTGTAAAAAGGTTCTGTGCCTTTCTACTTGCAATTGAGGTGAATATTATGAATTAAATTTCAAATGTTACAGAAGTGAAAACAAAAGTGTATTATAAGCTACATTTAAAAAAAAATTCTCAAAGCTCCCCCTGAGTTTACCCAATGAGCCATAAAGACCAGAAAGCTCTCGGGTTCAGTTCCTGTTCTGTGCTGAGTTAGCTGACCCTTGGGTAGGGTGGGGACACTATAAATTGGCTTCAGTACCCATAGGTTAAGGCTGGGAAAATTGGCAATGGTTTTTACTCCTGATCACTATCCAGTGATTCGTGCTGGTAGTGCATATGCGAGGATGTTGGGTGAGGTCAGGTTTGGGCACAGCTCTGATGACTCCTCCATGTGATACTGATTTTGTGAATGTATTTTGAGCTCACAACTAGTCTTTGTAGCACCTGCTGATAAATGTTGAGACTTCTGCTAACTGATAGTTCAAACATGCAGTGGGAAGAATTGAATAATTAGAGAACAGAAATCGATGTCTGGCTTTACAGTGGAGACAAAGTGTGATATCAAATCAGTTTGTGACAGTACACATACCCAAGAAGTAGCATGGTTTGATCTTGATTGGCTGTAAAGCGCTTTGGGACGTCCGGTGGTCGTGAAAGGCGCTATAATAATGCAAGTCTTTCTTTCTTGATTGTTGGAACTGTCTCGGGGATGTATTAACATTTCCTACAAGTGCAAAATCTCTACTTCCCCAAGCCTCGTTGTAACATGCTGTTTAGTTGCATGTTAGTAACAGTTCCTGAAATGACTCATTATCTGCATGTGACTCACCAAACCTTGAAACCCTTATTAATAGGTTGAACTTTGGTATTCAATGTGCCTGCCCTGTGCAAACGCTGCACCACAACATTTTCAAACCTGATGCTGGAATTGTTTGTACAGTATGTCATAAATGGAGCCTTATATCTAACACTCAATTTATCTAAAGATATAATAAACATACAGTAAATGTTGCTACAAATGAAAAGACAACTTTGTAAATAAAATGAATTCTTTATCAATGTTAAGTTAATGTACACTTCAGCTGATGATAAAAGGTAAAATTTAATGAAAATAAATGCACAATTTATCTACAGTTCCATTCCAGCCTATTTGATTAGCTTCTCTCACAGTATGTGGCAGCTATAGCCATCTGCCTCCCTTGATTTTCAGAAGCCATAGAGATGGATAAGTGCTCAGGACAATTATATATACAACTTGTTAATGATTTTATTGCTACTGAAATGAAATGCTTCAAATAAAACGGCAGGAAACTCACTTTACCCAGACTCACTCTTACACAGCTGTAAATATGTATTAACTAGCTGTAATTGTACTACAGTTTAGCAGCATTTAGGAAAACAAAGGCAGCTATTACAATCGGAAATGAGGTCAACTTAAAGGAATTTATACCTCATAGTTGATGACCCTAATTAATGAGCAGGCACATAGATATGGAAATGTGTTCTTTTTGTCTGGAATTGGTTTATTACTTTCATAGGGAACACAAAAACATCTGCATTAAGCTGAGACATTAGAAGCCACATTATTCTATTGTGTTGATGCAAATAAAGAGTGCTTGTGGTTTACTGACTTTATTGGTGAGAAGCCTCAATGAGCTGAAGGAGTAACTTTTCAATTAGTGTGAATGGAATGCCTAAATGGCCTTTAATTTGCAGGATTTGGTTTCAAAGAGATTAAAGTGTTCTCAAGGTGAAAAGTGCAAGAACCAGAATGATTGCATTGAAGAATTGTGTCTGTTAAAACTTCCAAATAATGGCTAGACTGTCAAATTATATTGTAATATTATCCGAGTTTGCAGTCACACTTTGGACTGCTTCCTAATCCTACATCAACACTAAACGTTATTGAAGAAAAAATGCAGTTCTTCTAATAATTAACCATAATTGAGTTATAAATGCTGTATTCAGTTACTTCCTATAATTTAATCTACTCCCGATAATTCAATGCCGTTTTTTGCACTAAAAATTTAAATTAACCAGCATAGATAACAGAGCAAAGTGGAAATTTAGTGCTAAAAATCAGATAATATGAATTAAATGACTTTGAATGAAAAGTAGATTGTATATGTTGCCTTGCTGATAATATAGCCAGTAATTGCATTCAAATCCATATTATGTGTATACTGATTTCAAAGAAGGAAATTGTTTCTGAATTCCAATTTGTTTCCAGCATTGTCGATAATAGATATTGTTTTACCCAAGTCTACTTTTAAGTAACTTATCAACTGTCCTGTTAAATCTTAAGAATTCCACTGCTTCCAAACACTGAAATAATCTAACGGCTTGTTAATATCCAACCACCTCCGAAACAAACTATATTAATTGTATAAGAATTATTGTTGATGAAAAATCCTTTTTGGGGGGGTAAGTTTGGCTTCAACACACACAAATGCAAATACATAAAGGATTCTCATCCATTCTTTCTGCTGTTCTGATGCAGGCTCTATTTGAGAATGAAGCAAAATAATGTTTCAACTAAAGATTTGAAAGAAATGTTCTATATTTTGAATACTGATTCTTAAACCTTCAAAATTATAACTGTATAAGTTAACATTTTGGAAAAAGTCCTTTGAAACCGCTAGAAGCTTTGAAAGAGACTTGTTAGAGGGAATGTAAGACAGATCTGATTGTAATGCTATTGACATACCGCCTGAACACAAAAGTCTCATCAGCTTAAAGGTTTGAACATACAGCTAAGTCATATTTTAAGATACAATGTTTTTATTCTATGGAGTCCAATGCTCAGATTAATCCTAAAATCATTGTTTTGGTTGTTTCTTATGGACTAGATGAGATTTTTCACTCTAATTCTATTGTTCTCTCTGGTGTTAGCAGCTGTATGACATGGATAGTGACAAATGAAAATCTGATTTGTCGGGTCAGCTTGTGATCAGTGTCTGAGGTTTGCTCAACACAGCTTTCCTCTGGTGTTCTACATGTTCAACACACTCCCTTATTCCACTGTCAGTGTGTTGTAGCACTGGTCTTTTGTCTCTCTTTGTCCCACCGGGGCCTTCCTACTCACACTATGTCAAACTCCAAACCTACAACCTCCTTTGTTTCAGCTTTTATCACATCCAGTAGACTATTTGGGTTTATTACCATTTTAATAGATGTCTTTAGAATTGGAATGGTGGGTTCAGTTGGAATTTAACATAATTGGAGGGCATAGCCCATTATTCTGTAACTTTGTTTTTAGGCTTAACCTTGTGTGGTACAGAATGAAACTAGAACGGCTGCTTCACCCTTGGTTACTGGTGCTTCTAATCTCAGTCCAATCCTAGGGAAAACAGTGCAGGTCACATGAGTGTTTATTCAATTTCATACCACTTGCAGCTTCAAACACTCTGTGAAGCTTTAAAATCTGACAAATCTCCAGAATAAATACCAATCCATTTTATTCACATGTCCTGCGTACATGCATCTAGCGTTGGTTCTTCCACGTCGGTTTCTTCTGTTGTGGCCAAACAAACACAAACAAGGTTCTAAAAAATTTAAAACCCACTTTAGATGTGTTCAACCCAATGTCATTTTCTAGCGAGTTCATACTAACCTTCTGACCAGAGCATTTAGTATATGTGACAAAAAATAATTTCAGATTGGTAAAAACTCAACATTCATTGTAACAAAATCCTATCCATTTCTCTTTCCTTTATTTTATGAATTAAATGATATGATTTCCAGTGTGTGCGTAGTCCGAAGTCCATTCGGGCACATATTTAGAGGCAAGAAATTAAAATGTTTCTCTCCTCATTTTTGTAACTCAGGTGGTTCTTTGTTCTGTTATGGTGAGCTGTGGCTCAGTTGGTAGCACACTCGCCTCTGAGGCAGAAGGTTGTGGGTTCAGGTCCCACTCCAGGGATTAGAGCACATAAAGCTAGGCTGGCACTCCAGTGCTGCACTGTCGGAGGTGCTGTCTTTCGGATGAGACGTTAAACCGAGGCCCCGTCTGCTCTCTCAGGTGGGCGTAAAAGATCCCATGGCACTATTTCGAAGAAGAGCAGGGGAGTTATCACCGATGTCCTTGTCAATACTTATCCCTCAACCAACATAACAAAAACAGATTATCTGGTCATTATCACATTGCTGTTTGTGGGAGCTTGCTGTGTGCAAAATGGCTGATGCGTTTCCCACATTACAACAGTGACTACACTTCAAAAGTACTTCATTGGCTGTAAAGCGCTTTGAGATGTCCGGTGGTCGTGAAAGTAATTATATAAATGCAAGTCTTTCTTTTTTACAATATATATGCATAATAAATGCAATCAGTACATCAGCATGGTCATCTTGTCTGGATGTTGAGATTAAATTGGTGGTAAATATGTGCATTTACTGCCCAAGCAAAAACAAACAATTTAACAATGTTATGCCTCTTAATTTTTCGTTAGCAGTAAGTTAGATTATTCCACCGAACATTGCAATAAATCTTACAACTGAAACAGCTCAACAACTGAAAATGAATAACTTGACTGACCTTTGTCACCGACACTGATTTATTTAAAGTTTTGATACAGTACATTCCATTAAGATGTAAATTGCATATCAGGAGTAGGAATTACCGATTTCAGTGAAAGAATGAATTAAAAGGAAAGGAAAGGGACAACTCTTGGCTTAAAAAATACTTCCTTGTAACAAATGGACTTAAATTACCAAAAAAGAGTGGGGGGGGGGGGGGGGGGGGGCTCTTGATGGACCTGTGGGAGAGTAAGGAGATGAGTTAGATATGCCAGATGAAGAATGGGTACAGATACCATTATGCACATGATGACCATTCAGTGGCTGATGTCATCAGTCCCCATATGAGTGACTGATGTATGCCTTGTAGCTGTATGATATGTAATTCTGTCACCAGGTTGCTGAGATGTCCCCCTCTCTCCATCTCCCACCTCCAACTGCTCGGCCACTCCTGATACTTCCAATGCAGCCTCCTCTGCTGTTGTGAGGGTGGCAAATGATGGAAGCCCACCTCCAGTTCTCTCTCTCTCCCTCTTATTGTGCACTCTCTTCTCCTGCAAGGAGGGAAAGAAGAGAAGGTTGAATGAGAGTGATGGAATGATTGTAATGAATGGATCCGTTACATCTGTAGAGGGCGACTATGATGGAGTGGGGTGGCAATGCTAAGTGGTCTCCTTGCGTGTTGTTAGTTGGTATGATTCCATTAGGATGAGGGTGAGTGTGAGGGGTGGCTAGTGAGATGGGGATGTGATAATGTAGTAAGAGAGAGAGGGATGGGTGGATGTGCAAGGTATGTTGGTGTGAGTAAGGATGTGCAGGAGTAGGGTTGGGAAGGCAGAGTGATGGGGATGTGAGGAGAGGCACAGCAGGATGAAGTTGAGTGTGGCTTTGTACTCACCTTTCCTGACCTAATGAGATTATTGAAACATTTCCAGCACTGCACCCAGGTCCTCCTGAACACATCCCTGCTGTTCACCTCCTCTGCAATTTGGAGCCAGGCTGTTTTTGTCTCCTGGGGAGGTCTCTTCCGCCTATTCGAAGGGAAGAGGACTGACCTCCCTGCGTGTTCTGACTCCCTCCACAAGCATATGGAGGGTGTCATCGGAAAACTGGGTGCAGCCCTCTGCTGCTGTGCAATCATGTCTCCAAGTGTTTGGAGAAATCAAAGCCTCCATTGCAGTGAATGCACACTCCTAGATGACCCTTCAAATGCAATGTGGCCATGGTTCCTTTAAATATCCCGGCTGAAAACGTGTCATCAATGACGTAATCAGACCCGCACCATTTAATAGGGCCAAGTAACACGCAGGGCGGGCTTAATAGGCCCCATTAGCGCAAAATCAATTATGCAGCAGGATGGAAGCAAGAACGGGATCGCGACCCGCCACGCCGACCGCCTGCATCCAACCCGCCCAGGTACAGAAAATTCTGGCCATTGGATTAAGACATAGAGAAAAAAGGCAGAAAGGAAAAGTAAGAGAAAATGTAAAATTTAAAATTTGACATTTTTAAAATCTCCAACAAAAATTTGCTACCTAAAGGAATGAGACGCCACAATTTTACTTGTTCACTTTCTGGGCTAGTGAGGTTGATTGGCAGTCATTAATAATTATCACTTCTTTAAAAGGCTACTTACAAAACACAACTTTCTGTGGCGAGTTTAATGGACAGTTGATGTACAAATGCATCAACTTCATGAAACTCATGGGGACTTTACAGGTGGGCGTCATTCACACATCGTTATTTCTTCAGCAAAATCCAGCCCAATGATTTTCCTTGGGATATCTTTGTTTGGAGAAGGCATGTTGCTCGCGCATGTCTTCCCTTGTGAATGCTTGGAGAAAGTAATCACTCAAAGGAGGTGAAATTGCTCTTGGACGGTAATGCAAAACGGGCGATATCGAGTCAGCAGCCCATTTTACAATGAACTCGACTTTCTTTTCAGAAAATAAGGCAGATTGTAAATATACCGATTCGCTATTGCCCATTTTGTGCTACCGCCCTAGACAAATTTGACCATCAGAATATTTACTATTTTGTGCTCATCCTCATTTTCAAGCCCAAGCCTCAGGATCAAGGTTGGACAATCATCCACCAAGTCCTCAGATTCAGGTATATTACACATTACTTTGCACCTGAAACTGTGCAAAAATATCAGCCAAATGTAATGTAGGGAAATAAATGGTAAAAACACATTACATAACATAGAAAGAAACATAACATATAAAAAATAAATAAAATAGACACAATATTAATTATCCACTACTTTTGGCCTTGACAAAACTTTGCAAGAAAAGACTTGCATTTATAATAACATCACATGAAATAAAACAATGTAAGTACAATATCAGCTGTGGCTCAGTGGGTAGCACCCTTGCCTCTGAGTCAGAAGGTTGTGGGTTCAAATCCCACTCTAGAGACTTGAGCACAAAAATCTAGGCTGATACTGGTGTGCAGCACTGTCGGAGGTGCCGTCTTTCAGATGAGACATTAAACCAAGGTCCCGTCTGCTCTCTCAGGTGGATGTAAACAAATCCCATGGCACTATTTCGAAGAAGAATCAGGGATTTATCCCTGGTATCCTGGCCAATATTTATCCCTCAGTCAACATCACTAAATAGATTATCTGGTCAGTATCACATTGCTATTTGTGGGAGCTTGCTGTGTACAAATTGACTGCTGATTTCCTACATTACAACAGTGACTACACTTCAAAAAGTATTTCATTGGCTGTAAAGTGCTTTGGGACATCTGGTGGTCATGAAAGGAACTATATAAATGCAAGTCTTTCTTCTTGCAGTGACCGTTATATAGATAACCATGGCAGTCAATTTTGCAAACAGCAATAAGATGTTGTTAGGTGAAGATTGCTCTTCAAATAATGCTATGGAATCTTCAACATCCACCTGAATCAGCAGATGCGGCTTTGGTTTAACATCTCATCTGAATGAAGAAGCACCACCAACAATGGAGCATTCCCTTAGTACTGCAGTGTCAGCCTAGCTTAAGTTCTAGAGTGGAACTTGGACCTACAACTTTCTGGTGATGAGCACACAAAACCTTAAAAATGTAAAAGTGCTTTAAAATTTGGCATGGACAGTAATGATATGTTCCTGTTGATAACCGAGGAGACAGGACTTTTTGGCCGCGATTTTACTAACCTCAGCGGGTCTGTGGCGGGTGACGTCAGTGGCGGGTCCCGACACCACTGCTGGCTCCAGCCCGCTGTCTGAAATGAATTTCCCAAGATTGGGCTTGTTAAATCCGCCCAGCGCGTTTGCCGGCCAATTAGAGGAAGCGGGTCTGATGATGCCATTTGATGACATGTCATCAACCGGTTTCCTTAAAGGGAACACGGCCAAATTTAGTTTGACATTTGTGCTGTCAGTGTTTTACAGCATTGAGGTGCTGCAAACACTGACAATCACTGCACAGAGGTGCATGGCTGCACCCAGGCTCTCCCATGACTCCCTCCATAAGGGTGTCACAGCAGACAGGGAGGTCCTGTTCCCTTCCCATGGGTGGAAGAGACCTCGCCAGGAGATCAACACAGCCTGGTTGCACATTGCAGAGGAGGGCACAAGCAGGGATGTGGTCAGGAGGACCTGGGTGCAGTGCCGCAAATGTTTCAATGATCTCAGTCGATCACAAAACGTTAGTACAAAGCCACACTCAACCTCATCCTGCTGTGCCTCTCATCACATCCCCATCACTTTGCCTTCCCTACCCTACTCCTGCACATCCTTACTCCCACCAACTTACCTTGCACCTCCACCCATCTCTCTCTATCTACATTATCACATCCCCATCTCACTAGCCACCCCTCACACTCACCCTCATCCTAATGCAATCATACCAACTAACAACACACAAGGGTAGGCACTTGGGTGTTTTATGCAATTTTCATGTAAAGTTTCTGTTAATGTGGTGTCAAACATTGAAACCTTTATTTTCAACACTTTGTATTCTTGGACAGATTTGTGTGCACCTTTGGAAGTGACTTAGTGAGTTGCAGTGAATGGTGAGACATAACGGTACCCCCCGCAATGGTCATGAGTGTGAAAGGAATGGCTTGGGCATTGTAGGGATGCTTTATGGTGTTGGTGTGGGGTTGTTCCAACCTGGGTGTACAGTGTCAAGTGAAGTAAATCTGGCCATGGTGAGGCCATCCCTGGCCTCCCGGGCAGCAGTGTGGTTGGGTGCTGATGCCCTGAGTCCTGTGCAACATCATTGATTGCAGAGAAGGTTGGTGTTGTTGTTGGTGCTGCTGGTGTGTGCCTGGTGCTGCTGGTGTGCCTGGTGCTGCTGCTGTTGGGGCTGATCGTGGTGGGGTTCTGAGGACCAAGGTGAGAGAGTTTCAAGGACACCAATGCTGATGGAATAGATGGCAGGTGAAGTAGAGATGACAGAAGCGATCTGTCAATGGTGGGAGAGGTAATGAGGTCAGACTGGATGGAGACTTGTGCAAAGACTTGCAGCATTTTGAATCTGTAGTGGCAATACAGTTTAGAGAAGCTAGTGGTTAATGGAACATTTCTCAATTAGCTGGGAGCTTTGACTTGACATTTGAAGCTGTCAACTCATCAGCTGATTCAATGGCCACTGACCTCCCACCTTATCTTCACAGACGAGGTCTAGGTACTGCGGGAAACCAGTGGGCAACCTGTCAAATCCAAAAAGCTGGGAAAAACCATTGATAAGTGGCAAACAAGCCACTAATGATTTTAATTGCCTCCCTCACCGCTGCATGTCGGGTCTGCTCAGCGCTGACAGATCCGACATTTGGTAAAGGCGCGTGGCGGTGGGGTCACAGCGGGGTCCCGACCCGCTGGGGAAAAAAAATACTTTCCCACCTGACCCGCCACCGATCGCACCCGCTGACCGCCCCCCACCCCACCCCGCAAAATCCAGCCCTTTGTTACTGACAGTTTGCATTTTCTTTGGTAAATGATATTCTGGAAAAAAACAAAAATTACAAACAGAATAAGTGGTAGTCTTGCAGGAGGTATTTGACCCTTTGCAGGAGGAAGGTGTCAGATTCATGGTGGTCTACCGATGGACTGTTTATTCTTTTTCCCTTATGATCTAATAGTGAAGAAGATGTGTCCATTTTCTCTAGCGATGTTGGCCGACTGATTGATCCATGGGGAGTGTCTGTGTCTGCTTCCTTCCAGTGCATATGTTTTTATCTATCCATATTGCCCCTATGGAATGTGTGTGAGCAGGGAGGAGAGGAACAAGGAACCTAGTAATGTTTACAGAGACTCTAGGGAGCCTTGTGTGCTGAGCCCCATGTGCTAGCCTGCAGGAGCAAGAGTGGATCTTTAGTCTTTGGAAGTGTTTACATTTTATGTGCTCTGAAGTAGAAGCTAAAGCCAAAATCCATTCCTGATAAGTAGAAGAACGTAATGCACGCATTTTGCCACATGGTTCATATTTCCTATCTCTATTCCTGTTGCTCCATTTCCTTCTATTTAATGCATCTGGGATAAATTATATAATTCTGTATTAAAATATAACTTCAAGGAGAAATAAAGAAAGAAAGACTTGCATTTATATAGCACCTTTCATGACATCAGGACATCCCAAAGCGCTTTACAGACAATGAAGTACTTTTGAACTGTAGTGACTGTTGTAATGTCGGAAACGTGGCAGCCAATTTGCGCACAGCAAGCTCCCACAAATAGCAATGTGATGATGACCAGATAATCTGTTTTAGTGATGTTGATTGAGGGATAATTATTGGCCAGGACTCCACTGCTCTTCTTCGAAATAGTGCCGTGGGATCTTTTACGTCCAACTGAGAGAGCAGACGGGGCCTTGGTTTAATGTCTCATGCGAAAGACGGCACCTCCGACAGTGCAGCACTCCCTCAGTACTTCAGTGGAGTGTCAGCCTAGATTTTTGTGCTCAAGTCTTTACGCAACAGAATCTGGACTTTTCAAAATTCTTAAGTTGTCAAACAGGCTAATTATTGTTCAGCTGATTATTTTTCACAAGGCATGGGGAGGTGAATTAACTGCTGCACACTGATCTATCCAATTTATAAAATGTATTACTGAAGCTTACACCTGTATAAGAGTGCATGCAGTACATACAGGATATAATACATACTCTTACCTGCTAAAATGCAGTTGCAACACAGCATCATTCATAGATGTCCATCAAACTGTAGTGTATTGTGTCATGTAAACTTAGTAAATGATAACTGAATACAGTATGAAAGAAATTCAACAAGTCTCTATTTACTGTACACTCTACTGAAATTCTACTCCTGTATTGTTTTTGGACACAGTACAAAATGCTTCTGTCACCCTCAAAGGATCAAATGGAAAAGATAAAAATAAATAAAAGCTTATTATCAACATTTAATCATTTATATATGTCCACCAAAACAAGGCTATCAGAGGAAAAGGGCAAATATCTATTCTGCTGACACATATAAATTGACAAATAATTAAAATACAATATTTACTTTCTAAAAAAAATTCAGTTAATTAGCAGATCTTCTGTGACATTGCCCACAGTAAGTCAGAGGACATGCTGTTTTATAATAATGGGGGTGTTATCCCATGTAACGTACAATGTAGTACCATTATCACTGATTTACAGCGACTGAATAAGTCAAATTCTATTTTTGTAACATGGTATTCTCTGATTTTTAGCAATATTTTGGGGATGAAATTCTTTGACTCGCCATTATTCTGCAAAAACTATAAATGGGCAGCCTGTACGTGCATTATATAGCTGACGTTACGCAGCAAGATGCAAAATGTACCGGGTGGAGGTAGGAGCTTAATGGTTAGCAGTACTGAGGGCATTTGAGGTTCAGCAGCACTGGTGGGGCGTTCTTGAGCTTTGGTAGCACAGCGGGGATTGTCTGGGGTTTGGGGCAACTCAGGTAGGGATCTTAGAATTTGGCAGCACTGGGGTGGGGATGCTGGGGTTTTGCTAGGTAAATTGTTAGTTCTGACTCTTTATATAGTGACTAACAAGCTGCTTTCATAGTGCTGTATTGTTGTGTTAGTGCAACCAGCAGCTGACACGTGGGTGTCACTCAGCCAGCAACAACCCCAAAGTAAATTTTATGTGTACATTAAGGCTAAAAGCATTTTAAACAGGCTGATTTTCTGCACTTCTTTTTCATTGTATCACTGGGAATTCACTTGCAGAATGCAAAATAATCTTCATATAACCCAGAAATTCATTTTCATGTACGGGAAAATATATAATAAAGACATCAAATCGCAATTTCCTGATGAGAAAGAACTATTGTGTGGTCTGATTCAGCTTTAAAGCAATACTCACAGCACACTAAGGATCTTGAGCGCTCACTCGTAACTGAATGTTTCGATGTCTGTCAATCAGCCACTCCCTGTCCAATTACTCCTCTTATTACAATGGCCTGGATTTTGCGGTCGGCGGCGTAACTAAGGATTACACTGGCATCCGAACCGAATGCGCACTTCCCTGCTGGGAACCCTCCTCCGAGAGGTTGCTGTCAGATGCTGTGGAGTAGAGGGCAGCGTAATGGCCCACGGATCCCAGGGCGCACCGTGTGCGTAAGTGTACCCGTAATCACGTGGGCCGGTGCTCCAATCGGCAAACAGAAGATCTCTCATTCATCCCCAGTCTCTCACTCATGAGCCAAGAGGGTATAATTTTTATCGCGGGAAATTCTTGGATCATATATAAATGCTTACAACATTCAAGTAAAGTGCAGCAACTTTTTATTCGCATCCAAAAATAAAAATAGAGGATATATGCTAGGCTACAGTGGAATGTTATTTTGCATATTATTGAACCTGGCAAATGCACAATATTGTGACTAAGTTGTGAGGTAATTATTCTAGTCTGGTTAGAAATGGCACAAAAGTCATTTCCACACTTGCTGTGCTGTTCATCTCAATTCAGTACTCAAGCATAATTGCTCTACATTAGCCTTCGAGCATTCAACTGTAAAACAGCTCAGGATTTATTCAATTTAAAACACCATTTACGATGATATTTTTGGAAGAGTTTCCTACTCTGACCGGGCTGTCATTGCCTGTGTTTTCTGAGATGAGGTACATAATATGATGTTCGATCACTTCCACCTACCTCCATACACCATTGAAAGTAATAACTAACCAAGGTTGTTGTAAGCCAAGATAAGGTAATAGGACATGATTCCATTTCCGGCCTTAGAATCTCAAAGTTAGCAGCCTCACTCAGAACTCCAACCACCCGATGGTAAGTTTGAAAGACTGGCTTGTAGTTTCAGCTTTTAAAATTAAATATATACTTGGATTTCCAAAAGGTTATCCTATTACGCTGTGCAAACAGGTCCCTGCGCCTGTTTGCACCAGTCGTAAAATTTTCATACATAATTGCTGGGCAGTTGGTGGGCAATTCGCCCAACTCTGCAACAGCAATTAGGATTTCAATGTTGGAGTGGATGATCTGTCAAGTTGGAACTTGACAGATCGCAAGTTCGGGATTTAGCGCATGGAAACCCCAAATTTGCTGTCCATTTCAAAGGCGGTATGATGGCGTACTCTGAGAGTACGCCATCATACCGACCGTAATTTCTGCCCTATTATCTCATTACAAATCCTCTTTGTGTGTGGTATACTGTATGCTTTAAATTGATTAAATCTAACCTATCAGAGAAATATATAAAATGACTCACATAGCTTGAGAGTGAGAATGACAGAACACCAGTCAATAATGACCTACCGCTAATAATGCTCTTTTCATAATACCCAAGCAGCTAATGAACCACTTGAACAATATAAACTGCAAAAAAAACTTGTTCAGCCAGCTGTAGAGTGCATAATGACTCCATGAAAATAAAGAAAATTGTGATTTATTCATTATGTTCTCTAATTCCTGTTTAGTTTTCTCGTTAGTCTACCATAATGCAAAATTGGCAAATTGAATTGGAACTGTTACTGAAATCACTCAACATTTTTAAGGAATGTAAGTTAAGCAGAAGAAAATTGTTTTTTTTTAAATAAATCTTGAGTAGTTTATGTAATAGATATTAAAATTACTTTCAAGTATTTTACTTTACAAGTGGCAAGGTTCAGAAATAATTTTTAAAAATGTAATATTATTGGCAATAAATCTCAGATGAATAGAACAAGGGAACACAATTCTAAACATGCTTCATATCTCAAGAGTATCAAATAGTTGTAACAATAACAACAACTTGGATTTATATAGCGCCTTTAACATAGTAAAACATCCCAAGGCGCTTCACACGAGTATTATAAGACAAAAAATTTGACACGAGCCACATAAGGAGAAATTAGGGCAGGTGACCAAAAGCTTGGTCAAAGAGGTAGGTTTCAAGGAGCATCTTAAAGGAGGAAAGAGAGGTAGCGAGGAGGAGAGGTTTAGGCAGGGAATTCTAGAGCTTAGGGCCTAGGCAACAGAAGGCATGGCCACCAATAGTTGACCGATTATAATCAGGGATGCTCAAGAGGGCAGAATTAGAGGAGCGCACATATTTCGGGGGGTTGTGGGGCTGAAGGAGATTACAGAGGTAGGGAGGGGGCGAGGCCATGGAGGGATTTGAAAACAAGGATGAGAATTTTGAAATCGAGACATTGCTTAACTGGGAGCCACTGTAGGTCAGCGAGCACTGGGGTGATGGGTGAACGGGACTTGGTGCGAGTTAGGACATGGGCAGCCGAGTTTTGGATGACCTCAAGTTTATGTAGGATAGAATGTAGCAAGTTATACTTTCCTATCACGGAAAATGCAAAAGACCCAGGGATGCACATGTTAAAGTTGTTTAAAAATTTCAAATTAAGAGCAGTAAATGTTATGACTTTTGTATTAAATGATTAATAGTTCGGTATCCCATAGGTGAACACACAAGATAGATTTGAAAAGTAAAATGAAATATTGCAAAGCAATCAGAAATTATTTGCAACTAAACTGTGACCATTGATGTAGCAAAATTGAATAGGAAATGTTGACATAGCCATTTACAATGGTGAATGTTGATGAAAATATGTGATCAAAATCATGATAACAGGAAATAATGTTTTCAGACAGGAAGTGCAAGATTAATAATATTAGATAAATGTCTGGTGTTCATTTTAAAATGAGAATCAAGATTGTGTTAACTTAGAAAAATACAGTTGATTCATTTATATTAGAACATAAGAACATAAGAATTAGGAGCAGGAGTAGGCCATACGGCCCCTCGAGCCTGCTCCGCCATTCAATAAGATCATGGTTGATCTTCGACCTCAACTCCACTTTCCAGCCCAATCCCCATGTCCCTTGATTCCCCTAGTGTCCAAAAATCTATCTATCTCAGCCTTGAATATACTCAAAGACTCAGCATCCACAGCCCTCTGGGGCAGAGAATTCCAAAGATTCGCAACCCTCTGAGTGAAGAAATTCCTCCTCATCTCAGTCTTAAATGAGAAGTCGCACAACACCAGGTTATAGTCCAACAGATTTATTTAATTTTACAAGCTTTCGGAGCTATCGCTCCTTCGTCAGGTAAGTTAGCAATGAGAGAATCTCCCAGAATTCACAATTTAAACCCAGACAAAATCTATTCACATTATTCGCTACAACAAAGAGCACAGCCAAGACAATGAGATGTGTCCCAGGGGGTCCAGCATGTCAAACCACCTGCTGGCTGCATATCCTGTCAATTTGTGTTCTTGTGTTTTTAAAAAAAAAAAAACACCTGGGAAGACCGGCCATGATGTCAAGTCACGTGAGCAACCCCTTATCCTCAGTCTATGTCCCCTAGTTCTAGACTCTCTAGCCAGGGGAAACATTAGACATATAAAAAGGTATTGCATTATTTTGGTGGTATAGTTGTTGTGCTATTATTGGACAGTGCTGGATTTAGATTATTTTAAACAAGAAGTTCTAGTTGTGAGGATAGTTGTCCTTCCTTTTTATGATGAAACCTGATTCTGAATGTGAGTTCAGGACTCTTTTTTGTTTATCTTCTAGCACATGCTGAACAGCTTTCATAGAGCAGGCCTTTAACAAGGCTTTAACCATCCCTAACAAGCAGTTATCTTCTCTTGTTTCCTTATATATGTTTAAGGATGGGAGCAAGGCTGATTCAGCAGTAACAATGGGAAAAAAGTCTGTTATCACTTTTTACCGGTCTTGCTCACCTGTTAACTCACCTATACCTTTTCATTAAACTCAACACCCAAAAGTAAATACTACCCGTAATTTTTAAGTTAGGTGACAATACGTCACTTTTTTGCGGGTAGGTGGGGGGGGGGGCAACATTCTGTCCAATAATTCGTGAATTATTTAAATAATGCCATTGCATCCAAATCATCTAATTATCATAGAATCATTGAATAGTACAGCACAGAAGGAGGCCATTCGGCCCATTGAGTTTGTGCCAGCTCTTTCGAAGAACAATCCAGTTAGTCTGACTCCCTGGCTCTTCCCTGTATCCCTGCAATTTTTTCTCCTTCAAGTATTTTTTCCAATTCCCTTTTGAAAGCTACTAATGAAACTGTTTCCACCACCCTATCAGGAGGTGCATTCCAAATCCTAACCACTCGTTGCATAAAAAAGCTTTTCCTCATGTTGCCTCTGGTTCTTTTGACAATCACCTTAAATCTGTGCTCTCTGGTTGTCGACCTTCAGCCATTTGAAACAGTTTCTCTTTATTTACTCTATCTAAACCCTTCATGAGTTTAAACATCACTATCAAATTTCCTCTTAGCCTTCTCTGCTCTAAGAAGAACAACCCCAGCTTCTCCAGTCTGTCCACATAACTGTAATCCCTCATCTCTGGAACCATTCTAGTAAATCTCTTCTGTACCCTCTCCAAAGCCTTCACATCCTTCCTAAAGTCTGGTGCCCAGAATTGGACACAATACTCCAACTGGGGCCGAACTAGTGTTTCATTTGGTTGAGCATAACTTCCTGGCTTTGGTACTCCAAGCCTCTATTTATAAAGCCCAGAATCCCATATCCTTTATTAACTACTTTGTTAACCTGTCCTGCCACCTTCAAAGATTTGTGCACAAGCACCCCCAGGTCTCTCTGTTCTTGCACCTCCTTTAAAATTGTACAATTTTGCTTGTATTGCCTCTCATTCTTCCTACTAAAATGTATCACCTCACACTTTTCTGCATTGAGTTTCATCTATTATTATAAGTAGCAGACTAGTTTAAGAAAAATATAACAAGTGATGCACAAGGAAAAGTGACATTTTAGCACTTCCATGTAAACTGGGTCATTGAGCGCACAGCAGTTCCTTTGCACTCAGCGATCTTAATACTGCATCCCTCATAGTCTGTGGTTTGGCAGTGAAATTTTTTGCACTTTGGCATTTTATTGCAGATCACAGATGGGATTAATTGTATTAAACCTACATCCAAAACTCTGGACGGAATATCAGTGACTGATTGCAGGGGTGGGGTGGGAGAGGGGCGGGGGGGAGGTTGGACATGGATGTGATTAACTCACCAAAGCACTCATATTATACTTCTAAAGTTATGTTATTCTACTTTATAATACTTATTTATGCAGTACAACATTGTGCCCTTGCTTCTCCTGTAAAAAATATTGTGCAGGTGTTGGTTGCTTTTTTACCTACCAGGCTTTCTTTATCATCTGGATGCTAACAGTGACTCTCTTGTGCCTTTATATTCCAACTTTGGGATAACAGGAGTGAAGAAATAAACACTAGCATGGCATTGTAGGTGTTCTTCCATTAGCAAGTACCGAAGCTGGCAGCTCAATGCACACATTCCCCTATATGTTACTATCTCTGGGTAGTTTTCTGATTTGTTTTATTAAATTTGCAGATACAAATAACTTTTTTTTATTTGTTCACAGGATGGCTAGCATTTATTACCCATCCCTAATTGCCCTTGAGTGGCTCAGTAGGCCAGTCACATTGCTGTGGGTCTGAAGTCACATATAGGCCAGACCAGCAGATTTCCTTCCCTAAAGGACATTAGTGAACCAAATGGGGTTTTAACAATCCAGTAATATTCCAGGTTACTGTCACTGATTTATTTAATTCACTGAATTTTAATTCCCCAGCTGCCATGGTGGGATTTGAACTACTTGTCACCGGAGTATTAGTCCAGGCCTCTGGATTACTGGTGCAGTAACATTACCACTATGCTACCGTTCCCTGCGCAGCAAGCATTAAATTCTGTGGCAAAATTCCCAGTTGTTCGTCGACCATATGAAAAGGGAACTTAAAAGAATTGTGAAATAAATCAAGTTTTTTGTCATTTTGATTTGAACTCATGTTGTCTGATGTGAGGATACATCTCTAAATTTAAACTGCCCCATTCTTTGTGGCTTCTCCCAACTGCCTGGTAAGAGATGTTTCTACTTGAATCCAGTTTTGGTTTAAATTATAACATTTGAGAAAATCCCTGGCAACTGTCAGATTCTCAAGGAGTAGCTCCCTTGATAGCTCAACAACAACTACAACTTGTATTTATATAGCGCCTTTAACGTAGTAAAGCATCCCAAGGCGCTTCACAGGAGCGTTATCAAACAAAATTTGACACTGAGCCACATAAGGAGATATTAGGGCAGGTGACCAAAAGCTTGGTCAAAGAGGTAGGTTTTAAGGAGCGTCTTAAAGGAGGAAAGAGAGGTAGAGAGGCGGAGAGGTTTAGGGAGGGAATTCCAGAGCTTGGGGCCTTAGCAGCTGAAGTCACGGCACCATTGGTGGAGCAATTAAAAACGGAGATGCTCATGAGGCCAGAATTAGAGGAACGCAGATATCTCGGAGGGTTGTTGGTCTGGATGAGATTACAGAGATAGGGAGGAGCGAGGCCATGGAGAGATTTGAAAACAAGGATAAGAATTTAATCATTTTAAAATCGAGCTCAGCATATTTTCTAGTGTCAATTTGACACAGTGACAATATTCTTACTTCTGAGTCAGAAAACTGAGTTGAAACCTTACTCTAGGTTCTTGCACCCATAAATTAAGCTGAACTACTGAGGGAGTGTAGGAACATAGGAACAGGTGTAGGCCATTTAGCCCCTCGAGCCTGTTCTGCCATTCAAATGCTGACCTGTGGCCTAACTCCAAATACCCTCCTTTGCCCCATATCCCTTAATACCTTTGGTAACAAAAATCTATCAATCTCAGATTTAAAATTTAAATTAATAATTGACTTGGCATCAATTTCCATTTGTGGAAGAGAGTTCCAAACTTCTACCACCCTTAGAAGTGTTTCTTAACTTCACTCCTGAAAGGCCTGTCTCTAACTTTTAGACTTTAGCGGAAATAGTTTCTTTCTATCTACCCTATCAGCAATGTTCCCGTTAAGCTGCGGGGCTGTGCAGTGGTCTGGAGGTCCCACATAGCCGACTCACCGACTTTTAAATGGAAAAACTACACATGCACAGGAATTTGAATGGGCCACGCACCCAAAATAATTGTCTATCAGTTCCCCTTAATAATTTGAAAACTTCGATCAAATCACCCCTTAACTTTCTAAATTCCAGGGAATACAACCCTAATTTGTATAATCGCTCCTCGTAATTTAACCCTTGGTGTCCAGGTATCATTCTGGTAAATCTATGCTGCCAATATATCCTTCCTAAGGTATGGTGCCCAGAGTGTGCTGAATTGTCAGATGTGCCATCTATTGGATGAGATATTAAGCTTTGTCCACCCACGGTACTATTCAAAGAAGAGAAGGGGAATTCACCTGGTGTCCTAGCCAACATGTATCCTTCAACCAACACCACCAAAGCAGATTATCTAATCACTTATTTCATTGCTGTTTGTGGGACCTTGCTGTGCACAGATTGGCTGCTGCATTTGCCTGCATAACAACGGTAACTCCATTTCAAAATACTGCAATTAATTGTCTGTGAAGCACTTTGGGACATCCTAAGGATGTGAAAACCATTAAATAAAAGCAAGTTTATTCTTTCTTTCTTATGAACCATGCAGACCAATAAATTCACAGTTTTAATCTCTCATTTGTGATCAGCAGATTAATCTCAGTCAGGACAACGGTGCAACAATTGGCCTAAGCGCCTTTGCATTAGGGAGGAAAAAATCAGCCTATGTTCCTATTCTTGAACACAGGCATGTTAGAACGTCAGGTGAGGATAGGACTGGGTTTGGCTGTGATGCTCTCATGATTGACTAGCCTGATGGCATTCATTGTCAGGCCTCACACATGCAAAAGTAACTTGAGCAAGTTGCCAAAGGCTATCTATGGCATGTGGAACAATACCCCAGCAAGGAGTCAAGGCTGAAAATTAAATATATAATAAATATATTTTAGAAATCCTTTTGTAATAAAAATTAAGTACTGGTTGACAGCTTGGAATTCTCCTTTAATTATGTATGTATCTTTCTAAATGTAGATAATGTTTTATAATTCACAGTAGAAAGCAATATAAACTGAAAGGATTTGAGCAGATTTTGATTTTGCAGTATTATTAACAGATATTCGATGACAAACAAAATACTGGTGGTTTCTAAATCACACATCCAATCTTTGAAAAGTTCAATTTTTTCACATTATACATTTGTTGCATATTTAAAAAGATGAAATAATGGTATAACTTTCAAAAAATGGACATATCTACAGTTTAATGTTATACATTAATTTGGGATAGTCTTAAACAAAGTTGATCATGGCTAATTATTGACCTCCATTAGGCGGTACTGTTTAAGGATCACAGATGGGTAAATTGCATGGGTCCTTGGTGCTGTTTGGTCTTTTCAGCTTTTGTTTATTCAGATGGGGGCATCCCACAGGCCTGGGTGTGTCTCACTGTAATCAACTCCTTGTAGATTTCAGAGAGGATAATGTAGATTTGGGGAGGTTTGAACCAAAGAGCTGGATTGTGACAGACAATGATTGATTTGACTCTTTTTGTGGCACATGTTGTAAACTTGCTGGATTGAGAGTTTAACACAGTGTGTTGTGTTCACTCCCAGGCTTTAAATCCTTGTTGTCAAGATAATGGAGTCTGGAGAATTGTGTAACAATTGCAAACGAGTACAACAGAAATCAAAGAAAAAATGAAAGCAGTTCAACTTCAAAGACCGTAGACAGACTATTTTTATTACATAATAAATCTCAGCTGCTGGCATTTATGGAACAAATATGCTTTATTATATCAGATTCTAGTATTACCCTTTCATGCTATAGTAATAATAAATATATTGGAAAATCATAGAATTAAAGGGCAAAGTGAAAGTATGACCATTGAGTTGAAATCGTGATTCAAATTTCAATTACTTTTAATTAATTCAATGTGTGATGAAATGTTTACATTAGAAACAGTTAGCTGAAATTCTGGATTTTGCTGCAGATTCTTTCCAAATTAAAAAGAAGGTCTTGTCTTGCTAGTCTTGATGTTGTTCATAAGTTATGGTATGCACTTTCAGGTTTATATAGTGTGCTGTAATAAAGTTTATTTAACCCTTTAAATGTCCTTGCGGTCAAATACAAGCCATATCCCACGTGGTTAAATCATGCCCACTAATTAAACTATCTGGTGGCCTACGCCCTTTACATGCTGGTGACGACAATGCTATAGATGGTTGGAATTAAATACCAAGTCTGCATATGCTAAATAATAATAAAAAGCCTCTAAATTCTGGGAGGGTTGATTTTCTGGTCACCATGGTGGGTGGCATTAGCATAAAACTGCCGACAGGGACTGGAAAATGATGCCACTGGATCTCAGCCCCTTTACGCTGTGTTGCAACCTTCTTGTGGCAGCCTTCTAGAATGGCTTAAAGTTTTCTTACCCAAAATGGCAAGAGCTTCATTTAAATATTATAATCTCTTTAAGTTGAGCAGAGAACGATTTTCCATCATCTGGGACAGATTGGACTTAACTTTCCTCTCACCCATTTGGAGTGTGTCTAAGGGAAACTCCATGTGTGATGGAGCTCTTAAAGGATCACCATTTTTTAAATTTCCAGTTTTACAGTTTGGCATTTTTATGATTTTTTTATTGCATGTTTGAAGAAACGTTTTTGTTCCAACAGTAAATATTGTTAAGTGGAACTTAATCTAGCTGAATATTGTCTGCTAATTCACTGGAGAACTGACTGTAATAACAATAACTTGTATTTATATAGTGTCTTTAACATAGAAAAGCATCTCAAGATATTTCATCGAGAAAGAAAGGAAAGCCTTTATGGGAGGATTAGGCTTAGGGTGACCAAAAGTTTGGTTGAGAACATGGGTTTTGAGAAGGCTTTTAAAGGAGGGGAGGGACCTAGAGAGACAAAGGGATTTAGGAAGAGAGTTCTTGTTCTGGGCTACTGCTAGTGCTGTCAAGCTGCTCTTCCAGACATACAATAACAGAAAAGGAGCAAATATTAGAATGTTGGCTCCAAAACACACCTTCAAATAGAGTTCACGTTACAAGATACTAACTGTGTGTAATGTGCGTGTGGTTGTGTGTTCCCCTGTATGAGTGAGCGTGAAGGGGAACCAAACATAAGAACTGGATGGGACAAGTCCTGAGTTCGGGGAAGGCCTATAGTTTCATTTCCCTTTACTCTCCATCCTCTTATTGAGATGTTGATGGTGGCCTCCTCCAAGGGAATCAAGGACTTCTAATTCTTTGGCATTTCTGTTCCTTTGTATTGTATACCATCTTGTTGACTAAGCAGATATTGTAAGTTGAGGAGCATAGATGCAGTGATATGTGTGTCCAACCTACAGCCCATCCTGTGTATCAGTAAAGGACCATGCATTAGTCAGCTTGGTTGTGTCACAGTGATTGTATGGGAGAAGAACTTTGAAGATGGGAGTGTGCTAAGAATTTCCTGCTCCTATTTCTTATGTTCTTATACCCGAGAGAGTTGTGGATGCTCAGTTGATGAGTATATTCAAGACAAAGGTCAATAGATTTTTGGATACTAAGGGACTCAAGGGATATAGGGATAGTGCGGGAAGGTAGAGTTGAGGTAGAAGATCGGCCATGATCTTATTGAATGGCGGAGCAGGCTCGAATGGCCAAATGGCCTACTCCTGTTCTTATTTCTTATGTTCAATTATAAATTGTAACTTGAATGTGTGGCCTACGGGAATATGGATATACTTGAGAAGCAGTGAAAGAGCTGTAAGGTTGTGTGAGGCCTTACGATGGGTGGAACAGGTTGACAGGCAACACTGTGTGGCATGCATATTTTAGCCATCTACCAGGTAAATGGTATTTTTGGGCTGTCTTGGTAGCTTCCTGAAAGTGTGTCACCGTCTTCCACATCTGTTCGCAGATCATGCAGGTACTGTATACAGCATTTCTCCTGGCTGCCAACTTGGTCAAGCATGCTGTTGCACTGTGTCTTTGGAGGGTACCCTGGAGTGCCAAACAGAGCAATTCTTCTCAGACCAATTTCATACCTCGCTCCCCTATGACCTTTACCATGAGAAAGATAAGAGCAGCAATGTTACAGGAACGCCATCCCCTCCAAGTTCCTCGCCAAGTCACATACCATCCTGACGTGAACATATATGACCATTCCTTCATTGTCACAGGGTCAATATCCTGCTTAACACCAAGAGGACTGCAGTGGTTCAAGAAGAAGGCCCACCACCAGCTTCTCAGGGCAACTATGGTGGGCAATAAATGAGGCCCTGCCAGTGTTTTTTTAAATTTGTTTATGGGATCTGGACGTCACTGGCAAGGCCAGCATTTATTGCCCATCCCTAGTTGCCCTTGAGAAGGTGGTGGTGAGCCGCCGCCTTGAACCGCTGCTGTCCGTGTGGTGATGGTATTCCCACAGTGCTGTTAGGTAGGGAATTCCAGGATTTTGACCCAGCGACGATGAAGGATCGGCGATATACTTCTAAGTCAGGATGGTGTGTGACTTGGAGGGGAACTTGGAGGTGGTGGTGTTCCCATGCGCCTGCTGCCCTTGTCCTTCTAGGTGGAAGAGGTCGTGGGTTTGGGAGGTGCTATCGAAGAAGCCTTGGCGAGTTGCTGCAGTGCATCTTGTAGGTGGTACACACTGCAGCCACGGTACGCCGGTGGTGGAGGGAGTGAATGTTTAAGGTGGTGGATGGGGTGCCAATCAAGTGGGCTGCTTTATCCTGCATGGTGTCGAGCTTCTTGAGTATTGTTGGAGCTGCACTCATCCAGGCAAGTGAAGAGTATTCCATCACACTCCTTACTTGTGCCTTGTAGATGGTGGAAAGGCTTTGGGGAGTCAGGAGGTGAGACACTCGCCGCAGAATACCTAGCCTCTGACCTGCTCTTGTTGCCAAAGTATTTATGTGGCTGGTCCAGTTAAGTTTCTGGTTAATGGTGACCCCCAGGATGTTGATAGTGGGGGATTTGGCGATGGTAATGCCATTGAATGTTACCCACATCTCGATAATTTTTTATAAAGTACAGCAGCACTTTGCCAGACATCAAACAACTTTTGTCCCCATATGTAGCCACTTACCTTTAAATAACCACTTCCTTTAAAAGTTCCACACAGCCTAATATAATTTCCCAATCTCATCCCCCTTTGGTAAGCTCTCAGGACCGGACCCAATTTGGGCTGTGAGCTCCCAATGCAACAACTAGGACCGGCCTCAGGAAATCCCAAGATTGCTATAATGCATGTTGGAGTATTAATGAATTTTTTAAAATCTGAAGAAATGGGTGGTATAATTCACATTCTCCAATAATACTTTGCCAAGCACAATAAAATAAGGGAAACTGTGATTAGGTTTAGAAGGTTTGGACAATATTGAATAATCTTTGTGGGGGGAGGGTTTATGTTTACAGTAGTTGATTCTTTTCCCGGATTGCACCAACACCATAATGATATTTTTAGGATCTGCATATTTTCTACTCTTGTGCAAACAAGAAATGGCAGTAAATTTGTAGAGAATTTTAAACAATGAAAATACCTCTACAAACATTTGATACATCTCAAGAAGTGTATGAAGTAGCTAATACTAAACTGCTAGGTCTACAAATGTATTCAGATTTACAGTCATGTCTGAAAGTGTCATGTAAAACAGGTTCAATATGGTAGAATGCAGTGATATGCCATTATTTTGGTCTGTAGTGTATTTTATGTTTCTAAGTATGAAACTAATACAATAGGGCCAAAAGTTGGAATTAAGTCTAATAAAAAGTTTCATTTTAGCCCAACTTGATCATTCAACAGAAACCTGACTTACCAGAAAAGATTTCTTTGTTATTAAGGTCTAAAGTCACTGCAATGTATGACAACTGACCATATTTGGATCAGCTCCAGTTTTTAGTTTCTCATAACATTTCCTAATCTTTTCTTGTATATCTGTTAATTGTTTCCTCATTAAAAAATAATCCTAATCTGTGGGTTTTTTTGGTAAGGAGGGGAGCAGCATGTCATTCCATGTAATTGGAAAATGTACAAGAAATGGAAGTTGTCGCACCTCTGGGGGACAGCGACCACAGAATGGTGAAGCTTAACTTGGTCTGCTAGTCAGAAATAGGAATTTACGAACATGTCTATCTTCGAGAAAATAAAGAAAATGAGTGTTGAGAATGTGGAACTCACTGCCACATGGAGTGGCTGAAGCAAGTAGCATCGATGAATTTAAGGGGAGGCTTAATGTACACATGAAGAGAATAGAGGAATATGGAAGCTGGGTGGGAAAAGGTAATGAGATGTGGGAGGAGACTCGTGTGCAGTATAAACACTGGCATAGACTAGTTGGGCCAAATGGGCAGTTTCTATGCTGTAGATTTTATGTAAAGAGAAACTTTCACCACATGATTATAAATCTTTTCTCACTGAGTTAAATGAGGTTGTAGTGTTGAATTATCCTGTAGTAAAATGATTTAATGTGTTAAGAGGACACATGAACTGTACTTGTTTTAGGCTCTTACTGAGGTTAAAATGAATATTATTGTAAAGGAGTGTGGCACCATGCAACTTTCTAAAGAACAGGAAGGGCTGCCATGGTTACACCATTTGACTGAAAGGTTAACAGACATGCACCGGAACAGATTTACTTTTATAGCCAAAGTCTTTGTTATGAGAATTAAAGGCCATTACAGCATGAAGATCAAGATAATATGGACCAATTACTGAATATTTTCATTTTGATGCTATGCTATTTTCTATCTGTGCTTGAAGGCTTATTCTAGCTTTAACAACCAACTCTATTTAATAGAGTACTTTATTTCACTATTTTTACTGATTTAATCAAGTTTAATTTACCTATACTCTGAAACAGCCCCATTGACTGCAGTAGTCTGCTCTGGGTAAACACAAGTGGAGAGAAGAAATGTTCTACCTTGATAATATTCATTACCGATAACATTTCAAATGTGACCAAAGTAACAGTTCTTTGGCTTTGACATTGCATCTAAGTCCTGTATTATCTGTTTACTCCTATTGATTCATACATCTTTCTAGTAACTTTCTAATCTGCATCAGAACGTACATACTCAGTGATAGTTTCACTCAATATTGTGGTCAATAAATTATGTTAAAATTGTTTGTTTTTATTCCAGAAACAATGTCAATATTTAACAATTGAATACACATTGGTCCATCACTTCTACCATGGGACTGTTGTTGTTGTCATTGCTGTTACACAGGTCTGAATATCAAACTTTATTGATATGAAAATTTCAAGGGTGCAGGTGAATTTCCTTGGAGCATTTCCTGCCCGGCTGCCATAACTGAACTTCTGCCAAAGTTACGATGGCAGAGTGGGAGAAGCTCTGAGGAAATTCCCGACAATATACTGTTTAGTGAAGCATAGTCCACAGTATTCCATGGCTTGGTATTAACTTGTGTTCTGTGGCTAAAATTAATACTGTCGAAATTTCAATTTTAAACTGCCAATGATGTTCAGTAAGAGCATGCAATGTGGAAAAACTGCTGTAGAAAAAAAATTGTTTCACTACATTGCTTTAGAAATTACAAAATTTTTATATACCTCAATAATTTAAAATCTGAGTTTCAAACTTTTTCTATTTGCAATCAATATTTTTGGTGTATCGAATTTGCATACGAAGGGTATCTTTAGTCTAAAACTGCATCTCATTTCCCCAGCATTGCAAATTGTGTGCGTGGTATTTTTTCCATGCAAACCTTGTTTGTCTCCAATGCTACTTTGAAAGCACGGTTGTTCTCACCCGGATCCAGAGACTGAATGCAAATTACATCACTTTGCTAGTACCATAAAAGTTGTCAAAAATGTAAACAAATAAAACTTCAGAGATTTTTAATGCTTCCAATTGTGTTGTTCCCACCTGTGATCTTTTTACAAATATATTGGCCCGGATTTTGCGGTGGTAATGACGGTGAACTGTCAGCGTTTGCCATCATTACCCCTTTGAAACTGACCCTAACTTCAGGATTTAGCACATGCGCAACTAAATGTGGAAATCTTGAAATTGCGATCAGTCATTCCCTGCTCCACCACAGGCTGCGCTGTGGAACTCCCCATAGCCAGCAATCAGTGAAATTAATTGAACTAACGAAAACTTTAGCTTTTCTGATCTAATTACACTGTTAAACACCCCATAAAAAGTTATGCCTAGTTGGAATAGGTGTAACTGGGGTTTTAACAGTGTATTGACTGCTGAAAAACCATTCTGGCCCTGAAAAACTAATTTTATATTTGTGGAATGTCAAATTTCTCCATTATGATAAACAAAATTACTAGATTTTTAAAATATATATTTTTTTAAAGTTTGTTTATGGTATTTCACCTTCTACCTTAACCCCATGTGTATTTCCCAATCTTTATTTCGTTCTCTGTAAAAAAATAAATTAAAAATTGAATTGAATCAGTGCTTTTTATTTCCTGGTTTGCTGTCTGTGAGAATTCTTCAATGTGATTGGCTGCTTAGACAGCTTGATGACATCACTGCTGCTCTATGCTAGGGATCCCCTTTTGACAGCACTACAATCAAATTAATATCAAGAAACCTAAACTTTTCGCCACAGAGCTGGCGAGATCTATGTGGGCAGCTTTCTTTGAGGTCAGCGGTGATCGCCATTACTTCGCCGCTGACCTCAAATTCCGGGCCAATTTGTTCCAGTTGTTTTCGAGGGCTGATTCCCCTCTCCATTGCCTCCTAGGAATGTTGTCTGAGGATATATGTGACAGAAAAAGCTAGGATGTATTATCATTCCTATCCTATTAATAAACATATGGCCAAGGAACCCTGTTAATAAGAAATCCGTTGAAGTCTTGTGCAGCAATCTGATTACAGTTCTGTTGTCACTTTACAGTGGACCAGTGTATATGGTCCAGCTACTAGCATTTACTCTATTATCTTTGCAACAAAATCATAAGCCACGAAAGGCTGGGTCTAAAACCCAGGATAACGGAGTGGGATTTAGTGGTGTAAACCCAAAAGCTGGGTCATGAAAAGGCAGCTTGATTATGAGAGGATACTAAACCAGGAGGGGCAGTTTAGAAGTTACAGAATAGGTTAGGCAAAATATGTAAGTGGGCAGAACAATGGCAGATGAAATTTAATAGACAAGTGTAAAGTTCTTCACATGGGAAGGAAAAGTGGCTGCCACATGTACTTCATGAATGATGATGAAATAGCTAAGGATGAAGTTGAAAGAGACCTCTTGAAAACTTCAAAGAGGAGAAATGTCACTACTAAAAAGTAATGATATTTATTAATGCTAAACATGACATTCTTAAAGCATGATTCAGCAACCTCATTCCTTATAATGACTGTGCAATTATTGTCATTGCCAAACAAGTCTCACAAGATCACAGTATAATTAGCGATGAGAAAGGCCATTCGGCCCATCTTATTTAATTCATCTATAAGGACCCTAAAGTTTCCCTATCTCATCTAAACAAAGGAAGGGAATAGAAAAACCCACACTGATGCAGTAATGGGTGATCTTCTGAGATTGAAAGATCCTTACTCGGTATTTAATTGTGTTATACCTTACCTGTGCGTGTTTTGATACTGGCATTGCATTTCACTGCTTGAAATGAAAGGTGATAGATTCCCCATTACTAACCTTGAGTGTCAGCCTTGGCTCAGTGCCTCCGCATCAGAAGGTTGTGGATTCAAGTCCCACTTCAAAGACTTGAACACATAATTTAGGATGGCATTTCAATGATGCAGTCTTGGAGGGCCGTCTTTCGAAAGAGATGTTAACTGAGGCCCTCTCAGGTAGATGTAAAGTATCTCACAGTACTATTCGAAGAAGAGCAGGGGAGTTCTCCTAGTGTTCTGGTCAGTATTTATCCCTCAACCAACATCACTAAAGCAGATTATCTGGTCATTTATTTCATTGCTGTTTGTCGGAGCTTGCTGGGCGCAAGTTGGCTGCCACATTTCTACATTACAACAGTGACTATACTTCAAAAGTATTTCATTGGCAGCAAAGCACTTTGGGATGTCCTGAGGTCATGAAAGGCACTATATAAATGCAAGTCTTTCTTGCTTTGTAATTTCCCCACCTTGATGAGCACAAAATGTACAAACTAAGTAAAGAAAAAAAGAAGCTAAGATCCTTATTTTTATTTACCTTTTTTTATCCAAGCAATGCAGTTTAACTGTTGGTTAGTCAGTTGACATGGTTGACATTATATTTTTGGCTTTTAATTGAAAGGGAAACATTACAGACACACCTATGTATACATGTCGATAAATACCTATTTGATAAATAATTGTTATTCCTTGTGGGTTGAAAGGGCATCTACTATTTTAATTATTTTATATTTTGTTCTCCTGTCACTAATTATTCCGCCTTCCCCACCTCCTTCACCCACCCCCCCACCCACCCAGCCCCGCGCCCACTATTCTCCTGTCATTGCTAGGGTATGTGTCCTGATTGGTATAACATGAGGATGTAACTGGTAGAATAGATAAGGGAGAACCAGTGGATGTGGTGTATTTGGACTTTCAGAAGGCTTTCGATAAGGTCCCGCATAAGAGATTAGCGTGCAAAGTTAAAGCACATGGGATTGGGGGTAAGGTACTGACTTGGATAGAAAACTGGTTAGCAGACAGGAAGCAAAGAGTTGGAATAAACGGGTCTTTTTCCGAGTGGCAGGCAGTGACTAGTGGGGTACCGCAGGGATCGGTGCTAGGACCCCAGTTATTCACAATATATATTAATGATCTAGACGAGGGAACTAGATGTAATATCTCCAAGTTTGCAGACGGCACAAAGCTGGGTGGGCGTGTATGCTGTGAGGAGGATGCAGAGAAACTCCAGTATGATTTGGACAGGTTGCGTGATTGGGCAGATGCATGGCAGATGCAGTATAATGTGGATAAATGCGAGGTTATCCACTTTGGTGGCAAAAACAGGAAGGCAGATTATTATCTGAATGGCAATAGATTGGGAAAAGGGGAAGTGCAATGACACCTGGGTGTCCTTGTGCACCAGTCGCTGAAGGTAAGCATGCAGGTGCAGCAGGCGGTTAAGAAGGCAAATGGTATGTTGGCCTTCATAGCGAGAGGATTTGAGTACAGGAGCAAGGATGTCTTGCTGCAGTTGTACAGGGCCTTGGTGAGACCACACCTTGAGTATTGTGTGCAGTTTTGGTCGCCTTATCTGAGGAAGGATGTTCTTGCCATGGAGGGAGTGCAGCGAAGATTCACCAGACTGATACCTGGGATGGCAGGGATAACGTATGAAGAGAGATTGGGTCGATTGGGCCTGTATTCGCTAGAGTTTAGAAGAATGAGAGGGGATCTCATTGAAACTTATAAAATTCTAACAGGACTAGACAGACTAGATGCAGGAAGGATGTTCCCGATGGCGGGGCAGACCAGAACCAGGGGTCACAGTCTAAGGATAAGGAGTAAGCCATTTAGGACTGAGATGAGGAGGAATTTCTTCACCCATTAATTAAACCATTAGAGTTGTAACATTTGGCAGAATCTTTCATTTTATATAAATGGCTCAAAAAGGAAATAACAATATGACGCATTTCAGATCAACATCCTGGATCCAATGTTCCCTCCAATTTTCTTTCCTGTGCGGGCCTTTTAGATTTGCTGCTCGGCCACACGTGCGCGCTATCTCTTCCAGCGGCAGCAGCTGGTGAGTGACCTGCGCAGGACCTTGCGATCGGTGTGCGGCAGTGCGGCCACACACATTAGGGGGAACATTGCCTGGATCAACAACACGTTGCATTTATATAGCGCCTTTAACGTAGTAAAACATCCCAAGGCACTTCACAAGTGCCTTGACAGAACTGTTTTTTAAACATATTCTATAAAGAGACATGAAAATCCACTTTTATTTTTTATTTTCTTAAAATTACAGTTAATCAGACTGGCAGCACAAAACCACATTAGTTGAATCTGACTGGCCAATCCCCATGTGTCTTCCTAATCAGTTGTTGTGTTGATCCCAGTTTTAAGACAGAGAAACATGTTTTGAGCACCTGATTATTACATATACAGTAGCACTAATAATTCATTCATTACTTAGCAGTTTCAGGATAATCCTACACTACATTTTACATGACAATTCTATAAGTAATTTATAACACCCCTACAGAGAGTTGAACAAAGAGTTCATTGGTGAGTCATCCATTAACCAGCCTTTCGGTAATTAGATAATGACATCATTGTGAACGCAACATATTAGTGTTATGCCTTGGGGCAGCTTTACATAATTAATTAACTACCCCTGAGTGTTATAACAAAACATTATAGAATAATGTCATGTCAGCATTGCTCTTTAAAATGAGAGTCTGTGGTTTTCCTAATTCTGAACAATGCTGTATTTGCATTCTTGCAATAAATGCAACAATAGTAATGTGTTACCATGGATAGTTTTCAAAGTTTTCTGACCCCCACAGCTATCCTTATGAGTTAGTGTCCTGGAATTTCTCCTTATGATGCGTTTCACTAAGTTAAGCTGGACTGACACAGAGGCCCACACGCTGGGAATTTTATTACTTTCCATTTTCTCTCCACATGTAGAGACTTCATGGAACTTTCCACAGCTGTTTGGGTTTATCAGAATTTTGTCTGATTAATAATGTCAGCCTCCAAAGACATTGAGGAAAAATACGTAAAAATTGTTAAATTCCACTGTGTGCTTTCTCAGTCAGTGAGAACACAAGCCCATCTATAACTTTACTTACATAGAATTACATAGAATTTACAGCACAGAAACAGGCCATTCAATCCAACTGGTCTATGTCAGTGTTTTGCTCCACACAAGCCTCCTCCCACCTTACTTCATCTAACCCTCTGAGCATATCCTTCTATTCCTTTATTCCTCATTTACTTATCTAGCTTCCCCTTATACTATTCACCTCAACTACTCCATGTGGTAGCAAGTTCCACATTCTAACCACCCTCTGGAAAATAAGTTTCTCCTGAATTCCCTATTGGATTTATCAGTGACTATCTTAGATTTATGATTCCGAGTTTTGGATTCCCCCACAATTGGAAACATCTTCTCTACGCCCCCCCTATCAAACCGCTTCATAATTTTAAAGACCTTTATCAGGTCACCTCTCAGGCTTCTCTTTACAGCCTGTTAGTTATAACCTCTCAGTTATAGTATCATCCGTGTAAATCTTTTTTGCGCCTTCACCAGTGCCTCTATATCCTTTTTATAATATGGAGACTAGAACTGTGCACAGTACTCGCTGGTCTAACCAAGGTTCTATATAAATATGAGAAGTCGCACAACACCAGGTTATAGTCCAACAGTTTTATTTAAAATTACGAGCTTTCAGAGCTCCGCTCCTTCTTCAGGTACAAGTACAGTGAGGGAATCTATTACACAGTATATATACACAGAAAACAATTTGTCTGCAGAGATACAATCTGTTAGGGAGGCATTACATCAAAGACACATCAGAGTACAGCTAAGACAATGAGGTGGGTCACAGGGGGTCCAACGTGTCAAATGCTGCCATCTGCAGTTTAACTTTTAACTTTTTTTTTAAACTGGAAAAACAGACAAAGATGTCGAGTCACGTTCTGTAGCGTGACATGAACCTGAGATCCCTATTGAGGCCGTCCTCATGGGTGCGGAACTTGGCTATCAGTTTCTGCTCGATGATTTTGCGTTGTCGTGTGTCTCGAAGGCCGCCTTGGAGAACGCTAACCCGCAGATCCGAGGCTGAATGTCCTTGACTGCTGAAGTGTTCCCCGACTGGGAGGTATCACACGTGAGGACACTACCCACCAGGTACATGGTACATACTCATGTGACTCGGCCAACGTTGTCTACCTCATACGTTGCAGGAAAGGATGCCCCGGAGCATGGTACATCGGCGAGACCATGCAGACACTGAGACAACGTATGAACGGACACCGCGCAACAATCGCCAGGCAGGATTGTTACCTCCCAGTCGGGGAACACTTCAGCAGTCAAGGACATTCAGCCTCGGATCTGCGGGTTAGCGTTCTCCAAGGCGGCCTTCGAGACACACGACAATGCAAAATCATCGAGCAGAAACTGATAGCCAAGTTCCGCACCCATGAGGACGGCCTCAATAGAGATCTCGGGTTCATGTCACGCTACAGAACGTGATTCGACATCGTTGTCTGTTTTTCCAGTTTTAAAAAAAAAGTTAAAAGCTAAACTGCAGACGGCAGCATTTGACACGTTGGACCCCCTGTGACCCACCTCATTGTCTTAGCTGTACTCTGATGTGTCTTTGATGTAATGCCTCCCTAACAGATTGTATCTCTGCAGACAAATTGTTTTCTGTGTATATATACTGTGTAATAGATTCCCTCACTGTACTTGTACCTGAAGAAGGAGCGGAGCTCCGAAAGCTCGTAATTTTAAATAAAACTGTTGGACTATAACCTGGTGTTGTGTGACTTCTCATTTTTGTCCACCCCAGTCCAACACCGGCATCTCCGCATCATGACCACTATATAAATATAACACAATTTCTCTGCTTTTCAATTCTATCCCTCTAGAAATGAGCCCCAGTTGTTGTCTTCGATCCTCACACTGGACTGTGTACAATACATATCAACACAATTTGGAAATGTGCAGTTTACATATTATGATGATAAAACAAACACTAATATTGATGCAATAAAGCTACTCAAATGGTAGGAATAGTTTTATTACTGTAGTACAGTATTAAACTTATACAGCTAAAATTATCACTAACATTTAAAAAAAATACTTATGCTCACCCAGCCTTCCCTTTTTGCTCAATCTATCTTCTCTCAATTTTTTCTGTCTAATTAACCAAATATTTCTATTCTAACTCATTTTTCTCTTAAGCAAAAGCTAACTTCAAATCAATTCACTTACCTGTTTCTTCTTTGTTCTGGCTCTGATCATTCATTTTTGGAGGTAGGATCAACTTTCAAATATTTGAGTCTTCGAGTGGCTGAATTCGAGTTGCAAAGCCCAGTTTTGTAACCAATTAAAAGCTCGAAGCCAAGTCAATCACTGACATGTAAAAACACATCCAATAAAGAAGGCTGCTGACAGACAAATTCATCAACAGTCCCAGAGACTATCCTACCTGAATGAATAAACTTGTCAATGGGACAAAGAAGGTTAATTTTACTACAAACTATACATATACACAAAACTTGGAAGTATAATGAACAGTGAGGAGGATAGTGATAGACTTCAAGAGAACATAGACAGGCTGGTGGAATGGGCGGACACGTGGCAGATGAAATTTAAAGCAGAAAAGTGCAAAGTGATACATTTTGGTAGGAAGAACGAGGAGAGGCAATATAAACTAAAGGGTACAATTCTAAAAGGGGTGCATGAACAGAGAGACCTGGGGGTATATGTGCGCAAATTGTTGAAGATGGCAGGGCAGGTTGAGAAAGTGGTTAAAAAAGCATATGGATCCTGGCCTTCATAAATAGAGGCATAGAGTACAAAAGCAAGGAAGTTATGATGAACCTTTATAAAACACTGATTCAGCCTCAACAGGAGTATAAAATTCTTAAGGGGCTTGACAGGGTTAATGCTGAGAAAATGTTTCCCCTGGCTGGGGAATCTAGAACACGGGGTTACAGTCTCAGAATAAGGGGTCGGCCATTTAGGACTGAGATGAGGAGAAATTTCTTCACTCAAAGGGTTGTGAATCTTTGGAATTCTCTACCCCAGAGAGCTGTGGATGCTCAGTCGTTGAGTATATTCAAGACAGAGGTCGATAAATTTTTGGGAACTAAGGTAATTAAGGGATATGGGGATAGTGCGGGAGGGTGGAGTTGAAGTAGAAGATCAGCCATGATCTTGTTGAATAGCGGAGCAGACTCGAAGGGCCAAATGGCCTACTCCAGCTCCTATTTCGTATGTTCTTATTGTGTCCAATTCTGGGCACTGCACTTTAGGAAGGATGAGAAGGCCTTAGAGAGGATGCAGAAAAGATTTACAAGAATGGTTCCAGGGATGAGGGACTTCAGTTACATGGATAGACTGGAGAAGCTGGGGTTGTTCTCCTTAGAGCAAAGAAGGTTGAGAGGAGATTTGATAGAGGTATTCAAAATCATGAGGGGTCTAGACAGAGTAGATAGAGAGAAACTGTTCCCATTGGCGGAAGGGTCGAGAACCAGAGGACACAGATTTAAGGTGATTGGCAGAAGAACTAAAGGAGACATGAGGAAAAACTTTTTTACGCAGCAAGTGGTTGTAATCTACCAAAATTCCCTGGATTCTGGAGAGGTCCCAGCAGACTGGAAAACCGCAAATGTAACGACCCTATTTAAGAAAGGAGGGAGACAGAAAGCAGGCAACTATCGACCAGTTAGCCTAACATCTGTCATTGGGAAAATGCTGGAGTCCATCATTAAGGAAGTGATAGCAGGACATTTAGAAAATCATAATATAGTCAAGCAGAGTCAGCATGGTTTTATGAAAGGATAATCATGTTTGACAAATTTGCTGGAGTTCTTTGAGGATGTAACAAACAGGGTGGATAAAGGGGAACCAGTGGATGTAATGTATTTGGATTTCCAGAAGGTATTCGATAAGGTGCCACATAAAAGGTTACTACACAAGATAAGAGCTCACGGGGTTGGGGGTAATATATTAGTATGGATAGAGGATTGGCTAACTAACAGAAAACAGAGAGTCGGGATAAATGGGTCATTTTCAGGTTGGCAAACTGTAACTAGTGGGGTGTCGCAGGGATCAGTGCTGGGGCCTCAACTATTTACAATCTATATTAATGACTTGGATGAAGGGTCTGAGTGTAATGTAGCCAAATTTGCTGATGATACAAAGATAGGTGGGAAAGCAAATTGTGTGGAGGACGCAAAGAATCTCCAAAGGGATAGATAGGCTAAGTGAGTGGGCAAAAATCTGACAGATGTAGTTTAATGTGGGAAAATGCGAGGTTATCCACTTTGGTAGGAAAAATAAAAAAGCAAATTATTATTTAAATGGGGAGAGATTACAAAATGCTGAGGTACAGAGGGACCTGGGGGCCCTTGTACATGAATCACAAAAAGTTAGCATGCAGGTACAGCAAGTAATCAGGAAGGCAAATGGAGTGTTGGCCTTTATTGCAAAGGGAATGGAGTATAAAAGTAGGGAAGTCCTGTTACAACTGTACAGGGCGTTGGTGAGACCACACCTGGAGTACTGCGTACAGTTTTGGTCTCCTTATTTAAGGAAGGATATACTTGCATTGGAGGCAGTTCAGAGAAGATTCACGAGGTTGATTCTGGAGATGAAGGGGTTGTCTTATGAAGAAAGGTTGAGCAGGTTGGGCCTATACTCATTGGAGTTTAGAAGAATGAGAGGGGATCTTATTGAAACATATAAGATTCTGAAGGGGCTTGACAGGGTAGATGCAGAGAGGATGTTTCCCCTCATGGGGGAATCTAGAACTAGGGGGCATAATTTCAGAATAAGGGGGTACCCTTTTAAATCGGAAATGAGGAGGAATTTCTTCTCTCAGAGGGTCGTGAATCTTTGGAATTCTCTTCCCCAGAGAGCTCTGGAGGCTGGGTCATTGAATATATTTAAGGTGGAGATAGACAGATTTTTGAACAATAAGGGTTATGGGGAGCGGGCAGCGAAGTGGAGTTGAGGCCAAGATCAGATCAGCCATGATCTTATTGAATGGCGGAGCAGGCTCGAGGGGCCAAATGACCTACCCCTGCTCCTACGTCTTATGTTCTTATGTTCTATGGATCTGGAATGCACTGCCTGAAAGGGTGGAGGAGGCAGATTTAATTGTGGCTTTCAAAAGTGAATTGGATAAGTACCTGAAGGAAATTTTTTTTGCAAGGCTACGGGGAAAGGACGGGGGAGTCGGACTAGCTGAAGTGCTCTTGCAGAGAGCAGGCACGAGCTTGACGAGCCAAATGGCCTCCTTCTGTGCTGTAACCATTCTATGATTCTATGATTCTAATTGCATATATCTATCCAATATGGCTGCATGTCGCTATCATGAGTATATATTCATTGTATACATGTTTGAAAAAAGTGCATGCACTGCAAAGGTAGATTTAGAACTGATATATGATTCAGTGAACTTGTTCAAAAAGCCATACTAAGCCAAAACACGGAATGAAAATGACACCTATTGTAGCATGGTGCTAGATTTCAAATAACCCAAATTAATATTTATATGCACTGATAGAAACCATTTTTTGTATTGATATTAGTAAGAAATAACTTGCATTTATATAGCACCTTTCACAACCTCCAGACTTCCCAAAGCACTTTACAGCCATTGAAGTACTTTTGAAGTGTAGCCACTGCTGTAATGTAGGAAATGCAGCAGCCCATTGGTGCACAGCAAGAATTCACAATGAAATAAATGACCAGATCATCTGTTGGTTGAGAGATAAATGTTGGCCAAGACACCAGGAGAACTTTCCCTGCTCTTCGATTAGTGTTGTGGTATCTTTTTCGTTCACCTGAGAGGGCAGAAAGGACCTTGGTTTAAGACCTCATCCGAATGACTGCACCTCGACAGTTCAGCGCTCCCTCAATACTGCACTGAAGTGTTAGCCTGGATTATGTGCTCAAGTCTCTGGAGTGGGGCTTGAACCCACGACCTTCTGATCCAACAGTGTGAGTGCTACCACTGAGCCATATCTGATATTTAGTAAAATGCTGCCTCCAATGTTTTGTTTTGAAAATGTGGAAATAAAATGCAACAAACATTTTTGGCGTTAGTGGAGAAAGGATATTTGCACTGACTTTAACCAGAGCAAAAGGCTGGTGGGGAAAATCTGGTATTGTTTCACACAATCATTGATAAAAGTAGAAAAATCAGTCAGAAAAGGATTCCCTTCCAAAAGGACAAGAGCCTTTACAATAGTAGGATACTATTAAATGTAATGGAGTGACATATTCCTTAACTTACCAATGGTGATTCCAGGAGTCTTGCCCAGGAGACAGAGTTAATGGAGGTTTTAATGTCAGTTAGCTCTGACGTCTTATCCACCCTACCATATGGCACTAAAATCTAAATCTACAGAGAAGAAACTTGACACATTGGACATCAAGGCCCCAAAATTCCAATGGTTGTTAGGGCACGAACCTGGTGGATCTATCTGGGAGGCAGAAGGGTCAGAATTTGGGACTTAGAGAGGATACACTGATTTTACACCCCATTTAAGTTGTGCCCTAAATTCTACAGGAAGTTGGGGGGAATTGTAAGATGTGATTACCCTAGCTAAGTTGCAGCCATGTAAATGATGGATTTTAGACAGGATAATATTGTAAGTCCTAAATTCCCTCAATTCCACTCTAGGATCTGTCAATGTTAATTTATGCTACTATAAAACAGGTGTTACAGCAGCTGAGGAACAGTGATGCTCAGGCCTTAAATGTGAATTGCTATGTTTGTGCTGTTGGATAGAGGTTTGTAATTTTACTTTGGATCGATCTCTTGTCAATTTTTTTTTGCTTTTGATTTTAGAGGCTCCTAGCTTCATTCGGAAGTCTCCCCTGAGATTGTTTCTTATTTGTGATTTTTCCTTAAAATGAAGGAGAAGGCATTGCCTTCTGGAGCCAAGGAGTATTCAATACTACCATGGCTGCTAACACCACTGACAAGGGCCATCTGCACTCAAACTAAAATTGAACAGGTCATTGGCATGCTGAAGGGAAGATTAAGGCTCCCTATAGTGTGCTCCCAGTCTTGTATTGCGAATTGTGGTGTCCTGTTGTGTCCTTCACAATTTTGCTCTTCAGAGTGGCCTGGAAGTTGAGAAGGAAATTGAGCCAGAAGTTGAAGCCCCTGAGACAGAGGAACTCAAACACGAGGAGGAAACAGAGAGATGGAACAAACTCATCAGGCAGACTTTCCGTAATCAATTTATAGTTATTAACATTTGTAATAACCAGGAAGCTCCACGTAATTTACATGTACAACCCTTCAGAACACTGCACTCATCATTAAAGTGCCAAGAATGGACCCAAGTCCGCAAACATCTTTTTCAGTTCCAGTGCAATTTCATGTTTTCAACACAGAAATCATGAACATCGTAACAATCTTTCTGACAACAATCATAGAAGGCTTCTGGAACGTTATAACTGAGAAGCCATTTTGACTCACCACCGTGCACTGTCCTTGTAATGTTTTTGTTTTTTCACAGTCTAACACTTCTAATAAGTGCAACCTGTGATCCTGGGGTCTGAGACATAGACAGTTGCTCCATGAGAGTCTGAGCCACTTAGGGGGCTGGATTTTTCCAACCTCGGCAGGTCCATGGCGGGTGACGTCTGTGGCGTGTGGGGACCCCGCATCTGTCTCGATCCCGGCCTCCAACAAGATTTTCCCGCCCTGCGAGGGTCCCGGCCAATTAATAGGAAGCGGGACTGATGACGCCATTTGATGATGTATCATCAGCCGGTTTCCTTAAAGGGACCATGCCCACAATCATTTTGACAGTTGTGCTATCAGTGCTCTGCAGCATTGAGGTGCTGCAAACACTGACAAGCACTGCACAAAGGTGCATGGCTGCACCCAGGATATCCCATTACTCCCTCCATATGCTTATGGAGGAAGTCACAGCATGCAGGGAGGTTCTCTTCCCTTCCAATGGGCGGAAGAGAGCTCCCCAGGAGACCAACACAGCCTGGTTGCACATTGCACAGGAGGGCACAAGCAGGGATGTGATCAGGAGGACCAGGCTGCAGTGGCGCAAACCTTTTAATGATCTCAGCAGATCACAAAACATTACTGCCAAGCCACATTCAGCCTCATCCTGCTATGCCACTCATCACATCCCCATCATTCTGCCTTCCCTACCCTACAGGCCCCATTAATGAAACTAGTCATCTTTAAGCAGGCAATTCGCTGGCTACCTCTTTCTCCTGTGTTGGCAGGCCCCTGTGATCGGCTGCAGCAAGTCTCCACCCGCATATCAGCATAACGCACTGGCGGAGTCTGGAGAGCCTGCCTCCCATATGTAAATCACTTCGGAGCCAGAAATAGAACCAGGATCGACAGGTCATCTCCCAAGCGGGCAGAAATGCTGCAGAAGTGGGCCGGAAAGCCTAGGGCTTTGTGTTTTCACAAAACAATCCCGACGGGAGGAATGACCACTTTAAGTATTGGTTCTATGCATGGCCTCTGTGTGATATCTTACCCAACATTTTCAGATTATAATGCCATTTTTGTGCAGCCACTGACAAGATTATACAGTCACACAGAAAATAATTGGATTGAGCCCAATGTCTTGACTACATAAAGGATCAAAGTATAGGCCTACCACAATATACCTATCCTGCTTTCCTGCCATAAACCAAGTTCTTTTATGGAGCTTATCTGGAAGTTCTGATAAGTATATGAGTGGTTTGAGTGATTTAGTGGTTGAAGTGTTACCAATTTCCTCTAATTCCCACACTGATAATCATCTCTCCATTGTAAAATAACTTAGTTATGAGCCCTGAAACTAGTGATCAGTCATGTCATTTCAGCTCACTTATCTTCAATGTATAAATATGGTGTTTGCTTAGAACTCTGAAAAGTTGATGATTCAACACAGCGCCTGGAGATGAAAACCTAAAAACATTATAATATGTATATGAGCCTTACTAGTTACAGATTTTGAACTTAATGATTTACCTCATTGTTGCCAAAATAAACAATTGACAGATTTATTTAAAAAAATGCTTTAGATGCAGTCTATCTGCTCTCACCTTTGGAATGAAATCATATCATACTAATTGTATTAATTTGGTTATAACCAATTGTTGACACAATTTTGTTACTTTTGCTTTTTTTAAAGAAATGTATTAATGATCGAGAATTTTCACAGACTGAGGGCCTGCAATTTCACCCAAAAGCTTTTAACTGTATCATCGCATTAGTTGATTCAGACAGGACGAGGATTATTAATCCATAAAAGCCCAGTTCACAGCCTCAAAAATATTCGTCAGTTTATCGGTTAACCTGGCTAAACCAGATCAGTAATGATCCTGTGGAACTCACTTAAGATTTGTGCCTCCTGCATCATGCTAATTACTCCTGCGGCCGTGAGCTATTCATAATGATATGAACCATGGACTTCTCTTACACCAAAACCAACAACAACTTGTATTTATATAGCACCTTTAATGTAGTAAAATATACCAAGGCGCTTCACAGCAGTATTATAAGTCAAAAAAATTTGACACCAAGCCGCATAATGAAGCGATATGTTTTAAGGAGCGTCTTAAAGGAGGAAAGAGAGGTAGAGAGGCGGAGAGGTTTAGGGAAGGAATTCCAGAGCTTAGGGCCTTGGCAGCTGAAGGCACGGCCACCAATGGTGGAGCAATTAAACTCCAGGATGCTGGAGGGGGTTAAAGAGATTGGGAGGGGCGAGGCCATGGAGGGATTTGAAAACAAGGATGAGAATTTTAAAATCGAGGTGTTGCTTAACCGGGAACCAATGTAAGTCAGCGAGAACAAGGTTAATGGGTGAACGGGACTTGGTGCAAGTTAAGACATGGGCCGCAGAGTTTTGGAGGACCTCAAATTTACGGAAGGTGGAAGATGGGAGGCCGGCCAGGAGTGCGTTGGAATAGTCAAGTCTAGAGGTAACAAAGGCATGGATGAGGGTTTCAGCAGCAGATGAGCTGAGGCAGGGCAGAGTTGGGCGATATTATGGCGGTGGAAATAGATGGTCTTAGTGATGGCACGGATATGTGGTTGGAAGCTCATCTCGGTGTCAAATACGACACCAAGGTTGCGAACAGTCTGGTTCACTCTCAGACAGTTGCCAGGGAGAGGGATGGAGTCAGTGGCTAGGGAACAGAGTTTATGGCAGGAATTGAAGACAATGGCTTTGGTCTTCCCAATAATTAGTTGGAGGAAATTTCTGCTCAAGCAGTGTGACAAATCAGAGACAGTGGAGGGGTCGAGAGAGGTGGTGGAGAGGTAGAGCTGGGTGTCATAAGAACATAAGAAATAGGAGCAGAAGTAGGCCATACGGCCCCTAGAGCCTACTCCGCCATTCAATAAGATCATGCTGATCATTGACCTCAACTCCACTTTCCCGCCCGATCTCCATATCCCTTGATTCCCCTAGAGTCCAAAAATCTATCTATCTCAGCCTTGAATATATTCAAAGACTCAGCATTCACAACCCTCTGGGGCAGAGAATTTCAAAGATTCACAACCCTCTGAGTGAAGAAATCCCTCCTCATCTCGGTCTTAAATGGCCTACCCCTTATCCCCTAGTTCTAGACACTCCAGCCAGGGGAAACAACCTCTCAGCATCTACCCTGCCAATCCCCTTCAGAATCTTGTATGTTTCAATGGGATCACCTCTCATTCTTCTAAACTCCAGAGAGTATAGGCCCATTCTACACAATCTCTCATCATAGGACAGCTCTCTCATCCCAGGAATCAATCTAGTGAGCCTTTGTTGCACCACCTCCAAGGCAAGTATATCGTTGTCATCAGCATACATGTGGAGCCTGAAGCTGTGCATAGCATAGATTCATCAGGATGATACCAGGGATAAGAAGCTATAGTTATGAAGAGAAGTTTGATATATTGAGATTATTTCCATTGGAGCAGAAAAAGCTATGAGAAAGATTATTTAAGGTCTTTAAAATTATGAAGGGTTTTAATAGGTCTTCCCCAATACTTACCCTTTCTCTTCTTGGACAAGTGGGTGTTCTTAGCATGGATATCCTTCCTGAGCTTCTCTGTATTTCATCTACATACCATGTGCTGCCTTTTCATATTTAGATTGCAAAATATTGCTGCTTGTATGGAATGGAAAATGTCCATGAATGAGGTTTGAACTGAGGCATTCTATTGATCAGAGTGGAATGGCTCTGCCTGACTCTATCTATCAGCTGCTGAACTGTGACCCATTTTTGATAGGATATCTTTGGCTGGTCTTCAGTTTAGGCGTGTAGCAGATAGTTTTGCTACGTGTCCCCAATTCTTGTATTTGAGGCGTTTGTATAGATTACTCTCATATATAATGGAGTCTGTCCATCCACTCCCCCCTTTGGGATAACCCTGAAAGTGTCCCTTCTGTGCTGTTGAGTGGCACTATTTGTCATTTCTCAAGTGATGAGGGCATCTTATTCCCGACCGAAAATATTCTCTTTTAAAGATGTTGGGGTATATTTTAGTCCTCCCCATGAAGGTGGTAATCTGGTGGAGCAAATCACCCACTTGCTGTAGAAACTGCCCGATTTTTATTCCATTTTTGGTACTTTCAAATCCAGCATTATGGGGTGGATTTCCAGTATGTGTACTCGTAGGGTGGGAGCAGTGCACAGTGGACCATCTGCCCAACTGTTTCTATATGGTTGTCTCTGTCGAAATGTATGGGGCCGCCTAATTACCTATTCTGTGTGTGCTCCCTCCAATACACTGGCCTGCCACTGGAAACTCACACAATGGGTGGCAGGATTTTCTGTGTAGCTGTTTAAAGGGAAGTAGCCATTTAAAGTTAAGTTTGCATTGCATAGTAGAAAACATCAGTTGGGTACAAGAATGAGTATCTGAGCAAGTTATGGAGCAATGCACCCTGCTTCCCCAATACAGCAGAGGAAATGCTACTACAGGAAGTGGGTTAAAGGAAGGGTTGCTTTGTTTGGCACCCCAGAGCACCCTCTCCTCAGGAGGCTTGTACAGCAAGTCTCAAGAGAGGAAGCAGTCATCTGCCAAATAGCTGAGGAAAGTATACACACCACAAAGCGTTCCTACTTAATCTGTTACCCATATACCACTGCCTCAAGCAAAGATTCCAGGCAACCTTACAGCTCTATGATTGCTTACCATACATGGCCATACTACAGCAGGGCATCTAAATTGCATATTGAAGTTAAGAGGAGTGGAAGGACATCTGTTTGGCAATGTCTAAGATATCTGTTAGCAATCAGCTGAGAAGGAGCAAGTTAAACTTATTTATTGCTACATTGCAGTCAAGAGTTTTCAGAGAAGTATTGGAAAGAGTGCAGAGAATTTGGTGCCCTTTTCTACATTTTCTGGACTTACTCTCAGATCTAACGTTTCTGGGCTATGATTCCAGAGCCGACCAAGATCATCATGGATTTTACAGTCAACCTCGGCCCTCTTCATTGTACATTAGAGCTAGACTCTGTCATTCTCATTGATCTGCTCTCCTATGCAGCCAGTCTTTGGTATGTGCAGAGCTGGCCCAGCTTTCTGTTTTGGCTGAATACTGTGAAAAATTAAGCAGTGAAAGACAATACTGTTCTCTCCGGATGAAAGATCAAATTATATCTGTTATAGTCTCCTTTATTGAAACATTACTTTGGTTCTTCAATTGGTAAATACTGGACAAAGGGTCTTCAAGCAACTCTTCAGGCTGGATTTTCTCAGCCCCGGGGAGGTGGGTATGGAGGCGGGACTGCCGGTAAAGTTGCAGAATTTGGGGGCGGGTGGCAAACCCACCCCCCAACCTGCCTCCGTGGCCTCTTACCAGGAGGCGGGAAGCCATCCTGCCCCGGGTTCCGTCTCCTCGAGGCGGGAAAGGGATTAAAGCCTATTAACTGCTTGTTAACTACTAACTGCCTGTTAACAGGCAGAAAATAGGATTATCCCCATTTTTAGCTCTGAAGTGCGGGCTTCCCGACCTGGGGGAATCCCGCCAGGGTGTAGGAGATGAGAAGGAGGTCTGTGGGGGTCAGAGGGGTCTGAAAGTGCGATGTAGAGGTGCGTGATGGGTGCAAGTGTGGAGTGGTAAGTATGTAAGTTGAGTGTTAAGTGTTATAAAATGTTCACTTACCTTTGTTTCTGCCTACAGCCTTCAGCCGCTGTGGAGCCGGAGTCCCGACATCTCCATTGTAGATATCACTGACTGGCTGTTGGATCCTCCAAACCAACAGCCAGGTGATTTCTGCAAAGTTGAAAGGTTTGATGAGTCCTGAACACAATATTTCATCTAATATTTCACACTCCTCCTCCCTGATAGCAATGTCTGCTTCGCCCTTCTCCTTTGTGAAAACAGACGCAAAGTATTCATTAAGAACCCTACCGACGTCTCCCGCCTCCACACACAGATTACCGTCATAGATACATAGATACATAGAAGATAGGAGCAGGAGTAGGCCATCCGGCCCTTCGAGCCTGCTCCGCCATTTAATGAGATCATGGCTGATCCTCCAATTCAGTATCCCGTCCCCGCCTTCTCTCCGTAACCCTTAACCCCTTTTGCCTGTAGAAATATATTTAATTCCCTCTTAAATATATTTAATGAGCTGGCGTACACTGCCCTCTGTGGCAATGAGTTCCACAGGTTCACCACCCTCTGAGTGAAGAAATTCCCCCTCATTTCTGTCCTAAATGGTTTAGCCCTTATCCTTAAATTATGTCCTCTAGTTCTGTTCTCACCCGCCAAGGGAAACATTCCTTCTGCATCTAGTCTGTCTAGACCTGTCAGAATTTTATACACTTCTATGAGGTCCCCTCTCAATCTTCTAAACTCCAGTGTGTACATCCCTAAACTACATAGTCTCTCCTCATAGGTCAATCCCGCCATTCCTGGTATCAGCCTGGTGAATCGCCGCTGCACCCCCTCCATGGCAAGAACATCTTTCCTCAGATGAGGCGACCAAAACTGTACACAGTACTCGAGGTGTGGTCTCACCAGTGCCCTGTACAGCTGCAGCAAGGTATCCCTGTTCCTGTATTCCAACCCTTTTGCTATGAAGGCCAGCATACTGTTTGCCTTCTTGACCGCCTGTTGCACCTGCATGCTCGCCTTCAGTGACTGGTGTACAAGAACACCCAGGTCTCTCTGTACTTCCCCCTCTCCCAATTTATTGCCATTTAAATAATAATTTGTCCTCCCGTTCCTGCACCCAAGGTGGATAACTTCGCACTTGTCCACATTATAGTGCATCTGCCATTTATCCGCCCAATCACCCAGTCTGTCCAAATCGCTCTGGAGCTTCCTGGTCTCCTCCTCTGAGCCCACCCCCCCTCCTAGTTTAGTGTCGTCTGCAAATTTGGAAATGCTGCATCCGACTCCCTGATCCAGGTCATTAATGTAAATTGTGAACAGCTGGGGACCCAGGACAGATCCCTGCGGTACCCCACTTGTTACTGCCTGCCATTCAGAAAATGAGCCGTTTATTCCAACTCTCTGTTTTCTATCTGACAGCCAGTTCTCTATCCACGTCAATACTTTCCCCTTTATCCCATGAGCTTCAATTTTCCATGCTAATCTTTTATGTGGGACCTTGTCGAAGGCCTTTTGGAAGTCCAGGTACACCACATCTACTGGCTCTCCCCCATCTATTTTACCAGTTACTCCCTCAAAAAATTCCAATAGATTAGTCAAGCACGATTTACCCTTTGTAAATCCATGTTGACTCTGTCCTATCCTGTCCCCATTTGCTAAGTGCTCCGCTATTTCATCCTTAATGATGGACTCCAGCATTTTGCCCACAACTGATGTAAGGCTTACAGGTCTGTAATTACCTGCTTTTTCCCTACCCCCCTTTTTGAATAGTGGGGTAACGTTAGCTACCCTCCAATCCATGGGCACTGTTCCCGAGTCTAATGAATTCTGAAAAATCATACTTAGTGCATCCGCTATCTCTAGGGCCACCTCCTTCAGTACCCTAGGATGCATGTTATCAGGCCCTGGGGATTTGTCCGCCTTCAATCCCTTTAGCTTCCTTAACACCATATCCTTAGAGATATTGATTTGCGTCAGTTCCTCCTTTGCCAATGTCCCTATTTTTCCCGATATCCCAGGGAGGTTTTTTGTGTCTTCCTTCGTAAAGACTGACCCAAAGTATGCATTTAGTTGGTCTGCCATTTCCTTATTTCCCGTTATATATTCTCCCGTATCTGACTGCAATGGACCAACTTTGGTTTTCACCAGTCTTTTCCTCTTGATGTACTTATAAAAGCTTTTGGAGTTAGTTTTTATATTTTCCGCCAGCTTGCTTTCATAAGCTATTTTGCCCCTCTTGATTAAGCCCTTTGTCCTTCTTTGCTCTATCTTAAACTGTTCCCAATCTTCCGCTCTGGCGCTTTTTTTGGCTATTTTATACGCCCTATCTTTGGATTTTATGCTGTCTCTAATTTCCCCTGTTATCCACGGTTGAGTCACCTTTTTAGATTTCCTTTTATGCCAGATTGGTATAAACAATTTTTGCAATTTTGTCATTCTATCTTTAAATGCTTGCCATTGTTTATCTACCTCCAGTCCTCCCAGGAACGTTGTCCAATCAGACCTACTCAGTTCCCGTCTAATGGCATCATAATTCCCCTTGTTTAAATTCAGGACCTTAGTCTCTGAGTCAATTTCTTCGCTCTCCATTTCGAGTGAGAAATCGATCATGTTATGATCGCTCTGACCCAAGGGTCCCCGTACAACAAGATTACTAATTAGTCCCTTCTCATTGCACAGTACCCAGTCCAATATAGTCTGTTCCCGAGTTGGTTCCTCGACATATTGATCCAGATAACCATCCCTTAAACACTCAAGGAATTCCTCCTCCTCATTATTTTTACTGATTAGGCTAGTCCAATCTATATGTAAGTTAAAGTCACCTATGATGACAGCTGTGCTCTTATTGCATGCTTCTCTAATTTCCCTCGTGATGCCCTCCCCAACCTCTATTTTACTATTTGGAGGCCTATATACCACTCCTATTAATGTTTTTCGCCCCTCGCTATTTCTTAGCTCCACCCATATAGATTCTGTATTAACTGAGTTAATATCCTTCCTTTCAATTGCATTTATCCCCTCTTTTACCAGCAATGCTACCCCTCCTCCCTTTCTTTTTTGTCGATCCTTCCTAAATACTGAATACCCCTGTATGTTAAGCTCCCAGCCCTGCTCACCCTGCAACCATGTTTCCGTAATCCCAATTAGATCATAATTATTAACCTCTATTTCCACAGCTAATTCATCTACCTTGTTCCTGATGCTTCTCGCATTAAGGTATAAAACCCTCAGGCTTTTTTTATGCTCACATTTTTTATGAATTAGTTTGGCCCTTTGTTTTTTGTTCCTCACCCTTTTACCATTTATTTCTGTCTGCCTTTCACTTTCCTCTATTTCACTACATAGGTTTCTAGCCCCCTGCCATACTAGTTTAAATGCTCCCGAACTGCTTTATCAAAAATTACCCCGAGAACATCAGTTCCATCTTTGCACAGGTGTAGACCGTCCCTTTTGTATAGGTCACACCTACCACAAAACTGGGTCCAATGCCTCAAAAATTTAAAACCCTCCCTCTTACACCACTGCTCAAGCCACGTATTTAGCCTAACTATCCTGTTCTCTGTACTCTTACTAGCACGTGGCACTGGTAGTAATCCAGAGATTACTACCTTCGAGGTCCTACTTTTTAGCTTGGCTCCTAACTCCCTAAATTCTACTTGTAGGACCTCTTCCCTTTTTTTAGCTACGTCATTGGTACCAACATGTATCACGACAACTGGCTGTTCCCCCTCCCCCTCCAGAATGTTCTGCACCCGTCATGATCTCTAATAGGCCCTACCCTTTCTTTAGTTATCCTCTTACTCTTAATATATTTATAAAACATCTTTGGGTTTTCCTTGATTTTACTTGCCAAGAATTTTTCATGCTCTCTCTTTGCTTTCCTAATATCCTTTTTAATTGCACCCCTGCACTTTCTGTACTCCTCTAAAGATTCTGCAGTATTTAGCCCTTGGTATCTGTCATACGCCTCCCTTTTTTTTCTTTATCCTACCCTGTACGTCTCTAGACATCCAGGGGGCTCTAGATTTGTTAGTCCTATCTTATTTCTTTAAGGGCACATATTTGGTCTGAACCCTCCGGATATTCTCCTTCAATGCCTCCCACTGCTCTGACACTGATTTACCTTCAAGTAGCTGTTTCCAGTCCACTATGGCTAAATCCCCTCTGAGCTTAGCAAAATTTGCTTTTCCCCAATTTAGAATTTTTATTCCTGGTCTATCCTTGTCCTTTTCCATAACTACCTTAAATCTAACTGAATTATGGTCACTAGCACCAAAATGCTCCCCCACTGATACGCCTTCTACCTGCCCAGCTTCATTCCCTAAAACTAAGTCCAGAACCGCCCCTTCCCTTGTTGGGCTTGCTACACACTGGCTAAAAAAGTTCTCCTGGATGCATTTTAGGAATTCCGCACCCTCTATACCCTTCACACTAATGTTATCCCAGTTAGTATTGGGGTAGTTGAAATCCCCGACTATTACTGCCCTATAGTTTTTGCACTTCTCAGAAATTTGTTCCCATTGATGTCTCATGGGAATGCCTGAGGGGTTTGGTTTCTTTCATTCTGAGGTAACCCATGGTCTTTTGACTCTATTATTTGAAGTTACAAAACATAAAAAATATAATGATAACATTTTTTGAAGTAGAATTTGATTGGAGGGAAATTAAAGGGAATGCAAGAGATATAGTCTGGATGGATATTCAATAAGTTGTCTCACTTATTACAAAAATTGGACCTGGAGGTTCAATAATATAATTCCTTGAAAATGTGAGTACAGGTAGATAAAGAAATAAGAAAGGTCCCTAGCATTTGGGATTTTATATATCGGGACATAGAGTACAATGCAATGGATTGGCCACAGTTAGAGTACTATGTGCAGCTTTGGGTGTCCCATTATAGAAAGGGCATTAAAGCCATGGAAATGTTTAGCATTGATTCAAAAAGATGATATCAGGGATGAGAAATTATAGTTATGAAGAGACACTTGAGATACTGAGAATATTTCCATTGGAGCAGAAAAGGTTTGCTGTCACTCACTTCATCCTTAAATCTCCATCCACTCTTCCCCACTCACACTTGCACCCCACAATGGCAGGTACCAAGAGGCCAGCGGCCCCCTCACCCTCAACCGGTTTCCATCCTACCTTCCTACCCTATCATCCTATCTGTTTCCATCAAAGAGACTTTGTTTTCTTTCAGAATTCAACTTAAAAAAAAAATCGAATTAGAATGAGGAAAGAAATTCCCTGTCTGCCTTTCTCTTTGTTTGTGTCTTTCTCTCTGTCTTACAGATGTATGTGATTAGCATTGACCTTTTCTGTCAACAAAACACAGGTGAGATAATTAGTTGGCTTTAAAATGCAACTGACATTTTGTAGATTGAACAATATAATGATTATTGTATATGTCCTCTTCTTATTCGTCCTCTCAAAATGTAGCACCTCACACTAAATTTCAC